>JALGPY010000007.1:80843135-82093135 GCA_023055425.1 Linanthus parryae | reverse complement strand
AAAGGACTTATTCTAGTCCAACTAGAATTCAATTTAGTCCCTTCCTTGCAAATTAGCCCTACTAAGTTTGCAAGGGTTTGCAAAGTGATCCTTCTAATTAATTAATCCAATTAATTAATTTCCAAATCTAGTACAACTCTATATAGCGTGTGACCCCATAGGTTCTATCTAGTTGGTAGCAACTATTTGCTAATATGGAGCGGTTTCTAGCAAAACATCCATTCTAGCCAACCAATAGAATAGTCATCTTGACAACCTTTGTACAAGTAATTGTCTCATCCCTTTGTCTCCATATCCGAATTGGACACGAGACATACAAGTCACACTCGTATATCCAATACATAGTTTCTCGATCTATGGGAATAGCCTTATTCGTGCAAATAACATCAATATCCCATATATTGATTTATTTGAGTCTGGCCAGACATTCTATAAGCACTATCCCTCGAGTGGCCTAGGATATTTGCTCCCGTTATGTGGGAGGGGCAAATCCTCTCTACGTCCACTACGATCTCTAAGCTTGCTTCTCATTTTATCCAGTACACGCCTTTATAACTACCCAGTTACGGTGTAGCGTTTAACGCTACCAAGATCACAATGATCCACAACTAGAATATCTAGTGACTTCAAGTCTAAGGATGACAATACCATTGCACCGCGAGAAGCACTTGTGACTTAACATAACATGTATGTAGCCTTCTCGGAGATGGGTCAATCCAGTGCAACATTCCGTAATGCACACCTATGTGTTGGATCGTGATATCTCCATATCAATCCAACCCCATACTAGTCTATAGATGATTGTCCCATTAATCATTATACTTGACTAGGGATATTTAAGATAAACAACACGATTGTAAATCTAAGGACTTCATTATATTAAATATCCAATAAATAATAAATGAATTTTCTAGCCATATACAAATTCATACTAAACTAGATTGCCTCTAGGGCATCTTTTCCAACAATTTTTATCGTATAATTGATTTTTATAATAAATATCTGACCATGTCATGACAATGGGTGTTAAAATGCGGAAGAGGTTGCGTACGGACGCAGTCATAGAAGGAAGCGCCTAAAATATGGCTTAGGAAAGAAGACTCAGTGCACTGGCTGCATTAAAACACATGGCACTCTGCGTTCAAACGCAATCCGAGCAAAAAGAAAGGAAATTATGGCTTAGTATTAAATTAGGTGCTCCTTAGATGCGTTACATAGAGCTATATGCGTTCTAACGCAGCCTGAATAGCAAAATTATGGTTGTCAGTTTTGGGGCTATTTTGCGAATATGACATAGTTACATGGAAATACATGCAGTATATATCACAACTCGACTTAGCGGCTGGAGAGCATCATCATACACCTATGGAGTTACACTTGGATTTTAGAAGCAAGGAATCTCAACCCAGAGGATTAAATTGCGAAGACTTTTCGAGCGTTTGATTATTTTATGATTTTCTCTCCCTCTCGTATGGAAAACGTGAATGTTATTTTAGTTTTACTATGAGTAGCTAGACATTTTAACTAGTTTCCTGTGTCAACCTAGGGCACAAAGTTTAAATTTTTATGAATTTCACTTATGGATTCATGATCTAGTTTGTCTTAATACAGTTTAATGTTCTATCAATAGTTTTCAATCTTGATGCTTTATATCATGTATGGATGGAGTAATTAAGCAAGCATGCTAGAGATCTGGACTTCGTGAGCGAGAGTGACCAAGAACGGATTAGGAAGAGAGATAGAATTATTCCTGCATCTTCATGGACCGAGAGGTGAAGTGTTAGGAATTGTTGGAATAGATGCCCTAGAGGCAATCTTATACCACTCCGTCCCAGCTCTTTCTACCCAAATTGACTTTTTGACTCGTATCTAGGTCACTTTGACCGGGTGATTTAGATAGCAAAATAATATGATTTTTTGGTATTTTTTTTACCGTATTATAGAGAAACTTTTACTCTACAATACCATGAAATATTATCAAAAAATTGCATCGGTTTGCTATTCAAATCAGCGGGTCAAAGTGACCAAGTGAATAGTGGCAAAAGTCAGTTTGGGTAGAAAGAACTGGGACGGAGTGGTACTTAGTATGAACATTGTTTTTGGGTAGAATATTCATTTATTATATATTGTGATATTTAATATAATGAAGTCCTTAGATACAATGTGTTTTTTATCTTAAATATCCCTAGTCCACTATATTGATTAATAGGACGATCAAATATAGACTAGTATGTGGGTAGATTGATATGGAGATATCAAGTCTAACACATGGGTATGCATTAGGAGTAATGGCATACTGGATTGACCCACAACGAGAAGGATACATTAAATTATGTTAAAGTCACAATCGCTTCTCGTAGTGATAATAATATTGCAATCCTTAGACTTGAATTCACTAGATACTATAGTTGTGAAATATTGTGCTTTGATGTTATCAAACGTTACACCGTAACAGGGTAATTATAAAGATAGATATCGGGCATGATAGGAAGCAAGCTTAGAGATCGTAGTGATGTAGATAGGATTTGTCCCTCCCACATAATGGGAGTAAATATCCACGGCCACTCGAGGGATGAGGCTTATTGAATGTCTGGCCAGACTCAGATAAATCAATATGGAGATATTGATGTTATCTGCTTGCATAAGCATATTCCCAGGATCGAGGAACTATGGATTGGATATACGAGTGTGACTATTTATGTCTCGTGTCCAATCCGGATATAGATACAAACGGAAAGTGTAATATAAGATATTGGACACAAGAGGTTTGTCGGGATCACTGACTATTTCTATTAGTTGGGTGGCATGGACGTGTTGCTAGACACTGCTCCATGTTAGTAATAAGTAACTACCAACTAAGTAGAAACCTATGGGGTCACACGTCAAATAGAGTAGAACTAGATTTGGGATTAAATTAATAAGAATGATCATTATGCAACGCCTTGCAAAATTTGTAGGACTAATTTGCAAAGAAGAGACTAATCCAAGTTCATGAAGAACTAGGAAGGACCTTTATGGAAACAACAAGGAGTTGTTGGAGTATATAAAGGAGTCTCTAGCTTCCTTCCCACTAAGTGATGTTATTAGACATAACACAGAGAGTGGGAGAGAGTAAAAGAGAGAGAGCAAGACAAGCTAGGGCCGACCGCCCCTAGCCGTCCTCCCCCCTTTCCCGTCGGCGCCAAAGAGGAGGCCGAAGCCCTGCTTTTGTCACCTCGTTGCTTTATTCCTTCTTTCCTCTAGACGTGGATCAACCGTAGAGACGAGGACATCATTCTTCGTGTGATCTCTCAAACCAAAAGGTACACAATACAATGTCCAATATCTTGTTATGATATCTCCTCCTGACGATCCGTGGTGGGCTTTGAGTAGGATTAATTTTGTTATTCCGCTGCGTTACCTACGTCAAAACGCAAGAGTGGTATCAGAGCCACTGGTCGTAGAGCATACCATGATTTTATGTGTTACGATTTCAGTTCACACACCGTATTATTGTTATTACGCGAAAACTGAAAATAATTGGCATAGAAGATGCAAATTGAATTTGATGCAATATAAACAAGATCTAATTTAACATTGGATGTTAGAATTGGTGAGTTTAATCACATAGGATGTGAATAATTGGGTTCTTGAAAATTAGGTTTCATGGGCACATAGTTGAAAAGGGAGTTTTCAATTATGGAAACAAATTTATGGAAACATCCATAAGGAAACAACCATGCTTGGGCAACAAGGAAGAAGGGAAGGATACTAGGGCCGAAACCCTAGCCGTCCGCCCCCTTCCTTGCGCGCCAAGCAAGGCCGCGAGCCACATGGGGCGGCCGGCCTTGGGACGGGCCGTGTGGCGGGCGGCGGTCCTCCTAGGGGTTCGGGCCTTGTTGGCTTGGACTCCTTGGACCGCTGTAACCCTAATTACCCAATCTAATTAAAATTGAACAAGCGCGTTAAAAATTGGTTTAAACTGTATTATGTGCCTCTTTGCATGGTGGATGGATATTGCCTAGGATTGTGGATGTTTATTGCTTTGTGGTTTGGTTTACGGCCTGCGAGCTGATCAAATTAATGTAATAATTAATTAGGTTTTACGGCCTGCGAGTCGTCTTTTCTCCTCTACATGTGAGGATTTTATTATTTATTTATTCTAGATGTTAGGCTAATATTTAGATGATAGCCAAGAGCATGGAGAAGAAGACCGGAGGACCAAAGGAGCCAAAAGGCAAAGAAGACAACCCCCTAGGCGTGCCGCTATGGTGGAGCACATGGAGATGAGCTTGTCACTTTAGGGAAATCGGATATTATCATTGGCTTGATAATATCATTAGTCTAGGGGCCATATCCATGCCACGTTTTTTTATTTTGTGGATGTTTGTTATTTATGTCGTGTTATTTAATTTTTTTGTGTATGGCGATACTAGCAAAACGTTAACAAGATAATAATAAACAAGGTTCGTCTTTTATTGTGGATTGCCCAATCCAAATAAGTAGACCGTGTTGACTTGATCAACCAAACAAATTAAGAAAGTTAAATCCCTCAATTAAATATTGCGTTTTGCCTTCTCTTGCCAAAACACCCTTCATGATCAGGGTTCATTAAAATTCGGGCTTGCCAAAGCAAGGCGATTTTAATTTACCATGGTGTGTTGCGGACATCTCAATATAGTAATGTGTGCATGTTGAAGCAAGAGGTTAGACGCAACTGGGTAAGACTCAATTGGATTGATGAGCCTAGAGGCATGACAATTAGGCGTTATCCATGGGATAAAGAATAAAGAGTTATTCACCTAATTGGACCAAGAGTTGCATAAGATGCAATTGGAATGGTTCCTACCTAAATAAACTATTCTTGGGTGACTTGCCAAAGCAAGCTCAAGAAGAAGTGAAAAAGGGATCTTGGACCCACTAGAAAATATTATGCTATTTTCCGCATTAATGGTGAGGGCTATTAATCCGAGAAAAATAGTGGGAGCTATATTTGATGATCTATCCATTTTTGAATATAGTTAAATTGTTCAAAATACTAAAATTGTAAATTTCTCGTTTTGTAGAATTCCAAATGGCAAACAACAAGGCATCGACTTCATCCCTACGATCTGTCCTTGAGAAGGATAAACTGTCTGGAACGAATTTCCTTGACTGGTACAGAAACTTAAGGATTGTCCTTAAGCAAGAAAAGAAGATGTACGTCTTGGACACTCCAATTCCAGGACCACCACAAGATGAGTCTGTTGTAGTCGAAGTAAGGGCACGTCAGAAACATATTGATAATTCTAATGATGTGACTTGCCTCATGCTTCGTACCATGACTCCTGAGCTTCAGAAGAAGCATGAGAATATGGAAGGCTATGATATGATCATACACTTGAAACAATTGTTTCAGGAACAGGCGAGGCATGAGCGCTATGAGGTGTCTAAAGCATTATTCAAGAGTAGTCTTGCAGAGGGGAATCCAGTAGGACCTCACGTACTCCGAATGATCGGGTACATTGAGGACGTTGAGAGACTGGGATTCCCACTGGGCCAAGATTTGGCAACTGATCTTGTCTTGCTATCGTTGCCTGACAGTTATAATCAGTTCATCATGAACTATAATATGAACAAGATCAGTAAGAATCTGCCAGACTTGTTTAACATGCTAAAGAAAGCGGAACAGAGCGTTAAAAAAGGCAAGGGCAAGGCCATAATGATGGTGCATAATAAGAAGGGAAAAGGAGTTGCCTCTACTTCCAAAGGAAAGCGCAAGAAAGTTGCGAAAATCCAAGGAAGCCCTAAAGCCTAGTGGAGGCGTGGCTAAAGGTGAGTGTCAGTACTGCAGCCAGCGGGGTCACTAGAGGAGGAATTGCCCTAAATATCTGGAGGATAAGAACCTTGGAATAGTGATTCAACCACCACCAGGTATTTATGTTATAGACGTCAATCTTTCTATTTCTTCATCTTGGGTATTGGATACTGGATGAGGCTCTCACATTTGTTGGAATGTGCAGGATTTGAAAAGAAGTAGAAGATTGAGTAAAGGGGAGATAGATCTGCGCGTCGGGAATGGAGCAAGAGTTGCTGCATTAGCTGTAGGAGTTTATGAGCTATCTTTGCCTTCTAGACTTATTTTAGAATTATACAATTGCTTTTATGTGCCTGCTATGAGCAGAAACATTATTTCCATTTCTTGTTTGGACGAGAAGGGTTATTCTATTTCAATAAAGGACAAGTGTTGCTCCATTTATTCTGATAGTATGCACTATTATAGTGCGCATTTGTCTAATGGATTGTATATCCTTGATCTAAATATTCCAATCTATAACATAAATACTAAAAGGATTAAAACTAATGATTTAAATCCTACATATCTATGGCACTGTCGTTTTGGCCATATAAATGAGAAACGCATATCTAGACTCCATAAGGATGGACTTCTAGACTCATTTGATTTAGAATCATATGAGACATGTGAATCTTGTTTATTAGGAAAAATGACAAATTCCCCTTTCAATAATAAAGGTGAAAGGACTAGTGAGTTATTGGCACTCATACATACCGATGTATGTGGACCATTCCCCACGCCTGCCAGAGGTAGTTATACCTACTTCATCACATTTACTGATGATTTCAGTAGATATGGATTTGTGTACCTTATGAAGGCCAAATCCGAATCCTTTGAATTGTTCAATTCAAGAATGAGTTAGAGAAGCAACTTGGTAAAAGTATTAAAGCTCTACGATCAGATCGTGGAGGAGAATACTTAAGCCAAGAGTTTGATGAGTATCTTAGAGAGTGTGGGATAGTATCCCATCTCACTCCACCCGGAATGCCACAATGGAATGGCGTGTCCGAGAGGAGGAATCGCACGCTATTAGATATGGTGCGATCTATGATGTCTCAAACAGATCTTCCGATATCCTTTTGGGGACATGCTCTAATGACGACAGCTTTTACCATTAACCGAGTTCCATCCAAATCAGTCATGAAGACACCATATGAGATATGGACTGGGAAGCGTCCCATAGTGTCGTTAATGAGGATTTGGGGCTGCGATGTCTATGTAAAACGTTTACAAACAGACAAGTTCGGGCCCAAAGCGGATAAGTGTAAATTTTTGGGATATCCTAAGGAAACTAAAGGATATTATTTCTACAATCCCACCGAGAACAAAGTGTTTGTTGCTCGGACCGGCGTGTTTCTAGAAAGAGAGTTTGTCTCTAAAGAAGCAAGTGGGAGGGTTGTAGAACTTGAAGAAATTCGAGAACCACAAATCATTGAATCGATGATGGAACATGAAGAGGAACCGCAAGCTGTTGTGGAAGAACCTGTTCAGGTAACACAGGAAGTCCGTAGGTCAGGAAGAGTGCGTCATCAGCCAGAGAGGTATGGACTTCTCGTGACTGAGCCCGATGACGTACCACTCATGGATGATGAGCCTGCAAACTACGGGGAAGCCAGGAAAGGCCCAGACTCTAAGAAGTGGCTAGAAACCATGAGATCCGAAATGGATTCCATGTACACCAACAAAGTATGGACTTTGGTGGAACCACCTGAAGGGGCTCGGCCCATAGGGTGCAAGTGGGTCTTCAAGAAGAAGACCGACATGGATGGTGAGATAGTTGCCTATAAGAAGCGATTGGTAGCCAAAGGGTATAGACAGATTCATGGTATTGACTATGATGAGACATTTTCGCCAGTCGCCATGCCTAAATCCATTCGAATCCTACTTGCTATTGCAGCATACTACGACTATGAGATTTGGAAAATGGATGTCAAAACAGCGTTCCTTTATGGGAACCTCCTCGAGGATGTGTTGTTGGAATAGATGCCCTAGAGGCAATCTAGTTTAGTATGAATTTATTTGTGGCTAGAAATTCATTTATTATTTATTGGATATTTAATATAATGAAGTCCTTAGATTTACAAACGTGTTGTTTATCTTAAATATTCCTAGTCCAGTATAATGATTAATGGAACAATCATCTATAGACTAGTATGGGGTTGGATTGATATGGAGATATCATGATCCAACACATAGGTGTGCATTAAGGGTAATGATGCACTGGATTGACCCATCACCGAGAAGGCTACATACACGTTATGTTAAGTCACAAGCGCTTCTCGCGGTGCAATGGTATTGTCATCCTTAGACTTGAAGTCACTAGATATTCTAGTTGTGGATTATTGTAACTTTGTTAGCGTTAAACGCTACACCGTAATTGGGTAGTTATAAAGGCGTGTACCGGATACAATAAGAAGCAAGCTTAGAGATCGTAGTGGACGTAGATATAATTTGTCCTTCCCACATAACGGGAGAAAATATCCTAGGCCACTCGAGGGATAGTGCTTATAGAATGTCTGGCCAGACTCAAATAAATCAATATAGGATATTGATGTTATTTGCACGAATAAGGCTATTCCCATGGATCGAGAAACTGTGGATTGGATATACGAGTGTGACTTGTATGTCTCGTGTCCAATACGGATATAGAGACAACGGGATGAGACAAATACTTGTACAAAGGTTGTCAAGATGACTATTCTATTAGTTGGCTAGAATGGATGTTTTGCTAGAAACCGCTCCATATTAGCAAATTGTTGCTACCAACTAGATAGAACCTATGGGGTCACACGCTAGATAGAGTTGAACTAGATTTGGGAATTAATTAATTGGATTAATTAATTTGAAGGATCACTTTGAAAAACCTTGCAAACTTAGTAGGGACTAATTTGCAAGGAAGGGACTAAATTGAATTCTAGTAGGACTAGAATAAGTCCTTTAGGTAGTTGGAAAGGATTTGTTGGACTATATAACGGGCCTTCCTTCCTTCCTTCCCACACTTATGATTCATTAGATCATAACTTGAGTGGGAGAGAACAAAAGGAGAGAGAGCAAGCAAGCTAAGGAGCCGCCGCCCCCTAGCTCGCCGCTGCCCGTCCCCGTCGGCCACAAGGAGGCCGAACACCTCCTTGTTCGTCTCGTTTTGCGTGATTCTTATTCCTCTTCCTCTTTCCGGGCTAGCACCAAGGATTGGAAGATCTAGAAATCAACTCTAGGCGTGGATCAACTATAGAGAACGTGACAGAATTCGCGTTTGAAGTCATCAAAGGAGAACCCTAAGGTGTGTTTATTGATTTCTCCCTTTACCATCGTTATGTCTCTTGACTTGTGATCCTTGGAGGGTTTTGCATGGTTTATTATTGTTTCCGTTGCGCATCCATGAATCAAAACCCCACATGTGTACATGACACAACCAGAGGGTTTTAAGGATCCAGAGAATGCCAACAAAGTCTGTAAGCTGCAAAGATCCATTTATGGATTAAAGCAAGCTTCTAGGAGCTAGAATCGACTTTTTGATGACGCAGTCAAAGAGTTTGGCTTCATCAAGAACGAAGATGAGCCTTGTGTTTACAAGAAGGTTAGTGGGAGCTCTGTAGTATTTCTGGTCTTTTATGTGGATGACATACTAATCATTGGCAACAACATTCCTACTTTGCAATATGTTCAAGATTGGCTAGGAAAGTGATTTGCAATGAAGGACTTAGGAGACGCAGCCTATATACTTGGTATAAAGATCTATAGAGATAGATCTAGAAGGTTGCTCGGCCTAAGTCAAAGTACATATATAGAAAGGGTGTTGAAGAGGTTCAACATGCAAGACTCCAAGAAGGGATTCTTGCCCATGTCGCATGGAGTCACTCTATCTAAGAATGACTGTCCCTCAAATGAGATTGAGAAGGACCGCATGAGTAGGATACCCTATGCTTCGGCCATAGGATCCATCATGTACGCCGTGTTTTGTACTAGACCAGACGTATCATACGCGCTGAGTATGGTGAGCAGATACCAGTCAAATCCGGGTGAAAGTCACTGGATTGCTTTCAAGAACATCCTAAAGTACTTGAGAAGAACTAAGGATGTGTTCTTGATATTTGGAGGTAGGGAAGAGCGAAGTATAAAGGGTTACACTGATGCAAGCTTCCAAACCGACAAAGATGACTATATATCGCAGTCTGGATACGTGTTTTGCCTAAATGGAGGAGCTGTGAGCTGGAAGAGTTCCAAGCCAGGGACAGTTGCTGATTCTACGACAGAAGCTGAGTACATCGCTGCTGCGGAAGCAGCTAAAGAGGCAGTTTGGATAAAGAAGTTTATCACTGAGCTCGGTGTGGTCCCTAGCATTGTGGATCCCATAGAGTTGTACTGTTACAACTCATGGGCGATCGCACAAGACAAGGAACCAAGATCACACCAGAAATCAAAACATGTACTTAGGAGATTCCATCTTATTCGTGATATGATCGATCGAGGATATGTGAAGATGTGCAAGATTCCAACGGATGACAATCTTTCAGAGCCACTAACAAAAACTCTTGCGCAGCGAAAGCATGAAGGGCACGCAAAATCTATAGGCATACGAGATGCGCCAGATTGGCTCTAGTGCAAGTGGGAGACTGTTGGAATAAATGCCCTAGAGGCAATCTTATATTTACTATGAACATTGTTTTTGGCTAGAATATTCATTTATTATATATTGTGATATTTAATATAATAAGTCCTTAGATACAGTGTGTTGTTTATCTTAAATATCCCTCGTCCACTATATTGATTAATAGGACGATCAAATATAGACTAGTATGTGGGTAGATTGATATGGAGATATCAAGTCTAACACATGGGTATGCATTAGGAGTAATGGCATACTGGATTGACCCACAACGAGAAGGTTACATTAAATTATGTTTAAGTCACAATCACTTCTCGTAGTGCTAATAACATTGCAATCCTTAAACTTGAAGTCACTAGATACTCTAGTTGTGAAATATTGTGCTTTGATGTTATCAAACGTTACACCGTAACAGGGTAATTATAAAGATAGCTATCGGGCATGATAGGAAGCAAGCTTAGAGATCGTAGTGATGTAGATAGGATTTTTCCCTCCCACATAATGGGAGTAAATATCCACGGCCACTCGAGGGATGAGGCTTATTGAATGTCTGGCCAGACTCAGATAAATCAATATGGAGATATTGATGTTATCTGCTTGCATAAGCATATTCCCAGGATCGAGGAACTATGGATTGGATATACGAGTGTGACTATTTATGTCTCGTGTCCAATCCGGATATAGAGACAAAGGGAAAGTGCAATAAAAGATATTGGGCACAAGAGGTTTGTCGGGATCACTGATTATTTCTATTAGTTGGGTGGCATGGATGTGTTGCTAGACACCGTTCCATGTTAGTAATAAGTTACTACCAACTAAGTAGAAACCTATGGGGTCACACGTCAAATAGAGTAGAACTAGATTTGGGATTAATTAATATAATTAATTAATAAGAAGGATCATTATTCAACGCCTTGCAAACTTAGTAGGACTAATATGCAAAGAAGGGACTAATCCAAGTTCATGAAGAACTAGGAAGGACCTTTATGGAAACAACGAGTTGTTGGAGTATATAAAGGAGACTCTAGCTTCCTTCCCACTAAGTGAAGTTATTAGACATAACACAAGAGAGTGGGAGAGAGCAAAAGAGAGAGAGCAAGACAAGCTAGGGCCGACCGCCCCTAGCCGTGCGCCCCCTTTCCCATCGGCGCCAAAGAGGAGGCCGAAGCCCTCCTTTTGTCACCTCGTTGCTTGATTCCTTCTTCCCTCTTCCTCCGGTTCAAGCTAGCACTTGTTGAAGGAAGAATCAAAATCTCACCTCTAGACGTGGATCAACCATAGAGACGAGGAAATCATTCTTCGTGTGATCTCTCAAACCAAAAGGTACACAATACTATGTCCATTATCATGTTATGATATCTCCTCCTGACGATCCGTGGTGGGCTTTGAGTAGGATTAATTTTGTTTATTCCGCTGCGTTACCTACGTCAAAACCCAACAGGAATAGCCAGTAAATATTTGACCACCTGTTACATATGAATTGAGTGAGACCGATATGGTATCTAATTCCCCAACGGAGTCGATCAGACCAATCGGTAGCGGTGGATGGAGAGGACCCTATAAATGCGACTCTTTCAGTGATTGCTTATAAAGTATATAAATTAGTGAACATATAGTCATTAGAATTATCACAAATGACACAAGTATTAAATACATCGGTAATATTTTGTTTCATTCCAAAGTTTTATTAGGAAAACAAGGCATTTTCTTTTGTACTATATAGAGTACAGTTTTTCTTTCAATATAGCATGTGTTATGATCTGGACCTAGCTAAGAACGATGATAATAACGATGAAACAAGAACACAAGATATAACGTGGTTGACTAGTGATTAGCTAGCTACCTCCACGATCAAAATACCCGATTTTATTGAGAGAAACGCACCCGGTACAACCACTCGACAACTCGCACACAAGCTAACAAATAGCACTCAAGCAAACTAGTATTGCTATGCACTAGCTACTACTGCTCACGCCCCTCTGTGTGTTTGTTATGAGTACCAAAGGAAATTACAAGCCTATATATAGTGATCAAAAAGATCACCGCCCCATAGGACATCCCCTTTTTATTTTCTATTAATTGGAAACAACTAAGCCTCCTTTGAATTTTCCTTTGCTTGCCGACTTGTGATTAAAGACACACCAACAAATCTCCACCTTGGCTTAAATAATCTCAGCAACCTGAACCTGAACCGATGCTTCTCTTCAATAATCAACCCCAACGTTTCGCAGCTGTATACGAAACCCTCACGTCACAAGTTGCTCCAACTTTGCCAAGTTCCTGCAACGAGTGCCCCCAGAGATGCTCCTACTCCCGTCTATTTCCTGCAATCGAACCCTATCGATGCTCCAACTACGGCCGAGTTCCTGCAATCGAAACCCCTGTTTGTTGTTCCAACTCCCACTGAGCTCCTACAACAAATTCGTTTGTTGTTCCGACGTCCACCAAGTCCCTACAACAACCCCCCCCCCCCCAACACGTTGCTCCAATTCCCACCGACTTCATGCAACGTTTTTGCGAAATTGCTCCAATCCCCACCGAATTCCTTCAAAATATGCCCCTTGCGCGCCTCATACGCGCTGTGTCCCTCGTCAGAGACTCCCCCATGCCAAATCCACCTCCTCGTCAAGAGCACGGATTCCACGCCCCCCAACGGGGCCTAGAGAAGTAGACCATCCTCCGAAGTATCCTCCACCTGCAGCCAAACCTGCAGATCCCGAGTTCATCCTTCGTCCACCGGTGTCTCTTTTCTCTACCGTTTGAACAGATGTCACCGTAGCTTTCCTTGGCTGCCGTCATTGCGCCGGAACCCTGACTGTATGAACCCCCATACGCAACCCTTTGCCGCGTCCCCTCTTGCTGAGCCTCGAACTCAGCGGTGGTTGTATCAAACCCCTCCTCTTTATCCAATGGCAACCACATGCCTTGCTGCTTCAACAAAGCACGTACCTTGATCTGCCAAAGACTGAAGCTGTTTCTCCTCGTGAACTTGTCGATCTTGGTCATCCTCCCGGTCATCTTCCCTGCAGCTCCTTGTCCAGATCCGTAACCCCCGAATGCATGCTCCACCTTGATCGCGAAACCGTAGCTATGAATTTCACGGATTGTGAAACCCTAGCCCTATAGCTCCACCTTGATCTTGGAACATCGCAACCAGGCTCTGATACCATTTTGTTAAAACTGGTGATCCCCCTTGACCTGGCTCTGATACCAGTTTGTTATGATCTGGACCTAGCTAAGAACGATGATAAGATGAAACAAGAACACAAGATATAACGTTGTTCACTAGTGATTAGCTAGCTACCTTCACGACCAAAATACCCAATTTATTGAGAGAAACGCACCCGGTACAACCACTCGACAACTCGCACACACGCTAACAAATAGCACTCAAGCAAACTAGTATTGCTATGCACTAGCTACTGCTCACGCCTCCCTGTGTGTTTGTTATGAGTAACAAAGGAAATTACAAGCCTGTATATAGTGATAAAAAGATCACCGCCCCATAGGTCAACCCCTTTTTTATTTCCTAGTTAATTGGAAACTACTAAGCCGTCCTTTGACTTTTCCTCTGCTTGCCGACTTGTGATTAAAGACACACCAACAACATGATTATATTTGAAAGTTTGAGAAAATATGTTGTGAAATGTAAACCGCAAAACCCAACCATGCAAATCTTGACCCACCTATCATTTCCCTCTCCAACCAACCCAAACTTACTCTCTCTCCTCTTTCGCTCATCTTGGTTCGCTTATATTCTCTCATCGTCATTTCATTCACAAGATAATAGCAGAGAGAGTGCAATCGATGGTGTAAGGAAGATGGTGGGGTCTTGATTAAAATGATATGTATTGACGATTGTAGGATTTACAACAACAACTACTGAGAGGTCGAGCATTGTTGATGCAATGTGTCGATGGTGGGATTTTGATGGCGTGTGTGTGTGTGTTTTGGGGGGGGGGGGGTTTCGATGACAACAACCGGTTGTGGTCGATTTTCTTGGAGATGACGTGGTGGGCGAATGTGAGGGTGACGATAGGATTGGCAGCATGGGAAAAAGTTCACAATGGGTCTGATGGTAATTACAAGAAGTTAGATAATGGTTTGCTTATTGGGGGCTTACATAGAACTTATGTTAAGTTGGCCTCATTAAATATATTAATTTTAGTTTTTATCTTAAGAAAATTTATATAAATCTCCGTGATTAAATATTAATATTTTCGTGCAGTTTATTTTAGCCATACACTTGGAATATGCTTATTAACAATTATCCAGCTTGTAGGAGTGTCCGGTGCTGGAATGTTGTATTTTTTTTGAAAAAATATGTAGAATTTCATTAATAAAAAGAAGTAGTACAGCGGTGCAAGCACCCAACTTGCAAGACACGACTGTACCTGCAGCAGTATTAGAGAACCATTCGTGCTAGATCAATTTTGGGTTTTGCAGGTTTCATCTCCCCTCGCGTTTCAACCTCTTCCAGGCCATATTCAAAGGGGATCTTCACCTCGGGTGTTGCCGTTGATGTAGCTCTAGCATTTGCTGCCACTTTCACCATTGCTGCCTCTCAAGCTGGCGATGGACCACTCACCGTTGCCGCCTCAGGCCACGACCTCTGATCTTATCATTACTGCCTGGGGTTTTCAGTTGTGTTGGGTTCATCAAGAGCATATGTGGGCTTGGTTTGTGGTTCTGTCAGGCCCACTTTCTTGGGCCCTTTTTCTGTGGGCTTGTTTCAGTCCAGTTCAGTTGCTTGTTTATTTGATGTTATTAATTTATGGATTGTTGTGCAATTGAACTATAATTTCGAGGTTGTATACATGTTTTTTTAGAAGATACCATTTCAGTGACATGAAATGCTTAGAGTTTGGGCACGGGTCATACCCTGGTATATGCATTGTTTATCACACTCTCAAATACTTCCTATGTTCCCTCTCTTTCTCCCCTCTCATGTTTTTATCTGATACCGAGTCACTTTGACACTGTGATTTGAATAAAAAGATGATGCAATTTTTTTGATTATTTTTTTATGGTGTTGTAAAATAAGTGAATTCTATAATACTATAAAAAGATTATCAAATACTAGCAACGTTTTTTTCTAAAAAAATAATAATACTAGCAACGTTTTGCTAATCAAATTAGGGTGATTTTGGGAATGCTTCTGCTGCCAGCACATCTGTTTTCTGACAGCAGAAGCAGTATTAGTGTGTTTGGTAAAAATATTTTTTTTTCTTTTCCGGACAGTTTCTGCTGTCCCATAACAGTTTTCAGGAAACAAGGGAGGTGATGCTTTTCCAGAAAGTACTATTGATCAATTTATCTACAACCGATTTTAACCTTACAATTTTTAAAGATATCAATAGTTATCTTTTCATTCCTCAAAAAAAAAAAAAAAAAAAAAAAGTTATCTTTTCAGAAATGAAATGTGTCATATATTTTTATCATTTTACCTTCCCACAGAAACTTCACATTTGATTTTACCGAACATAAAATTACTATATCAATATTTCACAACAGCTTTTACGTTCACATCAACTTTTCTACAGTGTTTTCACACATCAGCTTTCTAGCACGGCCACATCATTCCAAACTAGCCCTTAGTTGGTTAAAGTGACAGAATTTGCCGCTATGCGCGATCCTGTTCGAGCTGACTAACTGTGGTGTCGTGTGAAAGAGAGTTGCTTGTTCCAAGTTGGAACAACAAGCGGAGTCACTATCAGTCGATCTCTCACGCCATTCTATTTAATGGCCTGCCTTTTCCCCACTGCTCATTTCCAAAACCTCAAACCCAGACCAGGAAAAAGGCTAAAAGATTTCAACGTTTATAAACAATTCGAGACCTATGAATCTCGATTGCTTAAACAAAGGGGGTTTCTGAAGATGGGTTTTTGCCATATTTACGGGTCTTTCTCGTTCCTGTTCAGTTTGCGGTGGGTGGGCACGCATTCTCTGTGTTGACGCGTTCTCAATACAGCTTTTTTGGTGGAGGCAGACGGCTAAGAAATGGAGGTCAAGTCTAGGGTTTTGAATTTGATGTTGATATATTTTTTTTAAACGAATTTTCGCGTTATGATTCTAACTAATCAAAATTTGCAGGTGGGTTTTGATTGAGGTGAAATATGTGGTTGTACTCCGTGCCAATTTTGCTAGAAAACAATGAGTTTCGGTTGTTGCGGTGTGTTCAATTTCTGTAAACACAAGTCTGAGTTGCCTACAGGAGGAGCAGGTAAGACGATTAGAAGGTCACTCTAATTCTAAGTCAGTACTCTGAAGTTTTCTCTTTGTTTTTGGTGATTAAGTTTGATTTCGGTTCCTGTGATTTGACATAGATCAGTTAGGATATATTGGGCCATTGGAGTCCGGTAACAGCCTCTCTATAATTTTGTGTTCTTCTGTTTTTATAGCGAATTCAAGTTTGGTGTCATGATCCTGGTAATCACTTGCTAGTTTGGTTTTACTCAATGGAGCTGAGTTTGGTAATTGATAGGCGTATCTGTTGGTCTTGTATGGTTAGAAGGCCATCCATTTTTTTCTTCGCGTTAGTTCTGCCAAAACTTAGTCTGCATTGGAGTGGACAAAATCAGTGGCGTGGATTTCCAAGTGTTTGGAGCTCCGGACCCTTTCCTTTGTGGCTGAAGTTTTGTCCCAAAAGTGCATCTTAGACTCTAGTACACATATAAAACCCCCTTTTCGATGCGAAATAAAAGAGCTCGATAGTTGTACTCCTTGGACGTTGGCCCGTGGGTTCTCCTCTTCTACTGCTTCAGAATATAGTTCTGATAGCTATCACTGGACCAAAATGACTAACCTTCAGTTGCTAGGACTACTAGCACACCAGACTTGAGGTACATCTTTAGTTGGGAAACTACTATACATTATGCTAAATATTCTTTGGATGGGGTTAACTAATTTGAAAACTGTAATACTTGTGGAGATTAAATGTTACAAAATTAGAATTGTGATGTGGATAAATGCTGTCCACTTGTTTATGGGTACTCAGTGAAAATTATAGTCTTTGTTTCCTGATTTTAAGAGCCTTGACATGGTGTCCTGTAATGTTAATGCTTGCATTGCTAATCAAACTTAACAACGTTAGCTCCATTGATTGGCTTATATGGCCAGCGTTATTCAGCTCCCTGAATCCTTTTCAGCCAATGTATCCTTTTATTTTGAGTCATGGACCTTTTCTACCTTTATCTGTTTCTTAAGAGGACTAGCTAAGTGCACGTGCATTGCACGTGGGTTTTATATGTTTCGTGCGTTATGGATCTTTTCAACTTGATTCGGTGACTTCACCTCCGTTTATTTGACTTTTTAGGCATTTTTTTTTCTCCTAAGTTGTCCATTATATGAACAAGAAAAGAGATTGGTCTCATATAAAAGGCGGGAATATCTCATAAGTAAGAAATTACTCAAAACTATGAACAATTCTCATGTTATGTGAATTATCACCATGAAGTTTAGTCAGCCTAGAATGTTATTTTACTTACCTCATCTTGCCAAAGGTTAACAATATGAGTGCAATACATTCCCAATACTTGCCAAAGTTAAGGAGTCACCTTAAAGGTTCAGAGTAGAATTGGAAAGGAGAGGAGAAAATAATATAGAAGGAAAGGGATAACTCCTCCTTTCTTATTTAATCCAGCACTCAACGCTGGGTATTAGAAGTTATTGCTACTTGTTCAATAGTCTTATCAATGTGGAAGATGTAGTTAATCCATAGAACATAGACAGAGTGATTTATTTCCGATTTATCAAAACATCATAATAATAGACAAAGTGATTCATCTGAGGAATCTAAAAGTGTATAGAAAATTTGCTCAAATTTACACATTAGAGCAGAGAAGAATCAATATTGGCAACAACAAGACCTGTTACACGTGGTGTAGCCTGATACAAATTTCATAGCCGGGATAGAAGACATCATCTAGTGGTATTGGAGATGCTCTTAGGAAGTGCTTTGTAATTGATCTTTTCGTTTCTGCTGGTCATTCTCTCTCTCATCGCAACCAAGTTTGCCCCTTGAGCAAGTCGGTTCTCTACAGTAAAGACTCTAACCCCACAGATTCTATATTTTCTGTGACAGCACCACACGAATCGGGAAGGTTCAAACAAAAGAGCAGAAGACCAGAAACAAAAATATTTGTTCAATTAATTTACGCAATTATTCAATCAAAACTGACCTATTACTAAACCAAATTGCGATATCATACTTCGAGCAGCCTCTTATCTATAGCATAATCAATACTGGCAACATGACTTGACAATAAAAAAGTGGCTTCATCAGATTTCGGCTATCCATCGTTCACTGTTATCCAAACTGAAATTGCAAACTTAATGACAAACATCTCTTCTTATTTGGTTAGGAACTCTTCAACCTTTTATATAGTAGAGATTATGATTTTATTTCACAAATATCTCTTCTTATGAGTCATCCTCTATTCTTACCCCTATCTTTTCATGATTAGTATGTTCGTCCACCATAATGTCTTTGTATCGTATGGACCTTTTATATGGTTACTTCTGTTTAGATATTGCTTCAAACAATGTGAGGCTCTTTTCCTACAACTCGCTGAGATCAGCTACAATGGACTTGCATCCATCAAACAAAATAGGCGGAGGTGGTTTTGGAGTTGTCTATAGGGTAAAGTCACAGCATATGCGCTTGCAGGTTTCCCTTCGCTTCTTTGCCGTTCATGAATTGTTGCTTATCAGCTTATTTATGAAATTGCAGGGGGTGTTGAGAGACAATACTGATGTTGCTGTGAAATGTCTGTCTGCGGAGTCAAAGCAAGGGATCCGTGAATTTCTGACAGAGATCAATATGATTTCTACTATCCATCATCCAAACCTTGTTGAGCTGATTGGTTGCTGTGTTGAAGGAACCAATCGTATATTGGTTTATGAATATCTCGAGAACAACAGCCTTGCTAATGCTTTACTCGGTACTTCACAAATTTTTGAAATTAGATACGACTCGACATATAATTTGATGTGTATCTTATGAGAAAAAGAACTATATATTTCTGTACTGAGTTTTTATGAAAGCTAGGTCAATATCTAGAATCATTAATGTATAGAACTCTTATTGCAGGCTCAAAAGGTAAACGAGTCTCTCTGGATTGGCCATCAAGAGCTGCTATATGTACCGGTACAGCTGCTGGTCTTGCTTTTTTACATGAAGAAGCTGAACCACCTATTGTCCACCGTGATATAAAGGCTAGCAATGTGCTTCTTGATGCAAACTTCCATCCCAAGATTGGGGATTTTGGGTTAGCAAAGCTTTTTCCAGATAATGTCACCCATGTTAGTACGCGAGTGGCAGGAACAATGTAAGCAAAGCATGCTTTCGCTTTTCTTCTACTTGAATTGTTTATATGTCAATAGAGTTGTTTTTAGTGTTTTCCAAAAAGTGATGACAAAGCTTAGTGATCAATGTTTCGGAAGTCATTTGTTTGTTTGGCTTATACTGGCTATAAGAACTTTTTCATTTCTGTTATGTAGATTACTAGAAGGAGAAATTAGCAGGTCTTCTGTGGTTCTTTGCATGAGATTGACATCTAGAAGGTGGATTGTGCTAGAAGGGGTTTCATAAAACAAAATTATATTTCCCTGGCACAGCAATAAACTTATGTATGTGTGTTTGTGTGTATATATATATATATATATATATATATATATATATATATATATCGCTTTAGCTATATCTTTGAAAGCCTATAGCTGAAGTTAGATAACCTTCTATAGTTGGGAAGTGTAAAATTTCTTACTAGCAATGAAAACTAACTTTGTAAACTGGAAGGTCTTCTTCTATTAAGCTTTGTTGGCTATCATATTGCAGTTTCTTGTTTCATTGCTAGAGTGATTCTGTTAACTGGAAGGTCTGCATTGAAGTGTCACAGGCATTTATGACAGGTCCTTTTTCAATTTGCTATGAGTTAGGTTTAACGTATGTGATGCAATATTGAGGGTATGATTTCAACTAGCTTGCGTTGGCTTTATTTGAGAATATGTAATGCTAGGTTTTATTTCTACTAGAAGAGATAGCGAGTCAGTGACTGTGCGTTGGAATTTGCTTATTATCATGGGCATAGTAATTGTGTCTCTTATTTATTAAATCGTGTACAAATCTGCTTATACTTATATTGGCTCCTATGCCCTGTTACCTTTTTTTCCACCGTTATGTTGCTTCATATTAGGATCTCATTGCTTTGTGCTGTCTTGCAGTGGATACCTTGCTCCGGAGTATGCTTTGTTGGGTCAGCTTACAAAGAAGGCAGACATATATAGTTTTGGTGTACTTTTACTTGAAATTATCAGTGGAAGAAGTAACAGTAAGACAGCGTTTGGTGATGATCTGTTAGTTCTCTTGGAATGGGTAAGTTTTAGCAATCACTATATACTTTTCAGAAGCCATATCAAAATTTACAGCTTGTTGTTAGTACGAGTGACTTGTCAGCGTTACTTTGGGGATGAGGAATTAATGATATTGGATAATCTTTTGTGAGACCAATGAGGAAGCGGTGTCGAAAATGAGTGATTACAGGGTTGGATTGGATATTCATAGTTGATACATCCATCAATCATCACATGAACTAGTGGGTAACAGCGTTCTTGCTGATGGTGTCTGAAATATACATTATAACCGTTTATAAGTTAGGTTACCAAAATGTCACCGGAGTTGCCTGAGGATTCTTGTAGATGTTACAATCGAGTGATAAAAGGGAAATGTGTCTACACAACTAACATGTTTGATAGTATGCGGATACGCTCCTACCTCGTGTGAATTGGAAATGGAGGACTTAAAAGTACCCTTAAGTACCCATGTGCACTAAGCCTTTGAACCCCACAGGTTAGGTTATGCATCTAAAAGCTTGACTAGAGCTGAGCTGGATCTATGAGAAGACATCACACAAGATCTCTGTGTTTGAATGTGGCTTAGTATCTGAGTTGAGCATTGAACTTTCTTGGGGAAGGCAAGTTGAGTCGCAGCCTACCTTTATTAATGTAGGTGGGGGTTAGGTTGAAGACTGGGTGGCTGGGAGTTGCAGTAGTTCATGGTTGGCTCTAGACTCCCGGTGGTAATTCTGTCTTCTCCTTAGTCAAACTTGTAGGCAATAAGTTTATAAAACTGTAATTTCAATAGCAGTATGATATGTAGCAAATATCATTGGTACGGGTATAATGAAGAGGTTGGTATCTCTTACTTTGATACCAATTGTGGTGCTGAAGCACTTGGTACCTACCGTGGAAGGCAAGTGCAGTTGCAGCCTACTTTAGAGAATGATTTAGGCCGTGGCATACGGTTATGATATCAAATCAATAACCACCTAATAATTCATTGTGGGAACACGGAAAGTTCAATTCCGGTCTCATTTTGTGAGCCGCATTTCCATCACACGAAAGGACTTGTCGATATCTCTGATTGAAAGCTAGATTTAAGGGATAAATCGGAGACAATCATTCTCTTCCAAAAGGGTTTTAGACTTTGAGGTTTCTGACTGCCTAAACAGAGAGGAAAGCATCTGAAGTCATGGTAAGTACTAAGTCATGGTAAGTACTAAGTAACACATCACTGTAACACATACTCTTTGTCTTCTACGCCCCCGGATCTAAACATTTACAACTATTAGATCACTTTTATATTCACTCACACAGATTCAATTCGGTGGGACCCATATTTAACTTGTCCCCTCACAACTTAATCTCATATCACAATTGTACAATTTATATTATCCTCATTTATCTCAATTTGTATCAATTCTTTATCAGCTTATACTCTTATCGGTAATTCGATATTGACGTCAAGGCATGAGAGGTTAATGCCATAGGTACATACTAATGAGAATGTTGCTGCAGACGTGGAAGTTAAGAGAACAAGGCAGGCTTTTAGAGATTGTCGATCCTGATCTAACTTCATACCCGGAGCAGGAAGTAATGAGGTTTATCAAGGTTGCCCTTTTCTGTACCCAGGCGTCTTCTCGCCTAAGACCTGACATGAAGCAAGTAGTAGAAATGCTGTCAAGAGATGTTAGCCTAAATGAAAGTTTACTAACGGAACCAGGAGTTTATCGGGTGCGTTCCTCTGAAGTTTTGGCTGGTGGCATCTCACAGGAGTTGGTAACTTCTGCTAGGAAAGGAAAACAGTCTATTTCTCCATTCTCAACTATGGACGATACTTCTCAAATTATCACAGAATTGCTTCCAAGGTGAAGAATTCATGTACAGAGTCTTAACTAGATTAGTTTTCCCAAAGACGCTTTTTCTAAGTAATTTTTTGTCCATGATACTTCGAGATATATATGTAAATCTAGTGCCACTAAACAATTAAATTTGATGGTTTTGAAATTAATAAAAAGTAATTAGTGGGTTGGAAAAGAAATGCCCACGTATTATTAGTTCGTCTTTAAAGTCAACTTGTTTTTGCTTAACCTTTGGTGCGGATGGGCAACCCACCCCATTGTAGCACGTTTTTTATATTTTTATTTTTCTTATGTAAAGGTGGAACTATCCTACTCGGGAAAACCCATTGCAGGATGTTAAGTGTGAGTTTTGCGCCCTTTCCTTTATTCTGGGAGGAGAGGTTTCACTTTTCACTACTGTAGTATCATAGTGTTCAGAAAGGTAAGTTTCACTCATCTGCTACAGTAATAGTAGCTCACGATTTTCTGCTGATAAACATGTTAGTTTGCGTGAACCTTTACAAATTTACAAACTCATGGACAAAAAGGACTGTTTAACAGACTGGCAGTAACTGCTCATAATTAGTATCCTATATGATTAGTTAGTTATTAGAGTGAAAATTACAAATTCCGAACACATTGGTATGTCTTATTTTCAGCTTTTAATCCACTTTGGACTTTTAATCTGGAACTTTTGACAGAAAACCTCGTTGCAGTTTCAATTTCATGACATTTCGCACCAGCAGTTTCAATTTTGACACATAATCCCACTACAGTTTCTTTTTTGCTGACAGCCCGCACCAGCAGTTTGAATTTTGACACAAAATTCCACTGCAGTTTCTCTTTTACTGACATCCCGCACCAAAACTACTACTAACGACCGTTTAAATATTGGTGCGGGGTGTCAGCAAAAAAGAAACTGCAGTGGGGTTATGTGTCAAAATTGAAACTGCTGGTGCGAGATGTCAGCAAAAAAGAAACTGCAATGAGATTTTCTGTCAAAATTAAAACTGCTGGTGCTGGATGTTAAGAAACTGAAACTGTAAGGGGGTTTTCTGTCGAAAACTCTTTAATCTGTTTTGAACTTTTCTGAAAGGTTTGGTATGACTTTTTCTGTGCCAGCTTTTGGATTTTGGCTTTCAGTTTCATAGTGTAAAACTCAGTTTTGAAAAAAGTTGGATTTCATGATTTTTTTTGCTGGTGCTGGATTTTTTTTGGACCTTTTACTTCTTAAACAATAAAAATGATCAATTTACCTCTATTTTTTTGTATTAACATACTACGACATCTAATTATACATACCATAATTTTATTAGTAAATGTAAGTGGTAATTTTCACTAACAAACAAACGTGTTGCATTACTAACTTTTTAATAGCATAATTTTTTTCACCAAACACGTGCATCTTTTTTCATGAACGTCTCTGTCACGAACTTTTTCCACAACAACTAAAAAGTCGACTTAAAAGTTCTCGAAGTCAAACCAAACCCACCCATAGGGTACTGATGAAGGGCATATGCCTTTGCACTTTCAAGCAATCCTTGAAGCATCTGGAGCTGCAACAGTACCTTTACTTGGGACAAATAGTTGGTTTGGCACCTTTTTGACTTTTTCAGTTCTCGACATTGGCGGTGGTCGTGTTGCAGGCTTCATGTGGGGTGGAGGATTGAGCATAATAAGTTACACATGGAACAACTAAGCAATTTCTTGTCCGCAACTCCGCCTAACATACCTTCTCGTCATGTGATTGTCTGTGCTTGTTTTTTGTACCCCCGTTTTTTGGTCTTAGTTTTGGCTGGTCCTTCCCTGGCTTAATTCACACTGCTCTGCGCATATGCAGGGCCGACCTTCCCATTAGGCAACTTAGGCAGCCGACTGAGGCCTCGGATTTAGGAAGCCCCTCTCCCCCGCTTATATAGTTCAATTACGTAGTGGTATATATCTAAAGTGATTGTTAGAAAATTAAATTTAGGCCGTATAGAGCCTTACTCACTAGCTATAGAAGCAGTCATTTCATGCCTTTTTAAGGCAGATCCATATCCAGATATCCAGATTAAAGATATTTGGTTTCATATTCTGAGGATTAGAGCAGCGAATATACTCTAAATGAGCCCTTATTAATAAGCTATAGAGAGCGGGAGTTAGGGTTATCCTAGATATTCCCATTCTAAACTCAAGAGAAAGTCTCAAAACCAAAGAAGGGGATTCTTCTTCTTATCAATCAAATCAAGGTGATTGATTCGTTTTCTTCTAATGCAGGTACCACATTAGTTTGGTACAACCAACCGCTCGTCGGCCAATGAATGAGCTCTAACTGGCACTGTCACCATCTCTGTCATTACATTAGCCAAGGGATCGGGCTCACGAAGAATAGAAAGAAAGAAACATATTCCGATCCTTTCCACTGGAGGATTTCTCAGGGAGCCTGGTCTTGTGTGTCTTCTTTGTAGCTGGGAATATTACCAGTGGTTCGAACAGTTTGCAAAACTTAACTAAGAGGTTGTTCTTCCAATTGTGACTTCCTCGGGAAGCTTGCGAGGTATACATACATATATATCTATACATATATAAATACATATATATGTATATATATGTATATATACATATGTATATATATATACATATGTATATATATATATATATGTATATATATGTATATATATATATATGTATATATATATATATATGTATATATATCTATACATATATAAATACATATATATGTATATATATGTATATATACATATGTATATATATACATATGTATATATATATATATATGTATATATATGTATATATATATATATGTATATATATGTACATATGTATATATATATATACATATATATATATATATATAGAGATATGAGTATATATATATACATACATATATATGTATTATATACATATGTATATATATACACATATATACATATATATACATATATATGTATGTATATATATAGAAATATATGTATGTATATATATGTATATATGTATATGTATGTATATATATATACATATGTATATATACATATGTATATATATATATACATATATATACATATATATGTATGTATATATATAGAAATATATGTATGTATATATATGTATGCGTATGTATATATATAGATATATATTCATGTATATATATATGTATACATGTATACATACATATATATATATATATATCTATATATATACGTATGTATATATATACGTATATATATATACATATGTATGTATATATATGTATGTATATACATACATATATATCTATATACATACGTATGTATATATATATACATATATCTATATATGTATGTATGTATGTATGTATATATATACATACATACATATGTATATATATATATATAGACATACATATGTATATATATACATACATATATAGAGTATGTATACATATATATATATATGTATGTATACATATATATATATATCTCTTTCTCTCTCTCCCTCTTATATATATATATATAGAGGGTTAAAGACAGTGACCACCCCTGAGTTTAGGACTAATTCCATCCTGCTACCATGTGTTTTGAAAAAAGACACGTTGCAACTTTTGCCAAAATAGTGGGGGGGGGGGGGGGGGGGGGGGTTAATAGAGTATGTCAACTATTGCCAAAATAGTTGTTTTAAACAAGTTTGTAGAAAATAGAAGTGTTTCAAGGACTTGAAATAAGTTTCTAGTCCTAAGAATGAAAACAAATGGTAGAAAAGTTTACTATAGTTTTCAAGGCCTTGAAATGCTTTTCAAGGCCTTGAACTGAAACCTGTTTTGAGCAGTTTAACTTGTGCAATTTAGAAACTGAAAAGTAAAGAGAAATAGACACAATGATTTTACAGAGTTCAGTCCTCAATGACATACGTGTCTTCCTGAGGGATCTAACCCGTGCAAGATTTGCAACTCACTTCTTATTAATCAAAAGCTAAGCCCTAGATCTCAAGCACCGAGAAGTCTGTTACTCTGTTATAGATTGTGATTCTCTCTTACCTATCTAGTACTTGCTCTAGCTAACTGATCTCATAAGAATCTCATGTTGTTCCTCTTGAATAACACCACGAGATTAAGATGGGATAAGTATTAAACATAATGATATAATATGAAGTACAAAATGAAGAACACTGTAACACAGTGATGCAGTTAAGTCTACAGTGTTCTTCTGATGCTTAGATTGTGTGAGATGATTCTTCTTCTCTGTTAGTTGTCAATCCATGAGAGTGTTTGAATGTTTCTGCAAAATTGGTGTTCGAATTCTCTCGACTGTCTTCTTAAAATCAGAATATATAGAGGATCTTCTTCAACAGATTTCCCTAAAATCAAGCAGTATATCTTTGACTCTTTAGCAATTCAATCCTAACGACTAGGTGCTAAGTATCTTCAGATATATTGATCTGATCTTCCTTCTGAAGGTCTTATGAAAGTCCAGACACGATTCCATAAGAGTAGAATTCATCTGCAAGCAAGATTTCCTTTTCTGTATTCAGATGAGTTAGGAATAGTTCCTGCAAACTAGGTAGCTAGTAAATTCTGCAAAAGCTCAGTCAACCAGTGAGATTAATCAAACAATCTGATTAGTTTGTCTTTCATCATCAAATAGAGAATAATCAATCAAAGGAGAATAGAGATCAAATCAGAAGGAAATTTCCCCCTGAGTTCATGCAATGTATTGCAGAGCTGTTTCAATGGATTTGAAAGCTGTTTCAAGGCCTTGAAACAGTATGTGAATTTACAATTTCTCCCTCGATGAAGGAAAAAACCACTAATCTGTTTGGTTCTAAGATTCTGCAAAAGAAATACATTAGTAGCATGGCAGAACAATTATATGGAACAAAAAACAATCATAGTAATTTCATAGCAGAAACAAAAAGCAGTTAAGTGAACTCCAAAAACACACTAAAGCAATTCAGGTATCCAAATAACCTACTGATCTTCACAAGACCTTATTATCCTAAAAAAGCACCTAAATTCTCCCCCTTTTTTGACTTTCATAAAAAAAAATAGAAAATGTTGGATATAAAGTTTTTGAAAAATACTGAAAAGCTAAGGAAAATATGAAAATAGAGGAGGATTTTTTTCAAGGATCTATAAAGGATTTCAAGGCTTTGAAAATAGGGTAGAAAGAAAGGATAAAATCAATGGTTTTGGGTCTGCATATGTCTTGTCTCCAGTATCTTCCCCTTGGTTACTTTATTCCTCTTATGCATCTTCAACATCATCACCCTGATCAGCTTTACTCCAGGTTCATCAGCAACCACCGTTTCAAACAAGTCAGCAAAAATCATAGGTTCCTTCTTCTTCTTCTTCTTCTTCTTCTTCTTCTTCTTCTTCTTCTTCTTCTTCTTCTTCTTCTTCTTCTTCTTCTTCTTCTTCTTCTTCTTCTTCTTCTTCTTCTTCTTCTTCTTCTTCTTCTTCTTCTTGGAAGACTCTTTGAGAAGCTCCTAAGTGTCAATCCTATCTTCATCAATCAATCCCTTATCTTCTGCAATCTGTTTCACAACTTCAACTTTATCAGCTTGTTTCCCAATACCCTGATCTCCTGGAACTTCATCCTCATTAGTGTTTTCATCAAACAAGTCAGCTGTAGAGCCTGCCTTATTTGATCTCTCTGGAACTTGTGTGAATTCTTCCTCAACATGGATCAGATTAATACCTTTTAAGACACTTCCAACCATGTATTTCATCAATTTGAATTCAACACCTAGCTCAAACTGACCCTGCTTCAATTCATCCAATTCATTCTCACAGAAATCTAGCCTTTGAAGCACCATGTATTGGTCTTGAGATGGAGGAGGTAGGGTTGAAGGAGAGGGTAGGGACTTAGGTTTAGGAAACTTCTTAGACTTTAGCTCCTTAGTGGACAATTTAAAGTAGAGTTTCCAAACTTCCTCACTGGCTTTAACTATTCTAATCCTTTGAAAAGCTTTTCATCAAGCATTCCAAAGCCAGTTGTGATTGTCTCTTCTCTGTCTACAAGTATGTCTAGGTGATCAAGGAAACGGTGATGAGATTTGCATAAGGTAGAGGGTGCTTCCTTTGCTTGTTACAAGAATATAGCATGTGTTCCATCACAATAGTTGGCAAATCTATCTCATAACCATGCATGACCAAGTAAATCAAGTACATAACTCTTTCAGAAAGCCACTCCTTAGAATTCTCCTTAGGAACTACACACCTCATTAAAATTGTAAACAAAATTTTATCTTCAACAGTTAACACAAAGCGTGTCAGCTGTTTTGAGGAGGTAGCTACATTGGGTAGAAAGAATTCTTCCTTGGACAATTTCAAGTCTTCATCTCTGCTAGGATGATTGTCAGGGTTGTACCTCTTAGGACACCCCAGAAAATTAGCAAACTCACTGTGATCTGATTCCATCGCTTTTCCAGAAACCTTAGAAGGGCTATCTAGATTCAAGGTCTTGATTTGCTTCATGTTTAGATAGAATAGTCTGGTAAGTCTACGGTACGCCACTTCTGATGGATTAAGAATCTACCATAAAGAAATTTATTTTAACATCCTAATGCACTCCAGATTCATACCTTTCAACATGCTGATGCTGATCATACTACAATATGCAATAGGAGAAGAGGAAAAACCATCCAACTAAATTCCTCTTGTTGAATGACTAACAAACCATTTACTAGAAATAAATTTCTTACCAGCAGATGTTTGTTTTTCAGAAAAGATCTCAATTTCCTTGAGAGTGTTCTTCTGTGGTAGTTCAATATCTTGGCCAGTGACCTTCTCTTTTCCTTTGTCAGACTTCTGAGGCTTCTTCTTTGTTGACTTAGGGCTTCCAATCTGAATCCCTTTCCGTTTCTCAAATTCCTCTGTTGGACGTGACTTCTTCTTCTAGCTTGAGACAGCAGTTTGTTCTTCCTTGTCCTTCTTGATCTTCTTCTTTGGTGGAGGAGAGGAGGGTTTAGGTGGACTAGGAGGTCTGGAAGTAGATTCATAACTGATGGTTTGCACTTCCTTTTTTGCAGTCTCTTTTTTTTTTCTAGAACTCTTCTTGGAGCCTCCAACCATCTTGATTCTGTCTGAGGTTCTTCGGGATTCCATTAGGGTTTGGGATATTTTAGAAGAGAGAGACATGAGTGATAGATACGAGAGAAGAGAGAAAATAAGTAGCAAAGAGTTTGAGTTTGAATAGAAAACAAAATATTCCCATATCTTTGAGAAAGGAAGTTTACCAGAAATAGAAACTCCTTAAGGAAATAAAATAATTTGCTACAACCTATAAAAAGATTGGATTTTTACTTTCAAAAACAATGTTAGGCAATTTTCTACAGAGATAACACCCAGCATTGGTGATCCTTTCATTGACTATGTAATACACAGTTTTATTTTCAAGGCTTTGAAAACAGTTTGAAGACCTTGAAATACTGTAATACTGAAGCAAGTAATTTCAAGGCTTTGAAAAACTTTCTAAAACTTTGAAAACACATAACATTACCTGATGTTCCCCCTAAACCAGTGATTCCTTTTTTAACATGCCCACTTTCAATCCCAGAGCTGAGAATCTTTCCTGTGGCAATGGTTTAGTGAAGATATCTGCAAAATGCATGTTAGTAGGCACAAATTCGAGAAAGATATCACCTTTGTTTGCATGATCTCTGATGAAATGGTTTTTGACATCTATGTGTTTGGTTCTTGAGTGTTGGACTGGATTATTTGAAATAGAGATTGCACTAGTGTTGTCATATTTGATACGAATATCTCTGAATTCAAATCTTAAGTCTCTCATCTGTTGACCTATGCATAGAACTTGTGAGAATCAAGATCCAGCTGCTATGTATTCAAATTCTTTAGTTGACATTGCTACCGAGTTTTTCTTCTTAGAATGCCAGCTTATCAGGGATGATCCAGATATTGGCAATACCCTGAAGTGCTTTTTCTGTCAACTTTATACCCTACAAAATCAACATCTGAATATCCACACAGAGAGAAGTTAGACTGTTTTGGATACCAAAGCCCTAAGTCTTTGGTACCATTGAGATATCTAAAAATTCTTTTGACAGCAACTAGCTGTGATTCCTTCGGTTCAGCTTGGAATCTAGCACACATACACACACTGAACATGATGTCTGGCCTACTTGCAGTAATATAGAGAAGTGAATCAATCATACCTCTATTCTCTTCTGGTTCACACTCTTACCATTTTGATATATTTCTAAAGATAGAGTCGAACTCATAGGAGTTCTGACTACCTTAGACTGGGAAAAGTTGTATTTTTTTAGCAAGTCCTTGGTGTACTTGCTCTGGTGTAGAAAAAATCCCTTCTTCATTTGGTGCACATGAAGACCAAGAAAGAGAGTCATTAGTAGCACCAAATAAAATATCATCCACATATATATGTACTACAAGATTATATTTCTCATGAGTCTTTGTGAAAAGAGTTTTGTCCACTAGTCCTATTTTGAAACAATTTTAAAGTAGAAATACTGAAAATCTTTCATACCAAGTCCTTGGAGCTTGTTTCAAACCATAAAGAGCTTTGTTCAGTTTGTAGACATAGTTTGTAAACTCTTCACTTTCAAAACCACAAGGTTGAGCAACATAACCTTCTTCTTGCAAATAACCATTCAAGAAGGTACATTTAAAATCCGTTTGAAAATGTTTGATATTCTTATGAGATGCAAAAGCAAATGAAATCGAATTGGTTCAAGGAGAAAGAGTCTGCTCATAGTCTATACCTTCTTCTTGATTGTAGCCTTGAAAAACTAATCTTGCTTTGTTCATGATAATCTTACCATTATCACCAAGCTTGTTTCTGAATACCCACTTTGTGCCAATCACAGACTGATCTTTGGGAGGAGGAACTGGATTCCAAGCCTTGTTTGTTTCAAAATCATTGAGTTCACTTTGCATAGAAATGATCCAGTTTGCTTCTTTTAAAACTTCCTTCACATTTTAGGTTCTACAAGAGAAAAAAAGCATTAAAAGTACACGAGTTCTTTAATTGAGATCTAGTTTGAGTAGGAGTGCATGGATCAGAAATAGTGTTTCCTGATGGATGTGTTGAAAGGTATTTGAATCTCTTTCTTGATATCCAGGTTTCTAGCTCTCTAGGAATCTTTTCAAGTCCTTGAAAGCTTGAAGATGTGTCTTGATCATTCTTCTTTTCTTGCGGATCTGTGTCGAGGATTTGAGATTCATTTTCAAGGCCTTGAAATTTTTTTCTTTTGTCCTGCAAGTTTTCTTTGGAACCACCTTCTGGATTTTCATCATCTGACTCATGCTTATTCTGATTCAAGTCTGTAAAACTTTCACTCAAAGAACCATCGTAGCTTTCATAAAAAAACAACATGAATGCTTTCTTCAACAAGCTTGGTTCTCTTTTTATATACTCTATAAGCCTTATAAGAGATATTTTCCTTTCCCCCTTCGAAGAGTTCATAGGGATTTTTCTTCAAGATCGGCCTAATCAGGCACCTGTTCAGAATGTAGCTGGCAATGTTTACAGCTTCTGCCCAGAAGGATTTTGGCAACTTGTTCTCCGAAAGCATTTTCCTAGACATGTCCTCAAGAGTCTTGTTCTTTCTCTCAACTACTCCATTCTGTTGAGGAGTTCTAGGAGCAGAGAAATTGTGAGAGATACCAAACTTAGCACAAAAAGAATCAAATTCAAGTTGATCAAATTCTCTCCCACGATCACTATGATAGAAGAAGTAGGTAGGTTTTTCAAAGTTCGAAGCTCTTTACAAAGCTTTGAAAATTCAGACATAGCTTCAGACTTTTCTCTTAAAAACATTACCCCAAGTAAATCTAGAGAAATCATCTACAATAACTAACATATATTCCTTACCCTTTTTAGAAGGAGTTCTCATAGGACCACAGAGATCCATGTGAAGCAATTCAATGGCTCTAGTAGTACTTACAAAGTTGTTGGGCTTGAAAGAGCTTCTTTTCTTCTTACCTTGAGCACAACCTTGTGTTGAGATAGAATCCCAAGTATAGGATTGTCGGTCAAAGTAGTATCTGGTAAGATCGGAGTCGAATTCACAAGGAAAAGAGGGTTAGACAATGACTTGCTACAACTAGAATAGAGATTAGAAAACGACTAACCAAAGCAAGTAACTAAAATTCTCAATGGAGTTAGAGCTTGAAATCCACCACAAAAAATGATGGAGCAAGTTGAGATTTGAGAATTCGTTAAACTAAGTAACTAAGAAAGAAGTGAAATATCAAGTAGAGAAGGGATAAGGGTCATAAGTTTCTCTAGCGACCAATCCTCCTATTATGTTCAAGCCCGGTTCTCAAACCACATCTAGCATTCCACAAGACAAGTATGTCGAGAAGAAATCTCTCAATGCAATCCAACTTGCCACAATTTAAGTGTGTAATCGTAACACGCTAATCAAGCTCTAAAGAGGCTATATTAATGATATTTCCAAATTTCAAGTGTTATAAGAATCAAACATATGTAAACACACATAGGTGTTTCCACAAGAAAGATCAAGCAAGAAGGGAGATTTGTAAATTCTCACTCAAAACACCTAACTAGTGCTCAATTTCTCAAAGTTAGGATTGATGCGTCCCTGTCACTCAAGTTTAATCTCAAATCAAGCACGTCAAACATATCGCACATCTACCTATTCAATGCATCAAATATATCAACATGAGAGATTCAAGTACCAAAAAAGAATTCAAGTGAACCCAATTCAACCCATTCATCTTTGAATTTCAACTTGAATCAATAAGAATATTGGGGCACTAGATAGTCCCCAATCACCCAAGCAATTGAATTAGCTTGACATAATAGAAAATTCAAGATGGATTGAGAGAAATCTAACTTTCAATAATCAAAACTTGAATTCATACTTGATAGAACCAATACAATTTCCACTAATTAAAACCCAACACTTGATTCAACTAAAAAAATGAAGCACAACCCAACTTGATTCCAAAACTACACAAAATTAACTCGTAGCAGCTAAATTAGACCCTCTATGCTGGTGCTACAGTGTGAGGGAGAGAAGATATAGCAGCAGCAGCAAACCATGAACAGTAGCACAAGAAATTGTCCACAATCGACCTGCTATCTCCCCCTCTTACTCTTTCTCTTGTTCTTGGCCCTGAATTTGCTCAAGAATGAGCTCAGGAGCTCAAGAACAAGCTATGAATCGAGTGAAATCGGAGAGGGAGAGAGGAGAAAATAGAAACCCGTGGAAATGACTGTAGAACCACAGGTGTGAGAGAGAACGATTTCTTCCTCTTCAACTTCGGTAATATAGACCTTGTCTGCGACCTTCCTTGGCCTCCATGGAGTGATCTCAGCTGTCAATTGAAATGAGAGAGCCTCCTTCATTGATCTTCAGCACCTTCACTGTAGGGTTTTGATCATGGATACGCAGCGGAATAACCAATAGTTAATCCGATCAAGACCCTCCAAGGATCACACGAATAGAATTCATAACGATAGTAAGGGATTCATAACAAGTACCTTATGAGTCTCTTGTGATAATTTCAAACACAAATAATGTTGTGTCTCTACGGTTGATCCACACCTAGGATTGAGATCTATGTACTCCAACTCCTTTGTGCTAGCTAGGAACGGTGGAAGAGGAAGAAGAAATCACGCAACGGAGGGAAGAAGAGGGTTCGGCCTCTTCTTGTGGCCGACGGGTAGGGAGCAGACCAAGGGGGGCGGTCGGCCTCTTCGTCTTGCTCTCTCTCTCCTTTCTTCTATCCTAATCAAGTAATGTTATGAGCATTAGTATGTAGGAAGGAAGCTAGGAGCATCATTTATATAGTCCAACAACTCCTTGTTTACTACATAAAGGCCCTCTCGTAATCCTACTCAAGTTCGGATTAGTCCCACTTGCATATTAGTCATACTAAGTTAGCAAGTTGTTGCGTTTTGATCATTCTAATTAATTAATCATGTTAATTAATTCTCAAGTCTAGTTCAATCCAAATGGCGTGTGACCCACCCATAGGTTTCTTCTTAGTTGGTACTAACTATTTACTAATATGGAGCGGTGTCTAGCAACACATCCATTCCATCCAACTAATAGAAATAGTCATCCGACAAACCTTGAGCAAGTATTGTCTCATCCCTTTGTCTCTATATCCGGATTGGACATGATACATACAAGTCACACTCGTATATCGAATCCATAGTTTCTTTATCCTGGGCATAGCCTTATTCGTACAAATGTTACCAATATCCCATATGAATTTATTTGAGTCTGGCCACACATTCTATAAGCACTATCCCTCAAGTGGCCTCGGATATTTTCTCCCTTTATGTGGGAGGGAAAAATTGTATCTACCTCAATACGATCCCTAAGCTTGCTTCATATTGTGTCCGATATGTGTCTTAATGGCTACCCAGTCACGGTGTAGTGTTTGACGCTACCAAAACACTCTACTCCACAACTAGATGATCTAGTGACTTCAAGTCTAAGGATGACAATACCATTGTCACCACGAGAAGAACTTGTGACTTTACATAACTTGTATGTAGCCTTCTCGGAGATTGGTCAATCCTGTATGCCATTACTCCTAATGCATACCTATGTGTTGGATCGTGATATCTCCATATCAGTCCAACCCAATACTAGTCTATATATGATTCTACTTTTAATCAGTATAATGGACTAGGGATATTTAAGATACACAAAGTAATTGTAAATCTAAGGACTTCATTATATTAAAAATCTCCATAAATAGTACAATGAAATATTATAGCCAATTATTTTTCATACTAAAGAAGATTAGATCTAAGGCATCTATTCCAACAGTCTCCCACTTGCACTAGAGCCAATATGGTGCATCTCGTATTCCAATGCTCCTAGTGTTCCCTTCATGCTTGCGCTGACAAGCGACTTTGTAAGTGGATCTGACAGATTCTCATCTGTGGCAATCTTGCATATTCGAACATCTCCTCTATCGATAATATCTCGAATAAGATGGAACTTCCTGAGTATGTGCTTGGACTTCTGGTGTGACCAGGGTTCCTTTGATTGAGCGATCGCTCTAGTGTTTTCACAATACAACTCTTCTAGATCCGCAATGCTAGGAACCACTCCAAGCTCAGTGATGAACTTCCTAATCCAAACATCCTCCTTTTCCGTGTCACTCACAGCATTGTACCCAGCCTCTGTTGTAGAATCAGCCACCATATCTCACTTGGAACTTTTCCAGCTCACCGCTGCTCCATTCAGGCAAAACAAAAATCCCGACTGTGATCTGAAATCATCTTTTTCGGTTTGGAAGCTTGCACCCGTGTAACCCCTCACATGAAACTCTTCTTCACCTCCAAATATCAAGAACACATCCTTAGTTCTTCTCAAGTAATTTAGGATGTTCTTGAGTGCAATCTAGTGACTCTCACCTGGATTGGACTGATATGTGCTTGTCGTACTCAACGCGTATGACACATCTGGTCTAGTACGTAACATGGCGTACATGATGGATCCTATGGCCGAGGCATAGGGAACCCTACTCATGTGTTCCTTCTCAATCTCGTTGGAAGGACAATAGACATGGGCAAGAATCCCTTCTTGGAATCTTGCATGTTGAACCACTTCAACACCTTGTCTATATATATAATTTGACTTAGGCCGAGCAGCTTCTTATGTATATATCTATAGATCTTGATACCAAGTATATAAGTTGCTTCACCTAAGTCTTTCATTGAGAAACACTTTCCCAGCCAATCTTCATCAGATTGCAACATAGGAATGTCGTTTTCAATGAGTAGTACACAGAAAAAATTGTAAAAATAAAAGGTATGTCATCCACATACAAGACTAGAAAAGCAAAAAAATCTCCCACTAACCTTCTTGTACACACAAGATTCATCTTCGTTTCTGATGAAGCCAAACTCTTCGACTATTTCATCAGAACGTCGATTCCAACTCCTAGAAGCTTGCTTCAACCCATAGATGGATCTTTGCAGTTTACAGACTTTGTTGTCTTGCTTTGGATCTTCAAAACCCTCAGGTTGTGTCATGTACACATCCTCGAGGAGATTCCCGTACAAGAATACTGTTTTGACATCCATCTGCCAAATCTCATAGTCATAGTAAGCTGCAATAACAAGTAAGATTTGGATGGATTTGTTCATTGGGACTGGTGAAAAGGTTTCATCATAGTCTATACCATGAATCTGTCTGAATCCTTTAGCCACCAATCGGCCCTTATAGGTAATCAGATTACCATCCATGTCGATCTTCTTCTTGAAGACCCACTTGCACCCTATGGGCCGAGCCCCTTCGGGTTGATCCACCAAAGTCCATACTTTGTTGGTATACATGGATTCCATCTCGGATCTCATGGCTTCAAGCCACTTCTGAGAGTCCGGCCCTCTTATGGCCTCTCCATAGGTAGTAGGCTCATCATGTAATACCCCGTCTAATTTCTAGGGGTAAAATAGCAAATTTAGGAGCTAATACGAATATGATTTTTATAGAATATTATTAGACACACTTTTGTGGTATATTTTGATGTTTAAGCAGATTATTAAGGAGTTATTTTGGTAATAATTTTGTGGCAAACATACACTATTTTACGAATTAGACATTATACTAGTAAAATAATATATATAATGTTATGTTTATATACATATATACAATGTTACATTATTAGTATAATAATAATAATAATAATAATAATAATAATAATAATAATAATAATAATAATAATAATAATAATAATAATAATAATAATAATAATAATAATAATAAATAAACTATCGTGTTATAGTCGTGTAAGATTATGGAAAACGTTACATTAATAGTTAGATATCTCCTTTATTTTAGTTATTGTCGCGTGTCAAAGCACCGCGAGACTTGGTAGTTGTGTTACACCCAATCACCCAACCTTTCGGTGTGCCAACCACACTATATTATTTTATCTAAGACTTCATCTTCCACAAGTATTCTTCTTCAACGATTTTTATCACCGCCACCGCCCAAGTCACCATCACCGATTGTTTTTGCCTCCTATAAAATCACCAACACCATCATCACTTTCTCAATCATAAGATTCATCACCAACCTCATATTCTTCTTCTTCTTCTTCTTCTTCTTCTTCTTCTTCTTCTTCTTCTTCTTCTTCTTCTTCTTCTTCTTCTTCTTCTTCTTCTTCTTCTTCTTCTTCTTCGGCCACCATCTTCTTCTTCTTCTTCTTCTTCTTCTTCTTCTTCTTCTTCTTCTTCTTCTTCTTCTTCTTCTTCTTCGGCCACCATCACCACCACCAGCAAACCCACCGTCCACCTCCAACATCCTCTAACTCCGTTTCTCTCTCTCTCTCTCTGTCGCCATCTTTCTGTCTCTCTCTGTCTCGACACAAGTGCGGGAGGAAGCAGGAGCAGCGGCGAAGAGCCACCGCTTTCACTGCCGCCGTCGGGAAGAGACCCGAGAGACCCACCACGAACACCTTGTTCTAGTCTCTCCCTCTCTCTCCCTCTCGATTACTCTCTCCCTCTGTTCTTACCTAGTATTAGCACCACAAGAAGAAGAAACAGAGGAGGTAGCAGCTTCTGAAACAACGTCGCGGCCGTTCCTCAATTTAAACCGGCAAAACTCCAGCTAACTCTTGGCCGGCTCGAAACAGAGCCACCCACCCTCTGAAACCGGTTCTAATCCACCCCTAAGAGTCCGACCAAGCCACCAGGAGACTCAGCCGAGCCCAGAACTGCCCCAATTGCCGCTGTCGAGCTCCACCTCCGCCGCCACTGTTCGACCGCTTGACCCGACTCAATTCTCGACCGTTTCTTGCAATTTTTGTTTCTGGTATGATATAATATTCGCTCTGAATTGATTTAGATTGTCAAAATCGTACCTTGATGCTTGAAATCACTTTTTGGTTGATCAAATAAGAATTCATGTTAAGGGGGGGGGGGTTAAAGTGTCTTTTACACAAGTTATGCGTAAGACACAAAGGGGGAGCTTGTGGTCTTTGTTAGAAACTGTTGGGGGGCTAGTGTCTAAAATCAAACTGATTTGGTGGTAGTTGGGGGTATTTGATACCTTTAACAAAGCCTAAGGGTTCTTCTTTACATTTAACAAATTAAACATATAACAATAAAATAAAAATAAGATTTTTATGTTTAAATTAATTTATACAAATTCTAGCGATCAATATAATTTAATAGAAGAGAGTAAATAATGAAGTTATATGAGTAAAACTATTTGTTAGTTAAATATAATTTATTTTCTTGGAAATATATCGGTTTGTTTACATAAACATTTATTTGGATAAACTGACTAAAAGTAGTATCTCAGAATTTAAAGTCAACGGTTTTCTCATTTGATAGAACTGTTTATTTGTATTATCAGGTAGAACAATTTAGGGTAAAAGACACTGACCACCCCTGAGTTTAGGGAAAAACCCACGCCACTACCCTGGGTTTTGGATAAAGACACTCCGCACCCAGTTAACGGAATATTTCGTGGACAATGACCACCCTTCTGTTAGGTTCCGTTAAAAAGTGGATGATAAAAAAAATTCGGACCATATTACCCCTATTTTATTTTTCCATTTTTACCCATGTGTATCTTCAAGAATAACAAGAACACTTTTGAATATATTTACTCTTGTTTGTCATGAAGAACACCCAAAACACACCCACAAAATTCCTAAAAAAATCACAAGAACACCAATAGCATCAAACGATTTTGTCCTAAATGAATGAACCCAGTACAACACAAAGGATGAAACTCAGTTCTCTCCCCCTCTCTGCCTTCACCAATTCAAACAACAGCTAGACCCACTACTCAAAATCCGCCATTATTTTCTGCAAAAAATACCAATTCAGAGCCATTCATTGAACCCAAACAGGGCCCTAAATAGCAATTAGAACCTCGATAGATCAGAAGCAGAGCAAATTAGATATTAAACTGAAACCCAGAAAAACAAAATTGATTACACATTTGATATGGTTCATCTCTCTGCTTTAGTTTGTCACTGACAGAATCTAGAAAACCCAAACAGGGCCCTAGAAAGGAGACTGCGAGAATCCATCATAGAAGCTTACCGTTTGTGTTCTCTGGCGATGGGTTCTTACCCAATTTTGACATCGATTCCTTCACAGACCATTTTTTTTAATTTTGATGGGTAAAAAGATGGGTAATAGATCAATTTTGACATCGATTCCTTCACAACCCAGAAGAATCCATTCATATATTTTTCAGATTCCTTCACAGACTTGGCCTTTACTTCATCAATTTTGATCTATTTACCCAAGCGGTAAGCTTCTATGAAAGGAGACGGCGAGAATCTAGAAAATACACTTCGTGGTGAGTGGCCGGAGATGGGTTCTTCTGGGGTTGAGCTGCGGCGGCGGAGGACGACGGTAGTGGTGGAGGAATCGGACGAGAATCCAAACTCAGATCGAAGACGGATTCTGCGCCGGCGACCCAATTGGCTGATTGTTCGCCTGCGCCGGCGACGCATTGGAGGTCTTCGCCGGCCCATTCAAGAGAGAGAGGACAGATCTGAAACTTACCCAATTTTGACATCGATTCCTTCACAGACCCGGCTGGAAGGGTTTCTCGATGGACAGGCAGCGACGATGGCGATTTGTCGGGGAAGGGAGACAGAGAAGATGAAGATTGGAGAAGAGGGCTGTGGTTTTCATCCGCTGTTGGGGCGGCTGGGTTAGGAAGAGGGGAAGAAAGAGAGAGGGGAAGAGAGAAAGAGATCAGGTTTAGAAATGAATGAGAGAGAGAGAGGGTAATATATAGGAGGTAATTTTATAAAATTTTAGGGGTAAAATAGTCCTTTTCTTCGTGCTGTTAGAAGACTGTTAGTCTACATCCAAAAAATGGTGCGGAGTGTCTTTATCCAAAACCCAGGGTAGCGGGGTGGATTTTTCCCTAAACTCAGGGGTGGTCAGTGTCTTTTACCCAACAATTTATCCCAACTTAAAAAATTATACTCATTTTACTAAAGATATTGAAAATAGTTTCTCTACTTAATTTCTATAATTTTTTTAATAAATGGTTATTTTAATAAATTACTCTTCAAGGAGTTTTTTTGTTTACTAAGGAATAGATATATTGGTTAAACTAGCATTTAGCGAATATTAACGCTTTTGGACTTAAGTTATGAGTTTTCTATACAATAAATATTTAAATTAGAGTATTATTAAGAGAAAATGTAAGTGTTGTACGAGGGAAATTTAGTGATTCCAAATAAGACTCGTTTAGGCTTATAACAATTCGCGTTGACGTGCTTGTATAGATAAGTTTGTGATCGAATAGAGAAATGAACTGTGTAGGTGACAAGTTCGTTGGAGAAATCTATGGATCCTTCTTGGGGAAACTTTACGTGCTATTCACCGAAGATCAAGGTAACTAAATTTTCCTAGCCTAGCATGCCTAGCTCCTTTCGTGTCGAAATTTGATTTTGATACTTGTCTCAAAATGCGTTTGTGATCTACATGTTTTATGTGAGTTTTCATTATAACTGAAAAATGTTTCTTTTCTTTGATACTGTCACACGAGCGATATTAATCTGTAAATAACATAAAGTGGAAAGAGTTGTGCGGGTATTGTTATATATGCTTTTCGATAAGATTGGTCGTGGTTGGATGTGGTCACCCGACCCGTTTATTTTACCTGGTCGCAACCTGCGGGGTTTGCTCCTAGGCTTTCCGGTCGCAACCTGCCGGATTTTCTCCTAGGCTTTCCGGTCCGGAACGGAAGGCTTGGGGATCACCTCTCTAACTCCTTTTTTCCAGCTAGGAAACTTGGAAGAGGAAGAAGAAATCACGCAAAAGAGGGAAGAAGAGGGTTCGGCTTCTTCTTGTGGTCGATGGGTAGGGGGCGGTCGGCCTCTTGGTCTTGATCTATCTCCATTCTTTCTCTCCTACTCAAGTAATGTTATGAGAATTAGTATGTAGGAAGGAAGCTAGGAGCATACTTTATATAGTCAACAACTCCTTGTTTACTACATAAAGGCCCTTCCTAATCATACTCAAGTTCGGATTAGTCCCACTTGTGTATTAGTCCTACTATGTTAGCAAGTTGTTGCATTTAGATCATTCTAATTAATTAATTAATTAATCATATTAATTAATTCCCAAGTCTAGTTCAATCCATATGGCGTGTGACCCCATAGGTTTCTACTTAGTTGGTAGTAAATATTTATTAATATGGAGCGGTGTCTAGCAACACATCCATTCCATCCAACTAATAGAAATAGTCATCCGACAAACCTTGTGCAAGTATTGTCTCATCCCTTTGTCTCTATATCCTGATTGGACACGAGAAATACATGTCACACTTGTATATTCAATCTATAGTTTCTCGATCATGGGAATAACCTTATTCGTGCAAGTAACATCAATATCTCATATTGATTTATTTGAGCCTGGCCAGACATTTTATAATCACTATCCCTCGAGTGGCTTCGGATATTTTCTCCCGTTATGTGGGAAGAAAAAATTCTATCTAAACCACTACGATCCCTAAGCTTGCTTCATATTGTGTTCGATATGCGCCTTTATGGCTACCCAGTCACGGTGTAGTGTTTGACGCTACCAAAACACTATACTCCACAACTAGATGATCTAGTAACTTCAAGTCAAAGGATGACAACACCGTTGTCACCGCGAGAAGCACTTGTGACTTTACATAACTTGTATGTATCCTTCTCGGAGATGGGTCAATCCGATATGTCATTACCCCTAATGCATACCCATGTGTTGGATCGTGATATCTCCATATCAATCCAGCCCCTTACAGTCTATAGATGATTCTACTGTTAATCAGTATCATGGACTAGGGATATTTAAGATAACAACACAATTGTAAATCTAAGGACCTCATTATATTAAATATCTCTATAAATAATACAATGAATATTCTAGCCAATTATTGTCCATATTAAACTAGATTACCTCTAGGGAATCTGTTCCAACATTCACGAGCCCTAGGAGAATTGGGGCTTTTTGAATCATTTGTTCTTGGGCCGAATTAATGGATGTAGTAGAAATAGCTTGGGCTTGGGAGCAATTTGGTGTCGATTTGGTGAAAGTTAGGGTCAGATTCGAGGCTTGGTTCAAAGCTTGGAGGGAGCTTCAATGGAGCTACTGGGTTTGCTTCGTCCGTGTAATGCGTCGGGGAGAGAGAAGACGCCAGGCGCTGAGTTGTTTTCCAAATTTTTCAATTTGCCCCCCCCCCAGTTGCCGGGGGCCTTAAAATGGCCCTCGACTTCTGTTAAAGTGAAAAAAAGACCCCCAGCCATTAGTATCTCTTCAAAACTTCCCTTTACACGTTTTGAAAAAACTCCTTTTAACCCCCAATCCGTTAGAATCCTCTTTATTGGGCCCTCAAATGTATCTTTAGGCTTCTAAGTTGGTCTCTTGACTTCTAGATCTTCAATGATGGTCCCCCTCACTCACTTTTCTTATACTTGCAGTCTTCAAATCAAATGCTTTAAGCTCTTTCTTCATGTCTCTTGGCCCTCAAAAGCTCCTACATAGATCACCACTTGAGCTCAAATGCGACTTTTGACCTACAAAATAATTGAAAACTCCCAAAACTACAAAGAACCAAGCTTAAGTCTAGAAATAGGGATAAAGTACATAAATTACACATAAAATCAAGTAATGAAGAGCTCATTAACCTACTACAACATGCAATTTTAGATCATTAACACACATCAACTAGCCTTTTGCTCTTCCTCGAGCAAAGAGAGCGATATAAGTAGTAAAATAGTTAAGAACCAATCGTGAGAGACACACACTCAACTAGACAAGGCTTGACTCAATTTTAAACTAGAATCAAATATTTACAAACCTACACGCACATTATCTATCTTAAGTGAGAACTCAAAGAAATAAAAATCCTAAAAATTACTAGCTAATTTTAATTTTTTTTATTGGGGGAAAAAGAAGAATGCACAAAATTTCCTCAAATAAAATCTCAAAGTCCACAGAGGTTTACAAAGAAGCCTATGGACGTCTAAGCATATATTCATACAAATGTGGACGGTGGTTTGTATAAGTTGACTCATGCGAACCATAAAACTTGTTAATTAAATCGAATTTGAGAGAAAGTATGCCTTCAAAAATAAGGATCACATGAAACCAAGCCATTCTTATACTTATTGAAAAGCACCCATGTAGGATGGACCTCCAAAGCTTTGAAAAAAAATGAGTTTTTAGAAGGGGGAAATGGTTTTGTGCTTGTATGATTTTTTTATGAAATTTTTGGGAGGTGGAGCACCTTTTCATCACATTATTTTTTTTTCAAGATTTTTAGCATTATTTTTTTTAGTATTTCCACCTCCAATCCAAGGATTTTCAAGACACACAACAAAAAAAGGAATATACAAGCGAGTGGGATTTTTAAGAGAAACCAAGGGAGCTATATAGGTGCTGATGTAACATTTATTCCCGGGCACCACTCTATTTCTTAGACATCACATGAGGTGTCATTGGTCAGCGTCACTCCAATGAGTACAATTTTCCACCGCAAAAACGATTATAATAAAATATTTTGATAAAGTTCAAATAGTTTTAGAGAATAAACCCTTTTTCAAAAGTAGAAGGCGTCAACGTTTATGTGATCAACTTAGCTTGAAGGACTTAAACATGAAACATGAATTTAGTGTGTTGCTTTGTAAGAACGCATGAGATCGCGGAATGTGGGATATTGGTGTTGATGTATTGAGTATAAGCAAATATTTCCTTATTAAAATAAAGATAAAAAGAACATGAACTAAGAGATTTCATTATTTGAAAACATCTAGCTTCCTAAAATTCACCCTTTTTAATTTTTTCATTTTTTCTTATTTTTTTTTTTTTGAAAACAAGTGACTCAACTATAAATTCCTAAGACTCAATAAATCTATCAAAGAAGAAAAAAAATATAAACTCAAGATGAAAGGTTAAAATAAATAAAAAGACCAAAGAAGAAGAAAAATATCTATTGTTTGACACGGGAAAAGAGTGACGCTTCTCAAGAAAGGTTCATTTTCTTTAAACTTAAGTTTTATTTTTTATTTTTTTATATGGTTTGTATTTTTCATGTAAATCACTAATGAAAGAAACATCATGCTAGTAACCATTTTAACAAGTCAAAAATCTACTTCACCCCCAACTAAAATGTCACATTGTCCTCAATGTGTGGGAACAATGGAAGAGCAATCAAATTTTAGCAAGAGATAAAGGGATAGAGAGACCTCATTTTAGCTTCTTGGCCACCAAGCCCGAGTCTTCCTCCTAGAGCAACCTACAACATGTTTATATAAAAGAAAAATGCAAGAAATAGAGATAAGATTTTATTTATGTACAACTAGGGAGGTGGAACAAAGAAAATGATGGTATCCCATCCCCAATCATAGATTTTTTCTCGCATGCCATGCACCTACGTTGTGCTTAGAAAAATACTTCTCCCTCAAAAAGTTTTATTCATCAATTAAAATAGAATGAAGAAGTAGGGGCAAGACACAAAAGAGGAATAAGAGATGCATGCAAAGTCTAAAAATAAAGGTTGAGCGACTTGTTATATCATGAAACAAATTAAGAAAGGGGTTTGAAATCCTCAAATTACATGAATAATAGAAAGAGTCTTCATAAGTTGTCATTTTTCACTTAATATCACAACTTGAGAGATGGCGGAAACTTGTGAATCCTCAATCTCATCATTTTTCATACATAGTGCATGGATTTAGGGATGTGGCTTCACAAGTGGGAGTTAAAATTATTTGAGAACATGAAACACGTCCAAAACCTTAGTCACTTCTTCCATAATGATACAATCCAAGGGAGCATTCAAGCAACATTCAATTTCGTCACAAATACGAGCATAGCTCCCCAGATCTTCATTACGCATCTCAATAGTAATCGGAGTACCTCCCAAAAAAATTTCAATGTCATCACAATCAATGTATTATGAACTCCATTACGTATTAGGCTCTTCTGGAGAACAAGACAAGACTACATTCCCTTCATGAGTGGTAGCATCAAATTTGACTTCTAACTCATCACATGAGTGGTTTCTATTTTGTGGATCCTCCTCACACGTGTCACTATGTGAGTCATCCGAAATGGCTTCACTCATGTCATGGTTGAATAGTCATCATCAAAAATATCAATCTCATTATGAATATCACTATCACATGTTTCTTTAGAATGTGCAAATGAGATACAATCACCTATCTTAATAGCAACAAATCCATCATCAAACACATCATAAAAAATTGGTCATGAGTAGGCTCCTGATGTGTTTGAATAGAAAATGGAGAATCTTGTAATGGTGAGTGTAAGTTCAGCTTGTTTCAAAGGATGAAACAGGTTGTCTGTTTCACGGCCTTGCAACTGTTTTCAAAAGTTTGAAATTTATAGTGCATTATACAAAATGAATTTAGGGGGATATTTTAATTCTAATATGAATCCTAAACCCCTATACTTGATTAAGTGTTATCTGATGATGAAAGACAAACTAGTTTGATGATATAAACTATTGCTAATCCATTTGTTTGAACAAGTTTTTGCAGGGATAAATAGTTGCCTATCTTGCAGGATTTATTTCTTAAACTGTGATCTTGCAGAAAAGAAAACTGGATTGACAAATTGATTCTGTGACTATAAAAAAATGTCAGGAAATTCCTAACATACTTAGCTACAAGATAAAGTCAATATACTGAGAAACTAGCCATTGGGAAGAGCTGTTAGACAAGTCAAGATATGCTGCTGAGTTTTAGGAAGTTTGTTTGAGAAGATCCTGAAGATCTGCAATTCAAACTAGCTGAATAAGAGGGAATGACTGAAGAACTTTGAAAATAACACACGAAAACAGATACTCATTCATTCTCAGGATTGACAAGAAACAAAGAAGGAGATTCATTTCACTCAATCCACTCTTCAGAAGATCACTGCACACTCAAACTGCTTCATCAGTTCTCAGTGTTCTTCTTTCTGATCTATATTTGTATATCATTTAGATAATACTTCTTACATCTTATTCACATGAGTTGTTCAAATGAACTATAGAGAATTATTGTTGAATCAGTTAGCTAGAGCAGGTACTAGATAGGTTAGTGAGAACCAAAAGATGTAACAAAGTAAGGGAACCCTCTGTGCTTGAGATCTAGGGCTTAACTTTTGATTAATAAGAATTGAATTGAAAATCCTGCAGGGATCGAGTACCTAAGGTAGAGACGTAGGTCCAAGTGGACTGAACTCTATAAATCTCTGTGTCTCTTGCATTTTCTTTGCTGCTCTTTACTTAGTTTATTTGCTGCACAAAACATGTTTTAAGTTCAAGGGTTTGAAAGCCATTTCAAGTCCTTTAAAACTCTAAACATTCTTTCTATTATCTGTTTTGATTACAAGGACTTGAATATCAATTCAAGGCCTTGAAATACTCTCTGTATGCCACAAACTTCTTTGAAATCACTCTTTTAGCAAAAGTTGCCATACTCTATTCAACCCCTCCTTCTAGAGTATTGATCCTGTATTACTACCTACATTACTGTCTTTCAATTGGTATCAGAGCTTGTACCACTGCATAGATTTAACCATCTGGTGATTATGAGTACTGTAGGTGATGGTGGTTTCTCAAAGGGAAGAGCTGCTAACAGACCTCATCTATTCTATGGTGACAAATTTGTGCACTGGAATGCCCTGATGAAAATGTTCATCATTGATGAAGATATGGAGTTGTGGACTATCATACAGAATTGTCCTAGTACATTCTACACAGAGAAAGATGGGATCAGAACTCCCAAGACTGAGGATTCACTTTCTGATTCTGAGTTAGAATAGTTTTCTACAAATTACCAAGCTATGAATATCATATATTGTGCTTTGAGTGCAAATGAATTCAACAGGATTTCAGGTTGCAAGACTGCTAAATAATATGGGACAAACTGGTGATAAACTTTGAGGGAACCAGCCAAGTTAAGCAGACAGAGATCAACAATTTTTTTAGACAGTATGAGCTGTTTAAAATTAATGGAGATTGGTCTATCAAGGATATGTTCAAGAGGTTCACTGACATTGTCAACAATCTGGACTCTTTGGGAAAATCTTTCTCGAATGAAGATAAAGTCAGGAAGATCTTCATAAGCCTTCCCAAATATAAATGGGAACCAAAGACTACTTCTATTGAAGAGGCTAAAGATCCCTCATCACTTCAACTTGATGACTTGCATGGAAAGCTCCTTACACATGAGGTCTTCATGAATGAAGTGGATGGAGAGCTTCCAGATAATGTCAAGAATCTGGCTCACAAGGCTAAGGAGAATGTGCCATCTCAAATCCTTGAAAATTAAGAAGATTATGATGAAGATCCCTTTGCTCTCATTTCAAAAGTCTTGACCAGAATTCTCAAGATGAAGTACTTTGGAAACAAAGACTTCAGCAGGAATAGACACAAATCCTCCAGTATAAAAGATTACAAAGGTAAATATTATTCCCATGGTAATAAGCCTAAATTAATAAATTTCTTTGAGTGTGGTGATGCAGGACATTTGATTAGATACTGTCCACACAAGAAAATCAAAAACTTTCAGAAAAAAGACTATGACAGAAGAAAGAAAGCTATGATAGCTTCTTGGAGTGACTCAAAGTCCTCAAGTGATTCTGAACCTGAGGAAGAACATGCCAAACTCTGCCTTATGGCCAAGCATGATGAAAGTTCTGAAAAGAACATATGGTTTACTGTGGCACTAGGACTAGGAACCATTCTCTTCCTTATGCCAATATGTTACCTTTGTTTTTCAATTACTTTGGAGTCCCTTTAGAAGATGAGGAGAAAATTACAACTGGTTTTGGGTTGGTGGATGAGGCATCTCTTTAAAGGATTGGGATTGTTCAAATTGTCAAAGGACAGTGGAAATTTTATTCTGAACCGAATGCTAAGGAATTGAAGGAGAAGGATTTTATCAAAACTAGAGCTACTACAACCCCCAAAGTGTCTGGTTATTTGGATTTCTCTCAAATACTGGATGGGGTTGATATTCTGGAAGATGGAGTGGAGGATTTTAGACAAGGGTTATTTGACCTATATACAGACTTCGCAAAGTTCAAAGGTTTGGTGAACAAAAAGCTTGATGTTATCATCAAAGGTTTGAACCTGAAGAAAATACCCTCTTCAGAGAGCAGAGACACTAGCATTAATTCATATGAGATAATTGGAGAAGCTCTAAATAAGCAGAAGAAGAAATTGTAGGGTTTTGATTCATGAATGCGCAACGGAAATAATAATTAACCATGCAAAACCCTCCAAGGATCACAAGTCAAGAGACATAACGATGGTAAAGGAAGAAATCAATTAACACACCTTAGGGTTCTCCCTTGATGACTTCAAACGCGAATTGTGTCACGTTCTCTATAGTTGATCCACGCCTAGAGTTGATTTCTAGATCTCCCACTCCTTGGTTCTAGCCCGGAAAGAGAAAGAGGAAGAAGAATCACGCAAAGCAAGACGGACAAGGAGGTGTTCGGCCTCCTTGTGGCCGACGGGGACGGGCGGCGGCGAGCTAGGGGGCGGCGGCTCCTTAGCTTGCTTGATCTCTCTCCTTTTGTTCTCTCCCACTCAAGTTATGATCTATTGAATCATAAGTGTGGGAAGGAAGGAAGGAGTGTTCTTTATATAGTCCAACAAATCCTTACCAACTACCTAAACGACTTATTCTAGTCCTACTAGAGTTCAATTTAGTCCCTTCCTTGCAAATTAGTCCCTACTAAGTTTGCAAGGTTTTGCAAAGTGATCCTTCTAATTAATTAAAATTAATTAGTTCCCAAATCTAGTTCAACTCTATATAGCGTGTGACCCCATAGGTTCTATCGAGTTGGTAGAAACAATTTGCTAATATGGAGCGGTTTCTAGCAAAACATCCATTCTAGCCAACTAATAGAATAGTCATCTTGACAACCTTGTACAAGTAATTTTCTCATCCCTTTGTCTCTATATCCGGATTGGACACGAGACATACAAGTCACACTCGTATATCCAATCCACAGTTTCTCGATCCATGGGAATAGCCTTATTCGTGCAAATAATATCAATATCCCATATTAATTTATTTGAGTCTGGCAAGACATTCTATAATCACTATCCCTCGAGTGGCCTAGGATATTTGCTCCCGTTATGTGGGAGGGATAAATTCTATCTACGTCCACTACGATCTCTAAGCTTGCTTCTTATTGTATCCGGTACACGCCTTTATAACCACCTAGTTACGGTGTAGCGTTTAACGCCACCAAAATCACAATAATCGACAACTAGAATATCTAGTGACTTTAAGTCTAAGGATGCCAATACCATTGCACCGCGAGAAGCGCTTGTGACTCAACATAACGTGTATGTAGCCTTCTCGGAGATGGTTCAATCCCGTGCGCCATTACCCTTAATGCACACCTATGTGTTGGATCATGATATCTCCATATCAATCCAACCCCATACTAGTATATAAATGATTGCCCCATTAATCATTATACTGGACTAGAGATATTTAAGATAAACAACACAATTGTAAATCTAAGGACTTCATTATATTAAATATCCAATAAATAATAAATGAATTTCTAGCCACAAATAAATTCATACTAAACTAGATTGCCTCTAGGGCATCTATTCCAACAGTCTCCCACTTGCACTAGAGCCAATCTGGCGCATCTCGTATGCCCATACTCCTAGTGTGCCCTTCATGCTTCCACTGCGTAAGCGGTTTTGTAAGCGGGTCTGACAGATTCTCATTTGTAGGAATCTTGCATATCCGAACGTCTCCTCTATCGATAATATCTCGAATCAGATGAAACTTCCTGAGCTCGTGCTTGGATTTCTGGTGCGACCTGGGTTCCTTTGATTGCGCGATCGCCCCAGTGTTATCACAATACAACTCAACTGGATCCGTAATGCTTGGAACCACACCAAGTTCAGAAACAAACTTTCTTATCTAAACAGCTTCCTTTGCTGCGTCATTTGCAGCAATGTACTCAGCCTCTGTTGTAGAATCAGCCACTGTCTCTTGCTTGGAACTCTTCCAGCTCACCGCTGCTCCATTCAGGCAAAACACATATCCCGACTGTGATCTAAAGTCATCTCTGTCAGTTTGGAAGCTTGCATCAGTGTAACCCCTTACACGCAACTCTTCCTCACCGCCAAATATCAAGAAAGCATCCTTAGTTCTTCTCAAGTTCTTTAGGATGTTCTTGACTGCAATCCAGTGACTCTCACCTGGATTGGATTGGTATCTGCTTGTCATACTCAGGGCATATGACACATCCGGTATAGTACATAAAATGGTGTACATGATAGATCCTATGGCCGAGGCTTAGGGAATTCTACTCATGCGTTCCTTCTCAATCTCATTGGAAGGACAACCACTCTTCGAAAGAGTGATTCCATGTGACATGGGAAAGAATCCCTTCTTGGAATCTTGCATGTTGAACCGCTTCAACACCTTGTCAATATATGTACTTTGACTTAGGCCTAGCAGTCTCTTAGATCTATCTCTATAGATCTTTATACCGAGTATATATGCTGCTTCCCCTAAGTCCTTCATTGAGAAACACTTCCCTAGCCAATCTTTAACAGATTGCAGCATGGGAACGTCATTTCCAATGAGTAGTATGTCATTCACATACAAGACCAGAAAAGCTACAGAGCTCCCACTAACCTTCTTGTAGACACAAGACTCATCTTCGTTCCTGATGAAGCCAAACTCTTTGACTACTTCATCAAAACGTCGATTCCAACTCCTAGAAGCTTGCTTCAACCCATAAATGGATCGTTGCAGCTTACAGACTTTGTTGGCTTGCTTTGGATCTTCAAAACCCTCAGGCTCTATCATATACACGTCCTCGAGGAGATTCCCATAAATGAATGCTGTTTTGACATCCATCTGCCAAATCTTATGGTCGTGGTATGCTGCAATCGCAAGTAGGACTCGGATGGATTTGGTCATACCGACTGGTGAAAAGGTTTCATCATAGTCAATACCATGAATCTGTCTGAATCCTTTAGCCACCAATCGGCCCTTATAGGTAATCACATTACCATCCATGTCGATCTTCTTCTTGAAGACCAACTTGCACCCTATGGGCCGCGCCCCTTCGGGTGGTTCCACCAAAGTCCATACTTTGTTGGTATACATGGATTCCATCTCGGATCTCATGGCTTCTAGCCACTTCTGAGAGTCTGGGCCTTTCATGGCCTCTTCATAGGTAGTAGGATCATCATATATGAGCATCGTGTCACCGGAATCGGTCACGAGAAGTCCATACCTCTCGGGTTCCTGGCGCATTCTACTAGATCTACGAAGCTCTTGTGTTACCTGAACAGGTTGCTCCACAACCGCTTGTGGTTCCTGTTCATGTTCCATAATCGGTTCAGTGATTTGTGGTTCTTGAACCTCTTCAAGTTCTGCAGTCCTCCCACTTGCTTCTTTAGAGACAAACTCTCTTTGTAGAAACACGCCGGTCCGAGCAACAAACACTTTGTTCTCGGTTGGATTGTAGAAGTAGTAACCCTTAGTTTCCTTAGGGTACCCCACAAACTTACACTTATCCGATTTTGGCTCTAACTTGTCTGATTGTAAACGTTTTACATCGACATCGCAGCCCCAAATCCTCATGAACGACAGTGTGGGACGCGTCCCTCTCCACATCTCATATGGTGTCTTCATGAATGATTTAGATGGAACACGGTTAATGGTGAAAGCTACACTTAATAGAGCGTGGCCCCAAAACGATAGTGGAAGATCGGTTTGACACATCATAGATCGAACCATATCCAATAGGGTTCGATTCCTCCTCTCAGACACACCATTCCATTGTGGCGTTCCGGGTGGAGTGAGTTGGGACACGATCCCACACTCTCTAAGATAGTCGTCAAACTCTTGGCTCAAGTATTCTCCTCCACGATCCGATCGTAGAGCCTTGATACTTTTCCAAGTTGCTTCTATACTTCATTCTTGAATTCTTTGAACACTTCAAAGGATTCGGATTTTGCCCTCACGAGGTACACAAATCCATAAACAAGCCTCACATGTCTCACCTTTCTTATTGAAAGGGGACTTTGTCACGATCCCTCACTAGTCCTCTCACCTTTCTTATTGCAAGGGGACTTTATCATTTTTCCCAATAAACAAGCCTCACATGTCTCATATGATTCAAAATCAAATGAGTTTAGTAGTCCATCCTTATGGAGTCTAGATACACGTTTCTCGTTTATGTGGCCTAAACGACAGTGCCATAAGTAAGCAGGATTTAAATCATTTATTTTAATCCTCTTGGTATTAATGTTGTAGACAGGATTGCTTCGATCAAGGACATACAGTCCATTAAATAATTGCGCACTAAAATAGTGAATATTATTCAAATAAAAGGAACAACAATTGTTCTTTATAGAAATAATAAAACCATCCTTGTCCAAACAAGAAATAGAAATAATGTTTCTGCTCATAGCAGGCACAAAATAGCAATTATTTAATTCTAAAACTAATCTTGAAGGCAGAGATAGCTCGCACACGCCTACGACCAACGCAGCAACTTTTGCTCCATTCCCAACGCGCAGATCTATCTCCCCTTTAGCCAATCTTCTACTTCTCTTTAGATCCTGCACATTTTGACAAATGTGAGATCCACATCCAGTATCTAATACCCATGATGTAGAGACAGTTAAATTGACATCTACAACAAAAATACCTGGTGGTGGTGGAATCACTATTCCAAGCCTCTTGTCTTCCAGATATTTTGGGCAGTTCCTCCTCCAGTGTCCAGGCTGACTGCAGTAGTGACACTCACTTTAGTCACACCTTTGGCTATGCCACCAACAGGCTTAAGGGCAGTTTCCTTGGACTTGGCAACTGACTTGGCGTTGCCCTTGGAGGATGAGGCAAACCTTTTTCCCTTTCCTTTCTGCACCATCATAATGGCTTTGCCCTTACCCTTGTTGATGCTCTGTTCAACTGTCCTCAACATATTGAGGAAATCTGGCAGTGGTTTCACGATCTCGTTCATGTTATAGTTCATGATGAACTGTCCATAACTCTCGGGCAACGATTGCAACACGAGATCGGTTGCCAACTCTTGGCCGACCGGGAACCCCAGTCGGGCGAGATTCTCCAAGTACCCGATCATACAGAGTACATGGGGTCCCACCGGGTTCCCTTCTGCCAGATGACACTTGAACGGTGCCTTAGAGACCTCACACCTCTCAACCCTTGCCTGCTCTTGGAAGAGCTGCTTCAGATGCTCGATCATATCGACAACATTCATGTTTTTGTGTTGCTTCTGATGCTCAGAAATCATGGTGCATAGCATAAGGCAGTCCACATAATTAGTGTTATCAACACGCTTTTGATACGCCTTTAGGGCTGCAGGTGTTTGGTTCTCTGGACCTGCTGGAACATGCTCCTCTATTGCGTACAGTTTCTTCTCTTGCTTGAGAACGATTCTCAAGTTTCTGTACCAATAAAGGAAGTTGGTTCCAGAGAGCTTGTCCTTCTCAAGGACAGATCGTAGGGAATGTTGTGAACTCGATGAGTTGTTTGCCATTTGGAATTCTACAAAAGGAAAAAGTATTAGTATTTGTGAATTTTTTTTGACTATATTCAATAACGGCTAGTTTATCAAATATAGCTCCCACTATTTTTCTATGGATTAATAACCCTCAAGATATTAATGCAGAAAATATCCTTATATTTTCTAGTGGGCCAAGATCCATGTTTCATTTCCTTATGAGCTTGCTTTGGCAAGTCACCCATAATTTGACTACTTTAGGTAGGAACAATTCCAATTGCATCACTTATGCAACTCTTGGTTCAATTGGGCAAATAACTCCTTATTTATCCATCCATATGGATAATCCAATTGATTGCCTCTAGGTTTCTTAATCATATTAATAGCCTAGTTGTGTTCAAACTCTTATTTAAACAATTGCACATTACTAGCTTGTGTCATCGCATTCCATCATTATGAACCAAGTCGCCATGCTTTGGCACGCACGAACTTGATAAATCATGATGATAATGAGTGTTTAAATAACGAGAAGTACAGAACACAATATTTGAATTTTTAGGGATTTAAATTCAATTTAAATTCTTTTTGTTGATCAATATTAATTAATCTATCTATTTGTTGATCAATAATTTAAATTCTTTTTGTTGATCAATATTTAAATTCTATTTTCTTTAATCTTGGCTAACAATCTACTTTATCTAGCACTAGCTAACTTCTATACTAAATAAAATAAATCTCACAAGTTGAGAAAAAAAATGGCTCGCAGGCCATAAAACCCTAATTAATTATTACAATTAATTGATCAGCTCCCAGGCCGTTAACCAAACCACAAAATTTAAACATCCACATCAAACCACATCCTAAGGCCATATCCAATCACAATGCGAATTGCACATAAATAGTTAAAATCCAATTTTAACGCGCTTGGTCAATTTTAATTGATTTTAGGATTTTCTAGGTTTAAAACGGTCCATGGGGCCCAACAATCCAATTGCCAGGGCCCAAAAAGTGAACCTCAAGGGCCTAGGGCCGGCCGGCCCCTAGCCCATGTGGCTAGGCCACGGGTTAGGGCTGCCCCGGCCCCTAGGCCGAGCCTTGCTTGGGTGGCAAGCAAGGAGGGGCGGTCCCCTAGAGGGGCCGAACCTCCTTTGGGAGTTGTTTCCAAAACAACTCCCTTGCTTCGTGCCCATGTTTGGTTGTTTCCTTGTTTGGGAAGAACTCCATATTCCTCAAGGATGCCCAAACCCTAGATCTAAGATCCTAAAATTTCTCAAATTCACTAATTCATGCATCCAATGAAAAAACTAGGTCTTGTTATGATAGATTATTGACAAATTGCATCCCATGCTTGTTTGTATTGTTTTACGCGATAAACAACAATTTTATGGTGTTAAACTATCAAAATGTAACACATAAACCACGTTTATGCTCTACGACCTGTGGCTCTAATACCACTGTAGGGTTTTGATTCATGGATGCGAAACGGAAACAGTAATTAACCATGCAAAACCCTCCAAGGATCACAAGTCAAGAGACATAACGATGGTAAAGGAAGAAATCAATTAACACACCTTAGGGTTCTCCTTTGATGACTTCAAACGCGAATTGTATCACGTTCTCTATAGTTGATCCACGCCAAGAGTTGATTTCTAAATCTCCCACACCTTGGTGCTAGCCCGGAAAGTGGAAGAGGAAGAATAATCACGCAAAACGAGACGAACAAGGAGGTGTTCGGCCTCCTTGTGGCCGACGGGGACGGGCGGCAGCGAGCTGGGGGGGGGGGGGCTCCTTAGCTTGCTTGCTCTCTCTCCTTTTGTTCTCTCCCACTCAAGTTATGATCTATTGAATCATAAGTGTGGGAAGGAAGGAAGGAGTGTTCTTTATATAGTCCAACAAATCCTTGCCAACTACCTAAAAGACTTATTCTAGTCCTACTAGAGTTCAATTTAGTCCCTTCCTTGCAAATTAGTCCCTACTAAGTTTTCAAGGTTTTGCAAATTGGTCCTTCTAATTAATTAATCCAATTAATTAATTCCCAAATCTAGTTCAACTCTATATAGCGTGTGACCCCATAGGTTCTATCTAGTTGGTAGCAACAATTTGCTAATTTGGAGCAGTTTCTAGCAAAACATCCATTCTAGCCAACTAATAGAATAGTCATCTTGACAACCTTGTACAAGTAATTGTCTCATCCCTTTGTCTCTATATCCGGATTGGACACGACACATACAATTCACACTCGTATATCCAATCCACAGTTTCTCGATCCATGGGAATAGCTGAAATACCCCGTTTTGTGACTACGGGTATTTTGTGATATTATTATAAGTGTTGGGAAGTTAATGTAATTATAGAAAGTTAATTATAATGCTTTGAGAGTTTGGGGGGAACTTTGTGACTTTAATCAAAGGTTTTAGTGTCTTGTACTTGAGTTTGGGGGAGGTGTTTGTCTTTTGGCAAAACTAAGGGGAAATAAGTGTCTTTTGACCTAAATTTCTTCCTACATAAAAGTTTCCTAATTCAAGAGGGTTTCCTACTTATGAAGTTAATTTTAATTCTAACTCTCATAAAAACCCTCACTCTCCTATTTTTCCTAAATCTCTCTCACGTCTCCCTCACTCTCACCCGTCCCTCTCTCACTCTCTCTCTCTCTCTCGTGACCGACGGCATACCCCCACCGCCGCCGCTCTCTCTCTCTTTTTCCGGCAAGGTAACTCTCTCTCTCTCTCTCTCTCTCTCTCTCTCTCTCTCTCTTTGATTTCTTTCTTTTCTTCTTTCTTTCTTTCTCTCTATACCCGTCCGTCTCTCTCTCCGTCCGCCTCCATGGGCGGCGGGTTTGAGCGGGGTTGGGTTGTTTCGTTTCTTCTTCTCTTTTCTTTTGTTGATCTCTTGATCTTGTGATCACTTGTTCATGATTCATGTATGTTGCATGCAATCTTTAAATTTCAGTTTGCTATTGTTAGGATCATTGTTCATGGATTCGTAAGATTTATTATCAAGTTTTTGGGTTTATCATGTTCTTGGGTGTTGGGAAGAAACCCTAGTTTGAAAGAGAAGTTTGATTGAATGATTTGGGAGTTGGAATGATCATAATAGGTGGATAACAATCTGATTTGAATGTGGGAATCATGTTGTATTAGGTTTAGTATGATTATAGGATGAACTAGATGCTTGGGGGAAAAGTTTCATGAAGATTGACAATTCCCCTATGGATATTTTGAGTGAAGTTGGAAACTTGAAACTAGTGTAACTTTTGATTCAGGAGTCGAAATTAAGATCCGTTTGAGGCTAAACTTATTATTTTGAACGTTTTGAATCCAATGGAACTGTTTTTAGACCATGATATTTTTGGGAAACTGGAGTAATAGATTTGGTGGAGTTATGATAGATTATGTATGCTTTAGGATAGGGGATTTTGAAGCAAAGTTTTGAGCTTATTTTGGAGCATGAATTGAACGAGATGTTGGAGAAGTGTTAGAACCCTAAACCATGGACTATCATACACATGTAATTAGTTTAGCAAGTATATTGCTAGAATATTGGTTTGATTAGCATATTGTTATGTGTAGGTAACGAGTTCGTTGACGACGAGTACGTAGAGTACGTTGATTGATTGCTATTGTTGGAATTTGCTTTGAGGTAAGTAAATGTGCCAAGCCTAGTGTGCTTATCTCTTTCGTGTCGAACGAATATTTGATTTGTTACGTCTCAAAATGTGTTTACATGATACATGACTTGGAATATGTGATTTCTACTTGTTAAATGTTTTTGATGAAAACATCACCATGATAATGAATGAACTATAACGTAAAGTGGAAGATGTTGTGCGGGACTCTATTATTCTCTTTGGGCGGTGTTGGCTGCGGTCCTGTGTCTTTTTAATCCGGTTGCAAGTCCCCGGATAGTAACATGTACTCACTCCTCTGATCGGCGTAGTCTTAGGGGGGTGTCGACACTTAAGGTCATGCACGCTGTGGTTATTTGGTTTTTCCCCGTCACAACAAAGTAATAATGGATTTGTTTGGTTTTGTTAACGGAATGAAGTTAACACTGGATTTGGATTTTTCCTAATGATTACGGAAATTGGTTTGGAAATATATTATGGAATTTGATTTGGAAATATACAATGGAATTGGGAACTCTTATGTTTTAATACAAGAGTCAACTTTATTACCGCTGTGTTTGCGAAAAACTCTTACTTACAAATGAGTCTTTGTTTTATAACTATCCATCATCGTTTTACATGTTTGGATGTTTGCTTACCAGTATTTCAATGCTGATTTTGTACTGTGGTGTTTCTTTTTGATTCCGCACCACAGGTTTAGAAGAAGGTTATCGGGCATAGAAGGGGACGCGCATCACATGGAACATTAGTAGTAGTATTTCATTTGGAAATTGAACTCTTTAGTAGTTTAAACGCTTTAGTTGTTTTTGCCGGTTTGTGGCTAGGACGAAGGTTTATGATAATACATTGTTTTTAATTGGATTTAATTTATTATTGTGGATGTTTGTGCTTGCGAACCATGTTATAAAATCTCCTTGTATCCGGGCTCCTCTCGGGTACGGAGTGACATCCCTGAGTCTCCGGCTTGGGCCATTTGGGGGTGTTACAGGTGGTATCAGAGCCGGCATTCTAAAAAGAAATTTGAAACTTGTTAGGGTAACTAAAATGAATATAGGAAAAATAACTTAAAATTTGACAAGCCGTGGGAATTTGGGTAGTATGGATAGGACTACTGCGTGAAAGTGTTTAGAAAATAGGATGGAAAGCAAGTGCTCCCATTCATCCAATCGAATTTTTGGATTATTCCAATTGAATTCTAAGTTAAGCCTACTTTAAGAGACTTCGTTGGGAAATTTCTTCAAGAGTCTTGTAACCATCAATTTGGAGTCTTGGGAATGGTTATTGGGTGCGAAGAGTAGTTATTTGGATTACGGTCTATGCCTTTTAAATTAGAGATTTATTAAGTTGTTTCCTCTTGTAGATGGCTAGAACTAAGCATACAGCAAGGAAGCGTGTGTTGCCAGTAGAGAAGCATCCTGTTGTGACACGTTGGGTCGAAGGTGAAGATTTTCCAGATTTTCGTGACCGTGTGGTTCAATATTGTGAAGATAGATTCCAAGCCTTAGATTTTCCTCGGTATAGAAATCCAGCTTTTCCGGCTTACTGTATGGTGAAGGCATTACCTATGAAACCCATGTTTGGGGAAATTATTACAAAGTATAGCAACATCATGGGCAGGATGAATCGTTTGAATGATAGGGATTATCGTTGCCAAGGTGAATGGACGGTAAGTGCAGATTTTATATGCAAGCTATTGATGGAGACTTACCTTAAGTGGCAAAGTTATACAGTTATTGAGATAGAGTCCAGTGATGAAGAAGACGTGATCTACATAAGCTCTAGTGATGAAAAAGAGGTGATTATTATAGACTCTAGTGACGATGAGGAAGTTGAAGAAGATCCAATGGAAGATGTCGATGAATACCCCGAGATTGAAGAAGATCCCATGGAATATGAAGAAAGTGAAGAAGACCCTAGTGAAGATGAAGGGCACGAGTATGATTCCGATGAAGAGGAAGAGATGGACGAAAGCGATGAGGACGACGATTAAGCTTGTTAGAGTTCTTTAGATTTCTTAGACTAGATGCTTTAAGTTTTATTTATTGGTTTGAATAAGACTCCATAGCCAAGCAACATTTGAAGTTTTAGAATGATTCTTGAATAGTCACTTTTGGGCTAGAGTAAAATTTTTAGTGTTTTGCCTTGGGGATGAAGAATGTTTATGTTTTGAAGACCCGATTTGGGGAAGTTTTATAAATTTAGCTTTCTAAATTTTGGAGTATGATTGGATGAATTGAGGTTGTGTTATACTTGTTATCATTGATGGAGGGCTTAGAAAGTGTTCATGGAGTTAGAACGCGAAAGCTTTGATTTTCGGTGCTGTTCAATATGCGCAGCAGTGAGTTTTTGTTGTAGCAGACGTATTTAAGTTTTTAGTTATTTTTCCCTGAATTTTTCCAGAAAGTAGACATACCCAGGTATCTTCCATAAAAATTTCAACCCCATATGAGTTATGGAGAATTAGCTACGAATTTCCAAATTGACGGTTCAGTAGCAGAATTGCAAAGTGACTATCTGTAGCATTCTTGATTGTTACCTATCTTCCAGATCTTGTTTTGACCCAAACTTTTTATGGCGACTATTAGACACGTTTGGCTAACTCTGGGAGAAAGCCTAACTCATTTTGAGACTTTTAAAGTCAGTTTAAGGCTTTTCAAAATCAATGTTTTTGTTCTGGTGGGATGTGACAGCAGCTGTAGAGTTTCCTTTATATCTTGAGTTCCACAATTTATTTTGAATTGATTCTTCTTGATGATGAAAGTAGACTCAGGGCTCTCCCTTCTCTCTAGAATGTTCACTGCTTCCCCGTTAACCGCTCCCGAGAAATCCGCTGACCCTCTCTTCTCCGGTGGAGATCTCAACCTCCACCATGATCCGGTGACCTCGAAACGGAGGTTTGTTTCCTCTCCGATGGATTCGCCACCGCCGGTGCGTGAGCCAGTTAACCCCCACCGTTTCCTCACCGCCTTGACTAAACCCCCGGTTGGGATCTATGTTGATGATGGCGATCTATTTTCTGAAGCGTCTGATATGGACCGATCGGAAATCACTCAGACACAACGACCTGATGGGGGTGTTGAGATCCAAATCGGTGACGGAACTCTCCGTAAACTTCACAAGCCCTAGAGCAGAGCCCTAATCCTTCATTTGCTGGGTAAGGCACCTGAGTTTTGGGTGATTCACGCTCGTCTCACAGCTCAATGGAAACTTGCTCGAGGATTTGAACTCACGGATGTTGAGAACAACTATTTCTTCGTCCGATTTTACTGCAAGGAAGATTATGATCGTGTCCTGCTTGGTGGACCGTGGATGATACAGGGCAGGTACGTTACGATCCAGAAATGGATCCCCCATTTTGATCCGTTCGGATCTCAGATCTGCACAACTCCAATTTGGATTAGGCTTAGAGGTCTCCCTGTTGAGTATTTTGATGAAGAAACTTTGAAGGGTTTGAGTACTGTTTTTGGTAAATTTGTGCGTATTGATTCAACAACAATTGTTGGAAGCCGTGGTCGTTATGCTAGGTTCTGTGTGGAAGTGGATCTCTCCAAGAGCTTGAAGCCGGATATCTGGGTGAATGGAAAGAAAATTCTGGTGGAATATGAGGGTTTATGGCTTATTTGCTTTGAATGTGGGGTGTTTGGCCACCGCAAGGATAGTTGCCCTTCTCTGGTTCCTACACCTGATCCGATGATTCAGAAGGAGAAGGAGGCGGAAGTGGTGCCGGAGGAGGTAGAATCGTCAGGGAGTGCCGCCGGAAAAGGCTCGACGGGCAAGTACGGAGCCTGGATGTTGGCTAAATTCAGGAAGAAGAAGAAGGCTCCGGCAGGATCCGATAAGCTGTTGGACGGGTCATCCTCCGATAATTCGGTCCCGGGTCGGCCGATGAAGATGGGCTTTGGTGGTTTTGAGGGTCAAACTGGGCTTGCTTTGGGCTCCAGATTCTCGGTTCTGGCCCAAGGTTCTAGTGCCTCAAATGAGCAGTCCAATTTGGACTTGAGTAACCTGGCTACTGGTTTGGGCTTTGACGCTGTGGATCCGGGGAGTGGCCCAGCCCATGCGCAGCGATTGGATAATTTGGCCCATACTAATCATAAGGGCAAAAAAGTCAATTTTAATCTGGGGACGAACCCTGCTCAGAGAACACCACTTTCCTCTCTGGATCAAAATCAAGCAAACCCTAATCGTTCTTCTCCGGCGTCTGGTGTTGGTAAGAATCATGGACCTCCTCCTTCACAGATCTCATCTGGTAATAGACGAAATAGAGCTCTTCGTGGGGGAGGGTTGGCACAGTCCGTACTTAACAACGGCGCACCCATGGATCAACAAGGTCGAATTTGGCCTACGAAGATCTTACAACCCCCTCATAGAGCCAATCTGGGAGGTGGAGATGCGGTTCTCAGTGCCGCTGCAAGCAAGGATGCTCCTCAGAACAATCGAGGAAATGCGAAGGAGACCTTTGTCTTCAGTGGACTCAATGATCCAGGTAATGGACCCCCATCTCAGTAGATTTCCAATGAAGATCATTACTTGGAATTGCCGTGGGATTGGTAACCCGGAAACGGTGAGAACCATTTTGGAGTTATGTAGGGTACATTGTCCTGAAGTTTTGGTTTTGGTTGAACCAAGAGTAGATGGGTCTCATGCCCAAGCTATCTGTAGAAGGTCTCATTTTGACAGAATGGAGCTGGTTGAAGCCATTGGCTTTTCTGGTGGATTGTGGTTATTCTGGAATAGTAATTTAGTTGATGTTCAGGTTGTTGACTCCAACTCTCAGTCTATTTCTGGGATTATAAAGTGGAGTTCTCAAGAGGAGTGGCTTTTTTCTGCAATCTATGCCAGCCCTTCCCCTCCCTCTAGAAGGGAGCTTTGGGACTATCTCATCCAGCTTGCTCAGACTCATAACTTGCCCTGGTTAGTAGCTGGAGACTTTAACCAGGTTACTTCAGCCAAGGACAAGAATGGTGGCAGACCTGTAAATGCTAAGAGTTGTGCTAGACTTATGGAGTGCTTCTTTGACTGCAATTTACAGGAGATTGATTTTGATGGTCCCATTTATACATGGTCTAACTCCAGACCTTTGGCCAATAAGATTCAACAAAGAATTGATTTAGCCCTTAGCAATCCCCTGTGGAGATTTCTCTTTCCTGAAGCTATGGTTAAACACTTAGTCAGACTCAATTCTGACCACCACCCTGTTCTGATTGATACTCATGGTTTATGTATCCCTCCCCCAAATCTTAAGCCTTTCCGGATGGAATTGGCCTGGTTCTCTGAAGATAGCTTTGCTGAGCTAGTCAAGGCTCAGTGGCATGATGAGTACTCTATCCCAGATGCTATTAACAGTCTAACTACAGCTCTTAAGGAGTGGAATCACTCAGTGTTTGGCAACATTTTTAGGAAGAAGAAGCACCTAATGGCTAGACTGCTGGGGGCTCAAAAAGCTTTGTCTAAGAGGCATAATGAATTTCTTCAAAAGCTGGAATGGGATCTGCAGCAACAATTGAACAGGGTTCTAGCTCAGGAGGAACTTTTCTGGTTTCAGAAGTCCAGACTAGACAAGCAATTGCTGGGAGATAGAAACTCCAGATATTTCCACCTTACAACTATAATTAGAAGAAGAAGGGGTAAGTTTGTGCAAATGAAATTAGCTAATGGACTTTGGTGTGATGATCCAGAACTGTTAAAAGTGGAAGTTAACAAACACTTTATGAATCTTTATGCTGATCCTATTGTTTCTGGTGTGGGGGCTGTTTCTTGGACTGGGGCTAAGCTCACTCACATTGAGAAGGAAATGTTGTTGGCAGAAGTTACTGCAGCTGAAATTTTGAAAGTTGTTCAGGCTATGGGTAGCCTTAAGAGCCCAGGTCCTGATGGTATACCTCCCCTGTTTTATCAAGATCAGTGGCAAGTGGTGGCGAAATCTGTGATCAAGATGGTGAAGGATGCTGTGAGGGATGGCTGTCTACCTCATGGTATTAACCAAACTCTGCTTGTTTTGATTCCTAAGGTTGATCACCCATCATCCTTTAGTGAGCTGAGGCCTATCAGCTTGTGTAATGTATCTTTAAAGATCATTACCAAGCTGCTTACTCATAGGCTTAGGCCTATTTTACAAAGAATTATTCACCCTGGCCAATTTAGCTTTTTACCTGGGAGATTGGCCAGTGACAATATCCTTCTTGCTCAAGAGCTTTTCCATGGTATGAATACTATGAAGGTTAGGAAAGGTGGTGTGGCTATTAAAGTAGATTTGGCTAAAGCCTATGACAAAGTGAGGTGGAATGTCTTAGAAGCTATTCTTAGGCATTTGGAGCTTCCTGCTAATTGGATCTCTTTAATTATGGATTCAGTGAGGTCTACTAGTTTTAGGGTCTTGTGGAATGGGGCCCAATTACAGGAGTTTGTGCCTGAGAGGGGTTTAAGACAGGGAGATCCCATCTCTCCCTATCTATTCCTTCTCACTATGGAATTGCTTGCTCAAAAGATTCAAGAGTCTGTGAATAAAGGGGATTGGATTGGCTTAAAGTGTGCTAGAGGTGGTCCTGCCATCACCCATCTCTTTTTTGCAGATGACTTGGTACTAATTGGGGTTGGTACTAAAAAGCAAGTTAAATTCATGAAGTCAGTTCTTGCAGCTTTCTGTAATGAAACAGGTCAGAGTGTAAATCTGGATAAATCAAAGTTATTTGTGGCTCCCTGTCTCTCTAGATCTCTGGCTAATAGTCTCAGTGCTTCTCTTGGTATTGGCCTCACTTCTGATCTGGGTCACCACTTGGGTGTCCCTCTTATTCACAAGAGGTCTTCTTCTTCCAAATTCCAGTTCCTTGTGGATAAAGTGAGAAGAAGACTGAATGGATGGGATGCTGCTCAACTGTCTCTTATGGGCAGGATTACTCTTATCAGTTCAGTGGTGCAGGCTTTGCCTGCTTATATCATGCAATCCACTTTGTTGCCTATGAAGACTCTAAATGAAATAGATCATGTTTGTACAAGATTTCTTTGGGGAGTCTCTGAAGCTCATGCTAAGCTTCCTCTTATTGGTTGGGGTTCCACTCTGTCCCCTAAAGTGAATGGGGGTTTGGGGTTTAAGCACCTTGCTAGCTTCAATTTAGCAATGCTTGGGAAAGCAGCTTGGAAGGTCTTTTCTGGTAACAATGTGCTTTGGGCTAGGTTGTTCAGGCTCAAATATGGTGTTGGCTCTCCCAAAGCCCACCATTCAAGAGTTTGGAAGCATTTATTTAAAGCTTTCAAAGCCACTAGTACTGGGTGTGGAAAGAATGTCATAAATGGCAGAAATACACTTTTCTGGGTTGATAAGTGGGCTGGAAAATTTGCTCTTTGTGATCTCAGTTCTTCTATTATTTCTGATGATGATTTATTAAAGACAGTTTGGGAGTATTGGGATTGTGACTATGGCTGGAAGTTTCATCTGTTTGAGGACAAGCTGCCCCCTGTGGTTCTTGATTTGCTTAAGTCCATGGCTCTTCATGAAGACTCTTTGGAGGAGGATCAAGTTATTTGGCTGGCTGAGGCATCTGGACATTATTCTGTGGCTTCTGCTTATAAAGAAATTAGGAAGCCCATTCAATTGGAGAGTCACTCTAGAAACTGGGATAGAATTTGGTCTCTGCAAGGTATTCAAAGGTGGAAGGCTCTATTATGGCTTGTCAAACATGATAGATTGTGTACTCAAGTGTTTAAAGCTAGGAGGGGTATCATTAATGCTGCTGAATGTATTATTTGTCATGAAAATGATGAAACTACTCTCCATGCACTTAGGGACTGCTGCTGGGTGTCCCAAAGTTGGCAGAAAATCCTTCCTCAACATTTCTGGTGTGAGTTCTTCTCTGCTTCCCTCTCTGCTAGCCAATGGGTTGATTTTAATCTAGGTATGACTGATCTTATTGTTGCTGGTATGAAGTGGCCTTTAGTGTTCAGCTCTACTGTTGCTGAGATCTGGTTCACTCATAATAAATGGGTGCATGGATCTCAAGAGAGGAGTCCTGTTCTATCCCAAGTTACACTCCTTCAGAAAGCTAGAGGTGTTGCTTATATTGCAAGTTTAAAGCTAGTGAAGAGACCTCTTAGACCTCTCTGGGTGTCTTGGCAGAAACCCCAAGCTCACTCTGTTAAACTGAATGTTGATTCTGCTCATGTTGGTGCCTATGAGGATCTAGCTATTAGTGCAGTTTGCAGAGATGATAATGGCTACTGGATTTGGTGGGCTCACTGCTGTATTGGTGCTTGCTCTGTGTTAAATGGTGAACTCTGGGCCATCCTTCAAGGTCTTCAGCTGCTTGAGCTTCACAAGTTGCATAATGTTGTTGTAGAGAGTGACTGTGCTGATGCTGTTAATCAAATTGAAAGTGGTTCCAGCTCCAGTGCTTTCCGGAGTTTGATTCAATCTATCAGAAGCCTGCTCAGCTCCACTAATTCCAGATTGACAAAAATTTGGAGGGAGGAGAACAATTTGGCAGATTGTGTGGCCAAAGCTTGCTCTGTTGCTAGTACACATAGAATCATCTTTTATTGTGTTCCTGATTTTTGTTTAGAAGTGCTAGAAGCTGATAGAGTTGGTATAGGATCTGTTAGAATGATCCTCTAGTTTTTGTAGTTTCCTTCTTTGTACCAAAAAAAAAAAAAGTAGACTCTGAGAGGGTGTTTCACACCAAAATTCGCAATTTTTGCTTGATCGATTGATCCTTTTTCCAATTTTCGAGACGTTATCAGTCTATGTGGAAATACATGAGTAATTGAGTTAAATGATGGTCAATGTGTGACATTACTTGTTGAATTGTGTACTACATGCCGTCTATGCGTGATTTTTTGTACTTCTTGGTACTTTATAAGTAATACAATAGGCTATAGTGTAGGGATTATGACTGATAGACCACATCAATACTACACCAGGAGAAATCGCCAAGTACCAATGGCCGCACCAAACAACAACAACAACAACAACAACATGGAGCAGTTCTTCGCGCAATTTGCTCTGATGGCGCAGAACGCAAACCAGGGAGAACAGAATAACGCTAATTGGGCCAAGAAAGTGGCAGATATGAAGCCAGGGAACTTCATAGGCAATGAGGACCCTGTTGAGCTCGAGAATTGGATCGACGAGATGGATAAGATCCTTGAGCTAGTTGAGTGCCCCGAAGACCGCAAGGTGGTTTGCGCGGCATTTTACTTGAAGAACGAAGCTAATACATGGTGGAGGAGTACGCGTCAGAACTTTTTGGCGCAACCCAATTTCAATTGGGAGGCTCTTCAAACCGCACTTCGCACTCGCTTTTACCCGGACCATGTCCAGGATCAAAAGTACTTAGACTTCGTGAATCTGACACAAGGGAACGGTTCCGTGACCGAGTACTTCAAGAAATTCATGGAATTATCCCGATTCGCAGGTCAGCTGATGCCTGATGAAGCAACTAAAGTCAGGAAGTTCATGTCTGGTCTCGAACTTCATCTGCAGAAAGACTTGATGTGCAGGACGTACGATACTATAAAGGAAGCTTATGATAGAGCTGCAGCCGTTTGGCGTATTCAAGAGGCACAAGATGAGAAGCGTGGGAAACGCAAGGTTGAGAACGCCGTGGGCTATGGAAACAATCAGGGTAGGACTAACCAAGGTAGTCATTAAAAGAGGTTTAAGCCTAATCACGGAGGAAGTAACCAAGGACAGTATCGTGGTAACAAGCAGAATAATGGAGATGAACAATTTATCCGTTATAACTGCAAGAAGTGTCAGCAGAATCATCCAGGAAAGGACTGTCAAGGAAACCTTGTCACTTGCTACCACTATGGCAAGAAGGGTCATCGTTCGTTTGAGTGTCGAGTAAAACCAAATGGAAACCAACTAGGGAACCAAGGAGGCAATTACCAAGGAAACCGACAGTTCAACAACAACAATCAGGGCAGAAACCGGAACTATGGGAACTACAACAACAATAATGGAGGCAACAATTATGGTAGACAACAAGTGAACAACCAAAGCAATGGAAGGAACAATGGAGTTCAGAACGGGAATAGGAACAACAACACTCCAGCTAACGCCAACAACAATGGGACTGGTACGGCAGGAACTACCGCACAGAATGGGAATATTGCAAGGATCGCTGTCATGAGCAGGACTGAAGTGGAAGCAGCAAACGGAGTAGTCACTGGTACATTTCTTGTTCATGATCAACCAGCTTTTACTCTATTTGATTCCGGTGCTTCGTATTCGTTTATTTCATCATCGTTTGTGGAAAAATTGAGTCTCAATAAGCCGTCTAGAATATCCATCCCCGTAGCTACCCCAACCGGTCATGTAACAGTATGTGACGCCATTTTTGAAGGAGTAGAAGTTAAGATTTCGGCTAGTACCCTACCAGCGAACCTGATACAATTTGATCTTGGAGGAATAGATGTTATATTGGGAATGGATTGGCTGGGAAAATATCGAGCAGTAATAGACTGCCACGATCAGAAGATAAGGCTTAAAGGTCCAAAAGGAGAAAGAGTTTCTTACCGTGGTATCACAAAAGAACCATGTATCCGACTAGTGTCAGCCTTGACCATAGTTAACCAAGTGAAGAACGGGAATAGTGCTTATTTGTGTTATATTCAAGACATATCTAAGAAGGAGAATGTGCTAGAAGAAATACCAATAGTTAGAGATTTTCCCGATGTGTTCCCGGACGAAATTCCAGGAATGCCACCTAGAAGGGAGATCGAATTCACTATGGATTTAGCACCTGGAACAGCTCCAATTTCAAAGGCACCGTACAGAATGGCACCAGTAGAGTTGAAAGAACTTAAGGATCAGCTGCAAGAGTTACTCCAAAAGGGTTATATAAGGCCGAGTATTTCCCCGTGGGGTGCACCGGTGTTGTTTGTGAAGAAGAAAGATGGAAGCTTGAGGTTGTGCATTGACTATAGGGAGTTGAATAGCGCAACAATCAAGAACAAATACCCTTTACCCTGAATTGACGACTTGTTCGATCAGTTACAAGGGGCGAGTGTTTTCTCAAAGATAGACTTGAGATCAGGGTATCACCAGCTTCGAGTAGCCGAGAAGGACATACCGAAGACATCCTTTAGAACGAGGTATGGACACTACGAGTTTACCGTTATGCCTTTTGGTCTAACCAATGCTCCAGCAGTATTTATGGATCTAATAAATCGTGTTATGAGAACGTATCTAGATCGCTTCGTGGTCGTCTTTATTGATGACATCCTTGTTTATTCAAAGAGCGAGGAAGAACACGAAGAACATCTCAAAGAAGTGTTAGAAACTTTGAGACATGAGAAGTTATATGCTAAACTCTCGAAGTGTGAATTTTGGCTAAAACATGTTCCATTTTTGGGTCACATAATTTCCGAGGAAGGAATATCCGTGGATCCAGGAAAGATTTCAGCAGTGAAAGATTGGCCTACTCCGAAGAATGTGTCTGAAGTAAGAAGTTTTCTCGGATTAGCAGGATATTACAGGCGTTTCGTGAAAGATTTCTCGAAGATCGCTAGACCGCTTACTACACTAACCAAGAAGACGGTAAGGTATAAGTGGAGCGAAGATTGTGAAGAAGCATTCCAGACACTGAAGGAAAAGTTAACGACCGCACCTGTCTTAGCTTTACCCAATGATTCTGGCGAATTTGATGTTTACAGTGATGCATCGAAGAAGGGTTTAGGATGCGTGCTTATGCAAGATAGAAGAGTTATTGCTTATGCTTCAAGACAACTGAAAACTCATGAAGAGAACTATTCTATGCATGACTTAGAGCTTGCAGCTATAGTTTTTGCATTGAAGATATGGAGACATCACTTGTATGGATCTGTGTGTAGATTTTATACGGATCATAGCAGTTTAAAGTACATCTTCACGCAGAAAGAGCTAAACAACAGGCAAAGACGTTGGTTAGAAGTCATAAAGGATTATGATTTGCGTATCCAATACCATGAAGGGAAGGCAAACGTAGTAGCTGATGCGTTAAGCCGAAAGTCGAGCCATACTTTGGATACTATGCTAGTTTTGCCAGATCGGCTATGCCGAGAGTTCCGAAAACTTGGAATTGAAGTAGTGAAACAAGGAGGAGTAAAGAATATCCTTGGGAATATGACAGTTGTGCCAGATGTCTTAGAAGAAATAAGGAGTAACCAGCCAGGAGATGTGAAGCTGGAAAGGATAAAGAAGAAGATTGCAGAAGGCCAAGCAAAAGATTTCAAGATCCATGAAGATGGAAGTATCCGTTACAAGGGAAGATGGTGTGTACCACATAAGTGTACGGAAACTAAGGAGAAGTTGATGCGAGAAGCGCACAACACACCCTACTCAGTACATCCAGGAGGTGACAAACTTTATAAGGACATGAAGAAGATGTTTTGGTGGCCTAACATGAAGAAAGAAGTGGCAGAATTTGTGGCAAAATGTCTAACTTGTCAAAAGGTGAAGTTTGAACATAAAAGAATGGGAGGCTTAGTACAACCATTAGATGTCCCAGTTTGGAAGTGGGATTCTATTTCGATGGATTTCGTAACTGCGTTACCGACATCAAAGAATGGACTGAATCAGATTTGGGTCGTAGTTGACAGATTGACCAAGACAGCAAGGTTTATTCCGATGAAAGACACATGGAATATAGAACAAAGAGCTGATGCGTATATGAAGAACATTGTAAGGTATCATGGAGTACCAAGCTCTATAGTTTCCGACAGAGATCTCAATTTTCTTTCTCACTTCTGGAAAGCACCTCAGGAGGCACTAGGAACTCAGTTGAAGTTTAGCACGGCATTTCACCCGGCTACAGATGGACAAACCGAAAGAACAATCCAAACGTTGGAAGATATGCTAAGATCGTGTGTTATGGATTTTCAAGGTTCATGGGTTGATAGATTACCTTTGATAGAATTCTCCTACAATAACAGTTATCATGCCAGTATTGGAATGGCACCACATGAAGCGTTGTATGGAAGGAAGTGTAGAACACCGTTGTGTTGGAACGACATAAGTGAAACGATAGTAATTGGTCCACAACTTATTGAAGAGATGACAGATCAAGTGAGACTTATACAGCAGCGAATGAAGGCAGCGCAGGATAGACAGAAATCTTACGCGGATCAGAAGAGAAGACCGTTGGAATTTCAAGTTGGAGAAAAAGCATTTCTTAAAGTTTCGCCGACTAAGGGAGTCATGAGGTTCAATCAGAAAGGGAAGTTGAGCCCGAAATTCATAGGACCATATGATTTTATAGAAAAGATTGGAGAAGTGGCTTATCGATTGGATTTACCGTCGAATTTAGGTCGTGTTCACAACGTATTTCACGTATCGCAATTGAAGAAGTATATGCCTGATGCATCTCATGTATTAGATCCCGAACTAGTAGAACTGGACCCGTCTTTGAGTTATGAAGAACAGCCTGTCAAGATTTTTAGACACCAAGACAAGGAACACCCGTAACAAGAGTGTCAAGATTGTAAAAGTCTTATGCACAAACCACCTCACTGAAGAGGCAACTTGGGAAGCGGAAGATGATATGAGGAAGAAGTACCCTCACTTGTTTGACGAGGTACCTTGAGTTACGAGGACGTCACTCCTCTAAGGGGGAGAGGATGTAATCCTTCGATTTTTAATACAGTACTACTTATAGTATATTGCATATCATTTATGACCTTAGGTTGCATTTAGTAGTCGTACTATTGAGGGGAGGTGTATACCTTTGTGTGGTTAAAAGGTTAGTTTAAACTTCAAGGACAGTTTCTCATTTAGGAGGGAGGTTTTGTTTAAACTTCGAGGACGAAGTTCTCTTTAAGGAGGGAAGGATGAAATACCCCGTTTTGTGACTACGGGTATTTTGTGATATTATTATAAGTGTTGGGAAGTTAATGTAATTATAGAAAGTTAATTATGATGCTTTGAGAGTTTGGGGGGAACTTTGTGACTTTAATCAAAGGTTTTAGTGTCTTGTACTTGAGTTTGGGGGAGGTGTTTGTCTTTTGGCAAAACTAAGGGGAAATAAGTGTCTTTTGACCTAAATTTCTTCCTACATAAAAGTTTCCTAATCCAAGAGGGTTTCCTACTTATGAAGTTAATTTTAATTCTAACTCTCATAAAAACCCTCACTCTCCTATTTTTCCTAAATCTCTCTCACGTCTCCCTCTCACCCGTCCCTCTCTCATCTCTCTCTCTCTCGTGACCGACGTCACACCCCCACCGCCGCCGCTCTCTCTCTCTCTTTTTCCGGCAAGGTAACTCTCTCTCTCTCTCTCTCTCTCTCTCTCTCTCTCTCTCTCTTTTTCTCTTTTATTTCTTTCTTTTCTTCTTTCTTTCTTTCTTTCTCTCTATACCCGTCCGTCTCTCTCTCCGTCCGCCTCCATGGGCGGCGGGTTTGAGCGGGGTTGGGTTGTTTCGTTTCTTCTTCTCTTTTCTTTTGTTGATCTCTTGATCTTGTGATCACTTGTTCATGATTCATTTATGTTGCATGCAATCTTTAAATTTCAGTTTGTTATTGTTAGGATCATTGTTCATGGATTCGTAAGATTTATTATCAAGTTTTAGGGTTTATCATGTTCTTGGGTGTTGGGAAGAAACCCTAGTTTGAAAGAGAAGTTTGATTGAATGATTTGGGAGTTGGAATGATCATAATAGGTGGATAACAATCTGATTTGAATGTGAGAATCATGTTGTATTAGGTTTAGTATGATTATAGGATGAACTAGATGCTTGGGGGAAAAGTTTCATGAAGATTGACAATTCCCGTATGGATATTTTGAGTGAAGTTGGAAACTTGAAACTAGTGTAACGTTTGATTCAGGAGTCAAAATTAAGATCCGTTTGAGGCTAAACTTATTATTTCAAACGTTTTGAATCCAATGGAACTGTTTTTAGACCATGATCTGTTTGGGAAACTGGAGTAATAGATTTGGTGGAGTTATGATAGATTATGTATGCTTTAGGATAGGGGATTTTGAAGCAAAGCTTTGAGCTTATTTTGGAGCATGAATTGAACGAGATGTTGTGGAAGTGTTAGAACCCTAAACCATGGACTATCATATGCGTGTAATTAGTATAGCAAGTATATTGCTAGAATATTGGTTTGATTAGCATATTGTTATGTGTAGGTAACGAGTTCGTTGACGACGAGTACGTAGAGTACGTTGATTGATTGCTATTGTTGGAATTTGCTTTGAGGTAAGTAAATGTGCCAAGCCTAGTGTGCTTATCTCTTTCGTGTCAAACGAATATTTGATTTGTTACGTCTCAAAATGTGTTTACATGATACATGACTTGGAATATGTGATTTCTACTTGTTAAATGTTTTTGATGAAAACATCACCATGATAATGAATGAACTATAACGTAAAGTGGAAGATGTTGTGCGGGACTCTATTATTCTCTTTGGGCGGTGTTGGCTGCGGTCCCGTCTCTTTTTAATCCGGTTGCAAGTCCCCGGATAGTAACATGTACTCACTCCTCTGACCGGCGTAGTCTTAGGGGGGTGTCGACACTTAAGGTCATGCACGCTGTGGTTATTTGGTTTTTCCCCGTCACAACAAAGTAATAATGGATTTGTTTGGTTTTGTTAACGGAATGAAGTTAACACTGGATTTGGATTTTTCCTAATGATTATGGAAATTGGTTTGGAAATATATTATGGAATTTGATTTGGAAATATACTATGGAATTGGGAACTCTTATATTTTAATACAAGAGTCAACTTTATTACCGCTGTGTTTGCGAAAAACTCTTACTTACAAATGAGTCTTTGTTTTATAACTATCCATCATCGTTTTACATGTTTGGATGTTTGCTTACCAGTATTTCAATGCTGATTTTGTACTGTGGTATTTCTTTTTGATTCCGCACCACAGGTTTAGAAGAAGGTTATCGGGCATAGAAGGGGACGCGCATCACATGGAACATTAGTAGTAGTATTTCATTTGGAAATTGAACTCTTTAGTAGTTTAAACGCTTTAGTTGTTTTTGCCGGTTTGTGGCTAGGACGAAGGTTTATGATAATACATTGTTTTTAATTGGATTTAATTTATTATTGTGGATGTTTGTGCTTGCGAACCATGTTATAAAATCTCCTTGTATCCGGGCTCCTCTCGGGTACGGAGTGACATCCCCGGGTCTCCGGCTTGGGCCATTTGGGGGTGTTACAATAGCCTTATTCGTGCAAATAATATCAATATTCCATATTTATTTATTTGAGTCTGGCCAGACATTCTATAAGCACTATCCCTCGAGTGGCCTAGGATATTTGCTCCCGTTATGTGGGAGGGACAAATTCTATCTACGTCCACTACGATCTCTAAGCTTGCTTCTTATTGTATCCGGGACACGCCTTTATAAGTACCCAGTTACGGTGTAGCGTTTAACGCTACCAAAATCACAATAATCCACAACTAGAATATCTAGTGACTTCAAGTCTAAGGATGACATTACCATTACACCACGAGAAGCGCTTGTGACTCAACATAACGTGTATGTAGCCTTCTCAGAGATGGGTCAATCCAGTGCGCCAATACCCTTAATGCACACCTATGTGTTGGATCATGATATCTCCATATCAATCCAACCCCATACTAGTCTATAGATGATTGTCCCATTAATCATTATACTGGACTAGGGGTATTTAAGATAAAAAACACAATTGTAAATCTAAGGACTTCATTATATTAAATATCCAATAAATAATAAATGAATTTCTAGCCACAAATAAATTCATACTAAACTAGATTGCCTCTAGGGCATCTATTCCAACAGAAACCAGTCCCTATTGTTATTGCTTCTAAGGATCTTTTTGAGCAATCTGACGATTAGGCAGGTGGTGAGGAAATAGCTGCAGAGAATGCTCAGAAAGAAGCTGCTAAAGTTAATGAGGTTATTGATGAAGTAGTGGAAAATATTCAAGATGAAACTTAGGAAGCACAGGTGAGGAAGCTGATGAACAAGTTGAACAGAGAGAAGAACAAGCTGAACTTGAATGAAAGTTAGATGCTGATACAGCTGAGGAAGAACAAGAAGAGGTTCAGGACAAGGGAAAGGGAAAAACTAAGCTTGAAAAGAAATCTGCAAAGAAGGATGCTGAAATTGAATCTTCAAAGCCTTGAAACCTATCTTTCATATTATTTCTATCTTTTCTTTCTTCCAAGTTCTGATGTGCTTAATTGTTTTTTCTTTTTTAAACACTCTGAACAAGATCCTACATTCCTTCTACTTTTTTGATTAAAGTCAAAAAGGAGGAGAAGATTATTTATGTTTGAGTTTTGTTAAGTCCTGCAATAATTATGGATATTGTAGGATGCTGGTTCTTGCCTTTTTGCTATAAGTTAAGACCGGTTGTTTTGTTAAATGTGTTGCCATGATAAGTTAAGACTGCATAGTTTGGTTCTATTACTGGTGTTTGAGAATCACTTGTGTTTTTGAGTTGCAGGGAAATATTCAAAATTTCTGGACTTCAATAATAGTGTTTTGTCTCTCATCAAGGGGGAGATTGATAGATCAGAAGCTCGTTGGTATTAATATGTGGATAAATACAAAGGATGAGATTTGGTTCCTTGATTATAAAATCCAGTAAAAAAGTGTCAAAGCTTCAAAGCTTTGAGACACTGTAGTTGCCTTATATGTTTTCAACTGTTCTGTATTCTGCTTGTCTATAAGTTGGTGTTTGGAATGATTTTGTCATTCTCTATGATGTTCAGCAAATACTATGGGCTTATGTTTTGGGTGGTACAACACAATGTGCAGGACTGGGATGGATTGGGAATCCAAGTTCATTTTGATCAAGTAGCAGTCAAAGCTTCGAAGCTTTGAGAATTTCTGAGTACTTCTTAATGCTAAGTTCATCTAACCAGATCTGTGTATGCAGGTCAATTCATTTTGTTTTATAACTTGATATTAACTTATTCTAATCTATTAATACTTTTTCTATAATGGTTAATTGGTATATCCATTTAATTTGATGGATAAACTATTTTTATTATCAGACAAAACTTAGCCTAATTTCTTCAAGAACTGTCAGCATAATGCTGATAAGATCTTATTGCCAGTTTGTCTGGATTTTGTTTGATCTTGTTTGTTGAGTGTATGGAGGATTTTTGGGCGTTCCAACGTCCATAAACAAATCAGATAGCTATCCAAGCATAGCTGTTGAAAGAAGCATATCAGGGGAGAGAATTTTTAGGCATTCAGTTCTTAAAATCTCTCAGGTTGTTGCGGGCTGTTACTTAAGAGACCAGTTCTTTGAATTTTAAAGAGAGACACACAAGGAGAGGCAGTTCAACGTGGGATTTGAAGAGTGTTACGAATAGGAAAGATCAGATCATACAATTCTTCAAATCATCAGGCCTATTAACACTGCAGAAGCAAGATCATTCATCAGAGACTTAAGAACACTTCCAAGCTTTATTGCTTATTTCCATTCTGTGTTCTTCACACTTGTACATAATTTGTATTATCTTTCTATGTTCTTAAACCTCACAAACATAGAAGTTTAGTTTTTCAATTGAACAACAAAGAGATTCATATTTTTTCAACATATTGTAGCTGGAACTAGATGGGAACCACAAGTTGTATAAGTGATAGGTAGCTCACTTAAGCTTGATATCTAGGGCTAAATCTGGGTTATTAATAAGATGTTGTGTTAAAATCCTGGAGGGATAAGATCCCTCGGGCAGAGACTAGGTGTAATTGTGACTGAACTCTATCAAATCCTTGTGTCCTTGCTGCTTACTTTTATTATCTTTACATTCCTGTCTAAGCAGGAAGTTCCAAAGCTTTGGAGTTTTCCAAAACTCAAAGCTTTAAACTCAAAGCTTTGAAGCTTATGTTTTCTTCTGTTATATCTCTAGTTTCTCAAATCTTTCTAAAGCTTTGAGATATCAACTGCATATTCTCTCCAACTTTCAAAAGACTGTTTTTTAAGAAAAATTTGGCATACTCTATTCAACCCCACCCCTTCTAGAGTATTTAGATCCTGTTGATATACTTAAATTACAAACTTTCAATTAAGGGTGTGAAATCCCTAGTGAACCCGAAAAGATATCCTAAACGTCTCCTCATATTAAGTAACTCTCGTAATCATTATTTTTTAATCGTGCGACCATTCAATCGATTAACTCAGTAACTGTATTTTAATTTTAGTAGAACTAGCAAAACAAACTCAACGCGATTCTTACAAGAAGAGTTAACTAGTTTACAAGAAATCTCTTAGTATTCGACAACCCGTATTCTTACTTATTACTTCACGCAACAGCCGTAAAATTTTGGTGGGTACGTGTCAGTCATTCTCCATATCGAGTGCTTGTTAAGTGATCGTGTTTGAATTTTTAGTTGCACGTGATATCAACGTGATATAAAAAAGGCAGCAGTCTTTCAGAAGTCCTACAATGATGAAGATCCAGTGAATGTGATGACAGTCACTTCTGGTAATGAGAAGTCAGATTGGGTTTTAGATTATGGATGTTCGTTTCACATGTGTGCAGCCAAGGAGCCGTTTGCATTTTACCAACCTTGTGATGGGGGTACCGTCATGATGGCTAACAACTCGACTAGTAAAGTTGTTGGTAAGGGTATAGTAAGGTTTCGTAAGCTTCATGGAGGATAATGGCATTGGCAGTAGTGAGACATGTGCCAGAATTGAGGAAGAACCTAATCTCATTGGGGATGTTGGCAAGTAAAGGTTTTAGAGTCTCAATTCAAGGTGGAGAAATTTAGGTACTTTCTCCGACAAACAAGACTGTGTTGCATGGGAAATTGGTTGATGGTGTATAAAAATTTGTGGGGAGTGTTGTGACATGTGGATCTTCTGTCAAACAAGAGGCAATGAGTATAGATCGGGGAGATACACATGCGGGGCGTATGAATGAGAAAAGGAAGCAACTAAGGAGATGCACCAAGAATGAACTCAAAGGAGCACGATGTGGACATGCACGGACGTTCAAGCGCAACACAGAGAAGGTGCAGGCTACACAAGAGTTGTAGGTTGTTTAAAGAGGTTCTCCAGTTAATGTGATCGAGACTTATATGAAGTTTTGAAATCCACCCTTGATGAGAACATCGATGAAGAAAAATTCTCCAGAAGTGAAGATAAAGTGAGTCTCGTTTTCACTTGGCCTGGATTGTAGTGGTCTCTCGAATGATGTTCGAGCAAGTGGAGAAGTGGAGACACACCACTCCCAAAAGTAGCATACTTTGGGGCGCACCCGTGTCAGGGGTACGAGGAGGCGCCCTAGGGAGGGGGCGTGAATTGGAGAATCACTGTGGAGGTGCTGTAAGGGGCAATGCATGACGAGCATGGAGGATGCGGCGGAGTTGACATCAACACGAAGTTAGCTGAGGAACTTGCTGGCGCTTGCAGAAGTCAAGCCAATGTGGAGTTTGTTGGGTTTGACTCGAATTCTGCAAGATGGATCGGCGTGCCAGATGGGCTGTGAACTCCTCTTAGGAGGTGATAGCTTGGGCTTCGTGGGTTTTTCCACCTCCTCTAGTTTCGCATAATAGAGGTGCTAGCTTTTGTTTTATTCATCAGCTCAACTCATGAGTGGCACACATGTTTAGTGTGTAGGAGAGTTGAGAGGCTTGCAGAGAGAATTGTGGGTGTTTGTTTTTTCGTACTAGTGAAAGTTCTTTCTTGCCCCGTGCACGTAGGCAACTTGCCGAAACACTTTAAATCATGCGTTCTTTACTTTCTCATTCTCCATATCACGTGTTCGTTAAGTGATCGTGCTTGATTTTCCGTTGCACGAGATTTCGACGTGAGAAATTCCAACACTCATGAGTGTGACAGTAACATACTGTATGCCACAATTAGTATTATAAATCTTGTTTCCCTTAAATATATTCCTTCACATATATGCATATATGTATATGTGTAAATAGAACTATATATATATATATACACACGCACACATATACGAGATATAAATATAACATTCAAGAACTATATATATATATGTATATATTTATATATACATAGATTATATATACATAATATATATATATATATATATATATATATATATATATATATATCATCAAGGGAATGTAACGCACAAATGTCTTGATTATTTGTTTGAAATAATCCTATTAAAGATAATGTCCACAATGTAACACACAAAAATGCTCACTTTGGTGTGCTATAAGAGATTACATCGTTTACATAGTCTTCGTTCTGCAAAACGCAAATAAATTTAGTTTGACGTTCATAATTGGTGATTGGTCCATGATCTCTGGTCATGCACGGAGATATTAAAGAATCCAGAGAATGAAAACAACATTTTGATTAAACAAATGATGAAAATGACTTGATGACTGTGTTTCATGTTGGTATGTCCGTTGGCCAAGTTCTGAAAAATTCAAATGATGAAAATGACGTGATGACTGACTTAAAACAACATTATATATGGTCTTTACTGCTTATTCAACTTGCAAATAGCGTGGTTCCAAAGATTAAATGAACTCTTAATTTATACTGTTTTAGTTTTTAAACTTGACACCTACCACTTGTATATAATCACTGAAAGTCGGAAGTTCTCATGATACGGGTCGATGGTGTGATTCGGGTCAACCATATTGTTAATAATTATTTAGTATTATTAGATAGTTAATTATTTATTTAGTTAGTAATTATTTATTATTTATTTAATTAGCTGTTTATTAAATTATTTAGTTGAACCGGGCTTGGCCCGTTACGTCTAGGGTTTAGTTTAGTTTGCTATTTAAACAAGATGTAATCTTCAGTTTATTTTATCGAATGAATTGATTATTGAGAAGTCTTTATTCGGTCAACCAGTAAAATGTCAGAATAGCGCCGTAGGCTATAAGCTACGTTGTCAGTTTTTGACGATTTTCACAAAATCGTTAACCCTAGATACCTTTGCGGTATCAATTTGGTGCTTTCATTGACTTTCATCATTCAATTGGTGAAATCATGGGAGAATCGATACAAGCAATCTTTTCTGAGATTAAGGAGCTAATTCATCAATTGTTCGTTCAAGAACAACAGAGAATACAAGAACAAGAGCAAGAACAATCTCAGCCGAATCCAACAAACGAAGCTGTCTCACAACAACAAGAACAAGAGCAACAGCAGCAGCCCTTGCCGCCGCTAGAACACGAAGAATAGCCGCCAAAGACAGAGATTTTCGAGAAGAAGCAACCTGTCCGGCAGCAGGAGGTTACCCCAAACCCATCCGCGTTAGCGGACCATCCCACCACCAATCTGCTTCAGCCGCCAAAGACACACATTTCCCACAGTCTACCACTGCTCTGGTCTTCTTCCCCGAAGCCGGCGACCCACACCCAACCAGACATCACCGACGGCCTTCCACCAGCCATTCCGAATAAACCAGAACCCCCTGAACCGTACTCCTTGCCTCTGTTACCGGAGACAAGCCCACCAATCTTATCGTCTTCCACAATGTCGGCTCCACAATTCGGAGTTACAGGTCGCCACCGTGTCGAAGCCAAAGGCGCCCGATTCTCCGTCGCTGTCACAAATCTCCCCGGCGCTGGAATCCCCGCCACAAGAACCCCCTGATCCTACGGCTTACCAACCTCTTGCCGCTGCTTTCGCCATAGCGTCCTCCCTCTGTTCGGTCGAACTCACCCGCCGCCAAGACCACCGAGGGTTTCAGACGACACTCTATCTCCCTGGTTCGTTGTCACATAAACCCACTAGGGTTGGGTTGAATTTGAAACTTGGGCTGAAACCAACAGTTATGTTGCTTGGGTCTGACTTTTCTTTTCGGCCAAAATATTCTTTTGAGCTTAATTATTTTTGCCAACTAATATTTTGGCCTTGTGTGGATTTCGGACTACAAAGGGAGACTTTCAGGATCAGGCGTTAGCCATTTGATCCGGGCATAATTTCTTTTCCGCATCCACCTTGAGGACAAGGTGATTTTCGAGCGCGGGAGAGTTGATACGGGTCGATCGTGTGATTCGGGTGTAGATAGTGCTTTCTGAATAGGCAGATCTTAGCCACGTGGCGATCATCCATCACACCTAGCTGTGCTCCACACACACTGGATCACCACCCGCGCTGATCCACGTGGGGGCTGCGAGACAGGACCCTCGCATACCACCACACGGGACTTGTAGGGACTTAGTGGTTTGGAGGCTAGAGTAAGTCCTGTCGCACGCGAGCGACAACCAAGCCCGCGCGCGACCTTTAGTTACTGCTTTGAGAGATTTACGGCACAAGCTCCATAAACCCGGTCAACCTCATAACGGTTCCGGTATACGCGGACGAACGTGCCGTTGTGGTTAAGGTAATTAAGCCGCCATTAATGGACGCATTAACCCACTACAACGGTCACATTCTCCGTTATATATAGGATCGTTAACCCTTCCATACAAGAACGAACCTCCTGAACTACGCGGAAGCTCTGCCAAAATTCTGTCTCTCACTCTCATACAGTTTCCATTGTCTTACTCTCTCCCTACACACACTCTACTCTTTCCGTGTTCTTTCTATCCCCTGCTATTGATGTATATTGAATCTTCCTCAAAGGATTCTATCGTACACATTTGGTGAACCCGACGTTAATCAAACCCGACGTGAACATACCACTGCAAGCAACCATGTCTCACGAGGATGACGTTAGCAACATATCTCCTTCCACCGAGACAACTTCAGGAGAGGAGACCCGTCACAATTCCGCGGCCGCCGGCGGAACTCCAACTTTGGAGACCTTGAACGCTACTATCAAGAATCAGGCGAAGGCTCTCCAGGCTCAATCCGCACAGATGGATCGAATAATGGCCATTTTGGGAACCCTTGCCCCGAATCCGGAATCAGGTGCTGCTATCTCTCAGGGAGGAGGAACCTCTACCACCCAGGGGGCAGAGGTGATACCAACACTACCCAATCCTAATCCGCAAACCCCACCACAATGGTGCAACTACCCCCTGTCCAAGGGAAAACGGTCCAAATACCGTCCCTTACCTCACACATTCCCCAACCACCAACCATGGCATCCAATATCTCTTCACAGTACCCCTTGCCTCCTCCGCCGGCATCGCTAAACAGCGTCGCTTACACCCTTAGCCCAACCGCGACATATGTGTCTCTACCAGCTGCAACCCTTCCTCCTCCTGCGGGAGGGAGTCACCAGAATGTATGACGTCGTTGTAGCGGCGCATAGAGACCTTCTTGGCCAATCAACCTTTTGCGGACACTATCATTCCGAAGGTCGAAAACGAACAACCTATCCCACGCGAGATTTATCTGATGCCCAATCCCGCAGGGTATAAGGCCCCTAAGTGGGACAAATTTGAAGATGTCAACGGGAACGCTCACGAGAACGTCATGCGTTTTATCGATGTAATGGGATCGTATGGGGCCGACCCCAAGCTGCTGATGCGTGAGTTCCCAAAATCTTTGGGAAATGTGGCCTACAAATGGTACAGAACGCTGGAGGCTGGATCTGTCAAAACTTGGGATGACATGGTTCTGAGGTTCTACACGAAATTCTTCCAGATGGAGGAAAAGGTCACGACAATTCATCTCTCTCGTACGTATCAGAAGCACGAGGAGGATGGTGTCACCTTCATCAAAAGGTTCAGAGCCAAACCATTGGAGTGTAGAGATGAAGTGCTCGAAGGCAGGCTCGTGGAGATATGCTTGCAGGGCATGCGAGATGAGTACAAAGGTATGCTGATCAACTTACAAACTCCTACTTTTTCAAAGTTGATTGAATGCACGAAGAACATAGAGCCTATAGTGGAAAGGCAAAATAAGAAGCACGTCCCTGAACGACCCTCAGGGGGAACCACTTTCAAGATTGGAAGGTTTAGTTATAAGAGGGGGCGCGAAGCTGAGGTCAATACAGTTTCGCCACACAAGCAGCCCAGGGTTACAAATTCAGATGCCCCGCCTCTACCATGCTCGATAGAGGAAGTGATTGAATTATGCAAACAGTGGCGTAAAGACGGGGTTCTGCCTCCGCTCGAAAGGATACCTTCCAAGGAGATGATGAGGGACCCGAAGTGGTGCGAATGCCACGGAAATATTATGCACCCCACAGCTGACTGCAAGAAGCTTAGGCACATGATGAGTCAAAAAATGAAGGAAGGCGAGTTGATTGTCAGCGACTAGAGGCAGGACGTGCGAAACAATCCGCCGCTAGCCCATGCGGAGCAAGAACTGAAAGACAAAGAGGTAGCCATGATTGCGATTATGGATCTTGAAGAGATTGCGGAGACGGCCTGCCCATCATTGCTGAAATTCACAACGACGAGGACTACAGCATAGACACGGAGGATGAGCGTGCTGACAGGATGAAGGGGTCGCACGGGTTCAGCAAGTTCTTTGACGAGATGAAATTTTCGGAAAAATGCCGGAAAGAGATGACAAAAGCGATTCTAAGGGTAGAAGAAGACTTCGACGAGGACATTGTGGTCTCCAATGGAAAAGCTTTTAGGGCGTCTTGCTCTACGAAAAAGATTATGACTTTCTCCGCAAGTGACAAGAAGACGGATTCGAGTCATCAGAATCCCTTGTATGTAACATAGGTGATCAATGACGTCGAATTCAAGAGGGAATTTGTCGATGGAGCAGCAGCCGTCAAGGTGGTCTCGCTCAACACTTTAAAGTTGGAAGGAATCCCACTGAAGAAGATTGTCAGGCGTCCATCCCCGCTGATGGGATTCGGGAGTGATTCCAGGATGACAATGGGATGGATTCGCATGGGCATCCAAATAGGAAAAATCGAATGCTCAGCCAAGTTTTACGTCATCGATGCGAGTACTATGTACCACATGATCATAGGGAGAGCTTGGATTCATCGCTTTGACGCGGTTCCATCAACAGCTCATCAGGTGATGAAGGCCATCTGGAATGACAGAGTAGTGGAGATACCGGCTTCGGTAAAACCCTTTCATTTAAATGAGGCGCATCTCACTAAAGCGGTATGGTTTACTGAAATGGCTGAAGAGAAAACGCCAGGACCATTTAACCCGACTCCTTTACCTCGATGGGAAGACATCAAGGATCAGTCGCCAGCAAAAGTAATGGTGACGAGAGAAGACGCCAAAGAAAATGTGTCCGCATATGAAGAAGCACCGCAAGTGGCCTACCAGAGGAAGAATGTGTACACTTTAAAAAGTGTGGTGAAACATGATCTTGCGGGCAAGGAGATAGAAAGCTTCTACTCCAACGGAAAGAAGTGCTACCGCATCTGAAGGTGCGCGGGGGTACCCCCATCTAAGTATGGGGATATCCCTGGGCAAATCAGTAAAATTGAACGAGGTTCCGAGGTGGACAAGCTAAAATCAGAGGTTTTGGCGGATAAATTGAAGGAAGCGCCTGAGTGCATGGAAGACAAGCCGAGGCCCCAGAAGCAGGAACTGAAAGAAGTGTTCCTGAGCCCAAGCGAAGAAAAGAAGAGGCATGTCTTTCTGAGCGCAGACCTCACAGGCGATGAGGAAGCAAGGTTGTTGCAACTGCTGTCTGAATATAAGGACGTGTTTGCCTGGGAGTATGATGAGATGCCCAGTTTGGAAACAAACGTGACTATGCATAGGTTGGATGTTGTCCCGGGAACTAAACCGGTGAAGCAAAGTGCAAGAAGTTTCAGGCAGGAGATAAACGTGAAGATCAAGCAAGAAATTGTCAAGTTATTGACCGCCAAGTTCATCGAGCCAAATCATCATCCTATTTGGCTGGCCAACATCGTGACCGTGGTAAAGAAGAATGGGCAACTTCGCATCTGCGTGGACTTCAGGGATCTCAACTATTTCTGCCCAAAGAACGACTTCCCGCTGCCCAACATCAATTTTCTCATCGATTCCACCGCAGGGCACCGGATGTTCAGTTTTATGCATGGCTTCAGTGGGTATAATCAGATCAAGATGGATCCCGAGGATGCAAGAAAAACCGCGTTCATTACGCCGGTTGGGGTATTTAACTGCACGGTTATGCCCTTTGGGCTCAAGAACGAGGGTGCGACTCACCAGAGAGCGATGATGACTCTGTTTCATGACATGATGCTTCGAGAAGTGGAGTTCTATGTTGATGATTTGGTCGTCAAGTCCAATGAAGAAGCGGACCATCTAGGGGACTTGCGCAAAGTGTTCGAAAGATGCAGGAGTTTCCAATTGAAGATGAACCCCATGAAATGTGCGTTCGGAGTGACCTCGGGGAAGTTTTTGGGATGTGTAATACATTGCCAAGGCATCGAGCCTGATTCTGCGAAAGTATCGGCTATCACCAGCATGACGGCGCCACATAATCAGAGCACACTAAAGACATTCCTAGGGAAGTTTTCTTACCTGCGGAGAATCATTCCGACCATCGCAAAAATAACCTTTTGCTTTGGCGATCTCCTAAAAAAGAATGCTGTATATAATTGGAAACAGAAACATGAGGCCGCATTTGGGAAGCTGAACGACCTACTGACATTGCCAAGGGTAATGATTGCCCCGCAGCTTGGATCGACGCTTCTATTGTACCTGACATCGACTAAGAAATCCATAGGGGCGCTTTTAGCTCAAGAATATGAAGGACAGGAAAGGCCGATATATTACATCTCTCGCATAGTACAACCGGCCGAGTCAAGGTACAAAGATACCGAACATCATTGTCTTGCTTTGTTCTTTGTGATAGAAAAGTTAAGGCATTACTTTGCCTCGCATAAAATTGTCGTGATTACAAAGAGCGACCCATACGGTATCTCTTGACTCACACTTCTCCCTGTGGAAGATTGGCAAAGTGGTACATGACCATTTCACAATATGACATTACGTGCGTTCGACCGCGAGCGATCAAATTGCAGCAGTGGCAGATCTTCTGGCACCATTCCCGGATGACAAGTATGAACCCATGATCGAGGAGGAACTGGAGGGGCTTGAAATATATGCAGTCGAGTCGCCATATTGGAAGCTTCATTTTGATGGATCATCAACAAGAAAATGTGGCGGAATTGGAATTGTTTTGACTAAACCAGATGGGGAAGTCATTCAAATGTCCACCAAATTAGATTTCCCAGTTACCAACAATGAAGCGGAGTATGAGGCTCTCATCACAGGACTTCGTGCGGCCAGAGCACTGGAGGTGAGCAATCTGACAGTTATGGGAGATTCTAAGTTAATTGTCAAACAAGCTTCAGGCGAGTACGGGTTGAAGGAGGCAAATCTGTTATCTTATCGGACTTTAGTGCAAAAGCTGGTACAACAATTATGCGATGTCAAGTACGAGCACACGCCTAGAGCTGATAATCGGCATGCTGATGCTATAGCCACTTTGGGCTCTAAAGTTAGTGCAGACAAATGCCCTGCTAGAATCTCAATCAAGGTCCGAACGACACCGGCGTTAACAGAAGGGGGATATGAGGAGGAGTCCATGGACGAGGAAGATTGGAGAAAGTCGATACTGCGTGCTATTGCCGAGGGAACGAGCAAAGAAAATTGGGCATCCACCTAGGGGTACTGCATACACGACAATTCCCTTTATTACAGAGGTCCGGGAGGAATACTCATGCACTGTGTCTCGCAGCAGGAGGGACAAGCGTTATTGGAAAAGATTCACCAGCACACCTGCGGGGAAAGTGAAGTGTCGATTTATCAAAAGGCCCAAAGAGACGGGATTTATTGGCCAGACATGTCCATCGCTGCTGCAATAATTTAGGGAAATTGTGAAATCTGTACATTAATCAAGGACTCTTTGGAAGTTGCTATGGTCGATGATGATTGGAGAAATCCACTCTTTGATTTTCTGACAAAAGGAATCGAGCCCGAGCAAAGAAAGGAAGCCAAAAAACTTAAATGAAAAGCGGCTCGATTTGTGGAGCAAGAAAACATACTCTGGCGGAGGGGCCATGAGGGGAATCTACTCCGATGCCTAGATAGCCAGGAAGCGCAAGAGGTGATGGATTTATCTCACCAAGTGAAGCATCAGTGGGGTGCAAAACTATGCAGGCAACTCCTCACAGTTGGTTATTTTTGGCCCACAATGGAGGCAGATTGCTGCACCAAGGTAAAAGATGCCAGGAATGCCAATTTAAGGGCAACCTCGTGCATGCTACTGCCGTAGCTTTACACGCATTAGGAACGCCATGGCCATTTCACACTTGGGCTCTAGATTTTATTGGCCCCATTCGACCGGCTTCGCATGGGAACCAGTTTATCTTAACTACGACCGAGTTGTTTACCAAATGGGTGGAAGCAGTACCACTCAACACAGCAAATGCGCTCGCAGTGGTCAATTTCGTTCAAGAAAACATCATATACAGGTTTGGAATCCCCAATACAATCCTCTCAGATAATGGCACCCCCTTTGTAAATCGCCAGGTAGCCACGAAACTAGCAGAATATAACAAAAGGCAAATCTGTTCCACTCCTTACTATCCAAAAGGGAATGGTCAGGCAGAAGCAACCAACAAGACGCTTCTAAGGATTTTGAGTAAGATGGTCGCAGATGATCACAAAAGGTGGGCCAATTGTTTAAATTTAGCATTGTGGACGTATCGAACTTTGCCAAGGACCCCCACAGGAGTCTCTCCGTTCCTTCTGCGAGGTTAGCCTTTCATGCTTTGTATAATAATCAACGTGATCATGACTTGATTATATTGGAAGAGAAGCGCGAACAAGCTAAGCGGGCCAACAAGAGGTACAAGGAGAGGATCGCTCGAGCGTACAATAAAATAGTTCAACACCGAGACTTTACGGTTGGGGACTTGGTCTTACGAGCTTTAGATCATTGCATGCGGGAAGAATCTCATCCAAAGTTCGCGGCTAACTGGGAAGGGCCGTTCGAGGTTAAAGAAGTTTTTGACAGTGGTTACTGTACCATAGAGAGGCTTCACGGGACTGCAACAACCTCAAGCCTCATCAATATGCGATGGATCAAAAAGTATTATCCTTAGCCTCTCTCTTTATGTTTGATTCAAATGACTGTTGGATTGTATGCCTAGTCCTCTAATGAATTCATGCGTTATTTCCTCTTATATGAGGAACTTGTATTCATGTCTCTCCCATATGAGGGTGCTTTTAATAAAATAATTCTCCCATATGAGAGGAATTGTATTATCTTGACTGCCTCTTATAATTTTATTTGCTCCTTTGCTTGCTTACGACAAAAGCCTATCTGCCGAGATAGCAACGATGTTGAAATATGATCTTAAGTGATCTAAAAGCCTATCTGCCTAGATAGCAGCAATAATGTACGATCCCATGCGATCCAAAGCCTATCTGCCGAGATAGAAGCAATGTTCAGACATGACCCTAATTTATCTACAAGCTTATCTGCCTAGATAGCAGCGATAGTAACAACGCCTTTGTGCAAGCAAAGCCTGTCTTCCTAGATAGCAACAATATTGAATCACGATCTTAGTTGATCTGCAAGCCTATCCGCCTAGATAGTAAGCCATAGCAACAACGCCTTGTGCGATGCAAAACTTATCTGCTTCAGATAGAGAACTATTCAGGCAATAGCTGAATGCAAAACGCGAAGGAAACATAACTTGTTTCGTCGTATAGCAAACACGCATGAGAAATTTCAATTTGTTGTATCAAACAAGAACAGTAAAGGACAAAGCGTATTTCATTAATAGTCAAAATGACTTACAATTTATCTGTCTAAATAGCAGCTTATAAGCAAAAGCTTATACTAAGGAAAATTCCTACTCTAAAGTGAACAACCTATGGGTCCTAACAAGATCTATGTGATGGGACTCTATTGTCAAGGTCCTAGACAAGAACAGGGCTCTTGATTGGTCTTCTACCCAAGAGATATGCCAGATGAACCTCATGTCCTGATGACTGCAGACGTGAAGAACAAGTGGAGAACAACTCTTGGGGCAGGAAGCTTATTGTGCAGAAAGACGAGCACCATGGCTCGTCACACCTTGTTCAAAAAAATGGTGGAAAATAGTTCTCCTCCAAGAAAGCTAGAGGATAAACACACCATTCATTACGATTCGGTAAAAAGGTCAGTGCAGGACCACGCCTCGCTGGAGGGAAACCGGAGATACGACCTGCAAACATAATATACAAAGAAGAATCTTTGCAGAAGCATGAAATATTATGTACATTTTCTTCAAAAAGATCATGAAGATTGGTAAGCTTCACAAAAAAGATCTTGGGAGCTATTTCTATGGCACAAGGCGCAAACTCCGTTTTCACAGCCTGAAATTGATATGAATCAACAAAGGACAAGCGTTGATGCCAGCAGTTGTAAGGACTCATGATAAGCCACATTTTGGGATGAAAGACCCAAGCAGCAAGAGGCAAGGTTTATATAGACTCCATAAGGGACTCTTCAGTTCCCTGGATGAGTCAGCAAAGCTTGGGAAACGGGTAAGAATCAATTACTTATGTCTCAAAAAGAGGTAAAAATCAATTACCCTACTAAAGGCTATGACGATTCAGTGGCACGCCCTAATTAATGACGGAAGGTCATAATAAGGATGTGGCTCCCAATGAAATCGTGCTTATCTAATAAATTATTAGCACGAAAATCAAGGCAATTACGTCAGCGTATGACGTCATAATTGATATGCATCAAGATAAGAGTGCAAAAAACTCGGAGGGCAAAATGGGAAATAAAGTTTCAAATGTTAAAAAAAAAGGGGGAGAAACACTGGCATTACAATAATGTTTTTGTTTCTAAAATAAATCCTTGATTAAAAGATCTTCTGGAGAAAACAAGAGCGACGCCTCTCTTGCTTGATGCACTTCTTGTTTCAATTTCTCGTACTTGGCATTCATCGCATGAAAGAGGTTTACAGCTTCTTCAGCCTTCTGCCTTTGTTCCTCTAACTTCCGTCTTTCAGATGCGAGGTTGTGGTAGCCATGTTTCATACTTATAGATGCGAGAATCTGGGTGACCCTGTTGTGAAGATACCCGAAGCCTAGTTTGTCTTGAACTTTAGCCTGAAGATCCCTACATGTGCTAAAAAGCAACCTAGCATTATCAGGAGAAATTGTTGCGGGGGTAGCCACAGACAGTTGCTCTAGAATCCAGATGGCTTCAGTCAAGAAAAGCCTTCTGTCATAAGGCTCCAGCTTCAGAGATCTCGCAAATGACCATGGGTATGAGAGGCGCATCCTTATCAGCCAACCCACATCAGGTTGCTTCATTCCTGGAAAAAAATGAATAAGTTTAGAGCATGAAAACTTTTAAACAAAAGTGTAGAATGCGAAAAGTGGTAACATACCAGTCTCTTCAAGGATCTCACGCAAAAAGGGAATGCGCATCGCTGGAAAAGCTGAAGCATGCCCTTGCTGCATTGCTTGTCTGTCAGCCGCGAGTTAGAGCTCATTATAGTTGACAGGGATGGTATAAGTTGCAGCGGGTGCGACGGCAGCTCCAACTTGTGAACTCCAAAAACTCCATGCTGGGGGAACCTGTAAAAGCTCCACCTCGGTGGAAGGAACATCAACAGTAGCGGTTGCTTCTTCACTGAGAACTTCTTCAGCTGCGAGAGGTCCTTGTGGCTCGGGAGCATTCATTTGAACATCGAAATTTTCATGCGATTTTATGTCTTCCATGACCTGTTCATTTTCATTAACTTCAGCTCCAGCATCCTCCGCTTCCATTTCCTCGACTTCAGCATCAGCATCTTCTTCTCTTAACACGGTGTCAGCTTCAACATCATCAAATACCTCGATGATGTCCTCCAGAGGTTCTCCTGCATATTCAGTAGCTGCAATAGGCTTCTCAACATGAGAGCTTCGCTCCGGGGCATAAGATGTAGGGAGCTGACTCATCTGCTCCGGCATGTCCTCATCAGGGTTGTCAACACCTGCCTCTCCCATCGCCTCTCTGGCAGCTGACACATTATCAGCAGAACCCTGTGCGACGGCAGCATCGCCTGCGATTCAAGACATAAAATGTTGAGGTAAACTTGTGTTATAAATAGCATTTCTATTCTGATGGATCAAAAGCGAGCACCTCCACACTTAGGTGGGATTGCAGCACCTTCATCATATGTTAAAGATGCGACACCATATTCTACTAGAGTATCTTCATTTAGCACATCTTTAAGGTGAGCGTGACCTGGTGGTGCGAAGAAACTCGTTACAATAGTGATTGGGTTACTAAGCCTGGTCTACAAACATTGTTTGAATGATTACCTGAGGGTTCGCCACACTTGCCTACTAGCGATCGGCGAATATCATCTTTTGATAAGCCATGCTTTAACGCACCAATAATTACTTCCTGATAAGTTACAGCGAGGTTAAAAATCTCACCTTCTTTGCCACCCGCGATCTCCTCAAAGTCATCCTGGGCATGTTCCAAGGCAGCCACGTCTGCATTGTCAGCAGGTTGTTCTTCCAGACTTCTCCTTCTCATGAGCTCGATGTCATCTTCCTCGAGCTTCCTCCTTCTTTCTTCCGCTTCAGCAGCCATTCTCTCAGACTCATAAATGATATCTTCGTCTATAGCCTCGCTAGAAATGTCAGAGCGAGAACCTTTGGTATTTTTCCTCTCCTTGGCCAGAAAGTCGCTGATGGTCTCTGTGTCATCATCTGCAAAAGAAAATTGATCAACAATCATGGCAAAAGCCAATGTGCGAGGAAGACGAGTTTATTTAACATACCTTCTTCACTTTCTTCTCTTATCTCATCTCTTCCTTCTTCTCTTTCGTTTCCTTCTCTTTCTCCTTCATCATTTTCTTCCCTCGCCTCTCTTTCTTCCTCCTCTTCCTCTTCTTCCTGACCAAAAGGAATGAAGGTCTTCACCGCGAGCTCTTTTTGTGTCTTGCTCGGCATACGGCCTTTGACTTTGTCCTTGGATGCAAGAGACTTCGCAGGAGACGGAGTTGGAGCACTTCTAGGAGGGGAGGAAATCACTATGCCCTTTTGCTTTCGCCTTTTGGCCTTTGGAGCAACCTCTATATCCGCTTCGGCAGTATTGTCTATCAGCGAGCAAGCAAACACATCCATTTCCTCGCGTATCCGAGCTTCTACTTGGGGAGCCAGTCCCATTGTCACGGGAATTTTCTCGTCTTGCCTTTTCGCGGCAACGATAGAGTTGACCAGTGAGTTGGAGCGTTCTCCAGATGCGAATCTCCTCAGATAACACTAAAACAGAAAATGGGATGTAAGTCTCAATGCGTCAAAAGAAAGAAGTTTATCATGCATAAAAGAAAATTGTTTACCTTGGCAAAATCTTTGTATACTTTATTACATGCGAAATTCCCTCCCTGACAGCAGTCATTTTCTCCCCAAGAATATTGGCTGGGCACAGGTGATTGTCAGAATCAAGCAAAGAATAAAAGTCATATTGGGAATCATCCAAGCTGCAATTGGGGCAAAATGTAAAGGCATTCCTCTTAATCACCTGAGCTTTACTAGAGGTAGGAGTTGAATGCGTCTCAAACCTGGCCTGCTGAGCAGTCCAGTAAGCGATCCAATTCTTGGAAGGGCGACCTACACGACTACCTGAAAGTTGGATGAAGGGCAAGTTGCTCCGAAAGATCGTTTTTCACTTACCTGTCAGCAGTCGTTTATAGCAATTCCTGGCAATTGACCTAGGACAAACGGAAGGCGCCACTGCATCAAAACCAAACTGGGGAGAGATGCGAGATGGGTCAACGTCGACTGTGATCTTTTCATATCTTGGAGTTAGAGCTCAGAAATATTTTCGGCAAGAGCAGGAAGGGAACCTCTCAAGCACCAGCAGAAGAATTCGCGATATCGCTCATGACCTCCGAGAGGGAGTTCTTTTGAGTAAGCACCAGATCTAGTGGGGTACAGCTTTGGAAACCATCGCACATTTTCAATGCGTGTGGCATAAGGCCTAGCCGTAAACTTACTCCAGTCATCGCATATCAGACTCCATGTGCACTTGGGAAGATTGTTTCTGAACCATCGAGCAGCTCTCCCACTGGAAAGTTCAATCTCCGCACCTGGAACGCACCACTTACTGGGCTTAGAAAGAACAGGAGCATAAGAGGGCCATCGCTCAAAAACCCACATGGTAAGAAATGCAATGTTGAAAAAAGTCAAAACATCAAGACGCCCACGAGATTCCTTGATCGCCACAACCAGTTGGTCCAAGCGATGATATAAGGTGCCTAGTACCAGAGGGCCAAGGGCGACTTTCTGGCCAAGGGTCAACTTAACAGCTAGGGGGAGAACATGGTAGAAGACTCCATCATGAGGATGACCGTCGATCAAATACCTAGACAACCAGGCACAGAGGAAGCCACATAAGGTCAGGTGATACCCCTTGCCCTCTATGTAATTCTTATCTTCTAGATCCGTATCTAGAATTTCCTTGGTGATACTACCATTCGCATAGTCGCGAAAAAAGTATTGCACCCACTTTCCCCAAGTGTTCTTCGCAGGGGTCTCAACTAGCTGCCACTAAGGGAGTACTTTCGCAGATGTCCATCGGGTAGAAATTATCTTTACCTCGGTCAAGCACTCCTCCATCTGCGCATATAAAGCAAGCTCTGGACCAGGTTTCAAAGCACTTAGGGGATCTACTTTTCCCCTGGGCGAAAGATCCTATAGAATTTGAACATCTTCTAAAGTGGGGGCAGCTTCAAATTCAGCGAAGTGGAAGGTATGGGTCGCAGGTGAATAGCGATAAAGAAGGTTTAGAAGCATGGATGGATCTAGCTTCACGAAAGCACCCTTCATAGCACGAAATGCGAAATAGATCCCAGCATTGTCTAATGTGATAGCATGGTGGGTCAATACATGGTCAATCCACTCATCCATCAAATCCAACTTTTGTACAAAGGCTTTGGTAGAAATTGCAGTATGAGGGAAGAACCCATTTTCAACTCCTAACCTTACCACATCCTTGGAATCGATTAACTCTAACATGGATGCAGTGGTAGGCGGGGTAAGTGTTAGCAATTCTCCAGACGGGGCAGGAGTCGGTAAATTCGTTACCTTAACCCTAGCATGATAGAAATCCTTCCCACCTAGATAGGGGGCTTTTCTCCACAGGGTCTATGGAAGATCAGGTATTTCTTCAGGTTCTTTAACAAGCTTAGATCCTTTTTTCTTGGCCATTTATGCGAGAAGCAAGAAAAGGGGGGGGGAGAAATATACCCACTTTGAGTTCAGATTCAGGAAGTAGTTCAGTTCAGAATCAGGAAGCAATTCAGAGTTTGTTTTGAAATAAGAAGAAGATGAACAATTGGGGGACAGTTCTGGGTTTAGAATCTCAGAATTGAAGAAATTCACTGTTTGAAATTCGTTTCAATATAGTGATTTAATCTTTTAGGGTTTAAGAAAAAACTCTTTCGCAGTTTTCAATAAATGCCGTATTCCAAATAGTTTTGGGTTTGCAGATCCAAGACAGTTCAAAGGATATTTGAATACATTATTTAAAAAATTGAGCAAAGCAACCCTTGTTTTGATGACGCAAGTTGAAGGAGACGATTGGCAAGGAAGATCTGATGGTTGCTTATTTGAATATGCTCTTGAAGGCTCTCAGGTAGCATTCACTTTAGAGAGAGAAGTGATACTTTGCAACAATGGAGGGAATGGAGTATTTATTCAAAGATGCCGAAGAGTCGCGTCCTTTCAATGGTCGAATCACAACCGTCACCGTCGAATCGCGCAATCACAGGATGATGCTGACGTCACGCCTAAAACCCTAATAGAACAGACGGCACGACTCTAGGGATGATAGGTCATGATGGCACGCACGGGGGCTGATTTTTCGTGAATTTGAATTGGTGCGTGGCAACGATGCGTGCACTGATTTTTGCGCACTAGAGCATATCCGACTAGGCGTCTTAACGCGCAAAAAGGAGGCTAATGTAGATAGTGATTTATGAATAGGCAGATCTTAGCCACGTGGCGATCATCCAGCACACCTAACTGTGCTCCACACACACTGGATCACCACCCGCGCTGATCCACGTGGGGGCTGCGAGACAGGGCCCTCGCATACCACCACACGAGACTTGTAGGGACTTAGTGGTTTGGAGGCTAGAGTAAGTCCTGTCGCGCGCGAGCGACAACCAAGCCCGCGCGCGACCTTTAGTAACTGCTTTGAGAGATTTACGGCACGAGCTCCATAAACCCGGTCAACCTCATAACGGTTCCGGTATACGTGGACGAAGTGCGTAACGGTCCCTATATATGCGGACGAATGTGTCGTTGTGGTTAAAGTAATTAAGCCGCCATTAATGGGCGCATTAACCCACTGCAACAGGCACATTCTCCGTTATATATAGGATCGTTAACCCTTCCATACAAGAACGAACCTCCTGAACTACGCGGAAACTCTGCCAAAATTCTGTCTCTCTCTCATACAGTTGCCATTGTCTTACTCTCTCCCTACACACACTCTACTCTTTCCGTGTTCTTTCTATCCCCTGCTCTTGGTGTGTATTGAATCTTCCTCAAAGGATTCTCTCGTACACATCGGGTCAACCATATTGTTAATTAATTATTTAGTATTATTAGATAGTTAATTATTTATTTAGTTAGTAATTATTTATTATTTATTTAATTAGCTGTTTATTAAATTATTTAGTTGATCCGGGCTTGGCCCGTTACGTCTAGGGTTTAGTTTAGTTTGCTATTTAAACAAGATGTAATCTTCAGTTTATTTTATCGAATGAATTGATTATTGAGAAGTCTTTATTCGGTCAACCAGTAGATTGTTAGAATAGCGTCGTAGGCTATAGGCTACGTGGTCAGTTTTTGACGATTTTCACAAAATCGTTAACCCCCGATAACTTTATGGTATCATCTCATCACTCCAAAAAAATAACAACTTAACCGGTTCTCTTCACACAAAAAGTTATAATAATTGAAGACCATTCGTAGAAGGAAGTCTTCTCGGAGCCCTATTACCCTCCTTGAACCACATTCAATTTCTTAAGTATTACAAAACTGTCATATTGCATTTAACAAGGAAACATCTTCTCCAAACATCTTTCAAATACTACATCCGAAATTCCAAAACATTTCAAACAACTTACATGCTGACATAACTAAAAAATTATATTCTCAGAAAGAAAAAAAAAAAAAGAAAGAAGAAGAACGAAGTTTGAAGAATTATACTCTCTCAAAATTCTTTTATATCTAAAAAGTAAACAAGTAAACATTTTATATCACAAATAATGCTTTTTTTTTTGCTCTTTTATACATGCAATAAAAATAAAGTCCAAAAAGAAAATGTGTCTCCTAAATTTTCTTATGAATCTACCCAAAATTACGACCATGGTCTAATTAGATTTTTCAAACGCGTGATTAGACAGAGTGAGAATGGAAGATAAAGAGACCAATTAGCAACAAAGAAATAACCAACAACCATCGGCCGCGCCTAGCGTTCTAGGCTTGGAAACGTGCTCGGTTGTCCTGTAGAGGAGCACGATCAGGCTTGAATCATCAAGCCCACCCGAAACCCTCATTTTATGCAGCCTGATCAGGGTAATCGTGCCCCACGACTCGAGGATGACTTCCTCCTGGGGATTGCCTAAGTGATGTTAAACCCGGTTGTCTAGATATAAGTCCATACTTCCGCTATCCCGTTTTTCCTAGTGAGATATATTTTTTAATGAGGAAATGCCATATATCAATGGTACTTTTTACCCTTTCCATTAGGCGATACCTGGCGCGATGCGCAGGTCTGCTTTAAGATCATTTTTTTCATTTTTACGAAGATAATAATAAATAAATGAATCTAACTGTAATAGTTGAATCTTACGAAAAAATACACCAAATATGACCAGAATTACTAAGAAGTAAAGCTCTAAAAAGTTTATATTATTTGTTTGTATACAAATAGTGTAACATAAATTAAACTCAAATTGAATCTTAGAAGAAAGAAGTATAGAAAATCATTATATGATCGAGTGTACACATAAGAAAAATCAATAAATTTAAACTATTCTAAAACTTACTTTTTACAAGATCGCTTGCATTTTATGAAAATCTATTTTAAAACTATCAGAATATTTTATTTAACTCTTCCATTTTCAGGTATTCTAAATTTATATTTGTGATGGTTAAAATGTCATTGTTGTTATGAAATATGGGCTGGGCTATTGGTGAATATCCACCGCATATTATTAGCCCATTTGTATATTGTTATTGGTGGATTAGCCCACCTTAATACCTATATAAGGAGACTTATGGTTGTAGAATAATACAAATCTCATCACTATTCTCCCTATATCATGTCTCTCTCCGGTTCTTGTCTCTACACGCTCTCTCGTTTCACAAACGTTATCAGCACGAGTCTCTACCTAGTCCCCGCAGAAAATTAGTCGGAGAGGTAATAACATCTTTTATGAAATCTGGTTGAAAAGGAAAACGTCTTTCGAGTATTTAAGTAAGAAACGAGTGAATCCGACCACTCTATTGGCAACGGTATGAACTTCGCTAGATTGGGTGATATATATTTGTTTTACTTGGTTTGGCCTTATCTATATGCTAAAATACATATGGATTTTTATTTTGACCTTAGGAGCAATCCTAGCTGTAACTTATTGTTTCGTTGTGGTAGTAGCCCATGCATTGTTGGTGTTAATTGTTTTAAATATTGTTGATTAAGTATTGATCTATTTACTTTTGTAATAATAAAGAACTATATTATGCCATACCCTTCTACACACTAGTTTGTGGGACTGTCATGAAAAAAACAGGGTGTTGGGATATATAGCCATTACATAAGACATCTTGTGCAACAGATCTTGTATGTCCTTTGATGTATTTTTCGCTGTTGTTCATTGTTTTTTTTTATGGTGATTTTTCTTGTAATTACAACATAATCATATGTGATTTTGGACATGCGGACTTCAGAAATAGCACTAGAATTAATCGTTGTTCTACATTTTTTATGGACACAATTTTTGTGCAGTATTTTGTATACTATAAGAACAACCTCTAGAAGAGATGTTAGATAGTTGTGTTTTGTATTGATACGCTTATAAAAACTATGGTCCATACGTGAAGTTGTGGATTACATGAAGTCTAGGTCGTAACTTAAAGTTACGATGATTTTTTTATGACCTGAAGTGATAATATATGAGTTATTGTTACATCTCTTGAAGAGATCGTACTGAACTTTCAATAGACTCGCCATAGTCATTATCTATACATGAAGTTATGGATTAATTACATGAAATATTAATCGTAACCTGAAGTTGCGAAAATTCTTTTTATGACCTGAAGTCATAAATTTATTTACACCTCCTGAAGAGATGTCCTATAAACTTCCCGAAGAGGTCATACTTTGTTGCATTATGTTTATTTTATTTTGTATTAGTTTATTTACTCCACTTAATATGGATCAAAAATAAACCTCATGAAGAGGATTCATAATCGCCATTGATGTTAAATCTTGCGAAGTCATATGTACTCGAAGAGACATATTACATGATATCATAACCCGCTGTTATGAAAGTTAGAACCTGAAGTTCTATAATATTTTATTAAAAATTTCCTGAAGAGATCTAAAAATAATGAATAATGATCCAGCCTCCTGAAGAGGTCGCACTACTTTTCTTTTACAGTTTACGCTTACGCCTATATTATTATTATTAATATTAGCTTTTGTTTATTCGGTATTTCTTTTGCACAAACATTTAGAAGGTGTATTTAGTCCATAGTCTACTGGACGTAAGCACTTTATATGCATAAAAAGTCGTTTTCATACCAGAAGTTATGAAAGCTATGAAGAAACTTATAACATGGTGTTATAAATTTATGTCAAAGGATCTCCTTTAAGAGAGAATCTACACGCATCGAACCACAAATTTCGATTGCCTATTTTTTATTTATTTAAATTTACACTTTTTTGTACTAGTGTAAGTTTAAAATCCCAATTAGATGGATAGCTTCTTGACTAACGTGTATTAGTTTTGGGTTATACACTTTAAAGCATAACATGTTTTCTTGTGTAATTATGTTGATCCTTCTGAAGAGGAACATGAAACAAAAGCATCCAAAATTATAATGGGATACGGATATATTGATGTACAAGATGTGAACACATGATTGTGAGAAAAATCTTGAAAGGTTATCATTAATTGGATCAAAGCCAACGTTGGTAGTTGAATAGCCTTGGAAGAGGCTCATAGCTCTGTAAGTAGCTAAGAGTACCTTGATACTACGTATGATCCTATGAATAATGATTATTATATTCAACGCTTTAAAAATCATATGGGTAAATAGAAAGAAAAGTGTTGACTAGATAACAAATGGCCAAAACAAAGTCAACAAACGCATAGACTATTGCTCGGGTTACATAAATATGTAGAGCATAACGTATAGGAATCACAGTACTTATAATCCGAAGAATAAATTACAATATATGTGAATACTACATATCCGCTGTTAAGCGTGGGATCCATGTAGATATTACAAATCCGCTACTAAGTGTGGGATATATGTCCGCTGTTAAGCGTGAGATTTACGTTTGGATTTATGTCCGCTTTAGGTGTGGGACTCATAAACGAGAACATGATATAATATTCATTATAAATTCTCATAAATATAATCTTCTTGTGGTGAGAATGATGATCATGTTGTTTTAGCCTTGGGGGACTAAGGGACAACAGAATATGATGTAGTTAGTTACAATATGATCATATAAGTCACAAATTTGTGAAGTTCCATGGAGGTTCGTACCCATGAGAAAATATTTTCCTGAAGCAAATCAGAAGTGTAAACTCGCGAGTAGTTTAGGTGCATATGCATTATTTTAATTTTGATTGTTAATCGTTTCTTTTGGATTATTTTTTTTGCGATGATTTTTGTTTTTCAGGTTAAGATGTTCCAATGAGGGGGAGACCCAATGAAATACTTAAAGCGTGGCACTCTTTTTCCTTCGCCGAGGTTTTTGTCCCACATGGTTTTTCCAAGCAAGGTCTTAACGAGGTTGCGAAGATCATTTAATGCGTTATGGAAGAATGTCATCTCCAATACTTAGCAAATTAGAATTCACTAGATGTACTCTTTTTTCTTATTCAATGATTTTTTCCCACTGAATTTCTCATGAAAAGGTTTTAACGAGGCATCCTAAGTGGTGAATATTCAAGCGGGAGTGTTATGAAATATGGTTTGGGCTATTGGTGAACACCCACAACATTTTATAAGCACCCAGTAGCCCACCCTAATGCCTAGATAAGGAGGCTTAGGGTTGGAGAATAATACAGATCTCATCACTGTTCTCCCTACATCTAGTCTCTCTCTTGTTCTTATCTCTACACGCTCTCTCGTTTCAGAATTGTTTAATTGTTTTCCCCAGGTGAAATGACATGATACGTCTTATTAAATACTTTTCATGTGTTGTGCCTCCGAACTATAAAAAAATTCCACGAAATTGACGAAGTGAAACATTAAAGAGAAAACTAAACACAATCTAATCCATATTTTTCAAATAAATAAAATAATATAAAATATTATGTAACTGTCAACATACAATGGTGTGCTACTAGAAAAGTACCTTGAAACAGCAAGAATATAAAGTCATCGAAAGTCTCTTTATTGTTTTTTAAGCAGTTGCGTCAATAACCCCTCTGTCGTAGCTACCACTGCAGTGTTTGATGGGGGGCGGTAATTTTATTGCCGTTTATGGTTTGATACGTTGGAATAGGTGCCCTAGAGGTAATCTATATTTAGTATGAACATTGTTTGCCTAGAATAATCATTTATTATTTATGGCGACATTTAATATAATGAATTCCTTAGATACAATGTGTTGTTTATCTTAATATCCCTAGTCTATTATGTTGGTTAACAGGACAATCAACTATAGGCTAGTATGTGTGTAGATTGATATGGAGATATCAATTCTGACACATGGGCATCCATTAGGAGTAATGGCATACTGGATTGACCCGCGATGAGAATACTATATTAGATTATGTCAAAGTCATAAGCGCTTCTCGTGGTGCTAATAGTTTTGTAATCCTTAGACTTGAAGTCACTAGATACTCTAGTTGTGGAATATCATGCTTTGAGATTATCAAACGTTGCGCCTTAACCGGGTAACTATAAAGATAGTTATCGGGCATGATAGGAATCAAGCCGAGAGATCGTAGTGATGTAGACATGAATTGTCCCTCAAACATAATGTGAGCAAATATCCAAGGTCCACTCGAGGGATGGTGCTTATAGAATCATATAAATCAATATAGAGATATTGATGTTATCTCCACGAGTAAGCATAATCCCAGGATCGAGAAACTATGGATTGGATATACGAGTGTGACTGTTATGTCTCGTGTCAAATCCGAATATAAAGACAAAGGGATAACACCATACGTAAACATTGGGAACAAGGTTTGTCGGATCACTGACTAGTTCTATTAGTTGGGTGGCATGGATGTGTTGCTAGACACCGCTCCGTGTTAGTAAATAGTTGCTACCAACTTAGTAGAAACCTATGCGGTCACACACCGAATGGATTAAATTGGATATTGGCATTAATTAGTGGGAGTAATTAATCAAAAGGATCTAAACACAACTACATTCAAAGTTAGTAGGACTGATTTGCAAGGTTGACTAATCCATGTATGGACATGATTAGTAATGGGGCAATTATGTAGTTAATAAAGAGTTAGTAACTATATAAAGACATCCTAGCTTGTTATTTCTCAAGAGAAGTCATTATTTAAAGAACATAACAAAGCAAGAAGAGAGATAGAGAGAGAGAGAGAGAGAGAGAGAGAGAGAGAGAGAGAGAGAGAGAGAGAGTTGAGGCCAAAGCCCCAACCCGCCCGTCCGCCCCTTGTCGTAAGCCACCCCTTGTGGCTCACGGCTCACTCCGTTTTGCATGATCTCTTGTCTCCTTTTTCCGTTGCTAGAACATCGCGTAGGGAAGGAATTCAATCAAATATCCAAGGTGTGGATACTCGTTGTGATCTCTCAAACTAAGGTACACACCTCTTCTACCCCTATCATGTTATGATGCTTGCCTGTGATCCTTGGAGGGATTTGAGCAGGATTTTTTTTTTTATTCCGCTGCGTTACCTGCATCAAAACCCTACAATGGTATCAAAGCCACATGTCGTAGCACATAACATGATCTTATGTGTTACTGTTTTCAATTTTTCACCATACATGTTATTTTACGCAAAAACTGAGATTAATTAGCATATTAGATGCAAATTGAACATGATTCAACCAAGCAAGAACTAATTTTACACGGGATGTAGGAATTAGTGAGTTTGGATCACATAGGATGTGATGAATTTTTGATCTAGGAACTAGGGTTTGGGCACAAGTTGGGAAAATGAATTTTTCAAACTTGGAAACAACTAAACTTGGGCAACAAGGCAAGGAATTGTTTTGGAAACAATTCCATAGAGGGTTTGCCCCCCTTAGGGACCGTCCCCCCTTGCCTTGTCTCCCAAGCTAGGCAACTGCCAAAGGTCTGAGCCTGCCTAGTTTGCGGCCTGGCCGCGCGTGGGGCTTGAACGATCGGCCAAAGGCCGTGCCTTTGTCCTTGGGTGGTTCGGCCATGGTGATGGTTGACGTCTTGGACCGTGTTGACCCTAGTTTCCCAATTTTAACTAAAAATGAAATATCACGTTAAAATTGGTTTTAACTGTATTATGTGCTTTCTTGAAAGGTTAATGGATATGGCCTAGATTGTGGTTGTTTCCTTTGTGGTTTGGTTTACGGCCTGCGAGCTGATCAAATTAGTGTAATAGTTAATTAGGTTTTACGGCCTGCCAGCGGATCATCTTCTCAACATGTGAGGTTTTGTTTATTTATTTAATTTAGATGCTAGCTAGAGTTAGATAATTAGATGATATCCAAGAGCATGGAGAATAGGACCAACGAACCAAGGATCCATAAAGATGATGGAGGAACTCGCACACCTAGGGCGCGCGGCTATGGTGGAGGCTCATGGGGATCAGCTTGTCACTTTAGGGCATATATATATTATCATTGTTGGGTTCTGACGTAGGTTATGCAGCGGAATAACACAAATTTTATCCTACTCAAATCCCACCAAGGATCACAGGTGAAGCATCGTAACATGATGAAGGGAAGAAAGGTTACCTCATCCATACCAGGCTGGTGACGATCACATACAAAGAATAGTATCTTTGTCTCTACGGTATCCGCACGAATAGACCTCAACCGGGCTTCTTCTCCAATGGTGATAACAATCTGAGAAGAAGGATGAACTTGGACATGAACGGGCTGGATCACATCCATCTACGCGGCAAAGAGAGGGCACGGCATCGCCATGCCGTGGGCACAAGAGGGGCGGCGGCAACAAGAGACCGACGACTCCATGGTGGGGCGGCTAGGGTTTTGGCCGAACCCCATATGGAGAAAAATCTCTATATTTCTCTTTTCTCTCTAGCTATCTTTTAAACTGTGGTGTGTAGGAATAATTAAGCATGAATTTTCTTAGCCTATAAATCCTATTTATAACTAGAGAAATTCCTCTTTGCCCATTAATTCAACAATGTGGGACTTATTAAGTATGAATTCTCATAGCCTACAAATCCTATTTATATAGCTAGAGAAATTCACCTTTGCGCATAAATCCACCAATGTGGGACTAGTTACATTCTAGCCCACAATTGCTCTTTAGTCCAACTAATGAGCACAGTTTACACTTTAGTCCAATTAATTCATTATTGCTATTTAGTCCAACTAATTATCAATAATCTCAGCTCGATCTATTATAGTGTGTGACCCTGTAGGTTCCTAATTACGTGGTAGTAATAATAATTATTACAAATATTGAGCGGTATCTAGCAATACATCAATGCTCCCAAGTAATAGGAATGTCAGTGATCTGACTAACCTCTGTGACCAATGTTACAGTGTTGTATAATCCCTTTGTCTAATATATCTGGATTGGACACAAGACATGGAGTGTCACACTTGTATATCCAATCCATAGTTTATTGATCTGTGAGTACACTTAGATAAACAAATAACATCAATATCCCATATTGATTTATTTGAGCATGGCCATGCATTCTCTTAAGTCTCACTCATCGAGTGGCCATGGATATTTACACCCGTCATGTGGTAGGGACAAATCCTCTCTACGTCACTACGATCTTTAAGCTTGCTTCATATCATGTCCGATTCAAGCCTTTATAGTTACCCAGTTACGGTGTAACGTTTGGCGATATCAAAACATGATAATTCACAACTAGAGTATCTAGTGACTTCAAGTCTAAGGATCACAACACCATTGTCACTATGAGAAGCGCTTGTGACATTCACATAACTCGCATGTAGCCTTCTCATGGTGGGTCAATCCAATACGCCATTACTCCTAATGCGTACCCATGTGTTGGATCGTGATATATCCATATCAATCCAACCCCATACTAGTCTATAGTTGATCGTCCTGTTTAATCAATATAGTTGACTAGGGATATTCAAGAATATAACCTTTATATTCTAAGGATTTCATTCATGTTAGCATATCTCCATATCAATAACATAATGAATAGTAAGTCCACTAAATGTCACAATTAATTGATTGCCTCTAGGGCAAAATTTCAACAGTCTCCCACTTGCACTAGAGTCGATCTGGTGCATCATATGCCTATTGACCTATTTCGCCCCTCACGCTTTCGCTGCGCAAGAGGTAAGAGAGACATTCACTGGTACTTTGCAAATATTCACATCTCGTCTAACGACAATCGAATGAGATCGAATATTTTGAGTATTTGCATTTAATGCAACAATACACTCAGTCCTTTGTGATAGAATCGGCAACTGAATCTTGCCTGGAACCTTTCCAGCTCACAGTCCCTCAACTAAGGCAAAACACTTAACTTGACTATGAATTGGAATCATCTTTGTTTGATTGGAAGTTAGCATCATTGTAACTCCTTACAGTGAACCCTCTGTATCCTTCATATATCAAGATTTCATCCTTACTTCTTCTCAAGTACATAACTCTCATCTGGATATAACTGGTATCTTTATGTCATTCTCAAATGACATGTCTGGCCCTAGCACATAACATGGCGTATCCTATGAATCTTATTCATATGGTCCCTCACAATCTAATTGGGAAGACAATTAGTCTTCCACAGACTAACTCCATGTGACATAGGTAAGAATCCATATTCTTTCATTGTTGAACCATTTCAACACCTTTGTCATTATATGCACTTTGAATTAAGCCGTACAACATTATTGATCTATCTCCATAGATTTTATAAGTTGCCTCGCCTAAGTCATTTAATTGAAAATCGATTCCCTAACCAATCTTTACCAGATTGCAGAGTAGGGACATCATTCCTAATGAACTGTATGTCTCTACATACATGACCAGAATATAATTGTGCTCCCACTAACCTCCTTGTAAACACTAGCTTCATCTTCATTCTTGATGGAATCAAACCATTCGATTGCATCATTGAATCGAACATTTCAACTCCAAGAAGCTTGATTCAAACCATAGATAGATTCCTTACAAGCAAGATAAGAATGAATTTAAGCATCACAACCGGGGAAAAGTTTCGTCATAGTCCATACCATGAACTCATAGGAAACCTTTAGCCACCAACTGTCCCTTAAAAGTAATCCTATTACCATCCATGTTATTTTTCCTTAAAACCCACTTGCACCCTATGGGTCATACCCTTTATTTAGGTGGTTCCAAAAAAGCCCATACTTTGTTGGTATACATGGATTCCATTTCATATATCATGGCCATAAGCCATTCTTGAGAGTTTGGCCCACTCGTGGCCTCCTTATAGGTTGTAGGCTCATCTCCATGAGCAATATATCAAAGGATTATGAGAAATCAATATTTCCATAGCTCCTTGATATATACTTCATTACCTACAAGGTTCTCGTGCTACTTAAGTAGGTTGCTCAACAACGCATTGTGATCCTACTCATGTTCCATCAAAGGATGAATGTTTTGTTGTGGTTCTTGAACTCCTTAAAGTTCTACTATCCTCCCACAGTTTCTTTTAGAGACAAATTTCCCTTTAGAAACACAGCGGTTCAAGCAACAAACACTTTTGTCCTTGATTGGATTTTAGAAATAATATTCTTTCGAATATTCCACAAAATACATTTATCCAAATTGGGTCCATGTTTATCTGTAAATGCTTTACATAAACTTCACAATCCCAAACATTTATGAAATACTAGGACACCTCCCAGTCCATATCACATATGGTGCATTCATAACTAATTTTGATGGAACGAGGTTAAGGGGGAAATTACTATAAGTAGAGCTGACACGAATTCTTACGTGTATGCGCAAGTGCACGGTCAAGTAATATAGGGTTGGTATTTCATCACAACTAGATCTAGGATTGTTGTTCATATCTCATCACAACTAGATCTAATTCGCTCTCACGCACTCGCTAGCTAAATAACAAGTCCGGTTAATTACTCCATTCTTGCTAAGGATTAAGCATAGTATATGAACAATAACTAGAATAAAGACTAACATTAAGCAAGATTAAAATCTATGAATAAACCCTAAGTTCAAACGCTAGAAATCGTGAAGATTGGCGCGATCCGGGCTCTTCTCCTTGCTTGAGGTTGCTCCCAATGGAGTCCCCTTGCTCTCCTCCTTGATCGTGGCTCCCAATAGGCGTGAATGATGATTTATTTCATCCCTAGGTTGTTCTTGAATCATAACCCGCAGAAGTCTTCAGTAATTGCATAAAAGCCCCCTGAAATCTGCTCCTGACTTCAAAACGTGATATCTACTTCGTCCAAACTCGGATTTAGCGTCGTGACCTACCGTTGGAAATCTATCTGAGTCTACTTTCATATGGCACTGGTATCACCCCCAAATGAGTTGTAGAACTCCGGCTATGATCAAAATAGTGCAGACTGGTCATCCAAGCTCCTCCAATTCAGCTTCTCTTGACTCCACTTGAGCTCCCATTGTTTCCGAAGTTCGTTCGATGCCTCCTATCAATCGATCAGCATCTCTCCCTGCCAAAACAGCATGAACAAACATACGAATTGATTATATTTGACAAATAACAATAAAATATGCATAGAAAACGCCAGGACTAACAATATAGCACATGGTGAACAACAAGTGATAAAACGACCTAGAATCTCTAACATCAGCCTCAAATCATTCTCAAAATACATATAATCATGTGGTAAATGATAAAAAATTATAGCCCCTAAAAGGTGCTATAAAACTCCCCCACACTTACTCTCTTGCTCGTCTCGAGCAAAAATGAAGCACAAACCTCCCACACTTGAGACATTGCATACATACCCAAAACCAAACCAATGCATACCCCACCGCTTTGCATACTTAACTTTCCGCTAGCCAACACGACTCATGACTCAATACACAAAGACACGACTATGCAACTACATGATAAGTACAATGCAACTCAAGTATGTACAATGCAAGGAATTAAAGAACATATTTTTTTTTCTTTTTAGTAGAGATTGGGCAATCTCGAAGAACAAACCGGCATGTCATAAGGCTCTCACATCCCCTAGAAGATTATATAACTTTGGTGATCGGTAGAACTTGCGGCCAGTTTCATCAGACAGAACAGACACGAACACAAAATAAGTTGCTTCCGCACACTCATCAAACGTATCCCTAGCACTTACCATCCGAGCTATTTATCCACGGGTTTCAATTGTTGACGTCTTTAGGACGGGTAGGATAGGATATTTAGAAGCGCAGTCCTAGACGTCCTGATACAACTCACAAAACCCGATTCTCACACTCCCTCACCAAAATCCAAGGAACCCCACCGAACTAACTACTCGGCCCTCATTCCCTCAATCTTGGTCAATACGCCGTTCTCGCGGCCACAAACGTGATGAAGTGATCTCGAACAATAGCTAATCTCCTCGGTCTTCATGAAGTTTAATTTCCGTCTCCCTATTCCATTTCAATTTAAACTTTTTGTTTTTTCTTTCCTTTTTTTTTTCAATTTCAATTTCATTCTCAATAAGCACATGGAGCCACCCATAAAATAGTAATATCCAAGGAGATCAAATCAATATAGATAACGTGGGGGTGGAATGTGTCAAATCAAATAATGAAATCAAATATATGTCAAGGCCCCGACACTCGATGTAAAGCATATCTCGAACCCGGTAGTCAATGTGTAAAGGTGCTAACTTCAACCAATCCTCCTCATCACCTAAGATGTACAAAATATGAATTAAGTGAAAGCACGTCCTCTTATAAGATCAACCAACCCCACCCCATAACGTGCAGAAAAATTATCAAGCACTACGGCACTCCACCTGTGATCGTGGTGTAAGGACACGACTCACCGCCACACCGAAGTGTGCTGCCGTCTCTAACTCACCCTCACATCCCCTCAAAAGATGACATGTAAGAATGTCCACTCAAGATGTATCAATTCAGCTCACCCTCATCGAACCTCCCTATCTCAACTCCCTCTATCATGACGCATAGGAAGGGACCATTCTAACTAGTGATAGAAGTCACAAGGAACGGCGTCCTATGCTAGAGACTATGAATAAAAGGGGTAAATGGATCAAATTAGGATTACTAGTGGACCTAGGCGATGGAGACGGGACGTGAGGTCCCCATAAAAATCACTCGCACAGCTGTTCCGTTGCCACTACGAGGAGGGTTGACGACTACCTAAGTGACGGTGGTGTAGCGCTAGTAGGATAACTAGTTTGAGAGACATCTACTCACAATTCTTGAGTGCATTGGCCCTATAAGTCTTCCTACTCCAGATTCTCGCGTGTCTACCTCACCTCAGATTTTCATACTACCTAGGGAATACTATCATTAAGCCCTCTCCACGCTTACTCTCTTCAATTGCCCTTTCACAAAAAAAATCAATTTTTAGAATTTTTTTTTGTATTTTTAATTAATTTTTTTTAGACACCATATGTAACTGGCCAACTCGATTAACCAACAACATAGGGTAGGTGGAATCAATATTTCAAAGTGCAAAAATATATACAATGCAAATATTTAAACGTGCACATGCAAAACTAACCGACTCGACATCTACATGCAAACTCGACTTTATAAACTACATGTAACAAGGCTATGCAATGGCTAATTAGCTGATAGCTAAAAACTCCCCCACACTTAAGCGCTTCGTTGTCCTCAACGAAATATAAGGTGAAATAAAGAGGGCTCGGCTGCTCAAGCGTAGGGCCGGTGGGTCTAGTCGGAGTGAGTGCACGTGAGGTCTAGTCGGAGTGAGGTAAACAAGTATCCAATAATCCAAGTATGAGCAAGTAAAATTTTTCAAGAAATTAAGCCCTAAGAGTTCCTAAGCAAGAATTAAAGCCGAGAGAGAGAGAGAAAATTGTACCAAATTTTTCGGAACCACGAGCTAGTGAAGGCATGAGTACCTCCTTAAGCTCCTCGGTGTCCCCGTCTTAAGTTCCTCTTTGAGCTTTGGCCGAATCCCCCTCCAAAGCAATGAATCGGAAGATTTAAGTTCTTGGAGATCTCCCTCTTTCAATTCCCCCCACACTCAATCCGCTCACTATATCAATAGCTCAAGAGTTAATCCACTCACTATCTCAAAAACATCGCGATTTGGATGCGTTTTGGGTTTGGGGTGTGTTGGTGTTCTTGAGGGTTTGGAGAGGAAGAAGATGAATAAAAGGAGTGTTTGAGCCAAATTGGGGTGTTAGGGGACTTGTTAGTTGGTTTTTGGCTTTAAAAATCCTTCAAAATGTCGTAATAACCCCCAAAAAGCATCAAAAATACCCCCAACAAGTGAGCTGTCCGGGCCATTTCGGGCCCCATTTCGGCCCGAAATAGAGGCCGAAATCACTGTAGCTTTTCAAAGAAGAATGCCCTTTTTATTTCGGCCGAAATGCCAACTCCAAATGCCCTGAACTCTCCAACATTGTTTTGCTCAATCTTCTTCATCCGACATCCGTTTTGCGCGATTCTTGAACCGTTGGACTCCACACTCGAAGAGGAATCCATTTTTGACTAGAAAATCTAAAATCCAATAAATTTTCAATTTCTTCTCAATTTATCTCTCTTGTGCAAAGAATCGCGCCTCCAAAGTTCTTTAACTCTATTTTCACTCCGGATTCTGATGTGTGCAACCCCGATACTCCAACTCGCTACCATGATCCTCATGACTAATTGGCTACTAATAAACCTCGATTAGCTTATTTATCAAGATCAATTCTTCCGTTTAGCTTGTTGTCCCTCGTTTTGCGTTCGAAATCGTGCACATGCGTTAAGAATGGCAATCCGGAGGGTTCTTCGGTACCTGTGTCCTGTACACTCATAGAAAATATTAAAACAACTCTCTCTCGCCCCTCACAATCAAATATGGAGAACTCAAAAACAAAATGAAACAAAATATCAAACTCTACTCTACATTGGGTTGCCTCCCAAGAAGCGCTTGTAATTTTAGGTCGACGGCCCGACCCGGTTACCTCAACCGTCTAGGATAGTGAAGGATGCTTAAATCTCCACTTCTTCTTCTTCCACCATCTTCTCCCAATGACTTTCTTCTCACGAGGTGCACCCCTGTGCAAAGAAGATGGTGAGAAATTGTAGAAGCCGACTCTTTTCATCTTGCACTTGATCCTCTTGATCAACTTCCACAAAGTTCCACTGGGCTCAAATGATTCTCTTGCCATGAAATCATCCCAGTAGTACTCCTTCGGTGCTAAATGATCTTCAGTCAACGCATGCAGTTCACGCACACCCCCACACTTGCTGATTTCCAAATACTTAATAGCAACAATCACAAGTGTTTCATTAGCTTCATCATCAGCACCCCACAAGCTCTCAATGTATGTGTCATCCCAATCATGCCAAGGCTGTAAGATAATTTGAGATTTCCTTGCAACGAGCATTGCCTCCTCCATTGTTGGACACACAACTCCACCCCAGTTTGAATCAGAGTCTGACTCATAAGTGGCAAAGTCCACAACTTGTTCAGGGACATTGCACTCTTCGCTCGGCTCAGGTACCTCTTCTTCCACGACTGCAGCTTGCGATTTGGATTCTTGTTCTTTCTCCATCCTAGCTGTCAGTGTCCTTTGCATCTCTAGGACCGCTGGTAGCCAATGAGGTTCATCCAAACCATCTTGTGATGGTGTCCATAGAGGCTCAATTAGGTTCATCCGCTGGAATAGACTCCTCTTGTGGCTCATCTGTAATAAGGGACATCCTTGTGATGCGCGCTTGGATCTCCCCCATAATATTGTGCAAGTCTTCCATACTTGCCGATGAGTCCTCTTGATGCTGGTGAAGCTGTGGTGGATCGAATATGCATGCGTCTTCATACTTGTGATCCTACTTGCATTTGTAGCACCAAATCATTGAGCATGTGTCATCATTGTTCCAAACTCTGCATTTAGAAAAGTATTAGGGGTAATTAGAGATTCCCTCATAATCTTCCTCGCTCGACATGCTCATTATGTCTCCTGCTTCTTGTGTTCCTGCAAAAATAAACTCACAAGAAACCCGTGAAGCACAGAGATAGAAAAAAAATTAAACAAAACTAAAATAAAAGAAATACTCTAAACTAACTCCTAACTAAATAATCTACCGCTGTCCCAGGCATCGGCGCCAAAAACTTGAGACGAATTCTTACGTGTATGCGCAAGTGCACGGTCAGGTAATATAGGGTTGGTATTTCAACCCCGAGTTATCGATCCCTCGAGGACAAGATTGAGATTATTTAATTAGTTATTAGTTAAGAGTATGGTAACTTGGAGGAAAATTGTGATTGATTAATAATTGAAATTACAACTAAACTAATATTTTTGGGTTTTTTCATTATTAAAACAAATATGGAGAAACTATGCAATCTCTAGATCACCTATGGCTGTAGACGATTTCCGGATTAGCAAAGTAACACGTTAATCCTATTCTAGTTAAGTCGGGTAATAGTACTGAAAATCTCCTCTCGGTCTCATGTCGTTCTACGTCACGGTCTACTTGGTGTCCTGTCGGTCCACCTACATCTACCGGTCCGTTCTAGTAGGCTAACGACAGTGCACAGAATGATGTCCTCTCAGACCCCCACCACACGAACACCTCACTATCTCCTACCGAATCTACCCACTAAGGCCAATCCTACACACTTCTCTTCTCAGTCTCAGTGATTATGGATTGTTGTTCATATCTCATCACAACTAGGTCTAAGTCGCCCTGACGCACTCGCTAGCTAAATAACAAGTCCGGTTAATTACTCCAGTCTTTCTAACGATTAAGCATAGTATATGAACAATAACTAGAATAAAGACTAACATTAAGCAAGATTACAATCTATGACTAAACCCTAAGTTCATGAATATCAATTCCTAACATAGTCGTGTCAATAGACTACACTCATTAACAACTTCATGAAATCAAACTTCATCCAATAGATCAAAATCCAAAATCATGAGACAAGTCTAAAATCCGGAAAACATTGTCTACATAAACCCTAGGCTTTCTAAAGAAGCCTAGCAAAATGTCTAGCTAATCGTATGAAACGTAGCAACACAACAAAGTTTCTCCATGAAAGATTAAAAGAGAGAAGAAGAGATCAAACGCTAGAAATCGTGAAGATTGGTGCGATCCGGGCTCTTCTCCTTGCTTGAGGTTGCTCCCAATGGAGTCTTCTTGCTCTCCTCCTTGATCGTGGCTCCCAATAGGTGTGAATGATGATTTATATCGTCCCTAGGTCGTTCCTGAATCATAACCCGCAGAAGTCTTCAGTAATTGCATAAAAGCCCTCTGAAATCTGCTCCTGACTTCAAAACGCGATATCTTCTTCGTCCGAACTCGGGTTTAGCTCCGTGACCAACCGTTGGAAATCTCTCTGAGTCTAATTTCATATGGCACTCGTCTCACCCCCAAATGAGTTGTGGAACTCAGGATATGATCAAAATAGTTCAGACTGGTCATCCAAGTTCCTCCAACCCAGCTTCTCTTGACTCCACTTGAGCTTCCATTGTTTCTGAAGTTCGTTCCATGCCTCCTATCAATCTATTAGCATCTGTCCCTTCCAAAACAACATGAAAAAACATACCAAGCGATTATATTTGACAAATAACAATAAAATATGCATGGAAAACACCCAGACTAACAATATGGCACATGGTGAACAAAAAGTGATAAAACGACCTGTAATCTCTAACATCAGCCTCAAATCATTCTCAAAATACATATAATCATGTGGTAAATGCTAAAGAATTATAGCCCCTAAAAGGCGCTATCAAGAGCATAGCCCCAAAAGTAAATTGGAAGTCCTGTTTGACACATCATAACCGAACCATGTCCAACAAGGTCCGATTCTTCCCCTTAGACACGCCATTCCATAATGGCGTTCTAGGTGGAGTGAGTTTGGATCATATCCAACACTCCTTTAGATGCTTGTCAAACTCTTGACTCAAGCATTCTCATCCACGATCTAATCGTAGAGTCTTCATACTCTTGCCAAGCTAGTTTTTCTACTTCATTCCCGAATTCTTTTGAACCTTTCAAAGAATTCTGATTTGTTCTTCATAAGACCCAAATCCATATTTACTGAACAGGAAAATATGATGAAGTACCAAAACCATCTCTAGCACTTGTGCTTAGTGGTTCACATACATCAGTATGTATGAGTCCAAAAGATCATATATTTGCCTAATAAACAAGTCTCACATCTCTCACATGATTCATAATCAAATGAGTCCAGAAATCCATCCATATGGAGTCTAGAAATGCGTTCTCATTCACTTGACCTAAACCACAATGCCAAAGTTATATATTTAATGTTATAAAATGAAATTATCATGATCAAGGATCTACAATCCATTAGATAAATTAGCATTACCATAATGCATAAAGGGAACAACATTTGTCCATTATTTTAATAGAAGAATCCTTTCTTGTCCAAACAAGAAATTGTTATAATGTTCCTACTCATAGCAGGGACATAATCGTACTTGTCTAATTCATGAATATTTTCAAATGGTAGAGATAATTTCCTACGACTAATTCAGCAACCCTTGCCTCATCGCCCCACGTGTAGGTGCATCTCTTCCAATTGTCTACATCTCTTGAGATCCTGTACATTTCTATAAATGTGAGATCCTCATCTAGTATCAAATACCTAAGATGATGAGATAGACACATTGGCCTTTTATAACAAAGATACTTTAAATTGGAATTCATAATTCATTTTTCTTCCATGTACTTTTGGGAAGTTCCTCTTCCACTACACCACCCTTTTGGCTAGCAATTTGTTCAGTGGCTCTCAATCATAATGAGTAAATCGCCTATGAACAACACTCTAATTGCATCAAATGCAATTCTTGGTCCAACTGGGAGAATAACTCCTTATTATTTATCTATCTTATAGATAACTCCCATCTCCTAAGCTTTCAATTCTTATTGAAATAGCTTAGTTGTGTTTGATCTATTCCTTTAGCAATCACACATTACCAGCTTGTGTCATCGCGTCACATCTTGATGAATCAAGTCGCCTTACTTTGGCAAGCCCGAGCTTGATTACATCTTGAACATGACGAGTGCTAAGGAAGAGAAGGTAAAACGCAAATGGAGCAACACTTCAAACCTTTCAAGTATGGCCGGGTCTTATGATCATATCATATGTTTCCATGTTATCATCTTGCTTCAAAAGCTCAGAGTTTATGGTAGCTAACATGAAGCAAGTCACATCCAAAGAACCATTATTTGATGTTCCACCCCTTAGGTTTCAGTGTGTTTTGGTAGTTGGTGGCAGGAATTTTTTATGCTTTAGGATATACAACAATTTTCTTTTATTTGAGAAAAATTCTCAATTTTATACCAGTTTATAAAACAGATTCCAGACAATCGATAAAGTCGAGTTTGTTTGCTTAATGCCATAGGTTTTCAACACAAAAGGATTAAGCAAAATATTTGTGACGTGTTAATTATATTTAAAAAGGACTTAATTCATTAAATATAGCTCCCACTATTTTTCTCGGATTAATAGCCCTCACCATTTATGCGGAAAATATCTTATACTTTCTAGTGGGCCAAGATCCATATTTCTACCTCCTCTTGAGCCTGCTTTGGCACGTAACCCAAGAATTGGTTATTTAGGTAGGAACCATTCCAATTGCATCAGATGCAACTCTTAGTCCAATTAGGTGAATAATTTCTTATTCATTATCCTTTAGATAACACCTAATTGTCATGCCTCTAGCCTCATCAATCCAATTGATATCACTTAGTTGCGTCCACTCTCATGCTTCAACAATCACACATTGCATGCTTGTGTCGTCCGCAACATACTAAGGTAAATTAAAACGCCTTGCTTTGGCAAGCCCGAATTTAATAGACCTTGATCATGAAGGGTGTTTAGGCAAGAGAAGGCAAAACGCAATATTCTATTTGAGGATTAAATTGTCATTATTCGTTTGGTTGATCCCATCAACATGATCTACTTATTTGGACTGGGCAATCCACAATAAAAGATCAAACTTATTTATTATTATCTTGTTACGTTTTGCATGCATCATCCATACATCAAAATAAAACAAGACATAAATAATAAACATCCACAAAATAAAAATTAACGTGGCATGGATATGGCCCCTAAGACTAAGATATTACCAAGCCAATGATAATATCTATATGTCCTAAAGTGACAAGCTCATCTCCATGTGCCTCCACCATAGTTGCGCGTCCTAGGTGTGCGAGTCCTCCATCGTCTTTGTGGCTTCTTGGTTGTTTGGTCTTCTTCTCCATGCTCTTGGCTATTATATAATTATCTAATTCCAGCTAGCATCTAAATTAAATAAATAAAACCTCACATGTCGAGAAGATGATCAGCTCGCAGGCCGTAAAATTAACTAACTATTACTATTTGATCAGCTCGCAGGCCGTAAACCAAACGACAAAAAGTAAACATCCACAACCTAGGCCATATCCATCCACCATGCAACAAAGCACATAATACAGTTAAAACCAATTTTTAACGCGCTTGTTAATTTTAATTAATTAAATTGGGACACTAGGGGTAAAAATTTCAAAACGGTCGCGTTAGTCCAACTAGCCGAACCGAGCTGACCCGCCAAACCGGGCCCCCCCGGTCGGTCCAGCCCACCCGGTCAAACCGGTCGGCTGGCCGAACCGGCAAGGCCGGTTGGCATGGGTTGGCATTCCAAAGGGAGGGGACGACACCTCTTGGCCGAACCCCTTGTGGGTTTAAATCCAAATTTTCTCCTTCCCTTCCTTGGCGAAACCCCAATGTGGGACAAAAACACATTTTCTCCCTACATTGTGCCCAAACCCTAGCTTTATGTCACCAATTAATTTGTACATCATATGTACATGAAAAATACTAATTTTCACATCCTATGTAAAATTAGATGATTTCCTCATGAATCATATTCGTGGCGTACCAAAATACGCATATTAATTTTATTACAGTTAACTGACAGAAACGGTCAAAACTGACAAAATATAGTATATCAAATATATACCAAAAAATTCATTATTTTCACATCATATATAATAATTGAATCTAAATATGAATCGCTTTCATGGCGCATCATAATACGCATATCAGTTTTGCTGCAGTTTCACGGTCAATTTGACAGAACGGTGTAAAACAAATAAAACTAATAAAACAGATAACCACATAAAATCATGTTATGCGCTATCGACCTGTGGCTCTGATACCACTGTTGGCTTTTGACGTAGGTTACGCAGCGGAATAAAAAAAAATTTATCCTACTCAAATCCCACCAAGGATCACAGGTGAAGCATCATAACATGATGAAGGGAAGAAAGGTTACCTCAGCCATACCATGCCGGTGACGATCACATACAAAGAATAGTATCTTTGTCTCTACGGTATCCACACGAATAGACCTCAACCGAACTTCTTCTCCAATGGTGCTAGCAATCTGAGAAGAAGGATGAACTTGGACATGCACGGGCTGGATCACATCCATTTACGCGGCAAAGAGAGGGCACGACATCGCCATGCCGTGGGCACAAGAGCGGCGGCGGCAACAAGAGGCCGAAGGCTCCATGGTGGGGCGGCTAGGGTTTTGGCCGAACCTCATATGGAGAAAAATCTCTATATTTCTCTTTTCTCTCTAGCTCTCTTTTAATCTGTGGTGTGTAGGAATAATTAAGCATGAATTTTCCTAGCCTATAAATCCTATTTATAGCTAGAGAAATTCCTCTTTGCCCATTAATTCAACAATATGGGACTTATTAAGTATGAATTCTCATAGACTACAAATCCTATTTATATAGCTAGAGAAATTCATCTTTGCCCATAAATCCACCAATGTGGGACTTGTTACATTCTAGCCCACAATGGCTCTTTAGTCCAACTAATGAACACATTTTACACTTTAGTCCAATTAATTCATTATTGCTATTTAGTCCAACTAATTAGCAATAATCTCAGCTTGATCTATTATTGTGTGTGACCCTGTAGGTTCCTAATTACGTGGTAGTAATAATAATTATTACAAACATTGAGCGGTATCTAGCAATACATCAATGCTCCCAAGTAATAGGAATGTCAGTGATCTGACTAACCTCTGTGACTAATGTTACAGTGTTATATAATCCCTTTGTCTCATCAATCCGGATTGGACACAAGACATGGAGTGTCACACTAGTATATCCAATCCATAGTTTCTCGATCTGTGAGTAGACTTAGATAAACAAATAACATCAATATCCCATATTGATTTATTTGAGCATGGCCATGCATTTTCTTAAGTCTCACCCATCGAGTGGCCATGGATATTTACTCTCATCATGTGGGAGGGACAGATCCTCTCTACGTCACTACGATCTCTAAGCTTGCTTCATATCATGTCCGATTCAAGCCTTTATAGTTACCCAGTTACGGTGTAACGTTTGACGATATCAAAACATGATAATTCACAACTAGAGTATCTAGTGACTTCAAGTCTAAGGATCACAACACCATTGTCACTATGAGAAGTGCTTGTGACATTCACATAACTCCCATGTAGCCTTCTCATGGTGGGTCAATCCAGTACGCAATTACTCCTAATGCGTACCCATGTGTTGGATCGTGATATCTCCATATCAATCCAACCCCATACTAGTCTATAGTTGATCGTCCTGTTTAATCAATATAGTTGACTAGGGATATTAGAGAATATAACCTTTATATTCTAAGGACTTCATTCATGTTAGCATATCCCCATATCGATAATATAATGAATAGTAAGTCCGTTAAATATCACAATTAATTGATTGCCTCTAGGGACAATTCCAACAATCATTGGCTTGATAATATCTCAGTCTTAGGGGCCATATCCATGCCACTTTTATTTTATGGATGTTTATTATTTATGTCTTGTTATTTATTTTGTGTATGGATGATACAAGCAAAGCGTAACAAGATAATAATAAAAAAGTGTGATCTTTGATTGTGGATTACCCAATCCAAATAATAATATCAAGTTGATGAGATCAACCAAACAATTAGATAATGACGATTAGATCCCTCAATGGAAATCTTGCGTTTTTCCTTCTCTTACCTAAACACCCTTCATGATCAAGGTCCATTAAATTCGGTCCTGCCAACGCAAGGCGACTTTAATTGACCTTGGTCTGTTGCGGCGACAGAAGCATGTAATGTGTGATTGTTGAAGTAAGAGGTTGGACGCAACTAGGCAAAATCAATTGGATTGATGAGCCTAGAGGCATGAAAATTAGGTATTATCTATGGTTTAGATAATGAATAAAGGGTTATTCACTTAATTGGACCAAGAGTTGCATGAGATGCAATTGGAAGGGTTCCTACCTAAATAACCAACTCTTGGGTGACTTGCCAAAGAAAGCTCAAGAAGAAGTAAAAAAATGGATCTTGGACTCACTAAAAAATATGTATGATATTTTCCGCATTAATGGTGAGGGCTATTAATCCGAAAAAAATAGTGGGAGCTATATTTGATGATCTAGCCATTGTCGAATATAGTTAAATTGTTCAAAACACTAAAACTGCATATTTCTCGTTTTGTAGAATTCCAATGGAAAACAATCAACATGCATCGACTTCATCCCTGCGATCTGTCGTTGAGATGGACAAGTTGTCTGGAACAACTTTCTTGAATGGTACAGAAACTTAAGAATCGTTCTTAAGCTAGAAAAGAAATTGTAAGTCTTAGACAATCATGTTCCAGCACCACCCCAAGATGACACTGTTCTAGCTCCCGTGAGAGCACATCAGAAACACGTGGATGATTCTAATGATGTGACTTGTCTCATGCTTTTCACCATGACCTCTGAGCTTTAGAAGCAACACGAGAAAATGGAAGCCTGCGATATGATCGAACACTTGAAACAATTGTTTCAAGAATAGGCAAGTCATGAGCGTTATGCGGTGTCCAAAGCACTGTTCAAGAGAAACCTCGCAGAAGGGAACCCAGTCGGGCCTCATGTACTCCGTATGATCGGATACATAGAGAATCTCGAAAGGTTAGGCTTCCTATTCGTTCAAGAGTTGGCAACAGATCTCATCTTGGAATCGTTACTTGATAGTTATAACCAGCTCATCATGAACTATAACCTGAATGAGATCAACAAAACTCTGTTAGATTTGTTGAACATGCTGAGGACAATTGAACATAGCATCAATAAAGGCAAAGGCAAGGCCACACTGATGGTTAATAAAATGAAGGGCAAGGGAGTTGCCTCTATCTCCAAAGGAAATAGAAAGAAAGTTTCCAGGTCCAAGGAGCCTTAAAGCCTACTGGAGGTATGGCTAAGAATGATTGTCACTATTATAGCCACCCGGGTCTTTGGAGGAGGAATTGCCCCAAGTATCTAGAGGATAAAGGCTTCGAATAGTGATTCCACCACCACCATATATTTTTGTTATAGATTTCAATATTTTTATTTCTTCATCTTGGCTATTCGATACTGGATGTGGATCTCACATTTGTTGAAATGTGCAGGATTTAAAAAGAAGTAGAAGATTGGCTAAAGGGGAGACACACTTGCGCGTTGGGAATGGAGCAAGAGTTGCGGCATTGGACGTGGACGTTTATGATCTATATTTTCCTTCTGGACATTTTTTTAGGATTAGACAATTGTTGTTATGTTCCTGCTATAAGCAGAAATATTATTTTTATTTTTTTGGACGAGAAAGGTTTTTCTATTTCAATAAAGGACAAATGTTGCTCCATTTAGTTTGATAGTATGCACTATTGTAGTGGGCATTTGTCTAATGGATTTTATATACTTGATCTAAATAATTCCGTCTATAACATAAATACCAAGTGAATTAAAGCTAATGATTTAAATCCTACTTATCTATGGCACTGTCGTTTAGGCCATATAAATGATAAACGCATATCTAGACTCTATAAGGATGGATTCCTAGACTCATTTGATTTGGAATCATATGAGACATGTGAATCTTGTGTATTAGGAAAAAATAACAATGTCGCCTTTCAATAAGAAAGGTGGAAAGGACTAGTGAGTTACTGGAACTCATACATACTGATGTATGTGGGCCGTACCCACACCTGCCAGGGGTGGTTACGCCAACTTCATTACATTTACTAATGACTTCAGTAGACATGGATTTGTGTACCTTATGAAGGCCAAACCCGAATCCTTAGAATTATTCAAAGAATTCAAGAGTGAAGTAGAGAATCAACTTGGCAAAAGTACTAAGGCTCTACGATCAGATCGTGGAGGAGAATACTTGAGTCTAGAGTTTGACGAGTATCTTAGAGAGTGTGGGATAGTGTCCCAACTCACTCCAGCTGGAACCCCAAGATGGAATGGCGTGTCCAAGAAGAAGAATCACACTCTATTGGATATGGTGCGATCTATGATGTGTCAAACAGATCTGCCAATGTTGTTTTGGGGAAATGCTCTATTGACTGCAGCTTTCACCATTAGTCGTGTTTCATCCAAATCGGTCATGAAGACACCATATCTTATGTGGACTAGGAAGCGTCCCATAGTGTCATTTATGAAGATTTGGGGTTGGAATGTATATGTAAAGCGTTTATAAATAGACAAACTCGGACCCAAAGCGGATAAGTGTAAAACTGTGATATCCTAATGAAATGAAAGGATATTATTTTTACAATCGAACCGAGAACAAAGTGTTTGTAGCTCGGACCGGCATGTTTCTAGAAAGAGAGTTCGTCTCTAAAGAAACAAGTGGGAGGACTGTAGAACTTGAAGAAATTCAAGAACCACAAAACACTGACCCAATGATGGAGCATGAGCAGGAACCACACACACAGTTGTGGAGGAACCTGTTTAGGTAATACAGCAACTCCGTAGGTCGAGTAGGGTGCGTCATGAGCCAGAAAGGTATGAAATTCTCATGACTGCGCCCGGTGACGTGCCACTCATGGATGAAGAAACTCAGGAACCACAAAACACTGACCCAATGATGGAGCATGAGAAGGAACCACACACACAGTTGTGGAGGAACCTGCTCAGGTAATACAGCAACTTCGTAGGTCGAGTAGGGTGCGTCATGAGCCAGAGAGGTATGAAATTCTCATGACTGAGCCCGCTGACGTGCCACTCATGGATGATGAGCCTACTACCTACGGGGAGGCCATGAAAGGACCAGAATCTAAGAAGTGGCTGGAAGCCATGAGATCTGAAATGGAATCCATGTATACCAACAAATTATGGACTTTGGTGGAACCACCTGAACGGGCTCGGCCCATACGGTGCATCCGGGTCTTCAAGAATAAGACCGACATGGATGGCAAGGTATTTTCCTACAACCGGCGATTGGCAACAAAAGGGTATAGACAGATTCATGGTATTGGCTATGATGAAACTTTTTCACCAGTCTCTATGACCAAATCCATCTGAATCCTACTTGCTATTGCAGCTTACTATGACTATGAGATTCGGCTGATGGATGTCAAAAAATCATTTCAGAATGAAAACTTCCTTGGGGATGTGTATATGACACAGCCTGAGGGTTTGAGAATCCATAGCATGCCAATAAAGTCGGTAAGCTACAATGATCCATTTATGGATTGAATCAAGCTTCTAGGAGTTAGAATCGATATTTTGATGACGCGGTCAAAGAGTTTGGCATCATCAAGAACGAAGATGAGCCATGCGTATGCGAGAAGGTTAGTGGGAGCTCTGTTGTGTTTTTGGTCTTGTATGTGGATGACATACTATTGGAAACGACATTCCTACCATGCAATATGTTAAAGATTGGTTAGGGAAGTGTTTCGCAATGAAGGACATAGGGGATGAATCTTATATACTTGGTATCAAGATCTATATAGATAGATACCGAAAGTTACTCGGCCTGAGCCAACGTACATACAGAGACAAGGTGTTGAAACGGTTCAACATGTAAGATTCCACGAAGGGATTCTTGCCCATGTAGCATGGGATCACCCTCTCAAAGGCTGACTGTCCCTCCAATGAGATTGAAAAGGAGGGAATGAGTACGATCCCTTATGCATCGACTATAGGGTCCATCATGTACGCCATGTTGTGTACTAGACTAGATGTGTCGTATGCATTGAGTATGGAAAGCATATATCAGTCCAATCCGGGTGAGATTCACTGGATTGCTGTCAAGAACATCCTCAAGTACTTGAGAAGAACTAAGGATACATTCTTGATATTTGGAGGTGAGGAAGAGCTAAGTGTAATCGGTTACACTCATGCGAGCTTCCAAATCGACAAAGATGACTACAAAACACAGTCGGGGTATGTGTTTTGCCTGAATGGAGGAGCTATGAGCTGGAAGAGTTCCAAGCAAGAGAGTTGCTGATTCTACAAGAAGCTGAGTACATTGCTGCTGCAGGCCAGCAAAGGCGGCTGTTTGGATAAAGAAGTTTATCGCCCAGCTTGGTGTGGTTCCTAGCATTTTGGATCCCATAGCGTTGTAATATGACAACTCTGGGGAGAACGCACAAGCCAAATAGCCTAGATCACACCAAAAATCAAAGCATGTACTTAGGAGATTTCATCTCATTCGTGAAATGATCAATAGAGGAGATGTGAAGATATGCAAGATTCCAATGGATGACAATATTTCAGATCCACTCACGAAGCCGCTCGTTCAGCGAAAGCATGAAGAGCACACTAGATCTATAGGCATAAGAGATGCACAAGATTAGCTCTAGTGCAAGTGCGAGACTGTTGGAATAGGTGCCCTAGAGGCAAATTATATTTAGTATGAACATTGTTTGGCTAGAATATTCATTTATTATTTATGGCGATATTTAATATAATGAAGTCCTTAGATACAATGTGTTGTTTACCTTACATATCCCTAGTCCATTATATTGGTTAACAGAACAATCAACTATAGACTAGTATGTGGGGTAGATCGATATGGAGATATCAAGTCAAACACATTGGTAGTAATGGCATACTAGTTTGACTCACGACGAAAAGTCTACATTAGATTATGTCAAAGTCCCAAGCGCTTCTCGTGGTGCTAATGGTATTGTAATCCGTAGACTTGAAGTCACTAGATACTGTAGTTGTGGAATATCATGCTTTGAGATTATCAAACGTTGCGCCTTAACCGGGAAACTATAAAGATAGTTATCGGGCATGATAGGAAGCAAGCTGAGAGATCGTAGTGATGTAGACAGGAATTGTCCCTCCCACATAATGGGAGCAAATATCCAAGGGCCACTCGAGGGATGGTGCTTATAGAATTTCAGGCTAGACTTATATAAATCAATATGGAGATATTGATGTTATCTCAACGAGTAAGCATAATCCCAAGATCGAGAAACTATGGATTGGATATACGAGTGTGACTGTTATGTCTCGTGTCCTATCCGGATATGGAGACAAAGTGATAAAACGATACGTAAACATTGGGCATAAGGTTTGTCGGATCACTGACTATTTCTATTAGTTGAGTTGCATGGATGTGTTGCTACACACCGCTCCGCGTCAGTAAATAGTTACTATCAACTAAGTACAAACCTATGGGGTCACACACCAAATAGATTAAATTGGATACTGGCATTAATTGGTGGGACTAATTAATGAAAATGATCTAAATGCAACCACATGCAAAGTTAGTAGGACTGATTGCAAGGTGCACTAATCCATGTATGGACATGATTAGTAATGCGGCAATTATGTAGTTAATGTAAAGACATCCTAGCTTGTTATTTCTCAAAAGAAGTCATTATTAAAAGAACATAACAAAGCAATGAGAGAGAGAGAGTTGAGGACGAAGCCCCAACCCGTCCGTCCTCCCCTTGTCGTCGGTCACCCCTTTAGGCTCAAGGATCGCTTCGTTTTATGTGATCTCTTGCCTCCTTCTTCCGTTGCTAGCACTTTGCGGTGGAAGGAATCCAAGGTGTGGATACTCGTAGAGACGAAGACAATATTCTTCGTGTGATCTGAAACTAAGGTACACACCTCTTCTACCCTTATAATGTTATGATGGCTTTCCTGTGATCTTTGTAGGGATTTGAGCAGGATTTATTTATTTTATTCCGCTGCGTTACCTGCATCAAAACCCTACATGTTATTGGCGAGAAGCATTCTATTGATGTTTTTAATTATTATTCGCGGCGAAAATAATTTCCGCTTCAGGTGCCTCCATACGCGGCATAATTAGTGTTATTGCCATTTTTTAGTATTCAAACGTTGCAAGAACTCCAGCCACTATTTCTTGCACAGAAGTAGCTACAACATTCTTGCCACTTTTATCCCCTGTTTACCGGGAAAAAAAGTTCTTGCCTCTTTTACAAAAACATGCCAATCCAACCACAACCCATATCTCTACTTGTACCCACAATAAAAATTATCACAAACGACACTACAAGAAAAATAGTCTTTTGCGACAAAAAATTGTGAGGGTGAAAAAATCTTATCTCCAAAAAGTATAATTGTGATAAGAAAATATCACCCTCGCAATTGTCATTTTTTTTTAATATTTGCGATTGAGTTGAATTTCCCTCATAAATAAATAAAAGATAATCGCAAAATGAAAAAATTGCTAAAAATGAAATAGACCGGAAATGATGCCTTTTTATAAATTATTGTAATTCACCCACGTATATCCCATTAGCAGGATTCTCGTAACTTCTCTAAAATCGATGTTCCCTTGGTACCTAGGGGTCATAGTCAGTGATCAATCTGGAGGCGATTCAACTACTCTGTATTTCATCTTCCGATCGAATCCGGGGCGCATTCAAGTAGAAAAAACTTTAATCATACAAAAGAGGGTTCAAGTGTGCACGACGGTAGGAACAACGATGCTCGTCCCAAATCGAGTTCAAGTACATAGTAAGGTTCATATCCGCGTGTTCTTTTTTTCATATAATCAGGGTTCATTTTCTTAATCCCTCTAATAACCTAGGTTTGATTTTCTTCTCGTATTGGGTTCTATTTTCGCTTGTAATGCAATTGATTTAATCAATTGAAACCTATATGTGAATACAATTGGCGGCATTGAACTAGCGTTGGTAGTCAATTTAAAGAGTGATGGTGGTCAATGATTTGGAACTGGGCAACTGTATAACTGGTGGTGGTCAAAGATGTGCGGGCAACGTTTTTCATTGAGGTAAAGTTTTCATTCATCTTAGTTTACTTGCTCTGTTTACCTTCCTTATTAGATTAGTTATTGGTCTTCCCGAATTCCTAATTGGCATGAACTCTTAGAGGTTGAAGACCTACTACCACCACCACTGAGTTAGTCTTTGTGGCCTGTTACAAGTATATATACTCTGATTTCTAATGTCTTCATACGTGAACCCAAAGTGTTTGGACTTTGAAGTTTTTTTTTTCAGCAGGTTGGGAAGAAATTTTGTTGAGTGAAATAAAAATTATTATTCAGATTAGTAAGGTTCATGTTCATGAGCGTATCTAGTCCCTGAGAACAATTAAAGTTCTGAACTAAGATGTAAAATCCGAAACACATTATCTGAGATGTCGATCATACATATATGTAGTTTCGTTCAAGCTTTTAGAAGGAATACCTTGTTAGGTTTGGTGAGCTTTCTCAAAATTTATTATTGCTCACGGGTTCAGAAATAGTTAAAATGAGTATAAGAAATATGTATATTGTCCTCTTATAAGCAAGTGATATGTACGAAAGTGTAATGATAAGGCAGTAATGTGCAAGAACAGTACTCTAACTTGCAGGATATAGGTAGCAACTGGATTTCACATTTGTTTCTAGACCACTCAAATTCTTCGAAATCAACAATTGAAAGATAAATTTGAACAAGCCTTCAGGCTAATCCTGAAATTTAGTTTCTACCAGTAATTTAACTCTGTAAGATTTTGTACATCACTTGCACAGAGATGCTGTATAAAACTTTATAACATCTTAGTAGGTTCATTGTATCATGCGTATGGTAATACGCGTATGGTAATAACTCTAAGCAATAAAATTACAATATCATATGCTTACATTAGATAAAATTACAAGATTATATGCTTACATTAGATAATAACTCTAAGCAATAAAATTAAAAGCTGTGAATTGAGCATCGTTTTCTATAAATATTTGTGTTTGCGGTGTATTTGGTGGTTATGTTATCGGCTTCGTGTATTACGGTTGTATTTCTTGTGAAACTTTACAGTAATCATGTTGTTGCAGTCTATATTAGGGTAGATAGAGGTAGATAGATATGCAGGCATTCAGACTATTTATTACTGCAATATGTAGTAAGACCGCAATTCAAAAGCAAGCATAAAAGGCATAACTAAACATGAATATTGATGAACTATAAGGATACCTGAATCAAGCTCCAATTAGTAAATGAAGTCGACAAAGACAGAAAATATAATTTCTGTCAAAGGGGATACAAAGTATGCTTCTTTAAATCCAATCAAATTTCAATTTGCATTCCTTAAAACTTTCTTGTTATTTCATATTTTTTATGGATTTAAAGTTGTGGATGTATAGTTGATATGGATCTTAATCATATTTCAATGTATTTCTATTATTTGTTTCTTAATTATTTTTCTTTGTTTATGGGTTAATTTGAAAATCCGGCCCGTATTTGATCTGATTTGTACCATATCAAACATGATCCGGAATATTAAAGACTGAAGAAACATTCACAGACCAGTAGTTGGATTGATTCTTTTTTTTTGGGTACAAAGTTCTAACTGTTTCTCGAGGGTATGATATGAAAGTGAAGAAAATTGCAAGAAATTGCAAACCTTCGTTGGAAAAAATTCAAATCCACCGTTATTCTAATGCAGAGACATCCCCAAAAATAGCATCACAATTAATCAAATGAAAATACCATCTGATCGTAGAAATAAAACATATACATCAACTAAAAACGTTCTCTAACGCTCGGAATTCAGATCGCACCATGAAAATAACATCATATCAAACCAAATGGCGCTGTGGACAGGAAACAATGTTTACTTCGATGGTGGGTGGCACGAGTATGTAAATCATTATAGTGTAGGCCCCTGGCATGTCATTCTGTTTCAACGTGAAGGAAACAGTAGGTTCAACGTCAACATAATGAGTAGAAGAAGCATTCAAATCGATGAATATGATCTCATTCTGGTGATTAACAATGACGTAGATGTGCTCGTGTAGATTTAAGACTATAATTTTTTTGAACAATGAATCTTCCTGGCTCATGTAGGTAAGTGCAGAAGATTTATACTGTTTAAACTTTGTGACTTTCCACATCCTCCCAATTAAGATACCCAATGGTGTAGCACAGCATTTTCTGTACACCTTGTTCATGTTTTGCTATGTTGGTTCTCCATTTTAGTATTTCAGTTGACAATGTTGAATGACTATGAAACCATAAACGGAGATTAAACAACATTAATATGAGTATGGCGGCTGTGTAGACATGTAGTTCTTACGTTTTACATCTTTATTAGATTGGAATTTAAACAATCTAACCATTGGAAAGAATACTCATCGTATTGAAATCAATACCTTTTACTGTAACTTCTTCTATCAAATTCCAGTATGTATTGTAGATTAAGCACCAAAAAGCAGTCATATTTAGCTAAGTCACCATTTAATTATCATTCATATTACGAGCATTTCTATGAAAATAACATCATTATCTCAGCAATCATACTATAAAATTTAACTTTGTTTAAGTGGTTGAAAGAGGAAAACACTCTAAATGTGACCCATTTCTGAAATGTTATTTAATTTCTGCTATGTGAAGAATTATGCTGCGATTTTAATGTCCAGAATGTCTATGGCAAGAGATGTGTTACTTCATTGTGCTGAGCATGAGCATAACCTAACTGTTTATATGAGTTTGTGTAATATGGTTATGTATTTAGACGTAGGTTATTACCAGCAGCGGCATGCATTGATCGCATATTGGTCGTGCAATCATGATTTTTGTTTGTAACAAATGGTATAATCATGATGCAATAGATGAAAAATAAAAACATGCACAACAACAATACATTTTTTGCAAATATTACAAGAGATGTATTATCTGGTTTGAACTTAGCAGCATACTTATTTAAATATCGTGATTGTCGTTTGCAACGAATTATGTAATAATGATGTGAAAATCAGCGATTATAAATCTCGTTAACAACAATATATTATTGACATGGTTTGATTAGTTAGTTGACTTACAACTTTCTAGGAATTCTTATTGCACGAGATATGTTAGCATACTGTGTTGGTGATTACTATATTATGAATGTTTATGCGAGTTTATGTAATATGGATATATCTTTAGATGTAGATTTGTTAATAACAATATCACGTATTGCAAGCACACCCAAAATGAACAACGCATATAAGTCCATAAACAAAACAATTATTTGCAGTGCAATATTAGATCAAAACACGATAGATCACGCCCTATGTTCTGCACTCTAAACTCGTAGTAATAAATACATAACTGAACATAAAGAACGTAAGCCTAAATATAGATAACTTGCATAACTTTAGAACTTCAGGTGCTCCATATTCTAACTGATTTGACAACGCTAAATCTTATGTTCATGCATGCAGATAAAATATTTACAGGTATGTGATTGCTACAATGCAATGAAGCACAAAACTGACAATTATGGTAGAAAGATCAAGTAGAACAGAAAATTCGAAACAAGTTACCTGGATTGAAATATGTATCTCCTGTTGGGAAATGACAATGATTCGGCAATCGACCTGAGTGCTATCCCATAACAGCCACATTCCACCAATATGAATATTGGGGTCAGCAATGAAACACCTATCATATCCGAGAGATGCACAGATTGTACGCGCTTCTTCACCAGACAATATACTTTCAATAATAGCTATAATATTTGGTGCGTTGATGCCAATTACATTTTTGAAGTTCTTTCTAAATATAGGGGTACCAGCATTTCGACTGTTCCATATAAGAAACTTGATGGGGTAGTTCTGATGGACTATGTCGCCAGCAACCATCGTTTTCTCTTGATTCCTCTGATTTGCAATCGCCGCTTTGACGTCTTTCGTTTCCATGATCCGATTCCAGTTTCCTCCATCTCCCAATAATCCTTGTTTCTGCAAGATTGTATGAAGATATTCTCCTGCAGCTGATTGAACATTCCCAGAATACTCAATCACCACGTGACTTTGTTAGCCTGCATGCAAATTGCTTTTGCACCTTCAACCACTGATGGAAACTGACCGATATATATTGTACCAGTCACAACCTGTGGAATGACCTTCACTTCCTCATGTTTTGGTACTCGCAGATGTGCCATTCTCTGATCTTCACGGTTTATAACCCCGTTAATATCTGCGTTGGTCCAATGATGTCGGTGTACATCGGAGTTCAACCTCCAATGATGCAGATGACTTCTTATGGTCCCGGTTGAATGGATGACCATGACACCCAGATCAGAAGATGGAGGGGTATAAGAGGTATAGCAGTACACCAGTTATGTAAAATAACTTATTGGTCAAATCTCTTAATAAATGGAAATCTTGGGAAATTTGCTTTTGGGTTTTTCTCATCGGTACTGAAAATATTTTGTGGGAAGTGTTGGGAAGCCATTGTTAATGGTAGTTTGATTTGGTAAAGGAAGACAGAAGAATTGAAGTCTGTGATTGTTTGCACCGCCTGACAATTCCTCTCATATTTGTAGTGTAAATCCCCTGTCAGTTACAGGGTATGGAGAGGTGGAATTAGTGGGTAGTTATGGAGATAACGGGCAGTTTTTAATTCGTGTAGATTTAAACATGCATGTTACTGAATAATATTGGAGTGAGTGGTGTTAGTGGAGGGTAAAGATTAATAGAGGATGTTGAAACATGCTGTGAAACTATGATTTTGGGCATTTGGTGGTCAAAAATAATTAGTACTTGATGATTCAATAAAATTTAAACAGCAGTATCTAAGTGTGTATCACTCGCTGCACATATCTGCACATATTTTTGAAATCATTAACTAATATTCTTGCTGCATTTAAGAAGCCAATAGTTGCGTCACAATATTCAAATAGTAAAGATATATATATATATGATAAATATATAATATATATATATATATAAATACATATACATATATATACATATACATAGATATACATAGACATATATATACACATACATATATATTTTACAAAATAAGGATCCATTAACAAAATTAACATGCGCGCGCTAAGGCGCGCGGTGTACCTGTGACTGGAGCCATGTATTATGTCTGTGTTTGCATTGTAACGCGGTGCACATGTGACTCGATCTATGTATTACGTCTGCCTTTGCATAGGTGATGTGGCTTCAATTCGAGTTTTCTATTGAAAACGCACTATGCACAGGATATGTCTAAATTGGACTTTCGACAATATTAATACGAAATATGGACTAAAAATATTCTACTTGACTGGAATACCTCCGAAAGAGCAAGACCTGAATTATGTTTGGCCGAATTTGTGTACATGAAGCAATTTAATAATGAGAAATTTCAGTAAATTTGATATACGAACAATCAATACAAAAACATGGAATTTGAATCGAGACATTTTCTCTACTAAAGAAAACTACACATGTTACTACAATATCAAAGGGACCTCTAACAGCATCAGTGACATCGCACCAACAATTCCAATGTTTGCTTTCTCCATCGACATTGTTAAGAATCCATTTGTGTGCTCTTTGAAATGAACCATTATCATAACTTCCTTCACCAAGCAATCACAAATAACAGAGTACATGCATTCATAAATCAAACATAAACCATACTAAGAACTTCAAATCCATACACGTAGGCCCTTCTCTTGTTCATACACTCCATAAATCTATAGTTAAGCAGACAGCTATGTTAATAGATTGCATGGAATCAGAATATCTTAAGGAATGAACATGTTAAAGCATGCAGAAATTTGTCCTCAACAATCAAATCTTGGGTGATATTCAGAGCATCAGCGATCCATGGGATATGCCCCTATGCTTCCCAGCCTTTTGGCAACACTGTTTTCAAGCGAATCAATATGGTTTAAAGCTATATGCATTTGTTGTAGCGCTGCATGGCCAATGTTGATTTCAACTTTCATTGAAGATGGACCAGTTTTCAACAGGTGGAATATTTTGGTTGCTTCGTAGCATGAAGTTTGCCAATGGATATTGTTCCAATTGTTGTCCACCACCAGATGAATGCTGTGATAAATTTCCCATAGTTCAGTTTGGAAATTAGTGACACTATAAATTTTTCAAAGGAAACCTAATTGCCAAAGAAGCTCAGAATAATGGAAGGATAGTGAGTGAGTTTTACTGCGAGCGGTCGAAATTGGCTTGATCAGGATTTCACACGGGAAACTTGCTGCAGTTATAAATTGCGCCGGAGTCAAAGATGAACCTGAATAGCTTCTAATTTTGAGGCTGCTTGCGAGTTCGTCATCAGATACCGATCTTTTGGGCATCGGCATTGCTATCATTGATTTTCGCTGTACTTCGGATGTTTATTTTGGTTTGATGGTAATACTGGTATTATATTTTCCCAAAGGAACTAAAGTTAAACTGTGGATGAAATTTGGCTCACCTTACAATGCAATTGGAAAGTGGCATCACAACCATCTCGTTTTTTCCTTTGTTTGTATAGGTGTCGTTACATGTGTTGATAAATATTTTCATTGATGTTTTGATATCACAATTGTTTATCACATGATGTACTGTCTCACCATTCAGGTAGTTTGTTTTGTTGAGTGTCCTATGCTTGAGGGTCTGCTAATTTATATGACATCATGGCCGAAAATAAGACAGCTTTATGAGTACAGTATACTGACTTCTTTCTATGTTTTTCAGTCAATGGAAATCATAATTTATTGGGTAAATAATTTCAACATGCAAGTTAATCACAACTTTTCTGATTGGTAAAGATTTGTTGATATTGCATGCAGTTCAAAAACATCAAAGAGTGATTGTCTAACATGAAATATTGATGGAACACATAAAGGTTTGAAATGTCATCAGTATGGAATGCAAATTATATTGCGGTAAGCGATTGGGGTGGCGTGTTTAATCTTCAAGGACATCAAAATTGACAACGACAATATGTAATGGTTCTGCCAATATTGCTGGACTCAAGAAGTTATATTTGACCTCATGCAACTTGGTATGTTTATTTATATATATATGTATATATATCTATAATGAATTTCATGTAGCAAAGATAGTTATCAGATAACTCATTAAACAAACACAGTCTATAAGTCTCCTTGAAATACATACAAACATTATTCACAGCAGGAAATTGCATGGCAGGATACAGAAATAAAAAGTCTTCAACACTTCTATTGCCAATGGATGATTGCAGACTGGACACGAAGCAAATTTGTAGTTGATGAAATTGCCTGGACTTACGCATCTTCAACTTGGCGAACAACCCACCTAGTCATTTGGTGATTATGTCGTTGATGGCATTTCAGTACACGGACATAAAATTTTGTCGTCTCGTTGTTCAGGTTGACATCCACAAGTGCAGATTGTTGTTCCTGATATTGAAGCATGCAAGTATATCAGTAGGCGTTGTTAATTCTGTCTACATGTACAGAAATATGTAGACTGCAGAGTTATATTATACTTGTGAATTCATTGTTGCTAGTGATGCTTCAGTTATCTTCAACACAGTTTCTACCGCTTTTCGAAATATAACAGCATCAATAATTCCTGTTTCATCTTTGAGCCTCACGCCGAGTTGAGCTCTGGATACATATATTTAGCATGTACGTTAGACAGTTTTTTTTATATGTTCTTTAGTATATGTAGTTATTGTGTATAACCTTGGCGTGGTGTTAGATTCAGGGCATGAACAATCAAAGTGTCGTCCATGAGTTCGCTCACGATGGTATCTGATGCAGGCATTGAACAGTGGAGTCTGATTAGTGGGCACAATAGTAATCGATACCTTAATCTAGGCTTCTTTCAACATAGGCTACCTATCAAAATCACGAAAGGGAGAAGGGGGGGGGGGAGACAAGACAATTGTTACTTATAATAACAAGGAAGAAGGAAATAATGACACGGAAAAACTTTGTAATGTAAATCAATGTATACAAATTCTCAAGATAGTATAATGCATAATGAGGTAGAGTGTTGTGCACAATACTGAAAATGTGCTGTAAAACATAAAGGTATATTGTCGGATTGTATTACTAGTGATGAACGAAGATCTGCAATTTTCAATGGAGTAACATGGGATGCCATGCAGAGGACCCAGCGCTGTTGTGATGGGCAAACAACCTGTTTGGAAAGTGAGTATATGTTGAGGTTAATTAGTTATTCAGCATTGAAGGTTTATATATAGATAGCTTGTATACTGTAGACCCCTGAATGTAGTTTGAAATTTTTTGGTTGTCTGAATAACATGTGATCTTGGAACACAATTCAATTAGCTTTTACTACAATTTTTGCTTTTCTCGTTCATAGTGACACCTAATACATCATGCTGTAATGAATATTCAGCTGCCTGTGGGTAGGGAATATCACTATAACCTAAAATTGCTAAAAATTGCTTAAAATTGGATGAACATGAGGACCCATTGAAGAAACCAATATCTAGTGTACAATCACACTACTATTTAAACGAACTAAAAACAGAATTCTAGGAATTGAAATAGATTTAAAAAGTCAATATTCTGTTTCGACGAAGAATTTTACTTTAGATGATAATCATATCATGCAGATGGTATTGTAGTACTACAGGGGCACCATCGTATCAAAAACTTCTGAAATGAAAGTGTGCAGCAAGTAATATGCTTAGGTTGCCATTCCGTTTATATTAAATGAAAAGATCAAAAGGCTGTAGCCTTGGTGTTTCAGTACGTCAAAGCAGAACCAAGAGAAGATACACAACAAATTGACAGATGTTATGTTAGAAAAGGAAACAAAATTACATGCATGAAAAAAATAGCTGATATTCATTCTTGGCATATTACTATACAGTACCCTTTCTTCGATAATGGATAGCATGAAGGTTCAAAGTAAGTTGTTGAAGATCATCTGAAGGAACAGACGTAGTCTTAAAAGTAGCTGCATGATTTCGACAAATCATTTCTACTTTGATGTACCTACCCAACAAAAAAATTACCAATTCCCCTATGTTGTAAACCTACAGATTATTACATCACTGGTAAACTACATATGATGTAAGGATGCATCATTGCATGACATAATTGGTTAATAATGCACACAATTTTGCTTACCTTGGAATTATCTACCCAACCTGATTAGATTAGTGAATAAGCACAGTAATATGGTTACCCATATTCGCTGGAGGAACACGATCAGGAAATTCGTAACTTCTTCATAAAACCACGTAAATGATTAGAAAGACAATAACGGATACATGTCCCTCCAACTGCCTTATTGCCAATTCCTCGCTACATTAAGAAATGTAATATAATAAATTGGATTACAGCAACAAAATTGAAAAGAATCGGGGAAATATCCACATCCTAGTAAGCTATGTAATGCATCTCTGGTACCAAACCCACTTACCAGTAAATACCAAACATGAAGAGGACTAAAATAGTAACCTCGACACGACATAAATCCACTGCATTGTTACCAGCTGATAATCACAATACCCTTCCCACCCATCACTCACTCGCGCATTGAGCTGGGCTAACTAAAAAGGGACAAATATGTAATTTTCGAACAGCAACAAAACCATTAAGTTCTTGGAAGCAAATGACTACTATAACCACAAGACCCTTCTCACTCATCCATCACACTCAAACAACAAAGGAGCGGAGGATACAGTTATAAAGGAACTGCAGAGGACGGTGAAGCTGCTAGAAGCGGAGATTGAGTGAATGAGGAGAAAACATGCATTGCAACTATTTGATACAAAACAAAACAAAACAGAACGAGAATGGAGATTACCAAGTTGTTTATTGATAATGATCATGTCTGGAATTCTTCTAGAACTGTCATCGTAACCTTTACCGTAAAGTTATTTGGAGTTAACATCAATGGTGAGTAACTCTATCGAAGATTCTCTACTCACCTTTGTATAAAACTGTAGAATTCCAAATACATGCGAGTAAGAAACTGATACACAACAAGCAGTTGATCTTACTCAAGATTATTGTTCTCATTTACCTCAGTCACCATTTCATCTAGCTGCCTAACAGGCACTTCACTGTTAGGGGTGCCCACATGATATATATCACCATTAGCTCTCGCTTGTTTTTCCTAAAACAAAAGAATACACGTTCAGAAACTGTTCACATACATGATATCAAAATTGTGTAATATTTGTATACATACAATCATGAGTACGACAACCTCAATAGCATTATCGATGTCAATAAAGCTTCTCAGCAATTCACCACCATCAACAAGCTTCAATGGCTCACATATAAGAAGGTTCTGCAGGAACAATAGAAAGATCGAAACCAAGTTGAGTAAATGGCCCAACAAGAGTACATGTTTCAGCTTCAAATCCCAGGAAGAAACTGTGCATACATTGCTGAAGCAAGCCCAAAATTTCTAGGAACCCCCTCTCTGGGACAATCAATGCCGAGAATGAAGTCCATCCTAAATTCAATACCATTCTCTGCACTCTCCACTATGACAAATGACATTGAAGTTAAAAATTATGATTAAGAAGCCATATAACCTGAGAGTGTGAAGAAGTTTACTCACCATAGATTAGCAATGGGGGGCTGAACTAACATGCTATTCAACTATCTGTTTCTAGTTTGTAGTCAAAGTTTACAACAAAGGGGTTCGTTTACTATAATTCAATATTAACAAGTGTTTAATATCGTTAGAATCCAACTTCTCTCGCTACATTTTGGTTATGAAACCTCAACCTGAAATTAAAGCGGCCTAATATCAAATAATATGTTAAGAGTCATTAAAAGAACTGGAAATTTAATTCTCACACCATCAAATTATGATTCACAGCTTCTAGCCTTCCACAATAACAAACAAAAAGAGAGAACCAAAGCTATCCCTAAATATGGCCTATCCAGACACACACAAACACATACATCCGAAGGACAAAACCGTCCTTCACTAATGAACAGTATATATGGTCAAGATCTCCTCTTTATCCGAGGGAATATATGAAAAAAATTACTATAAATCCTCTCAAATTCCCATTTCAGCAAAACAAGGCAGTTGTGGAAGTCCCACTGATGTAAACATAATTATCTCTTATGTCGATGATTCATCTCATACGGGGCTTACATACTTTTTGTCTCTTCTGTCGAGTATTGAATACAACAGAATTTAAGAAAATCTAGAGGGAATTTAAGATAAATCAAAATCTGCAGGAGTCTGAATAAAAAGGATCAGCAGGGCTTAGACACCATTCATCTAGTATGATTATACGAAATTATGAGTTGCAAAAGGGTAAAATGCGTATGATGTAGAGCTTTAATTTTGTTTAACTCAAACTGACCCGAGGAACCGATCCTAGGGAAAGAAATAACGTGACCACACACCAAGTACATAGATGTTACTGTACAAAATCAAATTCCCAAATTTAATATAAGGATAGCCCAGAGTTTGTAATTAGCATAACCAGGAAACACAAAAATAATTTCACTCTCAGAGTTCCTTTGTAGTGATGGCACACAGAGCAACCGGGGTCACAGAGCAAGACCTGGAAAACCCCTAGATTGTTTAGTTGCTTGAAATTACCAGGCTCAGATCCAATAGTTCTAAATTAGCACCAGAAGATAGAATGGATGTCCGTACGATTGCTGCAAAATCCGGAATCAAATACCTTTCCATTCGTCTCCACAAAATTGCCTAGCTAGTAAGTACGTCTGATATCCATTCAATATGTGGTATCTTAGAACCCCCGCAGAAGTGCCATCATAGCCTGGCCAGCATGACAAACGGCACGAAGCCCACCATTGCACTTACTGTCAGGCTGTAGTAAGCTATCATCACAGCCCCGCGGAACAACACTTAATCCCTCTGTAGGTCCCAATATGAAAAGTTTCCTAATTGAATGGGTCAGCATATTATACCAAGAAGCAAAAAGTAAGAAAACCCCATAGATGATTCACTTGAAGATAAGATAGGCAAGCAATTATAAAATGTATGCACTTAGTAAAGCAATTATCAAAACAACTCAAATCGAAATTACAGTCAATATCTCACCAAGAAAGTGCAGATGCTAAATTAGTATTTACCTCGGCTTTCAAGAAATATTGCAATAGGAACAAAGTGAAATTAGTACACTTCTATCTCATCCATTATGCTAAATACCAAACTTAACACTTGATACTCACAGTGAATAAGTTTTCAAAGTTCTCCTTCTGACCTACATCAGTGACATATATTAGCCATTTTGCCTTTTCTTTATTAAGTTGAGAACTATACAGTAAAAATCCAATTAACTGAACAATAAAAAAATCCAATATAAGATTCATTAACTCTAAATCCTATTAATAAAACTAACCACATTGCAGTTAGATATGTGGAAGCATTGTTGAATCAGCCGTGACTCTTCACAACAATGAAATGTACTCTTTTCCCCTCAATAAAGATCACGCGAGCACCCACATTCTCTTCAATTAGACCTTTGTTATCCAATTCCTTAACAATCACTGGTATATCTTGATTGTACAAGCTCCCTAATACGTCAGAACGATCAATTAATCAATCGATAGGGGAAAAGGGAACCAATCCTAAAATTCCCAGCCGATAATAACCGGTGGATTTGCTCAGTTGCAATGGAACCAACACCATCCGTAGAGCTCGCTCCTCTGAAATTTAATCTAAGCCGGAAAAAAATCATAACAAAAGTTCAGCAGACTCAAAATCAGAATAGTTTAGAAAAAGGGTATGAGTTCGAAAGTCATCATAAGCATAACCTTACTGCAATTTCGAAACCCCAGCACCGAATATACTCTCTTCAGTTGAACTTCGGAGATGAAATCGTCAAAGTTGATAAACCTAGAAGAAAATCACCGCAGTTGAAGGAAATAAGGGTTTATCAACCTCGGAATTAAACAAAAATCAACATGCATGTGAAGGTAAATTGAAATTGGCGAGAAAGAAAACAGGCTTTGAAGGTTCTGATATTCAATTTAGTTGACGATAGTGAATACAGAAGGCAAGAACCCTGTCGATGCTGCTCTGAATCTCCCTGCTCCGTAGCGTCTCTTCAATATCCGGCAGAGAAGCATCAATTTCGAACCCTCTGGATTTGTGGGAATCCTTAGCCACCGCCTCCTCCCGGAGTCTCTCGCTCTATCTTTCTTCTATGTTAACCACTCCGGACTGCGGAGCCCTAGCGACCAACGCCACTGCCATCATCGACAACATGCAGAGGGTTAACGGTGACGGGGCTTGCTCGGAACTCGGCGGAAGGTCGGACGAAGGGAGAAGAGTAGTGTGTGTGTGTGAGAGAGAGAGAGAGAGAGAGAGAGAGATCAGAGAGAGTAGTGTGACAGAGACATAGAGAGAGAGATCTGAAAACAACCAGACGAAGCTTCTCTCGGAAGCAGAAAGCAACCCCTGAAGTACAATGGCCAAAATACCCCAGGACCAGACATTCCAGAAGCCACAACGACCAAAATACCCCCTTATCTCAGCGCACAACCACACAGCACGAGGAAAAAAAAGTAATTGCGATAAGAACAATGAACATGCGACAATCACCAAAATACCCTTTCCACCCATCACTCACTCAAGCATTGAACTGGGCTAACTAAAAAGGGAAAAATATGTAATTTGTGAACAACAACAAAACCATTCAGTTCGTAGTAGCAAATGACCATAATACCCGCAAGACCCTTCCCACCCATCACTCACCCACGCATTGAAATGGGCCAACTAAAAAGGGACAAACGTGTAATTTGCGAACAGCAACAAAACCATTCACTCCTTGGTAGAAAATGACAACAACACCCTTAAATATCACACCACATCAACACATAACCAGGGACCCCTTGGAGAACGGAGTCATTTCATGACCAAACATTTCCGCAACGGACGAAAGTATCCCTAAATATCACATCCCCACGCACACACACACACACACCCGAGGGACAAAACTGTCCTTCACTAATGAACAGTCAAGGGGACGATTTCTTTTATATTAGGTAGATAGATTAGTTTGTCTCTTCTTTCCGTCTACACTGTCTATAGTAGCATGTAGAGGAATATGTTATCCCTTGTATTAGAGCATTTTGTCAATGGGTTTATTTAGAGCGTGAACCAACCTATGGGTTACTTGTAATTAAAACCCATATGGTGACCTATTTGTTCCCGAGCTGTCAGACCCAAGGACTGGAAATTTAGTCCACTTCAAGTGCGACCCCCTCTAGTCAACGGTGTATCTCCCATTGTTCGTCTCTGTTTTAGCCGACCAAATAGTCTTGGTGTAAAGATAATTCGAATTGATATAAATCTATGTCGAGGTCGTGGTCGCAGTAAACATTAATGTGTGCGAAAGAGACTATTTCATTTGTCAGTCTCTTCGCTACTTCATCGTCTCATACAAGAACAGGGTGCTGAGCAGAATTTAAAGCTAAATCTAGAATTATTGATCACATTTTTTAAAGAATTAAATTTTTTGTGCTCTTGGTGCAGTTATTTCTTTTAGACATTTTTATTTATTGATTTCCCATTCTAATGGGTCTTCTGTTCTTCCTTGTACAGTCACATATAGTTTTTTTATTCAAACCTGTTGAATATTGCAAATATATATTTATGGAATAACATCGTATAAGTTAGTTGTCCTGAGATTCTAACATGAAAAAAAGTCAGTTTGCAAGGCTAGGTAAACCTGGCGGTAAGCTTCCACTCTATCTCTCTCTCTTTTAATATATTCCAGTTAATACAGAGAAACGAATTACTTTGGCATTGCGTTATCTCTAAACCAATTCTAAAACCTAATTCCTATTGTAGCGCAATGATTGGAATAGACAATGGAAAGATCTTGGTGGTGGCAGTGGCTGTGGCCGGTTCGGTGCTGACTTTATAGGATATGATATCTAGAATTTAGTAGAAGATGGTTGTTTCCAATTTATAGATACATGTATATTTTTTATGCATATTCATAATGTATATTCTTAGTGTCTCTAAGAACTTGATATAGTTCATACTGTACGCATAAATATGTTGGCACTATTGAATTTTAAGGTAGTGCTATTGTAATTTGAGTTTTGAGACATTACTTGAGAAAATCAGTACAATACACCATTACAATTGAACTTCTAAATCTCGCAATACGGTACTATATTTTTGGGTAATTGTAAGCATTAAGAATAAGATATTTTACAGTGACTGTACATCAATTGCGACACAAAAAGTTCCGGGTTTTATCACTCATAAATGATCTTTCTTGTGATGACTGACACTTTTTGCTATATGCCATTTCTCTCGTTGATGTAAATTTTGCCACAAAGCGTACTTTTTGTGACCGGAATAGTCGTCGTGAGTACCAGTATTGGGAAGGGAATTTGCTAGTTTGTGATGACAAAGCGCAGTCTCGATAATCCCAAATTGCGACAGCTTGTCACAAAATTATTTTTACTTACCATAGCTATCGACGCCATGCAAGCGCAAAAAGCCCTCGCAACCTATCATTTGCGACAGTTTACATTATTTGAAATAACATTATGCCCTCACAAAAAACTATATTTCTTGTAGTGCGACTTAATTAAACTATATTCCAGATATGTCCGTACATACCAATTCATAGTTATAAGTCAAAAGTCTAAAAATTACTTCCTATCTAAATAACATCCGTTTGTTCTACGTACTACTAAGCAGTGACAACCTGGTGCGAAACAGCGCTAATATGTACCAAATTAGTTCAGAAAAAATCAAAGGAGCTATCTACGTACTACTACCAAAGTACTTAATCGGCTCAGACAAAAAAGCAAATAGGTTTTGCTTCAACTTCTTGCTATTTCCTTTCGTCACTTCTAATAAACTACTTTCACTAGCGTCATTCAAAACGTACACCATCTTGTCGTCCTTCATTCAAACCTATAAACAAAACAAAAGCATATTTATGAGACTACGACGTTCAATATTCAATTTAACAGCTTGCCACCAGCCAAAAAATTTATAAACATGAACTTCATATAGCAGCATTTCAGAGGTTTGTGGATTTTACATAAGTTAACCAGTCCCTAATGATCCTCTTTCAGAAGAATTTTCAAGTCTAATGTGCAGGGAGTTGGAAATGAGCTTATTGGTGAACTATATTTCTTTATGGTACTTCATGTTCATCAAATGAAGAAAGGAATATTTGTGCATCAAGGGAAATATACCAAGAACTTGTTAAACAAGTATAACATGTCTCAGTCCAAGGTAGCAAAGACTCCTATGAGCTCATCTTTATCCTTAGAAAAGGATACAAATGGTAAGAGTGTAAATCATAAGGAATAAAGAGATATGATTGGTTCACTTTTACATTTAACTGCTAGTAGACCTGATACTATGTTTAGTCTACGTATGTGTACAAGGTTTCAAGAAGACCCTAAGGAAATTTATTTAATTGCTGTTAAAAGGATTTTTAGATATATGAATGGAACCAAAGACTTGGGGATTTGATTTCCAAAAAGGATTAGTTTTATGTTGAGTGGCTATTCAGATGCAGACTTTGCAGGTTACAAAGTAGATTGGAAGAGTACTTCTAGATGCTATCTTTTTTTTCATCATTGATCAATTGGCATTCAAAGAAGCAGAACTGTGTAGCCTTATCAATTGCAGAAGCTGAGTACATTACAACTGGTTCTTGTTGCTCTCAAGTACTGGGATTGCTCAACAACTAAGGTATCTTGAATATGAATTGAGAAATGGTCCTATCAACTGTGACAATACTAATGCCATTTATATATCAAAGAATCATGTGCAGCATTCCATGACTAAGAACATAGATGTGAGACATGATTTTACATCAAGAGAAAGGTGATGTATCTTTAATTTTGGTTTTGACTTCTATGCAGATAGCTGATCTTTTCACTAAACCTTTGTCAGATGATAGGTTTTCATCCCTAAAGCTTGAATTGGGTATGTTAAAGAAGGATGCATTGGTTTAGTACTAGTTATTATGTGTATTATGTGTGAAAATCTTTAAGTTTTGAGATCATACTTTCCTAGACTTTAAAGTATGCTTCAAATCTTTAAAGTCTCTGGCAGCCTTGAAATTTCTCAAAGCCTTGAACCACTGTTTCACTAGCTTTGATTAATATGTTGTGTACTTTATTTAACAGTTGGATCACGGAATATTTTGTAGTATCTTTCTGATAATTAAATAATATTTCACACGTTCAGAGATTGAAACAATATCCTAAAATATCGTTTTGAAGTCTATTAAAATTTGATTTGCATGCAATCCTACTTTCAATCAAACTCTTCCACCTACTTAAGCCAATTTCATGGCTTATTTATCTCATTCTTAACCTCTTTCTCTCCCTATATCTCTCTCTCTCTCTCTCTCTCTCTCTCAATTTATTTCTCATTTCTCTAAAACCATAAACCCAATGGAGAGAAAATAGGAGAAGATCAAGCAGCAAGGTCAGAGTTCTGGGAAGAGGATTAAGAGAAAGGAAAATAGGAAGATCACCATTCATGGATCAGATTTTGAGGAGACAGCAAGTGTTCATGAGGCTTCTCCACCTTCAAGGAAGATCAGGTGGGGGAAGGAAGTTCAAGAAGAGCCAGAAGCTAGGTCTGAATCAGATTCTGCAACTTAGGAAGTGGTAAAGCCTAAGGAGCAGGGAAGTAAAGATCAAGGATATCAATCTAGTAATAAGAAGAAGGAGGTGGTTGCTGAAGAGAAATGTGAGAAGAAGGTTGTTCCATATCAAGAGAAAAATAAGCCCGATGATAAGAAGACTGATCCACCATCTAAGAAGAAGAGGGTTAAGCATAGTGCAGTAAAAACCAAGAAAGCTTCTGGTTTTGGTAAGCATCTTTTACCTGAGTCTTGGTTTATTAATTCTGAAGTTAAAGTTGTATGGATGGATGGGTGTGCATCATCAAACATTGCCTACTGTAGTCTTATAAGTTCTGATTTATTAGAGAAATTGTATATAGACTACAATAGGAAGTTAATAGAGTCTTCTGTTGGGAAGTTGTTGAATCCATCTTCTGAGGCATATCCTAGGTTAAACAGGCTTTTCTACTTGAATTTGGTTAAGAATTGGATTATAGTGACAACTTTATCTTGACCTCTAAGGTTACTGGGATTCACATGAAGCTAGACCATAGGGTTTTGGCCAAAGTCTTGGGAATGCCTAGGAAATACAAGATAAGTGGGCATCCTGATAGGAGAGAATGTTTGGAGTTAGCCAAGTCTATGTGTTTCTTGGAGGGAACCCCTACTGGATCCAAACCGTTAACACATTATGTGTTTAATTGTGAAGCCAAAATTTTGTTCTCCATAATCATGAGATGTGTAGTTCCCAGGGAACATTCCAAAGAGTTGGTGACAGACAGGGTTCTAATACTTATGTATTTTATGTGTCAAGAGTTTGAGGTTGATTTGCCTACTGCTTTTATGGAACATATGGTGTATTGTGGTACAAGGACTAGGAATCATTTGTTTCCCTATGCCAATGTGTTTCATTGTTTTTAAGCACTTTGGAGTATCTTTGGGGATGTGGAGAAAATTACAACTGGTTTTGGGTTGGTGGATGAGGCATCTTTTCAAAGGATTGGAATAGTTTAGACTGTTAAAGGTAAATGGAAGTTTTATTCTGAGTTGACTGCTAAAGAGTTGAAGGAGAAAGAATTCATAAAGCCCAGAGCAGCTACAACACCTAAGCTACCTGGAATATTAGACTTCTCACAGATTCTTAACAAGGTTGAAGTCTTAGAAGATGGCATTAAATATCTGAGACAAGGACTGTTTGATGTGCCAACTGGCTTTGTGAAGTTCAAGGGATTGATGGATGGTAAACCGAATGTGATTATCAAAGGATTCAACATAGATAAGATACCATCTTCAGAGAGCAGAGAAGCCAGTATTGATTCAAATGAGATCATTGGGGAAGCTTTGAAGAAATAGAAGAAGAAAAAGAAGGTCCCAATTTTTCTTTCTTCTAAAGATATGTTTGAGCAATATGATGAGGAAGCTGGTGGTGAGGAAACTGTTGAGGAAATTGCTGAGAAAGAAGCTGTTAAAGTTGATGATGTTATTGCTGAAGTGATGGCTGATATTCAAGTTGAGAATGACGAAGTACAAGGTGAAGAGGTTGATGAGCAGGCTGAGCAGATGGAAGAGCAAATTGAAGCTGAAGAAGAGTCTAATGCTGAAACAGCTGAGGAAGAGCAAGTAGAGGCTGAGGACAAAGTCAAAGGAAAAGCTCAGAGTAGGGAGAAGTCTGCAAAGAAAAGTGTTGGAGCTGGATCTTCAAAGCCTTGAAGCCCATTCTTTCCTTTCTTTCTACTCATTCAACTTTTCTTCTAAGTATTCAAGTTTTTGTTTTCTTTTAAAAAACCCCATGAACATGATCCTACATTTCTTCTACTCTTTTGATGAAAGTCAAAAAGAGGGATAAGTTATCTGTTTATGTGCTATTTTTTAGTTTTACTGGTTATGTAATAATCTTGGAGGGATACTGTAGTATGTTGGTTTTCTTGTTCTTATTATATGCAACTGTTTTGTTTCTATGATCTTGTGTGCGGTGATATGTTGAAAGAAAGTGTCATGTGCTGTGATTTTATATTGTCTAGTCTTATTGCTGTTTTTGAGTTGCAGGAAATCCATGAAATCTTGGATATCAATAATATTTTTTTTGTCTTTCATCAAGGGTGAGATTGATAGATCAAAAGCTCTTGTGTATTGAAAGAGTTCACAAACTCAGGGGTGGCTTTTGTTCCTTGATGATGAAAGCTAGAATCAGAAGTTGAGAAACAACACTTAGTATCGAGGTGTTCATGTGATTATATTGTGCTTATCAGTTTTTGTGTTTCCATGCTTATTTAATTGAATAGGAGAATGAGTTTATCATTCACTAATGTATTCTGCAAATACTATTGAGTCTTGTTTTGGATTGTATAACACTGAGTGCAGGATTGAGCATCAAGGCTCACACTTGTGAACACTCAAAGCTCCAAAGCTATGAGATATTCTGATGACTATATACTGCTAAGTTCACTTAACTAATTGTGTATGTAGTTTGGATTAGTTGGATTCAAAACTGAGTATTGATTTATTCTAACTCTTTAATACTTGCTTTATATTGATTCACAGTTACATCTACTCAGTTGGATATAGAAACTGAATTTAACCTAAGGCAAAATTAGTTCAATTTTTTCATGAACTGTCTAATTGTTACAGATCAGATCTTGTTGCTAATTTGTCTAGATTTTGTTTAATATTTGTTGCTGAGTGTGTGCAGGATTGTTGGTCGTTCCAACGTTCATAAAAGACTCAGTTAGATATCCAATCATAGTTGTTGAAAGAAGCATATATGGGGAGAGGATCTATAGGATTTATGTTCCTAAAATCTCTCAGAGTTGTTGCAGACTGTTGATATAAGATCAGAGTTTCGAATTTCAAAGGGTGATAAATATACAGATAGAGAGAGATAGGCTGATCACCGTGGGAATCGAAGAGAGTTACAAACAAGAGAGATCAAGTTACAAAACTCTTCAAACAATCAAGCCAATCAACACTGCAACAGAAGAAGATCATTCGTCAGATCAGAAGAACTCTTCCAAGCTTCATTAGCTTATGTTTTCATGAGTTCTTCTACTTATACAGATTTGTTTTATTCATTATTTGTTTCTTAAACTTCACAAAACTTAGTAGTTTAGTTGTTCAAGTGAACAAAACGAGGTTCTTATTGTTTCTACAGGTGTAGCTGGTAACTAGATAGGTTGGGAACCACAAGCTGTATAAGTATAAGAAAGCTCACTTAGGCTTGAGATCTAAGCTAAATCTGGATGATTAATAAGAAGTTGTGTTGAAATCCTGGAGAGATTAGGTCCCTCAGGCAGATACTAGATCCAATTATGACTGAACTCTGTAAAAATCCCTGTGTTCCTGTTATTTATTTTGTTGCTTTTCATTCCAAATCAGTACAGATAGATCCAAAGCTTTGGATAATTTCCAATCTCAAAGACTTAAAGCTTCTGAGAGTGTATGTTATATCTCTAGCTTCTCAAATCATTTCCAAAGCTTTGAGATATAACTGCACAGTTTCTTTAAGTTTTAAAAGGCTGGTTTTGAGGAAAAGTTTCCATACTCTATTCAACCCCCCTTCTAGAGTATTAAATCATATTATTCTACTTACATTACAAACTGTCAAATTGAATACCATTATTCTTGATTTCCATAACATTGACGAGAAGGTGAATGATGAGGATGCCGCACTATTATTGTTGGTATTGTTACCTCCATCATACGAGAACCTTGTGCAGTCCTTTATTGTGAATAGAGGAGGTCAGATCAGTGCTACATGCTAAAAGAATGGGGCCAGAAGGGCGCATGCACATGCACAGAGGACCATGCTTCCAAATTGGTAGCGACCGGGGGAAGCAAAATGGGCAAGAAGAACAGGAAAAAGCAGATTTCTGGTTTTGAATTATCTAAGGATGTATGTTCTTAGTGCAAGCAAAAGGGGCACTGGAAGAGAGATTTCTCTAAACGAGGTCAGCGTGGAAAAAATGGATCTGCATCCATGGTAGAGAACGGGAATTCGTCCGAGGACAATTTTGTGCTATGGGAGGATAATGTCGTGCATCAACACGATGCGTGATTTCTTGAATTTGGGGCTTCTTATCACATATGTTCTAAAAGGGAACTATTTTCAAGAAATAATCCCGTAGATGGAGGTTCCGTTCATATGAAGAATGGAGCTATTTGCAAGGTAATATGAAATGTTTCAGTTAGATTTAAGACGTATGATGGGAATACAAGCGCATTGAAGGAGGTTAGACACATACCACTTGTAACAAAGAATCTGATTTCTTTGATTGTACTCGACAGCAAGGTATTTAGCTTCATATGTGAAGGTGGAGGATTATGCGTGTACAAGGGTCCTGATGTGTTACTCAAGGGAGGTAAGGATGATACTTTTTACGTGCCACAAGGTTCGGCGATTATAGGGTCTGTTGATGTTCTCTCGATCTAGATTTAGGTACTTGATCAAACCAAGCAATGGCATATGATGCTTGGTCATTTGAGTGAACATGGAATGCAGGAACATCACAAGAAAGTCTATCTCAATTGGCGCATGCCCAAGAGCCTAGGAATTTATGGGCACTGCGTGTACGGGAAGCTACATCGTAGCGATTTCCCTAACGCGGTTCATAGAACAAAAGGTACTCTTGTATATACCCGTTCGGATTGCCGGGGTCCATATCGAGTTGAGGAGATTGGCGGGTACATATATTTTTTGAGCATCATAGACAACTACTCAAGGATGAATTGGATATTCGTGTTGAAGCACAATAGTGAAGCCTTCAAAAAATTGAAGGAATGGAAGACCTTCGTAGAGAATCAGGCAGGAAAGAATGTGAAGAGGTTGCGCACGAACAACGGCTTAAAGTTCTGCTCATCAGAGTTACGAATTTTTCAGGAATCACTCGCAATCACACCAAAGCCTAATGGTGTAGCCAAAAAGAATATATTAGACACTTCTAGCAAAGAAAAGGTGTATGCTTTTGAATGCATGTCTTACAAGAGGTTTTCTGGGGAGAGGCAATCTCCATGGCATATTATCTTGTAAAATCGGATCCCGCACACTTGTATAGGATGCAAGATTCCTATAGAAGATTGGTCCAAAAAAGTAGCAGATTACTCGGATATGAGGGTATTTGGTTGAATTGCCTATTCTCATGTGGACTGTGGAAAGCTATAACCAAGGGCGAAGAAGGGGGAATTAATGGGCTACGGGACGGGTGTGAAGGGTTACAAGGTTTGGCCAGACAAAAAAATTATACAATTTATACCTAGCAGAAGTGTGGTATTTGATGAGTGTTCAATGTTGATGACAAGTCCTGTGGAGATAGAGGTTGGAGATGTAGGGAAGAAGGTGGAGGCAAGTTCAAATCCTAATCATCCTAAGGAGCCAAAATTCCTTACACTGCTGCCCGAAACCAAGGAGGAAGAAGCAAAAGAATTTTTGAGGATGTGTCGCTACCAAAGGAACTAGTTCAACAGAGTATTGAAAGGATGACCAATGAGAGTCATAAAGCCTCTGGAGAGATACAAATATGATGGCATGGTGGGATATGCATTGCAGGTAGCTGAGGAGGTGGAGGATGAGTCGTCCAGTTATAAGGCTGCAATTTCTAGTTCTCAGTCAGCACAATGGATTGCCGCAATGAGAGAAAAGATAGAGTCTCTTAGCAAAAACTTTACTTTAGAGCTTGTTAAATTACCAGCTAAAGGAAGATTGTCACTTGCAAGAAGGTTTTAAGAAGAAAGGAATGTATTGCAACTAGAGAGGGTGTCAAGTATAAAGAACATTAGTTGCAAGAGGGATCGGTCAGAAAGAAGAAGTTGACTACAACGAGATCTTCTCATTGTGGTCAGACATACTTCGATCAGGGCGACTAGTGCTGGCGGCACACCACAAATTAGAGCTTGAGCAGCTAGATGTGAAAACAGCTTTCATACATGGGGAGTTGGAGGAAGAGATTTATATGGGCCAACCGGAGGGGTTCCAACTTCGTGGAAAAGAGGAAAATGTGTGCAAGCTGAAAATATATCTCTATGAACTTAAAAAAGGTCTTTGAGCCAATAGTACAAGAGGTTTCACAGCTTCATGTTGAAGATTGGTAACCAGAAGTGCGAGTATGATTGCTTCGTGTATCGACAAACTATTGCGAGGTGAGGCCCGTATCTACTAATTTCTGTATGTGGGATATATTTTGATTGCAACACAGGATATGAAAGACATACATGAATTGAGAGTTATCTCAGTGTAAAATTCGAGATGAAGGATCTGAGGGCTGCTCCGAAAATTCTAAGAGTTGAGATTTATAGAGATGGGACGAAGAAGAATAGAATTTTCTTATCACAACAGAGATACATCAAGAAGGTCTTGGGGAGGTTCAAGAGGTTATCATCTAAAGCTATAGATACTTCTATGGCAACTAAAAGCAAGCTGGGAATGTACACCGTGTAGATTGAAGAGGAGAATGGGTACATGTACAAGGTTCCATGTGCTAGCGCATTTGGAAGCCTCATGTATGCTATGGTTTGTAATCGATCGAAAATAGCATTCGATGTTAGTATGATTGGATGTTTTATGGCTAAACCGAGTAAGAATCACTAGCAGCTGGTGAAGAGAATATTCAAGTACCTTAAGGGTACGTCTGAAATTGGCCTATGTTTGGGGCTAATGAAAACCTCATGGTAGCAGGGTTCTCGGATTCGGACTATGCAGGGGATATTGATAGTAGGAGATCAATGACTGGCTAATGTTTACTGTGGGAGGTTTTTTTATGAGTTGGAAGGCTACACAACAGCCGACGATGACTTTGTCAACCACGGAGGCGGAATACATGGCTATAACGGAAGAAGCAAATGGGGCAATTTGGCTTAAAGGTATGACCAATGACATAGGCGTACTTCAAGATCTAGCGATAGTGGACTGTGATAGCTTGAGTGCAATTTTCTTGACTAAGGAACATGTTCATCATGAAAACCAAGCATATCGACGTCATGTATCATTTTTTTGAGAAAAGAGAGTGTGATAAAGGTAAAGAAGGCAAGGACAAATAAAATCCCCGCGAATATGTTCACGAAGCCAGTTCCGGAGAGACAATTTTAGCATTGTCTGGAGTCGCTCAACATCTTGAGCCAGTGAGGCCCTATGGGGAATGTCGGACCCGGTGGGGGTCCATTTTGTCTTTGTGACGACAAACATTAGATGCGGAGAAGGAAAGCTTTATTTGCGAGAAGATGAGTTGTTGTTGCTGATGAGAGAATTCAAGTCAATGTGGATATTTGTCGGATTGTGCCTTGAATAGTTTAAGAAATCATCAAGAAAATCAACAAGGATCAAGGGAGCCTAAATTGAGAGCAAATGAATAAGGAGGACAAAGGCAGTCGCATTCAGGTTGTAGCAGAGGTCGCACGACCAGCAAGGCCAGGTCGGAGGTCCGACATTTTGGAATTGTTTCCTAATCCATCTAGGAAGGCTCCTATGCACTATAAAAGGTCTCCCTGGTGTCTAGGACGTGTATGCATTGTATTAGACTTGTTCCTCTCATTAATAAAGATCTCTCTTTTCTGTGGACGTAGTTCCCTCGATTTTGGCTAGCGAACCACGTAAAATTGGTGTTTTCTCATTTCTTTCATCGTTCGTGAGGCGTTGGTGTTATAATAGAGACTTCGAGCTACTTCCCGCAAATTATGTCTACATCATGCAGTATACCATACAAACATAATTTTAGATTATCGTTGACAAGTTTTGTTAACATGGTATTTAAACTGAAACGAGGGTTTCAAATAAAACTGAAAATGATAAATTATTTAGAAAATTGTCAAAATTAGAAAGAAAATTACTACTAAAGAAATTATGTCTAAAAGGTTTATAATAAGTTCTAATTTCTATTAGAATTTTTCCTATATTATCGTCCCATAGACACACTAATTACAAAAGTGATATAAGCTTCAAATGGTATGATCTACAAAACATAGACTACAAGGGATATGAGTAAAAGCAATAATCTGCGAGGAAATAAGTAGACATAACTAGTCAATTAATGTTAAGAGAGTGTACACTTTTGGAAGCAAAAATGTTATATATCCCAAAAATGATGTCAAAAGTGTCCCAAACTTGCCACTTCTCCTTTATTAACCAATATCTTGAAACTTACTTTAAGTAGTGGTGGACCCTATAGATGATGTGGGTGTTTTGTATATTATCGGGATGTTTTTTTTTTGTACGTATATCATTGCTCTTTTGGAAGAGAAATGTTTGAGCGCGTGAACCCATCTTTCACCTAGCTTTCAAAATTGGTTATAACCACTAAGACGAGATAAAAGAACTAATAATAAATGGGAGAGTAATCAATATTTATTATCTTAAGAGTAGTTTAGCATTACAAATTCAGAAGCTAGTTGTAGATGGTGCTAACAGACAGATCATAGCCACGTGGCAGCCATCCAGCATGCCTAGTTGTGCTCCATACACACCAGATAACTACCCATGCTTATCCAGTTGGGGGCTGCGGGACAGGGCCCTCGCGTACCAACCACACATGACTTGTAGGAGACTTGTGGTTTGTAGGCTAGAGTAAGGTCTGTTGCGCGTGAACGACAACCAAGCTCGCGCGCGACCTCTTGTAACTGGCTGAGAGGTTTAAGGCTCACGTATCCGATAAATGCGGACTATCTCATAACGGTCTCCGATATATGTGGGCAGATGCGTAACGTTCCCTATATATACGGTCAAACGTTCCGTTACAGGGGCTATCATCAAGCCGCCATTTATGGGGCATTAATCCCCTTACAACGGTCACTTCCCCACTATATATATAGGATCTTTAGCCCTCTATTGCAAGCGCTTGGACACCCTAATTTCTCTCAGATCTTTTTCTAGTCTACTATCTCACTTTCAAGAGCAGTTTCCTTTACTTAGTCTCTCCCTACTCACACCCTACACTTCTATGTGTTTATACTCTCAAATCTCCTGCTTCAGGTGTACACCTAGATCTCTCTTACGAATTTCCTTGTGCACACTAGTCAAGAGATGATTTAGGGTTATAGAGCATTCCTTTGAGAGGACTAAACATGAAAAGTCGGTCCTTGTAGAACAGAGACGAAAGTTCTAGGTTCAGTAAATTGTAATGCCCTGTTGCAGTTTATTCACTTTTTAAAGGAGAAAACCACTTCAACTTAGAAGAGTTGCAGTTTATTCACTTTTTAAAGGAGAAAACCACTTCAACTTAGAAGAATAATTGTAATTGAGCAAATAATGATCGATGGTATATTTATGTTGCTGTAAATTATTTGATTGTAAAATCACATTTTCCGGCATTGCTTATGCGATCTATATCCTAAAATTTTTTTATCAAACATCTTATTTTCACTCCGAGTATGTAAATTTACTTGGACACTTGTAATTTGTTAGCCATTTTTTAAAGAGACGCCTACGGCTCCAAACAGCTCATAGTACGTAACTCTTCCACTACCACCACCATCCATCACTCCAACTACCAACAACTCTGCCACCATCACTTTCGCCACAACCAGTGCTTTCACTCACCACCTTTCCCCCATCTCGATTGGTATTCCTACCATTTTGTAGCAATTTGAGAAGCTACGATGTCTAATTTACAACAATGCGAGAAGCTGCAGTCTCTAAACTTGGGTTAACGCTATTTGATTAATTCTTCTTCATTGATTGATTGATTGATCATAAAACTGAACTGACAACGGCACCAACTCTTTAGTAATTACATCAAAAACCCTAAACACTTAACTAATATAAATAAAACCCCAAACAATTAACGCACTTCCTAAGCTCTTAATAACTTGATCAAAACAAACTCTTAATAACTTCAATAAAACTACTGAATCCCCCCCCCCCCGAACCTCCATCAGTCGCCAACAACCACAAATTCCATCACTATCACCAACTCATGGCCCATTATTGCTGCTAGCACAACTATCTATCGTTGCTTATGCCACCACCACAACTACAGTCGCCACTGCCATTGCCACCATCACACTGCCATTGCCACCATCACACCCTCCCCCCCCCCCCAAGTGTTGCAACCCACAACCTCCATTACTCCCCACCAACCACAAACTCCACCACTATCACCAACTCCGGGCGCATTATTGCTGCTAGCACAACTATCTATCGTTGCTGATGCCACCACCACAACTACAGTCGCATTGCCATTGCCACCATCAGCCACCACCAATGCCCCCACCATAACTCACCACCACCACGGGCCCTACCTACGGCCAACTATGCCACCAATTACCAAAAGTTAAACCCGGGACTCCAATGAATGAAGGAGTATAAATGTTAAATAAACACATAAAATAATTGCACCGGAATAATTTCACAAATAATAACCAAGCATGAAATCTTATACTCCACTTCTTTAAACATTTTAGTTCCAAATATTTTACTTCAATGTTTAAGTGTCAATCTGAAAAGTTTCCGTTTACTTTCAAGATCCCAGATTTATAAACCCCTAATTAACAATATTTATTACATTTCAAAAATTTGTTTTCAGACAAAATTCCAGTAATAATAAAGGTCAGAGAATCAGTTCCGGACAATAAGGTTATAGGATACATTCAAATCAAGAACTGTTGAAGTCAGAACAAAATACGTATATAGAAGATTCTAAAATCCCCTTCTTTCGTTGATTCAGTTATTGTATTCCAATGAAGACCGAAACCACGTTTCATAAACAAACAATTAAATTACTCTAATCTAATCTCTCTGATGAATTAGTATTCATCGCCTCCATTCTCCTCCTTCCTCTCTGTTTCCACATCTGAATTGAATTCATAGATTAAGACCCAGCCATCATGTCTCGTCTGTACCCGTCCTTCTCATATTCAATACTTCATTTCCTTCTTCTGAAAAATCAAAGTCTTCAACTGCCTGCTACAGCAGGAAAATTCAAACTTTTAGCTCCGAAAATGTTCGATTCTCCGAGAATTGGCCGTACCAAAATGAAGATCTTCTCCACCGTATCGTTCGCAATCTTGCTTTTGATCGTCATCAGCTTCAGTAGCTTTGTATCGAATCTGTCTCTGCACTCTTCAGCTGGCGGCAGAAACAGAGTCGGCGGCCTAAAGCCGAGTCAGGTCGTGGCAAACTCACTAGTCGACGAAGAACCAATTCTTCGCCGGAGGAATCTTACAGAGCAAGAAACCATCAAGGAGAAACTGGAGGGAATTTACATCCCCGGTAGTCAATCAACAGAATTCAATGCTAAGATGGAGAATTTCCTTGGTGGCGGTGAGTGCAGGGTTAAATTCTTCATGACATGGATTTCTCCGGTGAGTTCTTTCAGCCATAGAGAGTTTCTGGCAATCAAGAGCGTATTCGATTCAAACAAGAAAGGCTGTTTGGTAATTTTGTCGAAAACCATGGACAGCCCACTTGGTTATTCCATCCTGAAACCACTCGTTGACTCCGGGTTCCGTGTCCTTCCAATAACACCGGACTTGAAGTTTCTGTTCCACGACACGCCGGCGACGTCGTGGTTAGACGATATCGCGAACGGTAGAAAAAACCCCGGCGAGATCCCACTGGAACAGAATTTGTCAAACTTGATCAGGCTTGCTGTTCTGTACAAATACGGAGGCGTGTATTTGGACACTGATGTCATAGTATTGAAAGACTTTTCGCGGTTGACGAACACAATTGGAGCTCAAAGCGTGGATTTAACGGGCAAATGGACGAGATTAAACAACGCGGTGATGGTTTTCGACAAGAACCATCCACTCCTCTACAAGTTCATGGAGGAATTTGCTTCCACGTTTGATGGGAACAAATGGGGACACAATGGCCCTTACTTGGTCTCAAGGGTGGTCAAGAGAATTGAGTTGGGAGCTGGACAGGGTTGTAATTTCACAATCCTGCCGCCATTGGGGTTTTATCCGGTGGATTGGACTAAAATATCAGCACTTTTCGCTAAGCCCACTGATCTTCCTGAACCAAAATGGGTTGAAGCCAAGTTATGCCAGCTGAGAAGCTCGACCTATGGATTGCATTTGTGGAATAAACAGAGTAGAGGAATGAAGATTAAGGAAGGAAGCATAATTGACCGATTGATCTCAAGAACATAGTTCAGGAGGTTCTAAGTACATATCATCATATTTATTCTTTTGTGAATTACCACTAGAAGATTAGGCTTTTCTTTCTCTCTATCCGTCAAGACTCGGAGACTTTCAGATTTTTGCATAAATATTTTGCTTCAATGCAAATAAGATGAAGTAGTGAATGTACTGCAGAAATCATCTATTAGCAGAAGTTGTGAATAATACTGCAGAGTATATCTATTGTGCAATGTACTGCAAAAAAAACTGTTGTGGTTTTCTTGGAGAAAGTTGTTACTAATTTGCCTGTTTTTCTTTGTCAATAATGGCTTGCAATTAAAAAAGTGGCTAATGCAAGTGGTGAAGGATGTTTATGATCAATCCGTCCCTTTAATTAGAATTTAAGAGTAGGACCCTGGCAATATAGGAGTACGTTTTTTTGAAATTTGGGCTCATTTGTTTTTAATTAGAGAAGCAACTTTTTATCTTCGTCTCCAACGACAGGCCCGGATTTTGTAGTTTAAGTAATTTGCTGAAAAGATCCGTCCCACCTGAGTATCTCCGTTAATGTTTAGCCAGATTGTAGTAAAGTGTTGGGTTAATTGCATTTTATCCCATGTGGTTACGGGTTTGTGCGAAAGACCTCCCTAAGGTTTAAAATATCGCTATGTCCCCTTATGTTTTCAATTTGATGAGGTAAGGGAGTAATTTTGCGTTAACGAGGGTAAAAAGACTTTAATGCCCTTTTATAAATAGCATACACCCTTCATTTTCTCATTTCACTTTCTCTCTCTAAACTCTCTTTTTCTTTTTAATTTCTCTACACTTTCTTCTCTTTCATCTTTCCAGATCTTTTTTTCTTTACCATTTACAGCTGCCTTCAGCGCCGCAGCTCAAAAAAAGTGGATGCTCATCGTTAGAAGAATTTTTTTGCCATTGGAATAGGCTTTGGAAATGAGGCATATATATAAATTTTCACTAGTCAAATATCAGGAAACTCTTTTCAGCTAGTAAAAATTGTTCTAAGTTTAAGATATTTTGTTATGGTAGTCGAGTATGTGAGTTCACTTTTGTTCTTGATTTCCCTCTGCAATGATCTGGAAAATGAAATGAAATGTTTCTTCTCCTACCCAGATCTTTGTCTTTAAACTCTCTTCTCATTTCAATTTCTCTCTCTAACCTACTTCTTCATTTTCTCTTCTAAAACCCAGCAGACGCAGATTCTTCTCCAACCTAGAAGTGGCGGGAGATCTTCCACTACGCGTCCTCCGCCTTCCACCTGCACGGTCCGCCGCCTTCACTTCGCTGACGTCCTCTCCGCCGTGTTCGTCCGCTTCCGCCGATGTGTTTGCTGGCGGTAGCAGCACCAAGGCGACATCTTCCTCTTCCTTCCCTGACCTCCTCCCCCTCCTCCTCCTCCTCCTTCCCCCACATCCTCTTCCTCATCCTCCTTCATCAAATCCTCCACCACCTCATCATCCTCCTCCTTCTCTCCTCCTGTCGTCCCTCCTTCCCCAGATCTATTTTCAGATTTTTTTGTGAACACTAAGGGTAAAATGGGTATAAAGAGTTGAAATTTGATCAATTCTGTTAGTCTTAATGGAACAAAAACAAACCACAGACGGGTTAAGTGCAACATTTGAGACCATAAGGGATTTTTTTGCACAAACCACTAACAACATGGGAGGGGTGGTAAAATGCAATTAACCCTAAACTTTTTTTTTAAGTTGTTATATATTTAAAATTATTCACTCGGAATTAAAACTATGTTTGTGTCGTAAAAGAGTAAGAATTAAAATAGAATGTGAAGGATAAGAGACCCGCTATCTGCGTGATGACAAGGAAACGGCTGGGTGGCATAACATCTTTTTTTTTATCTAGCAATATGTAGTTAACGTTATGAAATATATTATTGTTATTGTGAATGTTCTAAACATATTGTATTATCAAACTTGGTTGATACTGATTGACCCCCACACCGTATATATAGAGTAGTTTGGTGGAGAATAATACTCACTTCATATTCTTCCATACACTATTCTCCCTTCTCTACTTTTGACTTTACAACAGTTAATTCGTTTTCATGTCTTGTTTTAGCGATCGTAATGGTAAGTACATTGAAATAGATAGTGCTGGAGTAGATTCCTTAGAGGCAATCTATATTTAGTATGAACATTATTTTGGCTAAAACATTCATATATTATCCATGGAGATATTTAATATGATGAAGTCCTTAGATTGCAATGTGTAGCTTATGTTAAATATCTCTAGTACATTATATTCATTAATAGGACGATCACTATAGACTAGTATCTGGGTAGATTTATATGGAGATATCAATTCTAAGACATGGGTATGCATCATGATTAATGGCATACTGGATTGAGCCACAACGAGAAGGCTACACAAAATTATGGTAACGTCACAAGTGCCTCTCGTAGTGACAATGGTGTTGTAATCCTTTGACTTGAAGTCACTACATACTCTAAACTAACACATGGGTATGCATTAGGAGTAATGGCATAATGGAAGTGATATAGAGAGGATTTGTCCCTACCACATAATAGGAGAAAATATCCATGGCTACTTGAGGGGTAGAGCTTATGGAATGTCTAGCCTGACTCATATAAATCAATATAGAGATATTGATGTTATCTGTGTAGATAAGCTTATTTACACGATCGAGAAACTATTGATTTGATATACGAGTTTGAAATTTATGTCTCGTGTCCACTTCGGATATAGAGGAAAAGGAATAACACAACACGGGAACATTGGGCCCAAGGACTGTTGGATCACAGACTATTTCTGTTTGTTGGATAGCGTAGATGTGTTGCTAGACATCGCTCTATGTTTGTAATTTTTACTGTCAACTAAGTAGAAACCTAAAGGGGCACACACCAAATGTATTAACTGGATTTGGATATTAATTAGTTGGACTAATTAACAAAAAGGATCAAAACGCAACCACAAGCAAAGTTAGTAGGACTAATTTGCAAGGATGACTAATCCTTGTATGGACATGATTAGTATTGGGAAATATACTGTCAATAAGGAGTTATTAATTTTATAAGGGTATCCTAGCTTATTATTTCTCAAGAAAGTCATTATTAAGAAAAATAACAAAGAAAGGAGAGAGACAAGGAAGATGCCGAAGCCCCAAACCCGTCCACCCCTACATTGTCGTCGGCCACAAGGTGGCACACGACCTTGGTGCTCCATTATGCGTGATCTTTTCTGCCTCCTTCTTCCCGTTGCTAGAAATTCACGTGGAGGAGGTTTCAGCTACAAATCCAAAGGTGTGGATACCGTAGAGACGAATGTAGTGATCACACAAACTAAGGTACACAATTCTTTGGCCTTCATCATGTTATGAGTGATTTCCTGTGATTTGTCTTATGATTTTCACCATGCACTTTGAGCTTCAGAAGCAACATGAGAACATGGAGCGTACTATGTGATCGTACTTTTGAAGCAGCTCTTCCAAGAGCAAGCGCGACATGAGCGGTATGAAGTATCCCAAGCACTGTTCAAGAGCAGTTTGTGAGAGGGGAACTCTGTCGGGCCTCATGTGCTCCGTATGATCGAATACATAGATAATCTTGAGAGGTTAGGCTTCCCGTTCGGCCAAGAGTTGGCAACTGATGTCATCCTGCAATCGTTGTCGGATGGTTATAGCCATTTCCATCATGAATTGTAACATGAATGAGATCAACAAACCTCTGATAGACCTGCTCAATATGTTGAGGACTACTGAACAAAGATTTAACAAAGGTAAAGGCAAGGCCATACTTATGGTCAATAGACGGAAGAGCAAGCGAGTTGCTTCCACCTCCAAAGGAAAGATCATGAAAGTTTCGAAATCCAAGGAAGTTGCCTTAAATCCTGCTGGTGGTGTCTCTAAGGGTGCATGTCACTATTGTAGTCAAGCAGGCCACTGGAAGAGGAACTGCCCAAATTATCTGGAGGACAAAAGGCTTGGAATAGTGATTTCACCACCACCAAGTATTTTTGTTATAGATGTGAATTTGTCTATCTCTTCATCTTGGGTATTAAATACTGATGTGGATCTCACATTTGTCGAAATGTGCAGGATCTCAAGAGAAGTAGGCGACTGGCTAAAGGGGAAATAGACTTAAGCGTGGGGAATGGATCAAGAGTAGTTGCATTAGCCTCCGGCGTTTATGAGTTATATTGGCCATATGGACTAATTTTAGAATTAGACAATCACTATTATGTCCCTGCTATGAGCATAACATTATATATATTTCTTGTTTGGACGAGAAAGGTTTTTCTATAAAATAAAGGACATGTGTTAGCTCCATTTATTTTGATAGTATACACTATTGTAATGCACCTTTTTCTAATGGATTGTATATCCTTGATCTAAATAATTCCGTGAATAACTTAAATACCAAGAGGATTAAAAATATTGATTTAAATCCAATTTAACTATGGCACTGTCGTTTAGGCCATATAAACGAGAAACACATTTCTAGACTCCATAAGGATGGATTTTTTGACTCGTTCGATTGAGAATCATATGAGACATGTGAATCTTGTTGATTAGGTAAAATAACAAAGTATCCTTTCAATAAGAAAGGTGTGACGACTAGTGAGTTACTGGCACTCATACATACTGATGCGTGTGGGCCGTTTCCCACGCCTGCCAGATGTGGTTATCTTTATTTCATTACATTTACTGATAACTTCAGTAGATATTGATATGAAGGCCAAATCCGAATCCTTTGAAATTTTCAAAGAATGCAGGAATGAAGTGGAGAAGCAACTTGGCAAGAGTATTAAAGATCTACGATCGGATCAAGGAGGAAAATGCTGAAGCCAAGAGTTTGACGACTATCTTAGAGAGTGTGGGATCTTGTCCCAACTCACTCCAGCCACATTGGAATGGCGTGTCCGAGAGGATGAATTACACCCTGTTGGACATGGTGCGGTCTATGATGTGTCAAGAAGATCTTCCAATATCGTTTTGGGGACATGCTATATTGAATGCAGATTTTACCATTAACTGTGTTCCATCCAAATCGGTCATGAAGATACCATATGAGATATGGAATGGGAGGCGTCTCATAGTGTCGTTTATGAAGACTTGGGGTTACGACGTCTATGTAAAGCGTCTACAAAAAGACAAGCTCGAACCCTATTCAAATAAGTGTAAGTTTGTGGGATATTCTAAGGAACCGAAAGGATATTGTTTCTACAATCCAATCGAGAACAAAGTGTTGCTCGGACTGGCATGTTTTTAGAAAGAGAATTTGTCTCTAAAGAAGCCAGTGGGAGGACTTTAGAGTTTGAAGAAGTTGAAGAACCCTGAAAAACTGATCCTACAATGGAGCATCAACAGGAACCACAAGTTGTTGGTGAAATCCGTCGGTCCAGTAGGGTACGTCTGAGCCCGGTGACGTACTACTCATGGATAATGAGCCTACTACCTATGGAGAGGCAATGAAACGGCCAGATTCTAAGAAGTAGCTTGAAGCCATGAGATCATAAATGAAATCCATTTATGCCAACAAAGTATGGACTTTGGTAGAACCACTCGAAGGGGCTCGACCCATAGGGTGCAAGTTGGTCTTTAAGAAGAAGATCGACATGGATGGAAATGTAGTTGCCTACAAGGGCTGATTGGTGGCAAAAGGGTTCAGACAGATTCATGGTATTGACTATTCTTAAACCTTTTCCCCAGTCGTGACGACCAAATCCATTCGTATCTTACTTGCTATTGCAGCTTATCACGACTATGATATTTGGCAGATGGATGTCAAAACAACTTTTATGTATGGAAACCTCCTTGAGGATGTGTACATGACATAGCTAGAGGGTTTTGAGGATCAAGAGCATGCCAATAAATTCTGTAAGTTGCAGCAATCCATCTTTGTATTGAAGCAAGCTTGTAGGATTTGGAATTGACGTTTTAATGACGCGGTCAAAGAGTTTGACTTCATCAAGAACGAATATTAGCCTTCTGTTTACAAGAAGGTTAGCGGGAGTTCTGTTGTGTTTCTGGTCTTGTATGTGGATGGCATACTACTCAATGGAAACGACATTCCTACATTGCAGTCTGTTAAAGATTGGCTAGGGAAGTGTTTCGCAATGAAGGACTTAGGGGATGCATCTTATATACTTGGTATAAAGATCTATAGGGATAGATCTAGGAAGATGTTCACCTAAGCCAAAGTACATACATAGACAAGGTGTTGAAACGGTTCAACATGCAGGAATCAAAGAAAGGATACTTGCCCATGTCGCACGGAGTCACCCTTTCGAAGACTGACTCAGCTTAAGAAGGACCGCATGATTAAGATCCCGTACACGTCGGCTATATGATCTATCATGTACGCCATGTTGTGTCATACAATTTGAGTATGGAAAGCAGATACCAGTCCAATCCGGGTGAGAGTCGCTGGATGCTGTCATGAATATCCTTACGTACTTGAGAAGAACACAGGATGCATTCTTGCAATTTAAGGAAGAACTTGGTGTAATTAGTTACACTGACGGGAACGTCCAAACCGAAAAGGATAACTAGAGATCGCAGTCGGGCTATGTGTTTTGCCTGAATGGAGGACCTGTGAGCTGGAAGAGTTCCAAGCAAGAGACAGTTGTTGATTCTATAATTAAAGATGAGTACTTTGATGCGGCAGTCGCATTAAAGGAAGCTGTTTGGATTAGGAAGTTCATACTGAGCTTTGTGTGGTTCCTAGCATTGTGGATCCCATTGCGTTGTACTCTGAAAACACAGGGGCGATCGCACAAGCCAAGGAACCCAGGTCACACCATAAATTTAAAGACATTCTGAGCAGATTCCATCTTATTTGAGAGATCATCTAAAGAGGATATGTGAAGATATGCAAGATTCCAACAGACAATAATCTTTCAGATCCACATACAAAGCCGCTTGTTCAGCGCAAGCATAAATCGTACACTATATCTATAGACATACGAGATGCAAAAGATTGGCTCCAGTGCAAGTGTGAAACTGTTGGAGTATATGCCCTAGAGGCAATCTATATTTAGTATGAACATTGTTTTGGCTAGAATATTGATATATTATTTATGGAGATATTCAATAATGAAGTCCTTACATTACAATGTGTTGCTTATCTTAAATATCATTAGTCCATTATTTTGATTAAAGGAAAATCACTATAGACTAGTATGTGGTTAGATTGATATGGAGATATCAAGTCAAATACATGGGTATGCATTAGGAGTAATGGCATACTGGATTGACCCACAATGAGAAAGCTACATTAAATTATTTTAACTTCACAAATGCTTCTCTTAGTGACAATGGTGTTGTAATCCTAGGACATGAAGTCACCAGATACTCTAGTTGTGAAATATCATGTTTTGATATTATCAAACGTTACACCATAATTGAGTAAGTATAAAGTCGGGCATGATAGGAAGCAAGTTGAGAGATGGAAGTGATATAGAGAGGATTTGTCCCTCCCACATAATGGGAGAAAATATCCATGGCCACTCGAGAGGTAGAGCTTAGGGAATGTCTTGCCAGACTCAGATAAATCAATATGGAGATATTGATGTTATATTTATAGATAAGCCTATTCCCCAGATCGAGAAACTATGGATTGGTTATACGAGTGTGACATTTATGTCTCGTGTGCAATTCGGATATAGAGACAAAGGGATAAAACAACACGTGAACATTGGGCATAAAGTTTTTCGGGTCACTGACTATTCTATTAGTTTGGTAGCATATATGTGTTGCTAGTCACCGCTCCATGTTTGTAATTTTTACTTTCAACTAAGTAAAACCTACAGGGTCACACACAGAATGGATTAAACTAGATTTGGATATTTATTAGGTGGACTAATTAATAAAGGGATACAAACGCAACCACAAGCGAAGTTAGTAGGACTAATTTAAAAGGAGGATTAATTTGTGTATGGACATGATTAGTATTGGGTAAATATACAGTTAACAAGGAGTTATTAACTATGTAAGGGTATCCTAGCTTATTAGTTTTCAAGACAAATCATTATTGAGAAAAATAACAAAGCAAGGAGAGTGACAAGAAGTGGTCCAAGCCCCTAACCCATTCCCCCCTCCATTGCCGTTGGCCACTAGGTGGCACACGACCTTGCTGCTCTTTTCTGCGTTATCTTTTCTGCCTCCTTCTTCCTGTTTCTAGCACTTCACATGGAGAAGAATTCCAGCTACAAATCCAAAGGTGTGGATACCGACAAAATTCTTCATAGTGATCACGCAAACTAAGGTACAACATTCTCTTGCCTTCATCATGTTATGAATGCTTGCCTGCGATCCGTGGAGGGATTTGATCAGGATTTATTTGTTTATATTCTGCTGCATTACCTGCATCAAAATCCTACAGATAGGGGTTTGCAATATTGGTAGCATGTAGGGGTTTCTTAGTTTTTAATACTAAAAGTTTGAGCTCTGACTATTTAACCAAAGAATTGGCGTGCTACCGGTCTAGCGAATTGGTCTTTGAAAAATACCCTCCTATTGGTGGTACCTCAGAAGCCCTGCTTGATCGGAGCAGAGGTTGGCGCTGAGAAAAGGGCGCGCACCGGGAGAGAATTGGGCAGAGAAGGAGGGTTTCGCCGATGTTGGCGGCAGTGATGAGGGCTCTACTTTTCTGTTTCTTGTTCAGAAATGGAAGGAGACAGAGAGGGCTTTGTGAGTGTGTTTTTGCAGTTGGGGGAAATCGGGAGAAGAAAATGTTTGGGTTTATACCCGTTGGAATTTGAGGGGACGTGGTGGCATTTGATTGAATTTTTGCCGAAGGGTGGGGAGGTGGAGTTCGTTGGTTTCACAGGTAATGGTGTGTTGTGCATGAGAAGGAGGTTAGGGATGAGAGGTGAAGTTTTCCCGTGAGGGTGGAGTACGTAAGGAGGAGATATATATATATACTTATATATATATATACATATATATATATATATATTGACGAGACAAATAATTGAGTGTTACACCCATTAATATGTAACTCTAAAAAACTTATAAAAACTTAAAAGTTAAATAGAAAATAAATCAGAAAAGTAGGAGAGAAAAAATTTAACAAACTCCATGATAATATATTTTCCGGAAATAAACTTTCTAAAGTTATCAATTTGACCTCTTAGTAGAGTATTGACAGTTTCTAGCAGTTGACCACCGCGTAAGGCATTTACTGGCAGTTCAATCAACCGGAAAGTGCTGCAACTTCCTCTTTCTTCAAGAGGTCCGGTACTCATCCTTTGAGAAATTTCTATTTTCTTTACCTTATACTTTCTTTTCCACAATTTCATGCAACTATGGAGGAAAGTACGTCCTTGGGAACAGAAGAAAGGCATACAGAACCAGATATAGCTTGGGCTATAAACCATATGAATCTAACAGAAGAAGAACAAGTTATTTATCTTCCTGAAGCCTTTATCGATGATGGAATCAGAAATTTTGAAAACATCATATTTGGCAAGATATATCACAACAGACCGATAACTCTGTTGATCTTCATGCCACCTTATGCAATCTGTGGGAAGAACTAGAAGGATTTTAGGTAATTGCTCAGGGGAAACATCTTTTTCAGTTTCTTTTTTCCAAAATAGAAGATATTGAAAAGATTTTAAACAATCAACCTTGGATCTTTAATGGTAGTCTGATTGTGATGAATACTTGGTTTGAAGGAAAAAAACATGCTTACTGTTGACTAAAATGAAGCAGTTTTTATGTTACACTTGAAAACATGCCTTCTGAATGTCTCATTATGAAAGTAGGAGAAAGTATTGCAAGTGCTCTTGGCATAAAATACAATGTTGAAGTTCCTGAAATAGCCAGTTGAGATGGTAGATATATAAGATCAAAAGTTGGCATGTCTATAAACAAACCTCTGCAAAGATGCATTAAGATCAAGAATCCAAATTACCTTTTCACTGTGAATTTTGTTGCTTGATTGGACATGATGTCAAAAAACAGTTCAAGTATCAAAAAGAGACAGAAACAAGGATTGCCAACTAACAACTTGTAAGGAAATTGGCTCAGAAGTGCTCAAAATCCTGCAAATCCTCTTTACATCCCTTTCCAAAAACCCAATTTAAACACTGATGATTGCAGGAATTCAAAGGGTCCTGCTTCTACAAGAACAACCAGTAAGGGAACTGGTAATAAAGAAGGAGTTTCAGTATCCAAACAATTTCCCAGAAATAAAGGAAAAGAAGTTGTCAGTGTCAATTATGCCGTTCAGAACATCATAAATGTTGTAATGAGGGTCAGAAGAAGAAAAGGAAAATTTTTCTATCTCCAGATAGGGTCCTACTGGTAATAATTCCCTTCTTATCCGTGATGGTACTAATAAGACCAATCAAGTTGTCGAATATGAAGAGAATGCTTCTCTTGGAAAAGACAACAAAAGAAGCAGAAGTGAACAAAGACTAGCAAATTTGTCTTTCCTTGATGAGATATCGGCAGGGTTTGATGACAACCTCTGCTTGAAGCCATGTAAACATTATGTTGGAATGCACGAGGTTTGGGAAACACTCGTGCATTCCTAGCCCTCAAAGACAAAGTGAGGGTGGAGGTTCCTCAGATTATTTTCATCATTGAAACCAAGTTGGACTTTCGTAAAGCTGAAAGTATTAGAATCAAGTTACAGTACAAGCATGGAATACATGTTACTAGAGTAGGCCTTCCTGGATTCCTTTCAATGCCGTGGATAGAAGATGTTGATTTTCACGTATTAAAATATTACAAGTACTTCATTCACTGCAAGGTTCATGATTCCAAGGATCCTTCAAAGTGGTATTTGCTCACAGGTTTTTATGGCAATCCTGACACTTATCTCAGGGGTTTATCCTGGGAACTTCTTAAAAGACTTAAAAAACCTAACCCCCTCACTCTTTGGATAGTCATGGGTGATTTCAGTGAAATCACAGGCCACCCTGAATATTGGGGTTCTTCATTGAGAAGTGAATCATAGATGGCAAATTTCAAAAAACTGTATTAGAAACTGTGGCATTTACCAAGTACCCACTTGTGGTAGTTTCTTTACTTGGACTAACAATAGACAAGGAAGATATCATACCAGAGAGAAGTTAGATAGGACTCTAGGTAACAACTCTTTTCTTCATATCTTTAACCATTCCTCAACAGAAGTTCGGGGAATGAGCAACATTGATCATCACCCTTAAATTGTTATCATTTAATCTCAGAAACAAAGGCCAGTTTATAAGAGAAGGTTTCAGTTCTCTTACAGTTGGACGAGAGATGACCATTGCAGACAGTTAATTTCCAACAAATGGAACCAAGGAGATTTTATTACTTCCACAAACTCTTTCCAGAACAAACTTCAAGAGATAGCTTCTGAATTGCATAATTGGGATAGAAGAGATCAGTAGAGGTAAAGTTATTTCAAGGCTACAAAATCAATTTTCTTATCTCACAAATCAGTATCCAGACTCGGGTAACCTGCAAAGAATGATGACTAATCAGAATGATATCAACATAATGTTGTTAGAAGATGAAATGGGCTGGACGCAGAAATCTAAGGCTCTTTGGCTTAAAGTAGGAGACAAGAATACCTCTTATTTCCAAATTAAAGCTTCTACAAGGAAAAGAAGAAATAAAATAAGTGGAATTTTCAATGAGGATAAAGACTGGGTTACAGAAGAATCAGATTTTGTTAAGGTATGTTTGAATTACATCAAACACATTTACACTTTTGAGAATATCACACATCTCCAAATTGTTCTCAATGTTGTTCATGTGAAAGTAATTGAGTGGATGAGTGATTTTTTTACTATATCCTTATACTAAAGAGGAAGTGTTTAAAGCACTTAATTAGATGCATCCCACTAAAGAACCGGTTTCTGATGGCATGCCTGCAATCCTCTATTAGCACTATTGGCATATTTTTGGTTCTGATTTACCAATTATGTGTTGAATATTTTGAAGTATCAAAAAGATATGTCTCATATTTATCAAACTTGTGTGGCTTTGATTCCCAAGATTGACATTCCCAACGAGACTACTAACTTCAGACCCATCTCTTTGTGTAATGTTATTTATAAGCTAGTTTCCAAGATTCTTGCTAACAGACTGAAGCAGATTTTTCCTGCTATTATTGATGAATCTCAAAGTGCCTTTCTTCCTCAGAGACAAATCACAGACAATGTTGTCATAGCTTTTGAGACCAATAACTCAATGAAGAAGTGCAAGAGGGGTAGTGGTTATTTTTCTCTGAAATTGGACATGTCTCATGCTTATGATAGAATTTAATGGGATTATCTTGAAGGTTTTATGACCGAGTTGGGTTTTCCTACTGCTTATATAAAGCTTATTATGAACTGTGTTACTTCTGTGACCTATTCAATTCTGATTAATGGTGGAAAATCTGATTTCTTTCAACCTACTAGAGGTCTCAGACAAGGTGATCCTCTATCACCCTATCTTTTCCTCTTATGCTCAGAATTTTTTACTGCTCTGATTAATTATGTTGTGACTGAAGGCAGACTTAAGGGGTATAGATCAGTTGGTAATGGTCGTGTGATTACCAATTTATTCTTTGCAGATGACTCCTTGTTTTTTTTAGCAATGCCACTCTTGAGGAAGCAACTACTCTTGAGAATATTGTGTATATTTTCTGTAATGCTTCTGGTCAGAAGGTTAACTGTGATAAGTCTGCTTTGGTTTTCTCTCCTACTATGTCAAATAATTTTAAAGCTTCTTTGCAGGAAATATTTCAAATCCCGACAACTTTATGTCATGAGAGATATTTGGGGTTACCTACAGCTATTGACAAAGGGAGAGAAAAAGAGCCTTCAGTATTCTAAAAGGAAGAGTCTGGAAAAAGGTTTCAACTTGGAAGGAGAAACTCTTATCTCCAGCATGTAAGGAGATCTTGTTAAAAGCTATTGTGCAAGCATTGCCTACTTATTACATGTCTTGTTTCATGTTTCCTGCTTCCTTGATAAAGGATCTAGAGATTTTAATGGATAAATTTTGTTGGGGAATTAATATGGATAAGAAATATTTGCAGTGGACTTCCTGTTCGAAAATGTGCACACACGAGTACAAGAATGGACTAGGCATGCAAGATATGGAAATTTTCAACAATTCTATTCTGGCAAAACAAGTTTGGAGAGTTTATAGTCACCCTAAATTACTGGTCTCCAAAGTTCTGAAAGCCAAATACTTCAGAGACAGTTACATACTTTATGCTAATTTGGGTTATTCCCCATCCTATATTTGTAGAATTTTTGTGAAAGCAACAGCTGCTTTGAAAGATGGTTGCATGTTTATTGTGTTTAATGGAGATCTTATTCTTATTTACAGAAAAAATTGGATCATGGAAAAAGGAGGTAGGAAAGCCGTACTCAAACCTGATATGCTCTCTTATCAACTCTCAGCCTTTGATATTTCCTAGATCCGACGGTTACAAATGAAACACCATTAGTGAATGAACAGGAAAAGTTGGTCCTATCTTAGTATATAGATTAACAAAAATTGGAATCGTTATCTTATTACACAACAATTCAATCAAGATGATATTGAAGACATTATTAGAACCCCTATATGTCAGAATGCAGTTCAAGATTATGTGTGTTGGGGTAATACAAAGAATGAAGAGTACTCTGTCAGGTCTGGGTACATAAGAGCTTTTCAACAAAATAATTCAGTTCACAAGTCCAAGTTTACTGGAGAATCAAGTTCAGGTATTTGTGAGGAAGATTGGAGATGTGTTTCAAATTTACCTATTCCTCAGAGAATTAGATTCTTCTTGTGACACTTTTGTTCAATCACTCTGCATGTTAGGGAAAATCTCTCTCAACGTGGTATTCAGTTGGATAGAACATGTCCTCTCTGTGGGGTTCCTATAGAAACACAGCACCACTTATTCAGGAAGTTTCATTTCTTCAAATTTATTTGGAATAATTTCATGAATTTTTTTGACTTATCTGGTACAATTCCAGGTGATCGGAACTAGATAAACAGCATCCTACTCCAAAATGATGAGAAAACCCTGATAATCTTCATTGCTTGTCTTTGGATAATTTGGAGAATTCGGAACCTTAAAGTCTTTGAAGACAGGGAACAATCATAGATTCAGATTCTTAATTGGATTGAGTATACTTTAACTGAATGGATTTTTATTATAGATCCACAAAAAGTTCATGAGCCAAGAAATTTAATGGAAGCCTCCTCCCATGGGAGTGATGAAGGTAAATGTTTATTTTGCCTCTTCTTCTAATCTTCGGCGTGCTTGTGCGGGTTCAATTTGAAGGAATCAAAATGGAGACTTTTTAATGGCTCTTACAATCCCAATTCCTGTACCTGATGACTCGGATTACGGTGAAGCTAAAGCCCTTCTTGAGACGACGAGATTAATAAGAGATCTCAACTATTCGACTAGTTCAATCGTATTTGAGATTGATTCCCTGAATGTTTGTAATTGGGTGAACGGATCTCAGAGATGGCTCACTGAATGGAACGAAATTTTGGCAGAGCTTCGACGTCTCATCTGATCACTTCATAGGACAGCTTGTTTATATAAGGCGAGAAGGAAATCAACCGGCTCATCCGATGACAACGAGGGGACTGGAAGAGGAAGATGCAAAAGGTTATATGGTTCATCTCCCAGACTTTCTACGGAGAGTTCTAGATGACGACATTAATGAAGGTCAGTGTACCGAAGAAAATCTAGAAACTTAACAGTTAGGGTGTGTTTGTTTCTTTAGTTTATTTTTTGAGTGGCGTTTGTTATATATGTGGGCATTTATTTGGGCTAATTGTATTGGCTGATTTGTGGGTAAGGTTTATGTCCCCCACTTGTTTTTTATGGGTTGGATGCCCAGTTTATCATAATGAATGCGGCGTTTATGACGCCCTACCTACAAGGGAGGTTCCCTCAAAAAAAAAAAAAAAAAAAAAAAAAAACCTTCTCGAAAATGAAAAATCATCCCCAATAATTAAAAATTTCTAAAATCATCCCGAACAATCAGAAATTACCAATTTAACCTTAATCAAAAAGTGTGATATTTCACAACACATGGTAACAGGTTCGTGAACAATTCTTTGGTTGATGAAAACTTTTCAGCCAAACACAATTTTGCGCCATGGCACAACATGAAATGTATTCGTGTCCATCCTCGATAGAGCGCAAAAATAGCCCGTATTGCTATTCCATTTGATGGCCCTGCCTGTTGGAATCGTGCCCTAGAGGAAATCGATTTAACGTGACATTTATATGGATTTACTATTCAATATGTTATCGATATGGAGATATTTTAACACGAATGAGGTCCAAAGAATATAAATGTTATATTCTTAAACACCCCTAGTCTGTTATATTGATTAATAGGACGATCACTATAGACTAGTATGTGGCTAGAATTATATGGAGATGTGAAGTCTAACACATGGGTATGCATTAGGAGTAATGACACACTGGATTGACATACAACGAGAAGGCTACATTAGATTATGTCAATGTCACACGTGTGTCTCGTAGAAACAATTTTCTTTTAATCCTTAGACTTGAAGTCACGAGATACTATAGTTGTGAAATATCATGTTTTGATATTATCAAACGTTACACCATAACTGGGTAACTATAAAGATAGTAATCGGACATGAGAGGAAGCAAGCTGAGAGATGGTAGTGATGTAGTGAGGATTTGTTCCTTCTACATAATAGGAGTAAATATCCACGACCACGCGAGGGGTAGTTCTTATGGAATGTCTAACAAGAATAAGATAAAATAATATAGGATTTTGATGTTACTTGCATGGATAAACCTATTCCCAGGATTGCGAAACTATGGATTGGATATACGTGTGTGACAATTATGTCTGATGTCCAATCCGGATATGAAGACGGAAGGATAAAAACAACACAGTAACATCGGGCACATGGTTTTTTGGATCACTAAGTATTTCAGTTATTTAGTTTGCATAGATGTGTTGCTAGACACCGCTCTACGTTTGTAATTGTTACTACCAACCAAAGTAGAAACCTACTTGGTCACACACCTTATGGATTAAAATAGATTTGGATATTAATTAGTGGGACTAATTAATCAAAAGGATCAAAAATCAACCACAAGCAAAGTTACTAGGACTAATTTGCAAGGTTGACTAATCCGTGTAAGGACAGGATTAGTATTGGGACAAATATGTAGTTAATAAGGAGTCATTAAATGTATAAGGGGAGTCCTAGCTTATTATTTTAAACAAGTGTCATTATTTTGAGAACTAACAAAGCAAGGAGAGAGAGACAAGTAGATGCCGAAGCCCTAACCGTGCGCCCCCTTCTTATCGTCGGCCACCTAATGGCGCACGACTTTGGTGCCTCGTTTTGCGTGATCTCTTACGACCTCCTTCTTCGCGTATCTGGCACTAAGATGTTAAGAGGATTATAGCTTTCAATCCTAGGTGTGGATACTCGTAGAGACGTGGACATAATTATGTGTTGTGATCACACAACCAATTGAGGCACACAATTCGTTTACCTTCATCATGTTATGAATGCTTGCCTGCGATTCGTGGAGGATGTTGACCGGGAAATTTTTTTATTGTTATTCTGTTGCGTTACCTGCATCAAAAACCTTTTGTGGTATCAGAGTCATAGGTCGTAGTGCATAACGTAATTTATTGTGTTACCGTTTTATCATTTTTTACACCGTATCGTTATTTTTCACAAAATATAATATTGCCATGATGATGCAAATTGAATATGATTCAACAGAGAATGAGCCAGTTTTACATATAGTAAAAAGTTTGGGGAATTTTGTTCACATATGATGTGAGTTTTTCTGATTTGAAAAGGTCTGGTTTGGGCACAATTAGGCAAAAAGGTGCCTTTGCCTACAATTGGGAATGTGCCTGGAAGAAAAGGAAGAAATATTGGATGTTTTCCCTGGTGGGTTCGGTCATAGCCAACCCGCCCCTCTCCTTCACAAGTGGACCGAAGCTGACGAACTACCGGGTTCGGCCAGCCACCGTTTTGACCGTAGGGGCTGCTCCGATCGGTTTGGCCCACCTCGGCTAGTCCAAACGGGTTAGCCAATAGGATTGGTGCAACCGTTTGGGCTGTTTTGACCATAGAAAATCCCAAATTCAATTAAAATTGACCAAGCGCGTCAAAATTGGATTTTAGCTATATTATGTGATTTATCGCATGGTGGTTGGATATGGCCTAGATTGTGGATGTTTAGTTTTGTGGTTTTTTTTTGTTTTAGTTTTGAATGTAATTAATATAATTAATTTACGGTATGCGTGTTGGCTTTTCCCTCGCCTGTGAGGTTTATCTATTTAGTATGGACGCTAGCTAGTATTAGATAAATAGATTATAGCCAAGGCATGGAGAAGAAATCTCAAGGACTAAAGAAACCACAAGACGGTGAAGACCCACAAGCTAGGGCGCGTGGACTAAAGATGGACGCACATGGAGATGAGCTTGTCACTTTTGGGCTAAATGATATTCTCATTGGCTTGGGAATACCTTAGTCCTAGGGGCCATATCCGTACTACGTTTTATTTATTTATTTATTTATTTATTTATTTATTTATTTATTTATTTATTTATTTATTTATTTATTTATTTATTTATTTATCTATTTATTTATTTTCTTGTTATTTATTTTGGTGTATGGTTGATGCATGCAAATTGTAACAAGTTAATAATTTAAAAAGTTGGATCCTTCCATTGCCCAATCAAAATAAGTATATCAGTTAATGGTATCCACGAAATAATTTAAAATTGAGAAGGAAATCCCTGAAACGATAAATATTACATTTTGCCTTCTCTTACTTTACCCGTCCCGATCATGGTCTGTTAATTTCGGGCTTGCAAAGCAAGGCGACTTAATTCACACGCGACGGCACAAGCTAGTAATATGTGACTGTTGAAGTAAGAGGTTGGGCGCAACTAGGTTATTTCAATAGGATTGAAAAACTCAGAGGCAAGGCAATTGGGATTATTTATGATATAGATAAATACAGAGTTATTTGCCCAATTGAACTAAAAGTTGCATAGGATGCAATTGGAAGGAGTTCGTAGCTAAATTACCAACTTGTGGGTGACTTGCCAAAGCATGCTCAAGAGGAGGTTAAATATGGATCTTGGCATACTAGAAAATATATAATATTTTTTGCATTAATAGATAGGGTTATTAATCCGAGAAAAATAGTGGGATCTATGTTTAATAATTTAAGTCCTTGTTAAATATAGTTCAAACGTCACAATATTTTGCATAATCATTTTGTGTTAAATACCTATGGCACTAAACAAACAAAACTCGACTTCAACATTAGGATATATCCTTGAGAAGGACAAGTTTTCTAGAATCTGTTCTCAAGATTAGTATAAAATTGAGAATTGTTCTCAAACAAAAAAGGAAAATGATGTATATCCTAGAGCATAAATTTTCTTCCACCGAATAACAATGCACACTAAAGCCGAATGGAATGAACATCAAAGAATGATTCTTTGGATGTGACTTAGCTCATGTTAGCTGCCATGAACTATGAGTTTTGGAAGCAAGATGAGAACATGGAGGTGTATGATATGATCATATATTTAAAGAAGCTCTTTTCAAGATCAGGCTAGACATGAAAGGTTTGAAGTGTTGCTCCGCTCTGCGTTCACATTGGACCAAGAATTGGAGTGGATGCAATTATAAAATTAAAGATTTTTTCAAAAGAGATTTACTCAATATGATTGAGAATTGCTGATCGAATCATTAATAAGGGAAAAGGCGAAACCATTTTGATGATTAAAAGGGAAGAGGCAAATATATTTCTAAGAACCCCAAGGGTACAAGAAAGTTTGTTGCTAAAGCCAAGGAAGTTGCCTTAAATCCAAAGGGTGGTGTAGTGGAAGAAGAACTGCCCAAAGTACTCGAAAGGAAATAAAGGAATTGTGAATTCTAATTTATGTATCATTTTAATAGAAGTCAACGTGTGTCTCATCATCATGGGTATATGATACCGGACGAGGATTTCACATTTATATAAATGTGTACATTTATAGAAATATGTACATTTATAGAAATGTGTAGGATCTCAAGAGATGTAAATCGTTGGGTAAGGAAGAGATCTCCTACGTGGGGGAAATGAAGCAAGAGTTATTGAATTAGCCGTAGGAACTTATATTTATCTTGTGGAATTATCCGTGAATTAGACAAATACGATTATGTCTCTGCTATGAGTAGGAACATTATCTCAGTTTCTTGTTTGGACAAGAAAGGTGATTCATCACAATAAGGGACAAATGTTGTTCCATTTATTTTGGTGATATGCATTATTGTAATGCAATTTTGTCTAATGGAATGTATAGTTTTATCTTGATAATTCCATCTATAACATTAATACCAAGAGGGTTAGATATAATTATATTTATCTTTGACATTGTTGTTTAAGCCACATAAATGATAACACATTTCTAGACTCCATAAGAATGGATTTGGACTCATTTGATTATAAATCATATGAGACATGTGATTGGAGAAGATGTGATCTCATGGAACTCTTACATATTGATGTGTCAGGATCACTAAGCACAAGTGCTAGAGATGGTTTTTGGTACTTCATCGCATTTACTTATTAAGTATATATGAATATGGGTCTTATGAAGAACAAACCAGAATCCTTTGGAAACTTTAAGGAATTTAAGAGTGAAGTAGAGAACCAGCTTGGAAAAAGTATCAAGACTGTATGATTAGATCGTACGAGGAGATACATTAGCCAAGGGATTGACAAGCCTCAAAATAAGTGTGGGATATGTTTCCAACTCGCTCCACATAGAGCACCACCTTGAAATGGCATGTCAAAGTGCACATATCGGATCTTGTTGGACACGGTTCGGTTATGATGGATCCAACAGAATTTCCAGTTTACTTTTCGGGGGCCATGCTCTAATTACATCAATTTTCTCCCTTAACTTGCTTCCATCAAAATCGGTTATGAAAACACCATATGAGATAGGACTAGGAGGTGTCCTAGTATGTCTTTCACAAGGATTTGGGATTGTGAAGTTTATGTAAAGTGTTTACGGTCAAATAAACTTGGACCTAATTCGAATAAATGTATTTTTTGGGGTATCCTGATGAAATGAAAGGACATTATTTTTACAATCCAATCTAGAATAAAGTGTTTGTATCTTGAACCGCTTTGTTTCAAGAGAGAGATCGTCTTTAAAAGAAGCAGTGGGAGGACAGTAGAACTTCAAGGATAAATAACCACAACAGAATATAAATCATTTGATGGAACATGAGCAGGATCACAAGATGTTGTGTAGCAAACTGCTCAAGTAACACAAGAACCTTGTAGGTTAGGTAGGATATGTCAAGGGGCTAGAGAAATACGGATTTCTAATAACATAACCCGGTGATGTATTGCTCATGGAGATGAGCCTATAACCTATGAGGTGGCCACAAGTGGTCCAGACTCTCAAAAATGACTAGGAGTCACGAGATTCGAATTGGAGTCCATGTATACCAACAAAGTACGGACTTGGAACCACATAAAAAGGTAAGACCCATAGGGTGCAAGTGGGTTTTTTGGGAAAACCAACATGGATTGTAAATTGATTAATTTTAAGGTTTGATTGGTGGCTAAAGTTTTCATGCAAGTTCATAGTATAGACTATGGCAACAAATGGTCTCCAACTGCGATGCTTAAATCCATTTGCACCTCACATGCTATTGTAGCTGGCAAAATTTAGTAGATGGATATAGAAACCTCCTTAGGGATGTGTATGACACGTCAAAACATTTTTCTAATCACTACTAGAAATAGGGTTTTTTTGTGGCTGATTTTTTTGTGGTGACTCTGAAAAAAGCCACAAAAAGTGAGCATTTTTTGCTAAAAAAAAGACCGCCACTTTAATAGCCACAAAAAGGAAAAAATAAGCGGGAATTAATCACTAAATAACCCGCCCCTTTTATTTTGGTAAAGTAAGAATAGGAGTCAAACACGATCCTCTCATATCTCACGTCTGTTGGGATGAAGCCCTAGTCGTGTAGAAGAACAATCACGAGATTTCAGAAGATCAATAAGATTTGGGATTCGTCTGGACTCTCGTTCTTCTCTTGTAATCGTCAATCTATCGTGTTTTTTTGTTCTGTGGTGCTAGAGCGGCACAAATCGACAGGTGGGTTCTTTTGCGTGTACTCAGTCGAACCCCTGTTCTTCTTCTTCCTTCTGTTTCGCGTGTACTCAGTCGAACCCCTGTTCTTCTTTTGCGATCTATGTATAAGATTTTGAATTGTCGCTTGAATTGATTTTATTTTTCTCTTCCTTCTCCTCTATCGCTTGTGTAACCAGTTTACCGCAGTGGGGTGGATTCTCTCTAGTGCGGCAGAAATCAGAAGGTGCGTATATTGGTTCCGTGTGTATGATTTCGAAATACTTCTCCATTCTCTGTTTATATTGTGTTGATTGATGTATGTTTTAGGTTTTGTATTGTATCTTGATTTGATTCTTGTTATCTGAATAGAAAATTCTACATGTGAAATTGGGTTGTTTTAGTGACCCTCTCCGATAGCATATGCATATTCCATGAGATAATTGGATGAGCAGTCAAAAGTAGTCTGGAATTGCCTACAAGTATCGAACTCTGTTGGACGGAGACGTATACTGTTCTTTGTTGTCTATTCTACAACCTGAATGTAGAAAATAAATTGATTTATCCTCTTACATGGACAGCTTTAACAAGAAGCTACAGGAGCTGATCGGATGATAATTTTGACTCCTTGTTCCTGGATTGCTCTTGTTTACAAGCCTAATCAAGTAGTTTTCACATATTTATTTATTTTGAACCTATTGTCTGATAATAAGAATTCACACCAAAAAACATTCCCTGGCTGTGAAACGAGAACCCTAGATAAGCACATAAGTACCTTTCAGTATATTTATCTATTAAAAAGAGACGCAGTGTTTACTTATCACTTGGAACTTCAGGTGTATTAAAGCATGACTTGAATAGTTATATCCAATGAGAATATATATATTTAACTAATAAAACAATGATCTTCAGACAAATTGCAGTAGAATATAACAGGCTCAAGTAACTTACTAACAAATAGAGTCCCAGACTTGTGGCAATCCCAGCTCGTCAAGTTCCTGCTTTAGATTCTCGACTTCTTTCTCTCAATCACCATCCCATAGCTCATCTGACATGACAGATGTTTGATTAGTAAGAGAATGAATCAATCAAGGAGGTTATATTACATTCTGTGTCATCCAGAAGACAACGGTACAACAAGAAGTAAGACACGGTGAGAGGGGTTTTGCTATGAATTAAAAATCCAGACCCTAAAAGCTACTAGAGGTTATCGAGTTCCCATTCTATGATATGGAACTTGTTGATTACAGAGGATCTCTTGCTGTGATTGTGTGGGAGGAATTGGATAGTAATTCATTTGACTACTTCTTAGAGTTTGAGATATGGGTTGTGGTGGAACTGATCGGTCTTGGTGCAAGCAACTTACTGCTTTGACACCACCTGTGGCTAATGTCCATCGGCCTTTAGGATATTTCAGCAAATGTGGTGTCGATTATGTGGTTATGTCCACATCTGGTCAGTGCTTATTGTGGGATAGGGATTCTAGGGAGATCACCAAGTTGTTTGCTGGAACATTATCGTCAAATACAAGTTGTGGGATCGATGCCCAGTTGTACCTCCATTTTTTGGACAAAACACTTATCCTCACTGCATCTCTTAAAGGCATACCCATCAGGATGTTATTTAGTATAAAGCCAGGAAGATTGCTGATAACATCAGAGGTGGAATCACAAAGCTTCTTCATTTTGGCTAACTAAACCCTGCAGAAAACAACAAAATGACTTAATTGATTTGCAATTAAGAATAAAGGAAAAGAAGTTCCTGTTTTCTACAGCTGGAAGACTAACCTGTTACTACATGGACATTGTTTCCTCACACGAGTCCTTCTCCCCAGTGTGCTTGCAAGGATAGGCTAAACATATCAAGAAGGTAATGTGAGAACCCTCGTGTTAATACACTGCAAGTGCGACCCACATACCCAGAAAAATCCAAGAGGCTTAATTAATGTAACTGCTAACTGAGTCTTTCTAATGACTTTAGCTTTAAATTTTTCCTAATTTTCATCATGTAACTGCTAACTGAGTCTTATCTAATCTAATATTAACAAAAGCAAAATTTCCGGTTTAATAATGTGGTAAATTACCAAAGTACCAAACATATAGTTTGGTTCGTCTTGGTTATAATATTCTGGAAAAACATATAGTTTAGTTTATCCCTCAGTTTCGTCAATTCACCCCTGCTTTAATGTTTTTTGTTCAATCGGTGTTCTATTCAATCCGAGCAAATTCTGTCTAGTTGCTATAACTGTCTATTGGAACCATCGTTGTGCACAATTGGCAAATGGCCAATAACTGGATAGCCAGTGTTGGAAAATGCCAAAGAATATGGAAAACATGTGGAGCAGGATCCTATCTAGCAATACTAGTGGTGGCTAGCTCCTTTGCCCGGAGAAGTCACTGCTGGGGTAAGGATGTGGTGAACAAAAGAACTGGTTACAAACTTGGCAGAGGGAATGTCAGTTTCTGGAATGATGTTTGGTGCAAAGATGTTTCTGTAAGTAGGCTTATTCAGGGTCCCCTAACCCAATTTAAAGAGAATGACATTTACTAATTTAATGGCACATAATTACATTAGTAAAATTACAGTGTAAAAATCACGTAAATGTCATACTCGGGAAGGCCAAATCCAAATCCACCAACCCTGCGGTAATCAACTTGGGGTTATCTCAATAGAGAAACTATTGGAAGAAGTTATCACTTATCCATGTAAACCTAAGTTTAGAGCCGATTTATGGGTGGTAAAATACTGATTATTTGTACTAAGGTCGAAGAAATTTAAAGAATATCCAGTACTGAAGTTCCAGAAAACTCACAATCCCTTAACCAATAGAATCCATTAACCAAGTGAATTGAAATAAAAGTAACATCTAAATCCAGAGAGGTAAACTTAAGGGTTATAATTTCTCTTACAAATTCTTGCATATTTTTTACTTATTGTAGTTATTGTTCGTGATTCCATCAAATTGTATATCTTTTCTAAGTTTATTAATAAGTATGTTTGTATTGTCAATATATACGATTCAAAGTATCTTACTATGGATGCACGATAGTACTGAACTTTGATAACTATAATTTTGAGGGAGTACCTCAACGACTCAGTTTGAATCCCTTTAGCATAATATGGACCTCACATGGATACAATCCACTTGACAAAGTTCTGACTCTTTCACCTTATTTATAGTACCTAATTGGTAGAAGAAATACTTAATCTGAAAATAAATTAATTCAGTCAATTTTTATGTTAATCCTCCTAATTGATAGTATTTTTACTCGAAATATATGAAATTGCATGAGATATAGAATGTTTTTTATTTTTTCCTTTCTTTTAAGCTTTTCCTTTAAAGTTTTTGTTATCATCATAATGTTTTCAGTATCCCACTTTGTTTCACATGTCCAACTCTGATAGTAATATTATATTGATTCTCCAGCTGATAAACATATGGATAAGAGTTGGATTCATTTGAATGATCGGTTAAGTACCGAGTATAAACAAGGGGTTGAAAGCTTTCTTCAATTTGCTTATACCAATAAGAGTCCTAATGCAAAGATATATTGCCCATGCAACAAGTGTGCCAACCGCAAGTTCTTATTGAGAGATGAGGTTTATGCTCACATAACTATTCATGGGTTCAAAACCGATTACACTCATTGGTCTACACACGGAGAGAGATTGTCTTCTTTTGGTGGAGTAGATACGACATACGGGGGTAGTGACTCGGTTAATAATATGGCTGAAATGGTAAATGATGTGTTTGCTGATCAAATGCAAGATAATTCTACTCTTGGCGATGATTTACCTGGGAAAACAAGGAGTGAACCTGATGAAGAGACAAGGAAATATTGGAAATCGTTAGAGGAAGCGCATCGCGAACTATATCCAGGATGCAAGACATTCACTCTCCTTGAATTTATTGTGCAGTTATTGCACATTAAAGCATTATGTGGATGGAGTAATACCTCGATAGACAAGTTGCTGGCCTTGATACATCGTGCCTTTCCCATGTGTGAAGGCTTACCTAAAAGTTACTATGATGCAAAGAAGTTGAACGCATCACTTGGTTTTAGTTATGAGAAGATCGATGCATGTCCTGGTAATTGTATGTTATATTGGAAAGATGACAAGCTGAAAGAAAAATGTGACTTTTGTAATAAAACTAGATACCAAACAACCAAAAATGGCTCAACAGACATCCTACCTGGTGCTAGGAAAATTCCCGCTAAACAAGTACGATACTTTCCTTTAAAGCCAAGATTGAAGAGATTTTTCATGTCAACTAAGACATCGTCAAATATGAGATGGCATGCAGAGGGACGAACAAAAGATGGTAAAGTACGACATCCAGCTGACTCTGAAGCTTGGAAAAATCTTGACGAGCGCTATCCAAATTTCGAATGCGAGAGTCGCAATGTCAGGCTTGGATTAGCAGTTGATGGTTTCAATCCATTTAGGACATTAAGTTCCGTTCATAGCACATGGCCAGTTGTGCTATTAAATTACAACTTTCCCCCGTGGTTAGGTATGAAGCAACCACAATTTATCTTATCTTTGCTAATTGATGGACCAAATGCTCAAGGAAATAATATTGATGTTTACCTACAACCTTTAATTGAAGAATTGAAAGAGTTATGGGTAGATGGTACAATGACTTATGATTCCTCAAGCAAGGCAATGTTTCGAATGCATGTAGCTCTATTGTGGACTATAAGCGACTTCCCAGCTTATGCTAACTTATATGGATTGAGCACTAAGGGAAGGTATGCTTGCCCTTATTGCAATAAGGATACTGAAGCTAGATATTTGTCACATAGTAGAAAGTTGTGTTACTGTGGAGCTAGACGATGGCTTAGTATTGATCTTAAGTTTCGAAAAGATGCAGCCTCATTTGATGGGACTGTTGAAATAAGGGAAAAACCACCTCACCTATCTGGTGAAGATATTTACAGACAAGTTGATAAATTTGTTAATAAATTTGGAAAAGTTGATAATAAAGAGCCACGTTCTGCTAAACGGCAAAAGTCAAAAGCCGTTGGAGTTGATCCTGAGCCAGAAAGTACAAAGTTCTACAATTGGAAAAAGAGAAGCATTTTCTTTGAATTACCATACTGGAAAGGTCATTTGATCCGACATAACCTTGATGTCATGCATATCGAGAAGAATATATGTGACAATATAGTAAACACACTATTGGATATTGGTGGAAAATCAAAAGACGGTGTTCTTGCTCGTCGTGACCTTAAAGATGTTGGTATTCGAGAGGCCCTCCATCCAATAGAGCAATCTAATGGTCAGCCGTTGCTGCCACCTGCTATATTCACTATGAACAAACAAGACATTGACATTTTCTGCCGAGTACTTAAAAATGTGAAGGTCCCTGATGGTTACTCTTCAAATATCTCCAACCATGTTAAAGGGAGGATAATTTCGGGTCTGAAAAGTCACGACTGCCACATTCTCTTGCAACAGCTGTTACCCTTGGCTATGAGGAAGGCATTGCCTAAAAATGTTAGTAAGGTGTTGATTGAACTGAGCAACTTTTTCAGAAAGTTGTGCTCTAAAGTAATTGATGTTGATGACATTGAGGAATTACAAAAGGAAATAACATTGGCCCTTTGCCATTTGGGGAAGATATTTCCCCCTAGTTTTTTTGATATAATGGAGCATTTGCCTATTCATTTAGCCGAAGAGTTGAAAGTAGCTGGGCCAGTGGTATTTCGTTGGATGTATCCTATTGAGAGGTATGATTGTATAAACCATTGGTTTATTTATTCTAAGTTTTTATTTGGCTGACATAATTAGTATATGGTGCAGGTATTTGTATACTCTAAAAAAATATGTGCGCAACCCGAGATATCCTGAGGGGTCAATCGCCGAAGGATATTTGGCTGAAGAATGTTTGACATTTTGTACTCGATACTTGAGTGATATCGAGACTAAGTCAACCCGACCAACAAGGAATTATGAGGGTGAAGGCGGTCGTAGTATCTATAATGGTCAACAAGTTCGACTAGACATGACTACTTGGCATCAAGCACATAGATACGTGCAAGCTAATTCTAGTGAAGTTGCTCCATTTAGAGAGTAAGTAAATATCAATAAATTTGAACTTCTGTTAATTATTACTTCAACACGATAACTAGTTTTCCTTTCTTATTTTTGTAGCCAACATAGAGATCTTCTTAGAGTGGATTATCCAAATATAAGTGATCATGATCTCATGAAAAAACACAATGAATCATTTCAAGATTGGTTCAAGAATCATGTAAGTTACATTTTCTTAGTCACCTATGAATTAAATATGTATGAATTAAAAAAAATATCTTATTTCAATATTGACTGGTAATTATAGGTGGAACAATTGCTACAAGAAGACAGTTCGTTAGTCACGTATGAAGTGAAGATGTTATCAATGAAACCCGATATCCATGCATTAAGATACAGTGGTTACAGTATAAATGGTTTCAAGTTCCACACCAAATAAGTTGAGAAACGGAGAGTAACTCAGAACAGTGGAGTGTGTGTGACAGCATTAACTCCTAGTGTAGCAAGTTCGAAAGACCCAAACCCCATCGTTGGAGATGTGACATATTATGGAGTATTGACAGATATTATTGAATTGCGTTATAGTAACTCCTTGAGATTTTTTCTTTTCAAATGTGATTGGATCAATAACCATCGAGGACTGAGGATTGACGAGTTTGGTTTTACACAAGTAAATTTCAATCGCTTGTTGTACAAGAACAATACAAAATCAGATGAGCCGTTCATTCTTGCTCAACAAGCTCAACAAGTTTGGTACGTACAAGATCCAATTGAGCATGAGTGGCATAATGTGATGAAGATGACACCTAGAGACTTGTACGACATGTGAGGTGACAATGTTGAAGAGGATGAGTTTACAAATCACCAAGTTGAGCCATATAGTACCCAGAAACTCGAAGATGATGAAATCGTATGGGTTAGAACAGATGTTGCTCCTTCATTAGTTGGACCTGATTCAGCTGCCGCTGACCCTAATGGTGAAAATCCTGCTATTGATTATGACAACGACGGTGATAACGACTTGGAGTACACGGACAACTTGCATAGTGACGACGACGGCGATGATTATTATTACAACACTTATTTCGACTAGATTATATTTGGAAATTAATTAGTAGTTGCTATTTCGATTACTGAATTATTACAACACTTACTTTGACTGTATTATATTTGGAGATTATATGTGGTTGACATTCAGTGCTTGGAAATAATTTCTTAATACTCTCGGCGAATTTTTCCTCTTGATAGTAAATGATTTTTATGATTGTTACTAGGCAGTTTTGTTTATGTGTTGAGTATACTGTTATGCAGTTTATTATGGCAAAACAAAAGATGACACGTCCTACTCCGACACCTAGCCAGGAATTGAATGTTGCAGCAGGAGAAGACATCCATGTATGTTACCTAAATCTTATGTGCTATAACTTCTTTATCCACTTAAAATTTGAATTATAGATTTATAATCATTGTTTTAGAAATCGTCAAACATAACATTGTTACGACATTTAGATATTTAGTTAGCTAATTTTCAATCACGGTATCTTGTAAAAAATTACGCAGGTGGCTATGAGGAAAAGAAAGAAGTTGTCTAAAAAGAGTGGACATAGCAGTTCCACTCATATTGAAGGAGAAGATGCTCAGGTAATTACACTTAAATTATGGTCATTATTTGTATTTTCATTTTATTTTGAGATAGTCAAATATAATATTGTTACTACTTTTGGATAGATAGTGAGATAATTTTCAAGCACGGTATCTTGTATAAAATCATGTAGGTGGCTATGAGGAAAAGAAAGATATTGTCTTCAAAGAGAGGACATCACAGTTCTACTCATATTGAAGGACAAGATGCTCGGGTACGCTTAAATTATGGTCATTTATTTGTCTTTTTAGTTGATTTTGAAAATGTCAAATATAACATATAGTTAGCTAGTTTCCAATCACATTATCTTGTATAATATCATGTAGGTGGCTATGAGGAAAAAAAAGAAGTTGTCTAAAAAAAGTGTACATAGCAGTTCCACTCATATTGAAGGACGAACTGCTCGGGTATACATGCTTGAAGTTATGATGGTCATTTATTTATTCACATTGCAGCAGTAGTATAACTGATCTCATTGCGAGATATAGGTTGTCCTTTATGAATTGTGAATATTATTCATATTTTTGTATCATAATGGATTGTAAACATTTGTAGGGGCATTCAATGAAAAGAACAAGGACGTCTAATTCAAATAGACATAATTCTTCCACTCGCGGTGTAGTAGGAGAACATGTTCCGGAACAACTAGAACCTCATATATCTTCCAACGACAATGCATCCTATGAGGAGAGTACTCACAGCTCCCATACTAGTTCTAATTCAGGTAACTTAAATCATGATTTAGATATTTTTTTATACTCAGGTATCTCATAGTCATATCACCATGATTCTTGTACTAAATTTTCTTATTAATTCATGACTAAGTACACTATATGCAGGTATCTCAAAAGGAAGAGGAGCGGCTAGACCTATTCCCGGTTGGGGAGGTAAAAGTTTCATGTTAGAAAACGAGTTCAATGAAGATATGCAGCCATTGAATGAAAATGGAAAATTATTCAAAGGGCAATTGGGTGTTATCGCCAAGAATGCTGGTTTCTTGCCTCTGAACTATAAGAAGTGGATTGACGAAGAACTATTTTCAAACAAGGAGCGCATATGGAATGAAGAGATCAAGGTACACATTTTCATTTTGTAGTTTAATACGAAGGGTTACATTCATGTTACTAACAAAATTGGTCACTTGTTTGTTAAACTGTGTGATACAGAAAAATACTAATGTACCAGATGAGTACAAACATAAGTGCATGAAGATTTTAGGGAAAATGTGGAAAGATTACAAGTCAAGGCTTAAGAGAACACACCACAATAGGTATGACAATGATGAAGATCGACTGAGTAATGTACCAGACGGAGTTGATGATGCACAATGGAAATGGTTGGTTAGATTTTGGAATAGCGATGAAGGGAAGGTCATTATAATTGCTCTTCTAAAAATTATGTTTCCACTTTTACTGTAAAATATGTTATAATTTCCAATTGTGTTTGTAGGCACGAAGTGTAAGAAATCGATCAAACCGGAAAAAGCAGAAGATGCCTCACACAAGCGGAAGGAAGCCCCATTATCAAATTGAGCATGAGGTCAGTTATAACTTGTGAGGTGATGAATTTATATAACTTGTGAGGTGATAAGTTTTATTATTTCTGCATTTCTGCAACAATTTAATATAGGTGAGAAAAGAAAAGAATCAGGGAGAAGTAGGCACATTTGATAGAATTGAAGTTTTCATAAGGACGCATACAAAAAAAAATGGACAGCCATCTGATGAGGCCGCCGGAGAAATGATTTTAAGCAAACATAATTAACATGCTCTAGTTCATGAACAAAATGCTCGTAATGATATGAGAAAGAGTGTGCGACTTATTTTTGGTATCTGAACTTGTTTCCAGGCTCGTCTAAAAGAAGGATTGGCAGTGCGACATCGGTCAGAATAGACTGACGAATTTAAGGAGAAAGTTTTCACAAATGTGTTTGGTTTCGATAAACACGGGCGTGTACGTTGTCGTGGACATGGAGTTTGTCCTAGTGAAGTATATGGAACAGGATATAGTCAAGGACAGCGACAACAGATGGATAAATTGCGTGAAGCTGTCAGAGATGAAATTTTAGGTGAAATGGCTAACAGTCTCAAACGTATTGCTAAGATAGAAGTTGAGCAACAAAAAATTCGAACTACGTTGATCGACCTAGGACATCTAGTTCCAGAATCTCCTCATGATGTATGTGCAACTTTCTAAAAATTTTAATATTTGCGTATCTTTATGTTAACTTAGTCAATCGGTCCTAATTGTGGTTTTTCATTTCTATGGTATAGTTTGATGTTTCTGAAAGATCCCTTCAAGCAAGTGATCATGAATATAGTGAAGATCAATCAAGTGAAGATGAAGAGCAGTCAAGTGAAGATGATGGTGAAGACCAGATGAATGTTGATGTTGACCAGGTAAGTCCGTAAATGAAAAATCAAAATTCTATTCTATTTTGTTGTAATCTTATTCTAGTACTTTGGTAAATCTTGCTTTCTCGTCGAATTATGGATGTGGGGATTATATTTCCCTGACTCGATCCACTATTTCCTTCTTATCATTGTCATAAACATATGCAGAGGATTTTTGATGTTTTCTAATTAGTTGGGGGAAGCTAACTAGGAGCTAATGATTGCCTTCAATTTATGTTACTGGAAGTGTTATTTTTTTATCGTCTTATCCTTTAGGGCGAGTGTCTTTTCTCTCCATCGTAAAAAATATAAATATCTTGGTGAGTATACATGTTGATTTTCAATGCCTTTTTGCCTATTCACTCCAGTATTTGAAACCACAGTTCCACTATGCTTTTAGAAGTTAAATGACTTTATTTTCCATAGCTTTGGATGGGTGGCAGCTATGGAAAATAAAAAATTGACCCGATCCTTAGCAAGACCAAATAGCATCCTAGAAAGCTGAACCTCAGTGGTCTGTTTGTTTCTTAGCTTTTGGAACTTTGTCCTGGCTTGCTGTTTTGATAACTGCATACAGTAGAATCCCTGTTAAGGGTCATCCTAAGAAGTGATCGTGATTTTTTGTTTCTATTCTGGTTAGCATGGGTTCATATCTGAAGAACTCATAAATGCTTCGTTTGAACCTGTGATGTAACCTAAAATGTTGTGGATCTATCTGCTTTGTTGAGAAGGAATGAGATTGCAGTAGGTTATGTTTGTGTACCTTCTGAATTAGGACCTTTGCACGTCAAACGTAGTAAAGTTGGATCTTAGAGATTTGGCTTCAAAATGTTCCTCCTGAGACATACATACTTAGAATTTTCGAATAGCGAGATTCATTGATCTGGAGGCTTTTAGTATGAAATTGAAGCCTTCCAGAAGGGACTTTATATGCTAAACTTAACCGCATCATATCAGTATTAAAGTGAAGACTTTACTCCAATAAGCTAGCACGACATCTCAGTTACTGACTACTGATTAAACAAATGTGATGTAAAGAGCAAAACCTTCACGACTTTTCTCCTATAAGTAGTTGCACATGAGCCAAGCTGAAAATGATCCAAGTACAGAAACGGAAATTAAAGCTTCCTAAGAATAAAATAAACAGTGGCATAAAAGGGTAGAAATCTTAATAGCTTATCCAGGGGGCTATATACATCTGCTTGTTCCTTGTATTCAATACTTCAAGTTTCATGTTCGTTGTGCCTCTTGAATTCATCTCTGACACCTCTAAAATTCTGTTGAAAAGGGCTGCACAACATGTTCTTACAACAGTCAGTTGACCTGAGGATTTTGTTCCACTTTCACAAGGCCTAAATTGCTCATAACTTGATGAAATGAACGTCTTCTTTCTCCTGTGTATAGCTAGATATGTGTTCTTTAAATGTGCGTTTTGAATTGCTCAAATCACCCTCTCCATCTCTTTGAAATTGGCCTGCAAAATGCAGCTTTGAGAACATATGTTCTTGTGAACTCAAAAATATTCTAAAGTATAGAAATTACTTATCAACGGGCTATCTTCTGATGATCATAGATCTCTTGTTAGAATTTCAGTGATTCTTTCTTCTCTGTAAAGAGCAAGTATAATACTCCATTTGCATATGGATTCAGATTGACTGTCAATCAAGATGGAAAAATGTCTCAAACTACCACACTTTCTAGAAGGGGAACTAACTACGCTAAAAATAACTGCATATCTTAGACTAGAACCCAAGAGAGCAATATTGAGTTGAAGCCTTTACTCCTTTAAGCTAGCAAGGCATCTAAATTTTCCTAATTAGATTCCGTCATCTATTTTTCGTTGATAACAGAAACTCCAGACTCCCAAACCTTCACATGTATTAGCAGCAGACTGAGGAACAAATTATAAGCTGTTCTTGACTGTCCTGCTGATCTCTTCAAAACAAACTCTACTCGGTCAAATCTTTTAGTAAGATCAGGGGAAAAGTACAAAAAATATACTTAAATTAGAAAATTGCCTAAGTTGATGAGTTTTTAATTAAATTTGCTGCGATTTTCTTCTATGCATGGATGGAGTTGCTTGAATTATTTACTTGTTAATTAATTGCATATCCACAATATCTCCAAGTCATCACTCACCAATCTAAAATGATATATTCACTCTCGGCACTTTCACATGTATTTATATATGTCATTAGATTAATTAAATATACATTATTTTCAGGTGCATATAGATACTGGGACAGAAGTTCAATTACTTTCTGGAACATTGCCAGGAGAAGTAATTGGAGATGCCATTTTCATTTCTAGGGAACCACGAAAAAAGGTTTGTGGCGTGCTTTTAGGAGGCGACTTATGTGAAGTGCGTGTTATAAAGGCCTACAAGCCCGAAAATCTTCTAGTGATACGTTTTGGGGGAAACAGAACTCTTGGAGACGTCGTTAAAAGGAGCAATATAGTATGGAATTTATGCGATGTAAGAAAACATATTGTACATGTGCTATATGTTGGATATTTTGTATTCATTTGTATATGGAAATGACAACACTAACTGTAATTTTCTTAAACCTATGTAGGTCGAAGTGATTGATGAGTAGAGGATCAGTGAAGTCGTTGGAGCCTAGATTTTCCAAATTTATGTAGTTTTGCATTGATAAAATTTAATAATGCCCAAAACATGTTGACTTTTATATCGGAAAGAGTTCTTATCAGTTTTGGTTTACGAATTTATGATTCTTGTTTGTGTTAGCAATGCTACTGGACACCGTTCTATTAATTTTTATGATAATGAACTGTTTTTGATAATAAGTTTAGAGTTATTTTGAATTAGTTAGCTTTTATTTATTATTGTGCTAATTTTTTGGCACTAGACAAAATGTCGATGATGAGTTTGCCAATTAGGGCGTCAAATAAATTAGTTACTGGGGATGCGAAAAGTGGCGCCAAAACAGGCAATCATCAAGCTAAAATGTTCGTTTTGCGGCAGGTCAAAATCTTTTATGGCGGTCAAAAACCGACCCAAAAACACAAAACTTTGGCGCCAGATTTTTGTAATTGTGGCGGTTATCAACCGCTGATACAACCGCCACAATTACTATTTGTGGCGGTTACCTACCGCCAATAGTATTTACGACGGATTCTGAAGAGGCGGAAGATAAACCGCCACAACATCCGCCACAAAATGTAATAGTGGCCGTTTTAGATGTATTTTGTGGCGGTTTTTACCCGCCGCAAAAACCAATAATTTTAGTAGTGAATCTAGAGCATGCCCAAAAGATGTGTAAGTTGCAGCAATAAATCTAAAGGTTGAAGCAAGCTTTTGGAGTTGGATTCTTTGATTCAGTGGTGTAATCAAAGAGTTTGGTCCATCAAGAGTAAAGATGAAGATTGTGTTTACAAGAAGGTTAGTGAGAGCACAATTATATTTCTAGTCTTGTATGTGGGTGACATATTTATCATTTGGAATGATGTCCCCATCCTGCAATTTGTTAAAGATTGGCTAGGGAAATGATTTTCAAAGAAATACTTAGGCGAAGCAACTTATAAATATCTATGGGGAAAGACCAAGAAAGTTGCTCGTCTTGAGTCAAGTACATATAATGACTAGGTGTTGAAACAGTTCACCATGCAAGAATATGGATTCTTAAGTATGTCACATGGAGTTAGTCTTTGGAAGACTAATTGTCCGTCCAATTAGATTGAGAAAGGTCCGTATGAAAAAGATTCACAACATACGACATATTATGTACTAGGTCCAGACATGTCATCAGATAATGACGTCATGATACCAGTCATATCCTGATGAGAGTCATTGGATAGTTGTCAAGAACATCCTTATGTACTTGAGAAGTGAAAGGGGCAGTATAGTAGGTAGAAATACAGGATCAATACTCTAGAAGGAGGGGGAGGGTTGAATAGAGTATGGCAACTTTTGCCAAAGATGTGGTTTCAAAGTAATTTGAAGAGAACATATAGTAATTCAAGGTCTTGAAATGAGCTTCAAGCCTTTGGAATCAAAACAGTTAAGAGAAAGATACTGATCTTTTTCAAGGCCTTGAAATGATGTTCAAGTCCTTGAAACTGAAACCTGTTTTGAGAAGAATGAGACAAGTATAAGAACTAAAATGTAAATGCAAAAGATACAGAGAATTATAGAGTTCAGTCAACTTGGACATACGTCTCTACCTCAGGGACTTAATTCCTGCAGAATTTTCAACTCAATTCTCATTAATCAAAAGCTAAGCCCTAGATCTCAAGCACGGAGATGTTCCTTAATTTTTTACAACTTGTGGTTCTCACTAACCTATCTAGTATCTACTCTAGCTAACTGATTCAATTAAAAATTTCTGATATAAACTTCTACAAATCCCGAGAAAGTAATCAAGAAGTATTACTATAATGATATACAAATAAAATTTATAAAGAAGAACACCAAGACAAAGTCTGGCAGTGACTGTGCAGTGCTCTTCAGATGCTTGGATTGAGAGGAATGAATATGCTTCTTTGTTGCTTTTCAATCCTTTATTTTGTTTGTGTGTCTCTCTGTTGATTTTCTTCGAAATTCTTCAGTCATTGAAACTCTTATGCAGCCAGTTTGAATTGGAGATCTTCAGGATATTCCGGAAACTAACTTCCCTAAAAATCAGCAATGTATCTTAACTCTTCTAACAACTCTTCCAACGGCTAGTTACTCAGTATCTTCATAGATATTGAGTTGAACCTGTTTTTAAGAGGCCTAGGAAGCTCCAGGCATGACTGATCAGACACATATTCAATTTGACAATTTTATTTCCATGCCTGCAGTCAAACAGATTAGGAAACAATCTTGTAAAATAGGCAACTACATTAATCTGTTTAAACAAATTAATCAGATGTATTAACAGCTATTCGAAATGAAATATTTGTTTTTCTTCATCATCAAATAAGGCATAAACAATCAAGAGATTGAGAGAGGATCAACAAGAAAAGCTCCCCCTAAGTTCATGCTCATAATCTGCAGTTTAGTTTCAAGCTTTTGAAAGCTATTTCAAGGCCATGAAACTACTGAACTTCATCGTTTGAAAGCAAGATGAACTTACGATGTCCCCATTAATGAAAGAAAAAAACACTATTTGTTAAAGATGATTATTCTGCACAGATTAAATGTTAGAGCATAGCAGAATAATTACAGTAAACTTTGATAATAATCAAAAGGCAAAAATTAAGCTAAAAACCCAACTTGTTAAGCAGTTAAGCAAGCAAAACCTATTAAGCTAAACCAGATCCCTAAACCAACAAAAAGTATAAAAGAAATACCAAAATTTCTCCCCCTTTTGTACTTTCATAAGGAAGAAGGAGAGAATGTTGGAACAAAGTTTTGAAAGATTAAAAAAATGTTATGAGAAGAAGAAGTTTTCGAGGTTTTGAAAAGAAAACAAATGCATTGAAAAAGAAAGAAAGAAAGAAAGAGATAGAAAGAGTTAGGGTGGTTGCTTTCCATCCCCCTTTGGTTTTGCATCCTCTCCTTCACTGTCTTCTTCACCTTCCTCATCATTCCGTTGTTCTTCCTGAGCAACCACAACACTAGCACCTGCAGCCACCGCTTCCTCAAAAATATCTTCATAAGTCAATATCTCTGGAATTTTTACTTTCTTATTTTTCTTATCTGCCTATTTAAGTATCATTCCTCAGTCTGGACTGTCTCATTCGTGTTCTTGATCTTCATCACCCTGTTCTTCCATAACATGTGTGTTGGAATAGATGCCCTAGAGGCAATCTAGTTTAGTATGAATTATTTGTGGATAGAAATTCATTTATTATTTATTGGATATTTAATATAATGAAGTCCTTAGATTTACAATTGTGTTGTTTATCTTAAATATCCCTAGTCAAGTATAATGATTAATGGTACAATCATCTATAGACTAGTATGGGGTTGGATTGATATGGAGATATCACGATCCAACACATAGGTGTGCATTAGGGAATGTTGCACTGGATTGACCCATCTCCGAGAAGGCTGCATACACGTTATGTTGAGTCACAAGCGCTTCTCGCGGTGCAATGTTATTGTCATCCTTAGACTTGAAGTCACTAGATATTCTAGTTGTGGATTATTGTTATCTTGGTAGCGTTAAACGCTACACCGTAACTGGGTAAATATAAAGGCGTGTACTGGATACAATAAGAAGCAAGATTAGAGATCGTAGTGGACGTAGATAGGATTTGTCCCTCCCACATAACGGGAGCAAATATCCTAGGCCACTCGAGGGATGGTGCTTATAGAATGTCTGGCCAGACTCAAATAAATCAATATGGGATATTGATGTTATTTGCACGAATAAGGCTATTCCCATGGATCGAGAAACTATGGATTGGATATACGAGTGTGACTTGTATGTCTCGTGTCCAATCCGTATATAGAGACAAAGCGATGAGACAATTACTTGTACAAAGGTTGTCAAGATGACTATTCTATTAGTTGGCTAGAATGGATGTTTTGCTAGAGACCGCTCCATATTAGCAAATAGTTGCTACCAACTAGATGGAACCTATGGGGTCACACGCTATATAGAGTTGAACTAGATTTGGGAATTAATTAATTGGATTAATTAATTAGAAGGATCACTTTGCAAACCCTTGCAAACTTAGTAGGGACTAATTTGCAAGGAAGGGACTAAATTGAATTCTAGTAGGACTAGAATAAGTCCTTTAGGTAGTTAACAAGGAGTTGTTGGACTATATAAAGGACCTTCCTTCCTTCCTTCCCACATAACTTATGCTCATTAAGTGAACATAACAAGAGTGGGAGAGAACAAAAGGATAGAGAGCAAGCAACAAGGAGGCCCGACCGCCCCCTTGCCGCCGCCCCGTCCCCGTCGGCCAAAGGAGGCCGAGACCCTCCTTTGGGTCTCGTTTTGCGTGATTTCTTCTTCCTCTTCCTATTCCGGGCTAGCACCAAGGAGTTTGGGAGATCTAGGATCAACTCTAGGCGTGGATCAACTATAGAGAACGTGACATAATTCGCGTTTGAAGTCATCAAGGAGAACCCAAAGGTGTGTTTATGATTTCTAACCTTTACCATCGTTATGTCTCTTGACTTGTGATTCTTGGAGGGTTTTTCATGGTTTTATGTTTAATTATGCTTCCGTTGTGCGATCCATGAATCAAAACCCTACAGTGGTATCAGAGCCACAGGTCGTAGAGCATAAACGTGGTTTATGTGTTACGTTTTAGTTGTTTTACACTATAATTTGATTGTTTATCGCGTAAAACAAGACAAATCAAGCATAGGATGCAATTTGTCAACAATTAATCATAACAAAATCCAATTTTTGCATTGGATGCATGAATTGGTGAGTTTGAGAAATTTTAGGATCTTAGATCTAGGGTTTGGGCATCCTTGGGGAAGAAGGAGTTCTCCCAAAACAAGGAAACAACCAAACTTGGGCACCAAGCAAGGGAGTTGTTTTGGAAACAACTCCCTCAAGGAGGTTCGGCCCCCCTAGGGACCGCCCCCCTTGCTTGCCTCCCAAGATTGGCCGCCCTAGGGGCCGGGCGGCCCTAACCCGCGGGCCTAGCCTTGTGGGTTTTGGGCCGGGCCGGCCCTAGGGCTTGTGGTTCACTTTGTTGGGCCCGGGCAATTTGATTGTTGGGCCCATGGACCGTTTTAACCCTAGAAATCCTAAAATCAATTAAAATTGACCAAGCGCGTTAAAATTGGATTTTAACTGTTTATGTGCAAATCGCATGGTGATTGGATATGGCCTTAGGATGTGGTTTGATGTGGATGTTTAATTTTGTGGTTTGGTTTTATGGCCTGCGAGCTGATCAATTAATTGTAATAATTAATTAGGGTTTCATGGCCTGCGTGCCATTTTTTTTCTCAACTTGTGAGATTTATTTTATTTAGTATAGATATTAGCTAGTGCTAGATAAAGTAGATTGTTAGCCAAGATTCGAGAAAAGAAGCCCAAAGCCAAAGAAGCCACAAAAGATGGAGCATGGAGCATGGAGCAATCCACAAGACTATGAAGGATGGACCAAAAGATCAAGACGCATGGAGATGTGTTTGTTTAGGGTTCATAGATAATTCCATTGGCTTGGAATTATCTTAGTCTAGAAAAGGCCATATCCACATCACGTTTAATTTCTGTTTTGTGGTTGTTTAATTTTATTGTCTTATTATTTGTGTGGTTGGTGTATGGATGATGCATGCAATTAGGATAATAAGATAATTAGACATCCCGGATCTATTATTTGGAGTTGTGCCCAAACTCAAATAGATAGATTAGTTGATATTGATCATAATTTAAAATCCCTCAAAATTAAAATATTGTGTTCTTGCATTCTCGTTATTTAAACACTCATTATCATCATTATTTATCAAGTTCGTGCGTGCCAAAGCATGGCGACTTGGTTCATAATGATGGAATGCGATGGCACGTAACAATGTGCAATTGTTTAGATAAGAGGTTGAACACAACTAGGCTATTAATTTGATTAAGAAACCTAGAGGAAATCAATTGGGATTATCCATATGGATGGATAAATAATGAGTTATTTGCCCGATTGAACCAAGAGTTGCATATGGGATGCAATTGGAATCGTTCCTACCTAAAGTAGTCAAATTATGGGTGACTTGCCAAAGCAAGCTCATAAGAAGATGAAAGATGGATCTTGGCCCACTAGAAAATATAAGGATATTTTCCGCATTAATATCTTGAGGGTTATTAATCCGTAGAAAAATAGTGGGAGCTATATTTGATAAACTAGCCATTATTGAATATAGTCAAAAATTCACAAATACTAAAACTTGCGTATTTTCCTTTTGTAGAATTCCAAATGGCAAACAACTCATCGAGTTCACAACATTCCCTACGATCTGTCCTTGAGAAGGACAAGCTCTCTGGAACCAACTTTCTTGATTGGTACGGAAACTTGAGAATTGTTCTCAAGCAAGAGAAGAAACTGTACGCAATAGAGGAGCATGTTCCAGAAGGTCCAGAGAACCAAACACCTGCTGCCTTAAAGGCGTATCAAAAGCGTGTTGATGACGCTAATGATGCGGCCTGCCTAATGCTTTGCACCATGACTTCTGAGCTTCAGAAGCAACACGAAAACATGAATGTTGTCGATATGATCGAACATCTAAAGCAGCTCCTCCAAGAGCAGGCGAGGGTAGAGAGGTATGAGGTCTCAAAGGCACTGTTCAAATGTCATCTGGCAGAAGGGAACCCGGTGGGACCCCATGTACTCCGAATGATCGGGTACTTGGAGAATCTCGCCCGACTGGGGTTCCCGGTCGGCCAAGAGTTGGCAACCGATCTCGTATTGCAATCGTTGCCCGAGAGTTATGGACAGTTCATTATGAACTATAACATGAACGAGATCGTTAAAACACTGCCAGATTTACTCAACATGTTGAAGACGGTTGAACAGAGCATCAACAAGGGTAAGGGCAAGGCCATAATGATGGTACAGAAAGGAAAGGGCAAAAGGTTTGCCTCTTCCTCCAAGGGAAAAGGCAAGTCAGTTTCCAAGTCCAAGGAACCTGCCCTTAAGCCTGTTGGTGGCATTGCCAAGGCCGTGACTAAAGGTGAGTGTCACTACTGCAGTCAGCCTGGACACTGGAGGAGGAACTGCCCAAAATATCTGGAGGACAAGAGGCTTGGAATAGTGATTCCACCACCACCAGGTATTTTTGTTGTAGATGTCAATTTAACTGTCTCTACATCATGGGTATTAGATACTGGATGTGGATCTCATATTTGTCGAAATATGCAGGATCTAAAGAGAAGTAGGAGATTGGCTAAAGGAGAGGTAGATCTGCGCGTTGGGAATGGAGCAAAGGTTGCTGCGTTGGCCATAGGCGTGTGCGAGCTATCTCTGCCTTCAGGATTAGTTTTAGAATTAAATAATTGTTATTTTGTGCCTGCTATGAGCAGAAACATTATTTCTATTTCTTGTTTGGACAAGGAAGGTTTTATTATTTCAATAAAGAACAATTGTTATTCCTTTTATTTAAATAGTATTCACTATTTTAGTGCGCAATTATTTAATGGACTTTATGTCCTTGATCTAAGCAATCCTGTCTACAACATTAATACCAAGCGGATTAAAATAAATGATTTAAATCCTGCTTATTTATGGCATTGTCGTTTAGGCCACATAAATGAGAAACGTGTATCTAGACTCCATAAGGATGGACTACTAGACTCATTTGATTTTGAATCATATGAGACATGTGAGGCTTGTTTATTGGGAAAAATGACAAAGTCCCCTTTCAATAAGAAAGGTGAGAGGACTAGTGAGCAAATGGCACTCATACATACTGATGTGTGTGGGCCATTTGCCACGCCTGCCAGGGGTGGTTATGTCTACTTCATTACATTTACTGATGATTACAGTAGATATGGATTTGTGTACCTTATGAGGGCAAAATCCGAATCCTTTGAAGTGTTCAAAGAATTCAAGAATGAAGTAGAGAAGCAACTTGGCAAAAGTATCAAGGCTCTACGATCGGATCATGGAGGAGAATACTTGAGCCAAGAGTTTGACGACTATCTTAGAGAGTGTGGGATTGTGTCCCAACTCACTCCACCTGGAACGCCACAATGGAATGGCGTGTCCGAGAGGAGGAATCGAACCCTATTGGATATGGTTCGATCTATGATGTGTCAAACCGATCTTCCATTATCATTTTGGGGCTACGCTCTATTAAGTGTAGCTTTCACCATTAACCGTGTTCCATCTAAGTCAGTCATGAAGACACCATATGAGATGTGGAGTGGGAGGCGTCCCACACTATCGTTCATGAGGATTTGGGGCTGCGATGTCTATGTAAAACGTTTACAATCAGACAAGCTAGGGCCTAAATCGGATAAGTGTAAATTTGTGGGGTACCCTAAGGAAACTAAGGGATACTACTTCTACAATCCAACCGAGAACAAAGTGTTTGTTGCTCGGACCGGCGTGTTTCTAGAAAGAGAATTTGTCTCTAAAGAAGCAAGTGGGAGGTATGAAGAACTTGAAGAGGTTCAAGAACCACAAATCACTGAACCGATTATGGAACATGAACAGGAACCACAAGCAGTTGTGGAGCAACCTGTTCAGGTAACACAAGAGCTTCGTAGATCTAGTAGAGTGCGCCAGGAACCCGAGAGGTATGGACTTCTCGTAACCAATTCCGGTGACACGATGCTCATAGATGATGAGCCTACTACCTATGAGGAGGCCATGAGCGGCCCAGACTCTCAGAAGTGGCTGGAAGCCATGAGATCCGAGATGGAATCCATGTATACCAACAAAGTATGGACTTTGGTGGAACCACCCCATGGGGCGCTGCCCATAGGGTGCAAGTGGGTCTTCAAGAAGAAGATCGACATGGATGGTAATGTGATTACCTATAAGGGCCGATTGTTGGCTAAAGGATTCAGACAGATTCATGCTATTGACTATGATGAAACCTTTTCACCAGTCGCTATGACCAAATCCATCCGAATCCTACTTGCGATTGCAGCATACCACGACTATGAGATTTGGCAGATGGATGTCAAAACAGCATTCCTTTATGGGAATCTCCTCGAGGACGTGTATATGATACAGCCGGAGGGTTTTGAGGATCCAAAGCAAGCCAACAAAGTCTGTAAGCTGCAACGATCCATTTATGGATTGAAGCAAGCTTCTAGGAGTTGGAATCGACGTTTTGATGAAGTGGTCAAAGAGTTTGGCTTCATCAAAAACGAAGATGAGTCTTGTGTCTACAAGAAGGTTAGTGGGAGCTCTGTAGCTTTTCTGGTCTTGTATGTGGACGACATACTACTCATTGGAAACGATATTCCCATGCTGCAATCTGTTAAATATTGGCTAGGAAAGTGTTTCTCAATGAAGGACTTAGGGGAAGCGGCCTATATACTCGGTAAAAGATCTATAAAGATAGATCTAAGAGGTTTCTAGGCCTAAGTCAAAGTACATATATTGACAAGGTGTTGAAACGGTTCAACATGCAAGATTCCAAGAAGGGATTCTTGCCCATGTCACATGGAATCACTCTTTCGAAGAGTGGTTGTCCTTCCAATGAGATTGAGAAGGAACGCATCAGTAGAATACCCTATGCCTCGGCCAAAGGATCTATCATGTACGCCATGTTATGTACTAGACCAGATGTGTCATATGCCTTGAGTATGACAAGCAGATACCAATCCAATCCGGGTGAGAGTCACTGGATTGCAGTCAAGAACATCCTAAATACTTGAGAAGAACTAAGGATGCCTTCTTGATATTTGGCGGTGAGGAAGAGTTGCGTGTAAGGGGTTACACTGATGCAAGCTTCCAAACCGACAGAGATGACCTTAGATCACAGTCGGGATATGTGTTTTGCCTGAATTGAGCAGCGGTGAGCTGGAAGAGTTCCAAGCAAGAGACGGTGGCTGATTCTACAACAGAGGCTGAGTACATTGCTGCAAATGGCGCAGCAAAGGAGGCTGTTTGGATCAGAAAGTTTGTTTCTGAACTTGGTGTGGTCCCTAGCATTGCGGATCCAGTGGAGTTGTTTTGTGACAACATTGGGGCGATCGCGCAATCAAAGGAACCCAGATCGCACCAGAAGTCCAAGCACGTGCTCAGGAAGTTTCATCTGATTCGAGATATTATCGATAGAAGAGACGTTCGGATATGCAAGATTCCTAAAGATGATAATCTGTCAGACCCGCTTACGAAGCCTCTCACGCAGTGGAAGCATGAAGGGTACACTAGGAGTATGGGCATACGAGATGCGCCAGATTGGCTCTAGCGCAAGTGGGAGACTGTTGGAATAGATGCCCTAGAGGCAATCTAGTTTAGTATGAATTATTTGTGGCTAGAAATTCATTTATTATTTATTGGATATTTAATATAATGAAGTCCTTAGATTTACAATTGCGTTGTTTATCTTAAATATCCCTAGTCAAGTATAATGATTAATGGGACAATAATCTATAGACTAGTATGGGGTTGGATTGATATGGAGATATCACGATCCAACACATAGGTGTGCATTAGGGAATGTTGCACTGGATTGACCCATCTCCGAGAAGGCTACATACACGTTATGTTGAGTCACAAGCGCTTCTCGCGGTGCAATGGTATTGTCATCCTTAGACTTGAAGTCACTAGATATTCTAGTTGTGGATTATTGTGATCTTGGTAGCGTTAAACGCTACACCGTAACTGGGTAGTTATAAAGGCGTGTACTGGATACGATAAGAAGCAAGCTTAGAGATCGTAGTGGACGTAGATAGGATTTGTACCTCCCACATAACGGGAGAAAATATCATAGGCCACTCGAGGGATAGTGCTTATAGAATGTCTGGCCAGACTCAAATAAATCAATATATGGGATATTGATGTTATTTGCACGAATAAGGCTATTCCCATGGATCGAGAAACTATGGATTGGATATACGAGTGTGACTTGTATGTCTCGTGTCCAATCCGAATATACAGACAAAGCGATGAGACAATTACTTGTACAAAGGTTGTCAAGATGACTATTCTATTAGTTGGCTAGAATGGATGTTTTGCTAGAGACCGCTCCATATTAGCAAATAGTTGCTACCAACTAGATAGAACCTATGGGGTCACACGCTATATAGAGTTGAACTAGATTTGGGAATTAATTAATTGGATTAATTAATTAGAAGGATCACTTTGCAAACCCTTGCAAACTTAGTAGGGACTAATTTGCAAGGAAGGGACTAAATTGAATTCTAGTAGGACTAGAATAAGTCCTTTAGGTAGTTAACAAGGAGTTGTTGGACTATATAAAGGACCTTCCTTCCTTCCTTCCCACATAACTTATGCTCATTAAGTGAACATAACAAGAGTGGGAGAGAACAAAAGGAGAGAGAGCAAGCAACAAGGAGGCCCGACCGCCCCCTTGCCGCCGCCCCGTCCCCGTCGGCCAAAGGAGGCCGAGACCCTCCTTTGGGTCTCGTTTTGCGTGATTTCTTCTTCCTCTTCCTATTCCGGGCTAGCACCAAGGAGTTTGGGAGATCTAGGATCAACTCTAGGCGTGGATCAACTATAGAGAACGTGACATAATTCGCGTTTGAAGTCATCAAGGAGAACCCAAAGGTGTGTTTATGATTTCTAACCTTTACCATCGTTATGTCTCTTGACTTGTGATCCTTGGAGGGTTTTTCATGGTTTTATGTTTGATTATGCTTCCGTTGTGCGATCCATGAATCAAAACCCTACAATGTGTCCAAGTTTCATGCATCCCTACAGCCTCTTCTGGAATAGTATGCCCACTGAGTAAATCCTTTCCTGATTCAGCTTTCTTTTATCCTTCTGCAGCTTATAATACTTCTTCATCCCAGTGGACCAAATTGATGCTATTGAATATACTTTCAAGCATGTACCTCATCTGTTTGAAATCGGTTCCAAACTCATGCAGATTCTGCTTCAGCTCATCCATTTCATTCTCTAAACCATCAAGCCTTTGAAGTATAAGGACAAGGTCTCGAGACTGAGAGAGTATGGTTGAGGTTGGGGTCCAGGCTTTGGGTTTTGGAAACTTCTTGGATTGCAGCTCTTCTGCAGACAAGTCAGAGTATAACTTCAAATCTTCTTTACTGGTTTTAATGATTCCAATCATTTGAAAAGCATTCTCATCAAGCATTCCAAATAATTGGTGAGAGTCTCTTCCTTGTCATTTGGAATCTCAAAGTGATCAAAGAAAAGTGATAGCAGATTGACATTAGGCAAAGGGTGATTTATTTCCTTAGACTGAGAGAAACTCATGTATTCCATCACAAGAGAGGGTAGATCAATATCATACCCATGCATGATTAGGTACACCAAATATAACACTCTGTTAGTAATCATCTCCTTTGGGTATTCCCTTGGAACTACACACCTCATCAAGATAGTAAAAAAAACATTGGCTTCAATAGTTAGCAAATAATGTGTTAACTGCTTTGAGGATGTAGGGCCTCGTTTGGGTAATGGATAAGGAGACAGGATATGATATGATTTCCCTCCCATATCTTATCCCTTGTTTGGGTAGCGGATATGGGGGTGAAATCATATCCAAGCCATATCCTCCCTCTCATTTTTTGCCTAAAACCATATCCCATGGGGGAGGTGGTATAAGCCGGATAAGAGTTGGAGAGGATATGAGCTAATTTCTTTGGACAAAAATACCCTCATCAACATGCCAAAATGACATGGGTATAAATACCCAAACATAACCACTGTTCACCATCTCTCTCTCTTCTCTCCCTCTGTGTTGTTCGTGGCTTTGACCCTAGCCTTCCCCGTTCAAGCTACTGCACGGATCCACCACATCTGCCGTCGACTTCGTACTCCTCACACGCCCAAAGCCGCCGTCGACTTCAACCTCCTGCATCACACTGCCGTTGTAGAGAAGCGAGAACACCACCATCGATGTGAGAAGACAGTGCACCACCATCGCCTCCACTCCTCCTTCACCCACCGCCGTCATCATCCCCCAACCACCGCAGCCCTCATGGATGGGGTTATGGAAGCAGCAGGTGGGTTCGATCCAAGTGAATTTATAGGTTTAAATTGATTTGGGAACTTTTCTTCTGGGTTCATAATGATTTGGGGATTTTCTGGGTTTCGATCCAAAGCAAGGAGATCACATGATTAGCTCCAAGTATCAGTGCTTGCTCCTCAGCACATTCAACAGGTAGTGATTATTTCAAAATCAAAAAAAAAAAAAAAACAAAAACAAAACAAAAAAAAAAAAGAAACAGGTACTGCTCTTTGTTGCAAATCTTTTTCCGGAACACTATTCATGGTCTCAAATTACAGAGAGTACATTTTTATTCACATGTTAACACAAGAAAACAAGTGTAATTTTTCCATTCACATTTCAAATTCGTTCTTATGCAGATGTGGATTGCCAACGTTAGTTCTTGTGTATATGTGGATCACATGATGCTTCTTAATATTGCAAGCTGGACATGGTGGCAGTTGATGAAGATATATCTATACATTGTTTTATACAGAGAATGCATTTGCTTTCTGAAGATATTTCTACACATTTTGTCAGAACATGTCATGTTAAGTTGGATCTCAGTCAAACCATGTAAAAATCAATATGGCCCCAATTTTGTTTGATATTCCTCGAACCCAGTAATGTAAATTCTTGTCCCAGTTGCATTTGTATGTTGTCTTCTTAGGCGGCCAAACACGCAAGACATCGTTATTTACAAACAATTTATACAATCCAGGCATCAATTTACAATATAAATAGATTTATAACAAGACATCGTTATTTACAAACTGTTCATACAATTCAGGTATCAATTTACAATACAAGTAGATTTATACAAAATCACTGCACTGAGGGTATTATAGTTATTCGGACACATTTCTTACTTCTTATCCTGCCTCATATCTTGAAGCACCCAAACACAGTAAGCCAGCATATCATATCAGGCTTATCCGACAGCATACATATCCTACCTCATATCCCAGTATAAGCTATATCCGCTGTATCTTATCCGCTACCCAAACGAGGCCTAGGGGTATTGGTTAGAAAGAACTCTTCTCTAGCCAGTTTCAGAGTCTCAATCTTATTTGGATGATTTCTTGTGTCATACCTCTTGGGACAACCTAGCAAATTGGCAAACTCAGAATAATGTAATTCCATCTCTATGCCAGCAACTTTAGTGGATATAGCTAAGCTTAGAAACTTGACTTGCTTCGTGTTCAGGTAAAAGAACCTAGTGTGTCTGGGATATGCAATTTCTGAAGGATTGAGGATTTTCCAAACAAAACATTTCTTCAACCTTTTAATACAATCCAGATTCATGCTATTCAACATATAAACACTAATAATGCTGCAAAAAGATATAGATCTAGAAGCAAATCCATACAAACACAATTCTCTTGCAGTATTACTGACAATTCACTTGTTAGTGAGACCAGATTTCTTACCAGTGGTTATAATCTTTTCATAATAGAATTGTAGTTCCTTCCCTGTACTATTTTCTGGTTCTTCATCAGAAGCCTTTCTTTATCCTTTGTCCTCTTTTGTAAGTTCCTTCTTCTTCACCTTTTTAGGGCTAGCAATCTGTTCTTCCGCTGTTTCTCAGGAACAGATGGCTCTACCTTATTCTTCTTCTTACTAGAAGTTGGAGTATGATCCTTCTTGGTCTTCTTCTTTGGAGGAGAAGGAGCCATTTATTGACTTGGGGTTCTAGAACTGGAATCATCACTCAAGGTTTGCACTTCTTCTTCAACGGTGTTTCTCTACTTCCCATAACTCTTCTTGGATCCACCAGCCATCTTGATTCTATCATAAGTTCTTTTGGAACATTAGGGTTTGAGAGAATAAGAAGAGAGAGGCATGATTGATACGAGAAATAGAAGAGAGAGGAGAAGATAAGTACTGAAGAGTTTCAGTTTGAAAAGGAAACATAACTATTTCCAAATATTTAAAGATTTTGCAGTTGGAGTGAAAAAATCGAAAGTGTGTGGCGTGGAAAAGGAAACGAAATAGTGATGATTTAAAAGAACTAAGCTTTAAAAATTAAAAGCAATATTGAGAAAATATCTACAGAGATAGCACCCAACATTGAAAGATCCAATTTATTAATTCTATAGCATACAGACTTATTTTCAAGGCTTTAAAAAAGGCTTTCAAGACCTTGAAAATCTACTGCTGAAGCAAATAAAATCAAGGCTTTGAAAGGATTTTCAAGGATTTGAATTTTTTTTTCAAACATTGAAACACATAATACTTACCTGGCACTTACCTGATACTCCCCCTAAACCAATGCTTCCTTATGGAGCATTCTCAGTTCTAATCTGAGGGCTTTAAATACTTCTTCTGGCAATGGTTTAGTGAAGATATCTTCCAGTTGAATGTTAGTATACACAAATTCAAGAATAATATCACCTTTCTCAGCATGATTTCTGATAAAATGATGTCTAACATCTATGTGTTTAGTTCTGGAATGCTGAACTAGATTGTTTGTGATTTAGTTAGCACTGGTGTTATCAAATTTGATAGTTATTTATTTGAAATCAAATCCAAGGTCCCTCATTAGTTGAGCAATCTACATCACTTGTGAGCAGCATGCTCCAGCTTCTATGTATTCAGCTTCAGCTGTTGATAGTGCCACCCAATTTTGTTCCTTTGAATGCAAGCTAATTAGGGATCATCCAATGAATTGGAAACACCTGAAGTGCTCTTCTTGTCAACTTTATACCCTGCAAAATCATCATCTGAATATCCACAAAGAGAGAAGTTAGACTGTTTTAGATACCAAAGCCCTTAGTCTTTGGTACCATTACAGGAATTGTACACAAACTGTCGTATTTTATTTATTAAAACGACGGTAACCATTAAGCGTAGTAATTTTACAAATATATACAACGATCATTATATAATTGTTGTATTTTATTTGCTACAGTTTTTTCTCCATCGTATATTTAGTATTTGATGACAGCCATACCATCTTTTACTATGATGAATAAATAACATTTCATATATATATATATATATATATATATATATATATATATATATATATAACATCGCAAAATACCTATTTTTGCATGTCGATCTTGATACAAACAAACCAATTACAAGAATAAGTTAACATTCATTTGGGAAACTTTACAATAATGCATTTAATTATCCAGAAATATAAAGTGTATCTACTTTGTCACAGTTTGGAACACATCCTACAGTAAAGAAAAGTACTAAAGCAACTCGTGGTACTACTTAGTAATCTCATACAGTCTTCTAAATAAGAAGATGCATGATTTGAGCGAATATTTACTCCACTTCCTTCAATCTTCCATCTTGTTAAAATTGTTCCCTTGGAATGCGGAAAGAAATTCACTCTATAAATTCTCAGACCTGCAAAAAAATCAACAAAAAAAGGTTATTGTATTAACACTACAAGATCTAATATTTAATAGATTTGTAAAATTTCCTAATTCCTAATGAATCACTTATTTTGGAATCCTATGAACAACAATACTGACTCCATAACCAATTTCAACCATCCCGAACAAGAATCCACTCAACCGTTAAACCGGACCCAAGGGAGAAGCTCTCCAGCAACCAATGATAACAAATCAGTTCAGTATGGACCTAACAGGACATGAGTTGTGTTGCCACTAAATGGGTCACAAACTAGAGCTTCTGATAGACATGAACTCTAGATATATCATAATAACTGAAGGAGCCATCTAATTAGACTGAGTGTACTAGTGAGTTATATTTGAAGAAATAAAAAAAAAAATACGACGAATGAGGGAGTTAGAGAGTTCAATTACCCAATAAAAGCATAGATACAAAGATATAAATACAAATTGTTTTGGTGAATGGATAGTCTAAAAAATCTAGTTACCGAAATACCGTCGAAAACATTCTGAATATTCGAACCAATGGTCTCCTTGAGAAAATTGAATTTCACTAATTGGAACTCTTATACTGATGAAGAAAGATCAGAAAATACATGGCAGTCTTCTCCCAAGTTCTTTACCTTCATCAGAACTAACAACACTACAACATATTGGTCTTCTCTCTACGTAAAGCAATCCTTAGAAAACTCTTCACTACAAGAAGAGCATATGATCATTTCTGGGTAATAGGGAATACAAAATAGTACTTACTTCACGAGAACCTAAGTCACAGGAGACAAACTCTTAACGGGTTCAACACAAAACTATCAAATACCCCAATTTTTTAAAAACCCTTGGGAATTTTTTCAATTTAGTAAAACCTTCTCATATTCACAATTGAGTACTGCGATGTACCACACATTGTCGAGACATATAAAATGATTATTCTTTCCACAGAACAGTTACTAAACAATCAAATTATCAATTTTGATTCAAGAACCGAAGAACCAATCTAAAATCATATGAATACCTTGAATAATTACAAGTTATAAGAATTTGTTAAGAAAAATTTTATTCATAAAATAAAGCGAAAAATACCTGCAACTGGTATTCTCCAAGTCGATTATTGACCTTCTTGAGAACGAGAGGCCCGAAGAAATTGCCAAGTAATCAATCTTCCAGTGCTTTGTGAGAACAATTACGTCAAAACAGAGTAAGAAGTTTTCCCTCTTTCAAAAAAGAGAGAAGGAGATGAGGGAAGATGAAAAGGTGAGAGATCGATGTACCTGCTTCATCCGTTTGACAGCGATCAGGAAGGAGAAAATAAGGGGATAAGCGTTGGTAGGTGCGATCGTGGGAGTCTCGTTGACCTAGTAGGTTAAATATGGGGGAATGAAGTGAATAATTAGGGCAAGGAAGGCGGACTTCTACTGAAGGCGGGATTGTCAAATTTTGAGCGGAATTTTCAATTTTTTGGAGGGGAGGGTATATTTGTCCGTCGTTATCTTGTATATACGACGCAACCGCAGTATAAAAAATTTAAATACAACACTAACACATATGCCCGTTATTTTATCAACTCTTAATACGGCTGTAAATTTTATAAGCGTCGTTTTTTTAAAAAATACGATGGTTTGATACTGCTCGTCGTATTTACGCATAAAACAACGCTTATTAATTGCTACCTGTCGTTTTAAGCTACATTTTCAGTAGTGATTGAGATATCAGAAAATTCTTTTAATGACAACCAAATGTGATTCTTCATCTGATGTACATGAAGTCCAAGGAAGAAGTTCAATTCTCCCATTAAGCTCATCTCAAATTCCCTTCTCATAAGACTTGAGAAATACTTGGAAAGAGAATCAGTATTAGCTCCAAACAGAATATCATCAACATAAATTTGAACTACTAAAATGTCTTTCTCATGAGTCTTTATGAAAAGTGTTTATCAACTAATCCTCTCTTAAAATCAGTTTCAAGTAAAAACTTTGACAATCTTTCATACCAAGCCCTTGGAGCTTGTTTCAAACCTCAAAGAGCTTTATCTAGTTATAGACATGATCTGGAAAGTCATCACTTTCAAAACCAGAAGGTTGAGTAACATAAACTTCTTCTTGCAAGTAACCATTTAGAAATGCACACTTGACATCCATTTGAAAAAGTTTAATGCTCTTGTAAGATGAAACTGCAAGTAACATTAATTGCCTCTAACCTTGCAAAAGCAGCAAAAGTCCCCTCATAATTGATACCTTCTTCATAGCTGTAGCCTTGAGCTACTAGTATGTCTTTGTTTCTGATTACCTTGCCATTTTTATCTTACTTTTTTCTGAACACCCACCTTGTTCCTATAACAAACTGATCTTTAGGAGGAGAAACCAGATTCCAAACCTTGTTCCTTTCAAATTCGTTTAGGTCACTTTTCATAGCAATGATCCAGTCCACTTCTTTTTATGCTTCTTTCACAGTTCTGGGTTCTACAAGAGAGAAAAAAGCATTAAAAGCACAAAACTTTTTCAATTGAGATCTTGTCTGTGTACAAGTGGAATAATCATATATAATGTTATCAACTAGATGAGATGACATGTATCTGAATCTCTATTTCTGAGTTCATGGCTCAGGTTCTCGAGGTAACTTTTTAATCCTTTGATAACTTGAGGAATTGGCTTGACAACTTTGATTATCTTGATGCTCTTTTTCAAGGCTTTGAGACCCACTTTCAAGGCCTTGAAAATTCTTCATGTTTTCCTGCAAGCTTTCCTTGAAACCATGTGAAGTCTCTGTTTCATCTTCTGATTCATGCTTTTTCAAATTCATGTCTGCAAAACTTTCACTCAAAGAAACACCATAGCTTTCATAAAAATGACATGAATACTTTCTTCAACAAGCTTATTTCTGTTATTGTAAAATATAAAAGCTTTGGTAGTCAGAGACTAACCAAGAAAGATACCTTCATCACTTCTTTCATTAAACTTACCGAGATTGTCCATACCATTGTTGTGAACAAAACAAGTGGAGCCAAAAGGTTTGAAATAAGAAAGATTTGGCTTCTTTCTTTTGAAAAGCTCATAGGCTATCTTCTTTAAGATAGGCCTAATCTGGAACCTATTGAGTATATAGTTGGCAGTTTTCACAACTTCTACCCAGAATGAATTTGGTAACTTGTTCTCTAGAAGCATTGTCTTGGACATGTCATCAAGAGTCATGTTCTTTCTTTCAACAACACCATTCTGTTGAGGAGTTCTTGGAGCAGAAAATTTGTGAGATATACCATACTAAGAAAAAATAAATCAAACTCAAGATGATCAAATTCTCTACCATGATAACTTCTGATAGAAGCAGTTGGCAGGTTTTTCAAAGTTTGGAGCTCTTTACAAAGATTTGAAAATGAAATTAGAGCTTCAGATTTATCTCTAAGAAACATAAACCAAGTAAATCTTGAATAGTCATCAACAATAACTAACATATACTTTTTACCCTTTGGAGTTGGAGTTCTCATAGGACCACTGAGATCCATGTGAAGCTGTTCAATGGGTCTAGTAGTACTTAAAAATTTCTTTGGCTTGAAAGAGCTTCTTGTCTGTTTACCTTGAGAACATGCTTTGCCTACTTCTTAATCATTGAATTTGATAGATGGTAGACCTTTTACTAGGTCTTTAGAGATCAACTTGTTCAAGGTATGCAAGCTAATGTGTCCAACCTTTCTGTGCCAAATCTTTGAAACCTCTTTCACGGCCTTGAGGCCCTTCAGAATTTCTCCTGCAACTTTGTTAGTACTAAGACAGTAAACATTATTTGTTCTTGGAGCAGTGAGAATGCAATTTCCACATTTCTCATTTTGCACCACATATTTATCCTTGTAAAAGATAATTTTATTACCTTTTTCACACAACTGTGATAGACTAAGCAAACTAAACTGAAGAACATCTACTAAATATACATCTGAAATAGAGTTCTCAAAATTGTTACCAATATTTTCAATACCAATGATGTTACATTTGCCTTTGTCACCAAGTGTGATTGAACCTTTTGCATGTTCCTTTACTTCAGAGAATAAGGAACTCTTTCCACGTATGTGTCTAGAGCAACCACTATCCATGATTCATTTCTGTTCTTTTCTCTTGGTGACACCCTGAAAACACCATTCACTGTCTTACCCAGTTGATAAACAAAGTGTGGAATTTAGATTCATATTCAGGGTCAACCATGTTAGGCGGTCTAACCCCTTTAGGAACCCAAATTTGTCTAACTTGTCCCTTAAGTTGAACCGGAAAGGTGTTCCTCATTATTTGAGGATCTCTTCTTCTAAAAAGACAATTCACCTTAACATGACCAATTTTGTTTCAGTAATGGCACTTAGGATAAGTTTTGTTACTAGCCTTCAAAAATCTGGTGTTGCTTTTTCTAGGAAAATTGGGATTATAGACAATACAAGTTTTTTGAACAGACTGTAAGCTTCCTCGAAGAATCAAGTTCAGATTGTGTTCTGAGCCAGCAATCTTTGTCATAACTTGCTTAGATGCTTGACGTTTGTCAGTTAGAGTAGTCTAGCTCCCACTATTTTTCTCGGATTAATAACCCTCCATATTAATGCGGAAAATACCCTTATATTCTCTAGTGAGCCAAGATCCATATTTCTCCTTTTCCGAGCTTGCTTTGGCAAGTCACCCGAAATTGTTTATTTAGGTAGGAACCATTCCAATTACATCATATGTAACTCTTGGTTCAATTGGGCAAATAACCATTATTTATCCATCCCATGAATAATCCCAATTGTATGCCTCTAGGTTCTTTTAATCTTATTAAATCTACCTAGTTGTGTCCAACCTCTTACTTAAACAATTGCACATTGTTACGTGCCGTCGCATCTACTCACGATAAACCATGTTGCCATGCTTTGGCACGCACAATCATGGGATATAGTGATCATGATGAGTGTCTAAATAACAAGAAGGCATAAACACAATATTTTGATTGAGGGATTTGCCTTTCAATTTATAATTTGCATTGTTGATCCATTATCAACATGATCCATATGTTTGAGTTTTGGGCAAAACTCCAAATCATAGATCCGGGTTGTCTAATTATCTTATTATCCTAATCGCATGCATCAACCATACACCAATCACAAAATAATAAGACAATAAAATAAACAACCACAACAAAAATAAACGTGATGTGGATATGGCCTTTCTAGACTAAGATATTCCCAAGCCAATGAGAATATCTATGAACCCAAAAATAGATCAGATCGCCATGCGCCTCCATATTTTGGTCCATCCTTCATAGTCTTTTGGAATGTTTCATGCTCCATCTCCATGGCTCCAATGTCTTTGGGCTTCTTTTCTTCAATCTTGGCTAACAATCTATTTTATCTAGCTACTCCTATACTAAATAAAATAAATCTCACAAGTTGAGAATTAGACGACTCGCAGGCCGTAAATCTTAATTAATTATTATGTTAACTGGTCAGCTCGCAGGCCGTAAAACAAACCACAAAATAAAAATTCACACACAAACCACAACCTAGGGCCATATCCAACCACCATGTGAATAGCATATAAACAGTTAAAACCAATTTTAACGTGTTTGTTCAAATTTTAATTGTTTTGGAATAAGTAGGGTTAAAAACAATCCAAAAAGACTTCCTAAAGCCCTATTGGATCACACACGACCCTAGGGCCCGGCCAAGCCCAAGCCGTCGGTCACCCCGGTCGCGCCTAGGCCTGGCCGGCCCTTAGGCCGTGCGTGGCTTGGGCGGCAAGGCATAGGGGCGGTCCCCTAAGGGGGGCGAACCATTTATGGGAGTTAATTCCAAAAACAACTCCTTCCTTGTTGCCCCAACCAAGCTGTTCCCATGATGAAAAACTCTTTTTTCAAACATGTGCCCAAACCCTAATCTTCAAACCAAGAAAATCATTAATTTTTTGCATCCAATGCACAATTAGATCTTGTTAGATTGAATCTCCATTCAATGGCATCTACTATGCTTAATTTGTCGTTTTACGTGATAAACATGAATTTAAAGTCTTAAAATAACAAAATCGTAACACATAAACTACGTTATGCTCTACGACCTGTGGCTCTGATACCACTGTAGGGTTTTAAACATGGAATCGAAGCGGAAGAATATAATTATTCCGTTCAAATCCCTCCAAGGATCACAAGTCAAGAACACATAACGATAGTAAAGGATTAATATGTGTTTACCTTTGAGTTCTCCTTTGATGACTTCAAACGCGAATAATGTCACGTTCTCTACGGTTGATCCACGCCTACGATAGATAATTGGACCTTCCTAACCTTCTTTTGCTATATAGAACAGAGGAAGGAGACGAAGAGATCACTCAACCAAAACCACAAAGGAGGATTCGGCCTCCTTGTGTGGCCGACGAGTTTGGGGCGGCGGGTAAGGGGCTTCGGCCTCTTACTTGCTTTCTCTCAACTCTTTTCTCTCCTCTCAATATTTATTATGAATAACATGTATTGAGAGGGAAGGAAGGAGTTCCTTTATATAGTCCAACTACTCCTATTTGTTTCCATAAAGGGCCCAATACTAATCATATCCATATATGGACTAGTATTATTTGCTAATTAGTGCTACTAAGTTAGAAACTTGTTGAAATATGATCTTTTTAATTAATATATATTAATTAAGTCTCTTGTCCAATTATATCCATATGGCGTGTGACCCCATAGGTTTCTACTTAATTGGTAGTAACTATTTACAAACATGGAGCGGTGTCTAGCAACACATCCATGCCACCCAATGAATAGAAATAGTCATCTTGACAAAACCTTGTGATCTTATTATCGCATCCCTTTGTCTCATTATCCGGATTGGACACGAGACATACAAGTCACACTCGTATATCCAATCCATGTTCCTCGATCCTTGGAATAGCCCTATCCATTCATATGACATCAATATCCCCATATTTATTCATATGAGTCTGGCCAGACATTCCATAGGCGCCATACCTCGAGTGGCCTCGGATATTTGCTCCCGTTATGTGGGAGGGACAAATCCTTTCTACATCACTCACCATCTCTAAGCTTGCTTCCTACTGTGCCCAACATGCGCTTTTATAACTACCCAGTTACGGAGTAGCGTTTGACGTTGTCAAAGCACAATATTCCACAACTAGAGGATCTAGTGAATTCAAGTCTAAGGATGATAATATCCTATCACCGCGAGAAGCGCTTGTGACTTTACATAACTTGTATGTAGCCTTCTCGGATTTGGGTCAATCCAGTATGCCATTACTCCTAATACATACCCATGTGTTGGATCGTGATATCTCCATATCAATCCAACCCCATACTAGTCTATAGATGATCGTCCAATTAATCATTATATTTAACTAGGGATATTTAAGATAAACAACAGGATTTGTAAACCTAAGGACTTCATTATATTAAATATCTTCATAAATAATACAATGATTATTCTAGCCAATTCATACTAAAATTAGATTGCCTCTAGGGAATCTATTCCAACACTTGGAATTTCAGAATCTTATTGCGATGGGAGATTCTAAACTAATAGTTAACCAAGATTCAAGAGATTACGGATTGGAGGAGATTAACTTGCTGAACTATAGATCGATAGTGCAGAATATGGTTCAGAAGTTTGATTCCGTCAAGTATGAGCACACTCCCAGATCAGATAATCGACATGCGGAATCATTGGCCACTGAAAGGGAGAGTATGCATATAGATATGCGGCACAGATACTCTAGAAGGGGGGGTTGAATATAGTATGCCAACTTTTTGCAAAACTTGTGGAGGAGAAGAGTTTCTATGCAGTTCAAGGAACTTCAAGGCCTTGAAAACAGTTTCATGCCTTTCAAGTGAGATACAGTTTGAAATAAAACAGACAAGTCTTTTTCAAGGCCTTGGAAAGAGTTTCAAACCCTTGAAAACAGACTAGTTTGAATGATGTAAAAAATTGAGTATGTAAATGAACAGTAAATGCAAGAGACAAGTGATTTATATAGTTCAGTCCACTTGGACCTACCTCATGGATCTTCTCCCTGCAGGATTTTCAACAAAATTCTTATTAATCAAAAGCTAAGCCCTAGATCTCAAGCACAGAGAAATGCCTTACTCTGTTAAAGCTTGTGGTTCTCTCTAATCTATCTAGTACATGCTCTAGCTAACTGATTAACTAAGAATTCGCTATTGTCACTTTGAACCATCTTTGAGAATGAGAGATAGAAGTAATAAAAGAATGATCTACAAATAAATCACAAGACAGAAGAACCCTAAAGTGTAAAAACTGCACTGAAGAGTGCAGTGATGTTTTGTGAGTTGGGTTGTGAGAAAGATGAACTTCTTTGATGCTTGTAAATCCAGAAATGAGTTTCTCTCTTTTTGCCCGTTGAGTATTGTCTATTTTTGCTTCAAAATGAGCTCTATTTATACAACTAGAGGCTCTGCAAATCTTTCCAGATTTCCTGTTTTGTAGGCAACAAACTTTGACTCTATTAACAGCATTCTCCAACGGAAAGTTGATCATGATCTTCAGAGGTATTGTTGTGACATTGTCCATAAAAAATTTGAGAAGGTTTCATGAGTGTCTGATTGATCACAAAATCATCTTCTCAGAATGTTTCCTTTCCTGCAAAAGCCAGATTAGGAAACAAATCCTGCAAACTGAGGAAATAAAATTTCCCTACCAAACTGAGTCAAATAGATGGATTAAATAATGTTAGATATATCGAAACACTTTGTCTTTCATCATCAAATGATAACACAACAAGAACAGGGGTGATAGAGATAGAATCAGATTAGAAGAGTTGATAAAAATTCCCCCTTAGAACATGCATACAGGTCAGACAATTTCAAGGCTTTGAATCCTGGTTCAAGGCCATGAAATAGTTCTGCTATTTCAACCCTGTGAAACCTGATTCAAGGCTTTGAAAACTGGTTCAAGGCCTTGAAATAACTAAGTATTTCAAGTCCATGAAACTTGTGACCTTACAATCTCCCCCTTGATGAAAGACAAAACCTTAATCTATTTAAGCCTTAGGTTCTGCAAAAAAATACTGATTAGCATACATCATAAATAGTAATAACACATAAATTCCAAAAGATCCGACTTATTAATAAACATAAACAGAAAAATCAAATAAGTTGCAAATAGTCATACTGAACAAGAGACATGTCATTTAAACAAAAAATAAAATCAACCTGAGATTTCTCCCCCTTTTTGACTTTCATCAAAAAGAATGAGAATATGTTGGATCAGAGTCTAGAAAATTTTGAATAAGAAAACTTAAAAAGAGAATGATAAAGAAAGAATAGGCAAGATTATGGGATTGGGTCTTCATCTCCATCTTGATTTCCCTCCTCTTCCTCACTGTCTTCATCATTGTCATGTTCTTCTTGTTCCTCTTCATTCTAACCAGCAGTATCTGCTTCAGTCTTGTCCTTAGCAGCACTCTTAGGAGATTTCTACTTCTTCTTCAGGGTTATCAATAAGTCATATGAATCAGGACTGTTTACTTCATCTCCTTCTTGAGCAGCTTATTCCACTACCACCTGCTTTCCTTTATCCTTGACTGGAGCAGCCTCTTCTTGATTGGAGTGTTAACTGGGCAAGTTCTTGTCAGATCCATCTTTCTTGGCACCTTCTTCATCCTCAGGGACATCAAACACATTCATGCTTCTAAAGATGGTTTCCACCATGTACTTAACGTGACTGAGATCAGTTTCAAACCCATGCTGATTCTCTTTGATTTAACTATTATCCATCTCTAGACCATCAAGTATCTAAAGGTTTGAAGACAAATCAAGAGGCTGAGAGGTCTGGCTTGAAGTAGGGGTCAAGGCCTTGGGCTTAACAAATTTCTTTGCATCCAGCTCTTCTTCAGTCAAATCTGAATACAACTTCCAAATTTTCTCTTTGGTCTTTACTAACCCAATCTTCTCAAAGGCCTTCTCATTTAGCACACCAATCCCTGAAGTGATAGATTCTTCACAAGCAGTAGTAACTATTTCATATACAAAACCATCCAACCACTGACCTTTTGAAGTGTTTGAGATGAACAGATATTCAACAGGAGCAGTGTTCTTTGAGAATAACTGCAAGGCTTTCTCCACATTGTATCATGGTCCTTCTTCAGTCACCTTATGTTTTCCTTTTTCACCTTGAGACGCTTTCATCTTTCTTCAACTTCTTGGGACCAGAGGTCTCTGTTTCTGGTTTCTTTTCTTCAGCAACCTTCTCTTTCGTCTTTTTATTATTGTCTGAAGAAGGTGTTACATCCTTCTTAGTATTCTTCTTAGGTGGAGGAATTTCTTCAATAGCTTCTGCACTGGGAGTCCTGGAGCTAGAGTCTCCACTTATTGTTTGAACTTCATCTTTAACTTTCTTTCTCTTCTTCTGTGAACCAGGTTTTGAACCTTCGGCCATCTTGATTCTCTCGGAGGCTCTTCTAGTGCTCATTAGGGTTTGAGAGAAGAATAGAGAGAGATAGATTTGATACGGAGTGATGGATAAGAGAAGAAGATAAATACTGAAAGAGTTTGTGTTTGGAAAGAAAACTGCAATCTCTCTGATCTCAAAATATCTCTAATGATCAAAGAAGATTTAAATATTTGAAGGCGTTTGAAATAAATAATTTAATACTATATTTGGCTGCAAAAGAATTTTGAAAAAGGTAGGGGCAATATTGAGCAAATATCTACAAAGATAGTGCCCGATATTGAATGATCCAAGAATTACTGACTAATCAGTTTACCATACTTATTTTCAAGGATTCGGAAATAGTTTCAAGGTCTTGAAACACTGCTATACTGAAACAAGTAAAATCAAATATTTAAAAGGATTTTCAAGGCTTTGCAAATCAGTTCAAATCTTTGAAACACATGATAACTTACCTTCCTAACCTTATAGTACCCCTAAACCAATGCATCCTTATTTAGCATGCCTAATTCCAGTCGAAAACCTTTCATCTGGAAATGGTTTAGTGAATATATCTGCAAGTTGCACATTAGTATACAAAAATTCAAGAACAATATCACCTTTCTTAGCATGATCTCTGATGAAGTGGTGTCTGACATCAATATGCTTGGTTCTTGAATGCTGAACTGGATTCTTTGTAATAGATATTGCACTGGTATTGTCACATTTGACTGGAATACTTCTGAAATCAAATCCAAGATCTCTTATTGGTTGAGAAATTTACAATACTTGTGAAAAACATGCTCCAACAGATATATATTCATCTTCAGGTGTTGATAAGCCAACTGAATTTTATTTCTTGGAATGCCAACTGATCAAGGAGGATCCAATGAATAGGCAAGTTCCAGAAGTGCTTTTCCCATTAACTTTGTAACCTGCAAAGTCAGCATTTGAAAATTCATGTAAAGATAAGTTAGAATGTCTTGGATACCAAATCCCTAAGTCTTTGGTACCGTTGTGATATATAAATATTCTCTTGACAGCAGTTAAGTGTGATTTATTTGGATCAACTTGAAATCTTGCACACATACATACATTGAACATGATATCTGGTTTACTAGCATTGAGATAAAGTATTGATCCAATCATACCTCTATACTCTTTCATATTTACACTACCAGATTCATCCTTATCTAAGGACAGTGTAGAGCACATAGGAGTCTTGATTTCTTTGGATTGAGACATGATATACTTGTTTAACAAGTCTCTAGTGTACTTTCTTTAATGCAGAGAGATGCCCTTCTTCAACTTAGGTATTTGAAGTCCAAGGAAGAAGCTCAACTCTCCCATCATGCTCATTTCAAATTCTCTGCTCATAAGACTTGAAAATTCTTTGCATAGAAGATCATTAGTAGCTCCAAATAGAACATCATCAACATAAATCTGAACTACAAGTAAATATTTCTCACGAGTCTTTATAAAAAGGGTCTTGTCTACCAATCCTCTTTTGAAATTATTTTCAAGTAGAAATTTTGACAATATTTCATACCAAGCTCTTGGAGCCTGTTTCAAACCATACAGATATTTGTCAAGTTTGTAAACATGATCTGGAAACTTGTCACTTTCAAAACCAGGAGGTTGTGCAACATAAACTTCTTCTTGCAAGTAACCATTCAAGAAAGCACATTTAACATCCATTTAAAATAGTTTCATGTTCTTGTAGGATGAAAAAGCAAGTAAAATATTCTAACCTGAGAACTGGAGATAAAGTTTCCTTAGAATCAATACCATCTTCTTGGTTGTAACCTTGAGAAACTAACTTTGCTTTGTTTCTGATCACTTTACCACTCTCATCCAATTTTTTCTGAACTCCCATCTAGTACCAATGACAGACTAGTTTGTAGGAGGTGGAAACTAGGTTACACACCTTATTTCATTCAAACTCATTGAGTTCACTTTGCATAGCTATAATCCAGTCTGCTTCTTGCAATGCTTCCTTCACAGTTTTGGGTTCTACAAGAGAGATAAAAGCAATAAAAGAACAAAGATTCTTCAACTGTGATCTTGTATGTGTACCAGTAGTTGGATCAGTTATGATGTTGTCAGCTGGATGAGATAAAAGACATTTGAATCTCTTTCTTGGAGACCAGGTTTCAGGCTCTCCAAATTTTTCTGGTCTTGAAGTTGTATCCCTATCCCTTGTATCTTTGTGATCATCATTGTCAAGGTTTGATTTCTATTTTAAGGCCTTGAGATCTGTTTCCATGGTCTTGAAAATGGCTCATGCTTCCTTCTGAATCTTTCTTGAACCCAAGTGAGTTCTCAGCTTCTTCTTCTGATTCATGTTTGTTCACTTTCAAGTCTGCAAAACTTTCACTCAAAGAACCATCATAGCTTTCATAAAAAATAACATGAATAATTTCTTCAATCAGCTTTGTTCTTTTACTATAAATTCTATAAGCTTTGCTAGTAAGAGAGTAACCCTGAAATATACCTTCATCACTTCATGTATTAAACTTACCCAAGTTGTCCTTAACATTGTTGTGGAAATAGCATGTGCAACCAAAGGGTCTGAAGTATGAAATGTTTGGCTTCCTCCCTTTGAAGAGTTCATAGGGGGTCTTCTTCAAGATGGGTCTGATCAAGCACCTGTTCAAAAAGTAATTTGCTTTATTCACAGCTTCTGCCCAATAATGCTTTGGCAGCTTGTTTTCTAGAATCATTGTCCTTGACATATCTTCAAGAGTTATGTTCTTTCTTTCAACAACTCCATTATGCTGAGGAGTTCTAGGAGCAGAGAAATTGTGAGAGATACCATGCTTAACATTGAACAAATCAAGTTCTAGTTGATCAAATTCTCTACCATGACCACTTCTGATAGAGGCATTAGGTAGGTTTTTCAAAGTTTGAAGTTCTCTGCAAAGCTTTGAAAATTCAGAGAGGGCTTCAGATTTTTCTTTTAGAATCATAACCCAAGTATATCTGGAAGAATCATCTACAACAACTAGCATATACCGCTTACCTTTTGGAGTTGGTGTCCTCATAGGACGGCACAAATCTGAAGGGAGGCGAATCCCTGGACCAGTTCGATTTCATGTCTGCTATACCGATTAAAACTAGTTTCAACATGAACGCTAGAAACCCTACTAGGCGGTACTAGGGTTCATACCTGCGTCCAAGCTATCTGATGTAGGTCTGAACACTCCGGATCATCTCCCGTATTCCTGAAGTTCCTCCTGGATGCAAGTGTGGGCTTGCTGCTTCCAGAATCCTTCTTGGCCTCCAGACGAATTGCTCTCACTCTCGAAACCCTAGATTTCGGTGTGTATCTTAAGCATACGAATTCTGAAGACTAAGGACACTTATATAGGCTATGGGAGGGACCTCGAGGAGAAAATACGAATCAGGCTCCTAACTTTATTAGGACTTCTGGTTCCACCCGAACCTAGCCCGAATAAAGCTAATAACAGTTAGTACCACTAAATAACTGATATTGCACTCCTGTCCATATTCTCAAAAAATAATATTTCGAGCTCCTGTTATTAAATACTTATTATCTCCCCATGTTAAGATTACAGATATCCGTCGATTAAATTAATTACTGACTAATTCATTTAATCGACCTCTTCCCAATTCCTTGATCCTTACCACTTAACTTATTTGATATGTCCAGATTACCAAGTAATCTACCTGCAGGGTTTGACATAATCAAAACTTATAAGCTTCATCAAGGGGATATCATCAATCCCATAACCGGGACATGGATTCCTTCGATATATCAATTTACACCATAGACTCAATAGTATCACCCAACTCATCGAGGTTATTGACTCCATAGGAATCTCACTCACTTGACTTGTCAAAGCAATAACTACTAAATACATGTGCACATTGACTATCTAAGGATTAAGAGAATAAGTAATCATAATAACCATGAGACATAGTTTGTCTTGTTATGTCAGTACAAAGACAATGATCTCAACTTGGTCATGTTCAATATACACAAAGTATACTAGCACATTGAGTTGAAACTATAGTATGAACTATACTGTATCCTGTAGCCAAGATAGACCTACTAAAACAATGTGCTACAATCTTTCCGATGGTTTGTCTAATTCCATCTAGATTGTGAACTCACAACTTTCATTCCACAAGAACCGAAGATAAGATCTTCTGTGTGTAAGCTATACTCTACACACCAGATCTTATACTATGCAGAACAATAGACAACTATGCACAATAATAATATAATGCAAAAAAATTGCCCAAAACCATTCTCATAAATATCAAATTCATATAATCCAATACAAAAAGCATGGCTTTTAGTATTCAATCCAACAATATCCCACTAAGACTCAAAGCCATGCAGCAACACACCTCAAACCCATTCCCTCTACGTGACCATCAAAATCCTTAGCTGTCAAACACTTCGTAAATGGGTCTGCCAGGTTATCCGCTGATGCAATCTTCATCACTGCCACATCACCTCTGTGCACGATTTCTCTAATCAAATGATACTTACGCTCTATGTGTTTTCCTTTCTTGTGAGCTCTTGGTTCCCTTGAGTTTGAAACCGCGCCGCTATTATCGCAATATAGCGTCATAGCTGGTTGTGCACTCGGTACCACTCCAAGATCCATTAGAAAGTTTCTGAGCCAAACAGCTTCCTTAGCAGCTTCAGAAGCAGCCACATATTCAGCTTCCATGGTGGAATCAGCAATACAAGATTGCTTGATGCTCCTCCAACTAATGGCTCCACCTCCTAATGTGAAAACATATCCTGAGGTAGACTTCCAAGAATCCCTATCTGACTTAAAATCTGAGTCTGTGTACCCGATGGGTACAAGACTATTTTCATGGTAAACCAACATTTAGTCTCGAGTCCTTTTCAGGTACTTCAATATATGTTTTACCGCAGTCCAATGTTCTCTGCCAGGGTTAGACTGATATCTACTAACCATGCCAACAGCAAATCAAATATCTGGTCTAGTACATAACATTGCATACATGAGGCTTCCTACTGCAGAAGCATAAGGAACTGCTTTCATACTTTCTATCTCATCAGGTGTCTTAGGACACTGATCCTTAGATAGACTGATTCCATGTCTGAAAGGGATCAACCCTTTCTTGGAATCCTGCATGTTAAACCTTGCAAGAACAGTATCAATATAATTAGCTTGTGACAAGCCCAACATCCTATTTTTCCGATCTCGCATAAGCTTGATCCCTAGAACGTATGCTGCTTCTCCCAAGTCTTTCATATCAAATTGACTTGATAACCATACCCGCACACTAGATAACACACCCACATTGTTTCCAATGAGCAATATATCATCAACGTAAAGTATCAAGAATACCACAACGTTTTCTTTACACTTCTTGTACACACACGGCTCATCCGGACATTGATCAAAACCAAAAGATTTGATTGCCTGATCAAAACGGATGTTCCATGATCTAGATGCCTGCTTAAGTCCATAAATAGACCTCTTAAGCTTGCACAACTTGTGCTCCTGGCCCTTAGCTACGAATCCTTCTGGTTGCATCATATAAATGCACTCATCAAGACTTCCATTAAGGAAAGCTGTCTTGACATCCATTTGCCAAATTTCGTAATCGAAATGAGCCGCAATGGACAAGAGAATCCTGATAGACTTAATCATGGCTACTGGCGAAAAAGTTTCCTCATAGTCGATCCCTTCTTTCTGAGTAAAACCTTTCGCAACAAGACTTGCTTTGAAGGTTTCAACCTTCCCGTCTACCCCTCTCTTTTTCTTGTAAATCCACTTACAACCGATGGGTTTTACCCCATCTGTTGGATCTACACGATCCCAGACCTGATTGGAGTACATAGACTCCATCTCAGAAATCATAGCCTTTTTCCACTTTTCCGCATCCGTACTTCCAACAGCTTCATTATAGTTACTGGGATCAGTATCATGTTCATCAGGGACCTTGTCAAAAGACTCTCCCAAGTACATGTATCTGTCTGGTTTACGAGAAACCCTCCCACTACGACGAGGCTGTACTTGTGGTTCACTAATAGTAACATTTTCCCCACTGCTCGGTTGCGGCGGAATGTCACTACTATCTTGTGGATCACTAGTATTGTCATTTCCCCCACTGCCCTCTTGCGGTGGGATGTCAACACTATTTTGTTGTGTATCACGAGTATCTACATTTATCCAACCACCCAAAGGTAGTTGAACGTCGATATCATTTTCATGTGGTATTTCTTCTTGTACAGTTGGTATATCATGACCTTGGACTACTTGATTTCCTCGCATTTCTTCCACAACAATTCTAGTTTTAGGCTTGTGATCCATAATATAGTCTTCCTCTAAGAATCTCGCATTGGTGCTAACAATGACTTTCTGATCTTTCGGACTATAAAATAAACCACCCTTTGTTCCTTTCGGGTATCCTACAAAGACACATATTCTGTCCTTGATTCCAACTTACTTGCGTTCCCCTTCAGCACATGTGCTGGACTACCCCAAATCCGAACATGCCGTAGACTAGGCTTGCGCCCAGTCCAAAGTTCTGTGGGTGTAGTTGGTACTGACTTAGACGGAACCAAGTTCAGAATATATGCAGCTGTCTCTAAAGCATGCCCCCAAAAAGAAATTGGTAAATCTGAATAACTCATCATGGATCACAATTTCTAAAAGAGTCCTATTCCTTCGCTCTGCCACACCATTCTGTTGTGGCGTACCTGGAGCAGACAACTGGGATTGAATCCCTTGTTCCTCCAAGTAATCCCTGAATTGTCCCAAGAGGTACTCGCCACCTCGATCAGATCGAAATGACTTGATATATTTTCCTAGACGCTTCTCTGATTCTGCCTTAAAAATTTTAAATTTGTCAAAGGCCTCAGACTTATGCCGCATCAAATAAATATATTCATATCTTGAGTAATCATCAATAAAAGTAATGAAATACTCAAAACCTCCCCTCGCTTGGACATTCATTGGTCCACAAACATCTGAATGGATAAGCTCCAAGAGTTCTTTGGCCCTATTACCCTTTGCCAAAAATGGCCTCTTGGTCATCTTACCTTCTAAACATGACTCACATGCTGGTTGTGCCTCCACTTTTAATGAACCTAATGGTCCATTCTGAACCAGCCTTTGTATTCTGTTTATATTGATATGACCAAGTCGTAAATGCCAAAGATATGTTTGGTTTATCTCGCAAGGTTCCTTTCTCTTATAGGTAAGCAATCCGAGTTATTCAGTTCATATAGCTGCGCTATGGGAGTCTCAGGATTTATAATGTAAAGACCATCCACCAATGTACCAAAACAAATAAAACGTTTATTTTTCTTAAAACCACAGAGTCATTAAAATAAACTGAATATTCATTCTTAACCAACTTAGAAACTGAAATCAAATTCCTTCTAATGGAAGGTACATAAAGACAATCTTTCAAAACTAAAATCCTATCATTCCCAAAATGTAAGAAACAAATTCCTATTGCAACTGCAGCTACTTTATTCGTGTTGCCCAAGTGTAGATAAATCTCGCCATCACTAAGCTGTCTCGTTTCCTGGAACCCCTGCAATGAATTGCTGACATGGTCAGTGGCTCCCGAATCTACACACCAGGTTCTAGTAGATCGAACCGCTAAACATGATTCAACTATTAGTGAAAGAGATATACCTGAGTTGTTCTGGATTGGACGAGTCAGGAACTTTGGACATTGCTTCTTCCAATGCCCTCTCTGGTTACAGAGGAAACACTTGCCTTTCGGCTTTCCCAATGTCCCCTGAGGAGCAAGTGCTGGCTGTGGCCCACGAGCTATTCCTTGAGGTGCCGGAGAAACCTTCGGAACTACTGCTTGTGCAACTTTCTTCTTCTTCTTAGCCCTAGGGTTAGAAGCAGAAGACTTTTCAGCCACCATTACATTAACCGGTTTCTGAAGGAGTCCCTCAGCTGCTTGAAGATCCTTTAACAATTCGGCTAAAGAATAATTCTTTTTGTTCATATTATAATTTAGCCGAAAATTGTGAAATGAATCAGACAGCGTCATGAGCACTATATCGACCTGAGTTTCCTCATCGATTACAGCTCCAAGGATCTCTAGTTCGCCTAGAAGACTTATCATCTTCAGAACATGATCCCTTACAGAGGACCCTTCAACCATTTTTGTGTTCATGAGGTTTTTCATAGCAACCTGCCTGGCAGCACGATCCTGATCCCCAAACATCTCTTTGAGGTTCTCCATGATCTCAAGGGCAGAGCCCATGTTCTCATGCTGATGCTGCAACACATTAGACATGGAGCCTAATATGTAGCATTTAGCCATCTGATCGGCTTTCTGCCACCTCTTATAAGGCTTGACTTCTTCCTCAGAAGCCCCTTCTATAGGTTCTGCAGGACATTCCTCAAGAAGCACAAATTTGTAATCCTCAGCAGTTAGCACAATATTCAAATTCCTCTTCCAATCAATATAGTTTGATCCATTGAGTTTGTTTTGATTCAAGAGAATAGATAGTGGGTTGAATGAGTTCGACATTTTTTAACCTGAGAATCATGTAAATAAAACATATAAGGGAAATGTAAACCACCAATAGTCTAACACACATAAAAATAGTATGCCACGATGGGTGGACGTCTACCATTCATTATATAGTTATACATGGTACCTTTGGTCCTGCAAGCCATAGCAGTGACTCCGATGGGGAGGATACTATAACTTACATCTAAGTGTATACCATCATTTTACTTGTAAACCCCTTACCCCATTACATGCCTCTCAGATGGAGAGATGACACATAAATAGTAATTGTTAGAAGTATCCTCATAGGAATTTATACCAGTGATATTGTAGCGGTTATGTTCGATACGAAGGTTAACTCCAAGGCTAACACACACAACCAACTACATCACTTATAAATCAATGATGGAGACCGCGGGATCTAGCAGCACTAGACTCCCTCTCCCACTTAGTTGTTTGAACAATTTAATACAAATTAAATTATTTATCCATGTTGTCCATGATTAAAATGCAAGCATTCAGAATAATCATACACATAGATACAATCAAACATGTAATAAGCATTCAACCACACACAGCCCTGCTATTATGGTCGGAGCTTCTTTAGTCGGGTCAGCAAGACCCATCTGACCCAGCGACACGGGGATCGACCTTACCGGGATCATTCGTCCTTCTGTCTCCACTAATATTACACTAACCCTAGTCTCCATGGATTCCGCAAATCATTCTGTAACAGAGTACCAGAGACTGCTACAGATTTTCAATGCCACCAAGGAGCTCACACGTTCATCTAATACAGGAATAAGAGACCCTAGGGTTTACTATTACAGAAGGTTACAAATATTTTTCATCCACGAAAAACAGCGTGGGAATCAAAACCAAATCAAACCACATACATCAAACAGTATGACCATAATAGCAGGACACGATTCAATCTGCAAAACAGAGTTAGACATCGCAATCTTCCTACTCTAACATGCATAGCCGGTTCGATTATTGGACAACATGGATGTATAGCAGATATGCAGAGTCGAACGGGGCTCTGATACCAATTGAAGGGAGGCGAATCCCTGGACCAGTTCGATTTCATGTCTGCTATACCGATTAAAACTTGTTTCAACATGAACGCTAGAAACCCTACTAGGCGGAACTAGGGTTCATACCTGCGTCCAAGCTATTTGATGTAGGTCTGAACACTCCGGATCTTCTCCCGTATTCCTGAAGTTCCTCCTGGATGCAAGTGTGGGCTTGCTGCTTCCAGAATCCTTCTTGGCCTCCAGACGAATTGCTCTCACTCTCGAAACCCTAGATTTCGGTGTGTATCTTAAGCATACGAATTCTAAAGACTAAGGACACTTATATAGGCTACGGGAGGGACCTCGAGGAGAAAATACGAATCAGGCTCCTAACTTTATTAGGACTTCTGGTTCCACCCGAACCTAGCCAGAATAAAGCTAATAACAGTTAGTACCACTAAATAACTGATATTGCACTCCTGTCCATATTCTCAAAAAATAATATTTCGAGCTCCTGTTATTAAATACTTATTATCTCCCCATGTTAAGATTACAGATATCCGTCGATTAAATTAATTACTGACTAATTCATTTAATCGACCTCTTCCCAATTCCTTGATCTTTACCACTTAACTTATTTGATATGTCCAGATTACCAAGTAATCTACCTGCAGGGTTTGACATAATCAAAACTCATAAGCTTCATCAAGGGGATATCATCAATCCCATAACCGGGACATGGATTCCTTCGATATATCAATTTACACCATAGACTCAATAGTATCACCCTACTCATCGAGGTTATTGACTCCATAGGAATCTCACTCACTTGACTTGTCAAAGCAATAACTACTAAATACATGTGCACATTGACTATCTAAGGATTAAGAGAATAAGTAATCATAATAACCATGAGACATAGTTTGTCTTTTTATGTCAGTACAAAGACAATGATCTCAACTTGGTCCTGTTCAATATACACAAAGTATACTAGCACATTGAGTTGAAACTATAGTATGAACTATAATGTTTCCTGTAGCCAAGATAGACCTACTAAAACAATGTGCTACAATCTTTCCGATGGTTTGTCTAATTCCATCTAGATTGTGAACTCACAACTTTCATTCCACAAGAACCGAAGATAAGATCTTCTGTGTGTAAGCTATACTCTACACACCAGATCTTCTACTATGCAGAACAATAGACAACTATGCACAATAATAATATAATGCAAAAACATTGCCCAAAACCATTCTCATAAATATCAAATTCATATAATCCAATACAAAAATCATGGCTTTTAGTATTCAATCCAACAAATCCATGTGAAGTAGTTCAATAGATCTAGAGGTACTTACAAACTTCTTTGGCTTGAATGAGCTTCTGGTTTGCTTACCCTGAGCAAAAGCTTTGCATACTTCATCATCTTTGAAATTTATAGATGGTAATTCTCTTACCTGATCTTTGGAAATCAATTTGTTTAATATATGCAAGCTAATGTGACCAAGCTTTCTGTGCCAAATCCTTGAATCCTCTTTCAAGGACTTGAGACACTTTAAGCTTTTACCTGCAACTTTGTTAGTCTGAAAAGTATAAACATTGTTTGATCTAAAGGCTGTGAGAATGCAATTGCCTGATTTCTCATTTTGCACCACACAATTCTCTTTATCAAAGATAAATTTATTGCCATTATCACAAAGCTGATATACACTAAGCAAGCTAAATGTCAAGCCATCAACTAGATATACATCAGAAATAGAGTTTTGAGAGTCTGTACCAACTTTACCAATACCAAGAATGTTGCATTTTCCTTTGTCACCAAGAGTAATTGAACCTTTCATGTGTCTTGAGCAACCACTGTCTATAACCACTTATGTTCATTGACATTGGTGACAACCTGCAAACACCAATCACTACCTTACACAGTTTTTAGACCAAGTATGGAATTTTGACTCATACTCAGGATCTACCATATTAGGTGGTCTGACCACTTTAGGAACCCAAATATGTCTGAATTGTCCTTTGAGTTGAAATGGAAATGTGTTCCTCATTATGTGAGGGTCTCTTCTTCTGAAAGGACAAGTCATCTTCATATGACCAATTTCGTTGCAAAAATGACACTTAGGAGAGGTTTTGTTCACAGCTTTCAAAAAAATGGTATTGTCTTTCTTGAAAATTTGGGTTGTATCCAACACAAGTTTTGTGAACAGACTTTGAACTTTCTCCAAGAATTAAGTTCAACTTGTGTTCTGAGCCTGCAAGCTTGACTTTGACTAATTAAGATTCTTGAAGTTTCTCAGAAAGAGTAGTCTTTTGTTTATCTAATTCATCAACTTGATGTCTCATATTAACAAGGCTTTTACTCAGTAAAGAGTTCTTAGTAAGTACTTCCTTGACTTTTGTTTTCAAGGCTTTGAAACTGGTTTTCAAGGCCTTGAAATCACTGTCAGTTTTTTTCTGAGAGATTTCAAGATTCTGATTCAGACAAATAAGTTGTAAATTATCTTTTGCTTGCTCATGAAATTTTTCTTTCAAAACTCTGATCTCTTTCAGATAATCCTCTTCATTTAAAATCATTGTTCTAATATAATCTGAAAGAGCCTCTTTTGGTTTTGAAATCAAACATTTTCTCATTACCTCAATGTTCTTCTCAGAACTTTCATCATGCTTGGCCATAAAGCATAGGGTGGCATGTTCTTCTTCAGATTCAGAGTCACTTGAGGTATCTGAGTCACTCCATGAACCTATCATAGCTTTATTTTTCCTGTCATGGTCTTTCTTCTGAAAGTTCTTGCTTTTATTGTGTGGAAAATCTCTTATCAAGTGTCCGGCATCACCACACTCAAAGCAGTTCATGACTTTTGATTTACTTTGTGAGGAGGTCTTACTTTTGTAGTCCTTGCTACTGGATGATCTTTGTCTTTCTCTGTTGAAGTCTTTGTTTCCAAAGTTTTTCTTCATCTTGAGTGTTATGGTCAAGGGTTTGGAAATCAATGCAAATAGATCTTCATCATCATCTTATGTTTTACTGCTTAGAATTTTCTCATTCTCTTTGGCCTTGAGTGCTAAGTTCTTGAAACCTTCTGACAGTTCTCCATCAGCTTCATTCATGGATATTTCATGAGTCAGGTGCTTACCTTGTAGGTCATCAAGTTGTAGTGATGATAGATCTTGAGCTCCTAAATTGCAGTAGTCTTTGGTTCCCATTTTTCCTTTGGTCGACTTCTCAAAATCTTCCTCACCTTTTCTTTGTTGGAAATATGTTTTCGAAGTGAATCAAGGTTATGGACTATGTCCGTGAACCTCTTGACATCTCTCTGACTGAATCATCTGTATTCATCTTGAACAGCTCATATTGTCTGAGATATATGTTGTTCTTGGTTTGCTTGACTTGGTTGGTTCCTTCAAATGACACTACAAGCTTATCTCATATTTCTTTGGCAGTCTTGCAGCCTTAATCCTGTTGAATTCATATGTACTCAAACCACAATACAAGATGTTAATAGCTTTGTAATTCTTCGAAAATTGTTCTAACTCAGATGAAGAGAGATAGTCTTTAGATTTGGGAGTTCTGATCCCATCTTTCTATGTATAGAAAGTGGGAGGTCCATTCTGAATAATGTTCCATAGCTCTATGTCTTGACAAAAAAATGAACATTTTCATCAAAGCTTTCCTGTGAGCAAAGTTATCTCCACAAAATAGAGGAGGTCGGTTAGCAGCTCTTCCTTGTGAGAAACCACTATCACCTGCAGTACTCATGATCATCAGATGGTTAAATCTATACGGTGATACAAGCTCTGATACCAATTGAAAGGGAGAGTATGCAGATAGATATGCAGCACATATACTCTAGAAGGGGGGGCTTGAATAGAGTATGCCAACTTTTTGCAAAACTTGTGGAGGAGAAGAGTTTCAATGCAGTTCAAGGAAGTTGAAGGACTTGAAAACAGTTTGAAGCCTTTGAAGTGAGATACAGTTTGAAATAAAACATACAAGTCTTTTTCAAGGCCTTGAAAAGAGTTTCAAACCCTGGGAAACAGACTAGTTTGAATGCTGTAAAAAACTGAGTATGTAAATGAACTGTAAATGCAAGAGACAAGTGATATATAGAGCTGATTCTACTTGGACCTACTTCTCTACCTCAGGGATCTTCTCACTGCATGATTTTCAACAAATTTCTTATTAATCAAAAGCTAAGACCTAGATCTCAAGCACAGAGAAATTCCTTACACTGTTACAGCTTGTGGTTCTCTCTAACCTATCTAGTACCTGTTCTAGCTAACTAACTAACTAATAATTCTATATTGTTCACTTTGATCAATCCTTGAGAATGAGATATAGAAGTAATACAAGAATGACATACAAATAAAGCACAAGACAGAAGAACACTAAAGTGTAAAAACTGCAATGAAGAGTGTAGTGATCTTCTGTGAGTTGGATTGTGAGAAAGATGAACTTATTTGATGCTTGTCAATCCAGAAATGAGTTTTGCTCTTTTTTACCGTTGAGTATTGTCTATTGTTTCTTCAAAATGAGCTCTATTATACAGGTAGAGGCTCTTTAAACCTTCCCTGATTTTCAACAACAACTTCCTGCTTTGTAGGCAACAAACTTTGACTCTCTTAACAGCCTTCTCCAATGGATAGTTTATCATGATATTCAGAATATTGTTGTGATCTTGTCCTTAAACAATTTGTGAAGTTGTCACGAGTGTCTAATTGATCAATAAATCATCTTCTCTGAACGTTTCCTTTCCTGCAAAAGCCAGATTAGGAAGCAAATCCTGCAAACTCAGGAAATAAAATTTCCCTGCAAAACTGAGTCAATCAGATGGATTAAATGATGTTAGATATATCAAAAAAAATTTATTTCATCATCAAATGATAACACAACAAGCACAGGGGTGATAGAGATAGAATCAGATCAGAAGAGTTGATGAAAATTCCCCCTTAGAACATGCGTGCAGGTCAGACAGTTTCAAGGCTTTGAATCCTGGTTCAAGGCCTTGAAATAGTTCTGCTAATTCAACTGTGTGAAACCTGATTCAAGGCTTTGAAAAATGGTTCAAGGCCTTTAAATAACTAAGTATTTCAAGTCCATGAAACCTGTGACCTTACAGAAATCGAAGATCAGCTCAGATAAATGCCCAACAAAAAATCTCTATTGAAGTTAAGACAACTCCATCCCTGATAAAAGACATGTGCGGAGATGAGTATGATGAAGAAGCAGATTGGTGAAAGCACATCATGTGCGCAATGGCCAAAGGAACAAGCAAGGAAAGACTGGTTTCCACGAAATGATTTTGCATACACGATAACGTGTTGTACTACAAGGGACCTGGGGGAATTCTGATGCGATGCGTGACGAAGGAGGAAGGTCCAGCAGTTTCGGAGAAAATCAATCAACATTCTTGTGGAGAAAATGAAATTTCAATCTACAGAAAGGTGCAAATATATGGAATTCACTGGCCGCATATGGCATCTTTTGCTGCTATTGTACAAAGCAACTGCGAGAAGTGCGCGATGATAAAATATTCCCTGTAGGTCGCTTCAATTGAAGATGAGGATTGGCGGAGACCTATAATCGAATACCTGCAAGATGGAACTTTTTCGAGCGACAGAAAGGAAGCTGACAAGCTTAAGAGAAAGGAAGCTCGATGTAAGAAAATTTACTTTGGCGGAAATGACACAATGAGAACTTACACCGGTGTCTGAATGGTCAAGAAGTACATGAGTTCATGGAAATGTCTCATCAAGTGGAACACCAAGGGGGCGCGAAGCTATGCGGACACTTCTTAACTGTTGGTTACTCCTGGCCAACCATGAAAGTTGATTGTCGTGCGAAGGTCAAGAGATGCCAGCAATGCCAATTACATGGTAACCTAGTTCATGCTCTGGTAGTTTATTTGCACGCATTAGGAACTCCTTGGACTTTCCACACTTGGTCCTTGGATTTAATTGGTCCAATTCGACCTCCATCGCGTGGAAACCAATTCATCTTTACGGGAACAGAGCAATTTACCAAATGGGTTGAGGCGGTTCCACTCAAGACGGCAAATACATTGGCTGTGGTCAAATTCATACAGGAGAATATTATCTACCTCTTTGGGATTCCCAACACTATCTTGTCCAACAATGGAACTCCCTTCGTTAATCGACAAGTGGCTTGAAAAGTAATGGAGTGTAACGTCCGGCAGGTGTGCTCGACGCCTTACTACCCGAAAGGAAATGGACAAGCAAAAGCCACAAACAAGACACTGCTCAGAATCCTAAGCAAGATTGTCGCGGATGATCATAAAAAGTGGGCATATTCTCTGGGTAAGGCGCTTTGGTCGTATCGCATATCATCAAGGACTCCTACAGGGACTTCTCCGTTTTTGCTCTGCTATGGAGCTGGAGCAGTGGTCCCTGCTGAAGTCAAGGTAAACTCTGCGAGACTGGCTTTCAGTGCCTTGTATGAAAACGAGCGCGACCATGATCTCATTCTGCTCGAAGAGAAGCGCGAACAAGCCAAAAGGACAAATACCAAATACAAGGAAAGAATCTCGAGGGCCTACAATAAAACCGTCCAGCTCCAGGACTTCACAGTAGGAGATTTGGTCCCGTGAGCTTCTGATCACTGTATGCGTGAAGCAGCACATCCCAAGTTTGCCGCTAACTGGGAAGGACCTTTTGAGGTGAAAGAAGTCTTTGATAACGGCTATTGCACTATTATACGATGCCATTGGACTGCTGCAACTCCCACTCCTATCAACATGCGATGGCTCAAAAAGTATTATCCTTAACTCTACTTTTCAATTTTCTACCTACATTTATGCCTCTTATATCCTCCCATGTGAGGATCCAATTAATGATAACAACTCTCCCATATGAGAGCTCTTTACCTACATTCTATGCCTCTTATACCTTACTTTACATAAAATTCAAACGCGAATTTTAAAGCCTATCTGCCAATATAGCCATCTATTCTAAGCTTGTGTGTCTACATAGCAGCAATATGCGAGCGTAAGCCTATCTACTTTGATAGCAGCGATAAGAGTTAAAGCCCATCTGTTTAGATAGCAGCCAAATGCGATTTAAAGACTATCTATCTAGATAGCAGCCAAATGTGATTTAAAGTCTTCCTGTCTAGATAGTAGCCAGATGCGACTTAAAGCCTATGTGTCCAAATAGCACCCAAGTGTGACCCTAAGACTATCTATTTATTAGCATCATCATGAAAAGAAATACTAGCCTCTTCATAAGCCTATTATGACAGCTACACGCGATACTTGCAAGTCATGAGTTTGCCGACGCAACAAAATAGAACTCAAAATTCATGAAGCAAAAGAAAAAACAAAAGGCACTTTTATATAAGCAAAAAATTGGAAACAGAGAATCCATACATCAAAAGCGTTCTGAAAAACATCCAAAACTCCTACCACTACAAAAAATCGGTTCTAAAGCAGCATTATTCTGAACGGCATGATTTTAAATGCCGTGTCAGGTATCATTTACAGCATTAGTTTTTAATGTCGTTTTAAAACACAAAATCGGCATTAAAATGTATAATTTCGCGTTCGGTATTTGCAACGACGGCATTACATATATTAATGCGGTATATAATAAAATGCGTGATTATTTTTTAATGCCTCAAACATCCCTCATATATATACAACCACTTTCCTCAATTTATTCTCCAATTATTTCATCCATCCCTCTTCTCACCATCATCGACGGTGTTTTGCCCTAAACCAAAATCTTCATCGCCGTAACCTCTGCACCCTCCGCTTCAAAAGTGCAGATCTCGGCATACCTCCCGGTTGAAATTGCAGACCTCGCTTTGGCGTGGCCTTGACCTAACCTAGACCTGGGCTTCCTTCTCCTGGTATCAAATCTCAAAACTAAAGTATGGATCTTTTCCCTTCTAGGTTGGAATTGCAACCTATCTGTCTGTCGTCTTGTTCTGATCAGTTTCGTAAGGTTTGTTTGCTAGTTTGATCTATGAAATGGACCAGTGTCTATAGATTCAGTTTTTGGTTCAGTACTTGGACGAAGATACGTTGAGATGGAGTCGGAGCCGTAGGCACCAACGATTCAGGTGCATGTAAGTCGTCCTCCCCCTCCAATGATTTCATTATTCTTGCCTTTTCTCCCCCAATTGGTTTTGATTGTTTGTTGAAAGTTTGATTTGCGTTGGTATGCTGTCTGGGAAACTATAAAAACAACTATGGTTAACTCGTTGACATCACCGACGTCCTCGACCAAAACAGAGCTCTTGTCGATGCCCCTGACATGGTGAGATGCCAGATGATCTTCAAAAAATGGAGGTTGCTGATGTGAAGAACAAATGGGAAAATAGCCCATAGGGCAGGAAGCTAATTGTGCAAAAGAAAGTTACATCCCAATCATCACTCTCTGGTTCAGGCACTAGTTGCAGAGCGTCTTCCATCGGAGGTCCTTCAAGGATAGTTTCCTTAATGAGGTCTAGGAAAAGGTCATTTCCACTTTGATAAGAGAATTTACACCTTAATTCTTTTGAAGGCTTGGGCAAATCAAGGGCTTCATTCAGGGATTTCTTAGGAGCCATTTCCGTAGCAAAACGGACACGTACAGAATTAGAAATCCAAGGCCAGCACGAGTTGTGAAGTAGTGGAGCAATATGAAGAACAGCAAAAACTCATAGGAGGTTGCATGAAAATGGTGAATAACGAAAGGCCAGATGCAGAAAGGGGTTTATATAGGACCTATAGAGGGTGACTATCCAGTTCTTGGCCGAGTTAGCAACGTCTCAAAAATAGGAGAGAATCAATGACCTGTGGGATTTGCCTTGAGAATTAGCTAAAGCATGCAGACAATGTTTGGGTTACCGTGTAACGAACATCCCCTATTAAAGGCTATCATGTTACAGAAGCCCTAGGCAATGATGACGGCATATGGAGACTGGGGTCCTTCATGCATTAAATTATACAAAATTTTATAATTCTTTGATTGATTTTGCAATCTCTACAGCAAACGTGTGTGCGCTTCTGCGGGACGATAGCAACAGTAGGCGAGTGTAAGCCTTTCTACTTAATATAGCAGCATGACAAAGCCTATCTATTTAGATAGCAAAACCAAAGCCCGCCTGCTTCGAAAGCAGAATGCGCGAGTGTAAGTCTATCTGCCCAGATAGCAGCAATATGCAATTTTAAGCCTATCTGCCTAGATAACAGTTTTCTAGTTGAGCCCATTCCTGTATAATGGCAAAACCTAAGCTCACTTGTTATCATAGAATAGACGCGTGAAGCTTTACATTTATGGTAAAGCCTCTTTACTGTGCTCCTTGCTTCGTAAGATAGCAGCAATATGTGAGGCAAAGGTTTGTCTAAATGAGAACGGATCTAAGCCTATTTAATTAAAAATCATTTCAAAACAACTTTAAAAAACACAAGTCAGTCAGAAACGGCAAAACAGTGTTTAACATGCGTGAAGCCGCAAAAGCCTGCGGCCATGATTAGAGTGGCGCAAAAGTTTACATCAAGAGATAGTTCAAAAGTGTAAGATCAGGTTGTGCAAGGCTTCGAATAGTCAAACTATTTCAAGGCCTTGAACCAGCTTTCAAAGCCTTGAATCAGTTCTCATTGGCTTGAAAATAGTAGGCCTTGAAACTTGATTCAAAGCCTTGAAACTGTCTAACATATATGAACATTCTCAAGGGGGAGTTTTCTGTAAATTCTTCTAAGTTGACTTCCTTAGTCTCCTTCATATTCTTGATATACTGTTGTTTGATGATGAAATACAAATCATTCTAACTCGTTTGAACATAGAATATCATCTGTTTGACTAAGATTTTGCAGGGAAAATTATTTCCTAGATTGCAGAGATTATTTCCTAATCGGACTTTTGCAGGGAAGGAAATAATTGAGAAGATGATTATGTGTTTGATCTGAATGACTTGACAAATTCTCAACCTATTCAAATGAAAAATCACGACATTATCTCTGAATATTGTGATCACTTAACCGTTGGATAAGATTGTCAAAGAGTCAAAGTCTGTTGCCTAAAAAATAGGAAATTTGTTGCTGAAAATCTGGGAAGGTTTGAAGAGTTGTTTGAAGTTTAAATAGAGCTCAATTCTGAAGCAGCGAGGCACAACACTCAACGGGCAAAAAGAGGGACAGAGTTCTAGATTAACAAGCATCAAAGAAGTTCATCCATCTCACAATCCATTCACAGAAGATCACTGCATACTTAACTGCAGTTTCTACACTTTAAGTGTTCTTCTATATTGCGCTTTATTGGTAGATCATTTCTGTAATATCTCTATCTTTATTCTGGAGGATTGTTCAAGAAGAACAATAGAGAATTCTTAGTTAATCAGATAGCTAGAGCAGGTACCAGATAGGTTAGGGAGAACCACAAGCTGTAACAGAGTAAGGCATCTCTTTGTGCTTGAGATCTAGGGATTAGATTTTGATTAATAAGAATTGTGTTGACAATCCTGCAGGGAGAAGGTCCCTAAGGTAGAGACGTAGGTCCAAGTGGACTGAACTCTATAAATCATCTGTCTCTTGCATTTACAGTTCATTCTTTTTCATATTTTTTGCATCATACAAAACTGTCTATATTTCAAGGGTTTGAAACTCTTTTAAAAGGCCTTGAAAAAGGCTTATCTGCTCTATTTCAATCTGCATCTCTTCCAAGGGCTTGAATTTATTTTCAAGGCCTTGAACTTCACTAGTTTTCACCAGATCTCATCTTCCTAGAAAGTTTTGCAAAAAAAATTGCATGACCTATTCAACCCCCACCCCCTTCTAGAGTATATTAGTTGCATTACCATCTGCACGCTCACACTTTCAATTGGTATCAGAGCTTGTATCACTGTATAGATTTAACCATCAGGTGATCATGAGTACTGCAGGTGATGGTGGTTTCTCACAGGGTAGAGCTGCTAACAGACCTCCTCTATTTTGTGGAGAAAATTTTGCTCACTGGAAAGCTTAGATGGAAATGTTCATCATTGATCAAGACATAGAGCTTTGGACCATTATTCAGAATGGACCTCACACTTTCTACACAGAGAAAGATGGGATTAGAACTCCCAAATCTGAAGACTCACTCTCCTCTTCTGAATTAGACTCACTCTCCTCTTCTGGATGTTAATAGCTTTGTAATTCTCTAAGAATTACAAAGCTATTAACATCTTATATTGTTCTTTGAGTAACGATGAATTCAACAGGATTTCAGGCTGCACTACTACCAAAGAAATCTGGGATAAACTTGTGGTAACTTTGGGAGGGACCAGTCAAGTCAAGCAAACCAAGATCAACATCTATCTCATGAAATATGAGTTGTTTAATATGAATGCAGATGAGTCTATCAGAGACATGTTCAAGAGGTTCACAGATATCGTTAACAACCTTGATTCATTGGGAAAACATTTTTCCAATGAAGAAAAGGTGAGGAAGATTCTTAGAAGTCTTCCAAAGGCAAAGTGGGAACCAAAGACAATAGCTATTGAAGAAGCCCAGAATCTCTCAACTCTACAACTTGATGACCTGCAAGTAAAGCTTATGACACATGAAATATCTATGAATGAAGCTGATGGAGAGCTATCAGAAAGTGTCAAGAACTTAGCTCTCAAATCCAAAGAGAATGAGAGAACTCAAAGCCTTGAAACTGAGGATGGTGATGATGAAGATCCAATTGCCTTGATCTCCAAAGCCTTGACAAGGATTCTCAAAATGAAGAAAAACTTTGGAAACAAAGACTTCAAAAGAGAGAGACATAGACCATCCAGTAGCAAGGACTACAAAGGCAAGTCATCTTCACAAAGTAAATCAAAGATCATGAATTGCTTTGAATGTGGTGATGCAGGACATTTGATAAGATATTTTCCACACAAGAAAAGAAAGAACTTTCAAAAGAACGACCATGACAGAAGAAATAAATCTATGATAGCTTCATGGAGTGATTCAGATAGTTCAAGTGAATCAGAATCTGAAGAAGAACATGCCAATCTATGCTTCATGGCCAAGCATGATGAAAGTTCTGAGAAGAATATTGAGGTAATGGTAAAATGTATGATTTCAAAACCAAAAGATGCTCTTTCAGATTCTTAGAACAATTCTTTTAAATGAAGAAGTTTATATGAAAGAGATCAGACTTTTGAAAGAAAAATTTCCGGAGCAACCAAAAGAGAACTTACAACTTGTTTGTCTAAATCAGAATCTTAAAATCTCTCAGAAGAAAACTGATAGTGATTTCAAGGCCTTGACCAGTTTCAAAGCCTTGAAAACACAAGTCAAGGAGGTAGTCACTGAGAACTCTTTAATGAGTAACAGCCTTGTTAATTTAAAACATCAAGTTGATGAATTAGATAAACAAAATACTACTCTTACTGAGAAACTTCAAGAATCTGAATTGGTCAAAGTTAAGCTTTCTAGATCAGAACACAAGTTGAACTTGATTCTTGGAGGAAGTTCACAGTTAGTTCATAAAGCTAGTATTGGATTCAATACAAACTTTCCAAGAAAGAACAATACCAGATTTGTGAAAGCTGGAAACAAAACTTCTCCTATATGTCATTACTGTTACAAAACTGGTCATGTTAAAATGACTTGTCCTTTTAGAAGAAGAGACCCTCACATAATGAGGTACACTTTTCCATTTCAACGTAAAGGACAAGTTAAACAGATTTGGGTTCCTAAAGGGATTAGACAACCTAACATGGTTGATCCTGAATATGAATTCAAATTCCACACTTGGTCTAACAGCTGGGTAAGGCAGTGATTGGTGTTTGTAGGGTGTCACCAAAGAACAAAAGTGGTTTATGGATAGTGGTTGCTGAAGACATATGAGTGGAAAGAGATCTATACTCATAATTAAAGGAGCAATCAGAAGGTTAAATTACACTTGTTGACAAAGGAAAATGCAACATTCTTGTTATTGGTAAAGTTGGTACAAATTCTAAAAACTCTATTTCTAATGTGTATCTAGTTGATGGTTTGAAATTTAATTTGCTTAGTGTATCTCAGCTTTGTGACAATGGCAACAAAGTTATCTTTGAGAAAGAGAAGTGTGTGGTGCAAAATGAGAAATCAGGAGATTTCATTCTCACAGCCTCTAGATCAAACAATGTTTATACCTTTCAGACAAACAAAGTTGCAGGTGAAAGCTTGAAGTGTCTCAAGGCCTTTAAAGAGGATTCAAAGCTTTGGCACAGGAAGCTTGGTCATATTAGTTTGCACGCTTTGAACAAGTTGATTTCCAAAGACCTGGTAAGAGGATTACCATCCATCAAGTTCAAAGAAGATGAATAGTGCAAAGCTTGTGCTCAAGACAAGCAGACCAGAAGCTCTTTTAAGCCAAAGAAGTTTGTAAGTACAACTAGACCCCCTGAACTGATTCATATGGATCTTTTTGGTCCTATGAGAACTCCTACTCCAAAAGGTAAAAGGTATATGCTAGTTGTTGTAGATTATTTTTCTAGATATACTTGGGTCATGTTTCTCAAAGAAAAACCTGAAGCCCTCTCTGAATTTTCAAAGCTTTGCAGAGAACTTCTAACTATGAAAAACCTACCTATAGATTCAATTAGAAGTGATCATGGTAGATAATTTGATCAATGAGAATTTGATTTGTTCTGTGATAAGCATGGTATTACTCACAAGATTTCTGCTCCAAGAACTCCTCAACAGAATGGTGTTGTTGAAAGAAAGAACATGACTCCTGAAAATATGTCAAGGACAATGCTTCTTGAAAACAAGCTGCCAAAACATTATTGGGCAAAAGATGTGAATACAGCAAACTATATACTGAACAGGTGTTTGATCAGACATATTCTGAAGAAGACCCCCTATGAAATATTCAAAGGGAGAAAGCCAAACATTTTATGCTTCACGCCCTTTGGATGTACATGCTTTGTCCATGACAATGGAAAAGACGATCTTGGTAAGTTTGATGCAAGGAGTGATGAAGGTATCTTTCTTGGTTACTCTCTGAATAGCAAAGCTTATAGAGTTTACGATAAAATAACCTGGTTGAAGAAAGCATTCATGTTATTTTTTAAGAAAGCTATGATGGTTCTTTGAGTGAAAGTTTTGCAGACTTGAATTTGAACAAGGATGAATCAGAGGAAGAAACTGAGAATCCGGTGGGATTCAAGAAAGGCTCAGAAGAAAACATAAGACATTTTCAAGACCTTGAAAATGGTGCTCAAGGCCTTGAAAATAAGCCTCAAAGCCTTGAAAAAGATGATCAAAAGGATACAAGTGACAAAGCCACAACTTAAAGACCAGAGAAGATCTATGGAGAACCTGAACATATCATCCAGTTGATAATATTATTTCAGATCCAACCACTGGTACACAAACTAGATCACAGTTGAAGAACTTATGTACCTTTAATGATTTTATTTCTCTTGTAGAATCGAAAACTGTGAAGGAAGCATTACAAGAAGCAGACTTGATCATTGCTATGCAAAGTGAACTCAATGAGTTTGAAAGGAATAAGGTTTGGAACCTGATTCCTCCACCTACAAACCAGTCTGTCATTGGTACCAGATGGGGGTTCAGAAATAAGTAGGATGAAAGTGGCAAAGTGATCAGAAACAAATCAAGGTTAGTTGCTCAAGGTTACAACCAAGAAGAAGGTATTGATTAGAGGAAACTTTTTCTCCAATTTCCTGGTTAGAAGCAATTAGAATTTTACTTGCCTTTGCATCTCACAAGAACATGAAATTATTTCAAATGGATGTGAAGTGTGCTTTCTTAAATGGTTACTTACAAGAAGAAGTTTATGTAGAAAAACCTCCTGGTTTTGAAAATGACAAGTTTCCAGATCATGTTTACAAACTTGACAAAGCTCTTTATGGTTTAAAACAAGCTCCAAGAGCTTGGTATGAAAGATTGTCAAAAAATTTGCGTGAAAATGATTTCAAAAGAGGACTAGTAGATAAGACTCTTTTCATAAAGACTCAGGTGAAAGATTTGTTTGTAGTTCAGATCTATGTTGATGATATCTTGTTTGGAGCTACTAATGATCTATTGTGCAGAGAATTCTCAAGTCTTATGAGCAGGGAATTTGAAATGAGCATGATGGGAGAGCTGAACTTCTTTCTAGGACTTCAAATACATCAATTGAAGAAGGGCATCTTTCTGCATCAAAGCAAATACACAAAAGACTTGCTAAGAAAATATAGCATGGCTCAATGGAAGGAAGCCAAGACTCCTATGAGTTCTACACTTTCCTTAGATAAGGAAGAATGTGGTAAGAGTGTTAATGTAAAAGAGTATAGAGGTATGATTGGATCATTACTCTATCTCACAGTAAGCAGACCATATATCATATTTAGTGTATGTATGTGTGCTAGATTTCAAGCTGATTCAAAAGAATCACACTTGACTGCTGTGAAGAGAATATTCAGATATCTCAATGGTACCAAAGACTTTGGGCTTTGGTATCCAAGACATTCTAAGTTCTCAGTGCATGGATTTTCAGATGCCTACTTTGCAGGTTACAAAGTTGATAGGAAAAGTACTTGAGGAACTTTCCAAATTATTGGATCATCCCTGATCAGTTGGCATTCCGAGAAACAAAATTCAGTTGCACTATCAACAGCTGAAGCTGAATATATAGCAACAGGAGCATGTTGTTCACAAGTAATATGGATTGCTTAACAGCTAAGAGACCTTGGATTTGATTTCAGAAGCATACCTATAAAGTGTGATAACACCAGTGCAATTTCAATTACAAAAAATCCAATTCAACATTCAAGAACCAAGCACATTAATGTCAGACACCATTTCATCAGAGATCATGCTGAGAAAGGTGATATTGTTCTTGAATTTGTTGCTACTAACATGAAAATTGCAGATATCTTCACTAAACCGTTAGTAGATGAAAGATTCTCAGCTCTAAGATTGGAATTGGGAATGCTAAATAAAGATGCAATTGTTTAGGGGGAGCATCAAGTACGAACGGTAAGTTGTATGTGTTTTCGTAGGTTTGAACTGATTTTCAAAGCCTTGGAAATCACTTCAAAGCTTTGATTGTTATCTGTTGCAGTGTTACAACATTTCAAGACCTTGAAAACCTTTTCAAAGCCTTGAAAATAATTTTGCTATTCTAGTAGTCAATAAACTTGGATCATCTGCATTAGGTGCTATCTTTGCAGATATTTGCTCAATATAGCCCCTACCTTTTTAAAAAATATGTTTAGCCAAAAATAGTATTAAAACATTTTATTTCCAACAAACTAAACGATTTAAATATTCTCTGATTATTACAGGTCTTTTCAGATCAGAGAGATATTTTCGTTTCCTTTTGAAACTCAAACTCTTTTAGTATTTATCTTCTTCTCTTCTCCTCTCTCAGTATCATTCCTACCTCTCTCTATTCTTCTCCCAAACCATAATGAGCACAAGGAGAACCTCATACGGAATCAAGATGGCAGGAGGATCAAAACCTGGTTCAGAGAAGAAAAGAAATGCAGCAGTGGATGAAGTTCAAGAGCTTAGTGGAGACTCTAGCTCAAGAACTCCTAGTGCAGAGGAAGTTGCAGATCTCCCTCCTCCCCAGAATAAAGCCAAGAAGGTTGCAACTCCCTCCTCAGAAAAGAAAAAGAAGAAAGAGAAGGTTGCTGCAGGGAAGCATCCTGTTACAGAGGTCTGCAGTCCCAAGAAGTTAAAGAAACAGAAGAAAGCCACTCAAGCTGAAAAAGGGAAAGGGAAGGTGACAGAGGAACAGCCAGAAGATCATATGGAGAGGACTCTGAAAGTCTACTCAAATACCCCAACCCCTGATGAAACCTGATTTGTCTCAAACACTTCCAGAGGTTAGTGGTTAGATGGTTTTGCTTCCAGATCTATTGCATTCTTTAGTATGATCAATATGCATATGGTAGAACACATGAAACTTAAGCGCATCTCTATGTTAAAGAAGAGTTCTCTCTGGTTTATGCTGAATCCTAAAGAGTTAGCCTACCCAAGACTTACCAGACTCTTCTATTTGAACATGAAACAAGTTAAGATATCAGCACACTCGGTCATTCAATCTAGAGTTGCTGGAATACATATTAAATTGGACCACTCTGAGTTTGCCAAAATGGTAGGTTGTCCCAAGAGATGTGACACAAGCAATCACCCACCAAAGACAGAAATATTGAAACAAGCCAAAGAAGATTTCTATCTTCCAAATACTCCCACCACAACCAAACAATTAACACACTCTGTGTTAAATGTTGAAGCCAAAGTCCTTCACACTATTTTGGCAAGGTGTATCTTTCCCACATAACATTCAAGGGAGTTGGTGACTGAAAGAATGTTGCGCACATGTATCAGATCATGCATGGCTATGAGGTTGATCTCCCAAAGTTGGTGCTTGAACATATGCTCTTTAGCCATACCAATCAAAGAAAACACCCTCTACCCTATGCAAATCTGATCACATTTTTCTTTGAACACTTTGAGATTCCAACTGGTGTAGAGGAATCAGTCACTTCTGGCATGGGAATGCTAAATGAGAAGGCCTTTGAGAACGTTGGAGTGGTGAAGACTAAAGAAAAAGTTTGGAAGTTGTACTCAGATTTGACTGAAGCAGAACTGGGTGCAAAGAAGTTTGTTAAGCCCAAGACCTTGACTCCCACTTCAAGTCAGACTTCTCTGCCTCAAGAAAATCAGATATTTAATGGTTTGGAGTTGGATATGGAAGAAATCAAAAAAACAGTTTATGGACTTGAGATTGACATAAGTCAAGTGAAGTATATGGTGGAAAGTATTTTCAGGAGCATGACTTTGCTTGATGTTCCTGAGGATGAAGAAGGTACAAAGAAGTGTGAATCTGACAAGAATCTGCCTAGTGAACAATCCAATCAGGAAGAGACTGGTAGAACAAGCTTCTCAGAAAGGAGAAGAAGTTCACAGTCCTGACTCAGATGACCTGCTGATTACCTTGAATAAAATGTAGAAATCTTCAAAGGCTGATACAAAGGACAAGACTGAAGAAGCTACTGTTGCTGGTGAGAATGAAGAAGAACAGGATAAGACTGATACTGAAGACAGTGAGGAAGAAGAAGCAGATCAGGATAGAGATGAAGACCCAATCCCTTAATCTTGCCAATTCTTTCTTCCCCATTCTTTCTCTTAAACTGTTAAAGTTTTCTTTTCAAAATTTTCCAAACACTTGATCCAACATCCTCTCTATCTTTTTGATGAAAGTAAAAATGGGGGAGAACTTCTAGGGTTTTAGGTTTTATTCTTATGAGTTATTTGCTATTTGCTGAACTTTTTATTTTATGTTGGAGAATTGAATAAGTTGGATCTTTTCGGAACTACTGTGTTATTACGAATTGTGAACTAATCAGTTTTTTTTGCACAGACTAAGGATCAAACAGAATTTGGTTTTGTCTTTCATTAAGGGGAGATTATAAGATCAGGCTGTGCAAGGCTTGGAAGAGTCTAACTATTTCAAGGCCTTGACCGAACTTTCAAAGCGTTTAATCGGTTCTCATAGGCTTGAAAATAGTAAAGCTATTTTCAAGGCCTTGAAACTGTCAAACCTATATGAACATTCTCAGGGGGAGTTTTCTGTAAACTCTTCAAAGTTGATTTCCTTACTCTCCTTCATATGCTTGATGTACTGTTGTTTGATTATGAAAGACAAATCATTCTAACTCGTGTGAACATAGAATATCATCTGTTTGACTATATTTTGCAGGGAAGATTATTCCCAGTTTGTAGACATTATTTCCTAATCTGACTTTTGCAGGAATCACCAACCAAAGACAGAAATATTGAAACAAGCCAAAGAAGAGTTCTATCATCCAAATACTCCCACCACAGCCAAACAATTAACACACTCTGTGTTAAATGTTGAATCCAAAGTCCTTCACACTATTCTGGCAAGGTGTATCTTTCCCACAGAACATTCTAGGGAGTTAGTGACTGAAAGAATGTTGCACATCATGTATCTGATCATGCATGTTTATGAGGTTGATCTCCCACAGTTGGTGCTTGAACATATGCTCTTTAGCCATACCAATCAAAGGAAACACCCTCTGCCCTATGCAAGTCTGCTCACATTGTTCTTTGAACACTTTGAGATTCCACCTGGTGTAGAGGAATCAGTCACTTTTGGCATGAAAATGCTAAATGAGAAGGCCTTTGAGAACGTTGGAGTGGTGAAGACTAAAGAAACAGTTTTGAAGTTTTACTCATATTTGACTGAAGCAGAACTGGGTGCAAAGAAGTTGGTTAAGCCCAAGACCTTGACTCCCACTTCAAGTCAGACTTCTCTGCCTCCAGACGATCAGATACTTAATGGTTTGGAGTTGGATAAAGAAGAAATCAAAGAAACTGTTTATGGACTTGAGATTGACATAAGTCAAGTGAAGTATATGGTGGAATGTATTTTCAGGAGCATGACTTTGCTTGAAGTTCCTGAGGATGAAGAAGGTACAAAGAAGTGTGACTCTGACAAGAATAAGCCTAGTGAACACTCCAATCAGGAAGAGACTGGTAGAACAAGCTTCTCAGAAAGGAGAAGAAGTTCACAGTCCTGACTCAGATGACCTGCTGATTACCTTGAAGAAAAAGAAGAAATCTCCAAAGGCTGCTACAAAGGACAAGACTGAAGAAGCTACTGTTGCTGGTGAGAATGAAGAAGAACAGGATAAGACTGATACTGAAGACAGTGAGGAAGAAGAAGCAGATCAGGATGGAGATGAAGACCCAACCCCTTAATCTGGCCTATTCTTTCTTCCCCATTCTTTCTCTTACACTTTTAAAGTTTTCTTTTCAAAATTTTCCAGACACTTGATCCAACATCCTATCTATCTTTTTGATGAAAGTAAAAAAGGGGGAGAACTTCTAGGGTTTTAGGTTTTATTCTTATGAGTTATTTTCTATTTGCTGAACTTTTTATTTTATGTTGGAGAATTGAATAAGTTGGATCTTTTCGGAAGTACTGTGTTATTACGAATTGTGAACTTATCATTTTTTTTCGCACAGACTAAGGATCAAACAGAATTTGGTTTTGTCTTTCATCAAGGGGAGATTATAAGATCAGGCTGTGCAAGGCTTGGAAGATTCTAACTATTTTAAGGCCTTGACCGAACTTTCAAAGCGTTTAATCGGTTCTCATAGGCTTGAAAATAGTAAAGCTATTTTCAAGGCCTTGAAACTGTCTAACCTAAATGAACATTCTCAGGGGGAGTTTTCTGTAAACTCTTCTAAGTTGATTTCCTTACTCTCCTTCATATGCTTGATGTACTGTTGTTTGATTATGAAAGAAAAATCATTCTAACTCGTGTGAACATAGAATATCATCTGTTTGACTATATTTTGCAGGGAAGATTATTCCCAGTTTGTAGACATTATTTCCTAATCTGACTTTTTCAGGAATCACCCACCAAAGACAGAAATATTGAAACAAGCCAAAGAAGAGTTCTATCATCCAAATACTCCCACCACAGCCAAACAATTAACACACTCTGTGTTAAATGTTGAATCCAAAGTCCTTCACACTATTCTGACAAGGTGTATCTTTCCCACAGAACATTCTAGGGAGTTGGTGACTGAAAGAATGTTGCACATCATGTATCTGATCATGCATGTTTATGAGGTTGATCTCCCACAGTTGGTGCTTGAACATATGCTCTTTAGCCATACCAATCAAAGGAAACACCCTCTTCCCTATGCAAGTCTGCTCACATTGTTCTTTGAACACTTTGAGATTCCAACTAGTGTAGAGGAATCAGTCACGTTTGGCATGAAAATGCTAAATGAGAAGGCCTTTGAGAACGTTGGAGTGGTGAAGACTAAAGAAACAGTTTTGAAGTTTTACTCAGATTTGACTGAAGCAGAACTGGGTGCAAAGAAGTTTGTTAAGCCCAAGACCTTGACTCCCACTTCAAGTCAGACTTCTCTGCCTAAAGACGATCATATACTTAATGGTTTGGAGTTGGATATAGAAGAAATCAAAGAAACTGTTTATGGACTTGAGATTGACATAAGTCAAGTGAAGTATATGGTGGAAAGTATTTTCAGGAGCATGACTTTGCTTGATGTTCCTGAGGATGAAGAAGGTACAAAGAAGTGTGACTCTGACAAGAATCAGCCTAGTGAACACTCCAATCAGGAAGAGACTGGTAGAACAAGATTCTTAGAAAGGAGAAGAAGTTCACAGTCCTGACTCATATGACATGCTGATTACCTTGAAGAAAAAGAAGAAATCTCCAAAGGCTGCTACAAAGGACAAGACTCAAGAAGCTACTGTTGCTGGTGAGAATGAAGAAGAACAGGATAAGACTGATACTGAAGACAGTGAGGAAGAAGAAGCAGATCAGGATGGAGATAAAGACCCAACCCCTTAATCTGGCCTATTCTTTCTTCCCCATTTTTTCTCTTAAACTTTTAAAGTTTTCTTTTCAAAATTTTCCAGACACTTGATCCAACATCCTATCTATCTTTTTGATGAAAGTAAAAAAGGGGGAGAACTTCTAGGGTTTTAGGTTTTATTCTTATGAGTTATTTTCTATTTGCTGAACTTTTTATTTTATGTTGGAGAATTGAATAAGTTGGATCTTTTCGGAACTACTGTGTTATTACGAATTGTGAACTAATCAGTTTTTTTGCACAGACTAAGGATCAAACAGAATTTGGTTTTGTCTTTCATCAAGGGGCGATTATAAGATCAGGCTGTGCAAGGCTTGGAAGAGTCTAACTATTTCAAGGCCTTGACAGAACTTTCAAAGCGTTTAATCGGTTCTCATAGGCTTGAAAATAGTAAAGCTATTTTCAAGGCTTTGAAACTGTCTAACCTATATGAACATTCTCAGGGGGAGTTTTCTGTAAACTCTTCTAAGTTGATTTCCTTACTCTCCTTCATATGCTTGATGTACTGTTGTTTGATTATGAAAGACAAATCATTCTAACTCGTGTGAACATAGAATATCATCTGTTTGACTATATTTTGCAGGGAAGATTATTCCCAGTTTGTACACATTATTTCCTAATCTGACTTTTGCAGGAATCACCCACCAAAGACATAAATATTGAAACAAGCCAAAGAAGAGTTCTATCATCCAAATACTCCCACCACAGCCAAACAATTAACACACTCTGTGTTAAATGTTGAATCCAAAGTCCTTCACACTATTCTGGCAAGGTGTATCTTTCCCACAGAACATTCTAGGGAGTTGGTGACTGAAAGAATGTTGCACATCATGTATCTGATCATGCATGTTTATGAGGTTGATCTCCCACAGTTGGTGCATGAACATATGCTCTTTAGCCATACCAATCAAAGGAAACACCCTCTGCCCTATGCAAGTCTGCTCACATTGTTCTTTGAACACTTTGAGATTCCAACTGGTGTAGAGGAATCTGTCACTTTTGGCATGAAAATGCTAAATGAGAAGGCCTTTGAGAACGTTGGAGTGGTGAAGACTAAAGAAACAGTTTTAAAGTTTTACTCAGATTTGACTGAAGCAGAACTAGGTGCAAAGAAGTTTGTTAAGCCCAAGACCTTGACTCCCACTTCAAGTCAGACTTCTATGCCTACAGACGATCAGATACTTAATGGTTTGGAGTTGGATATCGAAGAAATAAAAGAAACTGTTTATGGACTTGAGATTGACATAAGTCAAGTGAAGTATATGGAGGAAAGTATTTTCAGGAGCATGACTTTGCTTGATGTTCCTGAGGATGAAGAAGGTACAAAGAAGTGTGACTCTGACAAGAATCAGCCTAGTGAACACTCCAATCAGGAAGAGACTGGTAGAACAAGCTTCTCAGAAAGGAGAAGAAGTTCACAGTCCTGACTCAGATGACCTGCTGATTATCTTGAAGAAAAAGAAGAAATCTCCAAAGGCTGCTACAAAGGACAAGACTGAAGAAGCTACTATTGCTGGTGAGAATGAAGAAGAACAGGATAAGAATGATACTGAAGACAGTGAGGAAGAAGAAGCAGATCAGGATGGAGATGAAGACCCAACCCCTTAATCTGGCCTATTCTTTCTTCCCCATTCTTTCTCTTAAACTTTTAAAGTTTTCTTTTCAAAATTTTCCAGACACTTGATCCAACATCCTATCTATCTTTTTGATGAAAGTAAAAAAGGGGGAGAACTTCTAGGGTTTTAGGTTTTATTCTTATGAGTTATTTTCTATTTGCTGAACTTTTTATTTTATGTTGGAGAATTGAATAAGTTGGATCTTTTCGGAACTACTGTGTTATTACGAATTGTGAACTAATCAGTTTTTTTTGCACAGACTAAGGATCAAACAGAATTTGGTTTTGTCTTTCATCAAGGGGAGATTATAAGATCAGACTGTGCAAGGCTTGGAAGATTCTAACTATTTCAAGGCCTTGACCGAACTTTCAAAGCGTTTAATCGGTTCTCATAGGCTTGAAAATAGTAAAGCTATTTTCAAGGCTTTGAAACTGTCTAACCTATATGAACATTCTCAGGGGGAGTTTTCTGTAAACTCTTCTAAGTTGATTTCCTTACTCTCCTTCATATGCTTGATGTACTGTTGTTTGATTATGAAAGACAAATCGTTCTAACTCGTGTGAACATAGAATATCATCTGTTTGACTATATTTTGCAGGGAAGATTATTCCCAGTTTGTAGACATTATTTCCTAATCTGACTTTTGCAGGAATCACCCACCAAAGACAGAAATATTGAAACAAGCCAAAGAAGAGTTCTATCATCCCACCACAGCCAAACAATTAACACGCTCTGTGTTAAATGTTGAATCCAAAGTCCTTCACACTATTCTGGCAAGGTGTATCTTTCCCACAGAACATTCTAGGGAGTTGATGACTGAAAGTATGTTGCACATCATGTATCTGATCATGCATGTTTATGAGGTTGATCTCCCACAGTTGGTGCTTGAACATATGCTCTTTAGCCACACCAATCAAAGGAAACACCCTCTGCCCTATGCAAGTCTGCTCACATTGTTCTTTGAACACTTTGAGATTCGAACTGGTGTAGAGGATTTAGTCACTTTTGGCATGAAAATGCTAAATGAGAAGGCGTTTGAGAACGTTGGAGTGGTGAAGACTAAAGAAACAGTTTTGAAGTTTTACTCAGATTTAACTGAAGCAGAACTGGGTGCAAGGAAGTTTGTTAAGCCCAAGACCTTGACTCCCACTTCAAGTCAGACTTCTCTGCCTACAGACGATCAGATACTTAATGGTTTGGATTTGGATATAGAAGAAATCAAAGAAACTGTTTATGGACTTGAGATTGACATAAGTCAAGTTAAGTATATGGTGGAAAGTATTTTCAGGAGCATGACTTTGCTTGATGTTCCTGAGGATGAAGAAGGTACAAATAAGTGTGACTCTGACAAGAATCAGCCTAGTGAACACTCCAATCAGGAAGAGACTGGTAGAACAAGCTTCTCAGAAAGGAGAAGAAGTTCACAGTCCTGACTCAGATGACCTGCTGATTACCTTGAAGAAAAAGAAGAAATCTCCAAAGACTGCTACAAAGGACAAGACTGAAGAAGCTACTGTTGCTGGTGAGAATGAAGAAGAACAGGATAAGACTGATGTTGAAGACAGTGAGGAAGAAGAAGCAGATCAGGATGGAGACGAAGACCAACCCCTTAATCTGGCCTATTCTTTCTTCCCCATTCTTTCTCTTAAACTTTTAAAGTTTTCTTTTCAAAATTTTCCATACACTTGATCCAACACCCTCTCTATCTTTTTGATGAAAGTAAAAAAGGGGGAGAACTTCTAGGGTTTTAGGTTTTATTCTTATGAGTTATTTGCTATTTGCTGAAATTTTTATTTTATGTTGGAGAATTGAATAAGTTGGATCTTTTCAGAACTACTGTGTTATTACGAATTGTGAACTAATCAGTTTTTTTTTTGCACAGACTAAGGATCAAACAGAATTTGGTTTTGTCTTTCATCAAGGGGGAGATTATAAGATCAGGTTGTGCAAGGCTTGGAAGAGTTAACTATTTCAAGGCCTTGACCGAACTTTCAAAGCGTTTAATCGGTTCTCATAGGCTTGAAAATAGTAAGGCTATTTTCAAGGCCTTGAAACTGGATTCAAAGCCTTGAAACTGTCTAACCTATATGAACATTCTCAGGGGGAGTTTTCTGTAAACTCTTCTAAGTTGATTTCCTTACTCTCCTTCATATGCTTGATGTACTGTTGTTTGATGATGAAAGACAAATCATTCTAACTCGTGTGAACATAGAATATCATATGTTTGACTTTATTTTGCAGGGAAGATTATTCCCTGTTTGTAGACATTATTCCTAATCTAACTTTTGCAGGAATCACCCACCAAAGACAGAAATATTGAAACAAGCCATAGAAGAGTTCTATCTTCCAAATACTCCCACCACAGCCAAACAATTAACACACTCTGTGTTAAATGTTGAATACAAAAACCTTCACACTATTCTGGCTTGGTGTATCTTTCCCACAGAACATTCTAGGGAGTTGGTGACTGAAAGAATGTTGAACATCATGTATCTGATCATGCATTTTTATGAGGTTGATCTCCCACAGTTGGTGCTTGAACATATGCTCTTTAGCCATACCAATCAAAGGAAACACCCTCTGCCATTTGCAAGTCTGCTCACATTGTTCTTTGAACACTTTGAGATTCCAACTGGTGTAGAGGAATCAGTCACTTTTGGCATGAAAATGCTAAATGAGAAGGCCTTTGAGAACGTTGGAGTGGTGAAGACTAAAGAAAAAGTTTGGAAGTTGTACTCAGATTTGACTGAAGTAGAACTAGGTGCAAAGAAGTTTGTTAAGCCCAAGACCTTGACTCCCACTTCAAGTCACACTTCTCTGCCTACATACAATCAGATACTTGATGGTTTGGAGTTGGATATGGAAGAAATCAAAGAAACTGTTTATGGACTTGAGATTGACATGAGTCAAGTGAAGTATATGGTGGAAAGTATTTTCAGGAGCATGACTTTGCTTGATGGTCTTGAGGATGAAGAAGGTACAAAGAAGGGTGACTCTGACAAGAATCTGCCTAGTGAACACTCCAATCAGGAAGAGACCGGTAGAACAAGCTGATCAGAAAGGAGAAGAAGTTAACAGTCCTGACTCAGATGACCTGCTAATTACCTTGAAGAAAAAGAAGAAATCTCCAAAGGCTGCTTCAAAGGACAAGACTGAAGAAGCTACTATTGCTGGTGAGAATGAAGAAGAACAGGATAAGACTGATGCTGAAGACAGTGAGGAAGAAGAAGCAGATCAGGATGGAGATGAAGACCCAAACCCTTATTCTGGCCTATTCTTTCTTCCCCATTCTTTCTCTTAAACTCTTAAAGTTTTCTTTTCAAAATTTTCCAGACACTTGATCCAACATCCTCTCTATCTTTTTGATGAAAGTAAAAAAGGTAGAGAACTTCTAGGGTTTTAGGTTTAATTCTTATGAGTTATTTGCTATTTGCTGAACTTTTTATTTTATGTTGGAGAATTGAATAAGTTGGATCTTTTTGGAACTACTGTGTTATTATGAATTGTGAACTAATCAGTTTTTTTTTGCAGAGACTAAGGATCAAACAGAATTTTGTTTTGTCTTTCATCAAGGGGGAGATTATAAGATCAGGTTGTGCAAGGCTTGGAAGAGTCTAACTATTTCAAGGCCTTGACCCAACTTTGAAAGCGTTGAATCCGTTCTCATAGGCTAGAAAATAATGTAGCTATTTTCAAGGCCTTGAACTGGATTCAAAGCCTTGAAACTGTCTAACCTATATGAACACTCTCAGGGGGAGTTTTCCGTAAACTCTTCTAAGTTGATTTCCTTACTCTCCTTCATATGCTTGATGTACTGTTGTTTGATGATGAAAGACAAATCATTCTAACTCTTGTGAACATAGAATATCATCTGTTTGACTATGATTTTGCAGGGAAGATTATTCCCAGTTTGTAGACATTATTTCCTAATATGACTTTTGCAGGAAAGGAAATAATTGAGAAGATGATTCTGTGTTTGATCTGAATGACTTGACAGCTTCTCAACCTATTCAAATACAAAATAACGACAATATCTCTTAAGATTGTGATCACTTAACCGTTGGAGAAGATTGTCAAAGAGTCAAAGTATGTTGCCTACAAAATAGGAAATTTGTTGCTGAAAATGTGGGAAGGTTTGCAAAGCTGTTTGATTTTAAGTAGAGCTCAATTCTGAAGCAACAAGACACAACACTCAACGGCAAAATAGAGAGACAAAGTTATGGATTAACAAGAATGAAAGAAGTTCATCCATCTCACAATCCATTCACAGAAGATCACTGCATACTTAACTGCAGTTTCTACACTTTAAGTGTTCTTCTGTATTGTGCTTTATTGATAGATCATTTCTGTAATATCTCTATATTTATTCTCGAGGATTTTTCAAGAAGAACAATAGAGAATTCTTAGTTAATCAGTTATCTAGAGCAGGTACTAGATAGGTTAGGGAGAACCACAAGCTGTAACAGAGTAAGGCGTCTCTCTGTGCTTGAGATCTAAGGCTTAGTTTTTGATTAATAAGAATTGTGTTGAAAATCGTGCAGAGGGAAGATCCCTGAGGTAGAGACGTAGGTCCAAGTGGGCTGAACTCTATAAATCATCTGTCTCTTGCTTTACAGGTCATTTTTTTCATAGTTTTTACAGCATACAAAACTATCTAATTTTCAAGGGTTTGAAACTCTTTTCAAGGCCTTGAAAAAGGCTGATCTTCTCTATTTCAAACTGCATCTCTTCCAAGGGCTTGAACTTGTTTTCAAGGCCTTAAACATCACTAGTTTTCACAAGATCTCATCTTCCTAGAAAGTTTTGAATTTTTTTTGAATACTCTATTCAACCCCCCCCCCCCCTAGTGTATATTAGTTGCATTGCCATCTGCACACTCACACTTTCAAAAAGAGATATGAGCTATTGCAGTACTAGACTACTAATTTTCAAAGAAGTCTTTTAGGAGAGAGTCTTCAGATGATAGCTTTATGCAATTAGCAAATAGTAGGTCCAGGCGGTCCTTGTTGCTCTTGTAATGCTTCAAAGCTTCCTCATACTCTTTGATAGCTTTGTTAATTATCACCTTGCGCCTTAAGGACATCATGTTCCTTGCTATAGTTGGAATATTCAAACCTAAGTTGCGCATAATTGTTGATTATGATTAGCCTCTGCGTGGGGCAATTTAGGTTTAGTCTCCCTCCCGCGACTTGTTTAAGGCCCTTCGCGCTTGAGAGAAGGCTTTGAGCACTGGCAATCGAGGAGCTTGCTGGAGTTGTATTATGTACTTTTTCTAAGAGATCAGTCATCTCTTTGAGAAGTTTCCCTCTATCTCTAGGCACGAGCTCCAGAATTCTTGCAAAAGTAGTTGGATACGATATGCTCACCTTCATAAGCCATTCAAGGCAAGCCTGATCAATACCTACAAATGCGAAGATGACGGAAAAGCACTTAGTAAAGGCATAAAATCATGTGCCGCGTACCGGAAGGGGAATTGTCTTACCACACTACAATAGATCCTGATTTCAGCGACCAGTTTTCTTCCGGCTACCAGGATTATGGTCTTTAAAAGCAGTACAAACAGTCTTTTTTATCAAATAGTCGTCTGCCTTGTCGTCTTTTATATTTTTAAAGACGAGCAGTGTTTCTGTCGTGGGGAAAACGACTAGTCATCCAAATAAAAAATTATCAACGACGTGCAGTATTGTCGTCAACCAATCTAAACACAACTTTTACCAAATTTTGGGGCGGGAAATAGAATTTTGACTGAAGTTTTGAGTACAATAAAATTAGAATCAATTTTTGGAGGCAAACAAAAGATTGGGAGGGGGAGGATTGAAATTTCACTTAAATAATTGGAGCCAAAAACAACTTCTATTCAGTTCCACTTCATAAAGTAAAAATCTTTCCTCCACCTGGACCAATCTCTCCCGCGACTTCTCTCACTCTTCCCTCCACTCTCTCTCTCTCTTCATCCTAGTTCCGCGATTCTCTCCCTTATTCCCTCTCGTCTCCATCTCGGTCTCCATTATCCCTCCCTCATCTCTCTCAATCGCTCATCAGAGAGGCCACATCCCAGCAATGTGCAAGGATAGGCTCGAAGAACTTAATCCAGGGTCTCGCCGGAGCCAATGAAATTGAGGGATCGACACCATCACAACTACTGTGACGACCCGGTCTATGAAGGTACACGAATTATCTTGCTTTTCGTGTCGATTTAATGTTCAATTTTGATGTGAATCCGTTCAATTTTTGATGGTTTTTGTGGTTCCTGTTCTAGGGTTCCTGGTTACTTCAAATTGGGGCTTCTTGTTGTTCTGAACCCAGAATTATATTGCAAGCGAATGAATGACGGCAAAACAGATTGACAGAGAAGATGATGAGAACAAGAGCCTCTCCATGTAGAAGGTAGGTCCGCACTTCTTCTCCCTCCCTCGATGAGTTATGTTACTTATATTACTTCCAATTTTTTAAGTTATGGATATGACAAACACCCAACCCTGGTACAGCAACCCTTGACATGAAGTAGTTTATTTAGGGAAAGTTGGATTTCCTATAAACTGATTGAGAAGCTGAGAAGTGGTTGCTTTTTTTGGGGTTTCTGAAGTCTTCTCGCAGAGGTTCTATTTTACAGGTCTAGGGTGCTTATTTATTTTGGGTCTGTTGTAGCTTGGTTAACTACTTCTATATCTGTTATTTGCTTGATTGCACATCAACATTCCGCCGGAATAAAGTCCACGAGTATTTTTAATTAGTTCCATTATGCTATCTATTTTTTTAGTGAACATGGATGGCTTGTTATATTTTGTAAGAAGTCCCGATTGATTTGAACTTAGCCTGACTTCTCAGTGTTTTCTGGTGTTCCTCTTTCACAATGTCTTTATCATAATGTTGCTGATGACTTTTGAATTTGGAACTGAGTTCTTTGTATTATATAGATTTGCCATCTATACAATATGCTTGCTGCAAAACTTACAATCCATTTCCGCTGTTGTTAGTGAAGATACAGTGTATTTTAAGATGAAGAATCCATTCCGCTATACCCTTGAAGGAAAGCATTTTAGCTAATATATACAACCGGAGTATAATTAAATCTTGATCCATGAATGGTGGTGGTTGAGGAGGTTTTATTAATTGCTAGCTAGTACTTAACTGATTTCAATCATTTACAATCACGGGTTGGATGTTTATTTTAGAGACAAAAAGGTCTCAATTTAAAGTTTCTTAAGTCTAGGGAGATTGATACTTGATAGACCTCAGTACCCGGTCCTTGCTTTGTTGTTTTATTAGTGACATGCTTGGTCTTATATCTGTCATCTAATTATCATCATGTTGTGAATTGATGTCTTAAAGTTATAACAGTCGGTTGTTGAGTTCCTTCATATTTCTGTTTCGATTGGAACATCACCATAGGATCATGATGCATTTTGATTTTTCTTGAACATCAATTAGATGGTCTTCTCTGTTTGACAAGTTGCCTCTTAAGTATTCTAATGTAGTCCCATTGTAGTTTTATGCTAATTTTAGATTGTTACATGGCATGCTGCTGACAAACATGATGGCCATGGCTAGAGAGATAAGATTGAGAGCCTTTGAAACAGTCTTATGTGCCCTCCTGATGTCGCAAGGACAGAGTGGCAGCATGCTGTTTTCTAGCATGATAAAGAACAAATGGTGCGATTACTTATCTTTTTTTCACACTAGTGTTTTTTTATACATATATATTAATGAAATTTATGTTGATGCTTTAACTTCTCCTTTAACAAATATGTGTTTATTTCAATGCAGAGCTTGAATTTCTCTCTTTTTATTGGTGAAATAGAGCTTGCTATCTTCTCTCATGCACATTATGGATTTCCTCGTAAGTAACACCAATGCTTAGCTAGTTCACTTCAGCTAGTCACTAGTCACAGTGATTCAGAAACATCCATTTATCATGTAGAATTTGTTTCTGAAATAGTATCACAAGGCTGGCTAATATATTTTCTGTCATTTTGGATCCTTGTTGTCCAAGGGTGAAATATGCAGCCAGGATGTGTACTGAATAATTTATTCCTAGACATAAAATACTTTAAGGATTGTGAGCATAGTTGTCAAATCGGGATTCAGATAGTGAATCGAAATTCACCTTCACTGAATCGTAAATCGAATCGAATCGTGAATCGCAAAGATTCAGCTTGCGATATTTTTATGGAGATATAATAAAATATTTCATAAAGCTATAGCATTATTGAACAAAATATTCATATTTTTACAAAAAGGAAGCTCAAATAATTGGAAACTTGCATCTGTAACTAGTGATTAGGAGTTTCACACATCTAAATGATAAAGAATAATCTAGATATAGACAGGCATGTGGATCAAGGGAACTACAAGATGCCAAGGAGATTGAAAATAATAGAAAACTATTAGCCTTGGACAGATGCACTAGTAATTTAAAAGAAATGCATGTTGCAAAACAGACATTAACGTAGGAAGTAATGCAGGAAGTATTATTTCTTAGACTGATGCTGCAACTCAATTAGACCTTCAGATGAATCGAAGGTGAATCGTAGAATCGGTCTGAATTGCAACTGAATCGTAAGATTCAGACTCTTGAATCGGGATTCAAATAATTTTTTGTCCATTAAAGATTCACTAAGGGATTCGCATTGTTTCATGGGTGAATCGAATCGAATCGTAGGATACGAATCGTGAATCGTAAGATTTTGACAACTATGATTGTGAGCACTGCATATGAGTGCTAGCAGTGCAAGAGTATCATCATCCATTTTCATGCCCAGTCTTTCAGTTACTAAAAAGTAGAGCTAACCTTAAGGGTAGAGTGTTGTATTGGTTTTTAATGCATATCAGGAGTGGAACTCTGAACAATATGTTGCTGTAGTGGTGCAACTAACTACCAGGAGAACTGATTCTACAATAGGTGTAAATATACACCTTCAAAGAAGTTTAATATAGGAACAAGATAGTAAAGCCGTGAGATAGAGTAAATGATCATAAGTAAAAATGCTTCCTTTAATCATGTGTTAAAAAATTTGAAGTATATAACATCCGCGCATTAAAATGAGAAGGATACATTAAGAAGCTTCGGATGTATGTCTAGCCCAAGTTATAACCTAAAGGATAAAATGAACATGAATGCTCAAAGTACAATGTAAATGATAAAGATAAGATGGTACCTGAAGTCGGTCCTTATGTTATCTATGGGAGTAGTAACAACACGTGCTAACATTCCTGCAGTATCCTGAACTGTAACCATCTCTAATGACAGAAAATTGAAGTGTTCTCGGATTTATATTTATTCAATTTCGTTTCTGAGTTGATAAGTAAATTGAGGTGTTCTCGGATTTAACTTATACAAGAGTAAAACATGTGAAGTCACCTGTGCTGATTGCTGGCTTGGTATATGCTCACAGTAGGAAATGGACAATGTTGTCAAATAGCATGATTTTTGCTATAATCTGCAGTATTTAAATCCTACTGGTAATAAAAGAGGCCAAACCTAAGTCAATTGGCCTATATACGTGCTCTATTTAAGCGGCAAACCTCTATGCGTATTTATCAATGAATGTTAATTTTAAGAATTTAGACATGGTAGGCATGAGAGATAACTGGATATGAAAAGCTAACTTTTCTGGTACAGTACATGGATTTAGCTTGGCTTAAGTAATAGTGCTTACTTATTTGAATTCTTATGTACAGGGTTTGATCAAGGAGTTGAAAATTTTGGTTGGTGACAGTAGGTCAAGCAGCTTGCATTGAACACGCAACTGGGATCATAGAAGAGAAGGCTCAAGTGTATCTCTCGAAAAAGATATCTAATATATCAATAACAGAAGCCAAGAAGGTATAGATTATCCCAAAACTCCTTTGATTGACAAATACCATTTTCAGCCAAACGTTCTAGGAAAATTGTGCAACAAAGCAAACAGGTTTACGAGTCTGACGTGTTTGAAACTGAAACTTTCAGGTGCACAAACCTTGATTTTTACGAGTCTGCAGTTGGGGATTCTGACAAAAAAGCAGCTCCCTGCATCGAACCCTTCCGGCCAGCATTCCAATCAATCCATCGTGACCCACTTGTGTTGGACCTTGCCTATAATACTATTGATCAGTTTCTGTCACTAGAAACCATAATGACTTGGTTGTTTTTTATTTGTAGATAAGACCAGTTTTGATTTTAGTCCATGTGACTTGAAAAAATTTCAGAAACCTTTTATGAAATGTTAGATGGGTTACAGTTGGGAGTTCAATAAATTTCTCCAGATATCAGCTAAGGTTGTAAATAGGGAAACAGTTCAATCATTCATCAACCAACCTATTCACAAATTCTTGAATGCCTGAACACTGTATGTAGCATGTTCTTGCATGCCTGAACTTGAAAAGCTGAGCTGCACTGGAAAAGGAAAAGTGTTATTGCGGTCTCCGTGAATCTAATCTAATATGTTGGGTCAAATAAATTCAACCTTTAACTCAAAGGTCAGTGCTAAAGTTAACCGTTAACTTTGCGGTGCCCACAAAGTCAATCCAACATATTCGGTATAATAAAGTCAATGAAAAACTCATAAGTCAACGCTAAAGTCAACCGACCTTTTTTTGATCTCCACTAAGTAAAGCTAATAGGTTCGGTCTAATAATGTCAACGATCAACTCAAAAGTCAACGCTATAGTCACCAATAGTGTTATTGCGGTCACCGTGATACTAAGCTAATAGGTTCGGTCAAATAAAGTCAACGTCTAACTCGAAGGTCAATTCTAAGGTCAACGGTTAACTTTGCGGTGCCCACTAAGTCAATTCAATGTAATCGGTATTAATCATAATAAAGTCAACGACAGAAGCAGAAATCAACACTAAAGTCAACGGTCATTTTTGTGATCTGGACTAAGTAAAGATAATAGGTCCGGCCAGTAATGTCAACGATAAACTCAAAAGTCAACGCTAAAGTCAACAATAGTGCTATTGCGGTCACTGCTAAACTAAGCTAATACGTTCGGTCAAATAAAGTCAAAGTTTAACTCTGAGGTCAATGCTAAGGTCAACGGTCAACGTTGCGGTTCCCACTAAATCAATTCAATATATTCGGTATGATTATAATAAAGTCAACGGAAGACGCATAAGTGGACACTAAAGTCAAGCGTCTTTTTCGTGATCTCTACTAAGTATATCTAATAGGTTCGGCTTAGTAATTTCAACGATAAACTCAAAAGTCAGCGATAAAGGCAACCATAGTGCTATTGCGGTCACTGCTAAACTAAGTTAATACGTTCGGTCAAGTAAAGTTAACATTTAACTCAAATGTCAATGCTAAGGTCAACGGTCAACTTTGCGGTTCCCACTAGCTAATTCAATACAATATATTTGGTATAATCATAATAAAGTCAACGGCATACGTTGAAGTCAACACTAAAGTCAAGCGTCATTTTCGTGATCTCTACTAAGTATATCTAAAAGGTTCGGCTTAGTAATGTCAACGATAAACTCAAAAGTCAACGATAAAGTCAACCATAGTGCTATTACGGTCACTGCTAAACTATGCTAATACGTTCGGTCAAGTAAAGTCAACATTTAAGTCAAATGTCAATGCTAACGTCAATGGTCAACTTTGCGGTTCCCACTAGCTAAATCAATACAATATATTCGGTATAATAATAATAAAGTCAACGACATGCAGAAGTTAACACTAAAGTCAAACGTCATTTTCGTGATCTCTACTAAGTATATCTAATAGGTTCGGCCTAGTAATGTCAACGATAAACTCAAAATTCAACGCTAAAGTCAACATTAGTGCTATTGCGGTCACTGCTAAACTAAGCAAATAGGTTGGGTCAAATAAAGTCAACATTTAACTCAAATGTCAATGCTAAGGTCAAAGATCAACTTTGCGGTTCCTACTAAGTCAATCAAATATATTCGGTATAATTATAATAAAGTCAACGGCAGACACAGAAGTCAACACTAAAGTCAAGCGTCATTTTTGTGATCTCTACCAAGTATATCTAATAGCTAGATTTGGCCTATTTATGTCAACGATAAACTCAAAAGTCATTGCTAAAGTCAACAACAGTGCTACTGCTGTCAGTGTTAAACTAAGCTAATAGGTTCGGTCCAATAAAGTCAATTTTTAACTCAGAGGTCAATACTAAGTCAACAATCAACTTTGCGGTTCCCACTAAGTCAATCCAATATATTCGGTATAATTATAATAATTGAAGATGTGTTTAAATAAGTCAACTGGAACACTCACAATGTCAATGCTATACTCAACGGTCAACTTTTGTAGTCCCCACTAAGTTAAACTAACAATTTCAATAAAATAAAGTCAATCGTTCTCAAAACTGTGATTAAATCGAACTCTTATATCAAACTTAGATGCAAACTTTTAGGGGAAGAATTAAAATTTACCAAAAGTAATGGGAGTAAAACCAAAAGAAAAACTTTGTTTGAGTTTTTTGAGTAAACTTTCAGGGAGACTTATAGGGGGAGATTTGAAGTTTCACAAAATTTGGACCCAAAAACAAACTTCCCCACTGACATTATTCACTCCCTTCCCCCCTCGGTTTCAGGGAGACTTATAGGGGGAGACGAACCCTAGCTCTTACGCCGCACTTCTCCGCTCTCAATCACGTCTCTAACCAGAGCTTCGATCTATCAACCAACCAAATCACCGGCCGGTTCAATCTCACTACCTAGCCTATACATGGGTCCCTCAAGCGCTTGTCTTGTCTCATCTCAGCTCAATCGCGCCTGGCCTCGCCTTGTCTCAAACGTTCGTCACATCGCTCAATAGTTGAAGGTATGTGGATCTCTCTTACTTTATCCTGTCTGGGTTATCTCATGGTGTTGATTGCCTGCAAAATCATTGGTTGTGTTGTGCGATTTCTGTTGTAGCGCTCGTGTTCCACAAAATTGGGGCTTTTTACTTTTCCATGGTTAATTAACCGCAAGGCCAGAAACCAAATCTCTGTGAAGAACAGAACACATACATGGATTGGTTAGTTCTATACCTATTCAGTGTACAAAGTGTGAGTATGCATATGTTAATGCAGCTAAGATACTCTAGAAGCCGGGGGGGGGGGGGGTTGAATAGAGTATGCCAACTTTTTGTAAACCTTGCTAGGAAGATGAAAACTTGTGCAAACAGTGAAGTTCAAGGCCTTGAAAATCAGTTCAAGCCCTTGGAGAAGATGCAGACAGTATAACGCAAGTATGCCCTTTTCAAGGCCTTGAAAACAAGTTCAAACCCTTAAAAAAACATACAGTTTTTTGTTCTGCAAAAACTATGAAACAGAAAGAACTGTAAATGCATAAGACAAGTGATTTATAGAGTTCAGTCCACTTGGACCTACGGCCCTACCTCAGGGATTAGATCCCTGCAGGATTTCCAACTCAATTCTTATTAATCAAAAGCTAAGCCCTAGAACTCAAGCCCAGAGAGTTCCCTTACTCTGTTACAGCTTGTGGTTTTTCCCTAACCTGTCTAGTACCTGCTCTAGCTAACTGATTAACTAAGAATTCTCTATTGTTCACTTTAAACAATCCTTGAGAATAGATGTAGAAATAATACAGAAATGATCTACCAATACAGCTCAATACAGAAGAACACTTGGAGTAGAAAACTAGAGTGAAAATGCAGTGAACTTCTGTGGAAAGGATTGAGTGTTTGATGTTCTTCATTGGTGCTTTGTCTATCCAGAAACTTGTGTCTTGTTTTTCCCGTTGAGTCTCGTCTCTTGTTGCTTCAAAGTGATCTCTATTTAAACTGTGTGAAGCTCTGCAAATCTTCCCAGATTTCAGCAACAACTTCCTATTTGGTAGGAAACAACTTTGACTCTCTTTAACAGCTTTCTCCAACGGATAGTTGATCACAATCTCTAGAGATTTTGTTGTGATCTTGGCCATAAGAAATCTGAGAAGCTGTCATAAGTCTCTGGTTGATCACACTATCAAAATATTTATCTATTTTCAAAACTGCACAACTTCATTTAAGGAAACAATCCTGCAAATATTGGAAACAAAATTTCCTGCATTATCATGGTCAAACAGATGATATCTTATGATCAAAACATGTTAGAATAATCTGTCTTTCATCATCTAACAACAGTGAATCAAACATATAAAATAAAGAGAGAGAATGAACTCAGAGAGTTTGCAGAAAACTCCCCCTCAGAGTGTGCATACAGGTTAAGCAGTTTCAAGGCTTTGAATCCAGTTTCAAGACTATTTTCAAGCCTCTGATACTGATTCAAGGCTTTGAAGGCTGGTTCAAGGCATTAAAATAGCTGAGCTATTCCAAGTCTTGCACAACCTGATCTTTCAATCTCCCCCTTGATGAAAGACAAAGCCAAATTCTGTTTGATCCTTAGTCTTTGCAAAATAAACTAATTAGTTCACAACAAATAACACAGTATTTCCAAAAAGATCCAACTTATTCATAATACCAACAAAAACTCTAAATAGTTCAGCAAATCAACCTAGAAATAAGAACTAAAAAAAAACCTAGAATTTCTCCCCCTTTTTGACTTTAATAAAAAAGATAGAAGATGTTGAATCAAGTGTCTGAAAAATTTTGAAAACTTTAAAGAAAAACTTTGAAGAAGAGAGATTGGGGAAGAAATAGTAGGCAAGATTAAGGGGTTGGATCTTCATCTTCATCCTGATATCCTTCCTCTTTCTCATTGTCTTCTTCATCAGTCTTGTCCTGCTCTTCCCGTTCCTCTGCATTCCCACGAGCAACAGTTGTTTCTTCAGTCTTGTCCTTTGCAGCAGCACTTGGAGATTTCTTTTTCTTCTTCAAGGCAATCAGCAGTTCATCTGAGTCAGGGCTATTGGCTTCATCTTCTTCCTTTGATGCCTGTTCTGCTACCTGCTTTCCCTTATCTAAAACTGGAGTAACTTCTTCCTGGTATGAATGTTCATTACGCAAATCCTTTTCAGAGTCTCCTTTCTTTGTTATTTTGAGCATCCTCATGAGAATCAAGCAAAGTCATGCTTCTGAAGATGCTTTCCACCATGTACGTGACTTGCCCCAAATCACTTTCTAATCCCAAAAAAAAAGTTGCTTTGACATACTCCATGTCCAAATCCAAACCATCAAGTCCCTGGTTATCTGTTGGCTGAGAAGTCTGACTTGAAGTGGGAGTCAAGGTCTTGGGCTTAGGAAACTTCTTTGCACCTAGTTCTGCTTCAGTCAAGTCTGAGTAAAGTTTCCAAACTTTCTCTTTGGTCTTCACTACTCCAATGTTCTCAAAGGCTTTCTCATTAAGTACTCCAAATCCAGATGTGACTGATTCCTCTCCAGTAGTTGGAATCTCAAAGTGTTCAAAGAACAAAGTGAGCAAGTTTGCATAGGGCAGGGGGTGAAACTTTTTAATGGTAAGGCTAAAGAGCATATGTTCAATCACTAGTTTTGGAAGATCAATCTCATAGCCATGCATAACCAGATACATGATGTGCAGCATTCTCTCAGTCACGAATTCTCTAGAGTGCTCTCTGGGAAAAGATAAACCTAACCAGGATGGTATGAAGACTTTGGCTTCAACATTCAACACAGAATGTGTTAACTGTTTGGCTGTGGTTGAGATGTTTGGAATAAAGAACTCATCTTTGGCTAGCTTCAGGGTTTCTGACTTTGGTGGATGGTTGCTAGTATCATATCTCTTTGGAAAACCTAGCATATTGGCAAACTCAGAGTGATCCAATTAAATTACTATCCCAGCAACTATAGATTTAATCACCAAATGTGCAGATCTCTTAACTTGGGTCAAGTTTAGGTAGAAGAGTCTGGTGAGTCTATGGTAGACTAATTCTTTAGGATTCAGCATACACCACGAAGAACTCTTCTTCAACATAGACATGCACTTAAATTTCATGTGGTCCACCACATGCTTATTGACATACTACAGAAAACCAATAGATCTTGAAGAAAAACCATCTAACCACTGACATTTAGAGATGTTTGAGATAAACCCAGTCTCATCTGGTGCTGACTTCTTTGTTGAGGCTTGTGAATAGATCTGCAGTGCCTTCTCCAATTGTCCTTCTGGTTGTGCTTCTATCACCTTTCCTTTCCCCTTTTCTGCCTGAGTTGCTTTCTTCTTCAGCTTCTTTGAACTGGTAGGCTCTGTTTCTGGTTGCTTTTCTGTAACATCTTTGTGCTTCTTTTGCTTTTCTGAAGAGGAGGTTGTTAACTTCTTGACCTTCTTCTTTGGTGGAGGAAGATCTTGAACTGCCTCTGCACTAGGATTTCTGGAGCTAGAGTCCCCACTGACTTCTTAAAACTCATCCACAGCTGCTTTTCTCTTCTTCTCTGAGACAGGTTTCGAACCTCCAGCCATCTTGGTTCTGTCTGAGGCTCTCCTTGTGCTCATTAGGGTTTGGGAGAAGAATTGAGAGAGGTGGAGTGATACGGAATGAAGGAGAATAAAAGAGGATAAATACTGAAAGAGTTTGAGTTTCAAAAGGAAAAAAGTATCTCTCTGATCTCAAAAGATTTGCAATGATCAGAGGGATTTCAAATCCATTATGCCGTTGGAAAATAGAATATACTAACTATTTTTGGCTAAAACAAATTTTTGAAAAGGGTAGGGGCTACATTAGGCAAATATCTACAGAGATATTACCCAACATAGAATGGTCCAAGATTATTGACTATCAGTGTAGTAGACTAATTTTCAAGGCTTTGAAAAGGTTTTCAAGGTCTTGAAAAAATGTAACACTGCAACAAGTAAAAGCCAACGCTTTGAACTGATTTTCAAGGCTTTGAAACTCAGTTCAAACCTTTGAAAACATATAAAACTTACCTTTCTTACCTGATGCTCCCCCTAAACCATTACATCTTTATTTAGCATCCCCAATTCCAATCTTAGAGCTGAGAACCTTTCATCTGCAAATGGTTTAGTGAAGATATCTGCAATTTGCATGTTAGTAGCAACAAATTCAAGAACGATATCACCTTTTTTCAGCATGATCTTGGATGAAATGGTGTCTGACATCAATGTGCTTGGTTCTTGAGTAATGCACTGGATTCTTTGTAATTGAAATTGCGCTAGATTTATCACACTTAATAGGTATGCCCCTGAAATCAAATCCAAGGTCTCTTAGCTGTTGAGCAATCCATAACACTTGTGAGCAACATGCTCCTACAGCGATATATTCAGGTTCAGCTGTTGATAGAGCAAATTAATTCTGCTTCTTGGAATGCCAACTGGTCAAGGATGATCCAATGAATTGGCAAGTTCCTGAAGTAATTTTCCTATCAACCTTGTAACGTGTAAAGTCAGCATCTGAAAAATCATGTAAAGAGAAGTTAGAATGTCTTGGATACCAAAGCCCTGAGTCTTTGGTACCATTGAGATATCTCAATCTTCTCTTCACAGCAGTGAAGTGTGATTCTTTTGGATCAGCTTTAAATCTAGCACACATACACACACTAAACATAATATCTGGTCTGCTTGCTGTCAGATAGAGTAATGATCCAATCATGCCTCTATAGTCTTTTACATTGACACTCTTTCTAGATTCATCCTTGTCTAAGGATAATGTAGAACTCATTGGGGTCTTGGCTTCCTTACATTGAGCCATGCTATATTTTTTTAGTAAGTCTCTTGTGTACTTGCTTTGATGCAGAAAGATTACCTTCTTCAATTGATGTATTTGAAACCCTAGGAAGAAGTTCAACTCTCCCATCATGCTCATCTCAAATTCCCTGCTCATAAGACTTGAGAATTCTCTGCGCAATTGATCATTAGTAGCTCCAAACAATATATCATCAACATATATTTGAACTACAAGTAAATATTTCTCATGAGTCTTTATGAAAAGAGTCTTGTCAACTAAACCTCTTTTGAAATAATTTTCAAGTAAAACCTTCGACAGTCTTTCATACCAAGCACTTGGAGCTTGTTTCAAACCATAAAGAGCTTTGTCAAGTTTGTAAACATGATCTTGAAACTTGTCATTATAAAAACCAGGTGGTTGTGCAACATAAACTTCTTCTTGTAAATAGCCATTCAAGAAATCACACTTCACATCCATTTGAAACAGTTTCATGTTCTTGTAAGATGCAAAAGCAAGCAAAATTCTAATTTCTTCTAACCTGGAAACTGGAGAAAAAGTCTCCTCATAATCAATACCTTCTTCTTGATTGTAACCTTTGTTGGAATAGATGCCCTAGAGGCAATCTAGTTTAGTATGAATTATTTGTGGCTAGAAATTCATTTATTATTTATTGGATATTTAATATAATGAAGTCCTTAGATTTACAATTGTGTTGTTTATCTTAAATATCCCTAGTCAAGTATAATGATTAAATGGGACAATCATCTATAGACTAGTATGGGGTTGGATTGATATGGAGATATCACGATCCAACACATAGGTGTGCATTAGGAAATGTTGCACTGGATTGACCCATCTCCGAGAAGGCTACATACACGTTATGTTGAGTCACAAGCGCTTCTCGCGGTGCAATGGTATTGTCATCCTTAGACTTGAAGTCACTAGATATTCTAGTTGTGGATTAATTGTGATCTTGGTAGCGTTAAACGCTACACCGTAACTGGGTAGTTATAAAGGCTTGTACTGGATACAATAAGAAGCAAGCTTAGAGATCGTAGTGGACGTAGATAGAATTTGTCCCTCCCACATAACGGGAGCAAATATCCTAGGCCACTCGAGGGATAGTGCTTATAGAATGTCTGGCCAGACTCAAATAAATCAATATGGGATATTGATGTTATTTGCACGAATAAGGCTATTCCCATGAATCGAGAAACTATGGATTGGATATACGAGTGTGACTTGTATGTCTCGTGTCCAATCCGGATATAGAGACAAAGGGATGAGACAATTACTTGTACAAAGGTTGTCAAAATGACTATTCTATTAGTTGGCTAGAATGGATGTTTTGCTAGAGACCGCTCCATATTAGCAAATAGTTGCTACCAACTAGATAGAACCTATGGGGTCACACGCTATATAGAGTTGAACTAGATTTGGGAATTAATTAATTGGATTAATTAATTAGAAGGATCACTTTGCAAACCCTTGCAAACTTAGTAGGGACTAATTTGCAAGGAAGGGACTAAATTGAATTCTAGTAGGACTAGAATAAGTCCTTTAGGTAATTAACAAGGAGTTGTTTGACTATATAAAGGACCTTCCTTCCTTCCTTCCCACATAACTTACGCTCATACTTGAACATAACAAGAGTGGGAGAGAACAAAAAGGAGAGAGATCAAGCAACAAGGGAGCCCGAACCGCCCCCTTGCCGCCGCCCCGTCCCCGTCGGCCAAAGGAGGCCGAGACCCTCCTTTTGGGTCTCGTTTTGCGTGATTCTTCTTCCTCTTCCTCTTCCGGGCTAGCAACAAGGACTTGGGAGATCTAGGATCAACTCTAGGCGTGGATCAACCATAGAGAACGTGACACAATTCGCGTTTGAAGTCATCAAAGGAGAACCCTAAGGTGTGTTTATGATTTCTAACCCTTACCATCGTTATGACTCTTGACTTGTGATCCTTGGAGGGTTTTGCATGGTTTTATGTTTGTTTATGCTTCCGTTGCGCATCCATGAATCAAAACCCTACAGTGGTATCAGAGCCACAGGTCGTAGAGCATAAACGTGGTTTATGTGTTACGTTTTAGTTGTTTTACACCTTAATTTGATTGTTTATCGCGTAAAACAAGACAAATCAAGCATGGGATGCAATTTGTCAATAATTAATCATAACAAGATCCAATTTTTGCATTGGATGCATGAATTGGTGAGTTTGAGAAATTTTAGGAACTTAGATCTAGGGTTTGGGCATCCTTGGGGAAGAAGGAGTTCTCCCAAAACAAGGAAACAACCAAACTTGGGCACCAAGCAAGGGAGTTGTTTTGGAAACAACTCCCTCAAGGAGGTTCGGCCCCCCTAGGGACCGCCCCCTTGCTTGCCGCCTAAGCTTGAGAGCCCTAAGGGGCCGGGCGGCCCTAACCCGCGGGCCTAGCTTGCGGGTTTTGGGCCGGGCCGGCCCTAGGGCCTAGTGGTTCACTTTAATGGGCCCAGGAAATTGGATTGTTGGGCCCATGAACCGTTTTAACCCTAGAAATCCTAAAATCAATTAAAATTGACCAAGCGCGTTAAAATTGGATTTTAACTGTTTATGTGCAAATCGCATGGTGATTGGATATGGCCTTAGGATGTGGTTTGATGTGGATGTTTAATTTTGTGGTTTGGTTTTACGGCCTGCGAGCTGATCAATTAATTGTAATAATTAATTAGGGTTTTATGGCCTGCGTGCCATTTTTTTTCTCAACTTGTGAGATTTATTTTATTTAGTATAGAAGTTAGCTAGTGCTAGATAAAGTAGATTGTTAGCCAAGATTGAAGAAAAGAAGCCCAAAGCCAAAGAAGCCACAAAAGATGGAGCATGGAGCATTCCACAAGACTATGAAGGATGGACCAAAAGATCAAGACGCATGGAGATGTGTTTGCTTTAGGGTTCATAGATAATTCCATTGGCTTGGAATTATCTTAGTCTAGAAAAGGCCATATCCACATCACGTTTAATTTCTGTTTTGTGGTTGTTTATTTTATTGTCTTATTACTGTGCGGTTGGTGTATGGATGATGCATTCAATTAGGATAATAAGATAATTAGACAACCCGGATCTATTATTTGGAGTTGAGCCCAAACTCAAATAGATAGATTAGTTGATATTGATCAACAAAACAATTAAAAATTGAATTTAAAATCCCTCAAAATTCAAATATTGTGTTCTTGCCTTCTCATTATTTAAACACTCATTATCATCATTATTTACCAAGCTCGTGCATGCCAAAGCATGGCGACTTGGTTCATCATGATGGAATGCGATGGCACGTAACAATGTGCAATTGTTTAGATAAGAGGTTGAACACAACTAGGCTATTAATTTGATTAAGAAACCTAGAGGCAATCAATTGGGATTATCCATATGGATGGATAAATAAGGAGTTATTTGCCCAATTGAACCAAGAGTTGCATAAGGGATGCAATTGGAATTGTTCCTACCTAAAGTAGTCAAATTATGGGTGACTTGCCAAAGCAAGCTCATAAGGAGATGAAAGATGGATCGTGGCCCACTAGAAAATATATGGATATTTTCCGCATTAATATCTTGAGGGTTATTAATCCGTAGAAAAATAGTGGGAGCTATATTTGATAAACTAGCCATTATTCAATATAGTCAAAAATTCACAAATACTAAAACTTGCGTATTTTCCTTTTTGTAGAATTCCAAATGGCAAACAACTCATCGAGTTCACAACATTCCCTACGATCTTTCCTTGAGAATGACAAGCTCTTTGGAACCAACTTTCTTGATTGGTACAGAAACTTGAGAATTGTTCTCAAGCAAGATAAGAAACTGTACGCAATAGAGGAGCATGTTCCAGAAGGTCCAGAGAACCAAACACCTGCTGCCCTAAAGGCGTATCAAAAGCGTGTTGATGATGCTAATGATGCGGCCTGCCTTATGCTTTGCACCATGACTTCTGAGCTTCAGAAGCAACACGAAAACATGAATGCTGTCGATATGATCGAGCATCTAAAGCAGCTCTTCCAAGAGCAGGCGAGGGTAGAGAGGTATGAGGTATCTAAGGCACTGTTCAAGTGTCATCTGGCAGAAGGGAACCCGGTGGGACCCCATGTACTCCGAATGATCGGGGTACTTGGAGAATCTCGCCCGACTAGGGTTCCCGGTCGGCCAAGAGTTGGCAACCGATCTCGTGTTGCAATCGTTGCCCGAGAGTTATGGACAGTTCATTATGAACTATAACATGAACGAGATCGTTAAACCACTGCCAGATTTACTCAACATGTTGAGGACGGCTGAACAGAGCATCAACAAGGGTAAGGGCAAGGCCATAATGATGGTACAGAAAGGAAAGGGCAAAAGGTTTGCCTCTTCCTCCAAGGGCAAAGGAAAGTCAGTTGCCAAGTCCAAGGAACCTGCCCTTAAGCCTGTTGGTGGCATTGCCAAGGGTGTGACTAAAGGTGAGTGTCACTACTGCAGTCAGCCTGGACACTGGAGGAGGAACTGCCCAAATTATCTGGAGGACAAGAGGCTTGGAATAGTGATTCCACCACCACCAGGTATTTTTTTTGTAGATGTCAATTTAACTTTCTCTACATCATGGGTATTAGATACTGGATGTGGATCTCATATTTTTCGAAATATGCAGGATCTAAAGAGAAGTAGAAGATTGGCTACAGGGGAGGTAGATCTGCGCGTTGGGAATGGAGCAAAGGTTGCTGCGTTAGCCATAGGCGTGTGCGAGCTATCTCTGCCTTCAGGATTAGTTTTAGAATTAAATAATTGCTATTTTGTGCTTGCTATGAGCAGAAACATTATTTCTATTTCTTGTTTGGACAAGGATGGTTTTATTATTTCAATAAAGAACAATTGTTGTTCCTTTTATTTAAATAATATTCACTATTTTAGTGCGCAATTATTTAATGGACTTTATGTCTTTGATCTAAGCAATCCTGTCTACAACATTAATACCAAGCGGATTAAAATAAATGATTTAAATCCTGCTTATTTATGGCACTGTCGTTTAGGCCACATAAATGAGAAACGTGTATCTAGACTCCATAAGGATGGATTACTAGACTCATTTGATTTTGCATCATATGAGACATGTGATCTTGTTTATTGGGAAAAATGACAAAGTCCCCTTTCAATAAGAAAGGTCAGAGGACTAGTGAGCAATTGGCACTCATACATACCGATGTGTGTGGGCCATTTGCCACGCCTGCCAGGGGTGGTTATGTCTACTTCATTAGATTTACTGATGATTACAGTAGATATGGATTTGTGTACCTCATGAGGTCAAAATCCGAATCCTTTGAAGTGTTCAAAGAATTCAAGAATGAAGTAGAGAAGCAACTTGGCAAAAGTATCAAGGCTCTACGATCGGATCGTGGAGGAGAATATTTAAGCCAAGAGTTTGACGACTATCATAGAGAGTGTGGGATCGTGTCCCAACTCACTCCACCAGGAACGCCACAATGGAATGGCGTGTCCGAGAGGAGGAATCGAACCCTATTGGATATGGTTCGATCTATGATGTGTCAAACCGATCTTCCATTATCATTTTGGGGCTACGCTCTATTAAGTGCAGCTTTCACCATTAACCGTGTTCCATCTAAATCAGTCATGAAGACACCATATGAGATGTGGAGTGGGAGGCGTCCCACACTGTCGTTCATGAGGATTTGGGGTTGCGATGTCTATGTAAAAAGTTTACAATCAGACAAGTTGGGGCCTAAATCGGATAAGTGTAAATTTGTGGGGTACCCTAAGTAAACTAAGGGTTACTACTTCTACAATCCAACCGAGAACAAAGTGTTTGTTGCTCGGACCGGCGTGTTTCTAGAAAGAGAGTTTGTCTCTAAAGAAGCAAGTGGGAGGAATGTAGAACTTGAAGAGGTTCAATAACCACAAATCACTGAAACGATTATGGAACATGAACAGGAACCACAAGCAGTTGTGGAGCAACCTGTTCAGGTAACACAAGAGCTTCGTAGATCTAGTAGAGTGCGCCAGGAACCCGAGAGGTATGGACTTCTCGTAACCGATTCCGGTGACACGATGCTCATAGATGATGAGCCTACTACCTATGAGGAGGCCATGAGCGGCCCAGACTCTCAGAAGTGGCAGGAAGCCATGAGATCCGAGATGGAATCCATGTATACCAACAAAGTATGGACTTTGGTGGAACCACCCGATGGGGCGCGGCCCATAGGGTGCAAGTGGGTCTTCAAGAAGAAGATCGACATGGATGGTAATGTGATTACCTACAAGGGCCGATTGGTGGCTAAAGGATTCAGACAGATTCATGGTATTGACTATGATGAAACCTTTTCACCAGTCGCTATGACCAAATCCATCCGAATCCTACTTGCGATTTCAGCATACCATGACTATGAGATTTGGCATATGGATGTCAAAACAGCATTCCTTTATGGGAATCTCCTCGAGGACATGTATATGATACAGCCGGAGGGTTTTGATGATCCAAAGCAAGCCAATAAAGTCTGTAAACTGCAACAATCCATTTATGGATTGAAGCAAGCTTCTAGGAGTTGGAATCGACGTTTTGATGAAGTGGTCAAAGAGTTTGGCTTCATCAGAAACGAAGATGAGTCTTGTGTCTACAAGAAGGTTAGTGGGAGCTCTGTAGCTTTTCTGGTCTTGTATGTGGATGACATACTACTCATTGGAAACGACATTCACATGCTGCAATCTGTGAAAGATTGGCTAGGAAAGTGTTTCTCAATGAAGGACTTAGGGGAAGCAGCCTATATACTCGGTATATAGATCTATAGAGATAGATCTAAGAGGTTGCTAGGCCTAAGTCAAAGTACATATATTGACAAGGTGTTGAAACGGTTCAACATGCAAGACTCCAAGAAGGGATTCTTGCCCATGTCACATGGAATCACTCTTTCGAAGAGTGGTTGTCCCTCCAATGAGATTGAGGAGGAAAGCATGAGTAGAATCCCCTATGCCTCGGCCATAGGATCTATCATGTACGCCATGTTATGTACTAGACCAGATGTGTCATATGCCTTGAGTATGACAAGCAGATACCAATCCAATCCGGGTGAGAGTCACTGGATTGCAGTCAAGAACATCCTAAAGTACTTGAGAAGAACTAAGGATGCTTTCTTGATATTTGGCGGTGAGGAAGAGTTGCGTGTAAGGGGTTACACTGATGCAAGCTTCCAAACCGAAAGAGATGACTTTAGATCACAATCGGGATATGTGTTTTGCCTGAATGGAGCAGCAGTGAGCTGGAAGAGTTCCAAGAAAGAGACGGTAGCTGATTCTACAACAGAGGCTGAGTACATTGCTGCAAATGGCGCAACAAAGGAAGCTGTTTGGATCAGAAAGTTTGTTTCTGAACTTGGTGTGGTCCCTAGCATTTCGGATCTAGTTGAGTTGTTCTGTGACAACACTGGGGCGATCGCGCAATCGAAGGAACCCAGGTCGCACCAGAAATCCAAACATGTGCTCAGGAAGTTTCATCTGATTCGAGATATTATCGATAGAGGAGACGTTCGGATATGCAGGATTCCTACAGATGATAATCTGTCAGACCCGCTTACAATGCCTCTCACGCAGTGGAAGCATGAAGGGCACACTAGGAGTATGGGCATACGAGATGCGCCAGATTGGCTCTAGTGCAAGTGGGAGACTTTTGGAATAGATGCCCTAGAGGCAATCTAGTTTAGTATGAATTACTTTTGGCTAGAAATTCATTTATTATTTATTGGATATTTAATATAATGAAGTCCTTAGATTTAAAATTGTGTTGTTTATCTTAAATATCCCTAGTCAAGTATAATGATTAAATGGGACAATCATCTATATACTAGTATGGGGTTGGATTGATATGGAGATATCACGATCCAACACATAGGTGTGCATTAGGGAATGTTGCACTGGATTGACCCATCTCCGAGAAGGCTACATACACGTTATGTTGAGTCACAAGCGCTTCTCGCGGTGCAATGGTATTGTCATCCTTAGACTTGAAGTCACTAGATATTCTAGTTGTGGATTATTGTGATCTTGGTAGCGTTAAACGCTACACCGTAACTGGGTAGTTATAAAGGCGTGTACTGGATACAATAACAAGCAAGCTTAGAGATCGTAGTGGACGTAGATAGAATTTGTCCCTCCCACATAACGGGAGCAAATATCCTAGGCCACTCGAGGGATAGTGCTTATAGAATGTCTGGCCAGACTCAAATAAATCAATATGGGATATTGATGTTATTTGCACGAATAAGGCTATTCCCATGAATCGAGAAACTATGGATTGGATATACGAGTGTGACTTGTATGTCTCGTGTCCAATCCGGATATAGAGACAAAGGGATGAGACAATTACTCGTACAAACGTTTTCAGGATGACTATTCTATTAGTTGGCTAGAATGGATGTTTTGCTAGAGACCGCTCCATATTAGCAAATAGTTGCTACCAACTAGATAGAACTTATGGGGTCACACGCTATATAGAGTTGAACTTGATTTGGGAATTAATTAATTGAATTAATTATTAGAAGGATCACTTTGCAAACCCTTGCAAACTTAGTAGGGACTAATTTCCAAGGAAGGGACTAAATTGAATTCTAGTAGGACTAGAATAAGTCCTTTAGGTAGTTAACAAGGAGTTGTTGGACTATATAAAGGACCTTCCTTCCTTCCTTCCCACATAACTTGTGCTCATACTTGAACATAACAAGAGTGGGAGAGAACAAAAAGGAGAGAGAGCAAGCAACAAGGGAGCCCGAACCGCCCCCTTGCCGCCGCCCCGTCCCCGTCGGCCAAAGGAGGCCGAGACCCTCCTTTTGGGTCTCGTTTTGCGTGATTCTTCTTCCTCTTCCTCTTCCGGGCTAGCACCAAAGACTTGGGAGATCTAGGATCAACTCTAGGCGTGGATCAACCATAGAGAACGTGACACAATTCGCGTTTGAAGTCATCAAAGGAGAATCCTAAGGTGTGTTTATGATTTCTAACCCTTACCATTGTTATGTCTCTTGAATTGTGATCCTTGGAGGGTTTTGCTTGGTTTTATGTTTGTTTATGCTTCCGTTGCGCATCCATGAATCAAAACCCTACAACCTTGAGCAACTAACCTTTCTTTGTTTCTGATCACTTTGCCACTTTCATCCAACTTGTTTCTGAATACCCATCTGGTACCAATGACAGACTGGTTTGTAAGTGGAGGAACCAGGTTCCAAACCTTATTCTTTACAAACTTATTGAGTTCACTTTGCATAGAAATAATCCAGTCTGCTTCTTGTAAAGCTTCTTTCACAGTTTCTGGTTCTACAAGAGAAATAAAGGCATTAAAAGCACATACGTTCTTCAACTGTGATCTAGTTTGTGTACCAGTGGTTGGATCTGATATGATATTATCAGCTGGATGGGATGAGATATATTTTAATCTCTTTCTTGGAGACCATGGTTCAGGCTCTCCATAGATCTTCTCTGGTGTTGAATTTGTTGCTTTGTCACTTGAATCCTTCTGATCATCTTTTTCAAGGCTTTGAGGTTTAATTTCAAGGCCTTGAGCACCATTTTCAAGGTCTTGAAAATGTCTTATATTTGCTTCTGAACCTTTCTTTAATCCTAATGGATTCTCAGTCTCTTCCTCTGATTCATGCTTGTTCAAATTCAAGTCTGCAAAACTTTCACTCAAAGAACCATCATAGATTTCATCAAAAATAACATGAATGCTCCCAGTTTGGTTCGTTTATTGTAAAGTCTATAAGCTTTGCTATTTAGAGAGTAACCAAGAAATATACCTTCATCACTTCTTGCATCAAACTTACCAAGATTGTCTTTTCCATTGTTGTGAATAAAACAAGTACATCCAAAGGGTCTGAAGTATGAAATGTTTGGCTTCCTCCCTTTGAATAGTTCATAGGGGGTATTCTTCAGAATAGGTCTGATCAAGCACCTATTCAAAATATAGTTTGCTATATTCACAGCTTCTGCCCAAAATGTTTTGACAGCTTGTTCTCAAGAAGCATTGGTCTTGACATATCTTCAAGAGTCCTGTTCTTTCTTTCAACAACACCATTTTGTTAAGGAGTTCTTGGAGCAGAAAAGTGTTGGAATAGATGCCCTAGAGGCAATCGTAGATTTAGTATGAACATTGTTTTGGCTAGAATATTCATTTATTATATATTGTGATATTTAATATAATGAAGTCCTTAGATAAAATGTGTTGTTTATCTTAAATATCCCTAGTCCACTATATTGATTAATAAGACCATCAAATATAGACTAGTATGTGGGTAGATTGATATGGAGATATCAAGTATAACACATGGGTATGCATTAGGAGTAATGGCATACTGGATTGACCCACAACGAAAAGGATACATTAGATTATGTCAAGTCACAATCGCTTTTCGTAGTGCTAATATAATTGCAATCCTTAGACTTGAAGTCACTAGATACTCTAGTTGTGGAATATTGCGCTTTGATGTTATCAAACGTTACACCGTAACTGGGTAATCATAAAGAAGGCTATCGGGCGTGATAGGAAGCAAGCTTAGAGATCGTAGCGATGTAGATAAGATTTGTCTCTCCCACATAATGGGGGTAAATATCCATGGCCACTCGAGGGATGAGGCTTATTGAATGTCTGGCCAGACTCAGATAAATCATATAGAGATATTGATGTTGTCTGCAAGCATAAGCATATTCCCAGGATCGAGGAACTATGGATTGGATATACGAGTGTGACGATGTATGTATCGTGTCCAATCCGGATATGGAGGCAAATGGATAGTGCAACTTGACATATTGGGCAAAAGAGGTTTGTCGGGATCACTGACTATTTCCATTGGTTGGGTGGCATGGATGTGTTGCTAGACACCGCTCCATGTTAGTAAGAGTTACTACCAACTATATAGAAACCTATGGGGTCACACGTCAAATAGAGTAGAGCTAGATTTGGGATTAATTAATATTAATTAATTAATAGAAGGATCATTGTGCAACACCTTGGAAACGTAGTAGGACTAATTTGCAAGGAAGGGAATAGTTCTAGTTCATTTAGAATAAGGAAACTCTTTTTATGGAAACAACAAGGAGTTGTTGGAGTATATAAAGAGGCCTAAGCTTCCTTCCCACTGAATTGTTATTAGACATAACAAATAGAGTGGGAGAGAAAGCAAGAGAGAGCAAGACAAGAGCTAGGGCCGAACCCTAACCCCGTCCGCCCCCTTCCCGTCGGCCTAAAGAGGAGGCCGCCCATCCCTTTGTGCCTTTGTTGCTTTGATCTTCTTTCCTCTTCCTCCGGGTTCAAGCTAGCACTTGTTTGAAGGAAGAATCTAGATCTCACCTCTAGACGTGGATCAACCGTAGAGACGAGGACATCATTCTTCATGTGATCTCACAAATTCAAAGGTACACAAATACTATGTCCCTTATCATGTTATGATGTCTCTTCCTGACCATCTGTGGTGGGCATTGAAGTAGAATTAAATTTTGTTATTCCGCTGCGTTACCTACTTCAAAACCCAACAGTGATATCAGAGCCTAGGATTGTGGATGGTGGATGGATATGGCCTAGGATTGTGGATGTTTTATTGCTTTGTTGTTTGGTTTACGGCCTGCGAGCTGATCAAATTAATGTAATAATTAATTAGGTTTTACGGCCTGCAAGTCGTCTTTTTCTCAACTTGTGAGATTTATTTTTTTTAGTATAGGAGTAGCTAGATAAAATAGATTGTTAACCAAGATTGAAGAAAAGAAGCCCAAAGACATTGGAGCCATGGAGATGGAGCATGGAGCATTCCACAAAACTATGAAGGATGGACCAAAAGATGGAGGCGCATGGCGATGTGATCTATTTTAGGGTTCATAGATATTCTCATTGGCTTGGAAATATCTTAGTCTAGAAAGGCCATATCCACATCACGTTTATTTTGTTGTGGTTGTTTATTTTATTGTCTTATTATTTTGTGATTGGTGTATGGTTGATGCATGCGATTAGGATAATTAGATAATTAGGCAACCCGGATCTATGATTTGGAGTTTTTCCCAAAACTCAAACTTATAGATCATGTTGATAATGGATCAACAATGCAAATTAAAATTGAAAGGCAAATCCCTCAATCAAAATATTGTGTTTATGCCTTCACGTTATTTAAACACTCATCATGATCACTATATCCCATGTTTGTGCGTGCCAAAGCATGGAAACATGGTTTATCGTGATTAGATGCGACGGCACGTAACAACGTGCAAGTGTTTAAGTAAGAGGTTGGACACAACTAGGTAGATTTAATAAGATAGAGGATACAATTGGGATTATTCATGGGGATGGATAAATAATGGTTATTTGCCCAATTGAACCAAGAGTTATATATGATGTAATTGGAATGATTCCTACCTAAATAACCAATTCCGGGTGACTTGCCAAAGCAAGCTCGGAAGAGGCGAAATATGGATCTTGGCCCACTAGAAAATATAAGGATATTTTCCGCATTAATATGGAGGGTTATTAATCCGAGAAAAATAATGGGAGCTATATTTGATAATCCAGCCATTATTGAGTATAGTAAAATTATACTAAAATCTTGTATATTTCTCGTTTTTGTATAATTTCAATGGCAAAAACTTCATCGAATTCATCACACTCCCTACAGGCTGTTCTTGAGAAGGACAAGCTTTCTGGAACCAACTTTCTGGACAGGTACATAAGTTTAAGAATGGTTCTTAAACAAGAAAAGAAACTGTACACACTAGAAGAAGAAGTTCCAGATGGTCCAGAGAACAATACCCCAGCAGCCCTAAAGGCGTATCAGAAACGTGTTGACGATGCTAATGATGCGGCCTGCCTTATGCTTTGCAGCATGACTCCTGAGCTTCAGAAAAAACATGAGAACATGAATGCAGTCGATACGATCGAACACTTGAAGCAGCTCTTTCAAGATCAGTCAAGGGTTGAACGGTATGAAGTTTCTCGGGCATTGTTAAAGAGTCACTTGGCAGAAGGGAACCCAGTAGGACCGCACATGTTGCGGATGATAGGGTATCTTGAGAATCTCGATCGCCTATTGTCCCCGATTGGTCAAGAGTTGGCCACAGATCTCATTCTGCAATCGTTGCCGGGTAGTTATGGACAGTTCATCATGAACTATAACATGAATGAGATTGCCAAGCCTCTGCAAGAGCTACTCAATATTTTGAGGACAGCTGAACAATCCATCAACAAGGGAAAGGGCAAGTCCATAATGATGGTGCAGAAAGGAAAGGGTAAAAGGTTTGCCTCTACTTCCAAGGGTAAAGACAAGGCAGTTGCTAAACATAAGGACAATGCTCTTAAACCTGCTCGTGGCGTGGCCAAAGGCGTGATCAAGGGTTATTGTCACTACTGCAGTCAGCCTGGACACTGGAAGAGGAATTTCCCAAAGTATTTGGAGGATAAAAGTCTTGGGATAGTGATCCCACAACCACCAGGTATTTTTGTTATAGATGTGAATTTAACTACTTCTTCATCTTGGGTACTGGATACTGGATGTGGTTCTCATATTTGTCGAAATATGCAGGATCTAAGTAGAAGTAGAAGATTAGCAAAAGGAGAGGTGGACTTGCGCATTGGGAATAAAGCAAGAGTTGTTGCATTGGCTATAGGCGTGTATATGCTGTCTCTACCTTCTGGATTAGTATTAGAATTAGATAATTGCTTCTATGTTCCTGCTATGAGTAAGAACATTATTTCCGTATCTTGTTTGGACAATAAAAGTTTTACTATTTCAATAAAGAACAATTGTTGTTTCATTATTTCGATAGTATTCACTATTGTAGTGCGCAATTATTTAATGGATTATATATCCTTGATCTAAGCTATCCAATCTATAACATAAATACTAAAAGGATTAAAATGAATGATTTAAATCCTTCTTATCTATGGCATTGTCGTCTAGGCCATATAAATGAGAAACGTGTATCTAGACTCCATAAGGATGGATTCCTAGACTCATTTGATTTTTAATCATATGAGACATGTGAGGCTTGTTTGTTAGGAAAGATGAAAAAGTCCCCTTTCAACAAGAAAGGTGAAAGGACTAGTGAGCAATTAACACTCATACATATTGATGTGTGTGTGCCGTTTGCTACACCTGCCAGAGGTGGTTATGTCTACTTCATTACATTCACTGATGATTTCAGTAGATATGGATTTGTATACCTTAGAATCTTTTGAGAAATTCAAGGAATTTAAGAATGTAGTAGAGAAGCAACTTGGAAAAAGTATCAAAGCTCTAAGATCAGATCGAGGAGGTGAGTACTTGAGCCAAGAGTTTGATGATTATCTTAGAGAGTGTGGGATATTATCCCAACTCACTCCACCCGGAACGCCACAATGGAATGGCGTATCCGAGAGGAGGAATCGAACCTCGTTAGACATGGTGAGATCTATGATGTGTCAAACAGATATTCCGTTATCCTTTTGGGGCTATGCTTTAATTGTGCAGCTTTCACCATTAACCGTGTTCCATCCAAATCCGTCATGAAGACACCACATGAGATGTGGAGTGGGAGTCGTCCCACAGTGTCGTTTATAAGGATATGGGGTTGCGATGTTTATGTAAAACGTTTAAAGCCAGATAAACTCGGGCCGAAATTGGATAAATGTAAATTGGTGGGATACCCAAAAGAAACTAAGGTATATTACTTATACAATCCAGCCGATAATAAAGTGTTTGTTGCTCAGACTGGCGTGTTTCTAGAAAGAGAATTTATCTCTAAAGAAGCTAGTGGGAGGACTGTAGAACTTGAAGAAGTTCAAGAACCACAAATTACTGATTAAGTTATGGAACATGAACAGGAGCCACAACAGGTTGTGGAGCAACCTGTTCAAGTAACACAAGAGCTTCGTAGGTCGAGTAGAGTGCGCCAGGAGCCAAAGAGGTATGGACTTCTCGTGGTGACACTATGCTCGTAGGAGATGAGCCTACTACCTATGGAGAGGCCATGCAAGGGCCGGACTCTCAGAAGTGGATAAAATCCATGAGATCCGAGATTGAATCCATGTACACAAACCAAGTATGGACTTTGGGTGGAACCACCCCAAGGGGTACACCCCATAGGGTGAAAATGGGTCTTAAAGAAGAAGACTGACATGGATGGTAATGTAGTTACCTATAAGCGCCGATTGGTGGCCAAAGGATTCAGACAGATTCATGGTATAGACTATGATGAAACCTTTTCCCCAGTCGCTATGACCAAATCCATCCGAATCCTACTTGCAATTGCGGCTTAATATGACTATGAGATTTGGAAGATGGATGTCAAAACAGCATTCCTTTATGGGAATCTTCTCGAGGATGTGTACATGAGACAACCAGAAGGTTTTGTAGATCCAGAGCATGCAAATAAAGTCTTTAAGATTCAACGATCTATTTATGGATTGAAGCAAGCTTCTAGGAGTTGGAATCGACGTTTTGATGAAACTGTCAAAGAGTTTGAATTCATCAAAAACGAAGATGAGTCTTGTGTCTACAAGAAGGTTAGTGGGAGCTCCATAGCGTTCCTGGTCTTGTATGTGGATGACATACTACTCATTGGAAACGACATTCCTATGCCGCAATCAGTTAAGGATTGTCTAGGAAAGTGTTTCTCAATGAAAGACTTAGGGGAAGCAGCCTATATACTCGGTATAAAGATCTACAGGGATAGATCTAAGAGGTTGATAGGCCTAATTCAAAGTACATATATATAGACAAGGTGTTGAAACGGTTCAACATGAAAGATTCCAAGAAGGGATTGTTGCCCATGTCACATGGAATTACTCTTCCGAAGTGTGATTGTCCATCCAATAAGATTGAGATGGATCGCCTGAGTAAGATCCCCTATGCCTCAGCCATAGGATCTATCATGTACGCCATTTTATGTACTAGACGTGACGTATCATACGCGTTGAGTATGGCGAGCAGAAATCAGTCTAATCCGGGTGAGAGTCACGGGATAGTAGTCAAGAACATCCTCAAGTACTTGAGAAGAACTAAGGATGCGTTCTTGATATTTGGAGGTGAGGAAGAGTTGCGTGTAACTAGTTACACGGATTCAAGCTTCCAAACTGACAAAGATGATTTCAGATCGCAGTCGGGATTTGTGTATTGCCTAAATGGATGAGCTGTGAGCTGGAAGAGTTCCAAGCAAGAGACGGTTGCTGATTCTACAACAGAGGCAGAGTATATTGCTGCAAGTGGTGCAGTAAAACAAGCTGTTTGGATGAGAAAGTTTGTTTCTGATCTTGGTGTAGTTCCTAGCATTGAGGATGCCACAGTGTTGTATTGTGACAACACGGGCGCGATCGATCAATCTAAGGAACCTAGATCACACCAGAAATCCAAACACGTACTCCGAAAGTTCCATCTTATTCGAGAGATTATCGATAGAGGAGATGTGAAGATATGCAAGATTCCTATAGATGATAATCTGGCAGGTCCATTCACGAAACCGCTTGTTCAACACAAGCATGAAGAGCACACTAGGGCGATTGGCATACGCGATGCACCAGATTGGCTCTAGTGCAAGTGGGAGACTATTGGAATAGATGCCCTAGAGGCAATCTAATTTTAGTATGAATTGGCTAGAATAAATTATTGCATTATTTATGGAGATATTTAATAATGAAGTCCTTAGATTTACAAATCGTGTTATTTATCTTAAATATCCCTAGTCAAATATAATGATTAATAGGACGATCATATATATATACTAGTATGGGGTTGGATTGATATGGAGATATCACGATCCAACACATGGGTATGTATTAGGAGTAATGACATACTGGATTGACCCAAATTCGAGAAGGCTACATACAAGTTATGTAAAGTCACAAGCTCTTCTCGCGGTGATAGGATATTCTCTTCCTTAGACTTGAAGTCACTAGATCCTCTAGTTGTGGAATATTGTGCTTTGACAACGTCAAACGCTACTCCGTAACTAGGTAGTTATAAAAGCGCATGTTGGGAACAATAGGAAGCAAGCTTAGAGATGGTGAGTGATGTAGATAGGATTTGTCCCTCCCACATAACGGGAGCAAATATCCGAGGCCACTCGAGGGATGGAGCCTATGGAATGTCAGGCCAGACTCATATGAATCAATATGGGGATATTGATGTCATATGCATGAATAGGGTTATTCCCAGGATCGAGAAACATGGATTGGATATACGAGTGTGACTTGTATGTCTTGTGTCCAATCCCGATAGTGAGACAAAGGGATGCGATAATAAGATCACAACGTTTTGTCAAGATGACTATTTCTATTAATTGGGTGGCATGGATGTGTTGCTAGACACCGCTCCATGTTTGTAAATAGTTACTACCAATTAAGTATAAACCTATGGGGTCACACGCCATATGGATGGACAAGAGACTTAATAAATAAAGATTAATTAAAAGGATCATATTGCAACAAGTTGCTAAATTAGTAGGACTAATTAGCAAATAATACTAGTACATATATGGATATGATTAGTATTGGGCCCTTTATGGAAACAACTAGGAGTAGTTGGACTATATAAAGGAACTCCTTCCTTCCCTCTCCATAGATGTTATTCATAACACGTATTGAGAGGAGAGAAAAGAGTTGAGAGCAAGCAAGTAAGAGGCCGAACGCCCCTTACCCGCCGCCCCAACCCGTCGGCCACACAAAGGAGGCTGAGCCTCTCTTTGTGGCTTCGTTGCGTGATTCCATCGTCTCCTTCCTCCGTTCTATCTAGAACAAGAAGTTTGGGAGGTCGAATTCTATATCCTAGGCTTGGATCAACCGTAGAGAATGTGACACTATTCGCGTTTGAAGTCATCAAAGGAGAACCCAAAGGTAAACACATATTAATCCTTTACTATCTTTATGTGTTCTTGACTTGTGATCATTTGGAGGGATTTGAACGGAATAATTATCTTCTTCCGCTGCGATTTCATGTTCAAAACCCTACAAAGGGGACCTAGCTAAATCGTGTTCCCGGCCAGAGCCAACATAGTAACGTATGAAGTCAAAGAATACAACAAGTAGTCCAGGGGAACTAGCTAAATCGGTGTTCCCGGCCGGAGCCAACATAGTAACGGTCCACTGGTTCCAGGACATGCGATTCTTTCAGTTTACGTTGTTAATGATTTCTGACGTAGTGACATTTGAATAAATAGTTTTTTGATTTAGAAGACGAGTAGTGAAGTGATGGTTCAAAAGCAAGTACGGAATATTTGACAAATAGAGAGTACGTACAGCAGTTATATTCAAATAAATAAGTAGATCACATGAAAGAACTTGGGCATGCAAAACTAAACATGTATACTCACGCGAGGAAAGAATATTGCTTACTAAACTAAGCATGAATACTCACCGTGAGAGCCGTAGGGTGCTAGCTAGTCAACTACTCGGGTTTCACGTCCTGGTCTATTGGCACGTCGAAGACAGGCTCTACAATCATACACATAAACTCCTAATCCCAAACAAGTTCAAGGCGCAAGTAGATAATGCACATGTCTTACGTGATATGAAAATGACGGTTCTAAATTATTATAAACAACTAATTTATTTTTAGATAATTAAATTCTAAAACGTTAATAGGTCAGAAGTCTCAAAAATGACTTTAGGAAGTTACATAATAATTTTTTTAAGAGTGTAAAACTATTTAACACTGTAACTACGATATTTATAAACAAACACTGACAATTTTATAGTTACTATTTCGTTACTATTTCGTTTACAAACACGTTTACTTAATCAAGATTTTTAATTAAACCAATTTTTAATTCATAAAAAATTTATATATGTATTTATGTTACAGAAGTACTATTTTCATTTACTTATTTAGAATATAACTTAATTAACTTTTAAATGACAAATTAAAAAAATTAAACAAAAACATAATTATATACATAATATAATTTAGTTAAAAGACGAGGGATACCCCCAAAGTTAAGTGAACTACAAACAATAGGCATAAGAAGTTTCATTTTCAACAATTCTTACCCTAGCAGTTTTATATCATACACCCTTCACCCCCAAAACAAAACTTCCTTTCACTCGTGCCATCTTCTCCAAAACACAACTTCAATTTGATCTTTCAAAATTGAATTTCGACGATCTATAATGAACAATGAGAAGATTTGGAGCATACCCATATCAAGAAAACATAGAAACGGCGAAGAATGAGGCGGGTCGAGCTCGTTTTGGCGGCAGCAATCGAAGGGGCTTTTCCAATTGCCTTCGGGCTTGTCTCAGGAGCTTCTCCTGCTCCTCGGGAGCTCGAGAACGCGAAGATACTGAGAAAATTGGGTGGGTGTTGCCCTGTTAGTTGGGCTCGACCTCGTCGCCGGAAACAATGGTGACGGCGACGGCGTTGGTTGTGGTCTTGGCCTATGCTTCTACTTCTGCTTGCTTCTGCTCCTGGTGGTTCAGGTGAATTCAGAGAGAGGAAGAGAGATCAGAGAGAGTCTAGGGAGTGGGGGTTGAAGGTGGTGGTGTTGGCGGTATGGTGGTGTTAGCGTCGGGGAGGTTTTGGGGGGGGGGGGGTAGCAGGTGGGGGTGAGAGAGGGAGGTGGTAGCAGGTGGGGGTGGTGTTGTTGATGGTGGTTTCGGAATGGTGGTGGTGGCTTTGTTTGTTTCTCGGCAACACAGAGAGAGACAAAGAGATGGAGGTGATGTGAGGAGTAGGGAGTGGTGGCGTCGAGGTGGTGGCTGTCCGGTGGTGATGGTGGTGGTGATGGTGATGTTGTTGCGAGATGTGGTGGTGATAACTAGACCTGGCAAAATGGTCTTTTACCCATTGGGCTTAACCAGTTGTATCCTTTATAAAAAGGTTGGGTCCTGCCTGTTTAATGAAAAAGTCTTATTTGGGCAAAACTATTTAAACCCATTACAAACTTGGTCGGGTTGGATTTTATCCAACAACCCAACGGGGCCCCAATTAAAAAACTCACCTTGATACTACTATATTCAATCAGAACTAAACACTAACAATTTACAATATTGTCCCCGTAGATATATTTTTAATTCAACAAAACCAGATCTTGAAAGAAAAAAGAAATGTTTCACCAACAAAAAAAGAAAAGAAATTACATCTTCAAGTTCAACTGGAGAACGAAGGCGGTCATGATCGAGGTGGCGAAGCCGCCGTCGCCGTCGCCGTCGCCGACGAGGACAGTGAACACAGCGCCGTCGATGAGAAGGACGACAGGCGCCAAGCCGTGGGCGACGATTACGATGACGAGAAGAAGAAGAAGAAGAGGAGAAGACAAGGTGTACTTGCTGATTCGTCTCTCTCTGCCCATCGTTTACCCAGTTTTTCCTATTCAATCGATTCCGAGCTCGATCTTTGATCAATTGGCTACTCGATTTGAGTTGTCTGTGATGTGATTTTGACCTTGGATTGGGTTAGTTTTTGTGTGGCCGAGATGGAGATTGTGTGGCTGAGATGGAGATAGGGAAGATGACTGTGGCAATGGCGGAGAAGTGGTTGCGGCTGCAGAGTGAGGTCTCCGACGAGCACCACCACCACCAAACCCACGCATAGCCGCCACATCCCATCAACGCCACCTCCTTCTTTCTTTCCGACTATCCTCACCACCTCCACAAACCAGACCAAACCCAGAACAACCTCACCAACGACGCCCTCTGTTTCACCACTACGCCGTTGGGTGAGCTTCGATTCCGCCATGGCGTCGCCAACGACGGTGTAGGTATACATCGTGTATTCGAGGAAGATGACGGATGGACATGATAGTAATTTAATGAAAATACAAGGTTAGTTTTGGTAAAAGATAATTATTTCTAAGATAAAACCTATTTTTCTCACTTGGGCTTTTCTTTGGGTCATACTGACATTGGGCTTAATAAAAATTAATTTTGCTGAAGTTGGGCTTAATTGGGACTACCCACTATTATCCAAGCCCAAGAAGTTTAGTCCAACAAAATCTAATTAATATTTGGTCTTAAAGGGAGAATGATCTAATTAAAACCAACCTATATAAAACCAGCCCAAATCCACCCAACCCGCCCATTTTGCCAGGTCTAGTGATAACGATGATGGTGGTGGTGGTTGTTGTTTTCGAAAAAGAAAGAAGAAGAAGAAAAACAAGAAGTTAAGGAGGAGAAGAACTGTACCAGTAGAGAAAGAGTGATGAGGAGATATTTTGAGAGGGTTACATCATCATTTGGGTGCTTTGATAAGGTGTGGTGGGCCGCGGATTAACGCGGTGAATCGACGCCCAGAGAATGTTAAAAACGCGACGGAAATTTTAAACACGCGGCGAATAATAATACTCGACAATAAATTTAGACGCGACGAATTAATATGCGATTAAAACAATTTGCAAGACATTAATATATATATATATATTAATAGCGAACGTATAAATAAAACGATTTCAACTGAAACGTTGACTGATAAATATAAATTTGACTGAAAAAGATGAATTCGACTGACAAAATAAATTTGACTGACAGAAAAATAGAAATTTGGCTGAAAAAATAAATTTTAACTTCTAAAAACATTTGAGTGATGAAACTGTATTTGAACTTAAGAGACATTTTAATTGATAAAGTTAGATCTGAATAATAAAACTAAACATAACTGTTAAGAAAGTATCTGACTAATATTTCAGAAAAAATTCAAATGTCGAGTTCGAAGAAACTTATAAACATATTAATTGATCTAAATAAACTAGACAAATAATTTGAAACTTATAATCAACTTATTATTTATTATATAAGAGATTCAATACAATAAGCTTAGTTTGTCAAAATAATTGTAAATAAAACGTATAGTTAATCACTACAAAAAGAATCACGTATAATATCCAAATCGTCTTATTACGACTAACACTAATAACAGACAAGCACATGTTCTCACGTTCTTAAATAATAATGCAAAATTACTGAAATCCCCTTAGAGTAGATTTCGGGTTATTACATCCTTCCCTCCTTGGACTAAGCTTCGTCCTTGAAGCTAGAATAGGGTACTAGGACTTACGAGTCTCTATTGGAGTCGCATTTAGAGCAGGAACAATTGGCAAGCAAAAGAAATACTAGGATATAATAGGATTGTTACATCCTCCCCCACTTAGACTGAGCTTCGTCCTCGAACCTCGAAACAGTTTCTACATGTCTCCACGGGTTCAAATCACATATATCAGCATCATATAAACAACCATGCTATATCTCATTGAGATACACGCAATTCGAGAAATATATTTCTCACAAGTAAAGGGCATATAAGCATATCGAAACAAAGGATGAGGGCGGGTGGGATATACCCCCCGTCAATCACTGGTCATTCAAACATGTAATAAGCACCGAGGCTTGGAATGAAACAAAAATAGTGACAACATATATCATTTAGGCATGCGAGGATAAAATAAGAGATAACCCATAATCCACGGCTTATTCTGATTTTACTTTTCTGTTGATCTTGCCCTATCATTTTCAAGTTCAAGTTCAAACTTAGCTTTAAAAATATTAATTTTAAACGTTATCTCCCTACAGTCCTACTGAATGTCACAGCTCTGATACCAACTGTAGCACCCCCGATTTCCAGAGGAGCTGGAGACCGGAATGGTGCCCTAAGTACAGGGGATTTCACCCTTTCGTACAAGGAGTAGTAACGATAAGCAAGTGAAAAGAAACATCCAACTAATGATTAATAAAGATAAAAGTTTACAACATTGGTGACTGGTTCCAAACTGGACACCAAGCCTAACAAAATACATTTTTTTTACAACATAAGAACTCTCCGGTTAATTACTAATCGTTACTTCTTACAAGTGCGGATGAGTCGTGATCCCAGCGCGTTACCCCAAGCAACCAAACATAAACCTGCGGGGAATTAAAAGAAACACAAGGACACAGTTTTTCGAGTATCAGTAAAAACTAGGTGAATAAACAACTTAGCATGTAAAACAGAGTGGCTGAGATAGGTTACAGGGTTACAAGTTTAAAATAGTTGAAGGGTAATAGAGTATAAGAATAAACATCAGAGTAAAGACTTTGAACTATTTTCAGAAATATAAGTACGAGTAGAAGTGACGATTATCAAAGTTCTCGAAAGTTGTTATTTCCAAACTGAAAGTAATTACAAGTAGCCGATTCGTTTAGCGAGATAAGTTCCCAAACGTGGAATGAAATAAGTCATATTATTAAGTCGCAGTATCCAAGAGAGACCAGGGTAAATAGTAACCGATGATACGGGCCCTTAGGGATTTGTATTAACCCAACCTCTCTAAAAAGCGTTGTGGATAAGTGTTTCTCCGATCACGCTAGTCATCATACAAATAGCAACCTAGACCTTAAGTGTCAACACCCCCTTAATATTGTAATTCAGAAGAGTAGTACTAGATGCTAGACCCCAGCCTATGGCGAAAGGAGTCAGGGCACTTGGATTCCCAAAGTAGTAACAGGTCCAAGACTCCAATAGGTAGTCAAGGGAAACTAGAGAATTGGTATTTCCGGCCGGTGCCAACCATAAGTCCAAGACTTCAACTAGAAGCCAAGGGGAACTAGAGAATTGGTGTTCTCGCCCGAAGGCAACATTGTAACAGATCAAAGTCCAAGACTGCAAGTAGTCAAGGGGAACTAGCTAAATTGGTGTTCCCGTCCGGAGCCAACACAGTTACGTATGAAGTCCACATTTACAACAAGTAGTCAAGGGGAACTAGCTAAATCGGTGTTATCGGTCGGAGCCAATATAGTAACGGTCTACTGGTTCCAGTACATGCGATTCTTTCACTTTACGTAGTTAATGATTTCTGACGTAAGGACATTTGAATAAAGAGTTTTCCAATTTCGAAGACGATTAGATAAGTGATGGTTCAAAAGCAAATACGGAATATTTGACAAATAGAGAGTACATACAGCAGTTATATTCAAATAAATAAGTAGATCACATTAAAGAACTTGGGCACGCAAAACTTAACATGTATACTCACGCGAGAAAAGAATATGGCTTACTAGACTAAGCATGAATACTCACCGTGAGAGTCGTAGAGTGCTAGCTAGACAACTACTCGGGTTTAATGTCCTGGTCAATTGGCACGTCGAAGACAGGCTCTACATTCATGCACATAAATTCATCATCACAAACAAGTTCAAGGCGCAAGCAGATAATGCACAAGTCTTACGTGATATGCAAATGACGGTTCTAAATAATTATAAACTACTGATTTATGTTTAGATAATTAAATTCTAAATTGCTAATAGGTCAGAAGTCTCAAAAATGACTTAAGGAAGTTACATAATAATTTTTTTAAGAGGGTAAAACTATTTAACACTGTAACTACGATATTTATAAACTAAAAGAAAATTTTAATTATAATTAAATATTGCAAATGATTTTTTTTTAATAATTATAAAATCAGTATTTTTAATTAAGGAAATCAATTCTTAATATTTTATAGTTACTATTTCGTTTAGAAACACTTTTACTTAATCAAGATTTTTAATTAAACCAATTTTTAATTCGTACAAATTTTATCTATGTATTTATGTTACAAAAGTATTATTTTCATTTACTTATTTAGAATATAACTTAATTAACTTTTAAATGACAAATTAAACTAAATTAAACAAAAACATAATTATATACATAATATAATTTAGTTAAAAGACGAGGGATACCCCCAAAGTTAAGTGAACAACAAACACTAGGCATAAGAAAATTTATTTTCAACAATTCTTAACCTAACAGTTTTATATCGTACACCTTTAACCTCCAAAAAAAACTTCCTTTTACTCATGCCATCTTCTCCAACACACTACTTCAATTCGAGCTTTCAAAATCAAATTTCGACGATCAATAATGAACAATGAGAAGATTTGGAGCATACCCATATAAAAAAACATAGAAACGGCGAAGAAATGAGGCGGGTCGAGCTCGTTTCGGCGGCGGTCGGCGGCGGCGATCGAAGGGGCTATTCCAGCTGCCTTCGGGCTTGTCTCAGGAGCTCCTTCTGCTCCTCAAGAGCTCGGGAACGCGTAGATACCGAGAAAATTTACTGGGTGTTGCCCAGTTGTTTGTGCTCGACCTCGTCACCGGAAACAATGGTGACGCCGACGGCGTTGGTGGTGGTCTTGGCCTCTCCTGCTACTGCTATTTGCTTATGCTCCTGGTGGTTCAGGTGATGTCAGAAAGATGGGGAGAGATCAGAGAGAGTCCACGGAGTGGGGCTCGAAGGTGGTGGTGTTGGCGGTATGGTGGTGTTAGCGTCGGTGTGGTTTTGGGGGGGGGGGGGGTTTGTTTGCTGGGTTTGTCTCGGCCAAAACAGAGGGCAGTGAGATAGAGAGAGGAGTGCAGGTTGTGCTTGTGAGAGAGGGAGGTAGTAGCAGGTGGGGGTTGTGTTGGTAATGGTGGTTTTCGGTAATGGTGGTGGTGGATGGGTTTGTTTCTCGGCAACACAGAGAGAGACAGAGAGATGGAGGTGCTGTGAGGAGTACGGAGTGGTGGCGTCGAGGTGGTGGTTGTCCTGTTGGAATAGAAGCCCTAGAGGAAATCTTATATTTAGTGAACATTGTTTTGGCTAGAATATTCATTAATTATATATTGTGATATTTAATATAATGAATACGTTAGATACAATGTGTTGTTTATCTTAAATATCCCTAGTCCACTATATTGATTAACAGGACAATCAAATATAGACTAGTATGTGGGTAGATTGATATGGAGATATCAAGTCTAACACATGGGTATGCATTAGGGGTAATGGCATACTGGATTGACCAACAACGAGAAGGATACATTAGATTATGTCAAGTCACAATCGCTTCTCGTAGTGCTAATATAATTGCAATCCTTAGACTTTAAGTCACTAGATACTCTAGTTGTGGAATATTTTGCTTTGATGTTATCAAACGTTACACCGTAACTGGGTAATGATAAAGATGGCTATCGGGCATGATAGGAAGAAAGCTTAGAGATCGTAGTGATGTAGATAGGATTTTTCCCTCCCACATAATGGGGGTAAATATCCACGGCCACTCGAGGGATGAGGCTTATTGAATGTCTTGCCAGACTTAGACAAATCAATATGGAGATATTGATGTTATCTGCTAGCATAAGCGTATTCCCGAGATCGAGGAACTATGGATTGGATATATGAGTGTGACTATTTATGTATCGTGTCCAATCCGGATATGGAGACAAAGAGAAAGTGTAATATAAGATATTGGGAACAAGAGGTTTGTCGGGATCACTGACTATTTCTATTAGTTGGGTAGCATGGATGTGTTGCTAGACACCGCTCCATGTTAGTAAAAGTTACTACCAACTAGATAGAAACCTATGGGTTCACACGTCAAATAGAGTGGAGCGAGATTTGGTATTAATTAATATTGATTAATTAATGGAAGGATCATTGTGCAAAACCTTGCAAACTTTGTAGGACTAATTTGCAAGTAAGGGAATAATTCTAGTTCATGTAGAATTAGGAAACACCTTTATGGAAACAACAAAGATTTGTTGGAGTATATAAAGGAGGATCTATCTTCCTTCCCACTAATTGTGATTTGTTATTAGACATAACACAAAGAGAGTGGGAGAGAGAAAAAGAGAGAGAGAGAGAGAGAGAGAGAGAGAGAGAGAGAGAAGACAAGCCTAGGCCGACCGCCCTAGGCTGTCCGTCCCTCTCCCGTCGGCGCCAAAGGAGGGCCGAAGCCCCTCCTTGTCCTTGTTGCTTTGATCCTCTTCCCTCTTCCTCCGGGTTCAAGCTAGCACTTGTTTGAAGGAAGAATCTAGATTTCACCTCTAGACGTGGATCAATCGTAGAGACCAGGACATCATTCTTCTTGTGATCTCACAAATCAAAAGGTACACAATACTATGTCCTTTATCATGTTATGATGTCTCCTCCTGACGATCCGTGGTGGGCTTTGAAGTAGGATTAAATTTTTTTATTCCGCTGCGTTACCTACGTCAAAACCCAACAGTGGTCTCAGAGCCACAGGTCGTAGAGCATAACATGATTTTATGTGTTACGATTTCAGTTTATACACCGTGTTATTGTTTATTACACGAAAAACTGAAAATAATTGGCATAGTAGATGCAAAATTCAATTTGATTCAATAAAAACAGATCCAATTTAACATTGGATGTTAGAATTGGTGAGTTTAATCACATAAGATGTGAACAATTGGGTTCTTGAAAAATTAGGGTGGCACATGATTGAAAAGGGGCTTTCAATTATGGAAACAAATTTATGGAATTAATTCCATAAAGGAAACAACCTTGCTTGGGCAACAAGGAACAGGGAAGGAGGCTAGGGCCGAAACCCTAGCCGTCCGCCCCCTCCCTTGCGCGGCAAGAAAAGGCCGCAAGCCATATGGGGCGGCCGCCCTTGGGCTGGGCCTAGTGGCGGGCGGCGGTCCAAGGGGTTCGCGCCCCTTGTTGGCTTGAACTCCTTGGACCTTTGTAACCCTAATTACCCGATTCAATTAAAATTGAACAAGCACGTTAAAAATTGGTTTTAACTGTATTATGTGCGTTGTTGCATGGTGGATGGATATGGCCTAGGATTGTTGATGTTTATTGCTTTGTGGTTTGTTTTACGGCCTGCGAGCTGATTAAATTAATGTAATAATTAATTAGGTTTTACGGCCTGCCGTCTTTTTCTCCTCGACATGTGAGGCTTTTTGTTATTTATTTATTCTAGATTTTAGGCTAGAATTATAAATATTTAGATGATACCCAAGAGCATGGAGAAGAAGACCTGAGAACCAAAGAAGCCTAAAGACAAAGGTGACGTCCCCTAGGCGCGCAGCTATGGTGGAGCACATGGAGATGAGCTCGGCACTTTAGGGCAATTGGATATTATCATGGGCTTGATAATATCATTAGTCTAGGGGCCATATCCATGCCACGGTTTTTTTATTTTTATTTTGTGGATATTTATTATTCATGTCTTGTTTTTTAAATTTTGTATGTATGGTGATACTAGCTAAAACGATAACAAGATAATAATAAACAAGATTGGTCTTTTATTGTGGATTGCCCAATCCAAATAAGTAGACCATGTTGATTAGATCAACCAAAAAAATTAAGAAAATTAAATCCCTCAATAAAATATTACGTTTTGCCTTCTCTTGCCAAAACACCCTTCATGATCAGGGTTCACTAAAATTCGGGCTTGCCAAAGCAACGCGATTTTAATTTACCATGGTGTGTTGCGGACGACACAAGCTAGTAATTCGTGTATGTTGAAGCAAGAGGTTGGACGCAACTAGGCAAGAATCAATTGGATTGATGATTCTAGAGGCATGACAATTAGGTGTTATCCATGTGATAAAGAATAAAGAGTTATTCACCTAATTGGACCAAGAGTTGCATGGGATGCAATTGGAATGGTTCCTACCAAAATAACCTATTCTTGGGTGACTTGCCAAAGCAAGCTCAAGAAGAAGTGAAAAATGGATCTTGGACCTACTAGAAAATATAATGATACTTTCCGCATTAATGGTGAGGGCTATTATTCCGAGAAAAATAGTTGGAGCTATATTTGATAATCTAGCCAATGTTGAATATAGTTAAAATGTTCAAAATACTAAAATTGCACATTTCTCGTTTTTTAGAATTCCAAATGGCAAACAAACGCATCGACTTCATCCCTACGATCTGTCCTTGAGAAGGATAAACTGTCTGGAACGAATTTCCTTGACTGGTAAAGAAACTTAAGGATTTTCCTTAAGCAAGAAAAGAAGCTATACGTCTTGGACACTCAAATTCCAGAACCACCACAAGATGAGTCTCTTCTAGCGGAAGTAAGGGCACGTCAGAAACATATTGATGATTATAATTATGTGACTTGCCTTATTCTTTGTACCATGACTCCTGAGCTTCAGAAGCAGCATGAGAATATGGAATCCTATGATATGATCATACACTTGAAACAATTGTTTCAGGAACAGGCTAGGCATGAGCGCTATAAGGTGTCTAAAGCATTATTCAAGAGTAGTTTCGCAGAGGGGAATCCAGTAGGGCCTCATGTACTCCGAATGTTCGGGTACATTGAGAACCTTGAGAGACATGGATTCCCACTGGGCCAAGATTTGGCTACTGATCTTGTCTTGCAATCGTTGCCTAACAGTTATAATCAGTTCATCATGAACTATAATATGAACGAGATTGGTAAAACTCTGCCTGACTTATTGAATATGCCGACGACAGCGGAAAAGAGCATCAACAAAGGCAAGGGCAAGGACATAATGATGGTACATAAGAAGAAGGGCAAGTCAGTTGCCTCTACTTCAAAAGGAAAGCGCAAGAAAGTTGCAAAATCCAATGAAGCCCTAAAGCCTAGTGGAGGCGTGGCTAAGGGTGAGTGTCACTACTGCAGCCAGCCGAGTCACTAGAGGAGGAATTGCGCTAAATATCCGGAGGATAAGAAGCTTGGAATAGTGATTCCACCAACATAAGGTACTTATGTTATAGACGTCAATCTTTCTATTTCGTCATCTTGGGTATTGGATACCGGATGTGGTTCTCACATTTTTCGTAATGTGCAGGATTTGAAAAGAAGTACCACTCCGTTCCTTCTCTTTCTCCCCCTTTTGACTTTTACCACTATTCATTGGGTCACTTTGACCCGGTGATTTGGATAGCAAAACGAAACAATTTTTTGACAATTCTTTCATGGTGTTGTAGAATAAGAATTACTCTACAATACCATGAAAAACAATTCTAAAACTTACATCGTTTTGCCATCCAAATCTACGGGTCAAAGTGACCCAACTACGAGTAAAAAAGTCAACAGGGGTAGAAAGAGAGGGAACGGAGTGATAGAAGATTGAGTAAAGGGGAGATAGATCTGTGCGTCGGGAATGGAGCAAGAGTTTATGCATTACCTGTAGGCGTTTATGAGCTATCTTTGCCTTCTGGACTTATTTTAGAATTAGACAATTGCTTTTATGTGCCTGCTATGAGAAGAAACATTATTTCCATTTCTTGTTTCGACGAGAAAGGTTTTTCTATTTCAATAAAAGACAAGTGTTGCTCCATTTATTTTGATATTATGCACTATTGTAGTGCGCATTTGTCTAATGGATTTGATATCCTTGATCTAAATAGTCCAATCTATAACATAAATACTAAAAGAATTAAAACTAATGAAATAAATCCTACATATCTGTGGCACTGTCGTTTAGGCCATATAAATGAGAAATGCATATCTAGACTCCATAAGAATGGACTACTAGACTCATTTGATTTGGAATGATATGAGACATGTGAATGTTGTTTATTAGGAAAAATGACAAATTCCCTTTTCAATAAGAAAGGTGAAAGGACTAGTGAGTTATTGACACTCATACATCTTGATGTATGTGGACCATTCCCCACGCCTGCCAGAGGTGGTTATACCTACTTCATCACATTTACTGATGATTTGAGTAGATATGGATTTTTATACCTTATGAAGGCCAAATCCGAATCCTTTGAATTGTTCAAAGAATTCAAGAACGAAGTAGAGAAGCAACTTGGAAAAAATATTAAGGCTCTATGATCGGATCGTTGAGGAGAATACTTAAGCCAAGAGTTTGATGAGTATCTTAGAGAATGTGGGATAGTATCCCATATCACTCCACCCGGAACGCCACAATGGAATGGCATGTCCGAGAGGAGGAATCGCACTCTATTAGATATGGTGCGATCTATGGTGTCTCGAACAGATCTTCCGATATCCTTTTGGGGACATGCTCTAATGACGGCAGCTTTTACCATTAACCGCGTTCCATCCAAAGCAGTCATGAAGACACCATATGATATATGGACAAGGAAACGTCCCATAGTGTCGTTTATGAGGATTTGGGGCTGCGATGTCTATGTAAAACGTTTACAAACAGACAAGCTCGGGCCCAAAGCGGATAAGTGTAAATTTGTGAAATATCCTAACAAAACTAAAGGATATTATTTCTACAATCCCATCGAGAACAAAGTGTTTGTTGCTCGGACCGGCGTGTTTCTAGAAAGAGAGTTTGTCTCTAAAGAAGCAAGTGGGAGGGCTGTAGAACTTTAAGAGACAAAGGAACCACAAATAACTGAACCGATGATGGAACATGAACAAGAACCGCAAGTAGTTGTGGAAGAACCTGTTCAGGTAACACATGAACTCCGTAGATCAGGAAGAGTGTGTCATGAGCCAGAGAGGTATGGACTTCTCGTGACTGAGCCCGATGACGTACCACTCATAGATGATGAGCCTGATAATTACGGGGAAGCCATGAAAGGCCCAGAATCTAAGAAGTGTCTAGAACCCATGAGATCCGAAATGGATTCCATGTCCACCAACAAAGTATGGAGTTTGGTGGAACCACTCGAAGGGGCTCGGACCATAGGGTGCAAGTGGGTCTTCAAGAAGAAGACCGACATGGATGGCAAGTTAGTTGCCTATAAGGGGCGATTGGTAGCCAAAGGGTATAGACAGATTCATGGTATTAACTATGATGAGACCTTTTCACCAGTCGCCATGACTAAATCCATTTGAATCCAACTTGCTATTGCAGCATACTACGACTATGAGATTTGGCAAATGGATGTCAAAACAGTGTTCCTTTATGGGAACCTCCTCGAGGATGTGTACACGACACAACCGGAGGGTTTTGAGGATCCAAAGAATGCCGATAAAGTCTGTACGCTGCAAAGATCCATTTATGGATTTAAGCAAGCTTCTAGGAGTTGGAATCGACGTTTTGATGACGCGGTCAAAGATTTTGGCTTCATCAAGAACAAAGATGAGCCTTGTGTTTACAAGAAGGTTAGTGGGAGCTCTGTAGTATTTCTGGTCTTGTATGTGGATGACATACTAATCATTGGCAACGACATTCCTACTTTGCAATATATTAAAGATTGGCTAGTAAAGTGCTTTGTAATGAAGGACTTAGGAGATGCAGCCTATATACTTGGTATAAAGATCTATAGGGATACCAAGAAGGCATTCTTGCCCATGTCGCATGGAGTCACTCTTTTTAAGAATGACTGTCCCTCCAATGAGATTGAGAAGGACCGCATGAGTAGGATACCTTATGCTTCAGCCATAAGATCCATCATGTACACCATGTTGTGTACTAGACCATACGTATCATATGCGTTGAGTATGGTGAGCAGATACCAGTCCAATCCTGGTGAGAGTCACTGGATTGCTGTCAAGAACATCCTAAAGTACTTGAGAAGGACTAAGGATGTTTTCTTGATATTTGGAGGTAAGGAAGAGCTAAGTGTAAAGGGTTACACAGATGCAAGCTTACAAACTGACAAAGATGACTACACATCGCAGTCTGGATACGTGTTTTGCCTGAATGGAGAGCTGTGAGTTGGAAGAGTTCCAAGCAAGGGACAGTTGCTGATTCTACAACAGAAGCTGAGTACATTGCTGTTGCGGAAGCATTAAAAGAGGCAGTTTGGATAAAGAAGTTTATCACTGAGCTCGGTGTGGTCCCTAGCATCGTGGATCCCATAGAGTTGTACTGTGAAAACTCTGGGGCAATCGCACAAGCCAAGGAACCAAGTTCATACCAGAAATTTAAGCATGTACTTAGGAGATTCCATCTTATTCGTGATATGATCGATCGAGGGGATGTGAAGATGTGCAAGATTCCAACGGATGACAATGTTTCAGATCCACTCACAAACCTCTAGCGCAGCGAAAGCATGAAGGGCACGCCAGATCTATAGGCATACGAGATGCGCCAGATTGGCTCTAGTGCAAGTGGGAGACCGTTGGAATAGATTCCCTAGAGGCAATCTTAAATTTAGTATGAACATTGTGTTGACTAGAATATTCATTTATTATATATTGTGATAGTTAATATAATGAAGTCATTAGATACAATGTGTTGTTTATCTTAAATATCCCTAGTCCACTATATTTATTAACAGGACGATCAAATATAGACTAGTATGTGGGTAAATTGATATGGAGATATCAAGTCTAACACATGGGTATGCATTAGGGGTAATGGCATACTGGATTGACCCACAACGAGAAGGATACATTAGATTATGTCAAGTCACAATCGCTTCTTGTAGTGCTAATATAATTTCAATCCTTAGACTTGAAGTCACTAGATACTCTAGTTGTGCAATGTTGTGCTTTGATGTTATCAAACCTTACACCGTAATTGGGTAATCATAAAGATGGCTATCGGGCATGATCGGAAGCAAGCTTAGAGATCGTAGTGATGTAGATAGGATTTGTCCCTCCCACATAATGGGGGTAAATATCCACGACCACTCGAGGGAAGAGGCTTATTGAATGTCTGGCGAGAGTCAGATAAATCAATATGGAGATATTGATGTTATCTGCTAGCATAAGCATATTCCCAGGATCGAGGAACTATGGATTGGATATACGAGTGTGACTATTTATGTCTCGTGTCCAATCCGCATATGGAGACAAAGGGAAAGTGCAATATAAGATATTGGGCACAAGAGGTTTGTCGGAATCACTAACTAGTTCTATTAGTTGGGTAGCATGGATGTGTTGCTAGACACCGCTCCATGTTAGTAAAATTTACTACCAACTAGATAGAAACCTATGGGGTCACACGTCAAATAGAGTGGAGCTAGATTTGGGATAAATTAATATTGATTAGTAAATGGAAGGATCATTGTGCAACACCTCCAAACTTAGTAGTACTAATTTAGAATGAAGGGAATAACTCTAGTTCATATAGAATTAGGAAACACCTTTATGGAAACAACAAGGAGTTTTTGGAGTATATAAAGGAGACTCTAGCTTCCTTCCCACTAATTGTGATTTGTTATTAGACATAACACAAAGAGAGTGGGAGAGAGAGAGAGAGAGAGAAGACAAGCCTAGGCCGACCGCCCTAGGCCGTCCGCCCCTCTCCCGTCGGTGCCAAAGGAGAGTCGAAGCCCCTCCTTGTCCTTGTTGCTTTGATCCTCTTCCCTCTTCCTCCGGGTTCAAGCTAGCACTTGTTTGAAGGAAGAATCTAGGTCTCACCTCTAGACGTGGATCAACCGCAGAGACGAGCACATTATTCTTCGTGTGATCTCACAAATCAAAAGGTACACAATACTATGTCCTTTATCATGTTATGATGTCTCCTCCTGACGATCCGTGGTGGGCTTTGAAGTAGGATTAAATTTTGTTATTCCGCTGCGTTACCTACGTCAAAACCCAACATGTCCGGTTGTGATGGAGGTGGTGTTGGTGATGTTGTTGCGAGAGGTGGTGTTGATAACGATTATGGTGGTGGTGGTCGTTGTTTCCTAAAAAGAAACGAAGAAGAATCAAAAGAAGAATTTAAGGAGGAGAAGAACTGTACCAGTAGAGAAAGAGTGATGATGTGAGATTTTGAGAGGGTTACATCATCATTTGGGTGATTTGATAAGGTTTAGCAGGGCGCGAATAAACGCGGTGAATCGACACCCGGAGAATGTTAATAACGCGACGGAAATTTAAACACGCGGTGAGAAATAATACTCGACAATAAATTTAGACGCGACGAATTAATATGCGATTAAAAAAATTTGCAATACATTAATATATATATATATATATATATATATATTAATAGCGAACGTAAAAATAAAACGATTTCAACCCGAACGCTGACTGATAAATATAAATTTGACTGAAAAAGATGAATTCGACTGACAAAATAAATTTGAATGAAAAAATAAATTTTAACTTCTAAAAAGACTTAACTGATGAAATTGTATTTGAACTTAAGAGACATGTTAATTGATAAAGTTAAATCTGAATAATGAAACTAAACATAACTGTTAAGAATGTATCTGACTAATATTTCAGAAGAAATTCAAATTTTCGAGTCGAAGAAACTCATAAACATATTAATTGATAAAAATAAACTAGACAAATAATTTGAAACTTATAATCAACTTATTATTTATTATATAAGAGATTCAATACAATAAGCATAGTTTGTCAAAATAATTGTAAATAAAACGTATAGTTAATCACTACAAAAAAGAATCACGTATAACATCCACATCGTCTTATTACGACTAACACTAATAACAGACAAGCACGCGTTCTCACGTTCTTAAATAATAACTACGCACTGCCAAATTACTGAAATTCCCTTAGGGTAGATTTCGGGTTATTATATCATTCCCTCCTTGGACTAAGCTTCGTCCTCGAAGCTAGAATAGGGTACTAGGACGTACGAGTCTCTATTGGAGTCGCATTTAGAGCAGGAACAATTGGAAAAGCAAAGGAAATACAAGGATATACTGGGGTTGTTACATCCTCCCCCACTTAGACTGAACTTCGTCCTTGAAGCTCGAAACAGTTTCTACAAGTCTCCACGGGTTCTAATCACATATATCAGCATTATATAAACAACCATGCTATATCTCATTGAGATACACGCAATTAGAGAAATAGATTTATCACAAGTAAAGGGCATATAAGCATATCGAAACGAAGGATGAGGGTGGGTGGGATATACCCCCCGTCAATCACTTGTCAGTCAAACATGTAATAAGCACCGAGGCTTTGAATGAAACAAAAATAATGACAACATATATCATTTAGGCATGCGAGGATAAAATAAGAGATAACCCATAATCCCCTGCTTATTCTAATTTTAATTTTCTGTTGATCTTGCCATATCAGTTTCAAGTTCAAGTTCAAACTTAACTTTAAAAATATTAATTTTAAACGTTTTCTCCCTACAGTCCTACTGGATGTCACTGCTCTGATACCAACTGTAACACCCCCGATTTCCATAGTAGCTGGAGACCGGGATGGTGCCCTCCGTACAGGGGATTTTACCCTTTCGTACAAGGAGTAGTAACGATAAGCAAGTGAAAGAAACGTCCAACTAATGATTAATTACGATAAAAGTTTACAACATTGGTGACTGGTTCCAATTTGGACACCAAGCCTAACAAAATACATTTTTTTTTACAACAAAAGAACTCTCCGGTTAATTACTAAACGTAACTTCTTGCAATTGAGAACGAGTTGTTATCCCAACGCGTTAGCGGAAGCAACCAAACATAAACCTGCGGGGAATTAAAAGAAACACAAGGACGCAGTTTTTCGAGTATCAGTAAAAACGGAGTGAGTAAACAACTCAGCATGTAAAACAGAGTGGCTGAGACAGGTTACGGGGTTATAAGTTTAAAATAGTTGAACGGTAACAGATTTATAAGAATAAACATCGGAGTAAAGACTTTGAACTATTTTCAGAAATACTAGTACGAGTAGAAGTGACGATTATCAAAGTTCCCGAAAGTTGTTATTTCCAAACTGAAAGTTATTACAAGTAGCCGATTCGTTTAGCGAGATAAGTTCCCAAACAAGGAATGAAATAAGTCATATTATTAAGTCGCAGTATCCAAGAGAGACCAGGGTAAATAGTAACCGATGATACTGGCCTTTAAGGGGGTTCTGGTAACCCAACCTCTCTACCAAGCGTTGTGGATCAGTGTTTCTCTGATCACGCTAGTCATCATACAAATGGCCAACTAGACCTTAAGTGTCGACACCCCCTTAAGATGTAAGTCAGAAGAGTAGTACAAGATGCTAGACCCCAGCCTATGGCGAAAAGGAGTCAGGGCACTCGGAGTCCCAAAGTAGTAACAGTTCCAAGACTCCAATAGGTAGTCAAGGGAAACTAGCGAATCGGTGTTTCCGGCCAGAGCCAACCATAAGTCCAATACTTCAACTAGAAGCCAAGGGGAACTAGCGAATCGGTGTTCCCGCCCGGAGGCAACATAGTAACAGATCAAAGTCCAAGACTGCAAGTAGTCAAGGGGAACTATCTAAATCGGTGTTCCTGGCCAGAGCCAACGTAGTAACGTATGAAGTCCAAGACTACAACAAGTAGTCAAGGGGAAGTAGCTAAATCGGTGTTCCCAGCTGGAGCCAACATAGTAACGGTCCACTGGTTCTAGTACATGCGATTCTTTCACTTTACGTTGTTAATGATTTCTAACGTCGTGACATTTGAATAAAGAGTTTTCCGATTTCGAAGACGAGTAGTGATGTGATGGTTCAAAAGTAAGTACAGAATATTTGACAAATAGAGAGTACGTACAGCAGTTATATTCAAATAAATAAGTAGATCACATGAAAGAACTTGGGCACGCAAAATGAAACATGTATACTCACGCGAGGAAAGAATATGACTTACTAGACTAAGCACGAATGCTCACCGTGAGAGCCGTAGAGTGCTAGCTAGTCAACTACTCGGGTTTAACGTCCTGGTATATTGGCATGTCAAAGACATGCTCTACAATCATAAACATAAATTCCTAATCACAAACAAGTTCAAGGCGCAAGCAGATAATGCACATGTCTTACGTGATATGCAAATGACGGTTCTAAATAATTATAAATGACTAATTTATTTTTAGATAATTAAATTCTAAATTTGGTAATAGGTCAGAAGTCTCAAAAATGACTTTAGAAAGTTACATACTTTTTTTTAAGAGTGTAAAACTATTTAAAACTGTAACTACGATATTTATAAACTAAAAGAAAATTTTAATTATACTTAACTATTGCGAAAGAATATATTTTTTTATAATTGTAAAAGCAGTATTTTTAATTAAAGAAATCAATTCTTAATATTTTATAGTTACTATTTCGTTTACAAACACTTTTACTTAATCAAGATTTTTAATTAAATCAATTTTTAATTCATACAAATTGTATATATGTAATTATGTTACAAAAGTATTATTTTCATTTACTTATTTAGAATATAACTTAATTGACTTTTAAATGACAAATTAAACTAAATTAAACAAAAACATAATTATATACATAATATAATTTAGTTAAAAGGCGAGGGATACCACCAAAGTTAAGTGGACTACAAACACTAGGCATAAGAAGTTTCATTTTCAACAATTCTTACCCTAACAGGTTAATATCGTACACCTTTAACCCCCAAAACAAAACTTCCTTTCACTCATGCCATCTTCTCCAAGACAAAACTTCAATCCGAGCTTTCAAAATCGAATTTCGACGATCAATAATGAACAATGAGAAGATTTGGAGCATACCCATATCAAGAAAACATAGAAACGGCGAAGAAATGAGGCGGGTCGAGCTCGTTACGGCGGCGGTCGGCGGCGGCGATCGAAGGGGTTGTTTCAGCTACCTTCGGGCTTGTCTAAGGAGCTCCTCCTGCTCCTCGGGAGCTCGGGAACGCGTAGATACCGAGAAAATCGGCTGGGTGTTGCCCGGTTAGTTGGGCTCGACCTCATCGCCGGAAAAAATGGTGACGACGACGACGTTGGTGGTGGTCTTGGCCTCTGCTGCTACTGCTGCTTGCTTCTGCTCCTGGTGGTTCAGGTGAAGTCAGAGAGTGGGAGAGAGATCAGAGAGAGTCCAGGGAGTGGGTGTTGAAGGTGGTGGTGTTGGCGGTATGGTGGTGTTAGGGTCGGGGTGGTTTGGGGGGGGGGTGTTGTTTGATGGGTTTGTCTCGGTTAAAACAGAGCGCAGAGAGATAGAGAGAGGAGTGCAGGTTGTGTTGGTGAGAGAGGGAGGTATTAGAAAGTGGGGGTGGTGTTGGTGATGGTAGTTTCTGTAATGGTGGTGGTGGCTGGGTTTGTTTCTCGGCAACACAGAGAGAGACAGAGAGATGGAGGTGCTGTGAGGAGTAGGGAGCGGTGGCGTCGAGGTGGTGGCTGTCCGGTAATGATGGAGGTGGTGATGGTGATGTTGTTGCGAGAGGTGGTGGTGATAACGATGATGGTGGTGGTGGTCGTTGTTTCCGAAAAAGAAACGAAGAAGAAGAAAAAGAAGAAGTTAAGAAGGAGGAGAAGAACTGTACCAGTAGAGAAAGAGTGGTGTGGTGAGATTTTGAGAGGGTTACATCATCATTTGGGTGCTTTGATAAGGTGTGGCGGGGCGCGGATAAACGCGGTGAATTGACACCCGGAGAATGTTAAAAATGCGACCGAGATTTTAAACATGTGGCGAGAAATAATACTCGACAATAAATTTAGACGCGACGAATTAATATGCTATTAAAACAATTTGCAAGACATTAATATATATATATATATATATTAATATATATATATATATATTAATAGCGAACGTATAAATAAAACGATTTCAACCGGAACGTTGACTGATAAATATAAAATTGGCTAAAAAAGATGAATTCGATTGACAAAATAAATTTGACTGACAGAAAAACAGAAATTTGACTGACAAAATAAATATTAACTTCTAAAAAGATTTGACTGATGAAACTGTATTTGAACTTAAGAGACATTTTAATTGATAATGTTAAATCTAAATAATAAAAGTAAACATAACTGTTAAGAGTATATCTGACTAATATTTCAGAAGAAATTCAAATGTCGGTTTGACGAAATTCGTAAAGATATTAATTGATCAAAATAAACTAGACAAATAATTTGAAACTTATAATCAACTTATTATTTATTATAAAAGAGATTCAATACAATAAGCTTAGTTTGTCAAAATAGTTATAAATAAAACGTATAGTTAATCACTACAAAAAGAATCACGTATAATATCCACATCGTCTTATTACGACTAACACTAATAACAGACAAGCACACGTTCTCATGTTCTTAAATAATAACTACGCACTGCCAAATTATTGAAATGCCCTTAGGGTAGATTTCGTGTTATTACATCCTTAGCTCCTTGGACTAAGCTTCGTCCTCGAAGCTAGAATAGAGTACTTGGACTTACGAGTGCCTATTGGAGTTGCATTTAGAGTATGAACAATTGGCAAGCAAAAAAAATACAAAGATATACTAGGGTTGTTACGAAAAGGAAAAGTCATCTTAACATGATCAGTTTTGCAGCAGTAATGACATGTAGGAGAAGTTTTGTTTCCAGCTTTCACAAATCTGGTATTGTTCCTTCTTGGAAAGTTTGGATTGAATCCAATACCAGCTTTGTGAACAGTTTGTGAACTTCCTCGTGTTAGAGGCCCAACCAATAGATAAAACACAACACCGACACTTAAGTTCCGGAAATATTATTGCCGCGAGCACTTGAATTGTTTTTTAGGGATTTTTTTATTAACGGTGGTGTTCGGGCTAACTTGCGCGCAACTCAACAAGGCCACGAAGTCCTAAGATATATCTACATTTTAGATGGTCATGTCAATTCCATGTGACTTGGGGTCTGTGGGGTTTAAACTTGAGACCTAAGAATATCAAAGCCTTTCTTAAATTCCGAGTTTCGCCCGTTAAGCCAACCTTTTATGATTACTTCAAAGGTTGTCTTCAATTTATTTCGCATATGATGTCTTACATAATATAGAAAAGCAAAAAAGTCCTCTCGTGAAACCACGAGATGCCATTTGTCTTCATATAATTGTTATAAATATGACATATGTAATCCTACATGTCAATATGTACAAAAGCAACCAATAAAGAATTGACGTGTACTTAAGTATTACTTTTTCATTAAATTTCTTATGGTCACTCGTTATATTTTTAACTTAAGCATTATTTTTTATTTCAATGTTGTGGTGATGATAAATTTTTAATTAATGTTGTGATATTACTATTAAAACTTTTTTCTCTTTAAACAATCGATATAGATGTGAAATTTGTAATGCATGTCTATTTGACTTAAATTACCCAATCAAAAATTGTCATGTGCTTAAGTATTGCTTTCTCATTGTACTTATAATGGTTAATTTGTAGCTTATGAGCAATTTTGTATAATATATTTTGATATTGTAGTGCTGGTAAATTTTTCACTTATGTCGGTGATGTTATTTTTCTATTAAAATTTTATTGTGGAATGCAAAAAAAGGATAAAATCAAATATATTTAACTAATAGTCTAAATTATCTATTATAATATCATAATAATCCGATAATTTTTTAATTATACATATACACGAGTTTTTTTGATAATGTATACACATGAGTTTCAAAAGTATTCTGCTCATTTATCAAAAATAAATAATCATGTTATTGAACTCTTAGGTGATGAATATATAATCTCATGTTCAAGAAAAATAATTGCATACACGCTATGGTTTCTTAGTTGTGATGATTAGACATTTAGATTCATACTTAAACTAATACTGACACAAAAAACAATTTGATGAAATAGAATTATAATCATGTTATTGAACTCTTAGGTGATTACATCATAATTTAATAAGGTAGGTACATTTGATGAAATAGAAAGATAGGAAGTCTTACTTGAACAATATTACCGAAATTTAGTAAAAAATATGTCTATATTCACTATTGGGATTAAAATTATTCTAATTATATAAATTATATAGTATAGTATCATAATAATGTCAATAAATAATATAGATACATAAGTTCCAAACACATTTTATTTACTTTTCAAAAGACATAATTCTTTTAATAAATTCATAACTTATGGATACTATAAGATATAATTTCATTTCACCCTTTAAAAATATCAATTTATTAGAAAAATATAGCCCATCGAAGCGGGTCGCTCAAGACAAATAGGTGACTTCGCCGCATACACACCGTCAATATGGGTACATGAGATTCAGAAGTATTTCTTCATATTCCTTAAACTGAAGATATAATTCCAATAAATTCTTAACTGATGAATTTGATAGAACAATGTTTTTGCACAAGCGTATTTATAAAATTATTTTTTTAAAAGCTACGAGTGTACAAATGTACAAAATGTGAATTTCTGTATACACCAAAAGGCACACACATGTTGTTTAATGATATAACTTAAAATATGTATGAAGAGTGAGCTCGCAAGCTTTACATTTAGCAAAATTATTGAAAGAGAATAATATGATTTAAAACACATGAAAAAAGTTTGTCAAAAAACATGAATTATGGGCGGACACAAATGGTGACAACAACTCATTTTTTTTTATTTTCAAATAAATTACCTGTGGATTTATTTAGACTAGTGCTCCACATGCATGAAAGCCTCGATTGTTGGAATTTGGTTGGTATTCATTAAGTTGTTTGATAATCTACACTGTATTTTATGCACGTATCCAAATTGGTCCTCACTTATAATATATATTTGCACCCAATAGCTTATATTTCACTTATTTAAAACACAATTTGGGACCTAATATTTTTAATGGACCAGAAAGTTCTCGTTCAAATTGGTTACAACTTTTTAGCTTACACTTTTATAAATATCTTAATCCACACCCAAACATGAACATGATTATAGTTTATTTGTATCAATCATATATCCTACATATTCCATTAAGTAAAAAAAATGTTTTTCATGAATTTTAAAGAATTAAGGTGAATGACATTTTGCTACCCGCGCTGTTTTTAGTTTTTAGTTTTTTAAGTAATAATTGGTCCGCAGCTGTTTTGTTTCACTTGATACAAGAACACCGAAATCCCCAAAACCATGTCCCTTCACAACTGTTTATTTCTCAACAATAATGCTATAACAAGACAATTCTCCATAAAATAATATAAAAAATCAATGCTGTGCATATTACATACCCAACACCATCTTTTTCTTGTATTCACTGGGACAGCTACATCAACGAATGCAAACAACGAACAGGTACAAAAAATGTTCCGCTCTGCCGGCATAATCAACTTGGAAATGCTTATTAATTACGTGACATCCACATCTCCTTTCTCTTCTTCCTTTTCCCTGTTCTTCATTAAAAAACCAGCCATTTCAACTCTGTTCTCTTTAGCATTATAAGATCGGAGGTAGCGGAAGAGGACGATGAAGAAGAGGCTTCCAAAATAAACATGGAAGCTCAGAAAGACAAGATCAGGCGAATTATCCAATTTCAAAAGTCAATTTATTGTTCTATGTCTTGTTCATCTTCATTTTCCTCTGCAGCAGCATCATGTTCGTCGTTTTCTTCGTCTCGAAGAACTAATTCGTTGTTGGATCTGATGAAAGACGGAAGCACTTCTCTGAGACGGCTTTTCGATATGGAGCATACTAGTTTAGCTAACCACATGAATGACTACAGTGGCTCTCCGATTACTAGGCAAGTACCCCTTTGGGGAAGCGATTCGGATGATGGTGTGTATGATGATCCGTGGAAGTCTATGTCACAAGTTAGACTGTATTCAGGCTCGTCCGATTACTCTTCAAGGCATGGTTTACCACCAGATAGTGGTTTTTTCAAAGGAGAAGAAACTTTTCACTATAATGGAAAACGGGGAATTGGTAAGCGAAGGTCGACTAGAAGGAAGTCATTTCAAAGGCTGCCAGGGTTCCGCACCTGGAAATGGCGAGGATTTCGAGCTTGGTTCAGGCTGAGACGACTACGGGTAATGATTTGTGGTAGAAAGTTTTGACAGGGATTTGGGAGAAACGAATACCTCTCTAATTGTATATTTTTCGTAAAAAACATTTCAACACTATTTCCATTGTTTCTAAGTTTGAGTTTCCTTACTGTGTTGAAACTGCATAACAATGAGAAATCATAATGAAAACTACAAAAATTGAAACAAATAGAATGTCATTGCAAAATTGAAATCAACATAGGAGATCTATATTAGATCTATCTAAAGATGGTGCATCCCTCTTCAATCTTGTTCTAATCATAATGATTCTCATTCTTTCTCATTAAGGCTCGGTTTAGTTGGAAACTCTGAAGGAAGAATCTGATCTAAGCATACATAGATCCAAACACATAATAAAAGCGGGAGATTTAAGTGTTACATCTTCGCCTAAGCTCATAGCGCAGTGGATGATCGTAGATTGCTTGCTTTCACGCACCAACGTCTTGCTCCCACAGTCTGGCTCGAATCACTAGGACCAGAACTCTTGTTCACACCAAATTCCACCAATGGAGGCTAGTTAGAGAGAGAGGCTAGGGTTCCTAGAACTGTGTTTGATCAGCACAGTATCTCTACACAGTAGTGCTTAAAATAATGTAGGAGGCTGTCTCCTTATATAGACAGACTTATTCCTAGTTTGCAAAATAACCCCCTAGGTTTATGCCTTTGCTACTAATCCCATATGGTTTAACCATTATTGCAGCTAAACCCATAAGGTTGTAATATTTGCATTGGGAACCCCACATGGGCGCACCATATGCTAACATCTCCCACTCGCACAGTGGGACTGCACAATCACAGTTCATCTAGTCTCCCTCAATCTCCAACTATTATCATCTACCAAAGTGTTTTGTCCCCTTAGTGTGTGACTTTTGAGAGAACCTGCATTTCGGGAGTTCCATACTCTAAACTCATACGAGACGAGCTAGCAGCAATTGCACTCTACCTTTAGGAAACAATGCAATACATATATATCTCTCGTATCCCCCAGATTCGATCAATTGTCATCTCGTAGACCACGAGCACCTACCCCGCCCCGTAGGTCGTGCTCAAATGAATCTACATCTCCTTTATTATATTCATATCCGGCATGACCCCATACGGATCTTGTAGGTGGGCCCAATAAAAAATAACAAAGATTGATGCAATGAGAATCTTACTTTCCATCCATTGTGTTTCTTTGATTCGGCTCAGTTGCTTTCCTGGAAATGTTCGGAAGGCCGAATCATCCATAGCCGTAGGGTGTCACGCTAAAGTAGCACCACCAACCCGTCTCTCCACGACACGGGTAAAAGTACTAAGGGTATACAGTGTCAATCATTCTTATATGATCGACGAGGCTCTCACGGTGAGGAATCTGAGGGACTAGTTCTACTCGCCACCTCATATCACTCATCAACACGCGTAATCTTGGGAAGATATCCGCCATAGTGTTTGAACTCTAATCAGAGCACATGTCTTATCCCTTAAGGACCAATATGAAGATGTAAGTTCAATAGCCCTTATGGCTACCAACTCGAGTACTAAATTTCATACATATGCGAACCAAAACCAGTTCTCTCATCTGGCTTTCTCTACGCAGACTTTACATGGCTTGGGATACTAACCATGTTCGAATGGCCATACACCAATCTCACATTCGAATTTATTCCAATGCGACAATTGAATCCGTCTGACAGGCGTCTTGCAGTAGTTATAGATGTCTAGCTCATATCATAGGCCATACGCCTCATATGATAGGCGTCTCATATCATATCATAGGCGTTAGAACTTATCGGGATTCTGTCTCGTCTTCTACTCACCCAGACTATCCCGGATATTGTAAAAGCGGCCGCTCGTATAAGAGAGCCGACCTAGTGTCTGCGTGACATGTTCTATGAGTAGAGGATATGTGAACGTATTATACACGTATCAAAACAAAATGTGGCATGATCAAACATATCCAATTAAAATCCAACAATCAATGTCTTAATCATATCAACAGTTTGAAATCTCTAGTAATATTTCACCACCTTTCTAAGCCCATATTCCTAACATGACCAGTGAAAACATGCCTCAACAAAGAATTGGTCACGGGATTAGCTAACATCTGATTTGTAGGAGTGTGCTCTAAAGAAACATCTCCTCTTGCTACCATCTCCCTAATGAAGTGATACTTTATCTCTATGTGTTTGGCTTTATTGTGATACTTCGTATCCTTAGCACAAGCTATGGCCGACATACTATCACAGTGTAGCATTACTGGTCTTGGTTCATCAACCGCCCTTAAGCTGAGCAGAAATCTCTTTAGCCAAAAACTCTCCTGCGCTGCCGCATAACAGGCAACGTATTCAGCTTCCATGGTTGATAAGGCAGTGCAAGTCTGCTTGCTACTATGCCACGTGATGGCTCCTCCACCCAGCAAGAAGACGTATTCTAAGGTCGATTTGTGTGCGTCTAAGTCCCCACCCGAGTCAGCGTCATTGTAGCCAACGATTCGAAGCTCTGAGCCTCGATAGCAAAGCATGTAATCTTTTAACCCTTTGAGATACTTGAGACCTTTTTCATACTGATATTTGCTAACTAAATCGACAATATGACATATGTCATGCCTCGTACACATCATAGCGTACATGAGACTCCCGACATCACTTGCATAGAGTACTTTGGACATTTGTTATTTCTCGTGTGGGTCTTACGGCACGTTTCTAGACTGATTTTCTCGCAATGCGCAATGGGAGTGTCAAGGGGTTCGGCGTTGCACATTCTGAACCGTTCAAGTATCTTCTTGATGTACGCCTCTTGCGAAAATCCTTAAAGTCTCTGGGAACGTTCTCTCAGGATCTTAATCCCAATGATGTAGCTTACCTCACCTATATCCTTCAAAAGCGAGAGGAAAACAACCCTTTGGTGGTCTTGGGCATTCCTATATCAATGCTTGCCAATAGTATGTCATTCGCATATAGAGACAAAATCATAAACTTATTTCCTGAGCTTTTGACATACAAAGAGAGGTCCACATCTACCATTTCAAAGCCATATGCTATTATGTCTTGATGGAATTTCAAATACCATTGTCTCAAGGCTGTTTAAGCCCATAAATGGACTTAACTAGTTTGCACACTTTGTTCTCTTGACCATTCTTCTCGAAGCCTTGCGGATGAGCCATATATATCTCCTCGTCTAGTTCTCCATTTAGAAACGCAGTCTTAACATCCATCTGATGCAGCTCTAAGTTCATTCTAGCTACTATTCTAGTATAAGGCGAATATAGGCTATTCTCACAACTGGCGAGAATGTCTCCTTGTAATCCACACCCTACTGTTGGGTTTTGCCTTTCACCACTAGTCGGCCCTTATGCCTTTCAACGCTTTCTTCTGCCTTCCTCTTGACTTTGAAAATCCACTTTTTTCTAATGGCCCTACTTCCAAGAGGGAAGTCAACTAGATCCCAAACATGGTTGGTTTACATTGACTCTAGTTCTTCTTGTAAAGAAATTTCCCATTCTTTCTTGTCAGGTGAAGATAGTGCCTCGGACAATGTCATTGGTTCATCATCATCTTGCGTGGTGACCACCATGCCCTCCACTTCGATGTCAAATCCTTGACGGGGTGCGCTCCTATGAAAAGAGGGTTCTTCTTGAGCATCATTATCATATATGATAGGCTACTCACTAGGTAAGACACTACCACTATTCTCAAGGTCCATAGGAACAAATTCCTATTGGCTAGTGCTGATCTGAGTGTCATCTCGTGCTTCCTCTTCTTCGTAGAGAATACCATATGCACGTGCTTCTCCCTGACTAGCAAAATATCCCTCGAGAAATTCAACGTTTCGCGACTCCATCTCTGTTATATTGCCATCCGGCTGTTGCGCTATGAATACGTAACCCTCAGAGTGCTCAGAGTATCTTATTAAGATGCACTTCTTTCCTCTAGCACCAAATTTCCCATGGACATGGGAGACGTTACGTACATAGGCGGCCGACCCCCATGGCCTAAGGTCACCCAATTCGCGTTGCCTTTTGGTCCACATGTCGTAAGGGGTTGTGGCTACAGACTTGGTGAGCGCACGGTTGAGTATGTATGTGGCTGTCATCAATGAGTCTCCCAAATAGGAGACAGGCAGATTCGCGTTTGCCATCATTCTACGCACCATCTCTATCATTGTCCTATTCCTTGTGTCCGCTACACCATTCTGCTGCCGTGCAAAGGGGATCGTCAACTGCCTCACTATTCCTTTAGACTCACAGAGTTCTTTAAATTGCTCAGATAGATACTCACGGCCTCGCTTTGTCCTAACACTGAACTCTTTTTTCCAGTTGGTTCTCTACCTCTTGTGGGAACTTTATGAAGCACTCTAGCGCCTCAAATTTATGTGTCATCAAGTACACGCAGCCGAATCGAGTGTGATCATAAATGAATGTGATGAAATAGCTAGCACCACGTCTATTCCTAATATTTAATGGACCACAAACATCTGAATGAATAAGTTGTAAAGGCTCAGTTGCCCTTACTGCATTACCGAACGGTTTGCGTTTGGCTTTCCTTGAAAGGCAACACTCACAAACAACTAGGGAAATCTTGGACATATTTCCAAGTAGGCCTGCCTTAGCCAGCCTGTTCATCCTATCTTGTCCTATATGTCCCAATATAGCATGTCATCTAGTGGAATCTACATCACTAGAAGATGTAATGAATGAACAAGAATCATAAACATCACCAATGCTAGAACCAACAATGTCTAGTTAAAATAAACCACGAGAAATAAAACCAGTACCAAAACGTGAATCGTGAAAAAATAGTTTGGCAACTCTACCCTCAAAAACAATTTTGTAATCCAAATCCAAAAGTCTAGAAACTTAAAATTAGTTCTTGCGTGCATCAGGAGCGTATAGAACATCATGAAGAAAATGCGTCTCTCCAGACCTCATCTTCAACTCATATGTGCCAATGCCCACTACATCAACGAATGAGTTGTTCCCCATGTACACTCTTATACTTCCTATTAGTACTCGCCTATAATCCGTGCATGCGTCTCAATTACATGCTAGGTGGTCACTCGCACCTGAATCCAAAATCCACTCATTAGGGGAATCAACAATATAAACTTGACTTATAACAAAACAATCAGAGTTTGGATTATGGTGAAACTCTGGCTCGGTGCAATCACGAGAAAAGTGCCCATATGACCGACAGTTGAAGCACATAATGCGTTTCATATTTATGGACCTCTTTCCCACTCAACTTTTACTGATTTTAGGGCATGGAACCAATTGAACTTTATGACCGTACCCCACAATGCTCCCACTCGACCCTTTCGCCAAGAAAGAGCTCTCTGCCTCTAGCATTGAACTGCTAGTTCTGGAATATTCTTGTCTTTGTTCTTCAAACATCAAATATTGTTTGGCATCTCCAAATGTTCTAATGTCACCTGAGTCCATCAACACTTTTCTCACGGAAACCCATGACTTTGGTAGGGACATCCTTATAGCTCTAAATTTCCTTCCATCGGATACTTCATGCCCTGTAGCTATAAACTCGGTAATATGGAATGATAAGACCGTTAGATGCTTTTCCATAGTGTCACATTCTTTCTTCTCCAAAGTGGTAGGCATCGTCCATATATATTGCTTATGGATGCTGTCAAATATCCCATACAGTGCTAGGATGTCTTCCCAAAACTTCTTTGCATAGTTAATCTCCATTGACTCTAGGAGCTCGAACATCACTAGATCCATCAATTCTAGACATGCCATGTTGTAATCAGCTTTTCATTTCTGGTATGCCTCAACATCACGCATTTATGCTCCAGTGGGGCCAGCCTGTGGCTCCGAAGGCTCGAGTTTTTCCACATGAAAGTGTTCACAAATCAAGCTATAACATGTATGGAAATTGTCTCCATTAAGCTTTACAGCTTTAGCGGAATCAGCGATGTGACTAGATGATTTCGACATTACTGAAAATATGAGAAAAAGTGGAAGTTAATTACTAGAATTTGTTTTAGCTCCTAGAAACATTTAGACACCGATTAAAATTCAATAGTTCCACACAAGGAATCCACCAAAACCTAGTAGCAATTCTAGGAATCAAATCTTGTCACTTATGATTACCTATTAGTTTTAATCATGTCTTAATGTGAGCTCTTTTGTTTTAGTTCTTTAGCATGCGAGGTTATACAGTTATATCCAATAACACACAGTTATAACATAAAACAAGTAAAAGAATAAAGTAAATACGCAATTGATATGGCCCCTGAGGTGCACTCCCACTATTGAGAGCACGTCTTGAGAAAGTCTTGAACTTCACGCCTCAGCCTTCTCGCCTATCTCGAGAGTCCTTCTTGAAGCTCATTTTTTCGTCTATTTGCTCCATGCACCTTGTGCCATGTATTTTGGTTTGGCCACCTCTGTTAAAGATTCTAATCTCCAATCTTCACTAACTATCTTATTACTAATAAGAATTAACCTCTAGAGAGGCGATTGGATGAGAAGAGAAGACAATAGAGTATGTAGAGAGGCACGACACGCATGTCGTATTTTAATTCATTACAAAATCAAAACCAAAACCAAATATAAAAACATCTAAGCCACATCCATGCACCAAACACATCCATTCAACCCACAACAATATGTAAAAACAACATAATAAAGATACTGAAGTTTTCAAGAAATTTCCAGAATTAAATACTAATTACTAGAAATTAATAAGCAATATTCTAATCACCGTAAACGATCAAAAAAATCTCTAAACCTCCTAAGGTCTCACCACCTATGGCAGATAGTGGGGAAAAATGACCTAAGTCTCCAGAAAAAAACTTGGGGTCAAAACAGTGTGTTTAAGGACGCATAATTGTGTTGGGAAGTGTGCTAAATAATAACCACTTAATCAGGAAATTAATAAAATTTTCGTATTTCCAAAAGTTATGAAATATTCTCAGAAAGAAGGAATTTTAATTTATATTTTGTAGAAAAAAAATTGACGAATAATGACGGCGGGAGGAGGTCGCACGCGCCCTCACGCGTCGCCCCGTCCGCCTCCATCACGCGCTGCTGTCTCCTTTTGCCACGTCAGCGTGACATGTGACATGCCACGTCATCCCATAGGCCACGTTAGCAGCCATTTTAACGTTCCACATCAGTTGTTGTCAGCAACCATGTGGCATGCCACGCCATTACCACGTCAGCATCTACTGACGTGTTACAACCACGTCGGCATGCAAGGTCATCCTTAGCCACGTCATCATGCCGCCGCCAGCCCTTAGGCCCATACGGCGTGTGGCGGCGCATGGCTGCGCCTGGAGGCAGGGCCAGTCGAGTGTGAATCCCACGCGCCGCTTTCCTTGCTCCATTTCCGATGATCCGTATACCATTGGAATCATCTTTTCATCCTGGTTCCGATTATGTACTCAAAGTAAAATTTTAAAAATTTTGGAAAAAATCAATTATAGATCAGATCAAACTGTCCGGATTTATATTTTTCCGAAACTTTAAAGGGGCATACATTTTTCTCTGTTTTTCCAAAAAACACGATCTTTATATTTCTGGAATCCTTGTGAAAATCATATCCAACCATAAATGTACTGTCTACAGATTCTGAAATTGAAAAACATGATTTTCTACAGCAGTCCAATTTCGGGCGCAAACTACGAGGCACGAAAAACAAGCCTAGGGCTCTGATACCAATGAATGATGAATCTAAGCATACATAGATCCAAACACATAATAAAGAGGAATATTTATGTTTTACCTCTTTAAATAAGCTCCTAGCAAATCGGATGATTGCAGATTGCTTGCTTTCACGCACCAACGTCTTGCTCCCACAGTCTGTCTCGAATCACTAGGACGAGAGCTCTTGTTCACACCAAGTTCCACCAATGGAGGCTAGTTAATGAGAGAGGCTAGGGTTCCTATTACTGTCTTTGGTCAGCACATGATCCTACACATTACTGAATAAATAATGTAGGAGGTTGTCTCCTTATATAGACAGACTTATTCATAATTTTCAATATAACCACTAGAATTTATGCCTTTTCTACTAACCCCAAAAGGTTTGAGCATTATTGCAGCTAACCGAATAAGGTTGCAATAATTGCATTGGGCACCCCACAAGGGCATACCAAATGCTAACAAATTCAATGTAATACGATTGGTAAAACATTTTTTTTAAAGTCCTACAACACAATTTTTTTGTGTATATGTAGTTTTGTACAATCCAATCCTTTATTTGGTCAGTAGTACTTGAATTTTTTGGCTTTTTTTAATACTACTTTTGGCACGTGTGTCTCACGTGTACTCAAAACTATATGGTAATACATATTTCTACCTTTATTTTGTACATTTATGTACTCTTATTGAAAATGTGAGTAGTTTAGAATGGTAATGTTACTTGAACCAGTTTCTGAAACAATAATCAAAACTAGAAGGAAAACACAATCATATACAATATGTGAAAAAATACTCTGTGAACTTATAAAAGTATCCTAAAAAAAGTATACGATTCAAGTTAAGGTAACACTTAAACGTGTTATTGCTATTTCACATGTACCAGGTAAGGGTGATTTACATTTATCACCCCCCGGTTTTGGTAATTATGCAATCAGTACCCTCACTGTTTACCAATCTACATGAGACACCCCTATTTTGTGTCAAAGTATTTACAAAGATCACCCTTCAGTTAACCACCGTTAAAAATGTGTGAGGAGGCAGTTGGAGGCGCTGATTTGATGCCCAAATTGCCCTCCCAACAATCTTTAAGTTACTTGTGACTTTGTGGCCACTTAATTATTACCAAAGAAAGGTTTCAACTATCTTTTTTATGATATTTGTACCCTTCATGCTAATAAAACCCACCATCTCTTTAGCTCCATACCCCTCCTCACAAAGCTCCTTGTTACATTTATTTATAAGTATAATATGCTAATAATTCATACTAATTTAATAAGTATTTGTTTAGAAATGTAATTAAACAATTATCTTAAAATCAAACATTATGTACAAAAGAAAATATTTGTGAATCAAAGAAAGGAAACTGAGAAAGAAGTACTTCGTATGTTTCTTTTAGAATGTATTGATTTGACTTTTCGATTGATAACTGGGTCATTTAGATAGCAAAACGATAAAAGTTTTTAATTTTTTTTTTCATGATGTTGTACAAGACCATGCAAATTTTATCATTTTGATAATCAAATTATCAAGTCAAAGTAACCAAGTGAATCGTGACAAAAAATAAAGTAAATTGTTCCTGAAAAATTAAAAGTAGTAATAATGTACACTACGTTTAATATTCTCTTATTTTTTTTCTACTATTTCTCACTGTCCTCTCATTCCGTAACTGCACCAACAAATACAACTTAAAAACAGAGGAAAAGAAAGAAAAAATGCATAACAGAATTTGCACTCCATTATCAACCTATTTTCTCCCCATATGTGTCTAAGTGATTAATTAACAATAACAGCAACAATTTTTCTCAAAAAAAAAAAAATGACAGCATCAATAACAGCAACAGAGAACCAAAACACAGTTTATTGCCGAAAATAGAGGCGACAGAGAGGAGAGTGGGAACCATGCCAGGCCGAGGGCGAGCTCGCCTCCCCTTCCAACGCCCCAACGTAGCCCCTGATTAGCTTCACCCCACCACAACGCTGTTGGAGACACTAATCCCGTGCCCAACAGCCCCGAGACCACCATTGGAGATAACAGTTGGATTGAGGCTTATTCTCCAGGGTTTAAAAATTGGGGCTTGAATCTCTTGGTTTATGGATCAGGTTGATGGCGTCTCTGATGATGGAGTTGATAATCTCCAAATGGACAACGCCATGTCCCAAATAAAAGCAGCATAAGGCAAGCGATTTGGAATAGTAGACAAAACTGAAGGTCAGGGAAGGATAGAGAGAGAGGGAGGGAGAGACAGAGAAGGGATTCTGGTCATTACTAAGTATAAACAAGAGAGGAATTACATACTGAATATACTACGATGTGTAAAAACGTAATTTCAAGTTGTCCGTTAACTTCCGTTCCTTTTCATCCAAAATAAGGGTGTCCCATGTCATTTGATGAACAGTGAGGGCAGAGTTTGCCTATTTACCAAATTATGAGGGTAGAAAGTGTAAATTACCCACCAGGTAACGGTGAAAAAATTCGTCGTTAACGGTCCATCTTTTCGGGACAGATCTTAACATTCGAGACAAATCGAGACATATAGTATTAAAAGTAGAAGACCCAACGCCAAGCCCATTACAAGGGCTCAAGTCTATTATAAGAAAAAATCCCACACACAAAGCTAAGCCCACTGTGAAGGACCAAACTGTAACTCTCTGCAAACTCCAAAGGAGCGGAAGATAATTTTCAACTAATCTAAGCTACATAGCATCAGATCAAGGTTAACTTAATCGAACAGCTCATAGTCGTTTGTACAATATATAAAAACCCTTATGTATTTTGCATGTATTGTGCGTGTGAATACAGGTAGTCTCTCTACTCTTTCTCTCTCTCCGCACGCTCTCTGTTCTCGCCACCGATCTTTTCTAATGAGATGAAACCCGAACTCAACACTTTCCATGGTATCAGAGCTAATATGGTTGTAACTTCGATTGTGTCCTGTAGATCTCAAACTCAATTGGTCACCGCTGCAAACTACGGTGTCTCCCAAAACCCACTCTATCTCCTCTCAAATGTACATAACCTAATCCCCTTCAAACTTGATGCTCTAATCTCGTGATTTGGAAATGCCAAATCACTTCTCTTCTTCGAACTCAATCTTAGTTCGGATATGTTTATGGGCCAAACCATGCCCTGCGCAGTTCTTGTCCGGATCCGAAAGTGCCGCCAATAACTCTGATGAACCCACGTGAATCCGGGTTATTTAACTTGGCAAGACAAGGATTAGGCGCTCATGACTTTCTTGAATACAAAAACTAAGCTAAGAGAGTCTATCACTGGTGATTGGCCATACCTCTTCCCGTGCTATTTGGATTTTTCTCAAACGCTGGTATGCCGCTCTCACAAGAGCTAACATTATGCAATTAAAAGATGAACTGCAATCTGTTAAGAAATATTCAGATTTAATCGATGTTTATATGCAAAAGATTGAGAATATTACGTCAACTTGTTGTGCTAAAGTCAGTATTGAGGATGAGTATATGCTATTATTTAAACGAACTCATTCGGATCCTCTTTCCCTCCAAGATCTTCATGTACTGTTAAGATCTGAGGAACGGATGATGAATTGTCAAAACAAATTGACTAAAAACTCCGTGTCTACTTTTAATTATGTTTCCACTGAGAATTCATAACAAAATACTTCTGGTAATTTCTCTTATAGGGGAAGATGCAGAGGAAATGGTAGAAATTGACATTTTAATCGTGGTAGAAACATTGGTTACAGATATGGTAGAGGTGACACAATTCTATTTTTGATGGTAGACAGGGTAATATGTATGCTCATAATGGCTACTCTAGAGGTGGCATATCTGATTCTTCCCGCGCTCGCAATTATAGATTTAATTCTTGTTTTCATACACGAAATGGGTCTATTATATGCGAAACCATCTTTCAGGAGTACCCAAACAAACAACATGAGCAATGATCTTCAAATGTTGAACACTTATAATTTTTTTTTGGGACATGATTCAGTAGGTGTAAGGAATGGGCAAACACTGCCCATTCATAACTCTGGTATTTCTATACTTACCATTTCATCTCATAATCTCTCTCTAAATGATGTGTTGCACGTTCCAAAATTGAGTACCAATTTTTTGTTAGTTCACAAGCTATGCACATATCACAAAATTCAGTTTATATTTGATTCTGCCTCTTTTTCTAATCAGGACATAGCTGAGGTCAAACTACTCTACCAAAAGGCTAAGTACAAATGGGCTTTATCCCATTGATTCCCTTCCTTTTAAGAGATCTATTTAAGCTTATTTATGAAATAAATTAACATCGGAACTTTGGCATGCTCGTCTAGGGCATCCCTCATATCATATTTTTGCGACAAATAATTCCCTAATCGGGAAACTCTAATTTGGATTCAGTTTCTATGTGTCATTCTTGCTTATATGCAAAAATGCATTGCATGCCTTACTCTAAGTCTACATATGTTTCTACTGAGCCTTTAGACTTTGGTATAGCAATGTTTGGGAGTCAGCGAGCACTCAATATTCTAATGGTTGTCGGTACTATGTCTTTGTTCGTCGATGACTTTTCTAAGTATACGTGGAATTTTCCTTTGCAAAATGAAATCCGAGGTAGCTTCCATTTTTGGTACTTTTAGATCACAGATTGACAAACTCCTCAACATCCTCTTCGTATCTCGCGATCGGATGGAGCGGGAGAATATGTGTCATTTACCTTTCAACGGATTAGTGAACACGGTATCACTCATAAAAAATAATGCCCTCATACTCCTCCGCTATGGGGTTCATTAATAGTCAAGGACTGTACTGATAAGATTGGGACTTCAGCGGCAAAATAGTCATTCCTGGTAGACAGCTAGCATGACTTTTGCATGTGAAGTTTACCTAACTGATGATGGTGTGTACTAATAAGTATATGTTCATTTCTATATGTAGAGGTTTCCGGGATAGAATATAAGCATCGCTAATTACGAGTACTAGGCATGTTACCAGGTAAGCATATGAATGCTTATTTACTATTGAAGAATGCTAGGTTGGATATGCATGTATCTATGAGCAGGACATACGAAACTTATGGTGTAGCAGAAATGCTTTTCATGGATATCTATATATATGAACATGAAGCAGGTAAGTATGAGTATTGTTCATAATTGTTTGGGCATACTTATTTAAGAACCGTCTCGTGTACCCAAGACCCCTCCACGGTCGAATATCTATAGGACCTGAAATACGGGTCTGATACATTTATGGGACCCGGTCTACGGGCTTAACACAATTATGGGACCGATTCTTCGGGCTTTACATTAATGGCCTACGGGCTAAGCCGATACATTGCTAGATCCCGATTTGTAAGTAACTAATACTACCCTCTGTACTGAGGATATAGTAAGGGATGTGCACACTTAATGTATAGTTTGTCTTGGTGGATTAATGGGTGGTACAGGAATTGGAAAAGGGTATGGATTTTTCGTACTATGTTACCAGATAATTTGAAATACTGGTAGAATATTCTCTTTACAATTGACGTGGCATAGGTTATTGATACATATGCCATACAAGCACATGTTATACGTTTCTAAAACGGCATGTATGTCTATTTCGTAGTTAAGTCTATTTTTTTTTTTATTATAACTGCCGTCATGACATCACGGTCATCTATAATTGGCAGGTGAGTTTGCGGGAGATCGGGGAGTAGGCCATCACTTATAAGTTTTCATCACTGTTTATGCAAGCTATAATAGTAAGTTTGTTTTAAGTTTTCGTTTCGTTAATTCTGTCTGATAACAAAACTGTTATGATTAAACTCCTTCATGAGCATATTCGTGATTGCTGATGACATCTCCGGAGAGTCTAGGGGATCCAAGTATAGTTCTTCAAGACGCTAAGATGGGGGTGTTACAAATGGTATCAGAGCATGTATATCAGGAAGACGACCCGAGACAACAATTCCACGAATCCGCTAGTGATAGAGAAAATATGAGTCCAAAACTGATTAGGTTTCATAGGAAAACTGATCCTCTCCGACTTACACAGCTGTTGTTCCTCCAAATTGGGAGAGGGATTCTTTTCTACGGATGAAGGGGATGCTCCAATTACAGTAGCTTCGAACGAGGTGGAGCTGTGGAGGAGTTGCGGTTGAGGGAGGGTGGTGTTCATGGAGGAAATGAGGAAGAAGAAGATGATAGTTCAAATGAATCGTTGTTTTTATTTCTTTACCGTTAGACAGGGAGATGAGAGGTGCTGAGGTGTTCCTAATTCAGCTGAGAGAGTGCAAAATGTGTGGGCTATATGGCACCTAAACACTAGGCCCAGAGAATACATGCGTTAAATGTTGGACTCCACAACTCTTCCTTTACCATGCAAACTTTGATAATAGGACATCAAATGAAGATGTGCGAGTTTCCTTTTCCCTATTACAGATTGGTCATTTTGCAAGAATTTTCTGCTTGAGTATACAGGAAATATAATGAGTTCCACTTACAAACACCGATGAAAATATTTCATCTCGTTAAATTTTTTTAATAGCTTAAAAAAAGTATCCCTATCGTTAGAAATATAAAATTAAAGTAGCCCTATCAAAAAATCGTGTTTTTCAAAATAGAGAGGTCCCACTTTTTTATACAAAAATACAGTGTCATGAATGGACTTCAAATAAATCGAGTTTCAGCTACCGAACGTGTATTTCTGTTGCTTCGTGGGAGTTGTTGTTATAGATAAAAATATGTAGATTTTAAGAATTGAAGAACTAGTTATTCACACTTCTAGGGATTATGAGTAGAAAAATCTATACAAGGCTTTCTTTCTCTCTCTCTCTCTCTCTCTCTCTCTGTCTCTCTCTCTCACACACACACATATATTGTCATGACTGAACTTGAGATGAACCGGTTTTTAGCTATCAAAGGAGGTGCTTATGTTGATTCTTAGGAGTATTTATCTTTCTAGCTTCTCTGTATCTAAAGTCGGTCCATCATGAGTATATTTAAGAAATTTATCCATTATTATAAACTGTCAATAAAAGACTTACTTACTACTCACCATATGTCAGCTCTATGATACATTTTGTTACACTAGTTTCACCGGGGAGGACTTGACCTCAATGATAGCCGAAGAGGAGGAAAAATTGAAGAATGAAGTAGTACGTTTACAGGAGCATAGAAAAAGAAAAAAGAGGAGGCAAGGTCCAATAGAGGAAAAACTAACAACACCGTGTTGGCTAGTATGTTTCCTAGCACATGATGAAGAGGTCTCAGTGTTGTGCTTTGCTACACCTAAGGTTGGTTTTATTGTGAATCTCATGTACACATGTGAGTACCTACACACTCTAACAATGAATTGGTAGGTTATTGGGGGACAAATGGATCCACGCACGACCGCCGTAAAATATCTTATTAAAGTTATTTTGTGGAATCCTGCTGAAACAGAACCTACTGGGTTATAGAAGATTTTCAATGAAAAGATGACATTTTCATAATCCAAAATTGTTTTCATCGCAGAAACAAGGGTCGGGTGGACAAGAAAAAGAACTTGTTTGCCAGCCTTGGCTACGACAACGCATTTGTTGCTGACCCATCACATTTGGTGGTGGTTTGCGGTTTTTGTGGGACAATTATTGTATCACCTGCGATGTCATAGTTGTCTGTCATTTTCAAGTTCATGCGTCTGTGACGTCCGAGGAGCACTGAGTAGAATTACTTTGTGTTTTGTAGGAATTCAGTTTGTGATTCAAGCCAGTGAAGTAATAACACTCAAATCTAGCAGCTTCTTTATGATCATTCCATGCATCATAAGATAGTTAGGTTGGAAGTCTAAAACCTATAGGGTGTTCCTGCATTCTATGGTATATGAACCATAGAATGCAGCAACCTATTCTATGGTAGATGAATCATAGAACACAGCAACCCAATATATTTTAGACTCCCATGCCAAATTTATTTTTTATGATTCACCTTGCCTGGGTGGTGGTAAAGGAGATTCTGAATATCTCGTTCAATATCCTTAAACACTGAAACTAAATAAATCCAACTCTTGGTTTCCATATCGGAATTGCTACCAGATGAGAACTTGTGCTATGAGAAACAGAGGTTGGCGCTAAATTACATTTTTGACATAAACATGATTGCCCAAATTCTAAAATTATTTTAGATGGATGAAAGGTAGAGTGAAACGGACGAGACTTTAGGCTTTGATTTTATACACAGTTGGGAAGATGGGGGGTTAGGAGAAGATGGAGAGTTGGGGTTAGTGGAGGTTAATAAATGCTGGTTTAAAGATGTGATTTCAGGGAAATTACTGTTGGTTTAAAGATTAGTCCAGGTTACTAGGTTTAGGTTGATGAACCACGTAATGGATAAGGGGTGGCAATGTTATCTCTACAAATAAATTAATTAAGGGTGGCCATGTTGAAGTTATGGGGTTGTATAATTCCTGTATTGTCCAAACTGCTGCATATCTTGTCAGGGATATTAGATTCTTATAACTCTGGTGTGATATTTTCCATTTCCTCCATTCAACGTCTTGATTCTGGGTGGAGTTGTGAATGTTATTTGGCCCGCTAATAATGTTGAGAAAATGTTGCAAAAATCTGTGCATGAAAATTGGGTCGAAATTTCTTTCAAAAGTACCCACAGATGGTAGAGTATTAATGGAGGAATTACCAATGAATATTATCTTAGTACATTTCAAGTATGTTATGGCTTAATGCATCGACTATGTAGGAATTTATGAATGAGTCATGTCCTAATATTTGATCTATACCAAGTTCATAACCAGCCCGATCAGGGTTGCATTATTTGCAGCCCGCAGTGATCATCTACAAGTTGGCTTTCATGAGTACTTATTTGAGCCTCTTCATGCTATTTATGATGTTCTTCATGCTCACTGCTTGCTCACTATAAGAGGTCGTGGTGATATGTTTCTTTCGAATTTTTTTGTTCTAACCCATGAACCTTGACCTCAATGATAGCCGAAGAGGAGGCAAAATTGAAGAATGAAGTAGTACGTTTACAGGAGCATAGACAAAGAAAAAAGAGGAGGCAAGGTCCAATAGAGGAAAAACTAACAACACCGTGTTGGCTAGTATGTTTCCTAGCACATGATGAAGAGGTCTCAGTGTTGTGCTTTGCTACACCTAAGGTTGGTTTTATTGTGAATTTCATGTACACATGTGAGTACCTACACACTCTAACAATGAATTGGTAGGTTATTGGGGGACAAATGGATCCACGCACGACCGCCGTAAAATATCTTATTAAAGTTATTTTGTGGAATCCTGCTGAAACAGAACCTACTGGGTTATGGAAGATTTTCAATGAAAAGATGGCATTTTCATAATCCAAAATTGTTTTCATCGCAGAAACAAGGGTCGGGTGGACAAGAAAAAGAACTTGTTTGCCAGCCTTGGCTACGACAACGCATTTGTTGCTGACCCATCACATTTGGTGGTGGTTTGCGGTTTTTGTGGGACAATTATTGTATCACCTGCGATGTCATAGTTGTCTGTCATTTTCAAGTTCATGCGTCTGTGACGTCCGTGGAGCACTGATTAGAATTACTTTGTGTTTTGTAGGAATTCAGTTTGTGATTCAAGCCAGTGAAGTAATAACACTCAAATCTAGCAGCTTCTTTATGATCATTCCATGCATCATAAGATAGTTGGGTTGGAAGTCTAAAACCTATGGGTGTTCCTGCATTCTATGGTATATGAACCATAGAATGCAGCAACCTATTCTATGGTAGATGAATCATAGAACACAGCAACCCAATATATTTTAGACTCCCATGCCAAATTTATTTTTTATGATTCACCTTGCCTGGGTGGTGGTAAAGGAGATTCTGAATATCTCGTTCAATATCCTTAAACACTGAAACTAAAAAAAGCCAACTCTTGGTTTCCATATCGGAATTGCTACCAGATGAGAACTTGTGCTATGAGAAACAGAGGTTGGCGCTAAATTACATTTTTGACATAAACATGATTGCCCAAATTCTAAAATTATTTTAGATGGATGAAAGGTAGAGTGAAACGGACGAGACTTTAGGCTTTGATTTTATACACAGTTGGGAAGATGGGGGGTTAGGAGAAGATGGAGAGTTGGGGTTAGAGGAGGTTAATAAATGCTGGTTTAAATGTGATTTCAGGGAAATTACTGTTGGTTTAAAGATTAGTCCAGGTTACTAGGTTTAGGTTGATGAACCACGTAATGGATAAGGGGTGGCAATGTTATCTCTACAAATAAATTAATTAAGGGTGGCCATGTTGAAGTTACGGGGTTGTATAATTCCTGTATTGTCCAAACTGCTGCATATCTTGTCAGGGATATTAGATTCTTATAACTCTGGTGTGATATTTTCCATTTCCTCCATTCAACGTCTTGATTCTGGGTGGAGTTGTGAATGTTATTTGGCCCGCTGATAATGTTGAGAAAATGTTGCAAAAATCTGTGCATGAAAACTGGGTCGAAATTTCTTTCAAAAGTACCCACAGATGGTAGAGTATTAATGGAGGAATTACCAATGAATATTATCTTAGTACATTTCAAGTATGTTATGGCTTAATGCATCGACTATGTAGGAATTTATGAATGAGTCATGTCCTAATATTTGATCTATACCAAGTTCATAACCAGCCCGATCAGGGTTGCATTATTTGCAGCCCGCAGTGATCATCTACAAGTTGGCTTTCATGAGTACTTATTTGAGCCTCTTCATGCTATTTATGATGTTCTTCATGCTCACTGCTTGCTCACTATAAGAGGTCGTGGTGATATGTTTCTTTCGAATTTGCTTGTTCTAACCCATGAACCTTGACCTCAATGATAGCCGAAGAGGAGGCAAAATTGAAGAATGAAGTAGTACGTTTACAGGAGCATAGACAAAGAAAAAAGAGGAGGCAAGGTCCAATAGAGGAAAAACTAACAACACCGTGTTGGCTAGTATGTTTCCTAGCACATGATGAAGAGGTCTCAGTGTTGTGCTTTGCGACACCTAAGGTTGGTTTTATTGTGAATTTCATGTACACATGTGAGTACCTACACACTCTAAGAATGAATTGGTAGGTTATTGGGGGACAAATGGATCCACGCACGACCGCCGTAAAATATCTTATTAAAGTTATTTTGTGGAATCCTGCTGAAACAGAACCTACTGGGTTATGGAAGATTTTCAATGAAAAGATGGCATTTTCATAATCCAAAATTGTTTTCATCGCAGAAACAAGGGTCGGGTGGACAAGAAAAAGAACTTGTTTGCCAGCCTTGGCTACGACAACGCATTTGTTGCTGACCCATCACATTTGGTGGTGGTTTGCGGTTTTTGTGGGACAATTATTGTATCACCTGCGATGTCATAGTTGTCTGTCATTTTCAAGTTCATGCGTCTGTGACGTCCGTGGAGCACTGATTAGAATTACTTTGTGTTTTGTGGGAATTCAGTTTGTGATTCAAGCCAGTGAAGTAATAACACTCAAATCTAGCAGCTTCTTTATGATCATTCCATGCATCATAAGATAGTTGGGTTGGAAGTCTAAAACCTATGGGTGTTCCTGCATTCTATGGTATATGAACCATAGAATGCAGCAACCTATTCTATGGTAGATGAATCATAGAACACATCAACCCAATATATTTTAGACTCCCATGCCAAATTTATTTTTTATGATTCTCCTTGCCTGGGTGGTGGTAAAGGAGATTCTGAATATCTCGTTCAATATCCTTAAACGCTGAAACTAAATAAAGCCAACTCTTGGTTTCCATATCGGAATTGCTACCAGATGAGAACTTGTGCTATGAGAAACAGAGGTTGGCGCTAAATTACATTGTTGACATAAACATGATTGCCCAAAATCTAAAATTATTTTAGATGGATGAAAGGTAGAGTGAAACGGACGAGACTTTAGGCTTTGATTTTATACACAGTTGGGAAGATGGGGGGTTAGGAGAAGATGGAGAGTTGGGGTTAGTGGAGGTTAATAAATGCTGGTTTAAAGATGTGATTTTAGGGAAATTACTGTTGGTTTAAAGATTAGTCCAGGTTACTAGGTTTAGGTTGATGAACCACGTAATGGATAAGGGGTGGCAATGTTATCTCTACAAATAAATTAATTAAGGGTGGCCATGTTGAAGTTATGTGGTTGTATAATTCCTGTATTGTCCAAACTGCTGCATATCTTGTCAGGGATATTAGATTCTTATAACTCTGGTGTGATATTTTCCATTTCCTCCATTCAACGTCTTGATTCTGGGTGGAGTTGTGAATGTTATTTGGCCCGCTGATAATGTTGAGAAAATGTTGCAAAAATTTGTGCATGAAAACTGGGTCGAAATTTCTTTCAAAAATACCCACAGATGGTAGAGTATTAATGGAGGAATTACCAGTGAATCTTATCTTAGTACATTTCAAGTATGTTATGGCTTAATGCATCGACTATGTAGGAATTTATGAATGAGTCATGTCCTAATATTTGATCTATACCAAGTTCATAACCAGCCCGATCAGGGTTGCATTATTTGCAGCCCGCAGTGATCATCTACAAGTTGGCTTTCATGAGTACTTATTTGAGCCTCTTCATGCTATTTATGATGTTCTTCATGCTCACTGCTTGCTCACTATAAGAGGTCGTGGTGATATGTTTCTTTCGAATTTGCTTGTTCTAACCCATGAACCTTGACCTCAATGATAGCCGAAGAGGAGGCAAAATTGAAGAATGAAGTAGTACGTTTACAGGAGCATAGACAAAGAAGAAAGAGGAGGCAAGGTCCAATAGAGGAAAAACTAACAACACCGTGTTGGCTAGTATGTTTCCTAGCACATGATGAAGAGGTCTCAGTGTTGTGCTTTGCTACACCTAAGGTTGGTTTTATTGTGAATTTCATGTACACATGTGAGTACCTACACACTCTAACAATGAATTGGTAGGTTATTGGGGGACAAATGGATCCACGCACGACCGCCGTAAAATATCTTATTAAAGTTATTTTGTGGAATCCTGCTGAAACAGAACCTACTGGGTTATGGAAGATTTTCAATGAAAAGATGGCATTTTCATAATCCAAAATTGTTTTCATCGCAGAAACAAGGGTCGGGTGGACAAGAAAAAGAACTTGTTTGCCAGCCTTGGCTACGACAACGCATTTGTTGCTGACCCATCACATTTGGTGGTGGTTTGCGGTTTTTGTGGGACAATTATTGTATCACCTGCGATGTCATAGTTTTCTGTCATTTTCAAGTTCATGCGTCTGTGACGTCCGTGGAGCACTGATTAGAATTACTTTGTGTTTTGTAGGAATTCAGTTTGTGATTCAAGCCACTGAAGTAATAACACTCAAATCTAGCAGCTTCTTTATGATCATTCCATGCATCATAAGATAGTTGGGTTGGAAGTCTAAAACCTATGGGTGTTCCTGCATTCTATGGTATATGAACCATAGAATGCAGCAACCTATTCTATGGTAGATGAATCATAGAACACAGCAACCCAATATATTTTAGACTCCCATGCCAAATTTATTTTTTATGATTCACCTTGCCTGGGTGGTGGTAAAGGAGATTCTGAATATCTCGTTCAATATCCTTAAACACTGAAACTAAATAAAGCCAACTCTTGGTTTCCATATCGGAATTGCTACCAGATGAGAACTTGTGCTATGAGAAACAGAGGTTGGCGCTAAATTACATTTTTGACATAAACATGATTGCCCAAATTCTAAAATTATTTTAGATGGATGAAAGGTAGAGTGAAACGGACGAGACTTTAGGCTTTGATTTTATACACAGTTGGGAAGATGGGGGGTTAGGAGAAGATGGAGAGTTGGGGTTAGAGGAGGTTAATAAATGCTGGTTTAAATGTGATTTCAGGGAAATTACTGTTGGTTTAAAGATTAGTCCAGGTTACTAGGTTTAGGTTGATGAACCACGTAATGGATAAGGGGTGGCAATGTTATCTCTACAAATAAATTAATTAAGGGTGGCCATGTTGAAGTTACGGGGTTGTATAATTCCTGTATTGTCCAAACTGCTGCATATCTTGTCAGGGATATTAGATTCTTATAACTCTGGTGTGATATTTTCCATTTCCTCCATTCAACGTCTTGATTCTGGGTGGAGTTGTGAATGTTATTTGGCCCGCTGATAATGTTGAGAAAATGTTGCAAAAATCTGTGCATGAAAACTGGGTCGAAATTTCTTTCAAAAGTACCCACAGATGGTAGAGTATTAATGGAGGAATTACCAATGAATATTATCTTAGTACATTTCAAGTATGTTATGGCTTAATGCATCGACTATGTAGGAATTTATGAATGAGTCATGTCCTAATATTTGATCTATACCAAGTTCATAACCAGCCCGATCAGGGTTGCATTATTTGCAGCCCGCAGTGATCATCTACAAGTTGGCTTTCATGAGTACTTATTTGAGCCTCTTCATGCTATTTATGATGTTCTTCATGCTCACTGCTTGCTCACTATAAGAGGTCGTGGTGATATGTTTCTTTCGAATTTGCTTGTTCTAACCCATGAACCTTGACCTCAATGATAGCCGAAGAGGAGGCAAAATTGAAGAATGAAGTAGTACGTTTACAGGAGCATAGACAAAGAAAAAAGAGGAGGCAAGGTCCAATAGAGGAAAAACTAACAACACCGTGTTGGCTAGTATGTTTCCTAGCACATGATGAAGAGGTCTCAGTGTTGTGCTTTGCGACACCTAAGGTTGGTTTTATTGTGAATTTCATGTACACATGTGAGTACCTACACACTCTAAGAATGAATTGGTAGGTTATTGGGGGACAAATGGATCCACGCACGACCGCCGTAAAATATCTTATTAAAGTTATTTTGTGGAATCCTGCTGAAACAGAACCTACTGGGTTATGGAAGATTTTCAATGAAAAGATGGCATTTTCATAATCCAAAATTGTTTTCATCGCAGAAACAAGGGTCGGGTGGACAAGAAAAAGAACTTGTTTGCCAGCCTTGGCTACGACAACGCATTTGTTGCTGACCCATCACATTTGGTGGTGGTTTGCGGTTTTTGTGGGACAATTATTGTATCACCTGCGATGTCATAGTTGTCTGTCATTTTCAAGTTCATGCGTCTGTGACGTCCGTGGAGCACTGATTAGAATTACTTTGTGTTTTGTGGGAATTCAGTTTGTGATTCAAGCCAGTGAAGTAATAACACTCAAATCTAGCAGCTTCTTTATGATCATTCCATGCATCATAAGATAGTTGGGTTGGAAGTCTAAAACCTATGGGTGTTCCTGCATTCTATGGTATATGAACCATAGAATGCAGCAACCTATTCTATGGTAGATGAATCATAGAACACAGCAACCCAATATATTTTAGACTCCCATGCCAAATTTATTTTTTATGATTCACCTTGCCTGGGTGGTGGTAAAGGAGATTCTGAATATCTCGTTCAATATCCTTAAACACTGAAACTAAATAAAGCCAACTCTTGGTTTCCATATCGGAATTGCTACCAGATGAGAACTTGTGCTATGAGAAACAGAGGTTGGCGCTAAATTACATTTTTGACATAAACATGATTGCCCAAATTCTAAAATTATTTTAGATGGATGAAAGGTAGAGTGAAACGGACGAGACTTTAGGCTTTGATTTTATACACAGTTGGGAAGATGGGGGGTTAGGAGAAGATGGAGAGTTGGGGTTAGAGGAGGTTAATAAATGCTGGTTTAAATGTGATTTCAGGGAAATTACTGTTGGTTTAAAGATTAGTCCAGGTTACTAGGTTTAGGTTGATGAACCACGTAATGGATAAGGGGTGGCAATGTTATCTCTACAAATAAATTAATTAAGGGTGGCCATGTTGAAGTTACGGGGTTGTATAATTCCTGTATTGTCCAAACTGCTGCATATCTTGTCAGGGATATTAGATTCTTATAACTCTGGTGTGATATTTTCCATTTCCTCCATTCAACGTCTTGATTCTGGGTGGAGTTGTGAATGTTATTTGGCCCGCTGATAATGTTGAGAAAATGTTGCAAAAATCTGTGCATGAAAACTGGGTCGAAATTTCTTTCAAAAGTACCCACAGATGGTAGAGTATTAATGGAGGAATTACCAATGAATATTATCTTAGTACATTTCAAGTATGTTATGGCTTAATGCATCGACTATGTAGGAATTTATGAATGAGTCATGTCCTAATATTTGATCTATACCAAGTTCATAACCAGCCCGATCAGGGTTGCATTATTTGCAGCCCGCAGTGATCATCTACAAGTTGGCTTTCATGAGTACTTATTTGAGCCTCTTCATGCTATTTATGATGTTCTTCATGCTCACTGCTTGCTCACTATAAGAGGTCGTGGTGATATGTTTCTTTCGAATTTGCTTGTTCTAACCCATGAACCTTGACCTCAATGATAGCCGAAGAGGAGGCAAAATTGAAGAATGAAGTAGTACGTTTACAGGAGCATAGACAAAGAAAAAAGAGGAGGCAAGGTCCAATAGAGGAAAAACTAACAACACCGTGTTGGCTAGTATGTTTCCTAGCACATGATGAAGAGGTCTCAGTGTTGTGCTTTGCGACACCTAAGGTTGGTTTTATTGTGAATTTCATGTACACATGTGAGTACCTACACACTCTAAGAATGAATTGGTAGGTTATTGGGGGACAAATGGATCCACGCACGACCGCCGTAAAATATCTTATTAAAGTTATTTTGTGGAATCCTGCTGAAACAGAACCTACTGGGTTATGGAAGATTTTCAATGAAAAGATGGCATTTTCATAATCCAAAATTGTTTTCATCGCAGAAACAAGGGTCGGGTGGACAAGAAAAAGAACTTGTTTGCCAGCCTTGGCTACGACAACGCATTTGTTGCTGACCCATCACATTTGGTGGTGGTTTGCGGTTTTTGTGGGACAATTATTGTATCACCTGCGATGTCATAGTTGTCTGTCATTTTCAAGTTCATGCGTCTGTGACGTCCGTGGAGCACTGATTAGAATTACTTTGTGTTTTGTAGGAATTCAGTTTGTGATTCAAGCCAGTGAAGTAATAACACTCAAATCTAGCAGCTTCATTATGATCATTCCATGCATCATAAGATAGTTGGGTTGGAAGTCTAAAACCTATGGGTGTTCCTGCATTCTATGGTATATGAACCATAGAATGCAGCAACCTATTCTATGGTAGATGAATCATAGAACACAGCAACCCAATATATTTTAGACTCCCATGCCAAATTTATTTTTTATGATTCTCCTTGCCTGGGTGGTGGTAAAGGAGATTCTGAATATCTCGTTCAATATCCTTAAACGCTGAAACTAAATAAAGCCAACTCTTGGTTTCCATATCGGAATTGCTACCAGATGAGAACTTGTGCTATGAGAAACAGAGGTTGGCGCTAAATTACATTGTTGACATAAACATGATTGCCCAAAATCTAAAATTATTTTAGATGGATGAAAGGTAGAGTGAAACGGACGAGACTTTAGGCTTTGATTTTATACATAGTTGGGAAGATGGGGGGTTAGGAGAAGATGGAGAGTTGGGGTTAGTGGAGGTTAATAAATGCTGGTTTAAAGATGTGATTTTAGGGAAATTACTGTTGGTTTAAAGATTAGTCTAGGTTACTAGGTTTAGGTTGATGAACCACGTAATGGATAAGGGGTGGCAATGTTATCTCTACAAATAAATTAATTAAGGGTTGCCATGTTGAAGTTACGGGGTTGTGTAATTCCTGTATTGTCCAAACTGCTGCATATCTTGTCACGGATATTAGATTCTTATAACTCTTGTGTGATATTTTCCATTTCCTCCATTCAACGTCTTGATTCTGGGTGGAGTTGTGAAGGTTATTTGGCCCGCTGATAATGTTGAGAAAATGTTGCAAAAATCTGTGCATGAAAACTGGGTCGAAATTTCTTTCAAAAGTACCCACAGATGGTAGAGTATTAATGGAGGAATTACCAATGAATATTATCTTAGTACATTTCAAGTATGTTATGGCTTAATGCATCGACTATGTAGGAATTTATGAATGAGTCATGTCCTAATATTTGATCTATACCAAGTTCATAACCAGCCCGATCAGGGTTGCATTATTTGCAGCCCGCAGTGATCATCTACAAGTTGGCTTTCATGAGTACTTATTTGAGCCTCTTCATGCTCTTTATGATGTTCTTCATGCTCACTGCTTGCTCACTATAAGAGGTCGTGGTGATATGTTTCTTTCGAATTTGCTTGTTCTAACCTATATAGTGTGATACGCATGGGGAGGTAAAGTCCTTTTGAGTCAAGTGATCATCTCTTATTTAGTTTTCATGAGTATTGATATGAGCCTCTTTCTATACGTAAATTTTTTTGTTCATTCCATTTTTAGGTCTGTATTAATTAATGGGTTGTCTCTTTCTGTCACTATGATTATTGGGTTTACATACACCGTCCTCGTCGTGTACATGTAATTTTATAGATTTTGGGATTTCATATGAACAAATATAGAATATATCTTAAAAGAGTTCTAATAGAAAAATATATCTTATTGTGATCATTATGACTACATATATAATTTTTAAATAATATACATAATATATTATATTTTTAAGGAGCTAGAATGGAGTGGGGAGGAATACGAGGTTCCTTTCAAGTGAGAATTATCTGAAAGCTTTTTTTTCGAATTACATCATAAAACAGTTTCGAACTCGAGACCTCATGCATGAGCTTCAAATATTCTACCACTAAGCTAGCACCCATTTGCATCTTAGAGCTGGTTTTGTGTTCTTTAAATAAATAAATATATTATTTTATTTTTATTGTTTTTACTCTCAAAATAAATATTATTTAGGCAAAATATATTTTTAATTCTAATTAGATTTTCTTTACTTGAAAGACAAGAAAAGACATTCTTGAAAGTCTAAAGAAGAATAACTTACTGAAACTGTCAAAAGAGCAAAACAAAAAGACAAAGAGTTTGCAGAATTCAACTTTGGCCGCCCCTAGGTTGTGAAGGGCCACCTACAAACTAATGCATACCATAGGGTGTGCCAGAGAGGGTTTATGCTACTCATTTGTCCCTTTGTCTTATGCACTGTTAACAATTTAGTCCAATAACACATGGATTGTCGCAACAAGAATAATCCTAGACTTAGGAAGGATTCATAAACTTCTAGGAACATATCCAAAATCCAAAGATCACTAAATTGACGATTTTTCTGATGATTTCTTACAGATTTAGATTGAAGAAGTCTGAATTGCCTGCAAAAACATGGATTGACCACCGTAGCTGGGATATGTGTGTGCCCAACTCCTGAGATGTAAATAGATGGAGGTCATTGCACACAATTTAACAAATATGCCCACTCCAGAAGAATCTTATTCTATGAATAATACTCGTATATATTCTCTGCTTTTCTAAAAGAGTGCATAATTGTTTTGCACCATTGTTGATAAGATCCCATCTCCACTAGCATCGCATTCTGTTTGAAGCTTACGAGCACAAGCAGTTTCAAATCTAACCAGGCCTATAAATATAGTAGGTTCATCGGTGAGAGGATTCACCAAACCTGCTCTACTCATAAACTACAATTAGGTTAAGCGATTAAGTTTCGACTTTATCCATATGGCCAGTGATCAGGTTTCTGCCAAGGTATATGTTTCTTTGAACTCAACTCTACATGCCTACTTGGTTGGTATAAATATTTAGTCACAAGTACATATTTACCATTCGTAGAATGCTTCTTTGATGTCACATAAACCAATAGGAATTCTCCTTTGTTTTCTATCAACAAAATTTTCATTACTGATTTCACCCAGTGTTTTTTCGGTGTAGCTTCATCCATTGACATATGTCCCAGCAACTGATTTTACTTATGAGCTTGGGCAGTGGTCTAGGCCAACCGGGTGAGTACCTAGTTTCTGTTTCACTGGTTCACTTTTGAAATATTTATGCTCCTCTATACAGAAGAAGAACGGAAATAGTTGGTAAGTGAAGTAATTAAATTTAAGCTGTCTGTGGTTTGGTTTCTGTAGCTCTGATCCGGCGAAGTTGGTTCAGGGGACACTTATTCAAGCCTCCGCTGAGGTGGTGTATGACACCAAATTAGACCAAAATGTAAGAATTATCTTCGATTTGCTCAAACCAGAAATCAATTTTGGCTGGGGAGTAAACATTTCCGGTCTTGGTATCATTGCTAAGGTGGGTGAGAATGGCAATCCGACTGGCATAAGCTTGTTTAACGATGATTATGTTGGAATGCCAACTGAAAAGCGCATGCCCATTGGACGAGTCTTTAACTTGAAGGCAAACCCTGCTGCCACTGAACGTAAGCTTTACTTCCAGCTCGTGGATAATACGGCTGGTACCAAAGGAGGCCTTTCTCTTGGAAGCGCGACTGTTGAAGTACTCGATTAGTGTCAGAAGTGTCAAGAGTGTCTTGTGCCATGTCACTAAACACACCTCTAGCTCTAATCTATCTACTAAATAAAATAAACAAGACCATGTTACTTACGAAATAACTCGATGGTACGATCTTATGAAAGAATGCGAGGTATCTTTTTCTGGAATGTCTTCATCTACCTGGTCTAATATACTACTATATGTTCTTTTCCCATGGAGTTTATTGTTTGGAATTTTCCTTCTGCCGTTTCGCTTTTATAATTCTGTTCCTCAGAAGAAAAAATATGGTTAATAAAAATTCTGGCCGTTGAATGGAGTTTGTGCTTCATATGGCTGACGGGCTAGTGTAGTAAGTTTACTGCAAAAACGCGCATTACATGAAGTCTAAAATGATGAAGGATTACTTGGAGGTACACCTACATACAAACTATTTGTATAGGAATCCACAGTGAAAGAATTCAATTAATGAAAAGATGGCTGATTCTTATAGAGCTGATATTGATTCTTATATACTATTTACTAATTTTATAGTTAGACAAACAAATATGACCTTTTCTCAAAGAACATGTGCATCTATATCTATATCTATATCTATATCTATATCTATATCTATATCTATATCTATATCTATATCTATATTATTAATACAATCTAGAAGATGAGAAAAAACTCATTTTCTGTATACCATTTTTCATACATGTCATCTATTCTATAAAACATCATGGTTTAACTAACTTATGGTTTTTCAGCATTTATATTAAATAAATCAGCCTCATCCCTCACATCCCACCTACCACCCACTTAATTACCCACTACTTAACTACCCACTTAACTGCACACTACTTGAAAATTTACCGCCTCTCTCGGTTTAATTTACGTAATTTTAAAAAATGTGTAAGAACATGACTTGACGGATATCATATAAAATTACCCGGGACACCATTTTCATCTTCTCCTCCAACAAAATCGATTTTGAAAAGTGTTTTTTGAGTAGTGCCCTCGGGCACGAGCAATCCCCTAGTCTATTACATGTCATAAACGGCCAATTAAAAATTACATGTTATTAAAAATTTCCTTCAAATAGTTTTATTGGTACTACAAATAATAATTACAATTATAACCTATGAACTTTAAATGTTCTTTATCATATGATTTTTTAATCAATAATTTTTTTAATACTATGTGACGTAGATTTTATGAATGCAAATTTTTTCTTTTATATATAATTATTTTATAAACAATGAAATTGAGAATGATAACATTAAGTAATAGGTATTGTATAAATGTGTCTTTCTACGAAAAAATATCGATTTTTTACATGTAACATGTATATAATTATTTTTTATTATAATATTTTATAAAAATATTATTTAACTTATCACAGTGCATTTATGATATCTTCAATTAATTCTATTCTAATATCTTTCTTGATAGAAAGAATTTATTTTTTGTTTTACGAATAGATACAATAAATGTGTGCAATTACTTGATTATATTATGACATACACACTACATCACTTTGTTATTTTACTATTAGATGAATCAATTCCATGTCATTAAAATATGTCTTCAAAAATTATTAAAGACACTAAAAGAAATCATTACAATTGTAACCTATGAACTTGAAATGTTCTTTATTATATTTTCGTTTTAATCAATGTTTTTTTTTCATACTAAGTCAAAATACTTTATGAATGTGATTTTTTTATTCTATTAATATTATATAAAAAGAAAGGAAATCATGAATTATAAGAGTAAGTAATACGTATTGTATAAATGTGTGTTTCTACGGAAATATGCGTCTTTTCTACATGTAAGAGGAATATAGTTGTTTTTATTATATTATATATAAATATTATTTATAGCTAATTAAAATGTATTTAGGATATTGTTCCATTAATTCTATAATAATACATCTCTTGATAGAAAGAATTTATTTTATGTTTTATGAATAGATGCTACAAATTTGTGCAATTACATGATATTTTATGAAATCCATAGTACTTTACTATTTTCCTATTACTTTTATAATATAAAGAAATAAGTATTGTAAAAATTGTAACATTTTATAGAAAAATTACTTCTTATATAAAAATATCGGTAACGGCTATTTCATTATTATAATACGTGGATCTATTAGTTATAATTTATCACAATTTATTTATGATTTTATGATCTTTGTTATGAATAGATAAAAGTAATACTAACTTGTAAAATTGCCAAATTATTTTATGAAATAAAAGTACTTCGGTTTACTATTTTTATTTTTTCTTTGAAGGTATGTTTACTATGTTTCTATTATTTGTTTGCTACACTATGTCTTCTATTATTGTTGTACTACAAAGTAATAAATATTGTAAATTGTGACTTTTATAAACAAAAAGTTTTACCGTCTATAGAAATATGTTGGTAGTAAATTATTATTATTATTATTATTATTATTATTATTATTATTATTATTATTATTATTATTATTATTATTATTATTATTATTATTATTATTATTATTATTATGATTATTATTATTATTATTATTGTTATTATTATTATTATTATTATTATCTAAAAGTGGCTAAATAAATAGGGAAATTATTTAAAATATAATTTAAAAATGAAAACTAATAAGAGTTTATATTTAAGAACTATTTCGAATTATAACGATAAAATGATATTTCGACTAAAACGTTTTAAGAAACTTATAAACGATACTATAAACTAGCGAAGAATCAATTTTTACAAGTTTTTAACAACCAATTTATATGCCAAGTGAGTAAACACTATTTATTTAAAGTTTCGCAGAAAAACGTTTCTAGTTAATTTTTAACGAACAGCTCGTTTACTATTTCAAGGCCTGAATCACATATCCGGGACGAGGACGATAACTACTGTTTTTCAGATATTATTTTAATCCGAAATTAACATTTTTATTTTTCGCGAAAAGTGTGTTGTTTAAGTAACAGACATGTAGAACCCCTAAGTTGCATTAAAAGTCGGCTACAACCCCTACTACTCACAAACACTCTTGATTAGCTACCCCCTACTTATGCTATAAAAAGTTTATGAAAAAGACAATTTAACCCCCTATAGGAACAACATCAATTCTAACAATCCCAACTCGGATTTAAGCTGGAAAGATGAAATTTTGATTAGCTAAAACAACTAATTAGAAAATTTAGGACATACCTAGGCCAAAAATGGCTGAAAACCGTCAAGAAACGAAACGGGTCGAAGTCTCACGTCGAAGCCGCCGACGATGGCTTCCAACTCCGACAAACAAGGCCTCCTGGGTTCTGGTCGAGCCTTCTATTGATCTCCTAGGGACTACTGGGAGTTGAATGGGAGCAGTTTGGATGTATGGGTGGCATTGGTGGTGGTTCCCGAACTGATTGCCAGTTGCTATGGTGGTCTGGCGGCCGGTGGTGGATGCGGTGTTCGCCTGCTTACTCTATTGGTGTTTCCCTATGTTTCTAGGCAGAGGAGAGAGGTGGGATAGAGAGAAAGGAGTTGAGAAAGAAGATATAGAGAGATAAATGGGTTGGCTTGATCGTTGGTGGTTTCCGCCGGCAGCAATGGTGAATGCAGTGGTGGTGGTGGCTGCTGCCACCACTGCTCTGCTTCTGCTGATGTGTTCAAGAATCAAAGTAGTAGAGAGAGAGAGATGGGGCAGGGAGTCAGGTTGGTGGGTTTACTTGTTTAAGCTTGAAGGTGGTGATGGTGGTGATGAAAATGACGATGGTGGTGATAAAGTTGGAGGCGGCTGTGGTGTGAGCAAGGTGAGGCATGGGTGGATTTATAGGTAGGGTTGCTTGGACAGGTGGACAAAAAAGAGGCGGTGGGGGTTTGATGGTGACTGTGGACAACAAAGAAAACTTAGGATTTCAGACACGTTCTTCGGTGTAGGCCAATCCTTAACCGCTGAAATCTTCGCTGGATCTACGGATATTCCCTTCTTGGAGATGATGCGCCCCAGAGACGGAACATGATCCAAACAGAAGTCACACTTTGAATGCTTCGCGTACAGTCGTTCTTACCTCAAGGTCTGCTATACTTCTCGGAGATGTCCTTTGCGATCCTCCTTTCTCATCGAATACACCAGGATGTCATCGATGAAGATGACTACGAATCGGTCAGAAACAACTTCATCACTCGGTTCATCAAGTCCATGAACACAGAAGGAGCGTTGGTCAAACCAAACGACATAACCGTGAACTCGTAGTGGTCGTACCTTGTGCTAAAGGCGGTCTTTATAATATCCTTCTCGGCAAAGAGAAGTTCATGGTATCCGGATCGATCTTTGAGAAGACACTGGCACCTTGCAGTTAATCAAATAAATCATCAATCCGGGGTAGCAGATATTTGTTCTTGATAGTTGCACTATTCAGCTCCCGGAAATCGATGTGTAATCGTAAACTTCCATTCTTCTTCCTCACGAACAACACTGGTGCTCCCCACGGTGACACACTAGGTCTTATGTACCCTTTCTGAGAAGTTCATGTATCTGATCCTTCAGCTCCTTCAATTTTGCAGGTGCCATCCGATACGACGCCTTGGAATTGGGTGAAGTCCTGGGTGCCAAATCTAGAATAAACTCCACTTCTTGTTGAGGTGGCATTCCGGAATCTCGTCTGGGAATACATCAGGAAATTCCTTCATGACTGGTATTTCTTCCAGCATATTTTCCTTCTTGGTTACGTCTTGGACATAATACAAGTAGGCAGAGTTCCTCTTCTTTACTTGTTTGACTATTGTTAGAGCTGACACTTATCTTGTCCGAGGTTCCGTGGTGATACCACAATAGGTGATTTTTTCTCCTTTAGGTCCCTTAAATCGAACCTTATGATCATAGTAGTCAATAACAACCCGATACTTCCCAAGCCAGTCCATTCCAAGGATCTTATCTATGCCTCCTTGGTTGAATTTTATTAGGTTGGTAGGTAAGGTATTGGTTAGGATTTTCAGTTCTACTCCTTCAAATACGGTGTCACAGACAGTTATTTGGTCATTAGGGGTCGCTACTGAGATGGATATGCTAGACGAATTATGCAAACCCAATTTCTCAACAAGCGAGGACGATATAACGGAATAGGATGCACCAGAGTCAAATAGTACGAAAGCAGGTTGCTCATAAATTGAGAAAGTACCAGTGACAACTCCATGTGCAGTTTCTGCCTCAGTCTTTATCAGCACAACAATTCTTCCCACATTTGCATTTTGAACTCATGTCCCTCCTGCTCCTGCTCCATTGTTGTTGTTCCCGTATCCAGCATTGTTGTTTCAGATCCTGGGTTGACCCCCGTTCTGCCCTGCATTGTCTGGGTTATAGTTTTGCTGCCTGCCATATCCATGCGTCCATTGTTCTGGTTGCGGTTCCCATTTAGCTGGTTCGTAAACAGCTAGTTGCGGACAATGTTCTTTCCGTTCTGCCGGCGGTTTCCTTGGTAGTTGTTCTGCTCTGGCCTTCCAAAGCTGCATACTTGGATCAGTTGTTAGTTCCCGGTTGGCTGTGATCGAAATTCATAAGATCGATTCCCCTCTTGACGCAGTTGTTGCAAGTGAACGCATTCCCTTCGCAATCCGCTCCAGGGTGGTTTCGTGGGCACCATTTGCAGAAATATCATCAATTTTTGTAAGCACCGGGCTTCTATTTATTGCCACGATACTGACCTTAGTTGCCTCCTCAATTGTTAGGTTTGAACCTCTGATTTTCGTTGGTGAAGTTATTGTTGCTTCCTCCTGCCTCTTCTAGCGTGCGTTTCTTGCGTTTCTTCTCTTGTGTGACACGAAATCACAAGATGTCTGCATCTCTGTCGTAGGCTTCGTGAAGAGTAGAGTAGGTTCTGCTTCGAAAAGACTCTTGTAGCCTTTCGTGCAGATCACCGACTAATCTGGAAACTTTGGAATCTTCTCCAGGCACCATGTTCCCTACGAACCGCTTCAATTCTGTGAATTTCTTGAAATACTCAGTCACTGATTTGTTTCCTTGCTGCAGATTCTGGAATTCCTGTTCTTTGCTCCTTTTCACAAGGTGAGGGTAGAAGCGAGTTCTGAGCACAGTTTGAAGGGCTTCCCAGTAGAAGTTGGGTTCGGCTAGCATTGTCTCTCGTACATTCCTCCACCAGAGGTTCGCTTCACTCTTTAGGTAGAAGACCGCACAGTTGACTTTCCGATCATCGGGACATCCTATCGTCTCAAGGATTCTATCTATCTCTATGATCCATTCTTCCAATTTGACATGATCCACTTTCCTAGTGAACTCAATTGGCATCATTTCGGCTACATTCTTGGCCCAGTTAGTTCCTGACTGTCCTTCATTATTCATCATCTGAGCCATTTGCGCAAGGAATTGCTCCATAGAGATGTTATCAGCCATCTTTCCCTGTCAAAATTTGCTTAAGTAATATGGTAAGATTTCTATCAGTCACGTCCTACAGTATCCTGGGTTAGGATCGCGAAAACCTCAAAAATCATCTCAATAAACTAACATGCATCACAGAGTATATTCGCAATAAACCACATAATACCTATGTCTGCAAAAATCATAAGTCATCTATGCAATCAAGATAGTGCATCTAGTACAAATCAAATTCTGTTTCCATCCTTCTTCTCGTCAGGATAATAAAAATTGCTAATAAAATGCATCTAAAAGAAACTCATATCGCATAAAATTGTAACAGAGGATGAGGTTGGGCGGGATTAATCAAGGCCAATCTCCTAAGCTACCCATAACACGAACGACTTTCCAATTTTTAATTATCTTGCCCTATATTCATTTTCAGTTGCCCTACAGGTCTTTAATTCCCTTTTAATGGGTTGCCTGATCTGATACCACTTGCAACAACCCCCTTATTCGGCTCGGACAAGACCGGGAGGATGATGCTAAAGTAATGGCGGAAATAAAAAGCATAACATCCCAAATTATTTATTTATTATATTATCTTAAGCATCAAGAAGTCTCTAGATATTACACAAGTGTCTCTAAAACTACTACATTATGTTGAACTAGACAAACTACATCACTACTCGTGCTGATATCCATCTAAGTGATTCCCGTACCCTGCTATGCCATAGTCTTTAGATCCTAAGCCTGCGGTGGGATGGAAATAGGAACCGCAGTTTTCGAAGTCTGTACGGAAATACTGAGTAAGTAACACCCAAGCACGTAAAATATATGATGAAACATAATTTCTTTTCATAACAATAACAAAGAGGAATAAATTATAAAACAGCAGACTTGAAGAATAAAGTAGGAACTTAAATATTAAATTATATTTCTCTTAATTTTCTTTCTCGTCTTTTATACGGGAAGAATTAGTCCCAATTTCTTCTTCTTCTTCTTCTTTTTTTTTTTTTTTTTTTTTTTTTTTTTTATTAATATCCAAATCTCAGAGAAAACTGTATTATTAATTTTATTGATACGGGGAAGAATCTACTATTCTATCACAAGCATCAATGACCTTACGTGTCAGCACCCCCCTAAGACTTCTTGCGGCCGGAGAGGCGAGTACATGGAGCGAACTGGCATGTTACGACCGGCTTAAAATAAACGGGCCGAGTGACCGAAGTCAACACGACAATAATAATAATAATAATAATAATAATAAGATTCTCCCGCACAACTCTTTCCACTTTACTTAAGTTACGGATTATTATTATTCGTGTGACTACATCAAGTAAACAGTTCTTTAAAATGAAAGACAACTCAAATATAACATGGAAATAAATAACAAACACATTTTGAGACAAGTATTAATAGATCACATTACGACAAGAAAAGAGCTAGGCACAACGCTTGGCATGTTTACTTACCTTACTTTTGTAGCAATAGCACGTCCTAAAAGTGGCTCGGTCATACAAAGTCATCACCTACAAATCGTAGTTTCTAAGTCAATAAACACTCAAATAAAATTCTACAAGTCCGAACGTGTATTCTCTTTTGTATCAACCCAACCCCAGTAGTTAATTTCCTAACTTTTTATTATTTAGATATAATTTTCGATAAACAAAACGACACATCTATTTTTAAACAAATATTGTTATTGTTATTGTTGTTGTTGTTGTTGTTGTTGTTGTTGTTGTTGTTGTTGTTGTTGTTGTTGTTGTTGTTGTTGTTGTTGTTGTTGTTGTTGTTGTTGTTGTTGTTGTTGTTGTTGTTGTTGTTGTTGTTGTTGTTGTTGTTGTTGTTGTTGTTGTTGTTGTTGTTGTTGTTGTTGTTGTTGTTCTTCTTCTTCTTCTTCTTATTATTATTATTATTATTATTATCTAAAAGTGGCTAATTAAATAGGGAAATTATTTAAAATAGGATTTAAAAATGAAAACTAATAAGAATTTATATTTAAGAACTATTTTGAATTATAACGATAAAATGATATTTCGACTAATATGTTTTAAGAAACTTATAAAAAATACTATAAACTAGTGAAGAGTCAATTTTTACAAGTTTTTAACAACCAATTTATATGACAAGTGACTAAACACTGTTTATTTAAAGTTTCGCAGAAAAACGTTTCTGGTTAATTTTTAACGAACAACCCATTTACTATTTCAAGGCCTGAATCACATATCCGGGACGAGGACGATAACTACAATTTTTCATATATTATTTTAATCCAAAATTAACATTTTTATTTTTAGCGAAAAGTGTGATGTTTAAGTAACAGACATGTAGAACCCCTAAGTTGCATTAAAAGTCGGCTACAACCCCTACTACTCACAAACCAGTTTGATGAGCTACCCCCTACTTATGCTATAAAAAGTTTATGAAAAAGACACTTTAACCCCCTATAAGAACAACATCAATTCTAACAATCTCAACTCGAATTTAAGCTAGCAAGATGAAATTTTGATTAGCTAAAACAACTAATTAGAAAATTTAGGACATACCTAGGCCAAAAATGGCCGAAAACCGTCAAGAAACGAAACGGGTCGAAGTCTCACGTCGAAGCCGCCGGCGATGGCTTCCAACTCGACAACCAAGGCCTCCTGGGTTCTGGTCATGCCTTCAACTGATCTCCTAGGGACTACTGGGAGTTGAATGGAAGCAGTTTCGATGTATGGGTGGCACTGGTGGAGGTTCCCGAACTGATTGCCGGTTTCAATGGTGGTGTGGCGGCCGGTGGTGGGTGCGGTGTTCGCCTGCTGACTCTGTTGGTGTTTCCCTTTGTTTCTAGGCAGAGGAGAGAGGTGGGACAGAGAGAAAGGAGTGGAGAAAGAAGATATAGAGAGATAAATGGGTTGTCTTGCTCGTTGGTGGTTGCCGCGGGCAGCAATAATGGATGTGGTGGTGGTGGTGGCTACTGCCACCACTGCTCTGCTTCTGCTGATGTGTTCAATAAACAAAGGAGTAGAGAGAGAGAGAGAGAGAGATGGGGCAGGGAGTGAGGTTGGTGGGTTTACTTGTTTAAGCTTGAAGGTGTTGATTGTGGTGATGAAAATGATGATGGTGGTGATGAAGTTGGAGGCGGCTGTGGTGTGAGGAGGGTGAGGCATCGGTGTATTTATAGGTAGGGTTGCTTGGACATGTGGACAACAAAGAGGCGGTGGGGGGTTGATGGTGACTGTGGCGGTGAATAAATCTCCCGAAGGAGATATTACTTGGAGAAGATGAAGTTGGGGAGGAACTATTAAGTGTGGGTGGTGTACAACTTACTTGAGTTATTGGGTGTGACAATCCTACAAGTCTCGCGGTGGTCGACTACGCGTAGTTAACTAAAACTAACTAAAATTTGAGAATCGTTTACGTATTAACTCTTGATTATTAATCTAATACTTTTATTAAATTCTACACGAATAAAACTCAAATAATTATCCAAATCTTATTTTGCAGTTAAAATTATTATTTAACTCCCAAAATTACTATTTTACCATTGCTATTTAAACGGGGTATTACATCCTTCCCCCCTTAAACAAAGCTACGTCCTCGACGCTAAAATCAGACAACTAATCAAGATGCTCAGACGATCTATCAAGAAATTATCTATTAGAATCAAGATCACATAGCAGGCGAGTAATTTCACACAGCAAATAATAGCAAATAACCTTTTTCTGTAATGCACATAATATCAAATAAAGTTGTAGGCACGTCTATCTACTTAAGTGAAACATGGTCTCATTTGGTTGCTAAATATTAAGGTCAAACAAGTCTCAAGGGTACTAAGTACAAAGAACGTAAACGAAGGGTCGCATCCTCTCCCCCTTAGAGAGTGACTTCCCCGGAACTCAACGTACCTTATTAAATAAGTATGGTTACATGTTTTTCATTTCTTCTTCAGTCTCCCAAGTTGCTTCCTCTGTTTGATGGCTGGTCCAAAGAACTTCGAGTATCTTGATGCTCTTGGTTCGTGTGTCCCTTGTTTTGGTGTCCAGTATCTTGACACGTTGTTCCTTGTACGTCAGCGACGGGTCGAAATCCACTGGTTGAGGATGCAACACATGGGATGAGTCCGGTACATACTTCTTTAGTTGTGATACGTTAAAACATTATGTACTCTCCCCAAATTCGATGGTAGATCCAATCGATACGTAGCTTCTCCTATCCTCCCCTTTACGTCGTACGGACCGATAACCGTAGGGCTTAGTTTTCCTTTCAGGTTTAACCTGGTTACTCCCTTAGTAGGTGAAACACGTAGAAACACCTTTTCTCCCAGTTGGAACTCCAGTGGCCTTCTCTTCTGATCCGCGTTTGACTTCTGTCTGTCTTGAGCTGCTTTCATTCTTTGCTGGATGAGGCGGACTTGGTTCGTTATGTCTTCGATCATTTGTTTGGCCAATGACCACCGTCTCGCTGATGTCACTCCAACACAGTGGTGACCGACACTTCCTTCCATACAGGGATTCATACGGTGCCATCCCGATGCTGGAGTGATAACTTTTGTTGTAGGAGAACTCAATTAATGGTGATTTATCGACCCATGAACCTTGGAAGTCCATAACACAGGATCTCAACCTATCTTCTAGCGTTTGAATGGTTCTCTTTGTCTGACCGTTCGTGGCTGGGTGGAAAGTTGTACTGAATTTTAGCTGAGTTCCCAAGGCTTCTTAAAGAGTTCTCCATAAATCAGATAGGAAGTTAGGGTCCCTATCCGATATTATCGAGCTCGAAAACCCATGATATCTTACGATGTTTCTAACATACGCATCTGCCTTTTGCTCCATGTTCCACGTGTGTTTCATAGGAATAAACCTCGCCGTCATGGTTAGTCTGTCTACGACTACCCATATCTGGTTGAGTCCATTCATCGACGTCGGCAAGGCTGTGACGAAATCCATTAATATGGAGTCCCACTTCCATACTGGAACATCTAATGGTTGGAGTAGACCTCCCACCCTCTTGTGCTCAAACATAACTTACTGGCATGTTAGGCATCTAGCCACAAACTCGGCTACTTCCTTATTCATGTTGGGCCACTAGAAAGTTTTCTTCCGCTGCGATCTTGTGTGCCTCCTGCATCATCTTCTCCTTAATGTGTGCACATTTCGGTGGCACACACCATCTTCCTTTGTAGCAAATGCTTCCATCTTCCTGAATCTGAAACTCCTTGGCCTCTCCCGCTGCGATCTTCTTCTTGATCCTTTCGAGCTTCACGTCTCCTGCTTGATTTCTTCGTATTTCTTTGTCAAATTCTTGCACCGTTGTCATGCTATCGAGCATCTTCTTCCTTGTTCCACCACTTAGATTTTGAGCTTCCTGAACTTGTGGCATAACGAGTTTGACAGGACTACCATAACGTTTACTGCATGGCTCGACTTACGACTTAGTTAATCGGCTACTACATTGGCCTTCCCTTCGTGGTACTGTATGCATAGATCGTAATCCTTGATAATCTCCAGCCATCTTCGTTGTCGGTTGTTCAGCTTCTTCTGCGTGAAGATATACTTCAAGCTGCGATGGTCCGTGTAGAGCTTGCAAACTGCCCCCGTAAGGATGGTGTCTCCATATCTTCAACGCGAAAACTACTGTTTCCAGCTCTAGGTCATGTGTTGCATAATTGTCCTCGTGAGGTTTCAGCTGCCTTAAAGAGAAAGCAATCACCTTTCGATCTTGCATAAGAACACATCCAAGTCCCTTTTTTGACGCATAGATCTACACCTCGAACTCGCCAGAGTCGTTTGGCAAAGCTAACATTGGTGTCGTAGTGAGTTTCCCCTTCAGAGTCAGGAACGCCTCTTCACATCTGTCGTAGTGATTTTCTAGTTTAATTATTAACGAACAACCCGTTTACTATTTCAACGTCCGTATCACATATCCAGGACGAGGTCGAAAACTAGTGTTTTTTTAAAATTATTTTAATCCAAAATTAACATTTTTATTTTTAGCGAAAAGTGTGAAGTTTAAGTAAAAGACATGTAAAACCCCTTAAGTTTCATTATACGTCGGCTACAACCCCTACTACTCACAAACCAGTTTGATTAAAAGGCAAAACAACCTTTATAGTTTTCAAAATGACAATTAGCTACCCCCTACTTATGCTATAAACAGTTTGTGAAAAATACACGTTAATCCCCTTTAAGAACAACATCAATTTTAAAAATCTAAACTCGGATTTAAGCTAGAAAGATGAAATTTTGAATAGATAAAACAACTAATTAGAGGATTTATACCTAGGCCAAAAACGGCCGGAAACCGTCAAGAAAGGAAACGGGCCAAAGTCTCACGTCGAAGCCACCGGTGATGGCTTCCATCTCAGGAAACCAAGGCCTCATGGGTACAGGTCGAGCCTTGTAGGACTCCTGGAGTTGAATGGAAACAGTTTGGAGGTATGGGTGGAGCTGGTGGAGGTTCCCGAACTGATCACCGGTTTCTATGGATGTCCGGCGGCCGGTGGTGGGTGCTTTGTTCGCCTGCTGACTCTTTTGGTGTTTCTCTCTGTTTCTGGGCAGAGGAGAGAGGTAGGACAGAGAGAAGGAGCTGTGAAAGAAGATAGAGAGAGGAGTGGGTTGGCTTGCTCGTTGGTAGTTGCCACTGGCAACAATGGTGGCTGTGGTGGTGGTGGTGGCTACTGCCACCACTGCTCTGCTTCTGCTGATGTCTTGTTTAAGCTTGAAGGTTTTGATGGTGATGATGAAAATGACGATGGTGGTGATGAAGTTGGAGGCGGTTGTGGTGTGAGCTTGGTGAGGCTGAGGTGCATTTATAGCTAGGGTTGCTTGGAGAGGTGGACAACAAAGAGGCGGTGGGGGTTTGATGGTGAGTGTGGCGGTGAAGAAATCTCCCGAAGGAGATATACTTGGAGAAGATGATGTTTGGGAGGAACTATAAAGGGTGGGTGGTGTACAAGCTACTTGAGTGATTAGGTGTGACAATCCTACAATTCTCGCGGTGGTCGGACACGCGTAGTTAACTAAAACTAACTAAAATTTGAGAAGCGTTTCCGTATTAATTCTTGATTATTAATCTAATAATTTTCTAAAATTCTACACGAATAAAACTCAAATAATATCCAAATTTTATTTTTCAATTAAAATTCTTATTTAAATTCTAAAGTTCCTATTTTACCCTTGCTATTTTAAACATGGTATTAGAGCGTCAGATTTACACTTTTCCCCAAATCAAATTGGGCTTGTTCGATGTACCCTCCACCTAAATTAGCATGCATCACAAAGCTACCTGGATCCTCTGTTTTGAGGTAACCCATGAAAAACACATGAGCTAAACTGCTCAGTCATGTCCAGAGTCTAAAAGTTGTCACAAGCTTTCTTCCCCAAGACTACATCTTTCATGAACTTTGCATACTTAGGCATCATCTTGACCGCTTCTATCAGTGGTATGATAATGTGAAGTTAGAAATAGATAGATAAAACCAAATATACTCCTTAGAATCGTATTTTTTTCCTCCTACTACACAATAGAAAAGGAAGATCACTGGAAGAAGAAAGAGGTGGATTCACCTCACCAATCACCTCATCAGTTCACCGAGTTATCCTCTTTTATTCGGGGACCATGACAGGTGTCTTCGCAAAATCAAATACCTCATGCTCCTTAGCATTCAACGCTACAGCTCTAGTATGGCTCATATTAGGGGGATCAATCAAGCCAATACGGCTCCGGGTAGTGATGGCATTCACCTTGCGCACATTATCTGTATCAAACAGTAGAGAACTAGGCACTCTAGGAGACAAGTGTGTTGCAATATGTCCCACCTACACTTCTAAGTTTTGAAGTGAGGTCTTCGTCACCTAAACATCTGCAGTTAATGTTTGCACCTAAGACGTGAAATTATGCACATTCTGGCCCATTTTCCTCATCACGTATTTGAGATTAGACATTTCAGCGTTTGCTGCAACAACATCTAGTGGTGCCTATATAAAGGCGCAGGTGACCTGTGCTGAAATTTAGGCGCATATTTCGCCAGAGACTGATCCCCATACATGAAGCCTGTATGACCTTTTGTGCCCGATCTGTAGTTCCATTAGTTCTAATTATAGCACTGCTCTTATACCCCCACAAAAATGACGTCTTCATTCTTAATCTGGGCCAATACCACATCAGAGTTCCGCTCCTCTACACTTTCAACTGTCTTCTTGACTTGATATGTGTGTGTTGGAAATTCTGTGACAATTTGGGTGATCCCATTCTTCCACTCATTTTTTTTATGGGTAAGACAATTTCACCATCCTCCTAGAATCATAAAACAACGAGTTCTGTTTAACAAGTTACTTCATCGAGGCTTAAGCTCCATCCTTGTTAACAGTGTACAAAAAATTACCGCCTGCTTCTCAATTAACCAACTCCTTAATGTGGTACTCTAGACCATGGTAAAGGACCTACAAAATTTTTTAGTCCCCATAATTATGGTTGGGGCACTTCTAGATCATGCGCATAAATCGGTCCCATGCATCCACTACAATTTCATCCTCATGTTTCCGAAAGCATACGATATCGGCATGTAGACCATGACACGCTGAGTTGGAGAGAGTTTGCTCATGACCTCATCAACGCATTGATCCCATGAATAGGTTCTCTAGATTCGAGCCACCTTTGTGTTGCACCCTTTAAACAATAAGGGAAAAGAATAAGCTTCAACGCCTCAGGAGTCACATTCTTGTACTTTATTTTTTGATGTAGGCGTTGAACTTCCCAATAAAACCATTGAAGTCTTCATCCATGTTACCGTGGAATAGGAGCTAGTTATGCTCTGCTGAAATGGTCGCAAACTTGATTTTGAAGTGCTCGGCTTGAATCTCTTCCACTATGATTGTCGGATTGTGTCCATGTGTGGACGACTGAATTTTTTTAGCTGGTGCCTTGCCTGGATTATTATACGGAATTTGATTGGTGCGCTGATTCATTTTCACAATCAGTTCAGCCAAGTGCTGATTAAGCTGTGCATTTTTTAACTTCTCACCTATAGTGGTATGTCCCGATTCCTCCCCGGCATTATGAACAGCTGCTCTAGGTCTTCTTGTGGGGACACAAGTTCTTATGAGATCCTATACATGCACAGAGAACTTGAGAAAGAAGAAAATGATTAAAAAATTAGAAATCATAGTATCAAATAAAATATAAAATGAAAAGAAAACTAAAAAATTATTAACTAAAAACTTGATAATCGTTGTCCCCGCCAACAGCGCCAAAAAATTGACCGTTGTGTACTAATAGTTGAACACAAGTGCACGGTCTCGTAATAAAGGATAATTATTTTTGTACTCAGATTTTCGATGCCACGGAGACAAGCTCGTAGCAAGTTATTAATCAATAGATGAGATAAGTTCACTTCGTAACCGGGAGAAAAGTTGAGACTAATGAGGTTGCCACCCCAAAAAAGTGGTTGTCGCCATCATATAAATAATAGTTAATTGAAATTAAGAGAGAGTCTTACTAAATTAATGGAGAAACTAGGAAATGATGTTGATCATCTAGGGCCGTAAATGATTTCGGATAATCTGCGTAACATGTCATTTACGTTCTACCTAAGCCAGGTAATAGCACTCACCATCTCCTGTCAATCTCAGGTCGCATTTCGTAACGATGAACCTAGGGTCCTTTCATTGTACCTATGTTTAGGTTCCGTTCTAGCAGGATTTCTAGTTATATGATCGCAGTTATTGTCGGTCCACCATTTTACGGAAGAGATGATCAACCCTACTGAATCTACCCACACTAGCCAATCCGAAGACTTATCATTTCGGTCTCAATGATTAAGGATTGCCATTCATGTGTCATCCTAACTAGTTAAAATCACTGTTGTGCATTCGCGAGCTAAATAACGGTCATGGTTAATTACTCCATTCCCATATAGAATTAAACTGTGCATGAATAGTTATATTAAAACATAATCAGCATGATTCATCTCAAAGAGCAAACTCTAGTTTTTGAATCTTAGATAATCTCCTAAACGGGTTGATGGTTTAGGATTACTAACGATAATCAGAAACAAACAATCATTTAATTAGATGAAATAATCAACACATTAAACTAAATTTAATATGGAAAATAATCGTTTACATAACCCTAGGCTCGCATATGAGATGCCTAGCTATGAGTGTCTAACTACTCATGGATATATTAACATTATAAAAAAAGTTTCTCCATTATAATTGAATAAGAGAGGTAGGAAGAAGAAATCAAACGTAGAACTGTAATGCTGAAGCATCGTTCTTGCTCTTTGTTTCCTTATCCTTTGTGTCCCCTTCACTCCAAGATAAGTTCTTGAATGAATAATTAATAATACCCAATGTTGTATTGATTATTCATCAAGTAGGGTTAGGAAAAGAGCCTAAAACTACGCCGTTTAGACTAAAACATAACAACCCTCGTGCTCTATCAGATCGCACGACCAGGCCAGGCATATCACCCGGCCTGAGGGCCTTTTCCCGTTATTTGATTTTCACCCAGGTGATTGTGCAACCTCGCTTTCTGTTAGTGCGATCAGGTGATTGTACAACATGACCCATGCGATCAAACTTGACAAAAAATAACTAAAATAATGCGATAAGTGCTTGGATTAACAATTTAAAGATCAAAGCTAAACTTATACGTTTTCCCCACCATCAGAGTGTAAAACTAATGTAATCAACACGAAAATCAAACTAAATGATAGTCAACGTGTAAGAACTATAAATCTAATATAGAGTCATTAACGGGACATCCATTCTACCCTATCAGTAGTACCCCAGCCCACATGGGTCACAATGTGGGTACGAACATAATAAAAAACAATAATAATGCCTTTTTTTGCTCGCTTGTTCCTTTTTCCAATTATCTTTTTCGTCCTTTTGTCTTTGCATGATCCACCTCGATCGCAAACATGGATCTTATACACTTGTTGTGCATATTCGTTGAATGTACTTCTCACCGTATTGAAAGAAAAAATCATGTGCCACACGATCACACATTTAAAATACTCTATATAGGTGAAGGAAAAAAAAAGAATTTACGTGATTCAGCCAAACCGCCTACATACACGGGAGGAGGAGGATTTCCTTATACCAACGAGAGAATTCGTCGCATGACTAAGAGATAACTCAATCCGTGGACCACGTCAACAAGGGGTTTTAGCCTAGAAATATCTCACCATATTCTCCCTCAACTCTACTCCTCAATTAGGACTATGGTTAGATTCGCATATAGATAGGCTACGCCGAATTTCTCTGCAGGTAATCTTCATTTCACAAATATTAGGAAATAAATAAATAAATAAATAAATAAATAAATAAGGATTACTAGTAGATACCATATTTATACCACTTACCAAAATTCGTAAAGTCCTAATATTTCTTAAGTCGCATAATCAAGATAAAAATCCAAAACATTATTCTACAAGATTATGGAATGATTCACATGTTCTTTTTTTATTTGATCAGTCACGTCATCGCCTTCAAGTATGTGCAAAAATCAACATGAGGTTTGTAAGACGCATAGGTAGTACACTTCAATAGAGAAACCTTATTCTTATGGTACATATTAATTACTTGTCCCCCGCTATCTGTCATCTGTTGGTTGTAATGTTTTATCAATGTAATTAATCTTGGCAATCACTTTTTTGTTTAATTATCATCACGATATAGAAGAGAAAATAGTCCAAGGACAAGATAGATAAACCATGAATACTACAGACACAACTGCTATTACAACTACAACATACACAACATATAAAAGTTAGTTATGATGGTTATCATACAAAGCATCTTTTCGGAGCGGTATGAGCTTTGTCCAATCATACATGAGTTTTGATAACGGATACGTAGTGGAATAAACGATAATTAATCCATTCAAGACCATCCACGGATCACAGGTCTAGATTACATAACGATAATAAGGGTTTTAGTATCAAAATACCTTTTGTTTCTCCTTTGATGACTTCTCACGTGAAAAAGTATTCACGTCTCTATGGCTAGTCCACTACTAGAATTGAATCTGGATACGTCAAGCCTTTGTGCTAGCTAGGATTGAAGGAGGACGAGGAAGAAGATCACGATCACGCAAAACAGAGCAAGGAGGGGGCAGTCCGTCTTGGTGGCCGACGGGGTGAGGGGCGTTAAAAGGGGGCTTCGACCTCCTTTTGTTGCACTATCTCTCCTTGCTTTTCTCTCCTACTAAAAGTATTTTATGAGCATTAGTTGTGTGTAGAGAAAATAAAAAAGGAGTGTTCTTTATATAGCCCAACAACTCCTGGTTTACTACGTAAAGACCCCTCTCCTTATCCTACTCATGTACGGATTAGTCCAACTTGAAAATTAGTCCTGCTAAGTTTGCAAGTAGTTACGTATTGACCCTTCTATTTAATCTAATCCACATGGAGTGTGACACCATAGGTTTCTACTTTGTTGGTAGTAACAATTTACTAACATGGAGCGTTGTCTAGCAACACATCCACGCTACCCAACTAATAGAAATAGTCATCTGACAAAGCTTGTGAAAGTATTGTCTCATCCCATAGTCTCTATATCCAGATTGGGCATGAGACATACAAGTCACACTCGTATAGCCAATCCATAGTTTCTCGATTATAGGAATAGTCTTATCCATGCACATAACATCAATATCCTATATTGATTTATCCGAGTCTGGCATGACATTCTATTAGCACCATCCCTCGAGTGGCCGTGGATATTTACTCCCGTTATGTAGGAGGGACAAATTCTATTTACGTCACTACCATATCTCTAAGCTTTCTTCCTTATTGTATCCGACTAACGCCTTTATTATTACCCAGTTACGGTGTAGCGTTTGACGATGTCAAAACACAATAGTCCACAACTAGAGGATCTAGTGACTTCAAGTCTAAGGATTACAATAATGTTGTCACTACAAGAAGCACTTGTGACTTTACATAACTCGTATGTTGCCTTCTCGTTATGGGTCAATCCAGTATGCTATTTCTCCTAATACATACCCATGTGTTGTATCATGATATCTTCGTATCAATCCAACCCCATACTAGTCTATAGTTGATCGTCTTGTTAATCTATATAATTGACTAGGTATATTTATGTTAAACAACATATTTTCAATCAAATGACTATAATATATTAATATCTCCATAAATAATACAATGAATGTTTATAGCCAAAAAACACTATTCATACTAAAAATATTTCCTCTATGGCACCTATTCCAACAGTCTCCCACTTGCACTAGAGCCAATCTGGACCATCCTGCCTGTTCATAGATCTACTGTGCCCTTCATTCTTGCGCTGAACAATCGGATTTGTGAGCGGATTTAACATATTCTCATATGTAGGAATCTTGCATATCTTCACATCTCCTATATCGATGATATCTCGAATAAGATTGAACTTCCTGAGTACGTGTTTGGATTTCTGTTGTGACCTGGGTTCCTTTGATTGTGCGATCGCCCCAGTGTTGACACAATACAACTCTATTGGATCCACAATGCTAGGAACCACACCAAGTTCTGTAATTAAATTACTTATCCAAACAAATTCCTTTGATGCGCCACTCGCAGCAATGTACGCTCAATTGTAGAATCAGCAACCGTATCTTGCGTGGAACTCTTCCGGCTCATAGCTCCTCCATTCAGGCAATACACAAATCCCGACTGCGATCTGAATTATCTCTCTCGTTTTGGAAGCTTGCATTCAAGTAACCCCTTACATGCATGACACGATTTCTTACATTTATGCGCAAGTGCACGATCAAGTAATATAGGGGTGGTATTTCAACCCCGAGTTATCGATCCCACGAGGACAAGCTTGAGATTATTTAATTAAGCGATTAATTTAGCGTACTGTAACTTGGAGGAAGAGATTGCGATTTAAACGTTTGTCACCCTCAAACAGGTGACTAAAATAAAATAAACAAACTAAACTAATATTTTTGGGTTTTTATTTTATTAAACAAATATGAAGAAACTAGGCAATCTCTAGATCACCTAGGGCTGTAGACGATTTCTGGATTAGCTATGTAACACTTTAATCCTATTGTAGTTAAGCCGGGTAATAGTACTGACAATCTCCTCTCGGTCTCATGTCGTTCTACGTTACGGTTTACTTGGTGTCCTGCCGGTCCACCTACATCTACCGGTCCGTTCTAGTAGGGTAACTACAGTGCACAGAATGATGTCCTGTCAGACCACCACGACACGAACACCTCACTATCTCCTACCAAATCTACCCACTAAGGCCAATCCTACACTCTTATCTTCTCAGTCTCCGTGATTAAGGATTGTTGTTCATATCTCATAACAACTAAGTCTAAGTCGCTCTCATGCACTCGCTAGCGAATTAACAAGTCTGGTTGATCACTTCCTTCTTGTCAAGGATTAAGCATAGTATATGAACAATTAGTTAAATCAAATATTAACTTTAAGAAAGATTACAATCTACGAACACCTAATTCCGATGAATATCAATTCTTAACATAGTCGTGTCAATAGACTACGTTCATTACAAAGTTCGTGAAATCAAACTTCACCCATTAGATCAAAATCCAAAAGCATGAGACAAGTCTAAAATCCAGAAAACATTACGTCTACATAACCCTAGGCTCTCTATGGAAGCCTAGCAAAACGTCTAGCTACTAATAACAATCGTAGAAAAACAATATAATTTCTCCATAAAATTGATGAAAAGATAAGACAAAGAAATGAAACGGTGAAATCTCCGGTTTGGGGATGATCCCAATCGATCTCCTCAGCTCCCTTGCGTCTCTCTCTTCCTCCGTATGCGTGAATGACCCCTCTTGGTCTTCTATCCCGTTTTAACCAGTTGGGGGCGAGTATTTAATGTACAATTTCCGAAATTGCATTTCTGCCCCTCCAGTTTGTAATTTTTCAACAGAATCGTAAGTTGATCTTGTGAGGGCCATTACTCTCTCACCCGGACTCCGGTTAAGGTCCATGACCTATCGTTTGAAAGCTATTTGAGTCTACTTTCATTTGGAACTGGTCTCAATCCCAATTTAATTTCATAACCCAAGATATCTTCAGATTAGTGCAAACAGGTCATCCTAGCTCCTCCAATTCAACTTCTCTTTACTCCACTTGTGCTTCCGTTGTTTCCGAAGTTCGTTCCATGCCTCCTATAAACCTATTAGCATCCGTTCCTTCCAAGAAAACATGACTAAACATAAAAACAGATTATATTTGACAAATGAGAATAAAATTTCCCGGACTAACAATAAAGCGCATTTGAAGCATCATGTGATAAAACGCAACATATTCTCAACAATTAAGCTCAAATCACTCGTGATAATGTGGAAAAATGGAGGTAATAGATAGATCCTAAAAGGCGCTATCAAACTACCCCACACTACCTTCTTACTTGTCCCAAGCAACACTTGCTTCCAAGATTCACATATATCTTTACTTTGCCTTTGACACAACGACTCAAACATTGGACTATGCAATCTACATGACTTTCAACAATGCAACTCGATTATAAACAATGCAGTGAAGTAAAGAACATATTTTTTTCTTTTTAGTTAGAGATTGGGAACCTCTCTATCACAAAACGAAACCATCAAATCCTCACAAGCTCACTTTGAAATTTCACAACACGTAGCAAGAAATATGATATGATGATCCTATTCACAAACTCACCAAGGCGTCCCCAAACATCCACCAAATCATTCCAAGACACGGAACGTCTTTTGACTCAAGGTGTCTAGGCATCTCAGACTCTAAATGATCTTCCTTCGCCAAGTCATTTGAGGTTTTCAGACCCTCTTAGCCGTTATTGCTTTGAACGCAAATTGTCCCATTGCTGGGAGACACAACTCCTGTGATATACGGCTTGACTTTCGTTTCCCCCTTAAGCTCTACGTTTGATTGAATCCAAATTTTCCGTGCACACGAAAGCACATTAGGTTTTTTTCACCTTTGAAGCTCAAAATTTTATTTATATTTCATTTTCTTTCTATTTTCTCCTCTGTTTTTTTACAACCATGCAATAGAGCTTAAGAGTGTGGGCTTTTTCGGATTTTCTCTTAGAACCACCTTAAGAGATGGTGGTGTACGCTCCCCGGCTTCGCTTAGGCCGAAGACTCGTACCACATGAAACCGACTCTACACGAAGGTCCACCCCAGATTCTAAGAGTCCACATATTTCCACCGGAAACAGAATAATCAATCGCTTAGAGACTCAATTCTCCTAGCACAGTAAAGGAGTCAAAAGTATGCCCTTAATCTACCTTCACCTTTCCCTAGATACCCGGAACATCCCTTCGTGAGTCTTGTGCACAAACCGCTCACTATCTCTCAAAAACTCAAGAGTTAATCTTGTAGTTGGGTTTGCAAGGAGCAAAACCCAACAAAACTTTCAATATGGTTGAGTTTTGGGTTTTGGGTGTGTAGGTGTTCTTGAAGTTTGAGAGGAAGAGGATGAAGAAAAGGAGTGTTTGATCCGAATTGGGGTGGGGAAGATCAAAAGTCCGTTTTTTGGCTCATAAATACCCCCCCAAAGTCTCAAAACTACCCTAAAAAATTGGGCAGGCCGACCCATTTCGGCCCGAAATGGTGGCCGAAATCACTGGAACTTGCCATTTTGTTTTTTCTCTAACTTCTTCATCCGACATCCGTTTTGCGCGATTCTTGCACCGATGGACTCCATATTCAACGAGGAATCTCTTTTTGCTTAGAAAATTCCCAAATCCGGGGAATTTTCCGTTTCTTCTCAAATTCTCTCTCATGTGCAAGAATCTCGCCTAAAAAAGCTCTTGAACTCTATCCCCACTCAGGATTCCGATACGTGCAAGCCCGGTGTAACAACTCGCTCCATGATCCTCACGAACAATAAGATACTCCTCAACCCCAAGTATCATGCAAAATTCTTCCATTTAGCCAGTTTTTCCTCATTTTGCGTGCAAAGTCATGCACACGCATCAAGAAGGGAAATTCGGAGTAGTCTTTGGTACCTGTGTCCTGCACACTCATAGAAAATATTAAAACGACTCTCTCTCACCCCTCACAGTTAAGTATGGAGAACTAAATACGAAAATAAAATAACAAATATCCTACTCTACCTTGGGTTGCCTGTCAAGAAGCGCTTGTAATTTAAGGTCGACGGCCTGACCCAGTTACCTCAACCGACATGGATAGTGGATGAAAACTCAACTCTCCGCTTCTTCTTCTTCCACCATCATTTCTCAATGAATTTCTTCTCAAGGGCACGCCTGTGCTTCGAAGATGGTGGACAATTGTAGAAGCTAACCCCTTTCATCTTACACTTTTTCTTCTTAATCAGCTTCCACAAAGTACTAATGGGCTCAAATTAATCTCTAGCCATGAAATCATCCCAGTATTAATCCTTCGGTGCTAAAGGCTCTTCACTGAACACATGCATTTCATCCACACACCCACACTTGAAGATTTCCAACCCCTCGATTATGGCATATAGATCGTCAATAGGATAGCCAATAGAACAAGAAATTGGAATTTTGCAATCACGTTCTTTCCCAAAAGACTCTCCACACACAAGTCTTTTCAACTCATTGCGGACTAGATTTATATTATATATGGAAAAGTCTTTAAAATCTAAGTAGGGTCTTTTACCTCAATTGTAATGGAAACTATTTCTTCGCCATCTTCATCATCAGCACACCACAAGCTCTCAATGTATGTGTCATCCCAATCATGCCAAGGCTGTGAGATAATTGGAGATTCCCTTACACAAAGCATTGCCTCTTCCAATGTTGGACACACAAGTCCACCCTAGCCCGAATTGGAGTCTGAGTCCTCATAAATGGAAAAGTCCACAACAGGTTCATGGACATTGCACTCTTCGCTCGGCTCAGGTACCTCTTCTTCCACAACAGCATCTTGCGATGCGGATTCACATTCTTGCTCCATCCTAGACATAAATGTCCTTTTCATCGCTAGGACAACTGGTAGCCAATTAAGTTCATCCAAACCATCTTCTGATGGTGACCAGAGAGGATCAATTAGGGGATCAATGTGTGGCATAGAGTCCTCTCGAGGATCTTTTGTAACTAGGGACATCCTTGTGGCGCGCTCTTGTATTTCCTTAATAATAGTACACAAGTCTGTCATGCTAGATGATGAGTCCTCTTGATGATGATGAAGATGCGGTGGATCGAATATGCATTCGTCTTCATACCGGTGATCCTTCTTGCATTTATATCACCGTATCGTTGAGCATGTGTCATCATTGTGCCAAACTCTGCATTTAGCACAGTAGTAGGGGTAATTAGAGAACCCCACATAATCCTCGTCGCTCCACATGCTCATTACGTCTCCTGCTGCTTGTGTTCCTGTGAAAACAAACTCACAAGATACCATGAAGCAAAGAGATAGAAAAAAATTGAACAAACACAAAAGTACTCAAAACTAACGCCTAACTAAATAATCTACCACTGTCCCCGGCAACGGCTCCAAAAACTTGACACGAATTCTCACGTGTATGCGCAAGTGCACGGTCAAGTAATATAGGGGTGGTATTTCAACCCTGAGTTATCGATCCCATGAGGACAAGATTGATATTATTTAATTAATTGATTAGTTTAGCGTACTGTAACTGGGAAGAATAGATTGCAATTTAAACATTTGTCACCCACAAAGAGGTGACTGAAATAAAATAAACAAACTAAACTAATATTTTTGGGTTTTCGTTTTATTAAACAAATATGGAGAATAGGGCTGTAGATGAATTCCGGATTAGCAATGTAACACGTTAATCCTATTCTAGTTAAGCCGGGTAAGATTACTGACAATCTCCTCTTGGTCTAATATTGTTCTACGTTGCTGTTTACTTGATGTCCTGTCGGTCCACCTACATCTACAGGTTCGTTCTAGTAGGCTAACGACAGTGCACAGAATGATGTCCTCTCAGGCCACCACCACACGAATACCTTACTATCTCCTACTGAATCTAGCCACTAAGGCCAATCCTACACACATCTATTCTCAGTCTCCGCGATTAGGGATTGTTTTTCATATCTCATCACAACTAGGTGTAAGTAGATCTTATGCACTCGCTAGCTAATTAACAAGTCTGGTTAATCACTCCGTTCTTGCCAAGGATTAAGCATAGTATATGAACAATTAGTTAAAACATATATTAACTTTAAGAAAGATTACAATCTAGTAGTAACACCTAATTCCGATGAATATATGTTCTTAACATAGTCGTGTCAATAGACTACGCTTATTAACAAGTTCATGAAATCAAACTTCATCCAATAGATCAAAATCCAAAAGCATGAGACAAGTCTAAAATTTAGAAAACATAACGTCTACATAACCCTAGGCTCTCTGGAGAAGCCTATCAAAACATCTAGCTAATAATAAAAATTGTAGCAAAACAATATAGTTTCTCCATAAAATTGATGAAAAGAGAAGAGAAAGAAATCAAACGGTGAAATCTCCGGTTTGGGGATGTTCCCAATCGATCTACTCAGTTCCCTTGTGTCTCTCTCTTTCTAAGTATGAGTGAATGACCCCCTCTAGGTCTTATATCCCGTTTTTACCAGTTGGGGGCGAGTTTTTAATGTACTTTGGCTGAAATTGCATTTCAGACCCTCCAGCTTGTAATTCCCCGACAGAATTGTAATCTGATCTTGCGCGGGCCATTACTATCTCACCCGGGTTTCGATTAAGCTCCATGACCTATTGTTAGAAAGCTCTTTGAGTCTACTTTCTTTTGGAACTGGTACACTCCCAAATTCATTGTAGAATTCAAGATATCTTCAGATTAGTGAAAACTGGTCATCCTAGCTCCTCCAATTCAGCTTCTCTTTACTCCACTTGGGCTTCTGTTGTTTCCTAAGTTCGTTCCATGCCTCCTATAAATAGATTAGCATCCGTTCCTGCCAAAACATCATGAAAAAACATACCAAGCGATTATATTTGAAAAATAACAACAAAATATGCATAGAAACACCCGGACTAACAATAAAGCGCACATGAAGCATCAAGTGATAAAACGCAACATATTCTCAACAATTAAGCTCAAATCACTCGTGATAATGTGGAAAAATGGAGGTAATAGATAGCTCCTAAAAGGCGCTATCAACTCAACTCTTCCTCCCATCCATCGATCAAGAGCGCATCCTTAGTTCTTCTCAAGTACTTTAGGATGTTCATGACCGCTATCCAGTGAATCTCACCCGGATTAGACTAATATCTGCTTCCATACTCAATGTGTATGACACATCTGGTCTAGTACATAAAATGGCGTACATGATGGATCTTATGGCCGAGACATAGGGTACCCTACTCATGTTTTCCTTTTCAATCTCATTGGAAGGACAATCACTCCTTCGAAAGAGTAATTCAATGCGACATGGGCAAGAATCCCTTCTTGGAATATTGCATTTGAACCGATCCAAAACCTTGTCTATATATTTACTTTGACTAAGGCCTAGAATCTTCCTTGATCTATCTCTATAGATCTTGATACCAAGTATATAAGCTGCTTCTCCTAAGTATTCATTAAGAAACACTTTCCTAGCCGATCTTTCACAGAATGCAGCATGGGAATTTTTTTTCCAATGAGTAGTATGTCATCCACATACAAGACCAGAAAATCAACAGAGCTCCCACTAACCTTCTTGTAGACACAATATTCATCTTCGTTCTTGATGAAGTCAAACTCTTTGACTACTACATGAAAACGTTGACTAAAACTCCTAGAAGCTTGATTCAATCCGTAAATGGGTCGTTGTAACTTACAGACTTTATTTTCATGATCTGGATCCTCAAAACCCTCAGGTTGTGTCATGTACACATCCTCGAGGAGGTTTTCACACAGGAACGCTATTTTGACATCCATCTACCAAATCTCATAATCGTAGTAAGCTGCAACAACAAGTAGGATTCGCATGGATTTGGCCATTGCGAGTGGTGAAAAGGTTTCATCATAGTCTATACCATGAACCTGTCTAAATCCTTTTTCCACCAATCGGACCTTATAGGTAAACACATTACCATCCATGTCAGTCTTCTTATTTAAGACCCACTTGCACCCAATGGGTCGTGCCCCTTTGGGTGGTTCCACCAAAGTCCATACTTTCTTGGTATACATGGATTCCATCTCATATTCCATGACCAGCCGCCACTTCTGAGAGTCACCCCTTTCATGGCCTCTACATAGGTAGTAGGCTCATCATCTATGATCAACGTGTCACCAGAATCAGTCATGAGAAGATCATACCTCTCTGACTCCTGGCGCACTCTACTGGTCCTATGAAGCTCTTGTGTTATTTGGAAAGGTTCCTCCACAACATTTTATGGTTCATGTTCATGTTCCATAGTAGGATGAGTAGTTTGTGGTTCTTGAATTTCTTCAAGTTCTACAGTTTCCCACTTGCTTCTTTAGAGACAAATTCTCTTTCTAGAAACACGTTGGTCCGAGCAACAAACACTTTGCTCTCAGTTGAATTGTAGAAGTAAGATCCCTTAGTTTTCTTAGGGTATCCCACAAACTTACGCTTACCCGACTTAGGCCTGAGTTTGTCTGATTGTAAACGTTTTGCATAGACATCGCAGCCCCAAATCTTCATGAATGACACTGTGGTACGCCTCCAACTCAATATCTTATGTGGGTGTCTTCATGACCGATTTAATGGTATGCGGTTAATGGTGAAAGATGTACTGAATAGAGCATAGTCCCAAAATGATAATGGAAGATCACATCATAGATCAAACCATGTATAACAATGTTCGATTCCTCCTCTCGGACATGCCATTCCATTGTGGCGTTCTGGGTGGAGTGAGTTGGGATATTATCCCAGTCTCTCTCAGATATTGTCAAACGCTTGGCTTAAGCACTCTCCTCCACGATCCGATCGTAGAGACTTGATACTTTAGCCAAGTTGCTTCTCTACTTCATTCTTGAACTCCTTGAACTTTTCAAAGGATTCAGATTTGGCCTTCATAAGGTATACAAATCCATATCTACTGAAATCATCAGTATATATAATGAAGTAGACATAACACCCCTGGAAGGCGCGGCAAATGGCCCTTACACATCAGTATGCACGAGCGCCAATTGCTCACTAGTCCTCTCACATTTCTTATTGAAAGGGGACTTTGTCATTTTTCCCAATAAACAAGCCTCACATGTCTAATATGATTCAAAATCAAATGAGTCCAGAAATCCATCCTTTTGGAGTCTAGATACACGTTTCTCGTTTATGTGGCTTAAGCGACAGTGCCATCGATAAGCATGATTTAAATCATTAATTTTAATCCTCTTGGTATTAATGTTATAGACTGGATTATTTAGATCAAGGATATATAATCCATTAAATAATTGCGCACTACAATAGTGAATACTATCAAAATAAATGGAGCAACAATTGTCCTTTATTGAAATAGTACAACCTTCCTTGTCCAAACAAGAAGTAGAAATAATATTTCTGCTCATAGCAGGCACAAAATAGCAATAATTTAAATCTAAAACTAATCTTGAAGGCAGAGACAACTCGTACACGCCTACAGCCAATGCAGCAACCTTTGTTCCATTCCCAACACGCGGATCTATCTCCCCTTTAGCCAATCTTCTAATTCTATTTAGATCCTGCACATTTCAAAAAATGTGTGATCCACATCCAGTATCCAATACGCAAGATGAAGAGCAAGTAAGATTGAGATGTATAACAAAAATACCTGGTGGTGGTGGAATTACTATTACAAGCCTTTTGTCTTCCAGATACTTTGGGAAGTTCCTCTTCGAGTGTCCAGGCTGACTACAGTAGTGACAATCACCTTTAGTCACACCCTTGGCAACACCACCAACAGGCTTAAGAGCAACTTCCTTGGATTTAGCAAATGTCTTTACTTTTCCTTTGGAGGTAGAGGCAAACCTTTGGCCCTTACCTTTATGCACCATCATTATGGCCTTGCCCTTTCCCTTGTTGGTTCTTTGTTCAGCTGTGCTCAACAAATTGACTAGATCTGACAGATGTTTCACGATCTCGTTCATGTTATGGTTCATGATGAACTATCCATAACTCTCATGCAATGATTGCAAAACGAGATATGTTGCCAACTCTTGACCCACCGAAAACCTTAGTCTATTGAAATTCTCCATGTACCCGATCATTCGGAGTACATGAGGTCCCATTGGGTTTCTCTCTGACAGATGACATTTGAACAATGCCTTGGAGACTTCATACCTCTCAACCCTTTCCTGCTCTTGGAAGAGCTTCTTCAAGTGAATGATCATATCAAATGCAACCATGTTCTCGTGTTGCTTCTGGAACGCAGAGGTCATGGTGCAAAGCATCGGGCGGGCAACATCATTAGCATCATCAACGAACTTTTGATGTGCCTTTAGGGCTGCAGCGGTATTGTTCTCTGGGGCGTGGGGAACTTCCTCCTCTAGAGTAACAGCTTATTTTTCTGCTTGAGAATGATTCTGAAGTTCCTATACCAGTCTAGGAAGTTGGTACAAGAAAGCTTGTCCTTCTCAAGGACAGAGCGTAGGGAATGTGATGAACTCGATGAGTTCGTTGCCATTGGAATACAAGAAAATGAGAAATATACAAGTTTTAGTATTTTCTGAATAGATAACTGTATTTACTAATGTCTAGATTATTAAACATAGCTCCCACTATTTTTCTCGGATTAATAACCATCAATATTAATGCGGAAAATATCATTATATTTTCTAGTGGGTGCCAAGATCCATATTTCACTTCTTTTGAGCTTGCTTTGGCAGATCACCCAAAATTAGTTATTTAGGTAGGAACAATTTTCAATTGAATCCTTATGCAACTCTTTGTTCAATTAAATAAATAACTCCTTATTTATCCATCCCTTGGATAATCCCATTTGGTTGCCTATCGGCTTTTAATCTCATTAAAATCACCTAGTTGTGTCTAACCTCTTTCTTAAACAATTGCACATTATTTGTTTGTGCCAACGCAACACAATCATGACAAATCAAGTCCCTCTGCTTTGCCACGCACGAGTTTGATAATTATGACCCTGAAGAGTGTTGAAATAACGAGAAGGCAAAACGCAATACTAAATTGAGGAATTTTCTTTTTCAATTTTAAAATGTTTTGCTGATCCATATCAACTGATCTACTTATTTTGAGTTGGGAAAACTCACAAATAAAAGATACAGGTTGTTTAATTATCTTACTATCAATTTTCATGCATCATCCATACACCAACAAAAAATTAATAAGAAAATAAAATAAACACCCACAAAAGAAAAATTAACGTGATGTGGATATGGCCTCTAAGCTAAGATAATATCTAGCCAGTGAGAATATCTATGAACCCTAACAAAATAGCAAGCTCATCTCCATGTGCCTCCATCTTTTGGTCCATCGTCCATAGCTCGTGGATTGCTCCGTTTTGTTGTCCTTCGTTCTTAAGGCATATTTTTCTCCATGTCTTGACTATTATCTATTTTATCTAATTCTACCTAAAATATAGACTAAATAAAAATATCTCACAAGTTGAGAAAAAACCGATTCGCAGACCGTGAAGCTTAATTAACTATTACATTAAATTGATCAGCTCGCAGGCCGTAAAACAAACCACAAAATAAACATCAACATCAAACCACAATCTAAGGCTATATCCAATCACCATGCAACAAGCACTTAAACAGTTAAAATCCAATTTTAACGCACCTGGTCAATTTTTAACTGTTTTTGGATGTGCTAGGGTCAAAAAAGTCCAATAGGACTTGCCTTGGCTTTGCCCGAAACCTGAAAGGACCTTAGGCCGGTCGCGATAGCCCCACACACGGCTAGGCCATGCGCTAGGCCAGCCCGAGCCCTTGGCCATTCCATAGCTTGGGTGGCAAGGCAAGGGGGCAGTCTTAAAGGGGGCGCCAAACCTCCTATGGAGTTGTTTCCAAAACAACTCCTTGCCTTGTTTCCCAAGTGTAGTTGTTTCCATACTTGAAAAAACTATTTTTCCAAGCATGTGACCAAAACCTAGCCGTCAAGATCCAAAACTTCACATCCTATGTGATTCAAACTCAGTAATAATTCACATCATAAGTAAAAATAGGTCTTGTTTATATGAATCATATTCAATTGTATCAATTATTCTTATTTTGTCCATTTTATGCGATAATTTAAAGTGTAAAACAGCATAAATCGTAACACATAAACTGTGTTATGCTCTACGACTTGTGGCTCTGATACCACTGTAGGGTTTTTATAACGGATACGCAGCGGAATAAACAGTAACTAATCCATTCAAGAACCTCGAAGGATCACAAGTATAGATCACATAATGATAGTAAGAGTTCAAGTATCAAAATACCTTTTGGTTCTCCATTGATGACTTCACTCGTGAAAAAGTATTCACGTCTCTATGGCTACTCCAATCCTAGGATTAAATCCGGATGCTTCAAGACTTTGTGATAGCTAGGATTGAAGGAGGAAGAGGAAGAATATCAAGATCACGAAAAACGGAGCTAGGAGGGGCGGTCTTACTTGGTGGCCGACGGGGCGAGGGGCGGCAAAGGGGGGCTTCAGCCTCCTTTTGTTGCACTCTGTCTCCTTGGTTTTCTCTCCTACTCAAGTTATTTTATGAGCATTAGTTGTGTGTAGAGAAAATAAGCAAGGAGTGTTCTTTATATAGTCCAACAACTCCTTGTTTACTACAAAAAGACCCCTCTCCTAATCCTACTAATGTACGGATTAGTCTAACATGCAAATTAGTCCTACTAAGTTTTCAAGTAGTTGCGTATTGATCCTTCTATTTAATTAATGGTATTAGTTACTTCCCAAGTCCGGTCTAATCCACAGGGAGTGTGACGCCATAGGTTTCTACTTAGTTGGTATTAACAATTTTCTAACATGGAGCGGCCTCTAGCTAGACATCCACGCTAGCCAACTAATAGAAATAGTCATCCGACAAACCTTGTGCAAGTATTGTCTCACCCCTTTGTCTCTATACCCGGATTGGACACAAGACATACAAGTCACACTCGTATATCCAATCCATAGTTTCTCGATCCTTGGAAAAGTCTTATCCATGCAGATATCATCATAATCCTATATTGATATATCTGAGTCTGCCCAGACATTCTATAAGAACCATCCCTCGAGCGGCCATGGATATTTACTCCCGTTATGTAGGAGGGAGAAATTATATTTACGTCACTACCAGCTCTAAGCTTGCTTCTTTATTCCAACTAACGCCTTTTTTATTACCCAGTTACGGTGTAGCGTTTGACGATGTCTGAAGGGGTGTACGGTAGGTAGAAATATAGGATCAATACTCTATAAGGGGGGTTGAAAAGAGTATGCCAACTTGTGCTAAAACTTGCAAGAAGAATGGTTTCAAAAGATTTGTAAAGAGATTCAAGGCCTTGAAATGAGTTTCAAGCCCTTGGAATGAAAACAGTTCCAGTATCAAAAGATAAGTCTATTTCAACGCCTTGAAATGAGTTTCAAACCCTTGAAATGAAACTGTTTTGAATGCTGCAAAAGACTAAGTATTGAACTGAAAAGTAAATGCAAGAGACACAAGGTAGGTGGAGTTCAGTCCACTGGGACCTATGTCTCTACCTCAAGGATCTTCTCCCTGCAGGATTTTCAACTCAATTATTATTAATCAACAACTAAGCCCAAGATCTCAAGCACAGAGTGATGCCTTACTCCGTTACAGCTTGTGGTTCTCACTAACCTATCTAGTACCTGCTCTATCTATCTTATTAACTATGAATTCTCTATTGTTCACCTTGAAAAATCCTTGAGAATAAGAACTAGAAATATTATCACAATAATAATGAAGTTCAGAAAAGAAGAACACTAAAACAGAATCTGCAGTGAGTATTCAGTGTTATTCAGATGCTTTTATTGAGATAAATGAATCTGCTTCTTTATTGTTTGTCAATCCTTGAATGTTTTTGAGTGTCTCTGCTAATTTTCCTGTTGCATAGCTTCAGCTTTCCCTCTTTTATAGAGCAGTTTGAAATGCAGATATTCAGAATCTTCTCATAACAAACTTCCCTATTTTGTAGCTCCAGCTTTAACTTCTCTAACAACTTCTCCAATGGATAGTTGATTATTATCTCCAATGATACCGATCTGATATTGTATAAACATTAGTTGGGAAACTACCAAACATAGAAGGACTGATTACAGAATCAAATCATCACAGAATTTCCCTTCCTACAAAACTTAGGTTAAATAAATCCTTTAAAATAGGAAACAAAATTTCACTGAAAAACTGAATCAAACAGATGGATTAGATACTGTTAAATGTGTTAAACTACGTTGTCTTTCATCATCAGGTATAAACTAATCAAGCCTTGAGCTACCAATCTGGCTTTGACCATGATTACCTTTACATTCTCATCTAACTTGTTTCTGAATACCCATCTGGTGCCAATGACAGACTGATTTCTTGGTGGAGGAACTAGATTCCAAACCTTGTTCATTTCAAACTCATTGAGTTCACTATGTCTTGCTTAATCCAGTCTGCTTCTTGTAATGCTTATTTCACAGTTTTAGGTTCTACAAGAGAAATAAGATCATTAAAGCACAAAGATTCTTCAACTGTTATCTGGTTTGAGTACCAGTGGTTGAATCAGAAATAATGTTATCAGCAGGATGAAATGAGATATATTTAAATATCTTCCTTAGTGTCCAAGGTTCAGGCTCTCCAATATGCTTTTCAAGTCTCTGAGAACGTGAAGTAGTAGCTTAATGTAGATAGTGCTTTCTACATAGGCAGATCTTAGCTACGTAGCGATCATCGAGCACACCTAGTTGTCCTCCACACACACTGGATCACCACCCGCGCTGATCCACGTGGGGGCTGCGAGACAGGGCCCTCTCATACCACCACACGGGACTTGTAGGGACTTAGTGGTTTGGAGGCTAGAGTATGTTCTGTCGCGCGCGAGCGACAACGAAGCCCGCACGCGACCCTCAGTAACTGCTTTGATAGATTTATGGCATGAGCTCCATAAACCCGGTCAACCTCATAACGGTTCCGGTATACACGGACGACGTACGTAACAGTCCCTATATACGCGGACTAACGTGCCGTTGGGTTAAGCTAATTAAGCCGCCATTAATGGGTGCATTAACCCACTACAACGGTCACATTCTCCGTTATATATAGGATCGTTAACCCTTCTATACAAGGGCGAATCACCAGAGATACGCGTAATCTCTGCCAAAATTCTGTCTCTCTCTCATACAGTGCTGTTGTCTTACTCTCTCCTTACACACAACACTACTCTTCCTGTGTTCTTTCTATCCCCTGCTCTTTGTGTATATTGAATCCTCCCTGCAGGATTATCTCGTACACATTTGGTGAACCCAACGTGAAACTTACCACTGCAAGCAACCATGTCTCAGAAAGACGACGTCAGTAACATATCGCCCTCCACGGAGACCATCTCGGGAGAGGAGACCCGTCACGCTTCTGCAGCCGCCAATGGGACTCCGAAGTTGGAGGCTCTAAACGCCACCATCCAGAATCAGGGAAAGGCCCTTCAGGCTCAATCCGCACAGATGGAGCGGATAATGGCCATCCTGGGAACCCTTGCTCCGAATCCTACATCGGGCACTGCTGTCTCTCAGGGAGGGGGAACCTCTACCACTCAGGGGACTGGGGTGGTACCAACACCACCTAACCCTAATTCGCAAACCCCACCAGCAATGGTGCAATTGCCCTCTGTTCAGGGGCAAACAGCCCAAATACCGCCCCTTACCACACACATTCCTCAACCACCAACTGTGGCACCCAGCCTCTCTTCACAATACCCCTTGCCTCCTCCTCCGGCACTGCTGGGCAACGTGACTTATACCCCTAGCCCAATTGCAGCATATTTGTCCCCGCTGGCTACAACCCTTCCTCCTGCTGCTGGGGGAAGCGCGCCAGAATGTATGACGTCGCTGCGGTGGCGCATAGAGACATTCCTGGCTAATCAACCGTTTGCAGACACCATTATCCCGAAGGTTGATAACGATCCGCCTATCCCACTTGAGATTTATCTCATGCCTTAACCCGCAGGGTATAAGGCTCCTAAGTGGGACAAGTTTGAATATGTCAACGGGAATGCCCACGAGCATGTCATGTGCTTCATCGATGTGATGGGACCATATGGGGCTGATCCCATGTTGCTGATGCGCGAGTTCCCTAAGTCTTTCTGAAATGTGGCCTACAAGTGGTATAGGACGTTGGAGGCCGGATCTGTCAAAACTTGGGACGACATGGTTCAGAAGTTCCGCACGAAGTTCTTCCAGGTGGAAGAGAAGGTTACAATGATTCATCTCTCCCGCATGTATCAGAAGCGCGAGGAAGATGGAGTTACCTTCATCAAGAAATTCCGGGCCAAATCCTTGGAGTGCAGAGATGAGGTGCTTGAGGGCAGGCTTGTGGAGATATGTCTACGAGGCATGCGAGATGAGTACAAAGGTATGCTGATCAACCTACAAACTCCTACCTTCTCAAATTTGATTGAATGCACGAAAGACATAGAGCCTATAGTGGAGAGGCAGAAGAAGATGCACGCCCCTGAACGACCCTCGGGGGGAACTACTTTTAAGATTGGAAGATTTAGCTATTAGAGGGGGCGCGAAGCTGAGGTTAATACAGTTTCACCGCACAAGCAGCCCAGAGTCATGGACTCAGACGCGCCACCCCTACCATGCTCGATAGAGGAATAACTGACTTGTGCAAACAGTGGCGTAAAGATGGAATCTTGCCTCCGCTCGAAAGGATACCCTCTAAGGAGATGATGAGGGACCCGAAGTGGTGCGAGTGCCACGGGAAAATTATGCACCCCACAGCTGACTGCAAGAAACTCAGGCACATGGTGAGCCGAAAAATGAAGGACGGCGAGTTGATTGTCAGCAATCAGAGGCAGGACGTGCGAAGCAACCCGCTGCCAGCTCATGCGGAGCAAGAGCCGAAAGGTAAAGAGGTAGCCATGATCGCGATTATGGATCTTGAAGAGATAGCGGAAGACGGCTTGCCTATCATTGCTGAAATTCACAATGATGAGGACTATAGCATAGATACGGAGGACGAGCGTGCCGACCGAATGAAGGGGTCGCACGGGTTCGGCAAGTTCTTTGACGAAATGAACTTTTCGGAGAAGTTCTGGAAAGAGATGACAAAGGCGATTCTAAGGGTAGCAGAAGACTTTGAGGAATACATCGTGGTATCCAATGGAAAATTTGTTAGGGCGTCTCGCTCTACGGAAAAGGTTATGACCTTCTCCGCAAGTGACAAGAAGACGAAATCGAGCCACCAGAAGCCTTTGTACGTGACGGCAGTGATTAATGATGTCGAATTCAAGAGGCCATTTGTTGATGGAGGAGCAGCCGTGAACGTGGTCTCGCTCAACACTTTAAAGTTGGCAGGAATCCCGGAGAAGAAGATTGTCAGACGTCCATCCCCGCTGATGGGATTCGTGAGTGATTCCAGAATGACGATAGGATGGATTCGTCTGGGCGTCCAGATTGGAAAAATCAAATGTTCAGCCAAATTCTACGTCATTGATGCGAACACTACGTATCACATGATCATAGGGCGAGCTTGGATTCATCGTTTCGACGCAGTCCCCTCGACAGCTCACCAGGTGATGAAGGCCATCTGGAATGACAGGTTAGTGGAGATACCGGCTTCGGTAAACCCCTTCAATCTAAATGAGGAGCACCTCACTGAAGCAGTGTGGTTTACTGAAATGGCGGACGAGCAAATGCCGGGGCCGTTTAACCCAGCTCCTTTGCCTCGATGGGAAGACATTGAGGATCAGTAGCCAGCGGGGGGTAATGGTGACAAGGGAGGAAGCTAAGGAAAGAGGCACCGCCGGTCGCCTATCAAAGAAAGAACGTGTACACTCTGAAAAGAGTTGTAAAACATGATCTCGCAGGCAAAGATATAGAAAGATTTTATTCCAATTGAAAGAAATGCTACCACATATGAAGGTGCGCGGGGGTACTCCCATTCGAGCATGGGGATATCCCAGAGAAAATGGATCAAGTCGAGCATGTCAAACCAACATCAGAGGTTTCAGAGGAAAAGCTGAAAGAAGCACCTGAATGCATGGAGGATACGCCGAAACCTTAGAAGCAGGATCTGAAGGAAGTGTTCCTGAGCTCAGGCGAAGAGAACTAAAGGCCTGTCTTTCTGAGTGCAGACCTCACAAGCGAGGAAGAAGCTAGATTGTTGCAACTGCTGACTGAATACAAAGATGTGTTTGCCTAGGAATACGATCAAATGCCTGGTTTGGACACGAGCATCACTATGCACAGGTTAGATGATATCCTAGGATCTAAACCAGTAAAGCAAAGTACGAGAAGCTTCAGGCCAGAGATAAATGTGAAAATCAAGCAAGAAATCGTCAAGCTGTTGAATGCCAGGTTCATCGAGCCGAATCATCATCCCACCTGTTTGGCTAACATTGTGCCTGTGGTGAAGAAGAATGGGCATCTTCGCATATGTGTAGACTTTAGAGACCTCAACCGCTTCTGCCCCAAGGACAATTTTCCGCTGCCCAACATCAATTTTCTCATTGATTCTACTGCGGGTCATCGGATGTTTAGCTTCATGGATGGTTTTAGTGGATACAACCAGATCAAGATGGATCCTGAAGATGCACAAAAAACCGCGTTCATCACGCCGGTAGGAGTCTTTAATTACACGGTTATGCCGTTTGGACTCAAGAACGCAGGCGCGACCTATCAGCGAGCAATGATGGCTCTATTTCATAACATGATGCACCAGGAAGTGGAGTTCTATGTTGATGATTTGGTTGTCAAGTCCAAAGAGGAAGCGGACCATTTGGGGGACCTGCGGAAGGTATTCGAAAGATGCAGAAGTTTCCAGCTAAAGATGAATCCCATGAAGTGTGCATTCGGAGTGACCTCATGGAAGTTCTTGGGATGCGTAATACATCGCCAGGGCATGGAGCCTGACCCCGCAAAGGTATCGGCCATCACTAGCATGACGGCACCAGACAATCAAAGCACTTTGAAGTCATTCTTGGGGAAAATATCTTACCTGCGGAGATTCATTCCAGCAAACGCAGAAATAACCTTCTGCTTTAGCAATCTCCTCAAGAAGAATGCTGTGTACAATTGGAAAGAGGAACATGAGGCCGCATTCGGAAGGCTAAAGGACCTGCTGACATCGCCAAGGGTAATGATCGCACCACAGCTTGGATCGTCGCTTATGTTGTATCTGACGTCGACAAAGAAGTCTATAGGGGCACTTTTGGCTCAAGAATATGAAGGGCAAGAAAGGCCGATTTATTACATTTCTCGCATAGTGCAATCAGCCGAATCAAGGTACACAGATATCAAACGCCATTGCCTGGCCCTATTCTTCGTAATAGAACATTTAAAACACTAGTTTGCCTCGCACAAATTTGTGGTGGTTACAAAGAGCAACCCCATACGGTATCTCTTGACTCACACCTCTCCCGGCGGAATATTGGCAAAACGGTATATGACCATTTCACAATATGATATCACATGTGTTCGACCACGAGCAATCAAATCATAAGCAGTGGCGGATCTTCTGGCACAATTCCCGGATAACAACTATGAGCCCATGATCGAGGACGAACTAGAAGGACCTGAGATCTATGCAATTGAGTTACCTTACTGGACGCTTCATTTCGATGGATCGTCAACAAGGAAAGGGGGAGGAATTGGAATCGTGTTGACCAAACCAGATGGGGAGGTCATCCAAATGTCCACAAAACTTGACTTCCCGGTAACTAACAATGAAGCGGAGTATGAGGATCTCATCGCAGGCCTCTGTGCAGCCAGGGCATTGGAAGTAAGCAATTTGACGGTTATGGGGGATTCTAAGTTAATCGCCAAACAAGCTTCAGGCGAGTACGGATTAAAAGAGGTAAATATGTTACCCTATTGGACTTTGGTGCAGAAGATGGTACAACAATTCTGCGATGTCAGGTATGAGAACACGCCTAGAGCTGATAATCGGCATGCTGATGCTTTAGCCACTCTGGGATCTAAAGTTAATACGGATAAATGCCCTGCGAGGATCTCGTTTGAAGTCCGAATGCCACCAGCATTGACAGAGGACACATGCGAGGATGAGTCCATGGATGACGAAGACTGGAGAAAACCGATATTGCATGCAATTGCTGAGGGAACGAGCAAAGAGAATTGGGCATTCACTAAGGGGTACTGCATACATGATAATGCCCTCTACTACAAATGTCCAGGAGGAATACTCATGCGATGTGTCTCGCGACAGGAGGGGCAAGCGCTATTGGAAAAGATTCACCAGCACACTTGCGGAGAAAGTGAGGTGTCAATCTAGCGAAAAGCCCAAAGAAATGGGATTCATTGGCCGGACATGTCAACGGCTGCTGCGATAATTCAAGGAAATTGTGAAAGCTGCGCATTGATCAAGGATTCTTTATCAATCGCTTTGGTTGATGATGACACGGACTGGAGAAAGCCACTCTTCCATTTTCTCACAGAAGGAATTAAGTCTGAACAAAGAAAAGAGGTCGAGAAACTGAAAAGAGAGGCATCTCGATATGTGGTACAAGAAAACATACTCTGGCGAAGGGGTCATGAGGGTAATCTACTTCGATGCCTAGATAGCAAAGAAACGCAAGAGGTGATGGATCTCTCTCACCAAGTAGAGCATCAAGGGGGTGCGAAGCTATGCAGACAGCTCCTCACAGTTGGTTATTTTTGGCCCACCATGGAGGCAGATTGCCGCACCAAAGTAAAGAGATGCCAGGAATGCCAATTCAAGGGCAACCTCGTACATGCTCCTGCCGTAGACCTACACGCATTGGGATTGCCATGGCCATTCCACACTTGGGCTCTAGATTTCGTTGGCCCCATTCGACGAGCCTCACATGGGAACCAGTTCATCCTAACCGCGACCGAGCTATTTACTAAGTGGGTGGAGGCAATACCGCTCACGACAGCTAATGCGCTCGCGGTGGTCCATTTCGTTCAAGAAAACATCATATACAGGTTTGGAATCCCCAACACAATCCTTTCGGATAATGGCACACCTTTTGTAAATCGTCAAGTAGCCGCAAAGCTAGCGGAGTACAACATAAGAAAGGTCTGTTCCACTCCTTATTATCCAAAAGGGAATGGTCAAGCAGAAGCGACCAACAAGACACTGTTAGGAATTTTGAGAAAGATGGTCGCAGACGATCACAAGAAGTGGGCCGATTCTTTGAACATAGCATTATGGGAATATCGAACTTCGCCGAGGACTCCCACAGGAGTCTCCTCGTTCCTTTTATGCTATGGAGCTGAAGCTGTTGTACCAGCGGAGGTGAAAGTCGACTCTGCGAGATTGGCCTTTCATGCATTATATGACAATCAACGTGACCATGACTTGATGTTGTTGGAAGAAAAGCGAGAGCAAGCCAAGCGGGCTAACAAGAGGTATAAGGAGAGGATCGCTCGCGCGTACAACAAAACAGTCCAACATCGAGATTTCGCGGTCGGGGACCTGGTCTTGCGCGCTTCAGATCATTGCATGCGAGAGGTGGCCCATCCAAAGTTCGCAGCTAACTGGGAAGGACCGTTTGAATTTAAAGAAGTCTTTGGCAGTGGTTACTGCACAATACAGAGGCTTCATGGGAGTGCCACAACCCCAAGTCCGATCAATACGCACTAGATTAAAAAGTATTATCCTTAAACTCTCTCTCTTTACTTACATCGGATTCAAATGTCTATTAAAGTCTAGTACTGTGATAGACTCATGCATTGTTTCCTCCCATATGAGGAACTTGTAATCTTGCCTCTCCCATATGAGGGACTTGTAATTTTGCCTCTCCCATATGAGGGTGCTTATAATAAAAGAATTCTCCCATATGAGAAGAATTTTATTATCTTAGTCGTCTCTTATCATTTTATTTACTTCTCTGCTTATTTACAACAAAAGCCTATCTGCCAAAATAGCAGCCATAATGTACGATCCTATGCGATACAAAGCCTATCTTCCGAGATAGCAGCAATGTTCAAATACGATCTTAAGTGATCTAAAAGCCTATCTGCCTAGATAGCAGCCATAATGTATGATCCTATGCGATTCAAAGCCTATCTGCCGAGATAGCAGCAATGTTCAAATACGATCTTAAGTGATCTGAAAGCCTATCTGCCTAGATAGCAGCCAGAATACATGATCCCATGCGATCCAAAGCTTATCTTCCAAGATGGCAGAAATGATCTTAATTGATCTATAAGCCTATATGTTTCGTAATAAGCTACATCACTAACGTCCCATGCGACGCAAAACTTATCGGCTTGAGAAAAGCAATTATTTAGGCAAATTTTCGAATGCAAAAGGCGAAAGAAACATAACTTGTTTTATAGCCAACACACATGCGATATGACAATTTGTTGTATCAAACAAGAACAGGAAACGCTACAGTACACTTCATTAACAGTCAAAATGACTTACAATTTATCTGTCTAGATAACAGCTTACAAGCAAACGTTCATAGTAAGAAAATTCTTACTATAAAATGAACGGCCTACAAATGCTAACAAAAGCTATGCGACGCTATCGTTGAGGTCCTAGATCTTAACAAGGCTCTTAACTGGTCTTCTGCCCAAGAGATGTGCCAGATGAACCCCATGTCCAGGCGGATGCGGCGGTGAAGAACAAGCGGAGAACAACTCCTGGGGCAGAAAGCTTGTTGTCCACGGAGACGAGCGCCATGGCTCGTCACACCTTGTTCAAGAACGTGGAGGCAAATACTTCTCCTCCAGAAAAGCTGGAGGAGAAACACTCCATTCATTACGTGTCGGTAAAAAGGTCAGTATGGAACTGCACCTCGCCGGAAGGCAGCCGGAGATACGACCTGCAAACATAATAGACGAAGAAGAATCTTCGTACAAACATGAGGTATTATGTATATCTTCTTCAAAGTGGTCATAAAGATCAGTAAGCTTTATCAAGAAGATCTTGTGAGCTATTTCTATGGCACAAGGCACAAACTCAGATTTCACTACTTGAAATTGCCATGAATCAACAAAAGACAAGCATTGAAGCCAGCAGTCGTAAGGAATCATGGCAAGCCACATTTTGGGATGAAGAACCCAAGCCGCAAGAGGCAGGTTAGACTTTAGGGGGACTCTTCAGTTCCCTAGCTGAGTTAGCAAAGCTTGGAAAACGGGTAAGAATCAATTACTTACGTCTCAAAAGAGGTAAAATTTAATTACCCTACTAAAGGCTATGACGATTTCGTAGCACGCCCTAATTAATGACGGAAGGTCATAATAAGGATGGGCTTCCCAAAGAAATCGTGCCGATCTAATAAATCATTAGCGCGATAATCAAGGCAGATACGTCACCATGTGACGTCATAATTGATACGCATCAAGATATTCGTGCAAATTCCCAAAAGGGCAAAACGGGACATAGCGTCCCAGATAAAAAAGGGGGGGGGAGAAGCACTAGGATTACAATAATATTTTGTTTTAAACAAATATTTTTGTTTCTAAAATAAATCCTTGATCAAAGGGTCTTCTGGAGAAAACGAGAGTGATGCCTCTCTTACTTGGTCCACTTCTCGCTTCAGCTGTTCGTACTTGGCATTCATCGCATGAAAGAGGTTGACAGCTTCTTCTGCCTTCTGCCTTTGTTCCTCTACCTTTCGTCATTCAGATGCGAGGTTGTGGAAGCCGCGTTTCAAATTCATAGCTGCGAGAATTTGGGTGATCCTGTTGAGAAGGTACCCAAAACCTAGCTTGCCTTGAACTTTAGCTTGAAGCCCTTTGCATGTGCTAAAGAGCAGCTGCGCACTATTAGGAGAAATGGTCGCAGGAGTGGCCACAGAAAGCTGCTCCAGAATCGAAATGGCTTCGGTCAGGAAAAGCCTCCTTTCATACGGCTCTATCTCCTGAGATTTCACGAACGACCAAGGGTATGAGAGGCGCATCCGAATCAGCCAGTCCACATCGGCTTGCTTCATTACTAACAAAGTTGATTCAAGTTTTGAGCATAAAAGCTTTAAAACAAAGGTGTAGAATGCAAAAGAAGATAACATACCATTCCCCTCAAGGATCTCACGCAACGAAGGAATGCACACTGCTGGAAAAGCCAAAGCATGCCCTTGCTGCATGGCTCGTCTGTCAGCCGCGAGCTCGAGCTCATCATAGTTGGCAGGGAGAGTATAGGCCGCAACAGGTGCGACAACAGCTCCAACTTGCGAGCTCCGAAAACTCCATGCTTGGGGAAACTCTAGAAGCTCTACCTCTGTTGAAGGAATGGCAACAGTAGCAGCTGCTGCTCGACCAGGAACTTCTTCGGCTGCGAGGGGCTCTTGTGGCTCGGGAGCATTAATTTGAACATCAACATTTTCATGTGATGCTATGTCTTCCACGACTCGCTCATTTTCATGAACTTCAACTCCAACATCATCTGTTTCCATTTCCTCAACTGCAGCATCAGCACCTTCTTCTATTAGCACGGTGTCAGCTTCGATATCATCAGAAACCTCGATGATATCCTTCAAAGGCTCTCCTGCATACTCAGTAGCTGCGACAGGCTTCTCAACGTGAGGGCTCCACTCTGGAGCATAAGATGCAGGGGGCTGACCTCTTTGTTCCGGCACGTCCTCATCAGCATCGCCTGCGATACAAGACGGGAAAATGTTGAGGTAACTTGTATGATACAGTGTTCTGTTATTTTGATAGATCAAGAGCGAGCACCTCCACACTTAGGTGGATTGCATCACCTTCATCATATGCTAAAGATGCGACACCATATCCTACTAGGGTATCTTCATAAAAACATCTTTAAGGTGGGCGTGACCTGGGGTGCGAAGAAACTTGTTACGATGATGATTGGGTTACTAAGCCTAGTTTACAAACATTGCTTGAATGATTACATGAGGGTTCACCACACTTGCCTACTAGCCATCGGCGAATATAAGCTTTTGATAAGACATGCTTTAACGCACCAATAATCACTTCTTGGTAAGTCACAGCAAGGTTAAAAATCTCACCTTCTTTTCCACCTGCGATCTCCTCAAAGTCCTCTTGAGCTTGCTCCAAGGCAGCCGCATCTAAATCATCAACTTGCTCTACCAAGTCATCAACATGATGTTCTTCCAAACTTCTCCTCTTTATGAGCTCGATCTCATCTTCTTCTCGCTTCCTCCTTCTCTCTGCGGCTTCCGCAGGCGTTCTTTCAGACTCAGCAAGGATATCTTCGTCTATGGCTTCGCTGGAAACGCCAGAGTGAGAACCCTTGGTTTTCCTCTTTGTCTTGGCCAGGAGGCCGCTGATGGTTTCTGTGTCATCATCTGCGAAAGAACAAACTGTTCAACAAATATTTCAAGAGCTAAAGCACGAAGAAGATAAGTTTGTTTGAGATACCTTCCGAATCTTCTTCTTGTATCTCACCTCTTTCTTCTTCTCTTTCACTTTCGTCTCTTTCTTCTTCATCATTTCTTCCCATTAATTCTCTTTCCTCGACTTCCTCTTCCTCCTCTTCCTGACCAAAAGGAATGAAAGACTCAACTGCGAGTTCTTTCCGCACTTTGCTTGGCATGCGACCTTTGCCTTTTTCCTTAGAAGCAAGAGACTTCGCAGGAGATGAAGTTGGGGCACTCCTAGGAGGAAAAGAGATTGTAATGCCCTTTTGCTTTTGTCTCTTGGACCTCGGGCAACATCTGCTGGAGGAGACGGAGCATTTATTGGGGGAGACAGAGCCGGGGTATTGTCTATCAGCGAGTCAGCGAATGCATCCATTACCTCGCGAATCCAAGCCTCTACTGGGGGAGCCATTCCCATTGTTAACAGAACTTTATCGCCCTGCCTTCTCGCGGTAACGATATTGTGGATCAGTGAATTGGAGCGCTCTCGAGATGCGAACCTCCTCATATAGCACTAAAACAGAAAATGGGGCATAAGTTTCAATACAACAAGAAAAATGAGCTTAGCAGGCATAAAGGGAATTGTTTACCTTGGCAAAATCTTCGCTGTACTTGATAACATGCGAAGCACCATCCCTAACAGCGGTCATCTTCTCCTCAAGAATGGGGGATGGGCGCAAGTGATTGTCAAGATCCAACAAGGAGTAGAAGCCATACTGGGAGTCATCTAATCTGCAATTAGGACGGAACGGGAAGGCATTCCTCTTGATTGTAGGAGCTCTGGTGGGCTGAGGAGCCGACTGCGTCTCGAACCTGGCCTGCTGAGTACTCCAATAAGCAACCCAATTTTTAGAGAAGCGACCTGAACGGCGACCTGAAGTTTGAACGAAGGGCAAGTTGCTCCGGAAGATCGTTTGGCACTCGCCACACAGCAGTCGCTTGTAGCAGCCTCTTACAATTGACCTAGGCCAAACGGAAGGCGCCACTGCATCAAAACCAAACTGGGGAGAAACGTGAGTTGGATCAACGTCGACTGTGATCCTTTCAAACCTGGGAGTAAGCTCAGGAACATACTCAGCAAGAGCAGGGAGATAACCCCTTAAACACCAGCAGAAGAATTCGCGATAGCGCTCATGAAAGAGCTCATGACCTTCGAGAAGAAGCTCTTCTGAAAAAGCAAGAGATTTGGAGGGATATAACTTCGGGAACCATCGCACATTCTCAATACGTGTGGCATAGGGCCTAGCCGTAAACTTGATCTGGTCATCGCATATCAGGCTCCAGGTGCACTTTGGAGGATTGGTTCTAAACGATCGAGCAGCTCTCCCACTAGAAATTTCATTCTCCGCGCCTGGGACACACAATTTGTTGGGCCTAGAAGGAACAGGAGCATAGGAGGGCCATCGCTCAAAAACCATGTTGACATAAGTCAACACATCAAGACGACCGGGAGAGTCCTTGATCGCCACTACCAATTGGTCCAATCTGTGATATAAAGTGCCCAAGACCAGGGGCCCAAGTGCGACTTTCTGGCCGAGGGCCAATTTGACAGCAAGGGGAAGGACATGATAGAAAACCCCATCATGAGGGTGACCATCAATCAGGTACCTTGACAGCCAGGCGCAGAGGAAGCCACGCAAGGTCAGATGGTATCCTTTCCCATTTACATAATTTTTCGCATTTGGGTTCTTGTCCAGAAGTTGCTTTGTGATACTACTATTCGCATAGTCGCGAAAGAAGTATTGCACCCATTTTCCCCAGGTGTTCTTCGAAGAAGTATCAACAAGCTGCCAGTCAGGAAGAACTTTCGTAGATGTCCAACGAGTGGAGGTCTTCTTCACCTCGTATAGGCATTTTTCCATTTTCTTATAGAGAAAGTTCTGGATCAGTCCTCAAAGGGCTCAGGGGATCCACTTCACCAATGGGAGAAAGTTCATACAACATGTGCACATCTTCCAAAGTCGGAGCAGCCTCGAACTCACCAAAATGGAAGGTGTGAGTCGCAGGAGAATAGCGAGAAAGAAGGTTTAGAAGTATGGACGGATCCAACTTCACGGCAGCACCATTCATAGCACGGACTGCGAAGTAAATTCCAGCATTGTCTAATGCGATGGCATGGTGGGTCAATATATGGTCAATCCACTCATCCATGAGGTCCAACTATTGGACAAACGCCTGAGTAGAATTGCAGTATGAGGGAAAAAACCATTTTCAATTCCTAACCTAACCACATCCTTGGAGTTGATTAACTCTAACATGGCTGCATTGGTAGGCGGGGTCAATGTCCACAATTCTCCAGAGGGGGCAGGATTTGGTAGATTTTTCACCTTAACCCTAGCATGATAGAAATCTTTTCCACCCAAGTAGGGGGCTTTTCTCCACAAGGTTCTGGGAAGATCAGGTATTTCTTCAGCCTCTTTAATGGTTCTAGATCCTTTTGTCTTGGCCATTCCTGCAGAAGCGCAAGAAAAAGGGGGGAGAAATATACACACTTTCAGTTTGAATTTCAGGAAGCAATTATGTTTTGTCAAAGAAGATGAACAGTTCGGGGTCAATTCTGGGTTTAGAAGTTCAGAACTTGTGTACATTGTTCAGAATTTCAGAATATCTACATTCAAAATCGTCACAATCTGGTGATTGGATCAGTTCTGGGTTTAAGAAAAGAGCCTCTTTTGCAGTTCTCGATGAACGATATATTTCAAATAACCATGGGTTTACATATCCAAGACAGCTCAAAGAACATTTGAGTACATTAAATGGAATTGAGCAAAGCCAAACTTATTTTGGTAAAGCTTGTTTTGATGAAGCAAGTTGAAGGAGGCGATTGACAAGAAAGAACTGATGATTGATCACTTGAATCTTCTCTTGAAGGCTTCCGGGTATCATTCAATTTAGAGAGAGAAGTGATGATTTGCAACAATGGAGAAGCACAGAGTATTTATCCAAAACAATGACAAGTCGCGTCCTTTCAGTAGTCGAATCGCAACCGTCACCGTCGAACCGCGCAATCACAGGACAAGCTGACGTCACGCCTAAAACCCTAAAAGAACAGACGGCACGACTCTAGGGATTCTAGGTCATAATGGCACGCACGGGGGCTGATTTTGCGTGTATTTGAATTGGTGCGTGGTAGCGACGCGTGCATTGGTTCCTGCGCATTGAAGTCTATCCGGCTATGTGTCTTCACGCGCAAAAAGGGGGCTAATGTAGATAGTGCTTTCTACATAGGAAGATCTTAGCCACGTGGCGATCATCCAGAACACCTAGCTGTGCTCCACACACATTGGATCACCACCCGCGCTTATCCACGTGGGGGCTGCGAGACAGGGCCCTCCAATACCACCACACAGGACTTGTAGGGACTTAGTGGTTTGGAGTCTAGAGTAAGTCCTGTCGCACGCGAGCGACAACCAAGCCCACGCGCGACACTTAGTAACTGCTTTGAGAGATATATGGCACGAGCTCCATAAACCCGGTCAACCTCATAACGGTTCCGGTATACACGGACGACGTGCGTAACGGTCCCTATATACGCGGACGAACGTGCCGTTGTGTTTAAGCTAATTAAGCCGCCATTAATGGGCGCATTAACCCACTACCACGGTCACATTCTCCGTTATATATAGGATTGTTAACCCTTCCATACAAGGGAGAATCACCTGAGATACGAGGAAGCTCTGCCAAAATTCTGTCTCTCTCTCATACAGTGCTATGGTCTTACTCTCTCCCTACACACAACCCTACTCTTCCTGTGTTCTTTCTATCCCCTGCTCTTGGTGTATATTGAATCCTCCCCGCAGGATTCTCTCGTACACATTTGTTATGCTGTCTTCTCTGGAGATTCTATTTCAAGGCTTTGACCCTTAGTTTCAAGGCCTTGAAGATGCCTGCTTTGTTCCTGTGACATTTCCTCGGATCCTTTTGAGGATTCTTCTTCAGTATCTGAATAATGCTTGTTCAGATTAAGATCTGCAAAACCATCACTCAAAGAACCATCATAGCTTTCATCAAATATAACTTGAATGCTTTCTTCAACAAGCTTGGTTCTCTTATTGTAAACTCTATAGGCTTTGCTTATCTGTGAATAACCAAGGAAAATACCTTCATCACTTCTTGCATCAAACTTACCATGATTGTCCTTACCGTTATTGTGGACAAAACAAGTACAACCAAATGCTTTGAAATAAGATATGTTTGGCTTTCTTCCTTTGAACAACTCATAAGTAGTCTTCTTCATAATAGGTCTGATCAAGCTCCTGTTAAGAATATAGTTTGATGTATTCACAGCTTCTTCCCAATAGTACATTGACAATCTGTTTTCCGGAAGCATTGTTCTTGACATGTCATCAAGATTCCTATTCTTCTTTCAAGAATTTCATTCTGTTGAGGATTTCATTTGGAGTTGGAGTTCTCATAGGACCACGGAGATCCATATGCAGTCTTTCAATGGGTCTAGTAGTACTTACAAAGTTCTTTGGTTTGAATGACCTTCTAGTTTGCTTGCCTATTGCACATGTCCTGCATACTTCTTTATCTTTGAACTTTATAGAGGGAAGACCTCTTACTAAGTTCTTGGAAACTAGCTTGTTCAAGGTATGCAAGCTAATGTTTCCCAACTTTCTGTGCCAAAGCTTTGAATCTTCTTCAAAGGCCTTGAAACACTTCAAGTTTTCTCCTGCAACTTTGTTAGACTGAAAAGTATAGACATTGTTTGACCTAGAGGCAGTGAGGATGTAATTTCCATATTTTTCATTTTTCACGACACATTTCTCTTTGTCAAAGATAACCTTGTTAACATTATCACAAAGCTAAGATGCACTAATCGAGTTAATTTCAAACCATCAACTAGATATACATCCGAAATGGAATTTTCAGAATCTGTACCAATGAAATGATTTCTTACGTGTATGCGCAAGTGCACGGTCAAGTAATATAGTGGTGGTATTTCAACCCCGAGTTATCGATCCCACGAGGACAAACTTGAGATTATTTAGTTAGTTATTAACTTAGAGTACTGTAATAGGAGGAAGAATTGTGATTTTAAGAGTTGTCACCCTTAAACAGGTGACTGAAATAAAATAAACAACTAAACTAATATTTGGATTTTTATTTGATTAAAAAAAAATTATGGAGAAACTAGGCATTCTCTAGATCACCTATGGTTGTAGACGATTTCCTGATTAGCTAGTTAACACGTTAACTCTATTCTAGTTAAGCTGGGTAATAGCACTGACAATATCCTCTCGGTCTCATGTCGTTCTACGTCACGGTTTACTTGGTGTCTTGTCAGTCCACCTACATCTACCGGTCCGTTCTAGTAGGCTAATGACAATGTACGGAATGATGTCCTCTCAGACAACCACCACACGAACACCTCACTATCTTCTACCGAATCCACCCACTAAGGCCAATCCTACACACTTCTCTTCTCAGTCTCAGTGATTAAGAATTTTTGTTCATATCTTATCACAACTAGGTCTAAGTCGCTCTCACGCACTCGCTATCTAATTAACAAGTCCGGTTAATTACTCCATTGCCAAGGATTAAGCACAACATATGAAAAATAACTAGAATAAATATTAACTTTAAGCAAGATTACAATCTATACAGAACACGAATATTCATGAATTATCAATTCCTACCCTAGCCGTGTCAATAGACTAAGATCTTCAACAAGTTCATGAAATCAAATGCCATCCAATAGATCAAATCAAAAAGCAAAAAGCATGAAACAAACTCTTAAACCAGAAAAACATAATCGTCTATGTAAAGCCTAGGCTCTCTAGATAAGCCTAGCAAAACCTCTAGTTACTACTTGAAATCGTAGCAAAACAATAGAGTTTCTCCATAAATGTGATGAAAAGAGAAGATAAAGAAATCAAACGGTGAAATCTCCGGTTTGGGGATGATCCCAATCAATCTCCTCAGCTCCCTTGCCTCTCTTCCTTCCTCCGTATGCGTGAATGATGTCTTTTTTCTTCCCTAGGTCGTTCTTCAATCATAACCCGCAGAAGTCTTCAGTAATTTCACAATAGCCCCCTGAAATCTGCTCCTGACTTCACCGAGCCATAACTTCTTCGTCCGAACTCGTATTTAGCTCTATGACCTATCGTTGGAAAGCTCTCTGAGTCTAATTTCATTTGGCATAGGTATCACTCCAAAATTAATTGTATAACTCCAGCTATGATCAAACTATTTCAGACTGGTCATCCAAGCTCGTCCAATTCGGCTTCTCTTTACTCCGCTTGTGCTCCCGTTGTTTCCGAAGTTCGTTCCATGCCTCCTATCAACCGATTAGCATCCGTTCCATCCAAGAAAACATGAACAAACATACCAAGGGATTATGTTTTACAAATAACATCTAAATATGCATAGAAACGCCCAGACTAACATTATAGTGCATATGAAGCATCAAGTGACAAAACTACTGATATTCTCTACCATTAAGCTCAAATATCTCATGATAATGTGGAAATAACATTAATATATAGCTCCTAAAAGGTTCTATCAACCAACTTTACCAATACCATGAATGCAACATTTTCCTTTGCCACCAAGTGTAATTGATCCTTCAGATTGCTCCTTTAATTATGAGAACAAAGATATTTTTCCTCTCATATGTCTTGAGCAACCACTCTCCATAAACCATTTCTGCTCTTTGGTCTTGGTGACAACCTGCAAACACGATTCCCTGCATTACCCAGCTGTTATACCATGTGTGGAATTTAGATTCATATTCAGGGTCAACCATGTTGGGTGGTCTAACCCCTTTAGGAACACAAATCTGTCTAACTTGTCCTTTGATTTGAAATGGAAAAGTAATCCTCATTATGTGAGGGTCTCTTCTTATAAAAGGACAAGTCATCTAAACATGACCAATCTTATTGCAGTAATGCCATTTAAGAAAAGTTCTGCTTCCAGCTTTCACAAATCTGGTATTGTTCTTTTCGGGAAAATTCGTATTGTATCCAATACCAGTTTTGTGAACAGACATTAAGCTACCTCCAAGAATCAAGTTCAAAAGTTGTGTCCCGAGCCTGCAAGTCTTGTTTTGACTGATTCCGATTCTTGAAGTCTCTCAGTTAGAGTAGTCTTTTTTTATCTTTCATCAACTTGATGTCTTTGATTAACAATATTGTCACTCAGAAGAGAGTTTTCAGTGACTACTTCCTTAACTTGTATTTTCAAGGCTTTGAAACTAGTTTCCAGAGCCTTTAAATCACTATCAGTTTTCTTCTGAGAAATTTCAAAGTTTTGATTTAGGCAAACAAGATACAAGTTTTCTTTTGCTTTCTCATGAACTTTTTCTTTCAAAACTATAATCTCTTTCAGATAGTCCTCTTCATTTAAAAGCATTGTTCTAAGATAATCAGAGAGGGCTTCTGTTGGTTCAGAGTCACTTGAGGTTTTTGAATCACTCCATGTTCTTTTCAGAACTTTCATCATGCTTGGTCATAAAGCATAGGTTGGCATGTTCTTCTTCAGATTCAGAGTCACTTGAGGTTTTTGAATCACTCCATGAAGCTATCATAGCTTTCTTTCTTCTATCACAATTTTCTTCTGAAAGTTCTAGCTCTTTTTGTGTGGACCGTCTCTGATCAAGCGTCCTGCATCACCACACTCAAATCAATTCATGAATTTAGTCTTATTACCATGTGAAGAAGATTTACCTTTTTAGTCTTTTCTACTGGAGGATCTGTGTCTATCTCTGATGAAGTCGTTGTTTCCAAGGTTCTTCTTCAATTTAAGAATTCTGGTCAAGGCTTTGGAAATCAAAGCAAATGGATCTTCATCATCATCTTCAGCTTCAAGGTTTTGAGATGGCTCATTCTCCTTTTCCTTGAGAGCTAGGTTCTTGACACCTTCTGGTAATTCTCCATAAGCTTCATTCACAGTGGCGGACGCAGGATTTATACCAAGCGGGGGCCAGATACCATATAAAACACTATTGAGTAAGTGCGTTACTTGCTTTTACCAAAATAATTGTAAAAAAAAACTATAGAAAGATATTTTTGTACATGTTTGTTTTACAAAAAATATAAAAATGATGTATTGGAAGTTTTAAGTCTCGTCTAGTTTCTAAACTCGAGTTTTATGAGGCGAAATGAAATTTTTGGGCATGACTACTATGAAATAACCTTAAATTTGAATGGTCGAAATTTATACATGTCGAAATAAAAAGAGTAAATTGAGATGTTCATAGACTTTCAGGGGGCGAAAATTGAGAAACTTGTATAAATAGTACAAAATTTAGGGGTGATTTTGAGTTTTTTTGGAAAGCTTGTGGGGGCCAAGGCCCCCCTTTGCCCCCCTCTAGGTCCGCCAATGTTCATTCATAGATATTACATGTGTAAGGAACTTCTCTATTAGGTAATCAAGTTGAAGTAATGACATATCTTGAGTTTCTTCAATAGCAGTAGTCTTTGGATCCCATTTTGTCTTTGGAAGACTTCTCAGAATCTTTCTAACCTTTTCTTCATTGAAAATATGTTTTCCCAATGAATCAAGATTGTTGACAATGTCAGTGAATCGTTTGAACATGTCTCTGATTGAATCATCTCCATTCATCTTGAATAGCTCATATTGCCTGAGATATATGTTGATCTTGGTTTGCTTGACTTCGCAGGTTCCTTCAAAGGTCACCACAAGGTTATCCCAGATATCTTTGGCATTTTTGCAACATGAGATCGTGTTGAACTCATCTGCACTCAAATCAAAATATAAGTGATTCGTATCTTTATAATTTTTGAAAAATTCTTCTAACTCATAAGAGGAGAGAGTGTCTTCAGTTTTGGGAGTTCTAATCCCATCCTTATCGGTGTTGAAAGTGTGAGGTCCATTTTGAATGATAGTCCAGAGTTCCATATCCTGATGAATGTTGAACATTTTCATCAAAGCCTTCCATTGAACAAAGTTGTCTCCACAGAAGGGAGGAGGTCTGTTAGCAGCAGTTCCCTAAGAGCAACCACCATCACCAACAGTACTCATAATCACAAGATGGTTAAATCTATGCAGTGATACAAGCTCTGATACCAATTGAAGGGGTGTAGAGTAGGTAGAAATATAGGATCAATACTCTAGAAGGGGGTTGAATAGAGTATGCCAACTTTTGCTAAAACTTGCAAGAAGAATGGTTTCAAAAGACTTGTAAAAAGATTCAAGGCCTTGAAATTAGTTTCAAGCCCTTGTATGAAAACATTTGGAGTATAAAAAGATGAGTCTATTTCAAGGCCTTGAAATTAGTTTCAATCCCTTGAAATGAATCTGTTTTGAATGCTGCAAAAGACTTAAGTATGGAACTAAAAAGTAAATGCAAGAGACACAAGATATATAGAGTTCAGTCCACTTGGACCTACGTCTCTACCTCAGGGATCTTCTCCCTGCAAGATTTTCAACTCAATTCTTATTAATCAACAACTAAGCTCTAGATCTCAAGCACATAGATGTCTTACTCTGTTACAGCTTCAGGTTCTCACTAACCTATCTAGTGCCTGCTCTAGCTATCTAATTAACTAATAATTCTCTATTGTTCACCTTGAACAATCCATGATAATAATAACTAGAAGTATTCTCAAAATAATATACAAATGAAGTTCAGAAAAGAAGAACACTAAAACAAAATCGGCAGTGAGTATGCATTGTTCTTCAAATGCTTGGATTAAGAGAAATGAATCTGCTTCTTTGTTTTTTGTCAATCCTTGAATGTTTTTGAGTGTCTCTTCTAATTGTCCTGTTGCATAGCTTCAGCTTTCCCTCTTTTATAGAGCAGTTTGAAATGCAGATCTTCAGGATCTTCTCATAACATACTTCCCTATTTTGTAGCTTCAACTTTGACTTCTCTAACAGCTTCTCCAACGGATTGTTGTTTAGTATCTCCAATGATACTGATCTGATATTGAATAAACATCAGTTGGGAAACTTCCAAACATAGGAGGATTGATTAAAGAATCAAGTCATCATAGAATTTCCCTTTCTGCAAAACTGAGGTTAGGAAATAAATCCTGTAAGATAGGAAACAAATTTTTCCTGCAAAACTAAGTCAAACAGATGGATTAGATACAGTTAAATGTGCTAAACTACTTTTTCTTTCATCATCAAGTATCAAAATCAATCACATGGGTTTAGGAGTTGAATCAATATCAGAAACTCCCCCTAAGTTCATGCAAATAAAGCCTAGTCATTTCTAGGCTTTGAACGTTGTTTCAAGGCCTTGAAATTGACTAGCTATTTCAAGTCTTGAAACTGAATTGAACTTGCAATGTGAAAACACAATATTCCACAACTAGAGGATCTAGTGAATTCAAGTTTAAGGATGACAATATCGTTTCCACTATGAGAAGCACTGGTGACTTTACATAACCCGTATGTAGCCTTCTCGTTATGGGTAAACCCAGTATGTTATTACTCCTAATGCATACCCATGTGTTGGATCGTGATATCTCCCTATCAATCCATCCCCATACTATTCTATAGTTGATCGGCTTGTTAATCAATATAATTGACTAGGGATATTTCAGATAAACAACATATTTTCAATCTAAGGACTTAATTATATTAAATATCTCCATAAATAATACAATAAGTATTTCTAGGGAAAAAACACTATTCATACTAAAAAGATTGTTTGTACTCGATGAGATATCATGGGCATTCCAAGACCTATCAATGAAAATATTCATCAATTGATGTTGATCATGTTCATTATTCTTTTCGACCACCACATTGGAAGCCCGACGACGAGAGGTCACATCCTTTGGCCTGGTGGCTTTGTAACTGGTTGAGAAAGAATTTTTGCTCTCCTTGATTCTTGTGATAACCTCAATAGAAAAATCGTTAATCTAAGAATTTGCTACAACTTTTTCTCAAAATGGCTCAAAGTATATGGACCGGATTAGTGTTCCTAGAGTTGATGACACCCAAGAGTTTGTCCTTAAAAGAAGACACTACATGCAGATTGTGGCCACAACTTTCCCAAAGCGGTAAGGAAGCCTGGCATCATAAAAAATATGGTTAGGCATCTCTGAGAATTAACCGTACAGAGGAAATGATCCATAGAGGTCCCAAAGTGTTGAAGGATGAGGCTTCTAGTCGGGAGTTTCATATGTGCTCACATCGAAAGGAATATTTTTCACTTTTCCACGATGATAAGACCCCATTGTTACTTGTTATTCACTGCAAGTTGGACAAGATAGATCCTTGTAGCATCTTTGGAGGATTAGAACCTTCAAATCATGATCAAACTTCTTTTGTTCAGACTTCTTTTGTTTCATCATTTAAATTCTGGTACGGGTCTTTTCTAGCAAAGAACTCTCTATGTTCTTTCCCTTAGTTGTTTACCTCTATTGAGTGGGTTAACACTTTGAGTTTAGCCGCTGCTGTAGGATTAGTGATCATGTGGAATCCTCGACAGGTGGTCTCATCCTTCTTCTTCCGGTTGACATCTTTGCAGGCGTTGGTTTCAATTACTAGCTCTTTAAAGTAATTTGTTTTTCTTGTTTGAAATAAAATGAACCTTTTATTTCTTGCTGGACCTACTGTTACTTTTTTAATATCGATATAATTCCTTCGTATTCGGAGTCCTTATTGACGGTTCATGGGTTAATCGATATTTAATATTCTCTAATTTGATCTATGCCTTCACTTCCTGAGACCTAATCGTTCGGGTTAATTTCTCTCTGTTCCTGTCTACTTCATAATCCTCCTCTGGATATTTTTTACATGATTCACTGGTTTGAAACTCTCAGCAATTGTATATTTGCATACTGTTAAATTTAGTCAGTGTTATTAACCACTCAGTTCCTGAGTTTGAGAAATTTCATCAACAACGCTTTGCTAAACTTAAAATTTGTTTAAATCTTCAATTTTTTCCAACTCTGGAAAGGTTCTATTTTGTTTCTTGATTTGGTTGATGCTGTATGAGATTTAACATCCTCTAAGTTCAAACTTTGAAGTCTCGTACTATAGATAAGAAATGTTTTTTGACCAGTTCTTCTGCTGCAACTATTTCATATGGTTTCAGACATTTTTGGAGAGAAGTAGATAATTAGTATGGTGCTTTATAATCTTGGTTAAGGCTTGTTTTCGAACAGGCACATCATACAAGAATATGCAGTTGACCCTTGAATTCTTTTAGCTTATGCTTTCTTTCGACACTAGCGTTTGAAAATATATAAAACTACACGACTCAAAATGTGAGGCACTGCCTTTGATTCTCTCTATACTGCCAAGTGCAAGAGAAAAGGAAATAAAGGGATAGTGAGGCAGCTTAACTCAAGAGATCAATCCTTTTTTTTTCTAAAACATATTTATTTTCATTTGAAGTTGTCTACAACATTGTCTTCATGACCTGTTCGTAAGAGTCATCAGTGCAGATTGATTGATGTGCAGATTGATTGATGATTGTTTGTCAGTGAAAGTCGCTGTTATAGAAAAAAGAGTGTGCGTTACTGAAGGTACATAATTTTGTCCAATCATATTGTATACAAAAACTGTAATTAATTCTTAGGGGCAAGAGGAATGACGTTTTAATTTTTGGTTCTTCATGTCATTATATATGGTTCATCTGTATTTAATCTGACGATGAGAAATAACTTTAGATATGTGTTTTTTTCCTGTGGATGCAAAGAGCAAGCACAATTAGTCATACAATCAAGACTGACACCTTTATCCGAAGGAAAGTCAGTAAGATAAAACATGTTTCGTAAACTATTCTTGAACGTATTTTTTCGTTAATAAGTTAGTAAGTTAGTCTCTGTTTTGGGATACAAGAAGGGACAATGCCATATATGCACGTAAAAGGTAACTCTGTAGGTGGATTATCATTTCTAAACCATAATTGGTTTACGACGCATATTTATAACTAAATATAAATAACTTTGATTTAACATGTAACTTACACAATCACTTTCTGAAATGTTTTATGGCTGTCATGTAATTGGAGAACCGACGGAGATCAACATACTCTGTGGAGGGAAGCCATGTAAGACCGTTGCCTGCTCGTGATTTCCTTAATTGGCTTCAATGGTTGTTGGGTTTTTACTGTACCGCAGGCTATCTAGTTTTCCTGCTAGAGGTTATACGCATGTGGGATAGAACAACAAAAATAGCAATTCCGTAATGGGATTACAGAATAAAAAAAATAATTTGTGTTGGATTGTTAGAAATTATAATAATGTACCTTCAGTAACGTGCACTCTCAATTGATGTAACCGCAACTCTAATATGCGTGAGTTCTTAACTTGCTAAAGATGAAACGCAGGTTTGGCATTTCGAAGTCACAGATATGCATGGTAGGAGATAGACTTGATACAGACATTCTTTTCGGAAAAAATCGTGGTTGCAAGACCCTTCTTATTCTCTCAGGTACTACATATTTGTTCTTCGTATTTCATGCCAGAGCCTTGTTTGGATTGGGTGTTCCTGTGTTTTTTGTAAGAACTAAAACTAGACACACAAACCAAGAAAAAAACAGGTCCTCACATAACTAAAAACCAATAGAAAAAAAACTTTCCAGAACACCTTAGAGAAATTTTTGACAAGGCTAGACAATCAGACCCATGTGTCTTTTTCTTTGATGAACTTGACTCCATTGCAACTCAGGTAGTCACTTAATTCTTCTTTTGGACTTTCTACTTACATACTTGCATGGAAATTTTAACAACCATCTCATTTGAAAGTGAAGTTAATAGAGGGAGTGAAAGTGTAATTTCTTATTGTTACATTTTTCTCAATACCCTTGGGTATGATCTTATATTTTTTGATGATTCATACGTCTTCTTATTTATTTTCGGATTTTTGAGGTGTGAGGTTGGGTTCCAAGATCTTTGCTCATGCTGACACCTCTTCAAATTTGAGCCCATGTCATTTAAAAGCCTAAACTGAATCCATAAAGACTTGTATATATAATATAAAAAAATTTAAAGATTTTTTTTATTGCTTTGATATAACTTTCAGTCTCTGTAACGCGTGGTTGAACACAAACCACTACTGCTAGTCATGAACTGAGACTGAGTTGGCATATGTGCTTCTGAGTTGGCTAATATTTCAGCTGAGTTGGAATGATTTTGTGTTCTAAAATTCCGCGATATGGTTTGTGTTCTTATAGGTGGTGCGTAAGAACTAGCTGGGGTACGTTGATCGCTCAAATGAGCAAGGTGCAGTTGGCAGAGACAAGATAGCCTGCTGGAGCATTTTTGCATGTGGATGTTTTGTATTATCGTGCATCTTGGTATTTTGATCGCTCGGCTAAACAAAGTCCAGTTTCTACTGTACTTAGACTTGGCATCATGAGTTTTTGTAGATGTTAGCCGTAGTGCAACATGGTACTTTTATGATACATTGACGATAATGTAATCAAACTTATTTTTAATTTATAATGAAATATTTTGATTTAGCAAGTAAAAGTGTTGTTAAGTTGTATGTTTTGATGCTAGCAATGTTCAAGGATTTCATATGATTTTAGGCATAAATGTGGAGTTTGGTAGTTATTCTTTGTAGCATTATTCTAATGTTGCAAAGTAGTATAAAAAAATCAGCATCAATCTCTGATAATGCTGCAAAAATATACCATTGCAGCATTAATAACTAATAATTCTACAAAGATAATATGTAAAATGCAGCATTAATTTATAATAATGCTGCAAAATAATGTGCGAAAATGCAGCATTAAGCTCTTATAATGCTGTTACATGATTCAAACATGCAACATTAATGTGTCAAATGCTGCAAGGTGTAGTATAGTTGTGCAGCATTAGTTAATGCTGCAAGTAATGTTGCTTTGTGTTTACAGCATTACCTTAATGATGCAAAGGAAAAACAGCCCTGGCTAATGCAACATTAGCTATAATGCTGCAATTAATGTTGTGTTTGCTAAATACAGCATTAAATTTAACAAAATCTGCATTATTGTAATGAAGCTTTTGCTAAGATTTCTAGTAGAACTTGAGCCTATAGCAGGCCCGCAATCACCATAGAAGAAGATACCAATCGTAAGAAAAGCATTCATGCATTCTTCACTAAGGAAATTGTGCCCTGATTTTTTCCTGAAATCCTCCATTCAGGTCAAAGGCCATATGAGAATATCACTCTCGTTTATGATCATTAGCTAAACTGTAAGAATTCTTGAAGTAATTAAGTTGGAGACATGGGCCTTGATTATGTCCTCCTTAGCAACGACAAGACTTCTAGCACTATTGAGGAGCTTTCCCTTCAACACTTCAAGCATGAAGATATGGAATCCCTTAAAAAAATTAAATATCTCTTTAATCTTTCCCCAGGAAGTTGGCATGCCGAGGTACGCTCAATTATGGTTCTCAAATTTAATACCCAAAATTTCCATAAATCTGTCCTAAATCTCTGGGGATATTAGGGCTAAGAATAAGGGAAGACTTACTCTTATTGATATCCTACATAGAGCTAAACGTTTAAAGAGAATTACCCAGGTTAGCACATGTGGTTAAAGGTGGATGGATGAATATAAGACAATCATCTGCAAAGAAAAGATGGGCGAGCTTATAACCACCTCTACATAGGTTGATACTATGACACGCGCTAGGCCTATATTTATATTAAAGAGATTAGCTAGAAATGGCCTGATAGATGATTTTGAGGTAAGTTGAGAGGGTACCCCCTTGTCTCAAGCCAACCTTTAGGAAGATTCTTCTGCTTGGTTGTCCATTAACAAGGACATAAAAGAAAGTTGTGGTAACACATTGAGAAGTAATTTAATTCACAACTCAAGAAATTCCATCTTCGTCAGAACCATCTCCAAAGAATACCTGTTCACCCTATCAAAAGTTTTTCTCATACCAAATTGAAGTTCACGAGGGTAGGTTGGCCTTGATCATGGGTGAGAATATTCTAAAAGAACTCGTTATGAAGAATAGTGCTATGAGAAATAAGCCTTCTCGGAACAAAAACATTTTACTGTTCTGAGATAATATAGGTCTGGACTAGCTAAAGTCGGTTAGCAAGATTTTAGGCAATACCTTTGTACATGGAAGAGCAAAGACTATTGGGTCTATAATAACTGGGGCTAGAAGGAAGATTGGTTTTTGGGATAAAGGTGAGGAAGAAGTAATTAATCTCCTTAAATAGATGCCCCTTATGAAAGATGGAATTAACCACAACCTCGATTGAAGGTTCAATGATGTCCCGATTCCTATGAAGTTCAAGAGTTGCAGTCACACTGACAATGAACGAACCATCTCTACATTAAAATCACTGCCAAGTCCAATTCTATCACGAATAATAGGAAAGATGGTATGTTTAGAAATAAACTAATTTCGTTAAAAACACTTATGTTCCCAGTGAGGATTTGATCCATGACACTACAGATATTATGTGCAGGAGTAATCACTTTGTGTTTCACTCTTTACCTCTCATGAACTTATGTAGAAACTTATATTTCAATGAAGTTTGCATTGATCCCTCTTTTCTGACGAAACCCAAATCAAACTCCTCTTCTTGGATTAATGACTCACCTAAAGATCATTAGTTAGCTCAATACAATAAATCAAACTTTAAAAACAAGACTAAGGAATCTAAAATCTTAAGATTAAGATTCATTTCTCTAGGTGAATGGTTAAAGATCCGAAAAGACAAGTTAGTCATGTCACCTGCTCAATCGACAAACCCTTTCTAATTCATCCTACGATTTTTAACTAAAGCATTCTAAAATAATAATAAAAGACATAGAGTAATGACCAAGTATTATCATATGTCCTCTACAGTAACCCTAGGAGAAAACAATTACTGACATATCAGCTCTGCAACCAGGACGGTCACAAAGATCCACGTTGCACGACTATCAATAATTAGACTGAAACGGAAAGAATTTCAAATGTAGAACACTGAAGTGATAAATGTGTTATGCTAGATGACATATTGTGAAAGATTATCCCGGAAACAATTTCCTCTAGGAGCATTATGGAATTTCAATATAACCTTTTATTTAGGATTGTAACTACATGAAGTACCGAGCAGAGAAAGGATCCATTGGAGTGCACACCAACGATCCACCTCCACATAACTAGATGTGAAGTGTTTCGCCCGTCGATGTGTATGTGTATTGTTTAGTTGCTTAGCTTGTAGTAGCTCAATATAATGTTTTGTTTTTTGTTTCTCACAACGCGATCAAGTGGGAGTTACATGTATTTTTGGTAGATTTCATTACCGTTAGTCGTATGGTCTATCAAAAACCACGAGCCTCACATGATTACTTGTTTTATGGATTTACAAGTTGTTTATGTCTTATCTTTACTGCATGCCTATGTGTTATTTGGAACTATATCATATAACTTTTATGAGATGTGTGATGTCACAGTTCCATACTTATTAGTATGACATGTGCTGAATGATTGAACCTTGGTCCCTCACTCACACTTGTGTCTCTTGCTTGGAATCACTGTGTGTATCACATCAGTCAGAAATATTTTGAAGAGTATAGTATGTGTCATTGTCTTCTACCATAATCTCTAACATAGTACTCTTCGGACACCTGTCAACTCCAGTATCATTTAGTATGGCATGCCTACTATGTTTTTTAGTAGTAATAACCTCTTTGCTAGAAACCATACAATTGGGATATCAGAATTTTTTCTCCCTTTGAATAGAGGAATTCTTCAAGATAGGGAGAGTAAATTTCGTGTGCTTTCTCCACATGCTTTCCCCTGTCTCCAAGGAAGAAGCTTGGAAGGTCATGGAACTAGACGTCTCTACTACTCCCCAAATCGCAACTCTCTTCACGTTTAGACCAATATAGCTTTTCAGGAGATTGAAATAATTTGAAACACAAGTTTTGGTGTGTCCTATGAGCAGCATGTCACGAATTTGTTGAGACGAAGCCTGCCTTGAACCTCCTGAATCATGTGACACATAGTGAAGACAAAGTACAATCGGAGTTCCAGAAACATTCGAGTTTGGAAAACTCATGGAAGCTTATTTAGCAAACACTCTCATTGGGTAGGAGAAATCCAATATTTTTGTCCAGAAGTATTTTCTCGTGATCGTCAGGGTATGTTCTAGACAACGTGTTACTCTAAACTGAGATCAAGTACGTGTATTCACTTATTTAAGTATGATTATTATTTCATTTAACTTTTATGTACAACCTCACATGATTCATGCCTGAAAAGATGATATGTCATATTTTCACAAATATATATTAAGATTTATTAGTTTCCAAAGAAGCTCATGTATTATCATTCAGTTCATGTTAGGTCTTTACTCGAGTGAGTATATCTGAGAGAGTTGTTAAACAGATCATTACTTGCTTTATCCAGATATATAGGTTAAAGATTATGAAGTTATCATACACTGTTGTTCTGATTTTGTAGTCTTATCTCGTCTGTTGCTTGAGGCTGGTTTGTTTTTCTTTGTAATGCCATTGAGTACATAATTTAGCTACTTATATTTAATGTCACGCTCCTATGGAATTGAACTCGATTTCTTATAGGTACCATGTGTTGGATTTCCTGAAGCGTTATGGACCACATAACTTCTTCACATTAGAATTGAGACTGCTCACGCTCAAGTTCTCCAAACATGCTGATGGTATAGACGACATATCACCTTGTATCAATTATCATAAGATATAACATGAATCAAATTAGTTTCTTAACGGATCTGAATGAGCCACATGCTTTATGGACCACATAATGCATGAGCTCTAATTCGTCTGACCCTTATACTGAAACCATTCATGTTTATAAGAAAAACCTAGGTGTCTTTGTCTAAGAAACTTCAAAGAACTTGTCTTCTCCCGGAAAGTTTAACACTTAACTTTTTCACCAAAAGACAACATAGTAAACATGAATTACCACTATTAGTTTAAAACCGACTTAAGTCAAGTAACATGTGACTATAGAACCATCCTAGATATGTGTTGCCAATCTAGGATAACCGTACATATATAGGTTTCTCTAAATTTTCAACCTACACCCAGTCGAACAAATCACCTGAGATGTTCCATTCCTCTAACCATAGGTTCAATCTGATGCATTTTCTCCTATCCCTATATCATATTTTTTCCCTTTGTTATATTCAAAAGATGAGATTTTCGACATACTCATGCGTGAAAAAAGATGTTATTCCAAGACCGAATTGTGAATTTAAAAGAAAAAAAATCTCTCTTTTTTAGCACTTGTCATGTAGAACACTGAACTCTACAGTAAATTTTACAAGTTAAAAAAATAATGGAAAACTTAGAAGACAACTTCATACTCATTGTTATCCCAAATAGTTAAGTACTTTTCTTTTTTTCTTTTCCCTTAGAGAACTTCCATGGTTAGAATGCGCCTTTCTACTAAACAGAACTATTGTGGCATCCTGTGTAGATTCATGCCAAGGCCGAAGTTTTGTCTTAATAGTTTTGAAATTATTTTTAATACCCTTAGTGTCTCAGTGAGGGTATATCTACATTTCCTCTATTGTGTTAGCTGGATGGAGTTCCTCAGTGTACCTTTATCATAATATTTTGGAAACTTGTGTCCTCATAGATGTAAGCTTTTCTTGTAAAGATTTCTTTAATTCAGCATGCTGCTGTGACCTAAGTGATGTCATGGGGCGTGTCTCACTATCCTTTAAAATAGTCATATGAGAAAATCCTATAAAGCCCACACAATATGTCTTCCTACAAGAAGTCTTGCCTCCTTTCGCGAGGATAATTTGCGTTCAATTTGATGAAGGTTGAAAGAATAAAAATTATAATCTCAACTATTCTAATAATCTAGGGTATAAAATTCTCCACGAAGAATTCGAGTCTTAAATGTTTTGCAGATGAATCTCAAATATCCATCAAGAAAGGACACTCAAATGGATCTTGATTCAAGTACTTCCTTCCTTCTAGTTAGACCCTCTGCAGTGGAGAATGTTCCCGTAGGAGCCTTAGGATGAAAAAATCAGTATATTCTGTTTGTTTTAAAGGGTAAAAATGTTTTAGTGTGGAAGCCTTAGTATGTCCTTTCACATTTTTAACTTCTACCGAACACAATTATGTAATTGTGTGTATTCTTGGCATGGACGTTGTTTGTGGCTCAAATATTACGAACACTCTCTCTCTATACTTCATTATTTGTAATAATTTGAAGAGAATCAAGTTTCTTTTAGTTTTCCGTGATTTTTCTAATAGAAAATAAATTTCATACATTGAAAATCCCAAAAATCTCAAATTCTAAGTCAGACTACAAGAAGTCTTGTTTCCTTTCACTAGGATAATTTGCATTCGATGGGATCAAGGGTGAGAGAATAAAAAATATAATATCAAATGTTCTAATAATCCAGGGTATCAAATTTCCTACGAAGAAGTAGAGTCTCAAATGCTCTCCAGATGAGTCTCAAATGTTCATCAAAAAATGACTCGGAAATTCAAATTTATTCAAGTATTTACTTGCTTTTGTTTAGACCATTTGAAGTGGAGAGCATACCCTTAGGAGCCTTAGGATGAAAAATTATATTTGTTGTTTGTTTTAAGGGTAGAAATATTTTAGTGTTGAAGCCTTAGTATGTCTTTGCACATGATCAACTTCTACCAAACACAATTCTGGATTTGTGCTTATTCTTGGCATGGAAGTTCTCCCTATACTTCATTCATTGTAAAAAATTTAAGAGAATTAAATTTCTTATAGTTATCCACGATTTTTCACAAAGACAATAATTTCCCTACATTGAATATTTCTTGTTCATGAGGGATGTTTTTAAAGAAAAAATGTTTTCAACATGAGATTTTTGAGAAAATATAAGTTTAGTTTTTTCTATTACTCGCTAGCATGTGGCATAAACTTATTTAATCTAGTGGAGTATTTTTGGTAGAAGATTGTCAAAATTTAGCATATTTTTCATAATTTTCTCACTTTTGATCAATTGAAAATTTATTTTTTTAATCGTACTTAGGATATTCGGCCGCATCATGTTGAAAAACCGAAATTTAACTTGTTGGTTGGTCATATTTAAATATCTTTGATATTTTTATTCCCTTTAGACTCATATCTTCACCCAAACCGTAGAGTTGGCCTCGATTTAATATCGTACTTGGAGTTATACTATGTTTTGGAGATCTAGATATCCTAGAAAAGTTTCCAAACCTAGAATTTGAATGTTTGTAGGATTGAGCCTCCCATGAGTCCTTATGAACCTATATAAACACCTCCGTGTGTTAGTTTTGATCTAAGCCGCAAGTTTGGGAATCACCCAACATGCGTGGAGAGCCCGTTAGCCTTCCCCAAGTAGAATTTTCTGCTCCGTGGACCGAGATACATCTGTGGCCTCTCCTTTATGTGTTTTGTTGCTTTAATGATAGTTTATTTTCTTATTTCCTTGCCTAGAACTTTATGATGTCCCTTATTATGTTTAAAGCACCTTTTGAATTGACTACATGAGCTCATGTTCACGTGTTCAAAGGTGCGGGTGGCGTTCTTGGTCAAGGATGGTTTACTGATGACTATTCAGAGTATAACCAGAAAAATTGTGAAGCTATTGTTACCTATCCTAAGTCATGGTGGAAATAAAAATATCTTAAGAGATACCCTTGATTTCATGCTTTATGTAATGAGTGTGAGATGGAATATTTTATTTTTTCTTAAATTTCAAAGTCATGTCACCACATTTGTTTAAAGACTCCTATAGTTACGGAGTTATTTCTCGTAAGAAATATTTTGTGGACAACGTGGAAGAAATGAACAGACACCTACATTTTCCTAGAGAAGATCAGTTGAAGAGTGGTGTGAATCGTCATTTTCTAAAGAAGTTCTTGATGAAAATGCTAACTCCGTCGCACACTATGATGATTGGTTCGAATAAAGAATCATGCAAGGAATTTTTGAAATACGTGATTATTTCGTGGTTTAGTTCATTTCGTTGAATATGTAACCTTATATTAGTTTTATTCAATTTAATAAATAGCCCTTTGTCAAATTTGTGTGACAAATAGGGGACGCAGTTTTGAATTTAGATCCCAAGGAGCTTTGTTGCAGTTTTTGAAAGTGGAATAATAAATGAATGCTTTGTTCATGAGAATTTTGTATTGTTTATGGTTATTTGCATCTCATGAATATTTTCAACTGATTATGAGTCATGTGTTGTTATTTGACATTGATGAATAAATTAACGTCTTTTGATTTATTCCATACATTCTATGCTACTCAAACTATGATGTATGTTTTGTTGGATTGGAGATATAAAGAATTTCTCATTCATATCTTGAATCTTAGCATTCTATATGAGTATGAGAAACGAAAAAGCCCATCGTCCATGGCATAACATGTTTACTAGTATTTTGCATATTCGCTATTGTTCCTATGATTTTATATGTCAAGAAGCATATTACACTTGGTATTTTGTAAGAAGTATTTGATATGCAGGGTTAAAAAAGAAAATTAAGAATTAGAAAAGCTAGATAAAGTTGATTTATTACTAGTGGATGGAATTTGGAGCATCCATGGAGCAAGAGGTTGTAGAAAGATGAAGACTAGTAAAGTTTGTTTTTCCGTAGAAATTTAAAAGGTGATAATGTCCCTGAATTGATAAGGGAGGGGGGCGAGATTGAAACTTGATATTTATGAATGTGTTCAATCTAGGAACCAACACTGTTTCTTAATTTTTGTTAAGACGAGAATAAAATAACACATCCGATCATGTATTGCATTGCTTAGGATGATTATAAATGATCTGAGTCTCTTTATTTAGATACTCTGTGATGCGAAACCATGTTCTTGCAGGCAACCCAGGCTTCATGAATCTAGTCAAGCAAGATTTTATGTATCATCAATTTTGTGATCCTTGAGTTTCAGGTATATTCCTACAAGTGTTTAAGTCATTCTTAGGTAGAGGATTATTCATGTAGCGCGAACCAATGTGCCTTTGGACTGAACTTTCAACATTGCAAAAGAGAAAAGGACAAAAGAGCATCACGAACTCCCCAACGCATGCATGCCAGCATAGATCCCTAGGGGGCCATGCACATCTGGTGTGGTAGCGAGTTTGAGTTCTCCAAGCTCTTTTTTCTTTTGTCTAGCTCTTTTGGCAGCTTGAGTCAGTCGGTTATTATTCATAGAGATTCTTCAGGATTATATTCCCAATCTTCCAAGTAAGAGAGTTTAATTATGAATAACACATATATTTTATGAAAAGAATATATCTCATGACAATGATCACACAAAATATATTTTCCTATTATAACACTTTTATAAAATTAAGTAGTTTTCTATATAAAGTTAGTTAGTAGTGTTTCAGTATAAATCGAAAATAATATATAGCATGATTATCTTCATGGATAACTCGACCGTAATTAAATATTCTCTACACTGGTTTTCAGCTGAAATTAATGATTTCTTTGATTTTTTTTCAAATTATTTTTTATAAATATTTAATTTATGCTTGATTAATAATATTTTCATTAATACAATGATGAATAATCAGCAGCTTATTTTTTTTCTAAGTAAATTAAAAATTAATTTTCTAAAAATATTATTTCATTTATAGTAATTAGCTTCCTTGAGAAATTGAAATTAAGAATGACACTTTCTTTATGGAAATTAGATTTTCTTTTTTATGAGTAAAACTCTTCTATTATTAATTGTTATCCAAAAATAGAAGTTAGACTTTAAATCAAAATTAAGTATAGATTCATAATTGATTTTATCTATAACTCTCTTGTTTGGAAATCAATTAACCTATTGTATAATTATAGAGCAGGTTGTTCCTTCAAACAATTGATCTTTTTTGAACGTGTCTCCCATGAACTGCAAAACAGTATTCAACAAGACGTTCATGGTAAAATGCATGAATGTTATCCCTGCCGATGACTCCGCTAACGGGTAGAAGGTTGCGTCGCTGCATCTCTTTGCGAATAGCTTCACGAATATCTTGAACCACGCCACGCAACTCCTGTAGTCCAACCTCTAGGGAATCCACCTTGCAACTAACGTCAATAGGGGTCTCACTACTAACTTTGCACCTAACATTGAACAAGGCAAACCTTGCCATGATACTACTTGATTTCTTTGATTCTTGGTCGTATGAAAAATTTATGAGTTTGTCACGTAAGAAAAAATATATTGCGGCATTCAATATAAACACCTTTGACATCCCGTTGCCATATCTGCCCAAGTATCCAGTGAAAATCCTCATCCATGTCACACACATTGCAAAGAATCTAATATCTATAGAACTCTCCTATAGAGACACGAATTTTACAAAAAATTGTAACATTCAACACGTTGCCAAGACAGTTCATAAGCTCACAAATAGTATATGACGATGGGTGAGTTTCCACATGTAATTCTAAGTGCTCTACCAATTTTATATTCATGAACTTGGTAAAAAACAATTATCATCTATATTACAGGGACATATCTTGCGAATAATAGTACAAAGTTTCTGAAATTTTTCAGCAAGATGTCTCTTCGAAAGTACTAGCATATGCGCTCAATAGACTGCCATGACGATCCACGTGCGGGAACCTAATGAAGATGGACTCCATAGAAAATCAAGGTTTCCAAACCCGCGACGAACATAAACGAAGATCCCTTCTCCACCTTGCTAAGCACTTATGAGCGAGGCCAACATTACTTTGATAAAACTTGACGCAGTGTAGAAGCGATCAAATACCAAACGACAAACTTCATGAAATAAATGTTATTCTCGAACTTAAAAATACTAAAATTTTATTGATAAAGTGGAAAATGATCATTTCATCTTTCCATAAGGCTTATATCGTTTAAATAGCATAAAATTCTAAAATACGAAAAATTATTCAAAAGGCTAAAATAACTAACAAGATATTCTAGAAGAACAAAATATTTTAAGATCAACTCGAATACAGAATGTCAACTGGAATTTCTTCCTAGGAGAAATAATCAAATCAATTATTACCAGAAAAAGTAAAAACACTGATTTCATGGTCGAGATGGCTGAATTTGACCAAAGCGAGGCAATGTTCTAGTCACGAGTTATATTTAGAAGCTTGTTTACAATCGGAATATGGCATAGGCGGGTCATGATTATAAAATATTAAAATATTTTGGTCTTAAATATCAAAGGTATCTGATACGTTTGATTCTGCTTTTGATTGTTCGGACTGGGTCTTCTCTCTAGAGAGCTCTTCTTCTCTCTCTAGAGAAACAGGGTTTTCTCAATGGCGGTCGATCAGGAAAAGTGCTGTGAGGAAATTGAAGCATCGGCAATCGAGCGGAAAGTGGTGAAGATCGCAAAGGAGCTTTGGCAGAAAGGGATAAATGACTTTGGTAACAGCATGATTGGGAGATTTATCGGAGATGAGCCCATCAACGGTTGGGCTATGAAGGAACTTTTTAAGAAGTTGTGGTGTCCAGATCGAGACCTGAAGGTAATAGAGTTTAAGAGGAATACTTTTGTGCACAAGAGATTCCGGCGGGGAGAACTCCGTGTACACCGTAAGTAGAGGATCAGAGATGGCACAGGAAGAGTTGGGTTGTGTGTAGGGAGAGAGTAAGGCAGTAGTAATGTCTGAGAGAGAGACAGAGGTTTGGCAGAACTTCCGCGTATGGCTAGTGTTTTCTCCTTTGTATGGAAAGGTTAAAGTCCTATATATAACGGAGAATGTGACCGTTGCAGTGTGGTTAATGCGCCCATCAATGGCGGCTTAATTAGCTTAACCGCAACGGCACGTTCGTCCGCCTATATAGGGACCGTTACAGCACGTTATGCGCGAATACCGGAACCGTTATGAGGTTGACCGGGTTTGACCGGGTTTATGGAGCTCGTGCCATAAATCTCTCAAAAGCAGTTACTAAAGGTCGCGCGCGGGCTTGGCTCGCACGCGACAGGAATTACTCTAGCCTCCAAACCACTACGTCCCTGAAATTCCCGTGCAGTGGTATGCGAGGGCCCTGTCTCGCAGCCCCCACATGGATCAGCGCAGCTGGTGATCCATTGTGTGTGGAGCACAATATGGTGTGCTAGATGGTTGCCACGTGGCCAAGATCTGTTAGCTCAGAAAGCACTATCTACATTAGCCCCCTTTCTGCGCGTGAAGACTCATAGCTGGATAGACTTCCATGCGCGGAAACCAACATACGCGTCGCCACCACGCACCAATTCAAATATGAGTAAATTCAGCCCCCGTGCATGCCATTATGACCAAAAACCCCTAGAGTCGTGCCGTCTGGCCTTTAGGGTTTTAGGGGTGACGTCAGCTTGTCCTGTGATTGCGCGATTCAACGGTCACGGTTGCGATTCGACTACTGAAAGGACGCAACCCTTCATTGTTTTTGGATAAATACTCTGTACTATCCATTGTTGCAAAGCATCACTTCTTTCTCTTAAAGTGAATGATACCCGGAAGTCTTCGAGAGCAGAAAGAAATAATCAATCACCAGTTCTCTCTTTTCAATCGTCTTCTTCAACTGTGCGCATCCAAGCAAGCTTTACCAAAACAAGGTTGGCCTTGTTCAATTTTGTTTAACATACCGATGTATGCTTTGAACTCTGTTGGATCTGCAAACCCATGACATATTATCTGTTGAAAACTTGTGAAGAAGCTCCAATCTTTGAACCCAATTTTGATTTAATCCTTCAATGATAGGGCCTTGGATGTAGGGTTTTGAAATCCCTGATAATGCAAACAATTTCCAACTTTTAATTTCTGAAATTGGTACCAGAAACTGTTCATCTTTCTTCCCATAGATCTTGAATCTCAGAATTCAAACTGAAGTGTGCATATTTCTCCCCCCCCCCTTTTTTCTTGCTCTTCCGCAGGAATGGCAAAGACAAAAGGAACTAGACCCACCAAGGAGGACGAAGAAATACTTGATCTTCCGCGAGCTCTATGGCGAAAAGCCCCCTACCTGGGTGGAAAAGACTTCTATCATGCTAGGGTTAAGGCGAAGAAACTGCCTGCCCCTGTCTCTGGTGAAGGGTTGCAAACATTAACCCCTCCAGTTAACTCGGCCTTGCTCGAATTGATTGGCTCCGAAGACGTGGTTCGATTGGGAATCGAAAATGGGTACTTCCCATATGCTGCGATTTCTACCCAAGCTTTTGTTCAGAAATTGGACTACATGGATGAGTGGATTGACCATGTATTGACTCATCAAGCCGTGACTCTAAACGAGGCCGGCGTATACTTCGCTGTTCGTGCTATGAAGGGTGCTGCCGTGAAGCTGGACCAGTCCATGCTTCTAAACCTTCTTTCCCGCTACTCGCCTGCGACTCACACATTTCACTTTGCTGAGTTCGAGGCTGCCCCCACGCTCGAGGACGTGCACATGCTTTATGATCTATCTCCCATGGGCGAGGTGGATCCTTTGAGTCCCTTGAGGACGGGTGCGGAGCTCGCTCTATACGCGCAGATGGAGGAGTGCTTGGCAGAGGTGAAGAAAATTTCCACCCGGTGGACCACTACAAAAGTCCTTCCTGACTGGCAGTTAGTTGACACATCTGCGAAAAACACTTGGAACAAATGGGTGCAGTTTGTGATTATGCGAACAGCAGCATCACCAAGAAGCTTCTAAGTGAAAACCCAAAGGCTGAGAACTATGTGGAGGGTAAGGGTTATCACTTAACCCTATGCGCCTTTCTCTACGCCTGGTTGTCGAGGTACTTAATCGATGGCCACCCGCACGATGGGGTTTTCTATCACGTTCTGCCTCTTGCTGTGAAGTTGGCTCTCGGCCAGAAAGTTGCACTCGGACCCTTGGTCTTGGGCACGCTGTACTACAGACTGGATCAGCTGGTCGTGGCCATGAAGGAATCGCGTGGCCGCCTCGACATACTGACTTTTGTTAATATTGCCTTCTTGACAATGTGGGTCTTTAAGCGCTGGCCTTCCTATGCTCCAGTTGCTTCTAAGCCCAACAGGTGGTGTCCCCCAGGTGCGGTGGAGGAGCGTAACAGCGGCAGAGCTGCGAGGTGGTTTGGGACAAACAATACCAAGTGCGTTTGGAGCCTGATGTGCGACAATCGGGAGGAGTTCATAGCCAGGCCCTATGCCATGCGCATTGAAAACGTGCGATGGTTTCCAAAGCTGTATCCTTCCAAAGGTGTTGTCTTCTCAGAAGAGCTCCTCTTCGAAGATGGAGAGTATTTCCATGAGCGCTATCGCGAATTCTTTTGCTGGTGCCTGCGAGGTTCCCTTCCTGCTCTCGCGGAGCATGTTTGTGAGCTCGCGCCGAGGTACGAGAGGATTACCGTGGACGTTGATCCCACTCGCGTTTCTCTCCAATTCGGTTTTGATGCAGTGGCGCCATCAATCTGGCCACAGTCTATTGTCAGAGGCTGCTATAAGCGTTTGTTGACAAAGGAATGCAAAACAGTCTTGCTGAGCAATCTTCCCTTTGAGCAACCTGCAGGTAACCGTGAAGGCGGTTATTCCAAAAACTGGCTCGCATACTGGAACGCCCAGCACACAAGATTCGAGACGCAGTCGGCTCCCCAGCCAAGCTGAGCTCCTGTGATCAAAAGAAACTCTTTTCCTTTTCGTCCCAATTGCAGTCTTGACGAGTCTGAATATGGTTGCTACTCGTTCTGGATCACGAGAACCATTTGTGTCTTGCCATCATTCTAGATGAAAAGAGCGCCGCGGTTAGAAAAGGCGACTCGCATGTCATCAGATATAGCGAAACTTTTGCTAAGGTATGCAACTTCTTTCGCATGCGCTAAGCTTCTTTACTTCAATATATTTACAACCTAATTCTACACTGCTTGCTGTAGTGCATTGTGCGGAGGTTTGCATCTGGTGAGCGTTCCAAATCGCTGGTTAACACCATTGTTACCACAAGAAGACAAGGGCAGTCGTTTTGGCTAGCATCGAGGATGGATCCTGAGGTCGAAGCCAGGATTCGCGAGGTCATGAATGCTTTTGCTGACTCGCTGATAGACAATGCTCCGGCCTTGTCTCCCCCTAGAGATGATTCGTCTCCTCCAGCGACCGCCGCGCCAAGAGCGAAGAGGCCTAGGCAAAGAGGAATTACAATTTCTTCCCCTAGAAGCGCTCCAACTTCCCCTCCTGCGAGATCCCTTTCTGCCAAGGACAAAGGCAAAGGTCGCATGACCAGTAAAACGCGGAAGGAGCTCGCAGTGGAGACCTTCGTTCCATTCGGCCAGGAGGAAGAAGAGGAGAGGCGGGAGCCAAGATAAGGAGATGACGAAGAAGAAGAAAGAGTTGAAGATGCGATACATGCGGAAGAATCGGGAGGTATCTCAATCGTACTTCTCTCCTCCTTATCTTAGTTCTTTTGCAATTTGATTTGAACAAATTGTTTCTTCGCAGATGATAATGATACCATCGGTGGCCTTTTGGCCAAGAGGCAGAAGAGGAGTGCTCATTATGGCGTTTCCGATGAACCCATAAGCGAGGACATTCTCGCCGAGTCCAGGAAGACAGCTGCGGAAGCTGCTGAAAGGAGAAGAAAGCGAGAAGAGGAAGAACTCAAGCGCGTGAAGCAGAGGAGCCTTGAAGAACAACATGTCGACGACCAAGTGCGTCCAACTGATGAGGAAGATGTGCTTGCCGAAGAGGTGGCTCCCCGAGTTGAGGAGGAGGACGTGGCTCCAATAGATGATGCGGCAGCCTTGGAGCAAGCCCCAGCAGATTTTGAAGAAATCGCAGGCGGCAATGAAGGTGAGATTTTTAATCTCGCAGTAACTTATCGAGATTTTATTGTCGGTGCATTAAAGCATGGTGTGTCAAAAGCTGACATTCGCCGTTGGCTAGTAGGCAAGTGAGGTGAACCCTCAGGTAATCACTTGAACGATATGCGTGAACTAGGCTTAGCAACTCAAAGCATAATCATGACTAGTTTCTTCGGGCCCCAGGTCACGCTCATTTTAAAGACATGCTTAACGAGGACACACTAATAGGGCAAGGTTTCACGTCCTTAGCGTATGACGAGGATACTGCAGTCCCACCTTCGCGTGGAGGTGCTTGCCCTTAGCTTTAGCAAAGATAGTAAAATAACTTATGATACAAGTTACCTCACACCATCGCATTTTGTATCGCAGGCAATGGTGATGAACCCGTGTTGGAGCAAAGGAATCGACCTTCTGTGTCCTATGTCCCGGCGCCGAGTTCTCATACCGAGAAGCCCGTCGCAGCTGCTAAATATGCAGGAGAGCCTCTTGAGGACATCATCGAACTTTCTGATGATGTCGAGGCTGATACTGTGCTCATGGAGGAAGATGCCCATGCCGGTGCTGAGGAAATAAGAACGAATGTTGCTGATGCTATCGCATCTGAAGATATCCCTCGCCAAGCTGCAACTTCCGCTGCCACCACGCCTCCAGCAATGACTGAGCCGGCGGCACCTCTTCCTGCGTGGAGCTTTTGGGGCTCGCAGGTCGGGGCTGCGATTACACCTGGTGCGGCTTATACTCTTCCCCCAACTATGAGGAGTTAGAGCTCGCAGCTGATAGAAGGGCAATGGAGCGAGGGCAGTCTTCAACTACCGCAATGCGCATTCCTTCTCTGCGCGAGATCCTTGAAGGAACTGGTATGTCATGATTTGCTGTTCACATCTCGCATTCTTCATTTGCGAATTTGATAGTATAACTTGGCTTTGACATTGCTTCAGGTTTGAAGCAAGCCGATGTGGACTGGCTAGTTCGGATGCGCCTCACCTACCCCCAATCATTTGCGAGGTCTCTGGAGATAGGTCCCTTTGACAGGAGGCTGTTTCTTACTGAGGCCATTTGGATTTTGGAGCAGCTGTCCGCGGCCACACCTGCGACCATTTCTCCTCAGAGTGCCGAATTGCTTTTTGGCATGTGCCAAAATCTTCTCGCCAAAGTTCAAGGCAGGATGGGTTTCAAGTTTCTTATGAAAAGAGTTACCCTGATTCGCGCAGCCGTAACTTTGAAACGCGGTCACCAAAATCTCGCAGCTGAGAAGAAGAAGGTAGAGCAGCAAAAGCAAAAGGTTGAAGAGGCTATGAAGCTCTATCATGAGATGAATGCCAAGTGCGAGCAATTGAAGCAGGAAGTGGAGCAGCTGGAAAATCTGAGCCGTCAGTTTACACCCCATGACTCCTTGATCAAGGGTTTATTTTGATTTTTGAAAAATAGCAAATAAATAGCAGACACATTATTGTAATGTTGCTAGGGTTTCTCCCCCTTTTTTTTCAAAAAGAAGAATCAAAATGCCCGTTTTGCCCTTTGCGGGATTTGCTAGAATATCTCTGTGCATATCCAATTATGACATCAGCAATTGATATTCTGCCTTGATTTTCGCGCTAATTGCTCATTAGATAAGCACGTTTTCCTTGGGAAGTCCATCCGAATCATGACCATCCGTCATTAATTAGGATACGCAACTGAATCGTTGTAGCCTTTAGTAGGGTAATTGATCGTTACCGCTTTTTAAGGCGTAAGTGATTGACCTTACCCTCATTTCAAATTCTGCTGACTCATCTTGGCAACTGAAGAGTCTCCACAAGGTCTATATAAACCCTGGCTTTCGCCATTTGGGTTCTTCATCCCAGAATGTGCTTTGCCGTGAGTCCTTATGACTGTTGGCTTCAACGCTTATTTTTCGTTGATTCATGGCATCTTCAAGTTGTGAAACCTGAGTTTGCGCTTTGTGCTATTGAAATAGTTTCCAAGATCCGATTTATGAGGCTTACTGATTTTTGTAACTTGCATAGTGAAGATGCAGATAATACCTCACATTTGTTCGAAGAATCTTCTTCGTCTATTATGCTTGCAGGTCATGTTTCCGGCCGCCTCCCGATGAGGTGCAGCGCCGTAGTGACCTTGCTACCGACTCGTAATGAACGGCGGGATTTTCCTCCAGCATGCCCGGAGGAGAATTTGTCGCCCCCACGTTCGTGAGCTCAGGGTGGCAAGCCATTGTGTTCGTTTCCGTGGACAAGGAGCCCATTTCCCGAGGAATGACTGCTCCCCTGTTCTTCACAGCCGCATTCGCCGGAACAGGTGGTTCTTCAGGGACTTCTCTTGGGTGTAAGGCCAAAGAATGGCCCTGCCAGATTCTGGGATCTTGAATATAACGTGGCCTAGCCTTCGTAGCGTTTGTTGGCCGTTCATTTTATAGCAGGACCCGGCTGGTTACAGACCTCTGGTCGCAAGTCTTTGTACAGCTTGTGCTAGGACCGTTAGGTCCGTCGTTTTTCATCTAGGATTCCCCCGATGAGTAACTTCTTGTTCGTAAGTTACTTTTTAAATGCATTGTAAGCCATGTTGGCTGCGTAGTTAGCTTGATTTAAGCTTTTTCGCTTGTAAGCTGTTATCTAGACAGATAAATTGTAAGTCCTTTTGACTCATAATGATAAATCACTTTGTATGATCTGCTGTCTTGTTACAACAAAATACAATTTCGCATGCGTATCGGCAGATTTCGCCTTTTGTAGTGTTATATACACACTTTGCATTGTCGCTTGGATATGTTTTTAGATCGTTCGATATCGTGTTTGCGCAGCTGTGCTACCTTGGCAGACAGGCTCGTGATTTGCCTTAGATTCAAGTGCAAGTACTATCTTGTCAGATAAGCCTTTGTAGACCACTTAGGATCATTTAGCATAATGCTGCTATCATGGCTGATAGACTTAAGAACGATTTTAAAATCGCATTTGTATAGCGCTGCTATCGCGGCAGATAGGCTTGAAAGATCATTCAAGATCATGTTCGCATGGGATGCTATCATAGAAGATAGGCTTAGAAGATCCCTTAAGATCGTTTTCACATGAGCTGCTATCGTGGCAGATAGGTTTAGAAGATCAAATAAGATCATTTTCGCATGAGCTGCTATCGTGGAAGATAGGCTTAGAAGATCAATTAAGATCGTTTTCGCATGAGCTGCTATCGTGACAGATAGGCTTAAAAGATCAATTAAGATCGTTTTCGCATGAGCAGCTATCGTGACAGATAGGCTTAAAAGATCAATTAAGATCGCATTTGCATAGGCAGCTATCGTGACTGATAGGCTTAGAAGATCAATTAAGATCGCATTTGCATAGGCTGCTATCGTGACAGATAGGCTTAGAAGATCAATTAAGATCGCATTTGCATAGGCTGCTATCGTGACAGATAGACTTAGAAGATCAATTACAATCGCATTTGCATAGGCTGCTATCGTGACAGATAGGCTTAGAAGATCAATTAAGATCGTTTTCGCATAGGCTGTCGACCCTTGAATCGAGGGTAGCTGCGCAGTCGCCGTTGGAGTATGCAGATTAGGGTTGGGGGGTGTGGTTGACACTCCCAGCCCTTGAGCGGTAGGGGCTCCTCCTCCCTGAGAAACGGCGGTGGCTGGTGCAGGGTTAGGTGCAAGAGTCCCCAAGACAGCCATGATCCGCTCTAGCTGCGCGGATTGAGCTTTGAGGGCTTTCGCCTGACCTTGGATGGTAGCGTCCAAGGATTCTAGCGTCGGGGCTTCACCGGTGGTCGTAGGAGTGCGGTGGATCTCCTCTCCTGAGGCGGCTTCGGTGGAAGGCGATCTGTTACTTACATCATCCTCCTGAGACATGGTTGCTTTTGATGGTAAGATTCACGTCGGGTTCACCAAAATGTGCACAAGAGATTCCGGCGGGGAGAACTCCGTGTACACCGTAAGTAGAGGATCAGAGATGGCACAGGAAGAGTTGGGTTGTGTGTAGGGAGAGAGTAAGGCAGTAGTAATGTCTGAGAGAGAGAGACAGAGGTTTGGCAGAGCTTATGCGTAAGGCTAGTGTGTTCTCCTTTGTATGGAAAGGTTAACGTCCTATATATAACGGAGAATGTGACCATTGCAGTGTGGTTAATGCGCCCATCAATGGCGGCTTAATTAGCTTAACCGCAACGGCAAGTTCGTCCGCCTATATAGGGACCGTTACAACACGTTATGCGCGAATACCGGAACCGTTATGAGGTTGACCGGGTTTGACCGGATTGACCGGGTTTATGGAGCTCGTGCCATAAATCTCTCAAAAGCAGTTACTAAAGGTCGCGCGCGGGCTTAGCTCGCACGCGACAGGACTTACTCTAGCCTCCAAACCACTAAGTCCCTACAAGTCCCGTGCAGTGGTATGCGAGGGCCCTTTCTCGCAGCCCCCACATGGATCAGCGCAGCTGGTGATCCAGTGTGTGTGGAGCACAATATGGTGTGCTAGATGGTTGCCACGTGGCCAAGAACTGTCAGCTCAGAAAGCACTATCTAAAACTTTCATCTTCAAGTTTCCGAAGGACATTAATGTAAACAATATAATCGAAGGTGGCCCGTGGAATTATGATAACCAATTGGTCCTTCAGAAGAAGTGGGAGCCTGGCGATGAGATTGAGAATGCAGGTTTTCGATCTTTGGTGACATGGGTCCAAATAAGGGGAGCTCCTATCCACTTAATCCGGGAGGACGTGAGTAGGGTGATCGGGTCCTCTATTGGATCTGTTTTGAGAGCGGAGGCCAGAATTGAAGAAGGAGAACAAGAAAGATGCATGAGAGCTAGAGTTAACTTGGACATTACTACCCCTTTACCAAGGAAACTGCTAGTGGAACTTGAGGAGGATAGCAAGTTTTGGGTAGAATTAAGATATGAACGATTGCTATACATTTGTTAATGGTGTGGTGGTGTCGATCATAAGCTTAGTGCCAGCCCAAGAAGAAGCTCACAAATTGAGGAAGGTAAAGAACCAGGCTATGGCGATTGGATGCGAGCAAAGCCTAGGCCATGGAAAGGGAAGAAGAAGACTTCGGCGGTGGGAGGACGGTCGGTGGAAAACAGGCGGCGGAAGGGATCACAGGCGCGGGAATTAGGGGTGACGTGGACAAACGTAAGTCAATGCCAAATCAAAGCCAATCAGGGAAAAATCTGGGAAAATCACCTCCAAAAGATAATGATTATCCAAGAATTGATGATGGATCCGGAATTTTCAATTCCTCTGAAATCATCGGAGTTAATATTCCAAGTATTGGAGATTTGGGATTACCTAAATCAAACTTTGACTTTTCCTCCCCTACGGGAAAGCTCAATTTTGAGGCGGGTACATCCCGAACTAAAGGGAAACAAAATCTCAAGGCAGAAGCAAGGGCAAAAGGCAAAAAGTCAAGCAAAGCCTTTAGTCCAAGCGGGCCTAAAGGTCCAACTAAACGTAAGTCAGATGGTACAGTTTCCCGCCAGACCGAACAGGCAGAAGTAGCAGGAGGGGGGAAAAGAAACTGTACAGAAGACCTGTCAAAGGAAAAGGTAGATGTGGCGAATGATTCAGGGGTATGTAAAGATGACTTGGTTAGAACCCAAGAGGTGGATGAAATGGCCATCGAATCAGCAGAGTCTGCAGAGCAGCTCTGCCGGGAGCAATGATTGTTTTATGCTGGAAAGTACGGGGGCTTGGGAACCCACGTAACGTTCTATCGCTCAAAGATCTCGTAAGAGATAGTCTCCCAAATATTATCTTCTTAATGGAAACTAAACGAAGTCACAGATAGATGGAAAGAATAAAGGCCCGGTTGGGCATGAGGAATGGGGTGGCCCGAAGCTGTATTGGCAGAAAAGGGGGCTTGGCCCTTTTATGGGACGATACAGTAGATGTGGAAGTTCGGCGTTGCTCTTTATTCTATGTTGATTGTATGGTTAAACCAACAGATGGTACTGGCAGTTGGAAGCTTACGGGCTTCTATGGAGATCCGGTAAAGGAAGAGAGACATAATTCTTGGACTTTACTCCGACGCTTAAAACCCACGGACGGAACTCCTTGGTGCGTCGTGGGTGATTTCAATGCGGTAAGCGACGTCCATGAGAAGGAGGGTGGTAGGAGCCTCTCTCCCAATCATCTCTAAGCTTTTAATCAGGCCCTAGTTGATTGTGGCCTGTCCGATTTGGGGTTCGCAGGACCTGAGTACACTTGGAGCAACAACCAAGCTGAGGAAGATTGCATCCGGGAGAGACTCGACCGGGTGGTGGTAAATCTTGAATGGAGATACAGATTTGGGCATGCCAAAGTCAGTCATTTAGTTGCTTCAACCTCGGATCATCTCCCTATAGAAGTTACGATCCCTGATGGGGGTCAACCTCTACAAAGGAGCGAACCGAGATTTCATTTTAAACTGCCTGGATGGCCCATGACAATTGCGAGGAGGAAATCTGAAATGCTTGGAGAGGTAAGGCAGACCCTAGTAATGTCTGTACAAGACTTACCAGGGTTTCATCCAATCTAAAGATCTGGAACAAGGACGTTTTCGGTAATGTACGGAAGCAACTAAAAAACCTAAAGAAGGAGTTGGGCAAGCTACATATGCGTAGACAAACTAAGGAGGTCATTGATAAATCCAAGGAGACCAGGCTCAAGATCAATAACTTGCTTTTGCGTGAAGAGGAAATCTGGAGACAAAGATCTCGTGTCGAGTGGTTGAAGAAGGGAGACCAGAACACCACTTCTTTTCACAAGAAGGCCACAGCGAGGACAGCTCGGAATACTATCCATGGCTTGGAGGATGCCAACGGGGTGTGGCAGAAAGACAGCCACGACATCATTAATATTCTCCAGGAAAATTTCTCCTCTTTATTTACTTCCTCTAAACCAAAAGATGAAGATATTGATAATTTTATTTCCGGCATTATCCCTAGTGTTGGTGATGATTTCTATAATGATCTTGAAGCTTTTTACACAATTGAATAAGTGGAGACAGCTCTCAAACAAATGGGGCCTTAAAAGGCTCCCGGCATTGACGGGTTTCCTGCGGTGTTCTACCAGATATATTGGCATATCGTGGGGAAGGAGCTAGGCAAAACAGTCCTTGAAATCCTAATTGGGGAGGCTAGTGTTGAAGAGTACAACCACACTCTACTAGAATTAATCCCAAAAGTAAAGCAAGTCAGGAAGACCTCAGATGTTAGACCGATTAGACTTTGTTCAGTGATCTATAAATTGGTCACTAAAACAATGGCAAACAAACTCAAACAAGGTGTAGGATCGATTATTTCTGAAACTCAGAGCGCTTTTGTGCCGGGGCGCTTAATCACGGATAATGTGCTAACAGCTTTTGAAGTAATCCATTCTATGAAGACGCGAAAGAAAGGACGGGAGGGTTTTCTTTCCCTCAAGGTAGACATGAGTAAATCCTATGATCGGGTGGAGTGGTCTTTTCTAAAAAAGATCATGATAATTTGGATTTGGCCCTCGCTAGACGAAACTGGTAATGGGTTGTATAACTACTCCTACCTTTTCTTTGTCTTTTAAGGGTCAAGTTGCTGGTTTTATTAGGCCCGAGCGCGGGCTTCGTCAGGGCTGACCAATCTCACCTTATCTCTTCCTCCTTTGCGGGGAGGCACTCTCACGTTCTCTCTCGAGTTGTATTATTTCAGGTACACTATCTAGTATCACCGCGTCAAGAGGGGGCCCTACTATCTCCCACCTCTTTTTCGCAGATGATAGCTTAATGTTTACAAAAGCAACCAAAGAAGAGATTACAGTGCTCATGAATCTACTCAAGTCCTATGAAGCTACCAGTGGACAAATGGTAAACTTGGAAAAATCAGCGATGGTCTTCAGCTCCAATGTCTAAAAAGCTGTGCAGCAGGAACTTAGCGAGTTTGGGGGAGTGAAGTTTGCGGCTCTACATGAACGTTATCTGGGTCTCCCTACAACAATGGGGAGAAACAAGATGATCACTTTTCAAGATTTGGTGAATAAAAATCGAAAGAAAGTGTAAAGATTGGAAGGAAAGACATCTTACCTTCCCCGGCAAGGAGGTGCTGATCAAGGCGGTATTGCAGGCGATCCCAACATACTCTATGGGGTGCTTCCGATTACCCCAAAAGCTCTGTGATAAATTGGATTCCATTATTTCACGATTCTGGTGGAAAGGGGACATTGAGAAGAAGCAGCTTGCCTGGATCTCTTCGAAAAAACTGCAACAACAAAAAGGAAAAGGTGGTTTAAATTTCTGTGATTTCCACAAATTCAATACAGCTTTGTTGGGGAAACAATTCTGGCGTTTACTCACAAAGCCGGACAGTTTAGTGGCAAAAGTTTTCAGATACAAGTACTATCTAAACACAGGTATTTTACAAGCTAGTGCTGATAACAGATCCTCCTTTTCTTGGCAAATTATTGTGTCCAGCAAACAATTAATCATCAAAGGCTGTCGGTGGAGTTTAGTGTTGGAATTGTGCCCAAGAGGCAATCAATTAATTGTGACATTTATGGATTTACGATTCATTATGTTATCGATATGGAGATATGTTAACATGAATGAAGTCCTTAGAATATAAGTGTTATATTCTTAAATATCCCTAGTCGATTATAATGATTTATAGGACAATCATCTATAGACTAGTGTGGGGTTGGATTGATATGGAGATATCATGATCCAACACATGGGTATGCATTAGGAGTAATGGCATACTGTATTGACCCATCTCCGAGAAGGCTACATACACGTTATGTTAAGTCACAAGCGCTTCTCGCGGTGCAACGGTATTGTCATCCTTAGACTTGAAGTCACTAGATATTCTAGTTGTGGATAATTGTGATCTTGGTAGCGTTAAACGCTACACCGTAACTGGGTAGTTATAAAAGCGTGTACTGGATACAATAAGAAGCAAGCTTAGAGATCGTAGTGGACGTAGATAGAATTTGTCCCTCCCACATAACGGGAGCAAAGATCCTAGGCCACTCGAGGGATAGTGCTTATAAAATGTCTAGCCAGACTCAAATAAATCAATATGGGATATTGATGTTATTTGCACGAATAAGGCAATTCCCAGGATCGAGAAACTATGGATTGGATATACGAGTGTGACTTGTATGTCTCGTGTCCAATCCGGATATTGGGACAAAGGGATGAGACAATTACTTGCACAAGGTTTGTCACGATGACTATTCTATTTGTTGGCTAGAATGGATGTCTTGCTAGAGGCCGCTCCATATTAGTAAATTGTTACTACCAACTAAATAGAACCTATGGGGTCACACGCCATATAGGGGTGAACTAGACATGGGAATTAATTAATTAATATGATTAATTAATTAAAAGGATCAAATCGCAACAACTTGCTAACTTAGTAGGACTAATATGCAAGTTGGACTAATCCATGTATAGACATGATTAGGATATGCCAAGGTGGCCTAATTCATGTGGAGACATGTTTAGGATAAATTTGCAAATAGAACTAATCCATGTATTGACATGAGAAGGACTATTTTTGCAAAAGGGGACTAATCGGAACTTGAGTAGGATTAGGAGAGGGGTTCTTTATGTAGTAGGAAAAGGAGTTGTTGGACTATATAAAGGATGCTCCTTCCTTCCTTCCCACAGTAATGCTCATAACATAAGTGAGTGGGAGAGAAAAGGAGAGAGAGAGAAAGTCCCAAAAAGAGGGCCGAACCCCCTTTATGGGACCGCCCCACCCGTCGGCCTACATGGAGGCGCCGCCCACCTTGGCTTGCCTCGTTTTGCGTGATTCTTCTTCCTCTTCCTCTTTCCGGGCTAGCACCAAGGATTGGAAGATCTAGATCTCACCTCTAGGCGTGGATCAACCGTAGAGACGTGACACAATTCGCGTTTGAAGTCATCAAAGGAGAACCCTAAGGTGTGTTATTGATTTCTTCCTTTACCATCGTTATGTCTCTTGACTTGTGATCCTTGGAGGGTTTTGCATGGTTTATGATTGTTTGTGTTTCCGCTGCGCATCCATGAATCAAAACCCTACATTTAGGAAATGGTCAAAATTTGAATGCCCACACAGATCCATGGCTCTTCAGAGAAATGAGTTTCAAACCTTTTACTCCGAATTCCTCAAATACGGAGTATCGTGTATCAAACTTCATTACTAAGGACAGAAAGTGGGACTTTCAAAAATTGAAGTCAGTTTTTTGGGGCAGAAGATGTTGCAGAGATTAAACGCATTGCCATTCCTAGCTTTGATCTACCTGGCCAATTAGTATGGAACTACAGCGAGGACGGCAATTACAGTGTTAACACAGGATATAAGCTACTTAAAGCTATGGCGGAACTAAACGGAAAAACAGTGCAAGGTGATAGCTCCTCTTTGTTAGATCACAATACTTGGCTGGCCTCTTTTTGGAGACAGAAAATACCAAAGAAGCTTTTAGTTCCGGCGTGGAGGGGCTTTCAGAATGGGTTACCGGCAAAGACAAATCTGGGAAGAAGAGGAATTCAAGTAACTTACGAGTGCCCCTGCTGTGGAAGAAGACCAGAAGATGTAGACCATTTAATGATGTACTGTAAAACGGCAAAACGACTTTGGACGGCTCTTTTCGGATCCACCTTCCTCGACCGAATCAGCGGCAAGTTCTCCGGCTAGTTCCCTCAGATCTTTGTAGATATACCGATTGAAGACAGGAAGCTGCTATGCGGCGGTGTCTGGGTTATCTGGAATCACAGAAATCAATTAATTTTTCTGAACACAAAAAAACGGAAGAAGAACAAGTTACAGAGTTGATTGAGCTCTTAGCTTTGACGGATGAAAACCGAAGGAGGGAGGAGAAGGGAGAGACGGCTCAGATGGTAATTTCCTCACATACTCGCTGGCGGGCTCCTCCTACCGGCTGGGTAAAAATCAACTGTGATGCAGCTTGGGATTCACGCTGGGGAAAAGCAGCCGCCGGAGTGGTTGTTAGAGACGAATTGGGGATCTTCATCGCCGGTTACTCATCCCCAATTCCATATGGCAGATCTGCTAGATCGGCTGAAGGAGAAGCTATCCTTGCCGGAATTAAGCTCGCCGGAGAATTCAACTGCAACCATGCGATAATTGAATCGGATTCTCTATCGGTGATAGAAGAAGTGAAGAAAATGAAACGAATGAGAGAGAAAGGAGAGATGAACCTAGAAGGTGAAATGAACGTGGTAGAAGCGGTCCACTATCTGGGCGAAATAAATGAGACAGCTGTCTCACACACCAGGAGAAGTGGAAACCACTTGGCAGATATTTTCGCTAAACACGGGTTAGGCTTAGAAGGTCCTAGAAGATGGACCTATATTTTGCCCGATTGGGCTTGTAAAACTTTTCAGATGGACCTTTCTGGGCTCTAAAGCCCATAATGCAAGTAGCATTTTCCCTCAAAAAAAAAAAAAAAAAAAATTGTTTGGACTGGCCGCAATTGGTTTCTTGTTTTCGAATATATTTTCTTTACACATTGTCCTACACCACTTTTAAATTAGTCACTCATTTCAACCTACTATATGAAAAGCATGATAACCTGTTAAGAGGAGTAACACCCTCTTTACATAATTTGACCTCTAATTTGAACTCATATTACCATATTGCATTAACGAATACATGTCGCTTAAGTTAACATATGTACTACTATAAGTGACTAAAGTTAACATTTTGTCTTCAAAATTCAGTGTATCTCTCTCAATGGGTGACTAAAAGTGTCAGTGAATTCTGTTTTTTGGTACAAGGTAAGAAATCATCTACTAGCCTACGTCTATGTGGGGGGATCGAACCTGAGCCAACGAGGTGGCTATAAGACTCCTTTATCAACTGGGACAGCCGCCAAGCTCAAAGTGTTGGTGAATTCAAGAGTCTAAAACCTTTAATTTTTTTCGACTACTATGGTTTTGTCAGTGAGCACAGTTTTCTTCGAATTCACCTTCTTCCAACAGAGGGAATAATGTGTGATTTATCAAATTCCTTCAACATGTTTATTTTATCCTTTAACTATTTCACTTTGATTTTGTGCACAGTCATTCAATCGTCATTTTCATTTTCATTTGTATTTGAATTCATATGACTGAAAGTTTCGGTTTTCAAGGTTTTGAAGTATCTTATGCCGAGAAGGGAGAGTAGTCAGTGGAGTTTTTCGGGGAAGACGAAATCTCTTTGATTTTGAAGTCATCAAAAGATGAATAAATTTAAACCCATGAAGAGGCACAAGATCTGACATGAAGTTTATGTACAATGTCAAGTGTAAGAGTTTCTAGATGAATAAGAACATTTCACCATTGAAAAGGCACAAGATCTGACATGAAGTTTATGTACAATGTCAAGTTTAAGAGTTTCTAGATGAATAAGAACATTTCACCATTGAAACCAGTTTGTAGCTTCTATTGTTTACGCAGAATCTACAATTATATGTCTTTTTTCATAATTGTATTCATATTATCTTTTCATGTTAATATGTAAAAATATTTAATTTTACCTATTTCATAGAGTAGGTTGAATTGGAGACTATATGATAATTAATTTCACAATAAATATTCATCATGCAAGAAGTTTGACCTAGTTCCGAAAAGCTCGGAGTGGAGAAGTGCAACGGCGAGTGAGGTATAGAGGAATCGACGGGAAACAAGTTAGGATCGGGATCCATGTCTATAGATCAAGTGAAGGAGGTAACGAGACGTTTTGGGTTACTGTCCATCGAAGAAGAAGAGGAAGAGGACATCTTTGTGGTCGACAGAGATCGGTGTACGAAAGCCCTCCAGGGCTATCAACACTGTCTTATCGGATCCTTTGCTATCCCGGCGAAGATGAACATCTGAGAAATGAAACTGTTATTCCAGAAGATCTGGCTTCATGGCGACGAGGTATCAATCACGGAAACCCGTACAAATCTTTACATTTTTAGCTTCCCTTCGAAAGAATCCATGGACAGAGTAATGGCAGGTGGACCATGGGTTTTCGTTGGTAATATGCTATTGCTTAAACCGTGGAAGATCAGCGCCGCAGTGGCCAAGGTTACCTTTGATGCCCTCGATGTGTGGGTACAAATATACAACCTACCAGCATTCATGTTCACGGAAGAGGATGCGAGAAATATGATTGGCAAGTGGGGCATTATACTTGACTCTAACAAGCAGGTATTCGAGGGCGAGGAAGTTGATTATATGAGGGTAAGGTCTAGGATCGACATATCCAAGCCTTTACGTAGGGGAAGATTCATAGATGTACTAGATGAGAAGGTCTGGTTGGATTTCAAATATGAACGTTTACCTAGTGTATGCGCTTGGTGTGGTAGGGTAAATCACTACAGCGAACATTGTAACCATGTGGATAGCGAGATCAAGATTAGGATGGAGCTAGGGTTTGGTCACTGGCTAACCTTTAGGCCCCCTCCTCAAAAGAAGAAGATCCCGAAGGTGGAAGTGAAGGACGAGTCTGTGCAAGGTTCTAAAGATACCTTGGAGACAGCTTGTTTTCATCTACTGAGTAGGATGAGGAGGATAGTAGAAAAGGAGATGACTCGGAGATGGAGCTGGACTCAAATCCAGAGGTGAAAAACCCAGCCAAAGAGGCAGGGTCTTGAAACATGACAACCCATTGGCAGTAGAGGCAGAGCGCAATCATTACAGTGACAGCAAAACAAACAAGGGGAAAGAAGCGGCTTCAACGGAACCTCCAAAAAATAACCGAAGGAAAACCCAACAATCAAGTAGCATTACTCCTAGGAAACCAAGAGACAAAAGGAAGACCAGGGTGTATTAGCCCGCGTGGAAGAAGGAAGACAGTCCGGGAGGGGAAGAATGAAGACACCATTGGGGGAGTGAAGACAGGAGGTAACAGCAACAAAAACCAGGTTTCTCAGATTGGGATTCCAAACGCGGACAAGGGCGCCATAAAATACACAAATGCACGATTGGCAGTGGCTGCTAAGAAGAACTGTCAGGCACAATGAATCTCCTAAGTTGGAACGTGCGGGGGATTGGGAACCCCCGTAACGTTATTTATCTTCACGATCTTGTTAATGAAGACTAGACATTTTACTAGTTAGATGGAGTTAATAAAGCTCAGGTGTGGGTATGCAAACGAAATCTATGTCAATTGCGAAGATCGAAGAGGGGGTTTGACCCTTTTGTGGAATCGAGAAGTGGATTTTACTTTGTTTCACTACTCAAAAAAATTCATCAAAGGAGAAGTCTCCTCGGAGGATTCAGAAAACAGTTGGGTTTTCATTGGCTTTTATGGGGATCCTGTCCGTAGGTAACGGAGGTACTCCTGGAAGCTGCTTACACAATTGAGGCCGAGAAATCAGCCTTGGTTGGTTGTTGGTGACTTTAATTCAATATACTCAAATGTGGAGAAGGAGTGTGGGAAAGCAGTCACCCTTAGACCCGTTGAATATTTTGGTATAGTCATTCAGAAATTACAGTTACGAGATTTGGGGTATTCAGGTAATCGCTTTACATGGTCAAACAATCAACCGGATAGGCGCGCTAATGGGGAGAGAATTGATAGATGTTTGGTTACTAATAGTTGGATCGAATAGTTTGGCAGAGCCAGGGTAAATCCCCTAGTATCTGACACATCGGATCACTGCCTGGTGGAAGTTTTAGTAGGAAAAAGTATGGCCTGGAAGCAGCGCAAAGCAACCAGGTTCCATTTCAAAGCAATGTGGTTTGACCACAAGGACTGTTCGAAGTTTATTGGTGAAAAGTGGGATTCTGAAAACGGTCAGTTGTCAACAAAACTCAATAACCTTGCTGACGACCTGCACATATGGGACAAGGAAACCTTTGGAAGTGTGCGAAGTAGACTAAAAGGACCATGGAAACAACTGGACACTCTTGGGACGCAACACTAAACTGAAGACAGTTTAAGACGTAGTAAGGAAGCGAAAGAGGAAATTGCTTTATTATTACGGAATGAGGAAATTATGTGGAGACAGAGTTCACGTGAAACTTGGTTAAAAAGTGGGGACCAGAATACACAGTACTTTCACAGGAAAGCTTCAGTCAGAAGGGGGAGAAATACTATCAATGGTATAGAAGATGACAGTGGAGTATGGCGTGAAGAACCCGAGGAGGTAAAAGGTATTATGTAGAGTTACTTCAAAACTTTGTCTTCCTCGTCTAACCCTGTAAGAGCAACTATGGAGCCCTTGATGGAACCGATTGAGGAACTGGTGAGTCTATATCAAAGGCTAATGATGAACCAACCGTTCACGCCAAAATACATCGAGCAAGCCTTGCTTGATATGCCAGCGCAAAAAGCCCCAGGACCGGACGGTTTTCCAGCTCTTTTTTTGCCAGAAAATATGGCCAAAAATCGGGGATGAGGTACCGATAGCTTGTTTACATATTTTAAACAAAGGTGGCAGCGTTAAATCTTATAATCATACTTTGATTGCATTAATTCCGAAAGTAAATCAAGTTAGAAAGGTATCGGATTTGAGGCAAATCTCCCTTTGTTCTACAGTTTATAAAATCGTTAAAAAAGCATTGGAAAACAAATTAAATCTTATCTTAAGTGAGATCGTTTCTGAAAACCAAAGTGCATTTGTGCCGGGTCGGCTTATTACAGATAATATTTTAGCAGCGTCGGAACTTTTGCACTCTATGATGATGAAGAAGGGAAGAGAAGGAATGGCGACGATTAAGCTAGACATGAGTAAAGCCTATGCTCGCGTTAATGGGACTTCTTAAGGGAAGTGGTGGAGAGAATGGGGTTTCGATATCGTTGGATCTCAATTGTAGTGAGATGTATTTCTACAGCTACTTACAGCATAATCATTAATGGTAAAGTTGAGGGGAGAATCATACCTGAGACGGGCTTGCGCCAAGGATGCCCTCTTTTACCATACCTGTTTTTGTTAGTAAGTGAGGTTCTCTCTCGTAATCTGACAAAATTGGTGGAAGATGGGTTCCTCTCGGCTGCTCGAGCATCTCGGCACGGACCAGCAATTTCCCATTTGTTATTCGCGGACGATAGCTTAATTTTTACAAAGGCCAATCATGAAGAGCTAACAAACTTGTTACAACTTTTACACGTGTATGAAGAAGCTTCAGGCCAAAAGCTTAATGCTCAAAAATCATCTATGGTCCTCTCGCCTAATATGAAAGAGGAGCAACGAGAGCAACTTAGCAGCTTGTGTGGAATTCCAGTGGTAGAAAGCCATGAAAATTATCTGGGGCTGCCTACAACGTTCGGGAAAAACAAAAAAAGTCATATTCCAGAGAATAATTGAAGTGGTTATTGCAAAATGGAAGGGATGGACAGAAGTTACACTCTCAACAGCAGGTAAAGAAGTTTTAATAAAATCCGTAGCCCAAGCTATGCCTAATTATGAGATGAGTTGTTTCTTGTTACTAGTGGGAATATGCAAAGACATTGAAAAAGCGATTTGTCAGTTTTGGTGGGGCGATGCGAAAAATAAGCGAAAAATACACTTGTTGAGCTGGGAGAAGTTGAAGCAAGAAAAAGAAGCAGGTGGTCTCGGTTATAAGGATATCTAAATTTTTAATTTAGCGTTACTTTCTAAACAGGCATGGCGTATAATGAAGAATCCCAGAGTTTGTTAAGCAGAATTTTCAAGGAAAAATATTTCAAAGCTGGAGATTTTCTGCACTTTAAACCAAAAACCCAAATTTCGTTTTTCTTTCGAAGCATAATAGCAAGTAGGGAACTGCTAAATAAAGGGCTAGTAAGGCGAGTGGGAAGTTGAAGTAATAAACTTGTTCAAAGATAGGTGGGTTCATAGATATGCAACATCAAAGGTAATTTCCCCAACAATGGACTGTGCAATCATGAAGGTGTCACATTGTATTCAGAATGGAAGATGGCATGAGCAAATATTAAGAACATACCTTTGGGAGATTGATTTGCCAGACGTCATCCAAACCCAGATTTGGCTAGCAGAAGAAGACAACTTTATATGGGGCTTAGACCTAAGGCGGAGGTACACCACAGCCTCGGGTTATAAGCTGTAAGATCAAGTTGTGCAAGGCTTGGATAGTCTAACTATTTCATGGCCTTGAACCAACTTTCAAAGCGTTGAATCAGTTCTCATAGGCTTGAAAAGAGTATAGCTATTTTCAAGGCCTTGAAACTTGATTCAATGCCTTGAAACTGTCTAACCTACATGAACATTCTCAGGGGGAGTTTTCTGTAAACTCTTCTAAGTTGATTTCCTTACTCTCCTTCATTTTCTTTATGTACTGTTGTTTTATGATGAAAGACAAATCATTCTAACTCGTTTGAACATAGAATATCATCTGTTTGACTATGATTTTGCAGGGAAGATTATTTCCTAGTTTGCAGAGATTATTTCCTAATCTCACTTTTGCAGGGAAGGCAATAATTGAGAAGATGATTCTGTATTTGATCGGAATGACTTGACAGCTTCTCAACCTATTCAAATGTAAAATCATGACATTATCTCTGAAGATTGTGATCACTTAACCGCTGGAGAATATTGTCAAAGAGTCAAAGTCTGTTGCCTACAAAATAGAAAAGTTGTTCCTGAAAATCTGGGAAGATTTCAGAGTTGTTTGAAGTTTAAATAGAGCTCAATTCTGAATCAACGAGACACAACACTCGACGGGCAAAAAGATAGAGACAAAGTTCTGGATTAACAAGCATAAAATAATTTCATCCATTACACAATCCATTCATAGAAGATCATTGCATACTTAACTGCAGTTTCTACACTTTAAGTGTTCTTCTGTATTGTGCTTTATTGGTAGATCATTTCTGTAATATCTCTATCTTTATTCTCGAGGATTGTTCAAGAATAAAAATAGAGAATTCTTAGTTAATCACTTAGCTAGAGCAAGTACTAGATAGGTTAGGGAGAACCACAAGCTGTAACACAGTAAGGCATCTCTGTGTGCTTGAGATCTAGGGCTTAGCTTTTGATTAATAAGAATTGTGTTGAAAATCCTGCAGGGATAAGATCCCTGAGTTAGAGACGTAGGTCCAAGTGGAATGAACTCTATAAATCATATGTCTCTTGCATTTACAGTTCATTCTTTTTCATAGTTTTTGCAGCATACAAAACTGTCTATTTTTAAAGGGTTTGAAACTCTTTTCAAGACCTTGAAAAAGGCTTATCTGCTTTATTACTAACTACATCTCTTGCAAGGGCTTGAACTGGTTTTCAAGGCCTTGAATTTCACTAGTTTTCACATGATCTCATCTTCCTAGCAAATTTTGCAAAAAGTTTGCATACTCTATTCAACTCCCCCCCCCCTTCTAGAGTAAATTAGTTGCATTACCATCTGCACACTCACACTTTCAATTGGTATCTGACCTTGTATCACTGTATATATTTAACCCATCTGGTGATCATGAGTACTGCAGGTGATGGTGGTTTCTCACAGGGTAGAGCTGCTAACAGATTTCCTCTATTTTTTGGAGAAAATTTTGCTCACTGGAAAGCTTTGATGAAAATGTTCATCATTGATCAAGACATAGAGCTTTGGACCATTATTCAGAATGGGCCTCACACTTTATACACAGATAAAGATGGGATTAGAACTCCCAAATCTGAACACTCACTCTCCTCTTCCGAATTAGAGAAATTCTATAAGAATTACAAAGCTATTAACATCTTATATTACAGATGAATTCAAAAGGATTTCAGACTGCACTACTGCCAAAGAAATATGGGATAAGCTTGTGGTAAATTTTGAAGGGACCAGTCAAGTCAAGAAAACCAAGATCAACATCTATCTCAGGCAATATGAGTTGTTTAAGATGAATGCAGATGAGTCTATCAGAGACATGTTCAAGAGGTTCACATATATTGTTAACAACCTTGATTCACTGGGAAAACATTTTTCCAATGAAAAAAATGTGAGGAAGATTCTAAGAAGTCTTCCAAAGGCAAAATGGGAACCAAAGACCACAGCTATTGAAGAAGCCCAAAATCTCTCAACTCTACAACTTGATGACCTGCAAGGGAAGCTTCTGACACATGAAATATCTATGAATGAAGCTGATGGAGAGCTACCAGAAAGTGTCAAGAACTTAGCTCTCAAAGTCAAAGAGAATGAGAGAACTCAAAGCCTTGAAACAGAGGATGGTGATGATGAAGATCCAATTTCCTTGATCTCCAAAGCCTTGACAAGGATTCGCAAAGTGAAAAAAAACTTTGGAAACAAAGACTTCAACGGAGAGAGACACAGACCATCCAGTAGCAAGGACTACAAAGGTAAGTCTTCTTCACAAAGTAAATCAAAGATCATGAATTGCTTTGAATGTCGTGATGCAGGACATTTGATAAGAGATTTTCCATACACGAAAAGCAAGAACTTTCAAAAGAAAGACCATGACAGAAGAAAGAAAGCTATGATAGCTTCATGGAGTGATTCAGATAGTTCAAGTGAATCAGAATCTGAAGAAGAACATGCCAATCTATGCTTCATGGCCAAGCATGATGAAAGTTCTGAGAAGAATATTGAGGTAATGGTAAACTGTCTGATTTCTAAACCAAAAGATGCTCTTTCAAATTATCTCAGAACAATGCTTTTAAATGAAGAAGATTATCTGAAAGAGACCAGACTTTTGAAAGAAAAAGTTCACTAGCAAGAAAAAGAGAACTTACAACTTTTTTTTTCTAAATCAGAATCTTGAAATCTCTCAGAAGAAAACTGACAGTGATTTCAAGGCCTTGAAAACCAGTTTCAAAGCCTTGAAAACACAAGTCAATGAGGTGGTCACTGAGAACTCTTTAATGAGTAACAGCCTTGTTAATCTAAAACATTAAGTTGATGAATTAGATAAACAAAAGACTACTCTTACTGAGAAACTTCAAGAATCTGAATAGGTCAAAGTTAAGCTTGCTAGATCATAACACATGTTGAATTTGATTCTTGGAGGAATTTCACAGTCAGTTCACAAAGCAGGTAGGATTCAATCCAAACTTTCCAACAAAGAACAATATCAGATTTGTGAAAGCTGGAAACAAAACTTCTCCTAAATGTCATTACTGTTGCAAAACTGATCATGTTAAAATGACTTGTTCGTTCAGAAGAAGAGACCCTCACATAATGATGAACACTTTTCCATTTCAACTCAAATGACAAGTTAAATAGATTAGGGTTCCTAAAGGGATTAGACCACCTAACATGGTTGATCCTGAATATGAATACAAATTCCACACTTGGTCTAACAGCTGGGTAAGGCAGTGATTGGTTTTTGCATGGTGTCACCAAAGAAAAGTGGTTTATGGATAGTGGTTGCTCAAGACATATGAGTGCAAAGAGATCTGTATTCTCAGAATTAAAGGAGCAATAAGAGGTTCAATTACACTTGGTAACAAAGGCAAATGCAACATTCTTGGTATTGAAAGTTGGTAAAAATTCTATAAACTCTATTTCTGATGTGTATCTAGTTGATTGTTTGAAATTTGATTTTTTTAGTGTATCTCAGCTTTGTGACAATGGAAAAAAGTTATCTTTGATAAAGAGAAGTGTGTGGTGCAAAATGAGAAATCAGGAGATTGCATTCTCACAGCCTCTAGATCAAACAATGTTTATACCTTTCAAACTAAAAAAGTTGCTGGTGAAAGTTTGAAGTGCCACTAGGCATTGAAAGAGGATTCAAAGCTTTGGCACAGGAAGCTTGGTCATATTAGTTTGCACACTTTGAACAAGTTGATTTCAAAAGACCTGGTAAGAGGATTACCATCCATCAAGTTCAGAGAAGATGAATTGTGCAAAGCTTGTGCTCAAGGCAAGCAGACCAGAAGCTCTTTTAAGCCAAAGAAGTTTGTAAGTACAACTAGACCCCTTGAACTGCTTCATATGGATATTTGTGGTCCTATGAGAAGTCCTACTCCAAAATGTAAAAGGTATATGCTAGTTGTTGTAGATGCTTTTTCTAGATATACTTGGGTCATGTTTCTCAAAGAAAAATTTGAATACCTCAATTTTCAATGCTTTGCAGAGAACTTCAAACTATGAAAAACCTACCTGTAGCTTCAAATAGAAATGATCATAGTAGAGAATTTGATCAATTAGAATTTGATTTATTCTGTGATAAGCATGGTATTACTCACAAATTTTCTACTCCAAGAACTCCTCAACATAATGGTGTTGTTGAAAGAAAGAACAGGACCCCTGAAGATATGTCAAGGACAATGCTTCTTAAAAACAAGTTGCCAAAACATTATTAGGCAGAAGCTGTGAATACAGCAAACTATATACTGAGCATGTGTTTGATCAGACCTATTCTGAAGAAGACCCCCTATGAACTATTCAAAGGGAGGAAGCCAAACATTTCATACTTCAGGCCCTTTGGATGTACATGCTTTGTCCATATAAATGGAAAAGACAATCTTGGTAAGTTTGATGCAAGGAGTGATGAAGGTATCTTGCTTGGTTACTCTCGGAATAGCAAAGCTTATAGAGTTTACAATAAAAGAACCAGACTGGTTGAAGAAAGCATTCATGTTATTTTTTATGAAAGCTATGATGGTTCTTTGAGTGAAAGTTTTGCAGACTTGAATTTGAACAAGCATGAATCAGAGGAAGAGACTGAGAATCCACTAGGAATCAAGAAAGGCTCAAAAGGAAATAGAAGAAATTTTCAAGACCTTGAAAATGATGCTCAAGGCCTTGAAAATAAGCCTCAAAGCCTTGAAAAAGATTATAAAAAGGATACAAGTGACAAAGCCACTACTTCAAGACCAAAGAACATCTATGGAGAACCTGAACCCTGGTATCCAAGAAAGAGATTCAAATATCTCTCATCTCATCCAGTTGATAATATTATTTCAAATCCAACCACTGGTACACAAACTAGATCACTGTTGAAGAACTTATAAGCCTTTAATGCTTTTATTTCTCTTGTAGAACCCAAAACTGTGAAGGAAGCATTACAAGAAGCAGACTGGATCATTGCTATGCAAAGTGAACTCAATGAGTTTGAAAGGAATAAGGTTTGGAAACTGGTTCCTCCACCTACAAACCAGTCTGTCATTGGTACCTGATGGGTGTTCAGAAATAAGTTGGATGAAAGTGGGAAAGTAATCTGAAACAAAGCAAGGTTAGTTGCTCAAGGTTACAACAAAGAAGAAGGTATTGATTATGAGGAAAATTTTGCTCCTGTTTCCAGGTTAGAAGCAATTAGAATTTTACTTGTGTTTGCATCTCACAAGAACATGAAATTATTTCAAATGGCTGTGAAGTGTGCTTTCTTAAATGGCTACTTACAAGAAGAAGTTTATGTAGCACAACCTCCTAGTTTTGAAAATGACAAGTTTCCAGATCATGTTTACAAACTTGACAAAGCTCTTTATGGTTTAAAAGAAGCTTCAAGAGCTTGGTAAGAAAGATTGTCAAAATTTTTGCTTGAAAATGTTTTTAAAAGAGGAGTAGTAGACAAGACTCTTTTCATAAAGACTCAGGAGAAATATTTGCTTGTAGTTCAGATCTATGTTAATGATATCTTGTTTGGAGCTATTAATGATCAATTGTGCAGAGAATTCTCAAGTCTTATGAGCAGGGAATTTAAAATGAGCATGATGGGAGAGCTGAACTTCTTCCTAGAACTTCAAATACATCAACTGAAGAAGGGCATCTTTCTGCATCAAAGCAAATACTCAAAATACTTGTTAAGCAAGTCTAGCATGGCTCAATATAAGGAAGCCAAGACTCCTATGAGTTCTACATTGTCCTTAGATAAGGATGAATCTGGTAAGAGTGTTAATGTAAAAGAGTATAGAGGTATGATTGGATCATTACTCTATCTCACAGCAAGCAGACCACATATCATGTTTAGTGTATGTATGTATGCTAAAAGAATCACACTTGACTGCTGTGAAGAGAATATTCAGATATCTCAATGGTACCAAAGACTTAGGGCTTTGTTATCCAAGACATTCTAACTTCTCATTGCATGGATTTTCAGATGCTGACTTTGCAGGTTACAAAGGTTATAGGAAAAGTACTTCAGGAACTTGCCAATTTATTTCATCATCCCTGATCAGATGGCATTCCAAGAAACAGAATTAAGTTGCTCTATCAACAGCTGAAGCTGAATATATAGATGCAGGAGCATGTTGTTCACAAGTACTATGGATTTCTCAACAGCTAAGAGACAATGTATTTGATTTCAGAAGCATACCTATCAAGTGTGATAACACTAGTGCAATTTCAATTACAGAGAATCCAGTTCAACATTCTAGAACCAAGCACATTGATGTCAGACACCATTTCATCGGAGTTCATGCTAAGAAATGTGATATTGTTCTTGAATTTGTTGCTACTGACATGAAAATTGCAGATATCTTCACTAAACCGTTAGCAGATGAAAGACTCTCAGCTCTAAGATTGGAATTGGGAATGCTAAATAATGATGCATTGGTTTAGGGGGAGCATCAGGTAAGAAAGGTAAGTTGTATGTGTTTTCAAAGGTTTGAACTGATTTTCAAAGCCTTGAATATCACTTCAAAGCTTTGATTTTTATCTGTTGCAATGTTACATCATTTCAAGACCTTGAAAAAACTTTCAAAGCCTTGAAAATAAATCAGCTATTCTAGTAGTCAATAAACTTGGATCATTCTGTATTGGGTGATATCTCTGTAGATATTCGCTCAATATAGCCCCTACCTTTTTCGAGAATATGTTTTAGCCAAAATAGTATTAAAATATTTTATTACAAAACGGACTAAGAGATTTGAATTTTCTCTGATTGTTACAGATCTTTTCAGATCAGAGAGATATTCTAGTTTCCTTTTGAAACTCAAACTCTTTTACTATTTATCTTCTTCTCTTATCCTCTCTCCGTATCATTCCTACCTCTCTCTATTCTTCTCCCAAACTCTAATGAGCACAAGGAGAACCTCATACAGAATCAAGATGGCAGAAGGATCAAAACATGGTTCTGAGAAGAAGAAAAAGATGACTGAAGAAAAGGTTCTAACATTAGTGAAGACTCTGATTCAAAGAGCTTCACTGATGACGAACAAGAATCTTCACCACCCACGAAGATAGTGAAAAAGGAACAGTTTCCAGCAAAGAAGAAACAGGCTATGGTATCTACACAAGAAAATCAGAAAGGAATCCATATTGGAAGACCTAGGAGAGACAAGAAAAAGTCAGTCACAGAGGTCAAAGGAAAGGGAAAAGAAATCCTCATTCAAGACTCAGACTCAGACACTACTTAAGAATCCTATGGAGTGTACTCCATATCCAACAAGGGGAGACATGAAAACGATTAGTAACAGTCTTTAGAAGATTCAAAAACAGGAAAGAAGGATCACAGAAGTTCCTCTGCTTAGCAGAAAAGGATGGCTGTAAAGAAGAAACTGAATCATGGAAGAAAAGCTTTGGAAGGACTCACATTCTTATTCAACAGTTTTATTGAGAAGATCAGTTCCTTTATTGAGGAACTCGATGTGGTTTCACAAGAAGTTCAAGCCAACAATGAAGACAGTGAGGAAGAAGAAGGAGATCAAGATGGATTTAAAGACCCCTAATCTGGGCTACTCTTTCTTCCCCATTCTTTCTCTTAAGCTTTTAAAGTTTTCTCTTCAAAATTTTCCAGACACTTGATCCAACATCATCTCTATATTTTTGATGGGGAGAAATTCTAGGGTTTTCGGTTTTATTCTTAGGAGTTGTTTGATATTTGCTGAAATTTTTATTTTATGTTAAAAAATTGAATAAGTTTGATATATTTGGAACTACTGTGTTATTGTGAATTGTGAACTAATCAGCATTTTTTTTTTTTTTTTGCAAAGACTAAGGATCAAATAGAATTTGGTTTTATCTTTCATCAAGGGGGAGATTGTAAGATCAGGTTGTGCAAGGCTTGGAATAATCTAACTATTTCAAGGCCTTGAACCAGCTTTCAAAGCCTTGAATCAGTTCTCATAGGCTTAAAAATAGTATAGATATTTTCAAGGCCTTGAAACTCGATTCAAAGCCTTGAAACTGTCTAACCTATATGAACATTCTCAGGGGGAGTTTTCTGTAAACTCTTTTAAGTTGATTTCCTTACTCTCCTTCATATGCTTGATGTACTGTTGTTTGATGATGAAAGACAAATCATTGTAACTCGTTTGAACATTGAATATCATCTGTTTGACTATGATTTTGCAGGGAAGGTTATTTCCTAGTTTGCAGAGATTATTTCCTAATCTGACTTTTGCAGGGAAGGAAACAATTGAGAAGATCATTCTGTGTTTGATCTGAATGACTTGACAGCTTCTCAAGCTATTCAAATTCAAAATCACGACTTTAACTCTGAAGATTTTGATCACTTGACCATTGGAGAAGATTGTCAAAGAGTCAAAGTATGTTGCCTACAAAATAGGAAATTTGTTGCTGAAATCTGGGAAGATTTGCAGAGCTGTTTGAAGTTTAAATAGAGCTCAATTCTGAAGCAACGAGACACAACACTCAACGGGCAAAAAGAGAGACAAAGTTTTGGATTAACAAGTGTGCACAAGAGAATCCGGCGGGGAGCACTCTGTGTACACCGTAAGTAGGGGATCGGAAATGGCACAGGAAGAGTTGGGTTGTGTGTAGGGAGAGAGTAAGGCAATAGTAATGTCAGAGAGAGAGACAGGGGTTTGGCAGAGATTTCGCGTATGTCTGGTGTGTCCTCCTTTGTATGGAAAGGTTAACGTCCTATATATAACGGAGAATATGACCGTTGCAGTGTGGTTAATGCGCCCATCAATGGCGGCTTAATTAGCTTAACCAAAACGGCATGTTCGTCCGCGTATATAGGGACCGTTACAGCACGTTATGCGCGAATACCGGAACCGTTATGGGATTGACCGGGTTTGACCGGATTGACCGGGTTTATGGAGCTCGTGCCATAAATCCCTCAAAAGCAGTTACTAAAGGTCGCGTGCGGGATTGGCTCGCACGCGACAAGACTTACTCTAGCCTCCAAACCACTAAGTCCCTACAAGTCCCGTGCAGTGGTATGCGAGGGCCCTTTCTCGCAACCCCCACATGGATCAGCGCGGCTGGTGATCAGAGTAAGTCCTGTCGCGTGGATCTAGCACACCATATTGAGTGGAGCACAATATGGTGTGCTAGATGATCCACAAACACTAGATCACCAGCCGTGCTGATCCATGTGGGGGCTGCGAGACAGGGCCCTCGCATACCACTGCACGGGACTTGTAGGGACTTAGTGGTTTGGAGGCTAGCGTAAGTCCTGCGCGTGCGAGCCAATCCCGCACGCGACCTTTAGTAACTGATTTTGAGAGATTTATGGCACGAGCTCCATAAACCCGGTCAATCCGGTCAAACCCGGTCAATCCCGTAACGGTTTCGGTATTCGCGCATAACGTGCTGTAACGGTCCCTATATACGCGGACGAACGTGCCGTTGTGGTTAAGCTAATTAAGCCGCCATTGATGGGCGCATTAACCACACTGCAACGGTCATATTCTCCGTTATATATAGGACGTTAACCTTTCCATACAAAGGAGGACACACCAGCCATACGCGAAAGCTCTGCCAAACCCCTGTCTCTCTCTCAGACATTACTATTGCCTTACTCTCTCCCTACACACAACCCAACTCTTCATGTGCCATTTACGATCCCCTACTTACGGTGTACACAGAGTGCTCCCCGCCGGATTCTCTTGTGCAGATTTTGGTGAACCTGACGTGAACTTACCATCTTAAGCAACCATGTATCAGGAGGATGATGTCCGCAACAGATCGCCTTCCACGGAGGCCGCCTCAGGAGAGGAGATTCGTCGTACTCCTACAGCCCGCGGTGAAGCTCCGACGCTAGAAGCCTTGGACGCCACCATCCAAAGTCAGGCGAAGGCTCTCAAAGCTCAATCTGCGCAGCTAGAACGGATCATGGCTGTCTTGGGGACTCTTGCTCCAAACCCTGCACCAGCCACCGCCGTCTCTCAAGGAGGAGGAGTATCCACCACTCAAGGATTAGGAGTGTCGACCACGCCACCCAACCCCAATCTTCAAACTCCACCGGCGACCACGCAGCTACCCTCATTTCAGGGGTCAACAGCTCAGATGTTGCCTCTCGCTGCTCATACTCCTCAGCCTCCGGCTTTGGTACCTAATCCAGCCTCACAGTATCCCTTGCCTCCCCCAACGACAATCTGGGGTAACGTGAATTCGCAATACGTCCCTAGCCCTCCTGCGGCATATGTGTCACCTCCACCTGTGGCAACTCCTCCTCCCGCTGCCGAGGGAAGTACTCCGGAGTGTATGACGTCGCTGCAACGGCGCATAGACACCATTCTGGCTCACCAATCGTTCGCAGATACCATCATTCCGAAGCTCGACAACGATCCACCTATCCCACGAGAGATCTATCTCATGCCTAACCCTGCTGGGTACAAGGCTCCTAAATGGGACAAGTTCGAGGACGTCAATGGGAACGCCCATGAGCATGTCATGCGTTTCATCGACGTGATGGGTCCGTATGGAGCTGATCCCAAACTGCTGATGCGCGAGTTCCCGAAATCCCTGGGGAACGTGGCTTACAAGTGGTATAGGACGTTGGAAGCCGGATCCGTGAAGACTTGGGGTGATATGGTCCAGAAGTTCTACACCAAGTTCTTCCAGATGGAGGAAAAGGTGACTATGATTCATCTCTCGCGGATGTATCAGAAGCGCGAGGAGGACGGAATAACCTTCATCAAGAAGTTCAGGGCCAAGTCCTTGGAATGCAAAGATGTGATACTTGAAAGCAGACTCGTAGAGATATGCTTGCAGTGCATGCGAGACGAGTACAAAGGTATGCTTATTAACTTGCAAACGCCTACGTTTTCAAAACTAATCGAATGCACGAAGAACATCGAGCCTATAGTGGAGAGGCAGAAAAAGAGAAACGCCCCTGAGCGACCCTCGGGTGGTACTACTTTCAAGATCGGGAGAATCAGCTACAAGAGGGGACGCGAGGCCGAAGTGAATGTGGTCTCACCCCAAAAGCAGGCGAAGATTGTGAGCTTTGATGCACCACCTCTCCCATGTTCGGTGGAAGAGGCAAGCGACCTTTGCAGGCAATGGCGTAAGGATGGTGTCCTACCGCCGCTCGAGAAGGCACCCTCCAGGGAGATGGTGAGGGACCCGAAGTGGTGCGAATATCATGGAAAGGTCATGCATCCCACGGCGGACTGCAACAAGCTTAGAATTGTGTTTAGCCAAAAGATGAAGAATGGCGGACTGATTGTCAGCGATCAAAGGCAGGATGTGCGCAACAATCCACTCCCTGCCCATGCGGAGCAAGAATCAAAGGGCAAAGAAGTCGCTATGATCTCGATTGTGGATCTTGAAGAGGTCGCAGAAGATGGTCAACCCATCATTGCCGAGATCCAGGATGAGGACTACAGCATTGACACGGAGGACGAACGCGCCGACCGGATGAAGGGGTCGCATGGGTTCAACAGGTTCTTTGACGAGATGAATTTCTCAGAAAAATGCCGGACGGAAATGACAAAAGCGATCTTAAGGATAGCAGAAGACTACGAGGAGGATCTCGTAGTCTCCAATGGGAAAGTTGTTAGGGCGTCTCGCCCTACAGAGAAGGTCATCTCCTTTTCCGCAAGCGACAAGAGGACAGATGCGAGCCACCAGAGGCCTCTGTATGTGACGGCTATCATCAATGGCGTTGAGTTTAAGAGAGCGTTCGTAGACGGACGAGCAGCAGTCAACGTTGTTTCGCTCCATACATTGAAGCTAGCAGGAATCCCAGATTACAAGATTGTCAAGCGTCCATCCCCGCTGATGGGATTCGGAAGCGACTCCAGAATGACGATAGGATGGATCCACATGGGAATTCAGATCGGCAAGATCAAGTGCTCGGCAAAATTCTATGTCATAGATGCGAACACTATGTATCACATGATCATAGGTCGAGCCTGGATTCATCGCTTTGATGCTGTCCCTTCAACAGCTCACCAAGTAATGAAAGCCATTTGGAATGACAGAATAGTGGAAATACCAGCTTCGACGAATCCGTTCAACATGGATGAAGCACATCTCAGTGAGGCGGTGTGGTTCACCGAGATGGCAGATGAGCAAACACCAGGACCATTTAACCCCACTCCGCTGCCCCGATGGGAGGATATCAAATTGAGCAGGTTTCGGAGACAGAAAAACCAAAGCCAAACACTCTAGAAGAGAAACTCAAAGAAGCGCCCGAATGCATGGAAGACAAACCCAGACCACAAAAGCAGGAGCTGAAGGAGGTATTCCTAAGCCCGAGCGAAGAAAAGAAGAGGCCAGTCTTTCTAAGTGCGGACCTCACAAGTGAAGAGGAGGAAAGATTGCTACAGCTCTTGACCGAGTACAGGGATGTATTCGCATGGGAGTACGATGAAATGCCGGGCCTGGACACAAGCATCACCATGCACCGTTTGGATGTGATTCCGGGATCCAAGTCGGTAAAGCAGAGCACAAGAAGCTTTAGGCCCGAGCTCAACGTGAAAATAAAGCAGGAGATTCTCAAACTCTTGGATGCCAAATTCATAGAGCCAAATCACCATCCCACATGGCTGGCCAACATCGTGCCAGTGGTAAAGAAGAATGGGCAACTCTGTATTTGCGTGGACTTCCGAGATCTCAATCGTTTCTTCCCTAAGGATGATTTTCCGCTCCCCAACATTGATTTACTTATCGATTCGACAGCAGGAAATCGCATGTTCAGCTTCATGGACGGCTTTAGTGGGTACAATCAGATCAAGATGGACCCCGAAGATGCACGGAAAACCGCATTCATCACCCCGGGGGGAGTATTCAACGATACGGTGATGCCTTTTGGCCTCAAAAACGCAGGTGCAACCTATCAACGGGCCATGATGGCTCTGTTCCACGACATGATGCACAAAGAAGTGGAATTCTATGTGGATGACCTAGTTGTCAAATCCAAGCAAGAGGCAGACCATCTGGCGGATTTACGGAAGGTGTTCAACAGATGCAGGCGTTTTCAATTGAAGATGAATCCTATGAAGTGCGCATTTGGGGTAACATCAGGGAAATTCTTGGGATGCGTGGTACATCGTCAAGGAATCGAACCCAACCCTGCGAAAGTATCAGCCATCACTGGCATGACTCCGCCGCACAACCAGAGTGCCTTAAAGACCTTCTTGGGAAAGCTATCCTATCTGCGAAGGTTCATTCCTACGATCGCTGAAATCACCTTCTGCTTCAGTAATCTTCTCAAGAAAGATGCTATATACAATTGGACCACGGAGCACGAAGCTGCGTTCGTAAAATTAAGGGAGCTGCTGACATCTTCAAAAGTAATGATCGCACCTCAGCTCGGATCACCACTCTTGTTGTATCTAACGTCAACAAGGAGGTCTATAGGGCCTCTCCTCGCTCAGGAGTATGGGGGTCAAGAAAGGCCCATCTACTACATCTCCCCAATCGTGCAGCCAGCAGAATCAAGGTACACGGACATCGAACGACATTTCCTTGCTTTATTCTTTGTAATAGAGAAGTTGAGACACTATTTTGCTTCGCACAAAGTAGTGGTGGTCACAAAGAACGATCCCATACGATATCTGCTGACTCACACTACTCCTGGAGGAAGACTGGCAAAGTGGTATATGACCATTTCGCAATTTGACATCACTTGCGTTCGGCCGCGGGCGATCAAATCGCAGACAGTAGCGGATTTGCTGCGCAGTTCCCCGATAACAGTCATGAGCCTGTGATCGAAGAAGAATTGGAGGGGCCTGAAATCTATGCAGTCGAGTTGCCTTACTGGACGCTTCATTTCGATGGCTCGTCCACAAGGAAAGGTGGAGGCATTGGGATAGTCTTGACCAAACCAGATGGGGAAGTCATACAGATGTCCGAAAAGCTTGACTTTGCAGTAACCAACAATGAAGCAGAGTATGAAGCTCTCATCGCGGGGCTCCGCGCAGCAAAGGCCTTGGAAGTAAGCAACTTGACAGTTATGGGGGACTCCAAGCTAATCGTCAAACAAGCCTCGGGCGAGTATGGTTTGAAGGAAATAAATTTATTGACCTACAGGACCTTAGTGCAGAGATTGGTGCAACAATTCTGCGACGTTAGATACGAACAAAAACCTCGAGCGGACAACAGGCATGCTGATGCTTTAGCTACCTTGGGATCCAAGGTCAGTGCGGACAAATGTCCTGCAAGGATCTTCATTGAAGTGCTAACATCCTCGGCGTTGACAAAAGACGCGTGCGACGATGAATGCATGGCCGATGCAGAATGGAGAAAGTCAATCTTACGCGCCATCGCAGAAGGCACGAGCAGCGAGAACTGGGCATCCACAAAGGGCTATTGCATACATGACAACACCCTTTATTACAAGGGCCCTGGCGGAATACTTATGCGATGCGTCTCCGAGCAAGAGGGACAACTGCTATTAGAAAAGATTCACCAGCATGCTTGCGGGGAAAGTGAGGTGTCAATCTACGGAAAGCTCAGAGGTACGGCATTTATTGGCCAGACATGTCAACGGCCGCAGCATTGATTCAAGGAAAGTACGAGAGTTGCGCGCTGATCAAGGACTCTTTACTCATTGCTTTAACCGACGATGATGCGGATTGGAGAAAGCCCCTCTTTGATTTTCTTACCCAGGGTACTGTACCCGAGTCGAGAAAAGAAGCCGAGAAATTAAAGAGGAAAGCATCCCGATATGTGGTGCAAGAAAATCTGCTTTGGCGAAAGGGCCATGAAGGCAACCTGCTGCGATGCCTAGACGGCACAGAAGCACAAGAAGTGATGGACCTCTCTCATCAAGTGGAACATAAGGGGGTGCAAAATTATGCAGACAACTCCTTTCAATTGGATATTTCTAGCCCGCTATGGAGGCTGATTGCCGCATCAAAGTAAGACGCTGCCAGGAGTGTCAATTCAAGGCTAATCTAGTGCACGCGCCTGCCGTAGATCTACATGCATTGGGAACACCATGGCCGTTTCACACATGAGCTCTGGATTTCATCGGTCCCATTCGACCGACCTCGCACGGGAATCACTTCATTCTCACCGCGACCGAATTCTTCACCAAGTGGGTAGAAGCGATACCACTGAAGACAGCAAATGCGTTAGCTGTGGTCCGTTTCATCCAAGAAAGTATCATATGCATGTTTGGAATTCCCAACACCGTCCTTTCGGATAATGGCACTCCTTTTGTTAATCGCCAGGTGGCCGCAAAGCTAGCAGAATACAACATCAGGCAGATATGCTCCATTCCATACTATCCGAAAGGGAATGGGCAAGCAGAAGCAACCAACAAAACGCTGTTGAGGATTTTGAGCAAGATGGTCGCAGATCATCACAAGAAGTGGGCTGATTCTTTAAGCATAGCCTTGTGGGCTTATCGGACTTCTCCAAGGACACCCACAGGGGTCTCACCGTTCCTTTTGTGCTACGGAGCTGAGGCTGTGGTACCAACGGAAGTGAAGGTTAACTCCGCAAGGTTGGCTTTTCACGCGCTATATGACAACCAACGCGATCATGATTTAGTACTACTAGAAGAAAAGCGGGAGCAAGCCAAAAGGACCAATAAACGTTACCGAGAAAGGATCGCTCGCGCATACAACAAAACAGTCCAACGTCGAGACTTCGCAGTTGGAGATTTGGTCTTACGCGCATCTGATCATTGCATGCAAAAGGCAGCTCATCCAAAATTCGCAGCCAATTGGGAAGGACCCTTTGAGGTCACGGAAGTCTTTGACAGTGGCTACTGTAGCATACGGAGGTTACACGGAACGACCTGAACCCCAAGCTCAGTACAACGTTTGCTTTATTCTCCGTATTACCATGATTCACACATTTTCTCTCCCATATGAGAGAATTGTAATCTCATCTCTCCCATACGAGAGTTTTATAGTAAAAGACTTCTCCCAAATGAGAAGAACTTTATGATTCTAGCTGTCTTTATTGCTCTATTTAATTCGTTATTACTGTTGGCAAAAGCCTATCCGATGCGATAGCAACACGTGCGATACGATCCTAATTGATCTTTAAGCCTATCTGCCACGATAGCAGCCCATGCGAATACGATCTTAATTGATCTTTAAAGCCTATCTGCCACGATAGCAGCCCATGCGAATATGATCTTAATTGATCTTTAAAGCCTATCTGCCACGATAGCAGCCCATGCGAATACGATCTTAACTGATCTTTTAAGCCTATCTGCCACGATAGTAGCCCATACGAATAACGATCTTAACTGATCTTCTAAGCCTATCTGCTACGATAGCAGCCCATGCGAAAACGATCTTAAGTGATCTTCTGAGCCTATCTGCTACGATAGCAGCTCATGCGAATATGATCTTAGCTGATCTTTTAAGCCTATCTGCAACGATAGCAGCCTATGCAAATATGATCTCAAATGATCTTTCAAAAACCTATCTGCCACGATAGCAGCACTATACAAATGCGATCTTAAAATGATTGTTAAGTCTATCTGCCATGATAGCAACATTATGAAAAATGATCTTAAGTGATCTATAAAAGTCTATCTGATGAGATAACACCTGCACTTGAATCTACAGCAAATCACAAGCTCATCCGCCAAGGTAGCACAGCTGCGCAAATACGATCTCGAATGATCTAAAATTACATCTGCGAATCTATCCGACAGATAGCAAATCATAAGAGACAATGCAAAGTGTTTATACAGCACTACAGAAGGCGAAATTTGTCAACACGCATGTGAAATCGTAATTTGTTGTAACAAGACAGCAAATCATACAAAGCGATTTATCATTATGAGTCAAAATGACTTACAATTTATCTGTCCAGATAACAGCTTACAAACGGAAAAGCTCAGCTCAAGCTAACTACGCAGCCAACATGGCTTACAATGCATCTATATAGTAACTCACACACCGAAGTTACACATCGCGGGAATCCTAATTAGAAAAGGATCCACCTAATGGTCATATCAGGGAACCGCCTGCGAGGAGAAGGAGGGAGTTCCTGCGAGAGGAACAGCTCGCAGCTCGCCATGTTTACAATGCCTATGCGACGCTATGTTCAGAATCTCAGGATCTGACAAGACCTCTGTCTGATCAAGATATATGCCAGAGGAACCACTTGTTCCGGCGTATGCGGCTGTGAAGAACAGGCAAGCAGCAGCTCCAAAGGCCAGAGGCTCCTTGCCCACGGAGACGAGCGCATTGGCTCGCCACCCCGAGTTCAAGAACGAGGAGGCAAGAAATTCTCCTCCGGGCATGCTGGAGGAGTATCTCGCCGTTCATTACGAGTCGGAAGCAAGGTCAGTACGGCGCTGCACCTCGTCGGGAGGCGGCCGGAAACATGACCTGCAAGCATAATAGACGAAGAAAATTCTTCGAACAAACATGACGTATTATCTGCATCTTCTCTATGATAGTTATAAAGATCAATAAGCCTTATAAAGCGGATCTTGGAAACTATTTCTATAGCACAAAGCGCAAACTCAGGTTTCACAACTTGAAGCAGCCATGAATCAACGAAAACAAGCGTTGAAGCCAGTAGTCGTAAGGACTCACGGCAAGCCACATTGTGGGATAAAGAACCCAAATAGCAAAAGGCAGGGTTTATATAGACCTTGTGGAGACTCTTCAGTTACCAAGATGAGTCAGCAGAATTTGAAAAGAGGGTCAGGATCAATCACTTACGCCTTGAAAAGCGGTAACAATCAATTACCCTACTAAAGGCTACGACGATTCGGTTGCGTATCCTTATTAATGACGGATAGTCATGATACGGATGGACTTCCCAAGGAAGGCGTGCTTATCTAATGAGAAATTAGCGCAAAAATCAAGGCAGAGTATCAATTGCTGATGTCATAAATTGATATGCACAGATATTCGAGCAAATCCTAGAAAGGGCAAAACGGGCAATTCAATTCTTTTTGAAAAAAAAGGGGGAGAAAACCCTAGCAACATTACAGTAGTGTTTCAACTAACTACTTATTTGCTACTTTTTCAAAACAAGCCTTTGATCAAGGAGTCGTTAGGAGTAAACTGGCGGCTCAGATTTTCTACTTGCTCCACTTCTTGTTTCAATTTCTCGCATTTGGCGTTCATCTCATGAAAGAGCTTCAAAGCCTCTTCAAACTTTTGTCTTTGCTGCTCTACCTTCTGCTGATCAGCTGCGAGGTTTTGGTGGCCGCGTTTCAAGGTCACGGTCGCGCGAATCAGGGTGACTCTTTTGACAAGAAACCCAAAGCCCAGTTTGCCTTGAACTTTGGCGAGAAGGTTCTGGCACATACCAAAAAGCAATTCCGCGCTTTGAGTAGAAATGGTCGCAGGTGTGGCCGCGGACAGCTGTTCTAAAATCCAGGTGGCTTCAGTCAGAAACAGCCTTCTATCAAAAGGGCCTATCTCCAGAGACCTCAAAAACGATTTGGGATAGGAGAGACGCATGCGAACTAGCCAGTCCACGTCGGCTTGTTTCAACCCTAAAGCAATGTTAGAGTCAAGATTAGATTGACAAACTCGCAAGCAAAGATGCAAGATGCGAACAATAAACAACGACATACCGGTTCCTTCAAGGATCTCGCGCAGAGAAGGAATGCGCATTGCTGGGGCAGTTGAAGACTGTCCTCGCTCCATCGCCCTTTTATCAGCTGTGAGCTCTAACTCCTCATAGTTGGGGGGAAGAGTATAAGCTGCACCAGGTGCGATTGCTGCCCCGACCTGCGAACCCCAAAAGTTCCACGCAGGAAGAGGCGCTACAGGCTCAGTCATTGCCGGAGGCATGGCGGCAGCAGAAGTTGCAGCTTGATGAGGGATACCTTCAGGTGCGATAGCATCAGCAGCGTTCGTTCCTATTTCTTCAGCACCAGCATGGGCATCTTCCTCCATCAATACAGTGTCAGCTTCGGCATCATCGGAGAGCTCAATGACGTCCTCGAGGGGCTCTCCTGCATATTCAGCAGCTGCGACAGGCTTCTCAGTATGAGAACTCGTTACCGGGACATAGGATGCAGAAGGTTGACTCCTTTGCTCCAACACGGCTTCATCAGCATTACCTGCGACACAGAATACGATGGTGTGAGGTAACTGGTATCGTATATTATTTTATTATCTTTGATAAGCTAGGAGCGAGCACCTCCACGCGAAGGTGGGATCGCAGCGTCCGCGTCATATGCTAAGGACGTGGAGCCTTGCCCTATTAATGTATCTTCATTAAGCATGTCTTTAAGGTGAGCATGACCTGGGGCGCGAAGAAACCAGTCATGATTATGTTTGGGTTGCTAAGCTAAGTTCACACATATTGCTCAAATGATTACCTGAAGGTTCACCGCACTTGCGTACTAGCGAACGGCGAATGTCAGCTTTTGACACACCGTGCTTTAGTGCACCGACAATTACATCTCGGTAAGTTATTGCGAGATTAAAAATCTCACCTTCATTACCGCCTGTGATTTCTTCGAAGTCCGCCTGGGCTCGCTCTAGAGCTCCTGCATCTTCCTCTGGAGCCGCATCCTCCTCGTCAACTTGAGGAGCCACCTCTTCTGGAAGCACATCTTCCCCATCAGTTGGACGCACTAAGTCGTCGACGTGTTGTTCTTCTAGGCTCCTCTGCTTCACGCGTTCGAGCTCCTCTTCCTCTCGCTTCCTCCTTCTTTCAGCAGCCTCCGCAGCTGTTCTCCTGGACTCGGCAAGAATGTCCTCGCTTATGGCTTCATCAGAAACACCCGAATGAGAGCCTCTCTTCTCCTTCTTGGCCAAGAGGCCACCGATGGTCTCGTCATCATCATCATCTGCTGAGGAACAATTCGTTCAGATAAGAATTGAAAAACAGTTAAGGTAATGAAAAGAGAAGCACGACTGAGATACCTTCTGAGTCTTCCTCTTGTATCTCATCTCTCTCTCTGTCGCCGACATCTTCAATTCTTTCTTCTTCTTCATCTTCTTCTCTTGTTTTTCTTATCTCCTCTTCTTCCTCCTGGCCGAACGGAACAAAGGTCTCCACTGCGAGCTCCTTTCGCGCTTTACTGGTCATGCGACCTTTACCTTTATCCCTGGCAAAAAGGGACCTCGCAGGAGGGGAAGCTGGAGCGCTTCTAAGGGAAGAAATTGTAATTCCCTTTTGCCTGGGCCTCTTCGCTCTCGGAGCAGCAGTCGCTGGAGGAGACGGATCATCCCTAGGGGGAGACAAGGCTGGAGTGTTGTCTATCAGCGAATCAGCAAAAGCATTCATGATTTCACGAATCCTGGTCTCGACCGCGGGATCCATTTTCGATGCCAGTCGAAACGACTATCCTTGCCTTCTTGCAGTAACAATGGTGGTAACCAGCGATTTGGAACGCTCACCAGATGAAAACCTCCGCACATGGCACTACAGCAGGAAACGTAGTATGAAGTTTCCAATATATTGAAGTAAAGAAACTTAGCGCATGCAAGGGAAGTTGCTTAACTTAGCAAAAGTTTCGCTATATCTAATGACATGCGAATCGCCTTTCCTAACCGCAGCGATCTTTTCATCTAAAATGATGGAGGGACATAGATGGTTCTCGCGATCCAGCAATGAATAGCAACCATATTCAGACTCGTCCAGGCTACAATTGGGACGAAAAGGGAAAGAATTCCTCTTGATCACAGGAGCTCTACTTGGCTGAGGGACCGACTGCATCTCGAACCTCGTCTGCAGGGCATTCCAGTAGGCGATCCAGTTTCTGGAAAAGCCGCCTTCACGGTTGCCGGGAGGTTGCTCAAAGGGAAGACTGCTCATCAAGATTGTTTTACACTCCCTCGACAATAACCGCTTGTAGCAGCCTCTGATGATAGATTGCGGCCATATTGAGGGTGCCACAGCATCAAAGCCAAACTGGGGAGACACGCGAGTGGGATCAACATCCACGGTAATCCTCTCGTACCTAGGAGCAAGCTCACGCACATGCTCTGCAAGAGCAGGAAGGGAACCTCGCAGACACCAGCAAAAGAATTCGCGATAGCGCTCGTGGAAATGTTCCCTGCCCTCGAAAAGGAGCTCTTCTGAGAAAGCAACAGCCTTGGAGGGATACATTTTTGGGAACCATCGCACATTCTCAACGCGCATGGCGTAAGTTCTAGCTATAAACTCTTCCCTATTGTCGCATATCAGGCTCCTAACGCACTTGGGGTAGTTAGTTCCAAACCACCTCGCAGCCCTGCCGATGTTACGTTCTTCTTCCGTACCTGGGGGACACCATTTGTTGGGCTTAGAAGCGACTGGGGCATAAGAGGGCCATCGCTCGAAGACCCACATTGTCAAGAAAGCAATGTTAATGTAAGTCAGTACGTCGAGGCGACCACGCGATTCCTTCATCGCCACAACCAGCTGATCCAACCTGTAGTACAGTGTGCCCAAGACTAAGGGTCCGAGTGCGACCTTCTGACCAAGGGCCAACTTCACAGCAAGAGGCAGAACGTGATAAAAGACCCCGTCATGCGGGTGACCATCGATTAAGTACCTCGACAACCAGGCACATAGGAAGGCGCACAGGATTAAGTGATAACCCTTGTTGTTTACATAGTTCTTAGCCTTCGGGTTTCGACTCAGAAGCTTCTTGGTGATACTGCTGTTCGCATAGTCACGGAAAAAGTACTGGACCCATTTTTTCCAAGTATTCTTCGCAGATGTGTCAACCAACTGCCAGTCAGGAAGGAGTTCTGTAGGAGTCCACCGGGTGGAAATTTTCTTCGCCTCTGATAAGCACTCCTCCATCTGCTTGTACAAAGCGATCTCCGCATCCGTTCTCAAGGGACTCAAAGGATCCACCTCGCCCACGGGAGACAGATCATACAGCATGTGCACATCTTCGAGCGTGGGAGCAGCCTCGAACTCAGCAAAATGGAACGTGTGGGTCGCAGGCGAGTCACGGGAAAGAAGGTTTAGAAGCATGGACTGATCCAGCTTCACGGCAGCGCCCTTCATAGCACGAACTGCGAAATATATCCCGGCATCGTTCAAAGTCACGGCATGATTGGTCAACACATGGTCAATCCATTCATCCATGAAGTCCAATTTCTGAACAAATGCTTGAATAGAAATCGGAGTGTATGGGAAGTACCCATTTTCGACTCCCAATCGAACCACATCTTCGGAGTCGATCAATTCGAGCAATGCCGAGTTAACTGGAGGGGTTAACGTTTGCAATGCTTCACCAGAGACGGCGATTGGTAATTTCTTCGCCTTAACCCTGGCATGATAAAAGTCCTTGCCGCCCAGATAGGGGGCTTTTCGGCATAAAGCCCGTGGAAGATCAGGTATTTCTTCAACCTCCTTAATGGGTTTGGTTCCTTTTGTCTTTGCCATTCCTGCGTAAAATCAAGAAAAAAGGGGGGAGAAATACACATACTTTAGTTCGAATTTCAAGATTCAGCTTTAAGCATACGGGGGTTTATTGGAAGGAAGATGAACAGGCCAGTGGCAATTTTCAAAGCTAGAAGATTGGAATCGTTTACATTATCAGGGATTTCAGAAACCCTATCTTCAAGATCCTTATTATTTGGGGATTAGGTTGAAATTAGATTAAAATATCGAGAACTTCTTCATAAGTTGCAGTGGATAATATGTTACGGGTTTGCAAGATTCAACACAGTTCAAAGCATATATCAGTATATCAAACGCAATTGAACAAGGCCAACCTTGTTTTGGTAAAGCTTGCTTGGATGTGCACAATTGAAGAAGACGATTGACAAGAGAGAACTGGTGATTGATTATCTGAATTTGCTCTTGAAGGCTTCCGGGTATCATCCACTTTAAGAGAAAAGTGATGCTTTGCAACAATGGAGAGTACAGAGTATTTATCCAAAAACAATGAAGGGTTGCGTCCTTTCAGTAGTCGAATCGCAACCGTCACCGTCGAATCGCGCAATCACAGGACAAGCTGACGTCACGCCTAAAACCCTAAAGGCCGGACGGCACGACTCTAGGGGTTTTAGGTCATAATGGCACGCATGGGGGCTGAACCTACATACATTTGAATTGGTGCGTGGCGGCGACGCGTACGTTGGTTCCTGCGCATGGAAGCCTATTCGGCTGTGAGTCTTCACGCGCAGAAAGGGGGCTAATGTAGATAGTGCTTTCTGAGCTGACAGATCTTGGCCATGTGGCAATCATCTAGCACACCATATTGTGCTCCACACATACTGGATCACCAGCCGCGCTGATCCATGTGGGGCCTGCGAGACAGGGCCCTCGCATACCACTGCACGGGACTTGTAGGGACTTAGTGGTTTGGAGGCTAGAGTAAGTCCTATCGCGTGCGAGCCAAGCCCGCACGCGACCTTTAGTAACTTCTTTTGAGAGATTTATGGCACGAGCTCCAAAAACCCGGTCAATCCGGTCAAACCCGGTCAATCCCATAACGGTTCCGGTATTCGCGCATAATGTGCTGTAACGGTCCCTATATACGCGGACGAACGTGCCGTTGTGGTTAAGCTAATTAAGCCGCCATTGATGGGCGCATTAACCACACTGCAACGGTCATATTCTCCGTTATATATAGGACGTTAACCTTTCGATACAAAGGAGGACACACCAGACGTACGCGAAAGCTCTGCCAAACCCCTGTCTCTCTCTCAGACATTACTATTGCCTTACTCTCTCCCTACACACAACCCAACTCTTCCTGTGCCATTTCCGATCCCCTACTTACGGTGTACACAGAGTGCTCCCCGCCGGATTCTCTTGTGCACAACAAGCATCAAAGAAATTCATCCATTACACAATCCATTCATAGAAGATCACTGCATACTTAACTGCAGTTTCTACACTTTAAGTGCTCTTCTGTGTTTTGCTTTATTGGTAGATCATTTCTGTAATATCTCTATCTTTATTCTAGAGGATTCTTCTAGAAGAACAATAGAGAATACTTAGTTAATCAGTTAGCTAGAGCAGGTACTAGATAGGTTAGGGAGAACCACAAGCTGTAACTGAGTAAGGCATCTCTCTGTGCTTGAGATCTAGGGCTTAGCTTTTGATTAATAACAATTGTGTTGAAAATCCTGCAGGGAGAAGATCACTGAGTTCGAGACGAAGGTCCAAGTGGACTGAACTCTATAAATCATCTATCTCTTGCATTTACAGTTCATTCTTTTTCATAGTTTTTGCAGCATATAAAACTGTCTATTTTTCAAGGGTTTGAAACTCTTTTCAAGGACTTGGAAAAGACTGCTTTATTACAAATAGCATCTCTTCCAAGGGCTTGAACTGGTTTTCAAAGCCTTGAACTTCACTAGTTTTTACAAGATCTTATCTTCCTAGCAAGTTTTGCTAAAATTTTGCATACTCTATTCAACCCCCCCCCCCCTTCTAGAGTATATTAGTTTCATTACCATCTGCACACTCACACTTTCATAAGCTGCAAAGAAGAGAGGCGGGATCAGAAGCGGAAACATCTATGGGTCAAGTTAATTTGTGTTTAAAAAAAATTGGAAGCTAAAGATTCCAAGGAAAATACTTTTTCATGTGTGGATGATGTGGACGGACTCCCTACCTCTAGCTACCAAGCTGAGAAAGAAAAGCGTTCGGGTTCCCGTTTGTAGTGGATGGCGATTGAAACCATGAATCATTTTTCCAGTCAATGTTCCTTTGCGGTGGAGATCTTGACCACTTGTTTAGGGAAAAGTTTGAGAAAACCATAAAAAGAACCGTAAGGGAAAGGATCGAGGAGATTTTCACCTGCTGTTCAAAAGAAATTAGATCAAAATGGTCAATCATCGCCTGGAGTATGTGGATAAAGAGAAACGAACTCAAATTTTTGGGGACGCCAGCTACACAACAGAAGAGGTAATCAAGAAGATTGACTTTCACTTATCTGAATTAAAGATCATCGGCAATATAGAGAATGGAGATGAAGCAGATAGAGAACCCAAGAGGTGGCATAAACCGTCGGACGAGTGGTTGATGATGAACACTGACATTGCCTTCAACGCCAATCAACAAATCTTCGGATCTGGGTGCGTGTTAAGAGATGCAGAGGGGGTCTTCGTAGCTGGAGGATTCGAGGGGATGGCGTTCAACACCTCGCCTCTGGTGTTGGAGCTTGAAGGGATGGCAATGGGGTCTTGAGATGGCGAAGACGGCCAAGTGTTGGAGATTGATCTTAGAATCAGATTGTCTGGTAGGAGTTAAGTTGATGAACAAGTGGCGTTGTAATGAAAGAGAAAGTGATGAAGACGAAGAGCTGGCCTCGGTATTGAACAGATGCGTGTACATCGGTGAGGCTTTTGAAGAGCTCGAAGTGCTCCACGTGGGACGGGATATAAATGCGGCCGCTGACCTCTTTGCAAATAGATCCCTCAATTTTTCGCAATTAAGCTTGGAAACTCGTAACCCAGAATGGGCTACAGAAATATTAGCGAAAGATGTAAGGGCCACTGATGACTTATGTTGAGAAGTCAAATTTTTTACCCTAAAAAAATTTAATTTCGTTAAAATTTTATCAATTTTTCAAATACTTTATCAGACGTGAAAAAAAATGCTAAACTATAAAACAACCTTAATTAACATAAGAGAAAAACCACTTTTCCTAGATTTTGTAAACAAATTAATATAAATAATAGGCTTAATTATTTAATGCATACCTCCAGTATGCCCAAACTAACACATTGCGACCCCCAGTTTGATAATAAGTTTAATACATCCCCAGTTGCAATAAATCATGCTTATTGAAACTGGTTAGAAAAATTTAGGGTTAATTACATTTTACGCCCCTGTAGTTAGGAGTTTGTCCGGAAAAAACCCCTTAAGATTCCAAATGCTGCAAAATACTCCCTTTGGCTTCACTTTCGTGCTATCCCTCAAAAACAAACGGAATCCGTCAAAAAACTGTCATTGAAATGTCTTTTATGCCCTTAGTCTTAAAATTATTCCTACAATAATGCAGCTCAAAAGAAAACAATAAAAGAAAAAAGAAAATAGAAAAAATGGACGAGGAAGAAGAAAGAAGAACATGAAAATGAAAATCAGATTTGCACTAACCAAATGAGCAAGAAAGATTCAACCGTAGATGTGGGAACTAAACTCCAAACTGACACAGTATTGAATTATTGATGCTCCAGTATATGCATTTATACAGCCAATTATACACCCAATAACGAAGGAGCTCAAACGACCATCAAACTGGGCTTTGTCCTCCTGCAACAACCTAACTGGTTTGTCTTCAGGGAAATAAGAAATCGAATTTGAACTTATTGAAATTGGGTTTCATGTGCCAAAAGGAAATGGGGATTTAACTGTCAATCTTTGAATAGTTGTATTCGAAGGACTCAACGGAAGACCAGCAATAAAGTTTCAATCTTTATATTCTTTTCCATGAGTTTCTTAGCAACCAAAACAAAGAACAACACAGAGAGGTGGAGAGAGAGCGAGAGAGATTGTCCACTTCATGGTGGCTATGGCGTGTTTGGATAGGTGGAACCAATTGAGCACCCAATTTCTGCCACAATTACACCTCAGAACCATTTCAAAGCCGGTGAACCTCCGCTGCCAGAATTACACGAACCCAGCACCTTCGTCGTTGTACCTTCCTTGAAATCAGCGAATAGATCCGAACCCAGACCCAACTGTTGCATAAAAGTTCAAAATATTATTTTTTATGTTTAAATTTAAAATTGTGACTTTTTATGAAAAGATGTCTTCTTTCAAATAGTTGTGATTTTAACAAAACAATTGTGTCTTTTTGTTTGTGTTTTTTCGAAAAGGTGCTTCAAGCACCCTTTAGTTCCTATAAATAGAAATATGTCTTTTGTGTCAAATAAAGTTTCCAGTTTTATGTATCTGTTTTCAAGTCTCTTATTTCTTGTCCGGGTTGCGTTCTAACTTAGGGGAAGACATGGATCAACAAAAACTTAGGGGAAGAGAAGAAGTGCAATCTTGCTTCTTCTCCACCGCGGTAGGCATTGTATCGGTGGGTAGAATTTTCATGTATCCCATTTTGCACCTTATAGTGGGGAAAAATGCTATCCTAAAGATAGGTCATGGACCGCCTTAGCCTACACCATTATTCTCTCTTGTCCGACAAAATCTATAAGTTCTTCTATCTCTTTTTCTCCTTTCTTCTCTGTTTATTTTCTGAATTTATCATTTCAAGTTTTGATACTAACCATATTAAATTGTTTGCTTTTAGTGGATTTTCCACAACAATTTTAGGATAGTGATCATCTCTCTTGGTGTAAGTTACAATTTCATAATGGTAATTCTTCCAATAGAGTCCATCTTTTGTGAAGGCGAATATTCTGACCGTGGGAATTTTCGAACTATGGTATGGATGTGACAAAAATTTGAAAAGCATAAGTTTTTCATTATTTATGTGGAGGAATCATTTCTTCGGCGAGGGAGACATGGACTGGAAAAACACTCCGAATTAGGGTACTATTTCTCTGGTGTTTGCATCTTTCTGGGTGTAATTTATTGAGAGGAACCAGGATGGAAAACCCTCGGTAAAGGTATGTAAAGCCCTAATTAAAGTGTCGATCTCAGGGTGAAAGGTATGCAACTTCTTTTTATTTATGAGTTCATTTGTGTCAGTGAGGGAAGATCTGTCAGCCACATAATTGGTGGATGGTGATTATGCAGATTATTCTGCATTTGTGATGTTCTCTTTTCTTTCTAAGAAGATTTTTCTTGCATGCTTATTTAGTTTTCATTGTCTATATTTTTTTTTTGATGGAAAATGCAGAAGTTTTATTAACTGCTGGGGGCTTGGCTTGAATAGCCTCTTACATCATTATTTAAAAAATCGTACAACCAGTTAGGGGGGGTCCCCACCCAACATTTATTTTCTTGGTCTTCAAAAGCGTGCTTTGCAAGATGGTGAGCACAGCTATTAAACTGACGTGGAATATGTACAACTTTGACACCTTGTCCCAAGATGATAAGGCTCCTTATCTCCTCTAAGACTTTCCCAGTCTCCAAAGCTTCTCCCATCTCTTCACTGTTGAGAATGAGTCTCTGTAATTCCTCTGCTACCATTGACGAGTCCGTCTGGATCCACAGGTTTGAGTTGGAGATTTGTTGAGCAAATAAGAGACCCAACTTTATAGCCTCCGCCTCAGCTTCTGTCCCTGATGAGCGGAAAGAGATCGGCTCGGCTTTTCCGGCGATAAAGCTACCGGAGTTGTTGAAGAGGACTGCTCCAATAGCTGCCTTCTTCTTTTCACGGTTCCACGCTGCGTCTGTGGACACAATCGTCCATCCATCTGGCGGTTTCTCCGGTCGTCGATCCACTTTCTTTGTAGAGGGAATGGGGCTATGTCCGTTCTCCTCTCCTTGTGAATGCTTGTAAACAGCTAAGTATCTCAACCCTTCTTCAATCTCTTCATTTGGATCTGTTGATCTGTTCTCAAAAATCCATTTGTTTCTATGTTTCCAGATTATGCTTGTACCCAGGACTAATTTCTCTCTATCTTCATTTTTGACTCGATAGAAGAGATTCGTGACCCAGATGGTGAAATCCCCTTTTATCGCTTCCGGGAAGTGGGAGCCCCGCAGACGAGCCCAGATCTTCTTTGCAAAGGGACACTCAGAGAACAGGTGATGAGTTGTTTCATTATCACAATTACAGAGGCTGCACTTAGTCTCGGTGATTATTCCCCTTTTCTTGAGACTTCCTCTTAGAGGGAGGAGGCCCTTTATTCCTCGCCAGAAGGTGAAGAGTAATTTTTTTGGAATTTTCAGCCTCCAAAGGAGGTTCCAAAACTTTGATTCTTGATTGGAGGAGCTGCCTTGTTGCTTTTTAGCTTTCCTCTCCTCTATTTCTTCGAACAGATCATAGCCGGATTTTACAGAGTATAACCCATTTTCTGTGTAGTTCCAAATGAGTCTGTCCGGAGTATCAAATCCAGGGATTTGGATTCTAGTAATTCCTCAACATCTTCTTTGCAAAAGATTCTGTTGAGTTTTGATAAATCCCATCTTCTATCTTCTGTAAACAGCTCAGCGATAGTGATGGCATGATTTTCTTTTGCAGGAGAAATGGGACGGAATGTGTGAGGCCTGAGTAACCAGGGGTCAGAAAAAGCTTTGAGGAATTGGCCATTCCCCAATCTCCAGCGGCATCCCTGTTCGACCAAGTCTTTTATCGAAAGGATGCTTTTCCAGAGGTAGGAACATCTATTATCACAGTTTGCATTTAGAAGCCCAGTTCTTGCAAAGTATTTTTCACGCAGAACTCTAGCGTGTAGGGAGCTAGGGTTAATCAAAAGGCGCCAGAATTGCTTCGCCAACATAGCTTTGTTGAAGTTATGCAGGTTTCGGAAGCCAACTCCTCCATTGTCTTTACTGATTGTCATTCGTTTCCATGACATCCAGTGGATCTTTCTCGAATCTTCGTCTCCCCCCCCCCTACCAGAAACGCGAGATCAGATATTCAATTTTCTTCAAAAGGCCATCGGGGAGCAAGAAAACACTCATAGTATATGTAGGGATTGCTTGAATAATGGCTTTTATGAGTACCTCCTTGCCAGCAAAAGATAGGTACTTTTCTGTGAATCCTTTTCTCTTTCCTTGGATCCTATCGGCAATGTGTTGGAATTTTGACATCTTTTTCCTTCCTATTTGAGTGGGCAGCCCTAGGTACTTGTCGTGCAAGTTCTCCGTCTTCACTCCCAGTAGCGCACTGAGGCTAGCCTTTAAAGCATCGGGTACATTGCTGGAATAAACTGCAGCCGATTTTTCCAAGTTCACTTTTTGTCCCGTTGCAGTTTCATATCTTTGTAATAGTGAGGCTAGATAGGAAATTTCGGTAGTGTTAGCCTTTAGGAAGAGAAGGCTATCATCCGCAAAAAAGAGGTGGGAGATCTTCGGACCCCCTCTGGATGCCGCCAAACTTGCAATAGCTTTATTGGTTACCGCCAACGTGAGAGATCGTGAGAGTAACTCACCACATATCAAGAATAAATATGGGGAGATTGGACAGCCTTGACGAAGCCCGCGCTCGGGTTTAATAAAACCAACCACCCGTCCTTTATAATTAAAAGAGAAAGTAGCGGTAGAGATACAATCACTCACCAACTTTATCCACTTGGGACCAAATCCCAGTTGCTGGAGTACTTTGTAGATGAAATTCCACTCGACCCGATCATAGGCTTTGCTAATGTCCATCTTTAGCGCTAAAAACCCCTCTTTACCACATTTTCTATTCTTCGTCCTGTGTAGGAGTTCATGCGCCACAATAATGTTGTCCGTAATGAGTCGTCCCGGTACAAATGCGTTCTGACTCCCAGAGATGATAGTCGGAAGCACCGTTTTGAGGCGGTTTGCCATTGTCTTAGAGACTAACTTGTAAATAACCGTGCAGAGACTGATTGGCCGCAGCTCTGTCGGTTTTCGGACTTGCTTCACCTTAGGGATTAGAGTTAGCAATGTATGGTTGAAATCCTTCACACTTCTGGCGCCGTTTAAAATTTGGAGGACGCAGGAACCGACGTCTCCTCCAATCACGTGCCAGTACTTTTGAAAGAACGCTGCTGGGAAACCGTCCACCCCCGGTGCTTTAAGTGGGGCCATTTGTTTGAGACTTGTAGTCACTTCTTCCATTGTATAAGGAGATTCAAGGAATTCTCTTTGGACCTGGGAAATACTAGAGCCAATAACTCCGAGTGTGGAATCGAGGATCTCCTCACTCGGGTTAGATGATTTGAAAATATTATTGAAATGATCTGTGATAATTTGTAATACCTCATAATCATCCGATTGCCAGGTGCCAGAATGGTCTTCTAAGCCATGAATTGTGTTCCTCGCTTTTCTTGAGCTAGCTTTTCGGTGGAAATAGCTAGTATTCCGGTCTCCCTTCTGTAACCAGAGTATCCGTGATCTCTGTTTCCAGTATTCCTCTTCCTGGAGTATGAGGGTGTTGACTTTATCTTTGACTTGCTTGATTTTTCTCACCGTTTCCCCTGTTTGTTTTTTCCGTTCCAGTTTGCAGAGCTCTTCTTTCCCTCGCCGGATCTGTTTTTTGAGGTCCCCCATCGTGCTTCTGCCCCATTTTTTCAACGCTTCTACACTATATCGGAGTTTATCCGACACTTTTGAGCCCGCATCCGCCTTATTCCAGCTGGTCCGAACCATGTTTTCACAATCACAATGTTGGAACCAATTTGATTCAAAGTAGAATCTTCTTGGTCCATCAATAGCTTCCTCATCATCTTTCACACCGATAACAAGTTCGATAGGCGCATGATCATAGATTGTAGCCGAGAGATGAGAAACTTTGGCATTGCCATAGATCAAACGCCATTTCAAGTTTGCGACCACACGGTCGAGTCTTTCCCTGATGTTGTCCTCATCTTCCTGGTTGTTAGTCCAGGTGAAGGGATTACCTGTGAAACCAAGATCCCCAAGGCCGCAATCTTGTAAGGCCTTGTTGAAAGGTAGGGTTTGGTTTAGGTTAACTAATCTGCCTCCTTCCTTGTTGAAAAGCGACTTGATTAAAATCGCCGAGCACACACCATGGGGCATCCCCATTTGGCTTCAGCCTCTTCAGAAGTTCCCAAGAATTGGATCTTTCTTCCTTTACAGGGTCTCCATAAAGCCCTATCAGTAGCCAGCTAGTGCTATCTCCAGTGAACGAGACCCAGCAGTGAATATAGTGAGTTGATGAGGATATGTACTGAACGGTACAATCCTTATCCCAGATGAGGGCCAACCCGCCCCTTCTGTCATCACAATCCACAAACAAGCCTTGCTCGAAATTCAACTTCTTCATTACTTTGAACATCTCATGTTTGTACAACTTGGTCTCCATGAGAAAGATCAAGTTGGGAAGGTTGTCCTTCACAAGATCGTGAAGGACTAGAACGTTGTGGGGGTTTCCAAGTCCCCGCACGTTCCAGCTTAAGATTTTCATTGGTCCAGGCGGGGCTGTCCCGCAGCCTCCGCCTCTCTTGGTATGTTGGTGATATCAGCTTGAACTGTCTTGTGTGTTTCTTCCCCTTTCTCCGAAATTTCCATAGCATTGTGATCCGATGATTGTGTCTCCTCATTTTTCTTGAAGTTCCTCTTTCCTCCTCTCGAAATCAGGCCGACCTCCGTAGGAGTAATTAATGGGAGACCGTTTGACTTCCTTTTTCCATGGACTTTGTCAATTATCCTTTCGGCTTCACTATTAGCCTTGGCTCTAGCCCTCATCTTCGGGTTTGATTTCTTGCGAGTATCTTTGGATGCCCTGAAATTGATGGGAGTGATTTTGACTTTTCATGGGATCCCTGATGATAATCAGTCTCCCCCTCATTTAGGGATATCTCCTTATCCGTGCCGGATTTGTTAATATCACCTAAACTGGGGAGATCTCCAAGGATCCCTTTACCTTTTGAAACAGGGTCAATATCATTTGTTGAATTTCGATATTGGTCCCTGGTTTTTTGGGTATTTGCCTTGTTCCCCATCGCCGCAGCTGGCTCCGCCATCTGCCGCTTGTCCACCGCCTTGTTTTTGGCACCTCCGCTGCTTTTCCGATGGTGGCCTGGACGCTTTAGCATCCAATTCCCGTACCCAGGGAAAAGATTTTGGTCAATCGCGTTTGATCTTTCGGAACACTCACCTATGGAGTGGTCTAGCCTTCCGCACCACGAGCATAGTGAAGGGATTCGCTTGTAGTACATATCGACCCAGAAATCATCTCCATCTTCCGTGACAATGTTTGCACGTCGCCTGAGAGGTTCATAGGTTTTAATACGGGTACGGACTCTGATGCAACGATATTTGTCCTCGCCGTCTAGATGGACCATTGTTCTCTGAACCTCCCCAATCGAGGATCCAATCAATAGCCCTACATCTTCATGCATCAAATGAAGAGGGATGCCTTTGATCTGGATCCAGACTTGAATGTCTGTGAACTTCACCTCTTCCATCTTCCCTTTCATATCCCATTGTTGGAGGAGGAGCAATTGGTCGTCGAAGCTCCACGGTCCTCCTTTTAGAACATTATCCCGAATCGTTCCATTATCAAAGCGGAAAACAAATCTGTTGTCATGCATCATCATAACACTCAGATCATTATTGGGGCACCAAAGTCGTTGAAACAGATCTTTCATTCTCCAGCAGTCAACCTTTTGTGTCCCGATGAACTTGCCAACCAGACTGAATCTCCACCCTTCTCGTGCCTTCTTGCTAGTCTCTGACTTGATCAGAATCGGTTGAATCTCTTTTCTTGTTAGATCAATTCTGTCCATCCATGTTGTATCAGCATCTTCCCTCGCCATTGAAGAAACCCCGATGTCTCCTTCTAGAGAGAGAAATTCTAGAGAGAGAAATTTTTGTGTTGCCCTTTCCTTTCATTGTCTTTATTTGAGTAATATGTCTAGATTAATATATATATATATATTAGTGACTGTATTTAAATTAATCAAATGTATTGAGTTTTATTTGCATATGAAAGTATGCGCACTCGTAGTATTCCTTTCTTTACGGATTCTTCCACTCAAAGGATGAAGTTCGCAATTGCAGTTCATCTTTGTCCAAAAGGCAGAGACGAGAGGATCCAATAAAGATGGTTAGCAACTACAATGTAATGAAATCTCATTTGGAACTTTTCTTTCCATGTATGGATTCATGATTGAAGGTAAGTGCCTTTGATGGATAGGTGATAATTAATTTGAATTCCTTGCGACTCAAATTAAATTGTTATTTTTTGAAGGGTTTTGTTTGCATCCAAATTTGATTAACTTTACCATCATGATAGTTTTTTTGCAAACAACTACCATCATGGTAGTTATATAGTACTATCAATTAACTGTTTTATTGTTCTTTCAGAAAAAAAAAAAAAAAAAAAAAAAAAAAAGAAAAAAAAAAAGAAAAACTGTTTTATTGCAAATCATTGCGCGTATATTTCTTTATGAGGGACATATTCCATATTTGGTCTTGAGTGTTGTTTGTCAAAGTCTTTTTAGTAATCTACAAAAAAAAATTAGTGGTTTACGTTAGTGGTTTCATGGTCTAAGTAAAAGAATCCGCCTGTATTTCTCAAAAAAAAAAAAAAAAAAAAAAAAAAAAAAAAAAAAGAATCCGCCTGTCATGATATTATGCCAAAGGCCAAAGAATGGAGCACTCTTTCAACAACCGGGAGAAAAATCAATGTGTTTTTTAATATTAAACATATATTAATTGTCATTTTTATTGTGGGCAGTGTTACAATTTTTTGCAGCAATTTTTTTAAAGATTGGTTGGATTTACCAAATGCATTTTCGATCCTGGATAGAAAAAATATAATGCTGTGAGGCGGCTAAAAAGGTGTAGAAGATAGTGCAGCGATTACAAGTTCTACTCAAGGGAAATACTAGAAGGAGAATAGTCATTTTCTTATATTGATGGGATGTCAGTTATTATGTTGTTAATATCTTATTTTGCTAACTTGTGTTTGTGAAGTTGACAGATGTAAGAATAATTTTCAGGTTAACGTCAACCACAAGAAATATTGAGCGCGGTATGAAAATTGAGAAATTCTCATAAGAGATGTGACGTTCACGACATTGCAGTGTCGTGGCAAAACGTAATGTGTGTTGCAAATAATTTTGAGAACATGTGAGAAATCCCCATAAAATGGGATGTGTCGTTGGCGACAAGTTGTCATGACAATTGAGGTAAAGAGTGAAGTACCAACCTAATATTACTAGGTTGATGAATTTAAAATCATGGGAGATATGGGACTATTACCGACTAATAGAGGTGTCTAAATTGAAACCCACCTCATCATGATGATGTCGGTCATTACAGAAAATCACATGCATCGAGGTACAAAGGCAATTCGTTTAAAAGGCTACCCATGGAATGTTGGTGTGAGACTACATTCCATGTGCATTGCTTTATTTAAGGAATAGTGGGGGTATTATCTTCTTACTAAGAAATGAATTATATTCCTTCAAAGTCTCATATCTTACTAATGCACTGCTTATCCACAACAATATTAGTAGGTTGGACGCAACGTCCTTAACAGAACTCATAGTATTTATGGTGGAGCGATTTAGCGGTTGTGGTTGCTCTAGATGAGTCTTCCATTGCAAGTAAGGAAGACCGAGGCCGCTTTCTAGGGCTTACCGGTAAGACCCTGAGAGTACTTGTTAAGACCGATTCAGCGCAAGGCCCATATCAAAGCGCTGCCTCTTGAAATATTAGAACCCGATACCTACGTGAATAGTTTCTTACTATCCTCATGAATATGAGTCTCTATTCAAACCACGATTCAAGGCCCAGTCCACCGTTGGCGATACGTGGTATTATACCCAACCTTATTTAGTTTCGTGTCAATTTATTCTCGAGTCTAATATTTTGAGAACTTTTAGTGGGGGATTGTTGTATAAAAGTTCAAAATATTATTTTTTATGTTTAAAACTAAAATTGTGACTTCTTATGAAAAGATGTCTTCTTTCAAATAGTTGTGATTTTAACAAAACAATTGTGTGTTTTTGTTAGTGTCTTTTAAAAAAGGTGCTTCAAGCACCCTTTGGTTCCTATAAATAGAAATATGCCTTTTTTGTCAAATGAAGTTTTCAGTTTTATGTATCTCTTCTCAAGTCTCTTATTTCTTGTCCGGGTCGCGTTCTAATTTAGGAGAAGACAAGAAGTGCAATCTTGCTTCTTCTCCACCGCGGTAGGCATTGTAGCGCTGGGTAGAATTTCCGTGTATCCCATTTTGCACCGTATAGTGGGGGAAATTACTATCCTAAAGATAGGTCCTCGACCGCCACACCATTATTCTCTCTTGTTCGGCGAAATCGATAAGTTCTTCTATCTCTTTTCTCCTTTCTTCTCTATTTATTTTCTGAATTTATCATTTCAAGTTTTGATACTAACTATATTCTGAAATTGCTTGATTTTAGTGGATTTTCCACAACACCAACCCCTTCCCACGGATCTGAATCAGACACACAGAGAGAATATCGATGATGATATCACTGGACGAGAAATATTCATCTTCATCGTCTTCTCATCTTCCTGTTCTCTCAACCTAATCCCTATTTTTCCTGATATTTTATCGACAAAGGAATGGATTGAATAGCCCTCTGCGATGGACTCTCACATGTCCCTTCCATTGCTGAAATTGTTCCAGTCTCAGACCTTCATGTTCTCTAACCTTGTCCCTCTTTCCAAATTTATTTGTTTAAATACAAATTTATTTTTTTGTTTTGATACTTGGATGGATTATTTTACATGTTTCAATAATTTATTGCAAATGGAGGATGCAATAAGCTTATTCTAGAAGTGGAGGTTTTAATGTGTTAGTTTCGATATATTGGAGTTATGCATTAAGTAATTAAGCCTAAATAATGTAACACCCTTGTGTCACATAGTATAGTTAACACACCGTATGTTACTCCACGTTCATTTATTAGCTAAATACATACTTAGAAACCACAGTGGTAGTTCGTACGTAATATGCATTCGGGCAGCAGTTAGGGTGATAGTCGTAGCTCAACTGGTACATGAAGTCCCGGGTTCAAATAACAATTTCTCTTAAAAAAAATGTTTAATTACTTAATGCATATTCCTAGTATCCTGAAATTATCACATTACAACCCTCACCAGCGACTTAGCGCGTCCGCGGCTCCAATACTGCTTGTTTCAACCGTCGGCTTCCTTCCGGCTTCGATTGACCCATCAGTTTTCTCTCGGCTTAGCTCACCTCTCGGCTTCCTTGCGGCTCCATCCCATCCACGAGCTCCTCCTTGGCTCCATGAGCCACCAACTTCATTTTAGCCCATTTTTTTTGCCGCGATAATATTTTCTCGAGCCACGGGGTCTACCCTAATGTTTTTCAACTTTCTGGGTCCGTTTCCGGCCTCAATTTTTCAATATTTGTATTCCAAAGTACTGTTCATAGGTTCATCATTAGGCCGTTTGATCCGGGCGAACATATGCAAGAGCTACAAGACATCGCGCATATTTTAAACTCATCCACCTTGAGGACAAGGTTCGAGCGCAGGGGAGTTGATACGGATCAGCCGTATCATACAGGTCACCCGTATTATCATCTTTATTGATTATTTAGAATTACTTGTTAAGTGTTTATTTTATTTTGTTAATTATTTTATTTATTTAATTAATTGTTTATTTATTTAATTAGTAGATCTGGCCGAGCCCATTATGTCAAGTTATCTAGCTAGGGTTAGTGTTTTTCTATGTAAACAGTGTAATAGTTCATTTTATTCATCAGCGAAGAAGAATAGTTTATTTTAGTTTTAATTCGTATTCGTAGTTTTTTCGTAATGTCACGAACTACTGGTAGAGATTCGTAACCTCTGAAGCTACTGGTACGATACTGCGTGTATCACCTTATGGTATGGATGGTGTTTGGATGTAAATTTTTACGAATCATTGACATACTTTTTGCAAATAGGGAGTGCAATCAAGTAGTTCTAAAACCGGCCATTGCAATGTGATAGTTTCAAAAAACTGGGGTATGCATTATGTAATTAAGCCAAAAAATATGCATTCGGGCAGGTTTGCCTAGGACTGTTTGCTTTGTATGTAGAGCTAAATTCCAGTCTCTCTATGCTCTGACCACCCCTCTGAAACTTTTAGTAACTGATTTTAATTCGACATTATGTTAGTAGTTGTCGCCCATTAATGCATCCTATTTCTTTTCATTAACACGATGGTCAAAAGTAATGCAATGTCCTTTTCTTTTCTTTTCTTTTAGTGAAGTGGGAACAAGCACTTATGAGTTTCTGGTTGGGCACTGGATAACTTCCCTGTTCTAGAGCAATATGGTGCAAATTAAGGGCAGATCCACTCTTTAAGGTATGAGGGCAATAGCTCCCCACTCAAGTTTATGAAGTTAAAGTCTTACCCTATATTATGTCTATAAAATTCAGTTTAGTTATTAGTGATATTAAATAATACTATATTATTATGCACCATCCTACCACTTGAATAATGCACGGAATAAATAAACCAAGTCAGCGCAAGATTTAACGTGGTTCTCTAGCTAAAAGTGAGCTAACTACGTCCACGGACGGAGAACAGTCTTTATTTCACAAGAGAATAGTGTTACAATGTTTGCATAGTGTTCTAGGCACTAAGGAGCCTATTTATAATGCTTGGAACCGAACTAGGGCCGTCCAATATAGATTAGAAAACAATTCCAAAATGCCAAGTGTCCAGGTCGTGCGACCTCCCAGCCCAAGTCCTGCGACCTCCTCCAAAAATCCCGATGCTCCAGATGTTATTCTCCAGGTCTTGCAACCTCAGAAACAACATGGATGCTTCGTTTCTCTCCATCTTGGTCCCTTGGTCTCCTCCAATGCTTCATAGAGTGTGATCATCTTCAAGGCACATTCTCAACAAATCTCCTCCTCGACTTGAAGCCTGTCGTCTGAAAAGGACCGCTTTTCTTCTCGGATACAAAGCTTGTCTTATCTTCTCTAAATTGTCTCCCGTCACAAAGACTCACTGACCTTACCGGGTCCAACATGTCCCGGTGGGCCTCAATGGTTCATGACATTGAGCAAATTTAAGCAATGCTCGAACTTGCCCTTCGGAACTGACTCCGTGAACATATATGCGGGTGTAGACATGGAAATTTTAACATAGTTAATTTCCACGTGTTAAATTTTGGCACGCTACAAATAAAATTTTACATAAAGTATCCGACAAAAAGGGGTGGTCTTTGTGTAAATAAGTAAAAGTTGATGTCGTTTAATTAAATATTAAGAGATAGTAATTATTTATGTTATTAGATATTGTCTCTTAAAAATAAATAAATTAATAGATAAATATTGAAAATTCCACATAATCCCTCATTTACTCTATAAATAGAGGGTCATCCCCAAGGAGAAAAACACACTTGGAGATGCAGAAGTAGCAGACCTCTGCGAACAAGCCTTTCAAGGCCCAAAGGACCTCATCGCTGCTCAGAATTGCCGCCTCTGCCTACATCGGAGATCCCAACTCCGCCCAAACCGGAAAAATTGCATCCGCCTACGTCCGCTCAAATCGAAGAACAACCCAGCTCTGCTCAAATCGGAGAAAATCATATTCGCTTAAATCGTAGAAGATCAATCACCTCGATCAAAGAAGGAGAGTAGAATCAAAGGATATTATTTTTTTTATTTAAGAAAATACATACCAGAGTTTGTAGTCCCGCTTTACTCACATAAATTCAATTTGTCGCAGATTTAATTATTTATTTTCTTGAAAAACAAATTTGTGTGAACAAATTTCCTGCACGCCTAGTGGGACGATCTCTGCCTTTCATCTCTTATTTTAGAAAATCACTCAACCTTGTTCGCAATGTCTTCCAATAAAGGCGTTTCTACAGTTCTGGAGTACAAGATCCAGAATGTCGTATCTGCAAGTTTCTGACAAAGATGGCTCAGGAACAAGTGAAGAAACTTTGGGACTGGTGACCTGAAGCAAAGCCATAACCCTAGGCCGCCCTCCCATGGTGTTGATTTCAAAATTAACTCCGCTATTTGGCTTCAACCTTCCGAATCTGCCAGACCTGCCCATCCAAACTGAACCTCGCAAAGAAGATCATGATGCGCAGGGGGCAGGAAGTCGAGCCAATTCATCAAGATAGAAATCACCTTCAAATTCATCAACTTAAGGAGGTCCTGATGGAGATGATGTTTCCAAGCATGAAGATGAGGAGGATAATGCTAATAGCACAAAATATTCCTTCGATGTCACTGAATCGAAGTCACACAAAGACGGTGGTCCTGGTACTTCTGATTACTCTATCATGCCCGTCATGACCACCAATGTCGTGGCTTTAGAAGAGCAAGTTTCACTCTTATCTAAGACCGTCGAGGAAATGAAGATCGCTATGGAGAAACGTGATCTTCAGTTTGCAGCACTGATGAAAAGGATGGAGAATATGGGAGAATCAAGCCATGTTGTCCAAAGCCCCCGAAGAACTGTAGATTTAACTGGAATGAACAAAGAAAAGATGCCACATCTAAATGTCTTGGTAGAAGGTTCCATACTTGTCAGCCAGTTAAAGAACTTTGTTCTTGAAACAATGAAGGCGAAGTAAGAAAAGGTGGAGGAGGCTCCCAAGACTTTAACAGGGTACAAGAAGCCTTACTCCGAAAGGATCGAGCTCTTCCAGTTGCCTACAAGAATTAATACTCCAAAGTTCAAGTTATTCAGTGGTAAAGGCAATCCCAGCCAGCATATCGCTCATTTTATGGAGACATGCAACAACGCAGATTCGTATGGTGACCTACTTGTCAAGAAGTTTGTCCGCACACTTGATGGCTATGCTTTTGATTGGTATGGAGATCATGAGCCCGGATGAATTGACAGTTGGGAGCAGATTTAAAATAAGTTCCTGAATCGGTTCTACAGCACACGAATGACGATGAGCATGACTGAGCTCACTAATACCCGTTAATAGAGGAATGATCCTGTGATCGATTACATCAATCGATGGAGGAATCTAAGTCTCAACTAAAAAGATAGACTAAGCGAAAGCTCCAGCACTGAGATGTGCATTCAAGGTATGCATTGGGGACTACGCTACATTCTTTAAGGGAACAAGCCTAGAACTTTGAGGAGTTAGCAACTCGTGCTCATGACATGGAGCTTAGTATTTCTGCTGACGGAAGCCATGGACCAGCGATTCAAGACCCTAAAAACGTTTCATTCAAACCTAATTTTCACAAAGAGGGTAAGGGGACTTTGAAAGTTGAAGCTAAGAAATCAATGGCCGTAACAGTTGCACATGTGAAGCTAGGTGCCAAGTCGAGTAAGAAGGAAATGGATAAGTTCGCCTCATATCTAACTGGGGACATAACGAATCCATCGTTGAAGGAATTTCAGGCCAAAGTGTATCCGTTTCCAGATGCTAATGTTCCCGATATGCTCGATCAGCTTTTGTCCCTAAAATTGTTAGAGCTCCCCGAATCCAAGCGAATAGAGGAAGCTACAAGGACTAATGACCCACAATACTGAAAATAACATCGTCTGGTAAGCCATCCTACACATCAATTATTTATTTTGGAAAAGAAAATAATGCAACTTGTTCGAGAACGGAAGGTTTCTTTGGAAGAGGAACAAGAAACTGAAACAGCCAATATGATCTCTCTCACTTGTGGTGATGAATATCAAGAAATGATGCCACATGAAGTATCTATAGGGTCTTGATCATGGATACGCAGCGGAAAAACAAATATAATCCATGTAATACCCTCCAAGTATCACAGGACAAGATACATAACGATGGTAAGGGAAGAAATCAAGTTACACACCTTAGGGTTTCTCCTGTGATGACTTGTAACGTGAATTGTGTCACGTTCTCTATAGTTGATCCACGCCTAGAGTTGAATTCTAGATCTTCCTTATCCTTTGTGCTAGCCCGGAATGGATGAAGAGGAATAATAAATCACACAACGCGAGGAATTAAGGAGGTTCGGCCTCCTTGTTTGTGCCGACGGGATGGGGCGGCGGCAAGGGGGGGGGCGACGAGTCCCTCTTGCTTGCTTCCTCTCTCCTATTTGTTCTCTCCCACTCAAGTTATGAACAAAAGGCTCATAAGTGTGGGAAGGAAGGAAGGAGAATCCTTTATATAGTCCAACAAATCCTTGCCAACTACCTAAAGGACCCATTCTAGTCCTACTAGAATTCGGTTTAGTCCCTTCCTTGCAAATTAGTCCCACTAAGTTTGTAAGGTGTTGCAAAGTGATCCTTCTAATTAATTCATCCTATTAATTAATTCCCAAATCTAGTTCAACTCTATATAGCATGTGAACCCATAGGTTCTATCTAGTTTGCTAATATGGAGCGGTTTCTAGCAAAACATCTATTCTAGTCAACTAATAGAATAGTCATCCGACAAACCTTGTACAAGTATTTGTCTCATCCCTTTGTCTCTATATTCGGATTGAAAACGAGACATACAAGTAACACTCGTATATCCGATCCATAGTTTTCGATCCATGGGAATAGCCTTATTCGTGCAAATAACATCAATATCCCATATTGATTTATTTGAGTCTGGCCAGACATTCTATAAGCACTATCCCTCGAGTGGCCTAGGATATTTGCTCCCGTTATGTGGGATGGACAAATTCTATCTGCGTCCACTACGATCTCTAAGCTTGATTCTTATTGTATCTGGTACAAGCCTTTATAACTACCCAGCTACAGTGTAGCGTTTAACGCTACCAAAATCACAATAATCCACAACTAGAATATCTAGTGACTTCAAGTATAAGGATGACAATACCATTGCACCACGAGAAACACTTGTGACTTATCATAACATGTATGTAGCCTTCCCGGAGATGGGTCAATCCAGTGCGCCATTACCCTTAATGCACACCCATGTGTTGGATCATGATATCTCCATATCAATCCAACCCCATACTAGTCTATAGATGATTTTACCATTAATCATTATACTGGACTAGGGATATTTAAGATAAACAACACAATTGTAAATCTAAGTACTTCATTATATTAAATATCCAATAAATAATACAATGAATTCTCTAGCCAAAATAAATTCATACTAAACTAGATTGCCTCTAGGGAATCTATTCCAACAGTATCGTGCAATGTTATTGGCGTCAAAGAAGTTGAAGACAATACTGGTGAATTATCACTAGTTGAAGGGAATCATAACGACACCACAAAGATGCCTTCTGTCTTTCTCCACCTGGGAAAGCGCAAAATGAAAGAGTATGTCTTTGGTCGTCGTGGAATGAAGGATGCTAATACCATGACTCTTCGAAGATCGATCCACAACAGGTTGGCTACAGTCGTGGAGTGTAAAATGAAGGCTATGGATCGAAGAGGAAAACCACATGCAATGTCAAAAGTAAGCGAGGAGATCGCTAGTAAGTTTCCATCTCGAATGAGAAGACATACAGAACTTGTGATAGAAGCCAAAGACATGGTGATAGTTAGACAACAAACTGTGATAGATACTAACGTGATAAATGAAGATAGATCAAGAGCTAGTCCCATCAACGATAATTTCTTGGAATGCTACTATCCTTACAGTTTTTTCAAAGGCTCCTATAGCACAAACCTAAACTGCTTCAAATGCTCCTTTAGCATGAGCCTAAACTGCTTAAACGCTCATGTGGCACGAGCTTAACTGCTTTAACGCTCTTGTAGCACGAGTTTAAAGTGCTTCGAACTCTCCTTTATTACGAGCTTAAACTGCGTCAATGATCTACAACGCAAGATTTTAAATTGTGTTACTCTTAACTCGCACGAGTATAAACTGAAACGGCTAAATCGAACTATGCTTGACTTGATCCTGTGAGGGTACGTAGGCAGTTTGGAATGCCCTTCCGGGTTCTGTCATACCAAAAAGCGCATCCCCCATTTCAACGGTTTCTTATGAAGGCGACATAATGTCGACTTGTTTCAAGCCAAGACATTTTTTTAGTTTGTAACAGTGAGATATAATCATTTGATCTCGTAAGACGAAGCTTTGTTTACATCCAGTTGAGTGAAGTATTAAAGGAGAAAAAATGTTTTAATACTTTTCTAAAACTGTGCAATTCATAGTACATTCAAGAGAAAGAAAGAAAAATGATGAAGCAGAACATGGGAAGTAGATGGACTCAAAGTTCTTCACTGCCGCGTCATCTAAAATGACATCAAGGATGCAATCTCAACATGCTTTATTTGATCTTATGCTCTCCAAATTTATCAATGCATAGCCACTAGCACACACTCCTTCCGTCATTTTGGTAGGACATTGGTGCTGATTCCAAGTTGCTGCTGCTTTTGGTTTTGAAGTTGCCGCTCTTCCATGTCATCCGTGAAGGCTTGTTGAGGTGCTTGACTGAGTTGATGCCATGTTGATGCCTTCAGTTCATAATAGTCATCTTAGTGGACCACTTCCCGGCCAAGTTAGCATGGTTCCAAAGTTGCCTCACGCTGTTCAAATTGAGTACCTTCAAGAGAAAAGAAGAAGAGAACTTGTACAGCTCGTCTTCACCCCAACAATACTACTTTCCTTGTTGACTTCACGATCATTGTGGATAATTTGTGGCTCGTCTGCTTGTATCATCTCAGAGCCACCATTAGAACACTTCTGATCAATGAGTCTATCTTGATTGTCATTCTCATCGATTATTGCTCAAGTTCACATCAACTAATCATCACAGAGTAGAATCATCACCGTCTACGGATCCAAGTTTCACGGATATGAACTAATACATTGCCAAAGTTCAGCCCCGTTGATGGTGTCCACCTCTCTCTCTTTCATGATGACAATAAGTCTTCTTAGTCTCTGCCATCAAGTGCATCCCCCCTTTGGAATCAATCACAGCATGGGAGGTCGTCATTGATCGCTTGATGCTTCTGATGTGCTGCTCTTTTGGATCATGGTGCGGCAAATAAAACTCGGCTACACTTGTTGTTGATTCGCGGTCAGTTCCAATTTTCATGGTACGAGTTGATACTTTGTCAAATTCAACCACTGTCAAGGCTTCCGGTCCTTCTCTCTCATGCTTGTCGATGCAAATTCCATGGCCATCATCTTGTTTCCAACAACGAATCCATTGTTTTTGTCAATCTCGCTCGTTCCTTACAATTCAAAATTGTGCTTCCTGCATCGAGAAAGAGATAAAAGAAATGAGGATGAGAAATGAACAAGTCATGGTCTGCTTATAGGTCAATTATTGGCCAGTTACCATGGGGTAAGAACATGAAGAAGGCAGGGGTCATGTTATGTGGTTGTAACAACAGTGCATCAAAAGTGCAAGTAAACAGAGCATGTAGTACTCTGCTTGGTTCAAAACAGAGCATAAAAGGACATAGCACTTGAGGGTCCTAAGATCATGGCCACAATACATAGCACTAACACAATCTTGTTGTCAGAAAAGGATGCTCAGTACTTCCTTTTTGTCAATGCAAAGCATAGTACTTCGTTTTTCTCAAAGCAAAGCACGGTACTCTGTTACCCTCAAAACATGGCATATTACAATGCTCTTTTCAAAACAGAGCATACAAGGCATGTTTACTGATCTTTTGTTTAGATCAGATTCACAAAATGATGCATGAATGTTTTTGAGAGAGTATCTACCAATAGTTATGCAATTTTCGCGCCGGCTCCGTTGTCAAACTCCGAGATCTTCTTCTCCGGCACCCGCTTCGTCAAAATGGCTCTGGATAGATGAGGTGTTGCTTCAGATTGAGATGCTCTAGTTTAGACTAGAAGGCCTCCTTTTATAAAAAGGAACTTGTGTTTGAGATAAATTGAAGACTTGCCTAGGCATTATCTTCCTCACAAATTATGCTGCGATTAGATGATTTGATCAGCTATCAGCAGAAGAAACAAAGAGTGTGATCATTTCAGACTGTATTTGGTTGAATTTAATTCATCAAAGAAAAAATTATTGGGAAGAATTTTCGGCCTAACTCCCACAGTGGCGGCAACTCCCCCTCCATCGCGCCTCTGGGCTACGTAAAGAGCACGGAGTGAAGTCAAAAAGAAGTTGGACCGTCTACTCACCTAGCCTACAAATACGGTTAGTGGGTTACTGATAGCTTGGAAATTTTAATCTAGAACCCATTTTGAAGATCAACCCAGTTAAGCCCATATGAGAAGTTCAAGTCCAATACAGTTTAAGGAATCAAATTCCAAAATAAATAAAAATAAATAGTTCTATCATTGAACGAGACGGATCCACGAGCCCAAGTTGCTCAGCAACACGTCAAGATTGGTTGGCGAAATCATTTTAAGAATTCGAGACAAATCCACCTACACAAGCTACAAAACCAGGCGAATCAGCCTCGAAGGGGGCATTTGTAGACATGAAAAATTTAAAAAATTTGATTTCCATGTGTTAAATTATGGCACACTACAAATGGAAATTGACATAAAGTATCCTACAGAAATGGGTGGTCTTTGTGTAAATAACTAAAAGTTGCTAGCTCTTTAATTAAATTTTAAGATATAATAATTATTTATGTTATTAGATATTATTTCTTCAAAAATAAATTAAGTATGAGATAAATATCAAAAATTCCACATCATCCCTCATTTCCTCTATAATTAGAGGGTCATCCCCAAGGAGAAAAACACACTTGGAGATTCAGATGTAGCAGAGCTCTGACGAACAAGCCATTCAAGGCCCGAAGAACCTCATCGCTGCTCTGAATTGCCGCCTCCGCACACATCCGAGATCCCAACTCTTCCCAAACCGGATAAATCGCATCCGCCTACATCGGAGATCGACGCTCCGCTGAAATCGGAGAACAACCCAGCTCTGCTCAAATCGGAGAACATCAGAGTTGCCTATTCGGAGAAGATAAATCCCCTCGATCAAAGAAGGAGAGAAGAATCAAAGGATATTATTTTATTATTTAAGAAAATACATACCTGAGATTGTAGTCTTGCTTTATTACTCACATAATTGAATTTGTAGCAGATTTACTTGTTTATTTTCTTGAACAACAAATTTGTGTAAATAGCGGGATGTCTGCAGTTCCCACCTTCTTCTCCTTAATTCTAATCTCGTTTCTACAAAAGTGATACATGACGTCGATAGCTTTATCTCTCATGATGAACCGGATATTTAGTCAAGCAAACCGAACTCAAGCTATCGTAGTAGACTATTACTTGATCTTGATGTTGGCCAGATCATTAACTAATCCTTTAAGCCAATTCCCTCCTTAGCTGCTTCTGTCCAAGCCTCCGCTTCAGTGGTAGAAAAAGTTATCGTCGGCTGTAGCTTAGCCTTCAACTCACAACAAGCCCTCCCAGAGTGAACACATATCCTATCATTGATCTCCTACTATCAGCATCACCTGCATAGTCTGAATCTGAAACTCATCAACCAAGATTTCATAATGAGCTCCATAGAATATACCCACATCCGGCGTACCCTTAAATACCTGAATATCCGCTTCACGGCCTTCCAGTGATCATTAATCGGTTGATCCATGAATCGATTCACCACACTAACAGCGAATGCTATGTCTGGTCAAGTTAATACCAAAACATACATTAGACTTCTCTCTGCGCTAGCATACATAAACTTGGACATGTACTCGTTCTTCACCTCGGTCTGAACAATTTACATTCTTAGCTTGTTGTTAGATTCCATAGGAGTATCTATAGCTTTAGAAGTTAGCATCCCAAACATGTGCACAATCTTCTTGATGTAACTCTCCTGTGACAAGAACAACTTGCTCTTCTCTCTATATTTATAAATTTCAAGTCCTAAGCTTTTCTGAGCAGCCCCCAGATCCTTCATCCCGAATTCTGCACTGAAAGAACTCTTTAGTTCCCCAATTTCTATATTATGAGTTGTGATTTGAATATCATCGACATATAGAAATAGATAAACACGTGATACACCATGAAACTTCTTCTAATACATGTAGCCATCGAAATCACACTTCCGATAACATATCCTCAGCATGAAGCTATAAAACTTCTTGCCCCATTGTTGTGGAGACTGCTGAAGTCTATACAAGGACCTCTTCTACTTGCACACATAGTCTTCTTTCCCACGAACTTGAAATCCCTATGGTTGGCGCATGTAATTATGCTCTTCTACCTTTCCACGTAACAATGTTATTTTTACATCTAGATTCTCAAGTTCTAAGTCCTAGTGTACAACCAGTGCTAGTAGCACCCTGATTGATGAGATTCTGACCACTGGTGAGAATATCTCATTCTAGTCAACCCCCTCTCCCTGAATGAACCCTCTTGAAACCAATCGTGCCTTATACTTGATGCCTTCCACTACGGTGATTCCTTCCTTTCTTCCGAAAACCCACTTGCAGGTGACCATATTTCTCCTTGGTCGTAATCGTACAAGATCCCATGTCAATTTCTAGCTAAGAGACTCCATCTTTTCTACCATAGAGGCAGTCCATTGTGCTTACTCAGAACCAAAAATCGTAGCCTGATAAGTATACGACTCATCCTCTACCTCTTCAACTACTTGCAAGACACCCCACCAAGTAGTCTTTCTCTAATCTCGTAGGTAGCTTCTTCACCCTCGGTGTGTGACATGCAGCAAGAATCTTGTGCACTAAATCCACTGGTAGTGTATCCCCCCTAGACTCTTCCGATTATTGCTCTTCCATTTCCGGCGATGGTGATGGTGGCATTTCGGATTCCTTAGGATCAATGGAATCTGAATTTGGTTTTTGCATCGGATTCTCATTAAAAATCTTCGTAGTCCTACACTCATGTCCCAAACCCATGAAATCCCTTCTTTACTCTTGGTTTTAGCTTCCCATCATCAGTATGATGGTAATCTTCTCATCCAAAAACTTAAGATATGAATAATCCACATATTTTCGGGATTATACCTCCATCAGTATCTTGTACTCAATGTCATTGTTAGGACTCCTATTTACAAGATAGCAATATATAAAAACTTCTTCTCCCCAGAAACGCCTAGGAAGACCTGCATTCAAAAGCGTACACCGAGCCTTCGATAGAATCGTTTGATTCATCTGTCCCGGTACACCATTTTGCTGTGGTGTCAATCAAACTGTGTGATGGTGAGCTATTCCGTAATCCTTGCAGAACTCATGGACCTCCGATGAACATAATTCGAAGCCGTTGTCCGTGTGCAGCCTCTTCACCTTCTTTCTCATCTCATTTTCCACTAGTGTCTTCCACTCCTTGAATTATCCGAATGCATCACTCTTGTGCTTCATCACGAATATCCAAGTCATCATTTCAGATGCATCTCTCTATCATGAAGAGTCGATATCACATCTTCAAGAGATATGTTTTCCCTGTTAACAATGAAAGGCTGAACAAATTCTCAAATGAGGGAGGTAACGAGATCAATAGGTGTAGTGAAACATCGTCATCATTCACATTCTCGTCCATCTTACGTAAATCTAGAAGAATTGCTTTTAATCGATCAAGATGATCCTTGAGAGATGTACCTTCATTCATCCGCGGAGTGAATAATTTTTTATTCAGCATCAGCTTGCTAGTAAGACTCTTATTCATGAAGAGACTCTCTAACCTGAGCCATAACGCAGCTGTCGTCTTCTCTCATGCGACCTCCATGATCACGTCATCCGATATCCACAACATAATGTTTGAGTGTGATTTCTCCTCCATTAACCTATAATTTGGTGATGCAGCATCCATACCTCCTTTTTATGCGGTCAAAGGTGCCCATATGCCTTGTGACTTGAGCAAAGCCTCCATCTTTATGTTCCACAGACTAAATTTATTCCATCCGGTGAACTTGTCGATCTTCAACATCGTTCCGGAAATTTTTCTAGGCAAATCCGTAGCCCGAGTCGCGTGCCTCCTCCTAATTCACAAAAACCCTAGCTTAGATTTCACTAAATTGTGAAACCCAGGCCACCAAGCTTCGTCTTGACCTTGAAAGCACCAACCAATAGCTTTGATACGAGTTTCTTATGCACGATCCTACCACTTGAATAATGCATGGAACAAATAAACCAAGACAACACAAGATTTAATTCGGTTGTCTAGCTTAAAGTGAGCTAACTACGTCCGCGGACGAAGAACGACATTTATTTCACAAGGGAATAATGTTACAGTGTTTGCATACTGTTCTAGGCACTTACAAGTCTATTTATAAATCTTAGAACTGACCTACGGCCATCCTAGGTAGATTAATAAACAATTCCGAAATGCCAGAAACTTGTCTAGGTCGTGCGACCTTGTGGGAAAGGTCGTGCGACCTCGCTGCCCAGGTCGTGCGACCTCTAGGCAAGTCGTGCAACCTTCTCCAAAAATCCTGATGCTCTGGATGTTTTCTTCCATGTCGTGTGACCTCTGAAACATCATGGATGCTTCTTTGCTCTCCATCTTTGTTTATTTGGTCTCCTCCAATGCTCCATAGAGTGTAATCATCTTCAAGGCACATTCTTAACATATATATTACTTATCTTTAATAATTATTCACTAGGCGAGAACCCGCGCAAAGCACGGGAATATGTGAAAATGTGAATGTCGTATAGTATAATCAAAATATATTTTTTCATTAACTTACATTTATTTAAAGTACATAACAATGTAAAAGAATTTTCATAACTAAAAATTTTCTTTTGAGTTGACTAATTTGCTGTGTTGTACTCCGGTGCTAAACATTACATTAATAATCTTACTATCATTTTTTTAATATTATAAAAAGAAATAACTTACTTTCAAAGTCAAAAATGAAAAATTGAGTCGAACATGTATTTTTTATATCATGTTATTAGAGAAAAAAATTACTAATTATTTAATTAAATTTAAATGAAATATGCTAGAGAACTCACATTTATCTACCTTTCGAATTAGAGCATGAACAAAGCGAAGAAAAATGTGATATGTAACTTTGCGAAAATATTATTTGTTAAACCAATATACTTCATGTTTGGTATTTTTTTTCTTGACTTTTTTTCCATAACTACGCATAAAGTTTTTAACCAAAATCAACATGAATAAGTGTTGGCTGAGCAAAAACTATAAAAACTATATATTCAAACTTAAGTATAATTATGTACGAAAAGAAAATCATACCAAATGAATTGATCATAACTTCGTAAAATTTTGTTGATTGAATAATATCAACAAATTATGCATTTATGTAAGAGGGGAATTTTAGCGGTGAAGAAAAATTATGAAATCATAGTATTTCTCTATAGAAAAACTAAAGGTAATTATTGAGCACATATATTTTTAGCAATGGAATTTTATAAAAAAATGAATTTTAAGTTAACTTTTACAGATGATATTTTATTAAATTATTCTTAGAAAATAATACGTTGAATAGATATTCTATTACTGGTTTCTATTAATTAGCTAAATGAATGGTTATATAATAATATTATGAAAATATACAACATCAATTGAAGTTAAATAATTATATAAAGAATTAGATTGCGATTTTTTTAAGAAAGTAACAAAAGATAAATGGTGATAAAAATAGCAGATTTTGGACTTTGTGGTAGAATAAAAAAAAAAATAGGAGTAAAATTATTATTTCCACAACTCTGCATAAAAAAAATAACGATACGTTCAATTTAGTTTCGGAATCACCCTAAACGGAAGTAGTCGTGTAATTCATTAGTTGAGTTTATATCACCAATTAATATATTTGATATTACCTATTAAATGAAAATAATTACACTCTACAACGCCATTAAAAGATCACCATTAGTTGGGACTAAAATTATTTTTTTCACATCTCTTGCATCATTCGGTTAACCAAATCATCGGGTGGAAGTGACCCAGTGAATATTGCAATCAGATACATTTATCCGTCGTATATTCTATAAGAGAATTAACATATTTCATCTTAATAATGTAGAATAAGCATTAGGTTATGTGTTTTTTCATTTAAACCCAAGATAATTTCACAAAAATATTTGTTTATTTTAGCTTGGGTTATTTTACTATGATTTTGACAAAATTTTAATTTCAATTTTATGAATTATTTTGTTGCTATGTAAACACCCAATTTTCGTTGAAATGTTAATCATGACAAATTCTAAGAAAGAATAATTGATTTAGAATTGATGTGTGTGAATACTTACCATCCATTATTTTAATCAATTTGTGCTATAAATGTTGGCACTAAAAACTTATACATAATGAATGACGATTTTTAACATTGACAGTGATTTTGATATGGCATATAGTTAGTTAATCTTTTTTATAGTATTTGTAATATTTACAACTACCGTCACTTTTCCCAATGTAATACTCCAACCTCCATCACAAAATTAATGAAATTAGAGTTGCCTTATTTTTAGAAAACATACTTTTTAAATTTGAATTTACTGTATATGTCATATCTTTCTCAAATAACTTGTACTTTTTGTTCTTAAAAAAACAACTTGTTCTTTAATTTAAAGGACTTCACACTAGACAATATTGGGATCTTCTGTGTTAGGGTAACCGTTTTTCTCTCAACAGAAACATGGAATCAAAGTGATCTTTTCCTCTTTCAAGTGTTTTTCGACAATTTTTGATTTTCCACACTTAAACCGTCCACTAAGTTCTTGTCTCTTTTCGGTAGTTATCTCATTCAGAAGGAGATAACTGATTTTTCAACTGCCTTTTTTCAGTTATTGTTAGCAGTTTCCGACGGTTAGTCGGTTATCTGCTGCTTTATTTCCTTTGTTTCCAGTTCATTCTTAACACCAATTTTGTGAAGCAATCTGCTTTGGAAAATTTACTCTTTCACTACCAACAATGGCGACAAGTTCGAAATCCAAACAGTACGACTTTTTAGTTGGCAAATCTGCGTCTAAAATCAATGAGATGATGGTACATCTTCAACTCACGGATAAGGAGAAGAACGGCTGCATCATCAACGAAACCTCTCTTGCTGAAGGACGAAACACCTGTCGTCGTAGTGTATTCGGTAAGATAATCACTACTAGGAACATCAACATCAGTAATCTCAAAAATGTGATGTCAAGGGCATGGAAAGATCCGGAGGGGTTTGAAGTGAAAACCTTAGGAGCAAACCTTTTCAGTTTGTCTTTGAATCTGAAAATCAGGTTGAAAGTGTAATTGAATCACAGTCGTGGTTCTACAAGGGGGACATGATAGTCATGGAGAAATGGTATTCGTGGCGTAAGATGTTGGAGGCACGCTACAATAGGGCTTACGTATGGATTCAAATCTGGAACTTATCACCAGATTGCAAGACACAAGCTGTGGCGGAAGATATAGGGAAATCCATTGGAACAGTCCAAGAATTTGTCATTCCTATGACTGGATCTCTTGTGGGACGCTGTATTTGTATGAAGGTTCTAATTGATATCGGTGAACCACTCAGTCGGGCAACCAAGGCCACAATCTCTGCAGAACGTCAGGAGTGGGTTTTCATACGCTATGAGAAATTGCCCAATCTTTGTCATCATTGTGGTCGTACGGGTCACAAAATCAATTGCCTTGGGTTTGGGTAATCCACTAGAGGAGGTTCCCCTACGCTATGGAAACTGGATGACCGCAACGGCTATGCTAAGCTTCGTCCGTGGGTACAATACCGATATGTCATCGGCATTTGGACCGTCTACTCTGTCTCTGGCGGAGCGGAAGCAAAAGTTCCACATCGACCAGATTGAGAGGAATGACTACAGTGGTGGTAGTCAAGTGGAAAGTGATGATGAAACGGAACCTGAATCAGATGAGGGCCAATTCATATTCCGTCAGAGAGAAAAAATCTCTCACCAAGAGTACTTGGCAGAAATGAAAGATGCTGATGTTGGTCAAGATGAGCCCATGAAAGATGAAGGGAATCTTATCCGTAATCGAAACCCTACCAAAAAGGTACTTCCATATAGCACCCTTTGAGGATCGATTCGTAAGGGGAGGGAACCTTGGGGAAGCACTTGATGAATCTGCTCTTAACAAAATTGTTGGTGAGACTTCCTTGTCTAATGGCGATGCTGCGTTGGGGGATAAGAGATCCCCATATGAGATGTCTAACTCGGATGAAATTGTGACTGCGGAGCCTAAACAGGCTAAACCAGGAAATCAAGACCTTTCTCTTTCCCACCAGTTGGCAGAGGTTGGTGAGAACCAACCCTGCCAGTCACCATGAATATCCTCTGTTGGAACGTGAGAGGTCTTGGGAGTTCCTCCACGTTCCAAAACCTAAACTCCCTTTTTAGGGAAAAGCGTCCAGATATTTTTTTCCTTATGGAAACGAAATTACTTTTCCCTAAGGCGGATTCTATTTGTATGAAGTTGGGCTATGATTTAGGTTATCATGTTCCACATACTGGTTTAAGTGGTGGGCAGTCTCTTTACTAGAACAAGAATGTTTCTGTCCTGATTCTTTCTACAAACTCCTATCACATCCACTACTTTGTTAGACCACCGAAATTTGGGTCCAAGGCCTTTTTTTACCGGGTTTTATGGCGATCCGATCACTCAAAATCGGAAATCCTCATGGGGTTTGTTGCGTCGTCTGAAACTAAACACCAACACTGCTTGGTTGGTGGCTGGTGACTACAATGAGATACTTTCAAATCCGGAGAAAAAGGGCTGGAATGACCGAAATTGGAACCAGATTCAAGATTTTGCAGATGCGTTGTTTGATTGTGGTTTGTTTGACTTGGGATTTAAGGGGGAATTTTTTACCTGGTGGAACGGACGTCCCGAACCATTCTCTGTTCAGGAAAGGTTGGATAGAGCGACTGCTAACAAGGCCTGGGATTCTACTTTCGTTGATACTACAGTGGAAGTACTACCTTTTGTGGGCTCGGATGACTTTCCCATGCTCGTATCAGCATCTAGAGCTTTGACTTGCTCTACATCCCCTCGGCGTTTCCACTTTGCTGCAGAATGGGCTCGTGACCAGAACTGCTATGATACATTACAACCGGTATGGCCTAATACTACTTCTAGCACTAATTATTTTGCATGCTTTCCCCTATAAAATTGACAATATAATTACATGACTTCGAAATTGGGGTAGAAAGAAGTATATTGATAGTACTAAAGATAAGAAGAATCTTTTGCGTCGTCTGTCTTGGCTTAATTCCCAGAGTGCTACAGTTGATATCCTTAATCAAAGAAAAGAGATCTCTGTTAAGTTGCAACATATCGTGGCTGATGAAGAATTAAGGTGGAAACAAAAATTTCGTGTTAATTGGTTAAAAGAAGGTGACCGTAACAATAATTATTTCCATAAATGCGATTCTGCTAGAAAACGCAGAAATACTATTTCTGCAATTCATGATCAAAATGGAAATCTTTTTACAAATCTGAATGACATAATGAAGTGTTTCAGTGATTATTATAAACAACTTTTTACTGCTGATCTTGACTTATTTCTTCAAGCTGTGAACTCTATTGATAACAATATTAACAAGGATTTCTATGATTCTTTATGTTCTCCTTTTACTGAAAAAGAGATCATTGACGCTATTCACTCTATTGGTTCTCTAAAAGCCCCTGGTCCAGACGGTCTCCTTGCTATTTTTTACACTACTTATTGGGATATTATTGGGCATGATGTTATTAATAGGTGTCTTCAATTTTTTAATAATGGCGGTGAAATTTCCACTATTAATCAAACTTGCATAGCTTTAATCCCAACAATTAAGAATCCTACTTATGTCCTTGACTACAGACCTATAAGCCTTTGCAATGTTTCCTACAAAATTATTTCCAAAACTTTAGCTAACCGCCTCAAAACTATTCTGCCTGGCATCATAGGTCCTGCTCAATCTGCTTTTATCAAAGGTCGTCATATTTCCGATAACGCTATCATTGCTTTTGAAACTATCCACACAATTCAAAACCAAAAAAAAACAAAACTGGTTCCTTTTCTTTAAAACTAGACATGGCCAAAGCTTATGACCATATTGAATGGTCTTATTTACACTAAGTTCTTGTAAAAGTTGGTTTCCCTACAAATTTTATTAATCGTATTATGACTTGTGTGTCTTCAGTTTCCCTTTCTATTCTAATTAACGGCCAACAAACTGATTATTTTCATCATACTAGTGGTTTAAGACAAGGTGACCCGATCATCACTTACCTCTTTTTATTATGCACTAAAGGCTTATCTTGTCTTATAAAAAAAGCTGTTTCTGAAAATATTCTCCAGGGGGTTAAACCGGGTTTCTACTCTCCTAGTATTACTCATCTTTTATTCGTGGATGATAGTATCCTTTTTTCTAAAGCAACTACGGATAATGCCATTACCATTAATTCTATCCTTTACCAGTATTGTCAATTTTCTAGCCAACTGATTAACAAAGACAAGTCTGCAATTGTGTTTGGTAACTGTGTCCCCAACGAAAACATAATCACTATCTCAAATATTTTAAAAGTCGCAATTGCTCCTTTGCATAAAATATATCTTGGGTTACCTACATGTATTGGAAGAAATAAAACAAAAGATTTTCAAAATATTAAAACTAAAGTTTGGAACAAAATGAACGGTTGGACTGAAAAGTATTTATCTTTGGGTGGTAAAGAAGTTCTGATTAAATTTGTCATCCAAGCTATTCCTACTTATGTGATGTCTATATTCCTTCTGCCAAATTCTTTTTGTGATGAAATACATAAACTTTGTTCAAAATTTTGGTGGAGCATTGACTTGGAGAAAGGAAAAGTTATTTGGAAAAAATGGGAAAAATGTGTAATTCTAAATTTTCAGGTGGGTTAGGTTTTCGCCATCTTCATGCCTTTAACATTGCTTTATTGGGAAAACAGGCCTGGAAAATCTACCTTCATCCTAACTCTCTTCTTGCTCGTGTGCTTAAAGGGAAATACTTTCCGAATGATTCTGTGATTAATGCTATTTCTTCTAGAGGATCTTCCTATGTGTGGAAAAGTATTGTGACTGCTAAGAATGTGATTTTACAAGGGGTAAGACATGGTATAGGAAATGGTCAAAACACTTACATTTACCATAACAGATGGATCCCTATAGGCATGGGTAGAAAACCTCTTAGTCCTCCTTCTCTTCCTTTGCATTACAAAGTCTCTGATTTAATTTTGCCTACTTTTAATTGGGACTTAGAACTTATCATTTCTCATTTTTCTGAAGATGAAACTGAAACAATCACTAAAATTCCTCTTTCTAGTCCTGATAATCAAGATACTTAGTTTGGACTCAAACTGACAATGGGGATTACACAGTTAAATCTGCTTACAAAATGATTGTTACAAATTTGAATGCTTTTACTGAAACAGACAACACTTCTACTTCCAAAAACACTAAAGATATTTTTTGGACTAACTTCTGGCAGATTAATATCCCTAATAAAATTAAGAACTTCATTTGGAGAATTCTAAATTACTGTTGTTCTACTAAAGAAAATATTTGTAAAAGGGGTATTAACCTACCTTCTCTTTGCTGTTTCTGTTCTAGAGAATTTGAGTCGACAACCCACTTTTTCTTTGACTGTAAATGGAATGGAAAAAATTTTGATTCCCATATTTTAGATCTGCGAATGCAACCTTCAAATCTTCCTTTCTATCATCGTTTCAAAACTCTATTTTTGTCCCTTGACACAAGGAACAAGCAGATTTTATGCTTCCTGTTTTGGAACATCTGGTTAGAAAGAAATAGAAGGTTCTTTATATCGCAAAAGAAGACTCAAAATGGAATCATTATTTGCTCTATTGCAGAAAAATATAGAATTTCAAGATAATACTTATCTTGGTCGGGAAGTTTTCTTTGCAGGCTCGGAAGAAACGTCCGCTGACAAAAGATGGAAGCCTCCTCCGACTGGAATCTTCAAGCTAAATGTTGATGCCTCTATAGATAAAAATCGGAGCAGATCTGGAGGCGGATGCGTGATTAGAAACTCAAACGGCGATTTCATCCTAGGGATTTCATTTCAGATTCCCTTCACCGAAGACTCATTCATAGCAGAAACATATGCGATTCTTCATGCACTCAAAGAAGCTCGTAGAAGGGGATTTGTCAATCTTCATAATCGAGACTGATAACAGAAATTTGGTGGTGGAGTTAGAAAGAGAAAGTAAAGCTTCAGCTCTCTCGGAGCATTTTCGCCTCTCTTCTGTGGTGTTCAGGAAGCTTCAAGAGTTTATATACTCTAGGGTTTCATGGTGTAGCAGATCTCAAAATGGGCTTGCCCATTCACTTGCCCAAATGGGCCTCTGTACTGATGTATCTTCTAGTTGGGCTATTTTATGCCCCATCAGCTTGTACCATTTATGGGCTCAGGACTATAACCAATAATAAAAAAAAGTACATGCTTTTGTTCAAAAAAAAGGACTTCACATTTGCATGATAATCATTGAAATGCCATATAGCTAAATAACTTCGGCTTTTTGAGAATATTTCTTATAGTATGTTTGGTATTTACAACTACCATCATTTTTACGATATAATACTCTAATTTTCTTCAGCTACAAAATAAATCAATCAAACTTTTTTAAAATTCTTTTCGAGAAATGTACTATTTATAATTTAATTTTAGTAAATCTTATACACTTTCTTAGAGAAAAAAGTAGGCTTTTGAATTTATAGAGTACTTTAAACTTTGTAACTCCTGAAATTATCAAATGTTCTAATTAATTAATATAATAAATTAGTCATACAGATATGAGTTGTTGGCAAATATGGTGGAGGTTATGTGATGACTAATTGATGTTGTACATTAATTTGAAGGAATTTACATATGTCTTATAACCATTGGTTAGAGAGTCCAATTAAGTACTACCTCTGTTTCTTCTCTTTCACCTTACTTCACTTTTTGACACTATTCACTGGGTCACTTTGACCTGGTGATTTGGTTAGCAAAACGATACACGAATTCGGTAATGTTTACATGATCTTGTAGAGAAAACTTCACTCTACAATACGATGAAAAAATTATCAAAAAATTACATTGTTTTGCTATCCAAATCACCGAGTCAAAGTGACCCAGATACGGGTAAAAAAGTCTTCCTAAGGTGAAAGAGAAAAACAGAGGTAGTATGACATATGTCTTCACAGTTATTAAGCATGACACGTGTCTTCATTACGGTGTACTTTTCTAGTTTTATAAATAAATATAGATTTGCGCTTTTAAGCAAATGGGTACTAGCTCATTCATACAACGCTTGAAGTCTCTGCATGAGGTCCTAGTTCAAATCCGGCTAGATGATGTTATTCTTAAAAAAAAGTTGCGGTTTTAGAAATTGACCCCCGGAGAACAAAAGAATTGATCCGTCCATATTGCTAACCACGCTAGAAAGTCGCGCTTATTGATGTCCTACACCTATTAAATATTGTGAGGTCGATTTTGCTAATATAAACAGAGTTATGGATGACACGGTACTTCTGAGTTGACCTTAAAATTGGATATTCAGAGTTGGAATCCTAGCTGACTCGGTAGTTCGTAGTTCAATCCTTCGTCAAAGCTTACTAGGTGGGAACCAACTAGGGAGGGATACTAAGTCGTGGATAGCATAAACTCCCAAACTTTAACAACAACAGATTAGAATATCAACAACTTGTCGACTTCCTACTTCTACTTCTACTTCTACTTCTACTCAGATACTTCATGTGCAATATATACAAGAATCATAAACACAAAATGTTTACTCTTCCATAGAACATCAATCCCAATATGTTCGATTCGGCCTCAATCTCATGTTCAAAGATACCAATTTTTCATGTCGCCACCTTGGTTGTAGTGTTCCTATTTGTTTTCATTCTAGATACCTCAATCTGCAACATTTCCCTTCACCTCCATGGGTCATATGCAACCGATCAGCCAAGTTACAATCGCGAAGAGGATTGCAGCCTAGAGGGCCCTAGTTCTATAGCTCCACCACACAATTTCACCACGGTGGAGCGGATCTTATGGTTCAAGAAGAAATTGCCCGAGCTACAGATTTTTCAGTCGAACGAAATGACCCGACAATTCCAAAAGCGGGCAAGCAAGTTCTTAGGCCAACAATGCGAGTGTCAGTTCTTCATGACATGGTTGGCACCAAGGAGCAGGTATAACCAAAGAGCCTTCATGGTGATTGAGAGCGTCTTCAAAGTCCATCCGCGTGCTTGTTTGATGATCCTTTCATCGACCTTGGACACTGAATGTGGGTCCAGGGTCTTGAAACCTTTAGTTGATCTCGGCTATAATGTCACTGCTTTGACACCTGACGTGGATTTTCTATTTAAAAATCTGCCAGCTGAAACCTGGTTCCATGCGATCAAGTCCGGGAAGAAAGATCCTGGTAGGATACCGTTATCCCAGAACCTTTCTAATCTACTCCGTCTTGCAGTTCTGTACAAGTACGGAGGCGTGTACATAGACACGGATTTCTTAGTCTTGAAAGACCTTTCAAATTTGAGAAACTCGATTGGAGCGCAGACCATGAATGATTCTGGGAAGTGGACGAGATTAAACAATGCTCTTCTGGTTTTCGATAAAGGCCATCCGCTCGTGTACAAGTTCATTGAGGAATTTGCTTCCACGTTCAACGGTAACAAATGGGGACACAATGGCCCATATTTGGTCTCCAGAGTGGTTAAGAGGATTGAGAACGGCTCTATTCCGGGATTCAACTACACAATTTTACCGCCTCCTGTGGTTTATCCAGTTGATTGGAATAAGATACCAATGTACTTCGAGAAGCCAAAAAATATAACTCACTCGAAATGGATAGAAGCTAAGATTCATCAGCTTAACAGGCAGGCTTACGGGGTGCACTTGTGGAACAGAGAGAGTCGAAAACTGAGAATCGAAGAAGGAAGCATATTACACAGATTGTTCTTAGATAACTGTATCATTTGTGAATCTAAATTCGCAAAATAGTTTCATTTGCCTTTTAGGACTCCGGTTTCTGTTCGGGTTATTCTTTCCCTATAATGTTTCGTCAGACTTCCTAGATAATATTATATTTATGTTTAACTGTTGGTCGGACAAATGTAGAGGCGGTAGAGCTCATGGTGGCTTAACTTAAGCTCGTCAATAAACTTGTTGGTCATCATGAGCTCTTAAGTTAACTTTAGCTCGTCAATGAACTTGTTGATCATGTTCAGCTTGTTAGTTAACCGTAGCTCGTCAATGAACGAATAACAATAAAATATCAAGGTACGAGATACGAATTCAACGTGGTTACTAACACATCTATTAACTAGCTCTACGTCGAAGAAAACACTTTATTTATGAGAGAAACACACCATGATACACCACACACTCGTACACCAAATCTAGGGCCCGACCTACATCTCATATATAGGTATAAAGAACGTTTCATGCAGTCTAAGCAAGCTACACACCCGCCCAAACCAACTTGGAAACAAAACAGCCGCCTCAGCCCTTGCAGCAGTTCGTGCGAGCTGATCTCTGCTCGGGCGGGCATCCTTCTGCTCGTGCAAGTTGTGGCTAAGCTCGTGCAAGTTGTTGGTTGCTCGTTCGAGCAACTACCCCTCGTGCGAGTTCCTGGTGCCCTACACTTGTTATAGCTTGTTCTTACCTTCTCCTTAACTTGTTGCCTTGCCGAATCTTTGTCGGGTCTTGGTAACTTGATTCAAGGCACTCGAACAAATCTCCACCGTGCCTTAAATACTGTCAACCACCCGAACTAGAATCTGGAGCTTTTTTAAAACAACAAAGCCATGTATTTTCCGAACTAGTTGGACGATCTACCCAGATGTTTCGCAGCAATATGCAGAACCAGATGCACCACATGTTGCTCCAACTCCTACGAGTCCGCTGCAACGAATGCGCTGTAGGAATAGATGCCCTAGAGGCAATCTAGTTTAGTATGAATTTATTTTGGCTAGAACATTCATTGTATTATTTATTGGATATTTAATATAATGAATTCCTTAGATTTACAATTGTGTTGTTTATCTTAAATATCCCTAGTCCAGTATAATGATTAATAAGACAATCATCTATAGACTAGTATGGGGTTGGATTGATATGGAGATATCATGATCCAACACATGGGTGTGCATTAAGGGTAATGGCGCACTGGATTGATCCATCTCCGAGAAGACTACATACATGTTATGTAAGGTCACAAGCGCTTCTCGGGGTGAAAACAATATTGTCATCCTTAGATTTGAAGTCACTAGATTGTCTAGTTGTGGATTATTTTGATTTTGGTAGCGTCAAACGCTACACCATAACTCGGTAGCTATAAAGGCGTGTACTGGATACAATAAGAATCAAGCTTAAAAATCGTAGTAGACGTAGATATAATTTGTCCCTACCACATAACAGGAGAAAATATCTGAGGCCACTCGAGGGGTAGTGCTTATAGAATATCTGGCCTGACTCAAATAAATCAATATAGGATATTGATGTTATTTGCACGAATAAGGCTATTCCCATGATCGAGAAACTATGGATTCGATATACGAGTGTGACTTGTATGTCTCGTGTCCGATCCGGATATGGAGACAAAGGGATGTGACAATTACTTGCACAAGGTTTGTCAGATGAATATTCTATTAGTTGGCTAGAATGGATGTCTTGCTAGAGAACGCTCCATATCAGCATATTGTTGCTACCAACTAGATAGAACATATGGGTCACACGCTAGATAGAGTTGAACTACATTTGAGAATTAATTAATACGATTAATTAATGATAAGGATCACTTTGCAACACCTTGCAAACTTAGTAGGATTAATTTGCAAGGAAGGGACTAAACCGAATTCTAGTAGGACTAGAACAGAGCCTTTAGGTAGTTAACAAGGATTTGTTGGACTATATAAAGGATGTTCCTTCCTTCCTTCCCACACTTATTTATCTGTTATTCATAACTTGAGTGGGAGAGAACAAAGGAGAGAGAGCAAGCAACAAGAGGGCCGAACCGACCCCCTTGTGCCGCCTCGTCCCCGTCGGCCAACAAAGGAGGCCGAAACCTCCTTGTTGCCTCGTGTTGTGTGATTTCTTCTTCCTCTTCCTCTGGTGCAAGATAGCACAAAGGAGAAGGAAGATCTAGATCTCAACTCTAGGCGTGGATCAACCGTAGAGACGTGACACAGTTCACGTTACAAGTCATCAAAGGAGAAACCCTAAGGTGTGTAACATGATTCTTCTTTTACCATCGTTATGCTTCTCTTCCTATGATCCTTGGAGGGTATTGAATGGATAAATTAATATTTTTGTTCGCTGCGTATCCATAAAACCCTATAGTGGTATCAGAGCCACAGGTCGTAGAACATAGACGTGGTTTATGTGTTACGTTTTGATAGTTTTACACCTTAAATTTATTGTTTATCGCGTAAAACAAGACAAATCAAGCATGTGATGCAATTTGTCAATAATCAAACAAAAAATACCTAGTTTTTGCATTGGATGCATAAATTAGTGAGTTTGAAAAATTTTAGGATCTTAGATCTAGGGTTTGGGCACCAATTTGGAAACTAGTTTCAAATTTGGAAACTTTTTGGACTTGGGGAACAAGGAATGAGTTGTTTTGGAAACAACTATAGAGGTTCGGCCCCAGGGGACCGCCCCTCCTCCTTCTTTGCCGCCCAAGCAACCTAGGCTGAGGGCGTAGGCGGTCGGCCGACCCCTCGGGTTGGGCCAACCGGCCTAGGCTCGGCCCGGGACGGCTCCAATAGGGTTCGGCCATTAGATGGTGGGCCCCTTGGACCGTTTTAACCCTAGAAATCAATTAAAAATTGACCAAGCGCGTTAAAATTGGATTTTAACTGTATATTTGTAAATCGCATGGTGGTTGGATATGGCCTTAGGATGTGGTTTGGTGTGATAGTTTAATTTTGTGGTTTGGTTTACAGCCTGCGAGCTGATCAATTTAATGTAATAATTAATTAGATTCTTATGGTCTGCGAGCCATTTTTTTCTCAACTCGTGAGATTTATTTTATTTATTTAGTATAGTTGTTGGCTAGTGCTAGATAGAATAGTTTGTTAGCCGACTGAAGAAAAGAAGTCGAAAGCCAAAGGAAGCCACAAAATAAGGAGCGTGGAGCATTCCACATGACTATGAAGGATGGCCAAAAGATGAAGACGCATGGAGATGTGTTTGCTTTTAGGGTTCATAGATAATTCCATTGGCTTGGAATTATCTTAGTCTAGAAAAGGTCATATCCACATCATGTTTTATTTTATTTTGTGGTTGTTTACTTTATTGTCTTATTATTTTGTGGTTGGTGTATGGATGATGCATGCAATTAGGATAATAAGATAATTAGACAACTCAGATCTATTATTTAGAGTTATGCCCAAACTAAAATAGATAGATCAAGTTGATATGGATCAACAAAACAATTAAAATTGAATTTTAAAATCCCTCAAAATCCAAATATTGTGTTTTCGCCTTCTCGTTATTTATACGCTCATTATCATCATAATTAATCAAGTTTGTTTATGCCAAAGCAAGGCGACTTGGTTCATAATGATGGAATGCGATGGCACAAACAAGTAATGTGCAATTGTTTAAATAAGAGGTTGGACACAACTAGGCTATTAATATGATTAAAACCTAGAGGCAATCAATTGAGATTATCCATACAGATTTATAAATAAGGAGTTATTTGCCCAATTGAACGAAGAGTTGCATATGATGCAATTGGAATCGTTCCTACCTAAAGTAGTCAAATTTTGGGTGACTTGCCAAAGCAAGCTCAAAAGGAGATGAAACATGGATCTTGGCCCACTAGAAAATATAAGGATATTTTCCGCATTAATATCTTGAGGGTTATTAATTCGTAGAAAAATAGTGGGAGCTATATTTGATAAACTAGCCATTATTGAATATAGTCGAAAATTTACAAATACTAAAATTTGCATATTTTCCTTTTGTAGAATTCCAAATGGTAAACAACTCATCGAGTTCACAACATTCCCTATGATCTGTCCTTGAGAAGGACAAACTCTCTGGAACCAACTTCCTTGATTGGTATAGAATTTTGAGAATCGTTCTCAAGCAAGAGAAGAAACTGTACGCAATTAAAGAGCAAGTTCCAGCAGGTCCAAAAAACAATACCCCTGCAGCCCTAAAGGCGTATCAAAAGCGTGTTGATGAAGCTAATGATGTGTCCTGCCTTATGCTATGCACCATGACCTATGAGCTTCAGAAGCAACACGAGAACATGATTGTTGTCGATATGATCGAGCATTTGAAGCAGCTCTTCTAAGAGAAGGCAAGGGTTGAGAGGTATGAGGTTTCTAAGGCATTGTTCAAGTGTCATCTGGCTGAAGGAAACCCTGTGGGACCTCATGTACTCCGAATGATTGGGTACTTGGAGAATCTCGCGCGACTAGGATTTCCGGTCGGTCAAGAGTTGGCCACCAACTTCGTGCTGCAATAGTTGCCTGAGAGTTATGGACAGTTCATCATGAACTATAACATGAACGAGATCGTGACTGCCAGATTTACTCAATATGTTGGGGACAACTGAACAAAGCATCAACAAGGGTAAGGGCAAGGCCACTATGATGGTGCAAAAAGGAAAGGGCAAAAGGTTTGTCTCATCCTCCAAGGGAAAAGGCAAGTCAGTTGCCAAATCCAAGGAACTGTCCTTAAGCCTATTGGTGGAATTGCCAAAGGTGTGACTAAAGGTGAGTGTCACTACTGCAGTCAGCCTGGACACTAAAGGAGGAACTGCCCAAAATATCTGGAGGACAAGAGGCTTGGAATTCAAATTCCACCACCACCACGTATTTTTGTTGTAGATGTCAATTTAACTATCTCTACATCACGGGTATTGGATACTGGACGTGGATCTCACATATGTCGAAATGTGCAGGATCTAAAGAGAAGTATAATATTGGCTAAAGGGGAGATAGACCTGCGCGTTGAGAATGGAGCAAAAGTTGATGCATTGTCGGTGGGCATATGCGAGCTGTCCCTGCCTTCAGGATTAGTTTTAGAATTAAATAATTGCTATTTTGTGCCTGCTATGAGCGGAAACATAATTTCTATTTCTTGTTTGGACAAGGAAGGTTTTATTATTTCAATAACGAACAATTGCTGTTCCTTTTATTTTAATAATATTCACTATTGTAGTGCGCAATTATTTAATGGACTACATGTCCTTGATCTAAGAAATCCTGTATACAACATTAATACCAAGAGGATTAAAATAAATGACTTAAATCATGCTAACTTATGGCACTGTCGTTTAGGCCACATAAACGAGAAACGTGTATCTAGACTCCGTAAGGATGGATTTCTACACTCATTTAATTTTGAATCATATGAGACATGTGAGGCTTGTTTATTGGGAAAGAAGACAAAGTCCCCTTTCAATAAGAAAGGTGACACGACTAGTGAGCAATTGGCGCTCATACATACTGATGTATGAAGGCCATTTGCCACGCCTTCCAGGGGTGGTTACGTCAACTTCATTACATTTACTGATGATTTGAGTAGATATGGGTTTGTGTACCTTATGAGGGCCAAATCCGAATCCTTTGAAAGGTTCAAAGAATTCAAGAAGGAAGTAGAGAAGCAACTTGGCAAAAGTATCAAGGCTCTACGATCGGATCGTGGAGGAGAATACTTGAGCCAAGAGTTTGAGGACTATCTTAGAGAGTGTGGGATCGTGTCCCAACTCACTCCACCCGGAACGCCACAATTGAATGGCGTGTTCGAGAGGAGGAATCGAACTCTATTGGATATGGTTCGATCTATGATGTGTCAAACTGATCTTCCATTATCATTTTGGGGCTATGCTCTATTAAGTGCAGCTTTCACCATTAACCGTGTTCCATCTAAATCCGTAATGAAGACACCACATGAGATATGGAGAGGGAGGCGTCCCACAATTTCGTTCATGAAGATTTGGGGCTGCGATGTCTATGAAAAGCGTTAACAATCAGACAAGCTAGGGCCAAAGTCGGATAAGTGTAAGTTTGTGGGGTACCCTAAGGAAACTAAGGGTTACTACTTCTACAATCCAACTGAGAACAAAGTGTTTGTTGCTCGGTATGGCGTGTTTCTAGAAAGATAGTTTGTCTCTAAAGAAGCAAGTGGGATGACTGTAGAACTTGAAGAAATTCAAGAACCACAAATCACTGAACCAACTATGGAACATGAACAGGATCTACAAGGAGTTGTGGAACAGCCTGTTCAAGTAACACAAGATCTTCGTAGATCTAGTAGAGTGCGCCAGGAACCCGAGAGGTATGGAATTCTCGTGACAGACTCTGGTGACACAATGCTCATAGATGATGATCCTACTACCTATGAAGAGGCCATGAAAGGGCCAGACACTCAGAATGGCTAGAAGCCATGAGATCCGAGATGGAATCCATGTATACCAACAAAGTATGGACTTTGGTGGAACCACTCGAAGGGGCGCGACCCATAGGGTGCAAGTGGGTCTTCAAGAAGAAGATCGACATGGATGATAATATGATTACCTATAAGGGAGGAGTCCCACACTGTCGTTCATGAGGATTTGGGGCTGCGATGTCTATGTAAAACGTTTACAATCAGACAAGCTAGGGCCTAAATCGGATAAGTGTAAGTTTGTGGGGTACCCTAAGGAAACTAAGGGATACTACTTCTACAATCCAACCGAGAACAAAGTGTTTGTTGCTCGGACCGGCGTGTTTCTAGAAAGAGAGTTTGTCTCTAAAGAAGCAAGTGGGAGGAATGTAGAACTTGAAGAAGTTCAAGAACCACAAATCACTGAACCGATTATGGAACGTGAACAGGAATCACAAGTAGTTGTGGAGCCACCTGTTCAGGTAACACAAGAGCTCCGTAGATCTAGTAGAGCGCGCCAGGAACCCGAGAGGTATGGACTTCTCGTAACCAATTCCGGTGACACGATGCTCATAGATGATGAGCCTACTACCTATGAGGAGGCCATGAGTGGCCCAGACTCAGAGAAGTGGCTTGAAGCCATGAGATCCGAGATGGAATCCATGTATACCAACAAAGTATGGACTTTGGTGGAACCACCTGATGGGGCGCGGCCCATAGGGTGCAAATGGGTCTTCAAGAAAAAGATCGACATGGATGGTAATGTGATTACCTATAAGGGCCGATTGGTGGCTAAAGGATTCAGACAGATTCATGGTATTGACTATGATGAAACCTTTTCACCAGACACTATGACCAAATCCATCCGAATCCTACTTGCCATTGCAGCATACTACGACTATGAGATTTGGCATATGGATGTCAAAACAGCATTCCTCTATGCGAATCTCCTGGAGGACATGTATATGATACACCCGGAGGGTTTTGAAGATCCAAAGCAAGCTAATAAAGTGTGTAAGCTGCAACGATCCATTTATGGATTGAAGCAAGCTTCTAGGAGTTGGAATCGACGTTTTGATGAAGTAGTCAAAGAGTTTGGCTTCATCAGAAACGAATTTGAGTCTTCTGTCTACAAGAAGGTTAGTGGGAGCTCAGTAGCTTTTATGGTCATGTATATTGATGACATACTACTCATTGGAAACGACATTCCCATGCTCCAATCTGTTAAAATTGGCTAGGAAAGTGTTTATCAATGAAAGACTTAGGGGAAGCAGCCTATATACTTGGTATAAAGATCTATAGAGATAGATCTAAAAGACTGCTAGTCCTAAGTCAAAGTACATCTATTGACAAGGTGTTGATGCGGTTCAACATGCAAGATTCCAAGAAGGTATTCTTGCCCATGTCACATGGAATTACTCTTTCGAAGAGTGGTTGTCCTACCAATGAGATTGAGAAGGAACGCATGTGTATAATTCCATATGCCTCCGCAATAGGATCTATCATGTACGCCATGTTATGTACTAGACTAGATGTGTCATATGCCTTGAGTATGACAATCCAATCCGGGTTAGAGTCACCGGATTGCAGTCAAGAACATCCTAAAGTACTTGAGAAGAACTAAGGATGCTTTCTTGATACTTGGTCGTGAGGAAGAGTTACGTGTAAGGGGTTACGCGGATGCAAGCTTCCAAACCGACAGAGATGACTTTAGATCACAATCGGGATATGTTTTTTGCCTGAATGGAGCAGTGGTGAGCTGGAAGAGTTCAAAGCAAGAGACGGTGGTTGATTCTACAACAAAGGCTGAGTACATTGTTGCAAATGGCGCAGCAAAAGAAGTTGTTTGGATCAGAAAATTTGTTTATGAACTTGGTGTAGTTCCTAGCATTGCGGATCCAGTAGAGTTGTATTATGAAAACACTTGGGCGATCGCGCAATCAAAAGAGCCCTGGTCACAACAGAAATCCAAGCACGTGCTCAGGAATTTTAATCTTATTCGAGATATTATCGATAGAGGAGACGTTCGGATATGCAAGATTCCTACAGATGAGAATCTGTCAGATCCACTTACAAAGCCACTTGTTCAGTGAAAGCATGAAGGGAACACTAGGACATTGGCATACGAGATGCATCAGATTGGCTCTAGTGCAAGTGAGAGACTGTTCGAATAGATGCCCTAGAGGCAATCTAGTTTAGTTTGAATTTATTTTGGCTAGAACATTCATTGTATTATTTATTGGATATTTTATATAATGAAGTCCTTATATTTACAATTGTGTTGTTTATCTTAAATATCCCTATTCCAGTATAATGATTAATAGGACAATCATCTATAGACTAGTATGGGGTTTGATTGATATGGAGATATCATGATCCAACACATGGGTGTGCATTAAGGGTAATGGCGCACTGGATTGACCCATCTCCAAGAAGGATACATACATGTTATGTTAGGTCACACGCGCTTCTCGTGGTGACAACGGTATTTTCATCCTTAGACTTGAAGTCAATAGATTGTGTAGTTGTGGATCATTGTGATTTTGGTAGCGTCAAACGCTACACCCTAACTGGGTAGATATAAAAGCGTGTACTGGATACAATAAGAACCAAGCATAGAAATCGTAGTAGACGTAGATAGAATTTGTCCCTCCCACATAAAGGGAGCAAATATCTGAGGCACTCGAGGGATAGTGCTTATAGAATGTGTGGCATGACTCAAATAAATCAATAGAGGATATTGATGTTATTTGCACGAATAAGGATATTCCCGGGATCGAGAAACTATGAATTGGATATACGAGTTTGAATTATATGTCTCGTGTCCAAGCTGGATATGAAGACAAAGGGATGTGACAATTACTTCCACAAGGTTTGTCGGATGACTATTCTATTAGTTGGCTAGAATGGATGTTTTGCTAGAGACCGCTCCATATTAGCAAATTGTTGCTACCAACTAGATAGAACCTATGGAGTCACACACTAGATAGAGTTGAACAAGATTTGGGAATTAATTAATATGATTAATTAACGATACGGATCACTTTGCAACACCTTGCAAACAAAGTCGGACTAATTTGCAAGGAAGGGACTAAACCGAATTCTAGTAGGACTAGAATAGGGCCTTTAGGTAGTTAACAAGGATTTGTTGGACTATATAAAGGATGCTCCTTCCTTCCATCCCAAACTTATTTATCTGTTATTCATAACTTGAGTGGGAGAGAACAAAGGAGAGAGAGCAAGCAACAAGAGGGCTGAACCGACCCCCTTGTGCCGCCCCGTCCCCGTCGGCCAACAAAGGAAGCCGAAACCTCCTTGTTGGCTCGTTTTGTGTGATTTCTTCTTCCTCTTCTTCCAGTCCAAGCTAGTACAAAGGAGAAGGAAGATCTAGATCTCAACTCTAGGCGTGGATCAACCGTAGAAATGTGATATAATTCACGTTACAAGTCATCACAGGAGAAATGTATCATGATTCTTCTTTTACCATCGTTATGCTTCTCTTCCTGTGATCCTTGGAGGGTATTGAATGGATAAATTAATTTTTGTTTCGCTGCGTATCCATGATCAAAACCCTACATGCACCATATGTGCCATTTGTTTCTCCAACTCCCACGAGTTCCTTCAATGGATGCCCTAGGTGTTGCTCCAATTCCTACGAGTTCCTGCAACATTGCGCCAGAACCAGATGCTCACCATATGCGAGCCAGATGCATGCCGCATACATGCCAGATACCCCATGTGGGAGGCCCAGATTGCTACACGTCAGGAGCCTAGATTGGCTCCTCTTCAGGAACCCAGATAGCCTCTAAGGGGCTTAGAGAAGGACACCCTCGAAAGACCCTCAGCCCACAGTGAAATCTGTAGATCCGGAGTTCTTCGTGGGAGATTCTCTCTTCCAATGACTTTTCTCCAAACATCGAACACACACATCCTTCGGTAATTTAGAGCCATAGCGATTTTTTATCCTTGCTTCCCTTGGCCATTAATTAGGAATCATTATTTTCTCAACTTGCATAAGCAGCCTTATGTCGCATCTCCCTGGTGTGAAGGATGACAACCTTTTCTAGGGTTACCGTCTCTTTCCCAACAATGAAAGACTGTACAAAACCCTCATACAATGCAGGAAGAGACTCCAAGAGAATCAAAGGAACATCCTCATCACTCACCAGTTAATTACTATTACAAAACTCAAGAAGAATAGTATTTGGCTTATCTCCATGATCTCTAAGATCCGTAACTTCATACATTCGCAGACCAAACAAATGCTTCTTGAGCATCAACTTGTTGGTGAGCGGCTTCGTCATGTAGAGACTCTCGAAGTTCAACCACAAAGAAGTCGCCGTGTAACACCATGAGATTTCTATTGGGGTCAAATTGCAATAATATGAAATTTTGAGCTAGATGTGAAAATTACTTTTGCAGGAGTGTGGCAACATTAGTATGATAGGTAATATAGAGATTTTGAAATCAAAATTAGGAAAAATAAGGAATTACTTGAGAAATTGGTGGTTAAATGTAATTTTTGAGAGTTGAATTTGTGGGTAGCGTTGGGAAAAATTTAAGATTGGAGGGAAACTATGCGATAGAAATAGAGTAAAATGAAATATTGGGGCAGGAGAGTAATTTCTAGAAAGTTTCAAATTTTCCTATATCTCTTCTTGTACCCCAAACTTTTGAAAATTTCACTTACACCCTTGGTGCATGGCTCACACTTGGCAAATCCAAATTGCACCACATAGTCCTCCTCCACTCACTTTTCTGGAAAATTCATCTCCTCCATCATCCATCATCTTTTTCCTTGAAGCTTCGTGAACACCACCACCACCATCACAGAAACCATGTCCACCACTCCTCATTGTATGTTTCTGCTGCAGCTGGGGGTTCTCCACACTATTAGGAGCAGAAGCCCTCTATTTTCTTGTGGAAGCTCGTTGTAACAAGAGAGAATCTAAAGTAAGAAATTCAAGAACCCTGACTGTTTTACCCTTCCATTCTCTCTCTATGTTGGTTCTCAGCTGTTAATTCTTTTTTCCATCATGTTCATGAGACCTAGGCGCACGAGAAGGACCCAGATTTTCAACCTAGATTGTTGGGAAAGCGCAGCCTCGTGAGATTATGTTGCTGCCTCGCCGAAATCTACGTATGTGCACCAGAGCTACGTTATAACTTAATTTCTAATTTTTTTTACAGTATGTCTTGCATATTATTTGTCCTTGTAGCCTTAGGAACTCATTGGACTCAATTAAACAACCCAAACAGCTCGATTCATTGGATTTTGATCGAGGATTTAGTTGTTTTTTCGGCGACCATCGTCGGGTTATGTTGCTGTTCCCTCGAAGGAGGCCCTCGTTCCTTGCTTCTTCTCCCCTGAAAACAACTCCTACTTGATCATCGAACTTTTGTGAAGGATTTACAAGAATCAAATATGGAATGTAACAATAAATTCTTCATGTTTTCTCATTGAGTTTTTTATTTTGCAGCGAGTTACAGACATGTTCTTAAGGCTGTAACTTCGTCTCTGTTGGGATACTTTTCCCTATTTGGTTATGAAAATTCATGGTGTGTAGCACTTCAATTTCATGTAAATTTCACCTCGTGAATCACTACCTAAAGTGACTGAAATCTGTGATATGAGGCTGCAGTTTGTGTTGTTGAACTCTTTTTCTGGGCTTGTGCGCTTTGTCAAAACTTTGAATTAGTGTATCTCTCCAGTTGTTTATCTGTTTATAGAGCTTGTATGCTCTTCAAAGCCTTGATTAAGCTCTCCCACAATGTATGAATTAACAGTTGTGAATTTATTTATATAATACCCGAAAATTAGCCCAAACTTCTAACAAAATGAGCTAGAAATTTATCTGGAGTTTGAGCTTGATTTTAGCGAACTTTAAAAGTCACTCTCTTAGCCGCTTTAATATTGCCCCAAAGTTGCTGCTAATGTGTTAATATCTGTCAGTCTAATTTTGGTTATGTCTGGGATTTGGCTTGAAATTGCCTGAATTTGAATTGTTGTATCATCTTAAAGTTGCTTCTAACTTTGTTTTGCAGGAAACAAACATATTTCATAGATTTGAAAATCTTTTAAAAGCTTTTCAAAGCTTTGAAAATCGTTCAGAGTTCTCACCCTATGTTCATGAATGCAGAAATGGCAAACAGGTCACTAAAGCTTAGTTAATCTTATGGGATTTGATCACGACATGTCTCAAGCTTGTAGGTGTAGATTGTGCTCAATTTTAGTGCAGAAAATCAAGCTCCTATCCTTTGGAATATAGCTGTTGAGAGGCAATAATTAGTTGAGGATTTTTAGGGATTCTTTTTGAAACAAACTTAGTGATTGTTTCTGAAAGACCTTAGATTCAAAGAGAACTTAAGCCTGATAGAGATATAGACACACAAAATGACACAAAAGGACTCCAAGAAACACATTCGGATTGGGAGAGCATCAAGGAAGGAGATCAATTCAGTATTCTATCCACTCCAAACTAAGAAGAACACTTCCAAGATTTCATAGATTCTGTATTCTCAGTGTTCTTTTAATTGTGATTAAACTTTTTATTCATTAGGATTTATATATCTTCTTTATTTCTGTTCTAATTGAGATGTTCTAGTGGAACAACAGAGAGTCTTATTGTATCATGTCGTTGAAGCTGTACTATATAGGTTAGCAGAGAACCACAAGCTGGTATAAGAGTAAGGAAATTATCTTAGTCCTCATATCTAGGGCTTAACTAGTGATAAATAAGAAGTTAATGATGTCCTAAAGGGATTGATCCCTCTGGCAGAGAGTAGGTCTTTTTTAGGCCGAACTTCGTAACCAATCTTGTGTCCTGTTCATTTAATTTTAATACTTTACTTGCTTACAAAACTGTTTCAATAAAGGACAAGTTCAAAGCTTTGAAAAGCCTTTCATAGACTTGAAAACTTTCAAAGGCGCTTAAAACTGTCTGTTTCAGTTCAAGGCTCTTAAAACCTCTCTGTTTATTTTTAAAACCGCTGTCTTAGCAAATTTGCCATAATATATTCAAACCCCCACTTCTAGAGTATATTTGATCCTGTATTATTACCTAATTACACACTTCAATTGGTATCAGAGCTTATATCACTATACAGATCTAACAATCTTGTGATCATGAATGTAGGTGAATGTGGTTTCTCACATGGAAGAGCAGCAAACAGACCTCCTCTATTTTGTGGAGATAACCTTACGCACTGAAGATCCATGATGAAGATGTGCATCATAGATCAAGACATGGAGCTGTGGTTTATCTTTTAGAATGGACCTCATAATTTCTACACTGAAAGAGAGGGGATTAAAATTCATAAACTTGAAGACTCTCTTTCTTCTACTGGATTAGAAAAAGATTCTAAGAATTATATAGCCATGAATTCACTTTATTTTGCTTTGAATGCGAATGAAATTAACGTAATTTCTACTTGCAGGAGTGCAAAGGAAATCTGGGACAAATTGGTGGTGACATTTGAAGGCACCATCCAAGTCAAGCTGACAAAGATAAACATTTCCTTGAGTCAACATGAGCTATTCAAGATGAATGCAGATGAGTCAATCATTGATATGTTTAAGAGGTTTACAAACATAATGAACAACATGGAGTATTGGGAAAAATCATTCTCGAATGAAGAGAAATTCAGGAAGATACTGAGAAGTCTTCCTAAAGCCAAATTGGAAGAAAATACAACGACAATTGAAGAGGCTCAAGATTTATGTATTGTTCAACTGGATGATTTGCAAGGAAAACTCCTCACTCTTGAAATTTCCATGAATAAAGTTGATGGAGAATTTTCGTAAGGTGTAAACAATCTGGCACTCAAACCTAAAGAGAGTGAGCAGATTCAAAGCCTTGGAAAGGAGGAAGATGATGAAGATAATTTTTCATTTATTTCCAAATCTTTGACCAGAATCCTTAAAATGAAGAAACGCTTTGGAAACAAGGACTATAGCAGAGAAAGATCTAGATCAACAAGCAGCAAGGACTACAGAGGTAAGTACTCCTCCTATTGAAATAAACCTAAAGGATTAAATTTTTTTGAATGTGGTGATGTAAATCATTTATTCAGGTATTGTCCTCATAAGAAGAACAAGCATTATCCAAAGAAGGAAATGAACAAAAGAAAGAAAGAAAGCCATGGTTGCACCCTCCAGTGAATCTAATTCCACAAGTGACTCAGATTCCGAAGAGGATCAAGATAACTTGTTTCTTATGGCTGAGCATGATGAGAAAGAATGTTCGGACAAACACATTGAGGATATGTGGAAAATTTTAATGTCTATTTCTACTGATGTATTGTCTGAGATTATAAAAAGCATGCTCATGAATGAAGAGAGTTACAGAAATGAAATAAACTCTTTGAATGTAAAGGTTCGTGAGCAAGAAAAAAACAATTTGGATTTGGTTTGTCAGAACAAAACTCTTGAAGTATCTCAGGGAGAATCTGACAGAGATTTCAAAGCCTTAATCAGTTTTAAGGCCTTTAAAACTCATGTCAAAGAAGTTGTAGTAGAAAACTCTTTTTCAAATGACAACTTTGCTGCTTTAAAACATTAACATGGTGAATTAGAGGAACAAAAGATTTTACTGAATGAGAAACTTGAAGAATCAAGGAAAGTTATAAAGAAAATTCTAGCTCATAACACAACCTTAACTTGATTCTTGGAGGAAGTTTACACTCAGTTCACAAAACATGGTATTGGATACAATTCAAATTTTGCTAGATAGAACAATACCAGTTTTGTGAGAGCTAGTAGTATAAATTCTCCTAAATACTTTTACTGTGGTAATCTTGGCCATGTGAAAGTGACATGTCCCTTTAGAATAATAGAACCTCACATTATGAGGTATACTTTTCCATTTCATCTTAAGGGACAGGTAAGACAAAATTTTGGGTTCCAAAAGGAATCAGACCTCCTAATATGGTTGATCATGAGTATGATTTTAAATATAACACATGTTCTAAAAGATGGGTAAGGCGTTGATTGGTATATGTAGGTAGTAACCGATAATAAGGATCAAAAGTGGATTATGGATAGTGGTTGTTCTTGACGCATGCGTGGTAAGAGTTCTTTGATTTTTGAACTAGAAGAAAAATTGGAGGAACAATCACACTTGGTGGCAAAGGGAAGTGAAATATTATTGGCATTGGGAAAGTCGGTAATGAATCTCTTTTTTCTATTTCTGATGTCTATTTAGTTGATGGTTTGAAGTTTAATTTTCTTAGTATTTCTCAGCTTTCTAAAAAATGCAACAAGGTAATATTTTACAAGGAAAAATATGTGGTGCAAGATGAGAAATATGGTGATAGCATCCTCGCAGCTCCTAGGTCAAACATTGTCTATTCTTTGAATACTAACAATGTTGCGGGAAAAAGTCTGAGATGTCTTAAATATTTGAAAGAGGATTCAAAGCTTTGGCACAGGATGCTTGGATATATCAGAATGCACACTCTAAACAAACAGGTATCTAAACTTAGTTAGAGGATTGCCTGAAGAGGTATGCGAAGCTTGTGTTCTATCTAAGCAGACAAGAGGCTCTTTCAAGCCAAAGAAATTTGTAAGTACTTCTAGACCTATTAACTGCTTCAAATGGACGTTCGTGGTCCTACGAGAGTTAAAACTCCAAAGGGTAAGCAATAAATGCTAGTGGTTGTTGATGTCTTTTCTAGATTTACTTGGGTTATGTTTCTAAGAGAAAATTCTGAAGTCCTGTCTGAATTTTCAAAACTTTGGAAAGAGTTACAAACTTCTAAAAACCTACCTATTGCTTCTATTAGGAGTGATCATGGTGGGGAATTTGATCAACTAGAGATTGATTTGTTCTATGCAAAGCATGGAATTTCTCACAAGTTTTCATCTCCTAGAAATTCTCAACATAATGGTGTAGTGGAAAGGAAAAAATAGAAATATTGAGGACATGTCTAGGATAATGCTTTTAAAAAACCTTTTCCAAAGTCTTTGTGGGTAGAAGCTGTTAATACTGTCAACTACATCTTAAACAGGTGCTTGATCAGGCCTATTTTGAAGAAAACCCCCTATAAACTGTTTAAAGGCATAAAGCCAAATATTTCTTATTTTAAACCGTTTGGCTGCACTTGACTTGTTCATAAAAATGGAAAAGATATCATGGAAAATTTGATGCTAGAAGTGATTAAAGCATTTTTTCTGGGTTACTCGTTGACAAGCAATGCCTATATATTTCTTAATAAAATAATCAAATTTGTTGAGGAATGTACTCAAGTTATTTTTTATGAAAGGAATGATGGTTTCTTGAGTGAAAGTTTTGCAGATTTGAATTTGAACAAGCATGAGTCATATGATGAAGCTGATATAGAGAATGGTAGTAAGACTGGCTTGCAGGAACACATAAAGAATTTTCAAAGCCTTGAAAATGGTTCTCATAGCCTTGAAACAGGATCTAAAAAACATAAAGTGAATCACCCACTGCATCAACTTCCCAAGGCCTTGAAAAGCTTCCTCAAGAACAAGAACCATGGATTCTAAGGAAAAAGTTTGGATATTCATCATCCCATCCAGTGGAGAACATTATTTCCGATCCATCTACTGGTACACAGACTAGATCTCAATTAAAGAATTTGTGTGCTTTTAATGCCTTTGTTTCTATTGTAGAACCTAAAAATGAGAAAGAGGCAATTACAAGAAGCAGATTGGATCATTTCTATGCAAAGTAAGTTAAATGATTTCTAAAGGAACAAAGTGTGGAATTAGGTTCCTGCTCCCAAGAACCAGTCAGGAATTGGAACCAGATGGGTAGTCAGAAACAAATTGGGTGAAAATGGCAAGGTAATCAGAAACAAAGCCCGACTTGTGGCTCAGGGATCCAATCAAGAATAAGGTATTGAATATGAGGAGATATTTGCTCATGTAGCTAGGTTAGAATTTATCAGAATGTTACTTGCATTTGCTTCATAGAAGAACATAAAAATTTTCAAATGGATGTGAAATGTGCATTTCTAAATAGATATTTGCAAGAAGAAGTTTATTTTTCTCAACCTCCTGGTTTTGGAAGTGATGATTTCCCTAATCATGTTTACAAATCTGATAAGGCTCTTTATGGCCTTAAACAAGCTCCAAGGCTTGGTATGAAATACGGTCTAAATATCTCCTTGAAATGGTTTCAAAAGAAGTTTGGTTGATAGAAATTTGTTATCAAAACACATGATAAATATATCTTAGTAATACAAGTTCATATTGATGATATTCTATTTGGTGCTACTAATGATACTTTATCCTATGATTTCTCAAGTCTTATGTGCATGGAGTTTGAAATGAAGAAAGGAATCTTCCTACATCAGAACAAGTATACCAAGGATTTACTGAACAAGTACAACATGTGTCAATCCAAGGTGGCTAAAACGCCTACGAGTTCTACTTTATCTTTAGGAAAAGATCAGAATGGTAAGAGTGTGAACCAAAACGAATTTAGAGGTATGATTGGTTCACTACTTTATCTCACTGCTAGACATCATGTTAAGTGTATGTATGTGTGCTTAGATTTCAAGCTCATCCAAAGGAGTCTCACTTTGTGGCTATCAAAAGGATTTTCAAATATCTCAGTGGTACTAAAGACTTAGGTCTTTGGTATCCTAAGAGGTTTAATTTATTTCTGTGTGGCTATTCGGATGTTGATTTTGCAGGACACAAAGTGGGTAGAAAAAGCACTTCAGGATGTTGTCAATTCTTAGGCTCATCCTTGATAAGCTGGCATTCATAGAAGCAAAACTCATTAGCAGTATCAATAGTAGAAGCTGAATATATTGTAGCAGGAGCATGTTGCTCACAAGTGCTATGGATAGCTCAACAAATGAGGGATCTTAAATTTCATAGCAGAGATATTCCAATCAAGTGTGAAAACACTAGTGCCATCTCCATTACTAAACATCTAGTAGAGCATTCAAGGACCAAACACATTGATGTTAGGCATCACTTTATTGGAGATCATGTAGAGAAAGGTGATGAGTCTTTATCCTTTGTGCCTACAAACTTGCAAATTGTTGATATGTTCACTAAACCATTGCCCAAGGATAGATTTGCAGCTTTAAGATTGAAGCTTGGTATGTTGAACAAGGATGCATTGATGTAGGGGGAGTGTCAGGTATACTAATTGTTTTCAAGGCGTTGAAGCCCTTTTCAAAGCTTTAAAATTAGTCTGAAGTATAACCGTTTTTCAAAGCCTTGAATATCTTTTCAAAGCTTTGAATATAAATATGCATAATATATGAAAGTAATGATGGATCATTTAGTGTAGAGTGTTACCTTTGTAGATAATTACTTGGCATTACTTTTTACTATCAAAACCGATTTTTTCTCAAATATTAAGATAACGTTTAATCCGTTAATCCGCTAGAGGATGCCTTTGAATTTCAAATAAAATAATCTCTTTCAAGAGATCGACATCTTCATTTTCCTTCTTTCACTCCAACTCTTCAAGTAAATCTTCTCTCTCTTTTCTCTCTCAATCTAAACCCTCACCCCAAATGGACTCACGAAGATCTTAGAAAATTCGTCTGAACAATTGGGAAGAAAACATGAGGATGAAGGGTCAAGGGAAGAAGATAAAATCTAACCATAAAGAAGAGATTCAGGTTATTAGTTCTAGTTCTGAGACTCTGAGCATGAGAAAGCCATCTCCTCCTGCGAAGAAGAAGAGTAAGAAGACTGAGAATGGGGAGAAAACTAGTTCTAGCAAGGGAAAATCATATCAGAAAGAGAAATCAGGAAAAAAGGGTGATTGGAAGGATATTCCAAGGAAGGTGAATAAAGATAAAAAAGATGATAAAGAAAAGGGTGTTAAGTAATCGGACAAGACCATAGGGGAGAAGAAAAATAGTTCTGATAATACTTATCTATCAAAGCAATGGTTTATGAATTTTAAATCACAATGACCTTGGTTTAATGACTATGCATCAACCTCTATGCATATTGTAGTATAATTTGCACAAAGATGATTGAAAATATGGATTTATAGTGCATAAGAAGGTTGAAAGAGACTTCCATTTGGAAATCATGAATCCTACTGAGAAGGCATACCATAGATTGACAAGACTGTTTTATCATAACCTTCAACAAGTGCCTTCTAAATATTTGATTTTGTCTTCCATGTTTCCTGGTATAGATATTCAGTTGGATCGTGGTGTATTTGGTAAGGTTTTTGGTTGTCCTGAAGTATATGATGCTCATGATCTTCCTCATAAGGAGGTAATTAGGTTGGCCAAAGTGGATTTATTATTACCTAATACCACATCAACCTCAAAAGAGTTAACACATTCAGTTATAACTGTTGAAGCAAAATTTATGTTCACTATCTTGATGAGGTGTGTGGTGCCTAAGGAGAATTCAAAGGAATCGCTCACAGATAGGGTTCTATACTTGATGTATCTGGTTATGTATGGTTTTGAGATTGATTTTGCTATGGAGCACATGCTATATTGCAGTACCAAAAACAGAAACCATGCCTTGCCTTATGCCTATCTCCTACCTCGATTCTTTACACACTTTGACATTCTTGTTCATAAAGAAAAGAAAATTTCTACTAGTTTTGGAATGATCAATGAATCCTCTTTTCAAATAATTAGAATTGTGCAAACTTCTAAAGGGGAGTGAAGTTTCTATTCAGACCTTTCTGCTAGTGAGCTTAAATCCAAGAAATTCCCTAAGCCAAAGCCTTAACCATTCCTTTATCCTTACCTTCTACCTCTCTAAACTAGTCTCATGTGCTTGAGAAGTTATATGTTATTTAGAATGAGCTGGATGAACTGAATCATGGTCAATTTGAGCTAAATACTGGGTTCAGAAAAATGCAGTACCTGGTTTCCTCCTTGAATGAAAAGGTTTCTAAAGTTTTCAAAAGTTTGAACTTTGTGGATGTGCAAGAAGAGACTGCTCAAGTTCAAAAAAGGTCAATGAATTCAGATTATACTAGAGAGCACTTTGATGAGTACTCTACAACAGAAGCTATTGGAGGTGAGGAAACAGGAAAAGAAGCCAACATTGGCTCAGGATTGCCAATTGGGGATGTATAGAAGCAAAGGAAGCAGAAAAAGAAAAAAAAATACAGAAATTGCTACTTGTGATGAGCTGTTTGAGGATGCTGATGAATGTACTTTGGTGGTGGCTGAAGAACAAGAGAAGTTTGAGGAAAAGAAAGAGGAAGTGCAAGAAGAGGGAGTGGAAAACAAAGAAACATATGCGGAATAGGAAGGTGATAAGGAGGATGCTGAAGGATCTGAGACAGAAGAAGATGACCAGAATTCAAACCCTTGAACTCATGCTTTTCTCTCTACGTGTTCAAAGCCGTGAAAATTGATGTCATATTTGAATAAGATCCAACATTTTCTCACTCTTTTGATGAAATTCGAAAAGGGGGAGAAAATTAGACTTTTTGCATATGTGCATATGTTCTTATGTGGATGTTTTGTTTTGATATTAGTATTAGTTTTACTGTTTGAAGTTTGATTGTTATTTCATATGACTGTTTCAACTATGTTTCTAATGACTTTGATTTTCGGTGCACATATACAGTCTAAACAGAATATTTGTTTTGTCTTTCATCAAGGGGGAGAATGTTAACTCAATTTTGTATCGAAGCTTTGAAACAGGTTTCAAAGCTTTGAAAATCTTCAAAGGACAAGTAAGAACTGAGGGAGAGTTTGTCTCCTGGTTTTAAACGATTCCTTATTGTGTGATGAAAGATAAATTCATCTTGTCAAATATTATGTTATTTTCTTAAGTTCTGTTTTGCATGAATTTTTTTTAGATGTCTTCATTGTTTTTGTTCTAACTTTGTTTTGCAGGAAAAAAGGATAGTTCAAAGCTTAAAAATTTGTTCAAAGTCCTTAGCCTATGTTCCTGAATAAAGGAATGCAAAAAAGGTCACTAAAGCTTAGCTAATCTTATGGAATTTGATCAGGACTTGTCTCAAGCTTGCAGGTGTAGATTGGGCTGAAATATAGTGCAGAAAATCAAGCTCCTATCGGTTGGGATAGAGCCGTTGAGAGGCAAGAATAAGTTGAGGATTTTTTTGGATTTTTGTTGCAACAAACTTTGTGACTATTGCAGCAAGACTTTAGATTCAAAGAGAACCGAAGCTTGAAAGAGATACAGAGACACAATGATACAAGCGGACTCAGAGGAACACGTTCGGATTGAGAGGGCATCAAGGAAGGAGATCAATTTAGTATTCAATCCACTCCAAACCGAGAAAATCACTTTGAAGCTTTCATAGCTTCACTGTCTTCTCAATGTTCTTCTAATCGTGATTAAACTAATTATTCATTAGGATTTCTATATCTTCTTTATTTCAGGTCTAGTTGAGTTGTTCAAGTTGAATAACAGAGAGTCTTATTGAATTAGGTAGTTGAAGCTATACTAGATAGGTTAGAAGAGAACCACAGGCTTTTATAAGAGTAAGGCTATTCTCTTAGGCCTGATATCTAGGGCTTAACTAGTGATAAATAAGAAGTAATTGAAATCCTATAGGATTAGATCCCTCAGGCGGAGAGTAGGCCTTTAGGAGGCCGAGCTTTGTAACAAATACGTGTGTCCTGTTCATTTCATTTCATTACTTTACTTGCTTACAAAACTGTTTCAACACAGGACAAGTTTAAAGCTTTGAAAAGCCTTTCAAAGCCTTGAAAACTTTCAAAGGCTTTTAAAACTGTCTATCTCAGTTCAAAGCTTTGAAATAAAAATCTTCAAACCTCTCTATTTATTTTTAAAGCCACTATTTTAGAAAAAGTTGCCATACTCTATTCAAACCCCCTTCTAGAGTATATTTGATCATGTATTATTACCTACTTACACACTTCACTTAGGATTAACAAACCAATGTCCAAAGCTAAAACTTCGACGTTTTCTCTCTATTCGTAGCATAAAATTAACATTATCAACCTAGAAAACACAAAGAAACTATACTAAACGTACAAGAAATATAAACCTAATATAGAGTTATGAATTGGTTGATAGGCCTCACACGATTATAATTCGCTAAAACCTAGAATTTGGCCAAATCCTTGCAGTCCTATGATTGCTAGTGCCACTTGTACGATTGCCCAAGTTGCTCCATAGCTTTTTCTTCATTCTTCGTTGCTTCTCCTCTCTCCTCTTCAATTCCAAGCATTGTTATGGGTATTCAAATGTTATCAAGCTCATATTATCATCTCCACTTGATCTCCCAGCTCCGTTTCTTGTCAAAACAACACGAAACAAACCCGTGCGATCACATGTGGAAAAAATAACATGAAATAATGCGAGAAACACCCAAATTTTCAAACTCAACTTTCACCATTTCATCATATTCATAGTGAATTCTTCATATATTTCTCTCTAAAATCGCCCAAAACGATAAAGAATCATGCAATAAGTATAACTCTAATATAGATTTATCAAACTGAACTTGCATGCAAAACCAATTGCAATAGTTTATACATGCTACAAAAACAATTCTGCTAGTTCGTAAGGACCTTTTCAAATATTCTTTTCTAAAGAGGATTACGCATGAAAATTAAAACCTTAATAAACCCCTTCACATTTGTGGCAAATAAATGGGCATGCAGTTGTCTCAATGAAGAGAAAATGTTGATTTATAAAAGGCATCAACCAAATATAATAATGTGTTTATTCCGGAGGATCCATGTATTTGGTCGACGACAATAAATGAAAGGGGTACCCTACATTTATCTTTAATAAATAATAGGGTTGAGGTTAGGGTTTTTAAAGTGACTTTGTATGTTTTTATACCGAGTGGGTTTTTTATGTGAACAGTTACTTCCTTATGACGTTGAAGTACTATTTTTGAAAGCCAAGGCCGGAAAATAGTTTACATCGATGCGACATGGTTGAGTAGTGATGAAAATGGTCTCTCATGGGTCTTTTTCTATAAGAAATGTAAGAGGGTCATGTTCATAAGAAACATCATAGAAACAAATTTAGATACTTACTCTTTGAAAGAATAAACACAAGTGACTCATCATTCAAACAGTAACATGAGTATCTACCAAAATGCATGGTTTTGTTCTTTATCTTATGTGAATTGGAAGGTATGAAGTGAAAATTGGTTGTCACATAAATTGGTTCCCCAATTTTCCATTTCTAATGAAATTCAATTAGATGAAACTTAAATTGCTTTGTGATTCAATCTTTCAAGCAGTATTCACCGAATGTGTCCTAGAAATGCCTTTCTCTTAACATAGTACACAAGTTTAAACTTCTGACATTAGAAAATCGAGAATTTAAGGATGGAAAATTTTGAAGAACGAAGCCAAGGACTATGTTGTTCATACCTATTGAAGAAAGTGGGAGGGTTGTTATATTATACACATGTTTTGAAGGGGGTGATATATGTCGTTCAAGGTATAGTAACCAATGATATACATCATTTGGCGATGAAAATCATTTCATGGAATATAGTTGGGATACAAAAGCAGATACAATCTTTTATCTAGATTTTAGCATCAATTGTAGTGGTATATGAAGGGCTTATTTCAGTTTGTTTTCTAAATTGGGGCACACTTGCAAGTTAAAATCTCAATAACCCCTTTAACATGTTTATCTTATTAGTACGGACGTTATGATTTGGATTACATCATTGTATGTTTGTATATTGAATTGCATTATTATGGGACTTATCACTTTTTTTATTCGGTAAGCATCTTTTATTATAAAATTTAAGATGCCTCTTTTTATAAAGAAAGATCGTACGAGCATATTTAAGATCTTCTATATTTGAAAGGGTTAAAAATGTGTCATAATTTAATAAATAACATGTTTATTGGCAAAAAAGCATGGTATAGTTATTTATTTTTATTGAATTGGCACCTATGAAGTGACAATTTGTTATCACATAAATGGTTGTCCGACTTTTCATTTCTGTGCAACTCAATAAGATGAAACATTAATATTTTGTGAACCTGTAAAATATTTGAAGTTATTTTTGACCGATTCATGACAATGCTTAGATACGTACTAGTCAGGCGTTTCTCTTAAAAGACTCACAAATTTTATAATTTTAACATTAGTAAGCGAGAAACGGGCGGAATCAAAAATTAGAAGATCGAGACCGGGGCCATTGATTTTCTGTAATACCCCGTATTAATTTGGTCATTTCGGAAAAATATTTGAGAACCTCAAGAAATTTAATTTCAAACTTACTATTGACTTTTCTTAATTTTAACGTATAAGTGTGCAATTTGACATCAATGATGATATGTATTTTTATTTTGGGGTTATTTTGTAGTTTTTGAAACTTGGATAATACTATATAAATATTATTTTGTGTATTTGGGTGATAATTGTAGTTTTCTAAAGGTGAATTTTGACATTTATATACAAAGTAGTTAATTTGAAATTATTTGGAAATCATTTAATTTATGAAAATTAACTTTTATATGTTACCCATTAATTGGTAATTATATTTTCACCCCCTCAATTTTTGGCATTTTCTATTTCTACCCCAACTAACTTGTTGGGAGACTTTTATTCCACTCACCCTCCTTCTCCTCCCCCGTGCAAGTCAAATCTCAAATTAAACAATACTACCTATCAGTTTTGTATGTACATTCTCTTATTTAATTACTCACTTCACCATCAAAATCAACTCACACCCATTACTCCACAACCCCCACACTACCTCTCACTCTCAATGCATCATCATCATCTTCCTCTTCACTCTTTTCCTCCATTATAGAACACTAAAGTAGCTCTATTTTCTCTCATCAAACTCCATTCTCGAATTAGAGTGCTGACCTCACAAAAACACCACCAAAACAGTATTTTTCACCGTCAAATTCATGAAAAACTCAAGTCCAAGGTCATGCTATGCATGGTGGGAGTTATTCTTTTCATATTTTTCATGATTTTAAGATCCTTAAGGTCTTCTAAGCATATATTTTTATTTGTACATTTTGATTTTAGTTTCACCATCATCTTCTTCTTCATCACATTTCTCTTACATCAAAATTCTCTCCATTGAAGGGGTTTTCAAGGTCTCATGGACTTCAATCTTCTCCAAGACTACACCAAGCATCCAGGTTATCCTCTTTAATTGCTCTTAACGCTTCTTGTAAGAATCTATCACCTCTTATATTTTTGAATTTTAGTGGTAGGATCAAGTTATTGACAAGAATTTACTTAACCTTTACTTGCATGTGTGTTTTAGGTCTTGAAATTGTAACTTTTGAGCATGAATTTCCCAAATCCTTACTTGATTCTTAAAACATGATGTTAGTCTCTATTGAATGTTTAAATTGATTGTATCTAAGTTTAAAAGCAAGTTATTGTTATTTGCATGTGTCATATAATTGATTTAATCATGTTTTTAGTGCTCTAGGTTAAAATTCTATATTTTTACAATCTGACTAGTTTGTGAAAAACGTATATTATCTCTAAATTTTGTCTCTGCGATATTTTTAACTCTTTCATATTCTTAATATAGACTAAGAGGGGGATATTTTTAGAAAAAAATCATATTCATGGCATTCTTGGTTAGTGAGTAATGGTCATTTGAACTTGCTTGTCTTCTGAAACTCGGTTTCAGGACCATTCTTGCCATTTTTACTAAAAACCCATTTCCATAATCTTTTGGCACCCCTTATTACTTTTGTGGTAACTAAACATATAGATGTTCGATTCTGTAGAAGATGAGCATCATTGCTATTCTCCAAGTGGTAGCAATTACCTTTTAAATTCGAGATTTTGTTTCAGACTTGTCTCTGCACAACACGATTTGTTTATTCTCTATATTTAATTATATAATAGCAATTGATAAGATTATTGATGTTTGAAAAACTATACACATTTATCTATCTCCTTAATGATTTTCATAATTTTATGAAGTATTTTGATATGATAAATATGTCTCTAAAGTCAGAGCTATAATTCTGTCCAGAATTGTAGTTTCCCTGTTTTTACTAAACCTGAATTTTTGAAATTCTTAGTATCTTTTAGGAATTATAGTGGTAAGTGAACATCATTATATGCGCGTTACTGAAATTTAGAATTATGTGGCATGTCGGTTTGGATTTGTATTACGAATTTGTAAATTGGTTGTAACGAGTATGTTATACGTGTGATTGGAGACATCAAACTCGTAGGAGAGAGCTGTTGTCGTTGGAGTGCTAGGATTAGTTCATTACTTTTGGTCATGCTTCATGGCAGTGGTAAGTACATATTTGCGATCCTTACTTATCAAAATGTGAGTATTGATGTGATTTCTCGATTGAGTATTTGTTGATAGAAAAAGTATGAAAAGCATGATTTATACTCGAAATTGTATGGATATAAATTGAATTCTCTTCATAACTCTTGAAACTTTACTTGTGATAAGTTGATAATCTGATTTTGTTCATGGGAAATAAAAGAATAAAAACACTTCTAATATATTTAGGACGATGTACAGAGTTGTGTTATTAATGAGAGGCGCCAAGCGATCCTCCCTTTTCTTACGGTTAAGACCATTGAAGCAATGCTTCTTATTATTGGATAGAACTTAATTGTTCACAAATTCGTCCCCGATGAGCCAAAATGTACCAAGGTATTGCGTCCAAGGGTTTGTTAGAGCTATAGAGTGCTACTTATACTTGTAAGGGTCACTACGGTATAGGGGTGTCGACACTTAAGGCCTTTTAGCTAATGTTGCGAGCGGGGATTGGCGTTTCGGCTCCCTTAACGCTCGGGTGAAATTGGGTTCGATAGACGCTAGAAGGAACCCTTTGTGATTACTTCGTGATCCCTCTGTTTACATCGATCCGCTGGTGGCTCTGGACATGCCTCAGCTAAACGTAACGGTTAACTGAACTTGAAAGAAAGTTGAATTATCTATTGATGTTGTTTGTAGCTCTGGATATAACTTAATCAAATTAAATTAGTTGAAAAGCATTGAGTACTGGTGATATAATATCATTATCAGTTCAAATGAACTTGTTTACTGTTGATATTTTACTTGTTTAAGAATATGTAGAATACTCATGGTTTACTCATGTTTTAAAGATGAGAAGTACTTGATATCCGACTACTTAAACTTGTTCAGAAGTTCCCACCTCTTTTCTTATTAATGTTTCAAGTCTCTTGACCTATTTCAACTCATTCATTCGTGCTGATTGATGCTTTTTATGTCGTAGTTTTACTGATCATTTTCTTCAATACTGCGTTGACTTTTGCCATTTTAAAACTGCAGGTCATCAATCAAGGTGGGGGATGAGTACGCGCATCGAGACAAAAACGTTTAGCTTAAGTTAGATCACTTAGGAGATCACATAGATTATTTCAAACACATTACATTTTTAATCATATCTTCTCAAGATTGTAGTATTTGTTAAATAAAATGTAATATTCGTAGCTATATTTTTACTTGTGGTTATCGATTGTCTGTTGAGCCCTGATAGTGATGCCGGGTTGTTTCAGCTGGTATCAGAGCATTAATTCTCCGGTTAATGTGACTTTTCGATTTCCTTAAATAAATAAGAAACTGAAAATATTTCAGAATTTAAAATTGATTAGGATAACCCAATATGATAATAATGAAGTAATCAAGCCGCCGGGTGTGGGTACTTAAGTGTTGTTAAACTCGATTTGTACCTTATTTGTTGATTAACTGTTAAGTTCTTATTGAGATGCGATCCATTCAAAATTTACTTGCCTATTTACATGCGTAGTACGTACGTGACATATTCATTTATATCGAAATGCTTGATATAGTTGTGTAATGCATATCTATGACCGTCTATGTTTCTATGTAATTTTGTCGATGCGAGGGTAAGGGTGTTCTGACTTAGAAATTCATAGGACTTTTCATTACGAACTTATGAGCGCGATTTTTAAGATAATACGTTGTTTGTTTCATTTTGAGTTAATTTGACATGTCGCTTCCAAAATTAGAAATTTTTGACAAAAAAATAGTTTTTTTTTAAAAAAAATGGATTTGAAAAAAATAATTAGGTGTGGAGATACCAAATGCCGAGTGATGGACCACTTTGTTTACCAGGCCGCTGGCGTGACTCTTAGTACGACGGTACTATAAGTTGTACCAGCTGTGTAGACTAAGTTGGTACATCTGAAACACATGCGAGTTGTGATGGAGAGGCATGTTGTGTGACGACACATAGTGTTCTCTTCTCCTTCGTATGCGTGGAACACTTGAGGTGATTGGTTATGTAATGCTATAAAGGTAAGACACTATTTTTAATGCGTACGAGTCAAGCATTATGACATGTTAGTTTTAATCGAAGTATTTTTCTAAGATTTTCGAGATTTGTTTAAATGCTACAATTTTTTTTTGGATCGTTTCTAAAATTGGGAACTCATATGTTGGTGTAGACCTTTCAAAATTTGATGTCGACCTTTTACTTTGGTTAATTTTATATTAATCCCTAATGTGATACAAGTGAGAAGAGAATTTACCGACCTAGAGCGTGTTGTCCATTTATATGAGTGTCACATGTGCATTAGCATTGTATAAAAGTCTCATGTGCATTAGTTGTCTTCTCGTGAAGTATGTTTGTAGTTTTACTCAAAAGTTTTTCTTAAGCTTCGGAGACGAAGCTTCGTTTTAAGGGGGATATAGTGTAATACCCCGTATTAATTTGGTAATTTCGAAAAAACATTTGAGAACCTCAAGAAATTTAATTTCTAACTTATTATTGAATTTTCTTAATTTTAACGTTAAGTGTGCCATTTTACATATATGATGATATGTATTTTTATTTTGAGGTTATTTTGTAGTTTTTGAAACTTGGATAATACAATATGAAACTTATTTTTTGTATTTGGGTGATAGTTATAGTTTTCTAGAAGTGGATTTTAACATTTATATACAAAGTAGTTAATTTGAAATTATTTAAAATTTTCTATTTTATGAAAATTTACTTTTATATGTTAACCCTTAATTGGTAATTATATTTTCATCCCCTCAATTTTGGCATTTTCTATTTCTACCCCCAACTAACTTGTTGGGAGACTTTTATTCCACTCAAGCTCCTCCTTCTCCTCCTCCATGCAAGTGAACTCTCAAATTAAACAGTACTACCTATCATTTTTGTATGTACATCCCCTTATTGAATTATTCACTTCACCATCAAAATCAACTCACACCCATCACTCCACAACCCCCACACTACCTCTCACTCTCAATGCATCATCATCATCTTCCTCGTCACTCTTTTCCTCTATTGTAGAACACTAAAATAGCTCTATTCTCTCTCATAAAACTCCATTCCCGGATTGGAATGTTGTCCTCACTAAAACACCTCCAAAACAGTATTTTTCACCTTCAAATTCATGAAAAACTCAAGCCCAAGGTCATGCTATGCGTGAGGGGGGCGGGGGGAAGCGAGCTATTTTCTTCATATTTTTCATGATTTGAAGATCCTTAAGCTCTTTTAAGCATCTCTTTTCTCTTTTTATTTGTGCATTTTGATGTTAGTTTCAGCATCATCATCACATTTCTCTTACATCAAAATTCCCTCCATTGAAGGGGTTTTCAAGGTCACATGGACTTCAAGCTTCTACAAGACTACTTCAAGCGTCCAATTTATCTTCTCTAATACATCTGAAGGCTTCATGTAAGAATCTTTTTCCTCTTGAATTTGTGAATTTTAGTGGTAGGATCAAGTTATTGAAAGAATTTACTTGATCTTTACTTGCATGTGTGTTTTGGGTCTTGAAATTGTAACTTTTGAGCATGAATTTCCCAAATCCTTACTTCATTCTTTAAAAATGATGTTAGTCTATATTGCATGTTTAAATTGATTGTATCTAAGTGTAAGATGAAGTTATTTTGATTTTCATGTGTCATATAATTGATTTGATCATCTTTTGAGTGCTCTAGATTAAAATTCCATATTTTTACAATCTGACTAGTTTGTGAAAAACGTATATTATCTCTAAATTTTGTCTGTGATATTTTTTAATCTTTCATATTCTGAAACAAGACTCAGAGGGGGATATTTTTATAAAAAAGCATCTTCATAGCATTCTAGGTCAATGAGTAATGGTCAATTCTGGAGAAGATGAGTGTCATTGCTATTCTCCAAGTGGTAGCAATCACCTTTTAAATTTGAGATTTGCTTTCAGACTTGTCTCTTCACAACACTATTTGTTTATTCTCTATCTTTAATTATATAATATATATTGATAAGATTCTTGATGTTTTAAAAACTAGACACATTTATCTATCTCCTTAATGATTTTCATAATTTTATGAAGTATTTTGATATGATAAATATGTCTCTAACGTCAGAGCTACAATTATGTCCAGAATTGTAGTTTCACCGTTTTTATCAAACTTGAATTTTTGGAATTCTTAGTATCTTGTTGGATTTATAATGATAAGTGCACACCAATATATGCGCGTTAGTGAAATTTAGGACTGTGTGGCATGTCGGTTTGCATTGTTATTACGAATGTGTAAATTGGTTGTAACGAGTAGGTTATACGTGTGTTTGTAGACATCGACCTCGTAGGAGAGAGGGGTTGTCACTGGAGTGCTAGGATTAGTTCATTAATTTTGGTCCTGCTTCATCTCAGTGGTAAGTACATATGTGCGATCCTTACTTATCAAAATGTGAGTATTGATGTGATTTCTCCATTGAGTATCAAAAAAGTATGAAAATAATGATTTATACTCGAAATTGTTTGGATATAAATTGAATCCTCTTTATAACTCTTGAAAATTTACTTGTGATAAGTTGATAATCTGATTTTTTTCGGGATAGAAGAATAAAAACACTTCTAATATATTTAGGACGATGTACAGAGTTGTGTTATTAATGGGAGGTGCCAAGCATTCCTCCATTTTCTTACGGCTAAGACCATTTAAGCAATGCTTCTTATTATTGGATAGAACTTAAATGTTCACAAATCTGCCCGCGATGAGCCAAAATGTACCAAGGTATTGCGTCCAGGGGTTTGTTAGAGCTATAGAGTGCTACTTATACTTGTAAGGGTCACTATGGTATAGGGGTGTCACACTTAAGTCCTTTTCGCTAATGTTGTGAGCGGGGATTGACGTTTGGGCTCCCTTAAGGCTTTGGTGATATAGGGTGCGATATACCATAAAAGTAACCCTTTTTGATTACTTAGTGATCCCTCTGTTAACATCGATCCGGTGGTGGCTCTGGACATGCCTCAGCTAAACGTAACGGTTAACTGAACTTGAAAGAAAGTTGAATACTCTATTGATGTTGTTTGTGGCTCTGGATATGCCTTAATCAAATGAAATGAGTTGAAAAGCATTGGGTACTCGTGATATAATATCATTATCAATTCAAATGAAGTTCTATATTGTTGATATTTTACTTGTTTAAGAATATGTAGAATACCCATGGTTTACTGATGTTTTAAAGATGACAAGTTCTTGATATGCGACAACTTAAACTTGTTATGAAGTTCCCACCTCTTTACTTATTAATGTTTCAAATCTATTGACCTATTTCAACTCATGCTTTCGTGCGACTCGATGCATTACATGTCGTAGTGTGTACTTACTCGAGATGAAAACGTTTAGCTTAGGTTAGATCTCTGGGTACAGGAGAATCCTTTGAGGAAGATTCAAACGTGCACCAAGAAAAGAGACAAGAAACACAGGAGGTATAGGGTAGTGAGTAGGGATAGAGTAAGACGATAGCAACTGTATGAGAGAGAGACAGAGTTCTGACAAAGCTTCCGCGTAGTTCAGATGATTAGTCTTATGTAAGGAAGGGTTAACGATCCTATATATATAGTGGAGACTATGACCGTTGTAGTGGGTTAATGCGCCCATTAAGGACGGCTTAATTACCTTAACCACAACGGCACGTTCATCCGCATATATAGGGACAGTTACGCACTTCATTCGCGTGTACCGGAACCGTTATGAGGTTTACCGGGTTTATGGAGCTCGTGGCCATAAATCTCTCAAAGCAGTTTCAAAGGGTCGCGCGCGGGCTAGGTTGTCGCTCGCGCGCGACAGAGTTTACTCTACCCTCCAAACCATTAAGTCCCTACAAGTCCGGTTTTACGGTGTGCAAGGGCCCTGTCTCGCAGCCCCCACATGGATCAGCGCGGGTGGTGATCCTGTGCATGTGGAGCACAACTAGGTGTGCTGGACGGCTGCCACGTGGATGTGATATGTCTGTCTGAAAAGCACTATCTACATTATCCCCCTTTTTGCGCGTGAAGACACTAATCGGATAGACTTCAATGCGCAAAAACCAGCGCGCGCGTTGCTGCTACGCACCAATTCAAATAAACAAAAAATCAGCCCCCGTCCGTATCATTATGACCTAGGATCCTTAGAGTCGTGCCTTCTGTTCCTCTAAGGTTTTAGCCGTGACATCAGCGTTGGCATGTGATTGCGCGATTCGGCGGTGACGGTTGCGATTCGACCACTGAGTGGACGCGACTCTTCAGTGGATTTGAATAAATACTCCTCATCCTCCATTGTCGCAAAATAATACATCTTTCTAGAGTGAATGTTTTCTGAAATCCTCCGAGAGAAAATACAGATAATCAACCACCAGTTCTTCCTTGCAAATTGTCTTCTTCAAATTGCTTCATCGTCACAAGGTTGGCTTGCTAAATTTAAATTAATGCTCTTCGTACCTTTTGAACTGTCTTGGATCTAAGAACCCAGAATCGTTTGAAATACACCATTGTTTGAAACTGTGGAAGAGGTTCCTTTTAAAAACCTAAAAGATCGAAACGATTTAAGACGATAGCTTTCTGAAATTTTGAACCCATAACTGTTCATCTCCCAAAATTGACAGTCTTGAAACCCAGAAACTTGTAGGATTTTCTCCTGAATTTGAAACTGAAAGTGGATATATTTCTCCCCCCTTTTTTCTTGCTTTATTGTATAAATGGCCAAGACAAAAGTAACTAAATCCGTGAAGGAAGCTGAAGAAATCCCTAATCTTCCTAAGACCTTGTGGAAGAAAGCTCCATATCTGGTGGGGAAGACTTCTATCATGCTAGAACTAAAGTGGGTAATCTACCAGACCCCGTTTCTTAAGATCTGCTATTGCTGAACCCTCTCACTAATTGAGCGGAGTTGGACCTAATTGATGCCAAGGACGAGGTGATATTAGGTCTTGAAAATAGGTTTTCCCCTCATACTGATATCTCTACCCAAGCCTTCGTGCAAAAGATGGAAGTAATGGATGAATGGATCAACCATGTGCTGACTCATCATGCTATTTTACTAGACCAGGCTGGGATTTACTACGCCGTTAGGGCTACGAAGGGTGCTGCCGTGAAACTGGATCAGACTATGCTTCTGAACCTCTTTTCTCGATACTCTCCTGCGACTCACACCTTCCATTTTGCCGAGTTTGAGGCAGCCCCCACTTTCGAGGATGTGCACATGCTATATGATCTTTCTCCCATGGGCGAATTCGATCCCTTGGCTCCTCTGAAGTCTGATGCGGAACTCGCTCTTTATGCGCAGATGGAGGAGTGCTTGAATGAGGTGAAGAAAATTTCCACTCGTTGGACAACTGCGGAAGTTCTTCCAACATGGCAATTGGTTAAGACCTCTGCGAAGAATACTTGGGGCAAATGGGTGCAATAATTCTTTCGCGACTATGCGAATAGTAAAATCACCAAGGAAATACTGGATAAAGATCCCAAAGCGAAGAACTACATCGAAGGGAAAGGGTACCACTTTACCTTGTGCCGATTCCTTTGCGCTTGGCTGTTGCGATATTTTATCGGTGGTCATCCTCATGACGGGGTCTTTTATCATGTCTTGCCCCTTGCTGTCAAGCTGGCTCTCGGCCAAAATGTCGCACTTGGGCCTCTGGTGTTGGGAACCCTGTACCATCGGTTAGAGCAACTCGTAGTTGCGATTGAGGAATCACGCGAGAGTCTTGACGTGTTGACTTTTGTCAACATTTCGTTTCTTACTATGTGGGTGTTTGAAAGGTGGCCTTCCTACGCTCCCATCCCTTCGAAGCCCAGCTATTGGAATGTTCCGGGTGCGAAGAATGCACTTAGAAGTGGGAGAGCTGCCCGGTGGTATAAGACTAACTTGCCTAAGTGTTCATGGAGCTTGGTATGCGATGATCGAGCAAAGTTTACTGCCAGGCCTTATATAACTCGCATTGAGAATGTGCGGTTCTTCCCAAAACTGTACCCAAGCAAAGGTGGCTTCCTTTCCGAGGACACTATTGTTAGCGGGGATGATTGCTATAGAGAATTCCCATGCTGGTGTCTGAGAGGTTCACTGCCTGCTCTTGCTGAAAATTTCCCTGAGATATCTTCCAAGTATGAGCGGATCACGGTCGATGTTGACCCTACTCGCGTCTGCCCCAGTTTGGCTTGGATGCAGTGGCGCCTTCGATTTGGCCTAGGTCAGTGAACAGAGACTGATACAAGCCACTGCTGATGAAGAGATGTAAATCCATCCTGCTTAGCAACTTGCCTTTCACCCAGCCCTCAGGGAGACGTGTAGGTCCCCCTACTAAAAACTGGATTTCTTTCTAGAACGCTCAACAAGCCAGGTTTGATTCATCCGCGCCTCCACGCCTCAGCAAGGATCCTGCCATCAGAAGGAATACTTTCCCATTTCGTAAGAACTGCAGTTTGGGCGATTCTAAGTATGGATTTTATTTCCTGCTTGACAATGATAATCACTTACGTCCAGACGTGCTTCTTAAGGAGAAGATGACCGATGTCAGGGGCGGATTTGTATGTGTGATCGAGTACAGCGAGTCTTTTGCCAAGGTAAATAACATTCCTTTGTCCTTCTTGAAGCACCTCTCTTTGAAATGCTACGCTTTATATAAGTTTTCTCTTATTCAGTGCTGTTTGAGGAGGTTCGCATCTGGAGACCGTTGTCCGTCGGTGGTCAATTCTATTGTTAAAGCGAAGAGGCAAAAGCTGGTCATCCCCCTGGACATGGAAATGGATCCCAAAGTGGAAGCTCTTATTCGCGAGGAGATGGACGTATTTGCTCGCTCCCTAATGGAGAAAGGTGCTGAAGTGGATGCAGAGGTTGCCCCGAAGGCTAAAAAGCAAAAACAAAAGGCAATTGTGATCTCGTCGCCGGCCAGAGAAGCTCCAGCTTCGTCACCCGCAAAGTCTCCTGTTCCCAAGGGTAAAGGCAAGGGTCGCATGAAGAGAAAACCACGAAAAGATCTCGCGGTTGAGAATTTCATCCCCTATTATCAGGAGGAAGAAATCGAAGAAGAAAGAGAAGAGGAAGGACAACACGATGAAATAGGAGAAGAATGTTCAGAAGGTAACCCAAACGAACTTAATCTTCTTTGAATCATGACTTTTCACAATAGTGTTGTTAATACGGAAACTTTCTTCGCAGATGATGATACTCAAACCATCAGTGGCCTTCTGGCCAAGGAAAGGAAAAATACAAAGGGGTCTCGCTCACATGCGTCTAGTGAGCCCATAGACGAAGCCATAATCGCTGAGTCCAAGAAAATGGCTGCTGAGGAAGAAGAGAGAAGGAGGAAGCGTGAGGAAGATGACATTGAGATCGTGAAGAGAAGGAGTCTGGAAGAGCAGCATGCTGGTCGCATGAGTGTGGCTGCCTTAGAGCGTGCTCAACAAGATTTTGAGGAGATCGCAGGTGATGAAGAAGGTACAATTTTTAACCTTGCTTTGTCTTACCAAGAGGTAATTTTTGGTGCATTAAAGCACGGTCTGTCTAAACACGACATTCGCCGATGGTTAGTGGGCAAATGTGGAGAACCCTAAGGTAAACATTTGAACAATGTTTGTAAACACAACTTAACAAATCATTCACTATTATAAAAAGTTTTTACGTAACATCAGGTCATGCACACCTTAAGGATTTGATCAAACATATAATGAAATATAGGAAATAATTCATAATTCAAGTTACCTCAATGACTTGTCCAAATTTTCTTGTAGGATCTGATGCTACAAGTGAATCTGCCGTTGCACAAGGCACTACTGCTAATGCTCCAGTTGCGAGGCCGACCATTGATGAGGCAAGTGTTGGTGGTCCTGCTGTTGATCCTTGCGACCCTTTGTCATGCGAGGTTCAACTTATCTTTCCTCCCAGGAGTTATGCCAACAGGCCTGAGGTCTTAAGAAGCGCCATCGTCCCTGCTGCGAAGGTCATCACTCAAAATAGCTCTGATGATGCCATGGTGCTTGAGCATAGGAGTCAGCCTCCCATTTCTCATGCTCCAGAGCAAAGTTCGCATACAGAGACGCCTCCCATGGTTGCTAAAGATGGAGGGGAGCCCCTGGAAGATGTGATTGAGGTGTCTGACGATGGCGGTCTTCACACCGAAATGCGAGAGAGAAATCCCTAGGATGACCATGTAGGTGAAACTGGCACAGTTGAAGAGATGGAAGCAGAGGGTGCTAGAGCTGAAGTTCATGAAAATGAACAAGTTATGGAAGACATAGCATCTCATGAAAATGTTGATTCTCCACTGAACGCTCCTGATCCACAGGAATTTCTTATGAATGAGCAAGTCCTTGGGTAAGCAGAAATTGACCAAGGCATCCTGCAGCCATCGCATGAGAATGCAGATGCACCGGCAGAGGTCGCAGTTGATACTCCACCCATCTCTTCAAATCCTGCTGCTTCAGTTAATGTTCCAGGGCCTCAGCAAAATCCTGCCAGCTTTTCTGTTGAGATGGATTTCTCCCAAGTCGCCATTGCATGGAGTTTGTGGGGCTCGAACGCAACAACTGCCACCGCGCATGCTTCTACTTGCATCATTCTTGCCGACTATGACGAACGTGAAGCTTTAGCTGACATGCAGGCAATGCAGCAGGGAGATGCTTCAACTACCCCGGTTGTGCGCATTCCTACTTTGCTTCAATTCATTGAAGGAACATGTATGCCATAGTATCGCCGCATGTCATACTTAATGTATTTCTTTATTAACCATTCGCACTCCTAAACTTGTCATTTCTTGAGGAATGAGGCAACCTGATGTGGACTCTCTTATAAAGATGCGCCTGTCGTACCCGGGGTCGTTTGCGAGAGATTTAGAGCTGGTTCCCTTTGATAGGAGATTTTTCTTGGCTGAAGCCATCTGGATTTTGGAGCAACTATCTGCGACGACTCCCGCCACCGTTTTGATTGAAAATGTGCGGACGCTTTTCACTACGTGCCAAAGGCTTCAGTGTAATGCTTAAGGCAGGTTGGACTATGGTTTCCTCTTTAAAAGGGTCAGCCAAATTCTCACCTCCGTGATGTTGAAGTACGGCCATCGCAACCTCGCACTTGAAAGGAGGAAAGTGGAGGAGCAAAAGAAGAAAGTTGAAGAGGCTGCCAATCTCTTCCACGCGATGAAGGCTCGCTATGAAAAGTTGAAGCAAGACGTCAACAAAGCGGAGGAGGCTTCGCTCCTTCTATTGCCAGAAGACCCTTTAGACAAGGATTTGTTTTGAAAACCTTATGTATTTTTAAAACACTTGAACTTTGTGCTGGATTTTGTTTTTTTGAATGATCTGCCCTTCGTGTTTCAATGCTATAATGATTGTGACATCACATGTTGACGTAATCACCTGGATTATTGTGTCATTAATGTATTAAATAAGGCGTGCCTACCATGCAGTGGGCCCCATCCTTATCATGACCCGGAGTCATTAAATAAGGCGTGCTACTGTACCGTCGTAGCCTTTAGTAGGGTCATTGATTCTTACTTGTTTCCGAGGTGTTCATGACTCATCAAGGAAACTGAAGAGTCTCCTTTGAGTTCTATATAAACCTTCTTTCTTGCTATTTTTTTCTTCACCAAAATATTGTTTCCCAAGAGTCCTCACGACTGCTGGTATTGCTTCTTGACCTTTGTTGATTCATATCAGGTCTGGGATTCCAAACCTGAGTTTGTGCGTTGTGCCAAAGAAATGGCTCCTAAGAGATTCCTCGAAAAGACCTATGATTCAACCGATCTTTTTGATGATCAATTGTGTACGTTTTTCTGTTTGAACAAAGATTCTTTCTTCTTCATTATGTTTGCAGGGATTGTCTCTGTTGACTTTCCGGCGAGGCAAAACCTTGTGCCGGTTCCACTACAAGTAAGTAATGAGCGGTGTGCATCTTTGCCGGTTCTCCGGCAGAGAACTATTTGCCACCATTGTTTCAGACAAGGTGTAACGAGTGATTGTGTTTATCCCTTGTACACAATCAGCTTCCTGCCCCATGAGTTGTTCTCCCATTTTTTCTTCACGTCTGCAGCCTTCACGGCGTGAAGTTCATTTGGCACCTCACCATAGCAAGGGTACGAGCAAGAGCTCTGTTTCGATCGAGGACGTCGACGACAGCGTCACTTTTTGTAGCTTTAGTACCCGTTGATTCAGGCTTTAGATTAGGAATTTTCCCTCAATGTAAGCGTTGCTTGTAAGTTGCTATCTAGACAGATAAATTGTATGCCATCTATGACTGTTATGAAAGTATGCCTTTTCATTTGCTATTTTGTCTGCTACAATAGATTGTAACTTCGCGTGTGAACTTGTTATATAATGAAACAAGCTTTGTACTTTCGCTGCAGTTTAGCCAAATAATGTTTGAATGGATTGCTATTCAGGCATATAGACTTTGAATCGCATTGGAGTGTTTTTGTTATTGCTGCTATCTAGTCAGATAGGATTTAGATCACTTAGTATCATTTTTGCTATAGCTGCTACCTAGGCAGATAGGCTTTGGATCGCATGGGATCATATTTGTTATAGCTGCTATCTAGGCAGATAGGCTTTGGATCGCATAGGATCATATCTCTTATAGCTGCTATCTTAGGCAGATAGGCTTTGAACGAGTTGGAAAATATAAGTAAATAAAGCAATAAAACAAAAATGTAATAAAGTACTCTCATATGGGAGAGTCATTATTATTAAAGCATCCTCATATGGGAGGAGCGTTGAAACAAATTTCTCATATGGGAGGACGTAATGCAGAATACATAGGGGCAACAAGACTTTCGAATCGAAAGTAACGAAAACGAGAGAACTTTGAAATCGCATGTAAAGGGATGAACTAGGGATAATACTTTTTGATCCATGATTGGGCTTGAGTTTTTGCAGTCCCATGAAGTCTCTGAATTGTGCAGTAACCACTGTCGAAGACTTCTTTGACTTCAAATGGTCCTTCCCAGTTAGACGCGAAGGTGGGTTGCCTCTCGCAGACAATGATCTGAAGCTCGTAGAACCAAGTCTCCAACTGCAAATTCTAGGTGCTGAATTGTTTTGTTGTATGCGCGAGCGATCCTTTCCTTGTATCTCGTGCTAGCTCTTTTAGCCTCTTCACCCCTTTCTTCCAGCAGAATAAGATCATGATCGCGTTGATTTTCGTACAAGGCATGAAAAGCTATCGTGGCAGAGTTAACTTTAATTTCTGCTAGTACAACGGCTTCAGCCCCATAACATAAAAGGAACGGGGAAACCCCTGTGGGAGTCCTTGGCGAAGTGCGATATGCCCATAGAGCCGGACCCAAAGAATTTGCCCACTTCTTGTGATCATCTGCGACCATTTTACTCATAATCCTCAGTAGTGTCTTGTTCGTTGCTTCTTCTTGTCCGTTCCCCTTCGGGTAATAGGGCGTGGAGCACACCTGCCTTATGTTCTACTGTAATAACTTCGCAGCCACCTGGCGATTCACAAAGGGAGTGCCGTTGTCCGAGAGGCTGGTATTAGGGATCCCGAATCTGTATATGATGTTCTCCTGACCAAAGTTAACAAACGCCAGCGCATTTTCCGTCTTGAGTGGCACCGCTTCTACCCACTTAGTGAATTGCTCTTTGTGGTCAAGATAAGCTGATTCCCATGTGAGGCTGGTCTGATGGGGCGAACAAAATCCAAGTCCCCATGTGTGGAATGGCCAAGGCGTTCCTAATGCATGCAAGTCTACAGCGGGAGCGTGCACAAGGTTCCCTTTGAACTGACATTCTTGACACCTTTTGACCTTGGTGCGGCAGTCTGCTTCCATTGTAGGCCAGAAGTAGCCAACAGTGAGGAGCTGCCTGCATAGCTTCGTGCCTCCTTGGTGCTCGAGTTGATGGGACAAATCCATCACTTCTTGTGCTTCTTGGCTATCCAGACATCTGAGCAAATTTCCCTCATGGCCTCTACGCCAGAGTATGTTTTCCCTCACAACGTATCGGGGTGCCTTTCTTTTAAGCTTTTCAGCTTCTTTCCTCTGAGTTGTCTCAATTCCTTCTGTCAAGTAATCGAAGAGCGGCTTCCTCCAATATGTGTCATCGTCGATTGCAGCAATCTCCAAAGAATCCTTGACCAACGTGCAATTCTCGCAGTTCCCTTGAATAATCGCGGCAAACGTCGACATCTCTGGGCTTTTCTGTAAACAGATACTTCATTTTCTCCACAGAAGTGTTGGTGAATTTTCTCCAATAGTGCCTGCCCCTCTTGTTGCGAGACACACCGCATGAGTACTCCTCCTGGTCCCTTAAACTAAAGGGAGTTTTCGTGCACCCAATATCCCTTTGTGGATGCCCAATTATCTTTGCTCGTTCCTTTAGCAATCGCGCGTAGTATTGGCTTCCTCCAATCCTCATCTTCTGTGGGCTCCTCTTCGCATACCTCTTGTGTTAAGGCCGGAGTTGTTCTAAATTCAATCGAAATTCTAGCTGGGCACTTGTCAGCATTGAATTTTGATCCCAGGTTGGCTAAAGCGTCTGCGTGCCGGTTATTAGCTTTGGGAGTGTGCTCATATCTGACATGATGGAACTGCTGCACCAGCTTCTGGACCATAGTCCTATAAGGAAATAGATTGATTTCCTGCAAACCATACTCGCCCGAAGCTTGTTTAACGATAAGCTTGGAATCCCCCATGACCATCAAATTGTTGACTTCCAATGCCTTGGCTGCGAGGAGTCCTGCAATCAGAGCTTCATACTTCGCCTCATTGTTGGTGACTTGTAAATCCAACTTAGTGGACATTTGGATGACCTCCCCATCTGGCTTAGTCAGTACAATACCAATTCCCCTCCTTTCCTTGTCGATGACCCATCAAAATGCAGCTTCCAATATGGCGACTCGATTGCATAGATCTCAGGGCCTTCTAGCTCCTCCTCTATCATTGGCTCATAATTGTTTTCTGGAAACTGTGCTAAAAGGTCTGCCACTGCATGAGATTTAATTGCCTTTGGACGAGCACATGTGATGTCGTACTGCGAGATGGTCATGTACCACTTTACTAATCTTCCGCAAGGAGAGGAGTGACTCAAGAGATACCGGATAGGGTCACTCTTTGTGATTACCACAATTTTATGTGAAGCGAAATAGTGCTTTAACTTTTCTATTACGAAAAATAAAGCAAGACAATGACGCTCTATATCAGTGTACCTGGACTCGGCAGGTTGTACCATGCGAGAGATGTAATAGATTGGCCTTTCCTGCCCCTCATGTTCTTGAGCTAGCAGTGCTCCTATGGACTTCCTGGTTGATGTTAGGTACAACAAGAGTGGCAACCCCAACTGCGGTGCAGTCATTACTCATGGCGATGTCAGTAAGTCTTTCAACTTCCCAAATGCAGCTCCGTGTTCCTCCGTCTAGTTATACACGCCATTCTTCTTGAGAAGATCTCCAAAGCAGAAAGTTAACTCTGCAATTGCTGGCACGAATCTCCGTAGGTAAGATAGCTTTCCCAAAAATGTTTTCAAAGTGCTCTGATTGTGGGATGCCGCCATGCTGGTGATAGCTGAGATCTTGGCAAGGTCAGGTTCGATCCCATGGCGGTGGATCACACACCCTAAGAACTTTCCAGAAGTCACTCCAAATGCGCATTTGATCGGGTTCATCTTCAGTTGAAAGCTCTGCACCTTTCAAATACTTTCCGTAGGTCTCCCAAATGGTCCGCTTCTTCTCTTGATTTGATAACCAAATCATCAACATAGAACTTTACTTCCTGGTGCATCATATCATAGAAGAGAGCCATCATAGCTCGCTGATAGGTTGCGCCCGCATTCTTCAGTCCAAAGGGCATAACTGTGTAGTTGAAGACCCCAACTGGCGTGATGAACGCAGTTTTCTAGCATCCTCCAGGTCCATCTTGATTTGGTTATATCCGCTGAACCCATCCGTAAAACTGAACATCTGATGTCCTGCGGTAGATTAAATGAGTGAATCAATATTTGGCAATGGGAAGTCATCTTTTGGGCAGAAACGATTAAGATCCCTGAAATCCACAAAGATGCGGAGCTGCCCATTCTTTTTGAACACTGGCACAATGCTAGCCAACCAGGTAGGATGATGATTTAGTTCGATGAATTTGGCATTCAGCAGCTTGACTATTTCCCGTTTGATCTTCACGTTGATCTCTGGTCTGAAGCTTCTCGCACTTTGCTAAAATGGTTTGGATCCCGGGACAATGTCCAATCTATGCATTGTACCCGTGTCGAGGCCGGGCATTTCATCGTATTCCCAGGCAAACACATCCTTGTAATCTGTTAGCAACTGCAGCAACCTCGCTTCCTCTTCGCCTTTGAGGTCCGCACTCAGAAAAACAGGCCTTTTCATTTCTTAGATGGACTTAGGAAGACTTATTTCAGTTCCTGTTTTTGTGGCTTTGGCTTGTCATCCATGCACCCGGGCGCTTCTTTCAACTTGTCCTCCAGCACATCCGACCTCAGTTTATCCTTCTCTGGGTCTTTCTCAAGTTGATTGATTTGCCCAGGGATATCCCCATGTTGGGATGGGGGTACCCCCACGCAACTTAATATGCGCTAACATTTCTTCCCATTGGAGTAAAAGCTTTCTATCTCCTTGCCTTTTCTGTCTTGCTTCACCACCCTCTTTAGGTTGTACATGTTCTTCTTCGGGTAAGCAACTTGCGGCACCTCTTCGCGTGCGGGCACCTTCTCTTTAGCATTTTCCCTTGTCACCGTCACTCCCGCCGGTGACTGATCTTTGATGTCCTCCCATAGAGGCAGAGGAGTTGGGTTGACGGAACCGCGTCAAAGCGATGGATCCACGCCTCACCTATGATCATGTGATACGTAGTGTTTGCATCAATGACATAGAAATTGGCGGAACACTTGATCTTCCCTATCTGGACACCTAAGCGAATCCAGCTCACTGTCATCCTGGAGTCACTTCCGAATCCCATCAGCGGGGATGGGCGCCTGACAATCTTCTTCTCAGAGATCCCTGCCAACTTTAGGGTATTGAGCGAGACCACATTGGCGACTGCTCCTCCATCAACGAATGCCCTCTTGAATTCGACATCATTGATTACTGTTGTTACGTACAAAGGCTTCTGGTGGCTCGAGTCTTTCTTCTTGTCACTTTCAAAGAAGGTCATTATCTTCCATGTTGAGCGTGAGGCCCTGACAACTCTTCCGTTGGAGACGAAAATGTCCTCCTCGAAGTCCTCTGTTACCCTGAGGATTGCCTTTGTCATTTCTTTCCGGCACTTCTCCGAAGAGTTCATATCATCAAAGAACTTTCTGAACCCGTGCGACCCCTTCATCCTGTCGGCACGCGAGTCCTCAGTGTCTATGTTGTAATCCTCCTCGTCATGGACTTCGGCTACGACAGGCAGCCCATCTTTGGCGATCTCTTTGAGGTACATGATTGCAATCATATCGACCTCCTTGTCTTTCGGCTCTTGCTCTGCATGGATCGGGAGTGGATTATTGCGCACGTCTTGCCTTTGGTCGCTGACAATCAGCTCTCCTTCCTTCATCTTTCTGCTCACAAGGTGCCTGAGCTTCTTGCAGTCAGCTGTTGGGTGCAAGACTTTTCCGTGGCACTCACACCACTTCGGGTCCCTTACCATCTCCCTGTAGGGTGTCCTTTGAAGTGGAGGTAGGACCCCATCTTTGCGCCACTGCTTGCATAGGTCAATCACCTCCTCAAGGGATCATGGCAAAAGCGGGACATCTGAGGATGAAACCTTGTGTTGTTTTTCTGGCGAAACCATGTTAACTTCAGCTTCGCGCCCCCTTTTGTAGCTAAACCTCCCAATTTTGAAAGTCGGTCCCCCTGGGGATCGCTCAGGAGCATGCTTCTTCTTATGCCTTTCAACTATAGGCTCTACATTCTTGGTAAATTCAATTAACTTTGAAAAAGTAGGCATTTGCAAGTTAATTAACATACCCTTGTATTCGTCTCGCATCCCTTGGAGACATATCTCGACAATCGGGTTCTCGAGCACCTCATCTCTGCATTCCAATGACTTTGCTCTGAACTTTCTGATGAATGTAACTCCATCCTCGTCACGCTTCTGATACATACACGACAAGTGGATCATCGTAACCTTCTTCTCCATCTGGAAGAACTTGGTATAAAACTTCTTGACCATGTCGTCCCATGTATTTATAGAACCAGCTTCCAACATCCTATACCATTTATAGGCAACGTTCCCCAAAGACTTAGGGAACTCACGCATCAACAGGTTGGGGTCAACCCCATATGACCCCATCACATCAATGAAACGCATAACGTGCTATTGAGCATTCCTATTAACATCGTCAAATTTATCCCACTTAGGGGCCTTGTACCCTGCTGGGTTGGGCATCAAGTAGATCTCACGCGGGATTGGAGGTGCGTTGTCAACCTTCGGGATGATGGTGTCTGTAAAACACTGATTAGCCAAAAAATTATCTATACGCTGCTCTAAAGCCGTCATGCTTGTTGATAAACTCCCTACCACAGCAGGAGGGAGGGTTGCAGCTCATGGAGGCACGTACGTAGCAGTTGGATTGGGGGTGTAAGCTACATTGCTTACGGTTGCAGGTGGAGAAATCAAGGGATATTGTGATTGGATATTGAAGGGAATACCTGGGAGTTGGGAAGCAGGTGTGATGAGGGACGCCTGAGCAATTTGTCCATGAGTAGGAGGTGGCTGGACCGTTGCTGGTGGGCTTTGCTAGTTAGGGTTAGGTGGTGTAGGCGTTACCTCTGTTCCCTGAGAGAGGGGGGTTCCAGTTCCCTGAGAGACAGTGGTTCCTAGTGCTGGATTCTGGGCAAGAGATCCCAAAACGGACATTATCTGGTCCATCTATGCAGACAGAGATTGGAGGGCTTTCTCCTAGCTCTAGAGAGTGGCGTTCAAAGTATCCAAGGTTGGAGTACCACCGGCTGCCGTAGAATTGTGGCGAGTTTCCTCCCCTGAGGTTTTCTCGGTTGAGGGAAATCTGTTGTTGACATCTTTATCGTGAGACATGGCTGCTTGCAGGTGTAAGTTTCATGTCGGGTTCACCAAATGTGTACAGGGGAATCCTTTGAGGAAGATTCAAACGTACACCAAGAATAGAAAACAAGAAACACATGAGGTATAGGGTAGTGAGTAGGGAGAGAGTAAGACGATAGCAAATTTATGAGAGAGAGACGGAGTTTTTAGCAGAGCTTTCGCGTGGTTCAGATGATTAGTCTTATGTAAGGAAGGGTTAACGATCCTATATATATAGTGGAGAATATGACCGTTGTAGTGGGTTAATGCGCCAATTAATGACGGCTTAATTATCTTAACCACAACGGCACGTTCGTTCGCATATATAGGGATCGTTACGCACTTCATCAGCGTGTACCGGAACCGTTATGAGGTTGACCGGGTTTATGGAGTTCATGGCCATAAATCTCTCAAAGCAGTTACTAAGGGCCGCGCGCGTGCTTGCTAGTCGCTCGCGCGCGACAGAACTTACTCTAGACTCCTAACCACTTAGTCCCTACAAGTCCCGTGTTATGGTGTGCAAGGGCCCTGTCTCGCAGCCCCCACATGGGTGAGCGCGGGTGGTGATCCTGTGCATGTGGAGCACAACTAGGTGTGCTGGACGGCTGCCACGTGGCTGTGATCTGTCTGTCTGGAAAGCACTATCTACAATCACATAGTAGATCACATTGATTATTTCAAACACATTATATTTTTAATCTTATCTTCTCAAGATTGTTGTAGTTATAATTAAATATAATATTCGTAAAAATATTCTTATTTTTGGTTATCGATTGTCTGTTTAGCCCTGAACCGTGATCCTGGGGCATTTCATTTTCATATTGAATGAAGAACGTCGGTGGAGTTATTATATCATATACTTGTTTAGAAGGGGCAGACATGATTCAATTGAGGATAAGTTCTTGATGACATATAGCGTTTTGCAATGTAGGACGTTTGCTGAAACATATATATAGGGTTACAAATGTATTTTTAATCGTTTATGTAAAGCTTTTTGAAAATTATTTTTTAAGACGGATGTTCTTGAAAATTTGAATTTATGACATCCCTTTATATATATAGTCGAACTTTAAGGGTTGGGGTTAGGGTTTATATTAGATTTTGTATGATTATACAGTATATTTTATTATAATGAGAACCGTAACTTCTTATATAAAGGAAATATTTCGTTTGAACGTGTCTATTCTAGGAAGAGAATACAATGATTCGTGAAATGTGTTCTTTTTTTTTTTTTGTCGAAACGGTCTTGTTAGAAAAAAGTTCTAAGTTGGGTCTTCTCTATAGGAAATATCTTAGGAACACATTTTAGATCTTGATTCCTTTATTAAGAGTGAGCAATAATGTTTTATCATTGCATAAGTAACATGTGAATATACCCTATAGGGATGGTTGATTTAGTTCTTTTAATTTAATTGACACGATGCGGTAGCTATGGTGGTAGCTCAAGTCGTGGAGCGTTGGAAGCCCCTGCGTGAGGTCCCAGGTCCAAACCTGGTAGACGACAACGACAAAAAAAATTCTCAAAAAAAAAAGTTGACACGATGTGACAAATTAATTGAAACACAAATTAATTGAAACATAATATAATTTGTTATTTTTCATTGCTAGTGAGAGCCACTTATGACACATTAATCATTTTGTGCACCAACAAAAATTGTCAAGCAAGATTTTTTGATTTATTATTCCAATTAAATGCATCCCAGGCAATCCTTTCTTTTAACATAAACTCAATAGTTTTGGATCTCCGCATTAGAAATAGGAAATGAAATTTGAAAGACCGAGACATATGGTTTTCATATTGAATCATCAACGTCAAGGGGTGATATATCATCTACTTGTTGAAACATGGTTGATATATGTTGATCGAAGAAAAGTGTCGCATGATGTGTAGCATTTGGCGACACACGTCTTCTTTCTATATCTAGTTGGAATACAAGTCTAATTATGTGGGATATAGTACCAACAGCAGTGGTATTTTAGGGAATTTTCGAAAATTGTTTTTCTTTTTTTTTGAGTAACGAAAATTGTTTATTAAAGAGCAGTATACTAGCAAACTAAAATATTATGAACGGCTTCAAAAATATAGCATAGTTATTAGGGTTAGAGTTAGGATTTTGATTATCTCTTTCTATTGTTGCATACTAAGGGCTGCTGTGTTAATGTTTTGGCGTTTTAAAAAACTGTTGTGTAGAAAGTACTGTGTAAAAGTTGTTGTGGAAATCCAACTCAAAATTGTTTGATAAATTCTGTATTTATACTACTGTGGGAAAGCACTTTTAACATTATCTGTTTGGTAGTTTGTGTTTTAGAGTTGATGTTACTGTCGAAATTACAATATAAGACATGAAATAATTAATAGTTATTACTAACAAATAATTATTGTTATTTATTAACGGATAAGAATGTCGAAAAGTACATTTATTTAAAAGCAGGTCCTAGGTCCTAGAAAGCAGCCACTCCCCTGCTTTTCAAAAGCATCTGTCATTACAACATATTCGGTATTCTACAACAAAAAAATTGTCGCAAAAAATTTATGAAACGTCTCTAAAAGAATTCAGCTACACTCTTTGTCGTTGAAGCATTTGTCGCCTATGCACCGTTTCTAAAAGTCAAAACCAACGAAAGTCTGCTCGTCGCCCAATATGAATAAAGGCGATGTAATATATCGTTGCCTCTCACGTTTATGCAACAAATTAACTTTCGTCGCTAACGTTGCTTCGTTGCAAAACGGGGGTTTTGCGACGATGCTTGTCGTCGACTATGAAAGGGTTCGCAGCATTATAAACTATTGTTTCAAATTACAATTTGTAGCAAAATGTTACATGTTTGGTTACATTTCAATATCGTTGCTAATTCATATAATGGGCGACAAAATATGGTGTTGTTGGAAGTGGTCTTCAACTACCCTCCTATATGGTCACTTATTCTAACAATTATATAAATGTTGAATTGTTGCAATAAGCACTTTTTTTTAGGCTTAATTACTTAATGCATACTCCAAGTTTAAGGAAATTTCACATTGCAACCCCCACTTCTAAAACTCCCTGATTGCATCCTCCATTTGCAATTAAAACGTCAATTTGAAACAGGTAGAAAATTATGTCGATTATTTAACGGGATAATCCGTTAGTTGACAATTAAGTCCTTTTCATCAAGGATAAAATCGTCTATTCGATAAAAATAAGAACATTCGTACAACAACAACCATCTCAGCTGTAGCCACCACAATAGCTGCCGCACTCTACCCCTATTCCAGGGGAAATCAAACAAACAAACATATCAAATTAAGTTGGGCAAAATCAAATTTGAGTTAGGAAAAATTGGACAAAACCAAATTTAAAGCAATTCTACAAATCACATGAGCTTAATAGACCCGACAAATTTCCACAGAATCCACCCTTGGATCAGACAAGTAGGATGAGCTCAAGATCAACCCTTGCACCGACTTAGTCACACACTTGGGATAGATTAAACCCCGATTCAACAATTAATCAGACCCCCAACCTCCAAGGCCTGATTCCCCAAACCAAATGCAACCAATCGCCAGATCTGAACACGGTCGGAATCTGGGCAATTGATTCAACCGAACGAGAACGGAGATAGAAAATGACTAGACGAATAGAAGTACGATTCACTTGAAGGAGAAGGAGAATAGACGAGAGAAAAGACTGAACGGCGATGTCCTAGTGATAGAAACAAACCGCAAGTTTTATTCCCCTTCATCCTTAATTCGCCGGCACCTGATCATTCTCTGCCAAATCGGGTGTGAAATCTTGATTCTCCAGCACGTCGACGTCTGTTGTCGTCTTCAACTCCACATTTCTGGTCAGGAAGGATCCCTCTTACTTCATCTATGCGATTCTGTGAAGACTTGGTAAACAGAGAGGAGTTGTATACTCGTAATCTATTCAATCTCTTCATCTTCATCCTTATCTTCTTCTTGCATTTTTTGTACTTTTTTTATTGATATTATTTATATGTATTGACGGATGCCCTTAGTCAGCTGTTAATGTTTGAATGAATTTTTCTCCCAGTTTTAAATTGACGTTTTATTTGCAAATAGGGTATGTAATTAGGGAGTTTTAGATGTAGGTGTTGCAGTGTGAGAGTTTCCTCAAACTGGTTGTATGCATTAAGTAATTAAGCCTTTTTTTTTATCACATCTTAGTTACGTTACTTATGTGAATAGTGTGCTATGAAATTGTTTTGTTACAAATATTGATGTTAGGCTACGTTCTCCTGCTTTAGCTTTGCATAATGGGCTACCAACACCTTTTGTTGCAGGCAACAACTTTCACTATGTACTAATATCGTTGCGAATGCTTAGTTATGAGCTAAAAAATTGGTTTTTATTACAAACCATTACTTCCCACGTCTAAATGTTCTATGGTATTACCATGTGCCATACACCGAAGTGAAGAATCTAACGGACTAAAAGATAGTAAAGATGATCCATAAGAAATATTTTTCTAAATGATTTGGAACACATGAATTACACGTCTAAGAAAGCTCAACCAAATGACACGTTGCCAAAAATTACACAAATAATAGAACTATCTACTAAAACTAGGAGAAGGAAATACCAAATGACACTGTCGCTCGGGATGAATCGCTTTAATCTGCACCAATAAACAAAATGAATTTTCACAATGACGCTATGCAAAAAAATGAAATAATAAAATAATAACTACAGTGTTATTGGAGAAGTTAAATGACATGAAGAAAAATTATCACCTGAACATTCTCATCCGTTCCAGAAAGCTAATATTTCCTCTGCTTCAATTTTGAAATCTTCTGAATCGTCTTAGGGTTCGAAATCACATGAATCTTAATCTTCTTAGGGTTCAAAATCAAAAGTATCTTCTTTCTTGTCCTCCTCTCGGGGATTGACCATTTCAGCGCAACTTTAATCTAGGTCAGCACACGGTAGTCTAGTTGTCGGCAGGGTTGAGACGTGCCTTTTTGAAGGAGGAGGCAGAGTCGTGGCTTCACTATCACTTTCATGCCTACGTCATCGATTTGTGGTTGAGTCGTCGATTGGAGGACTTCTTCGGTTTGATCGGAACTCTCTTCCTCTGATACGGTTTACGCCAAATCTTTCGTCGAAACTCCTCAAATTGATGGTGCTCAAATGAAAGAAGAGTTAGTTTAAAGGCCGCCAACTATGGATTTGAGATATAAGGAACAAGGTGGGTTTACTGGGCCTTTTTTGGCGATTCATTTTTTTTTTTTTTAAATTGTTTTGAGAAACAATTCAATTTTACTGGGAGGATTGTGATGGGCGGGACTCTTTTTTTTAAGAGATTTTTTGTTCAAATTTGAAACAATATACTGTCCCATGTCTACATATTCCACCACCATCTTAAAAATGTGTCGGTTATATTATATTTTACAAAATGTATGGTTTTGTTGTATCTTTATAAAGTTTGAAATTATATTGACTAGTTTGATAGTAATTTTTTTTTTTTTTTTTTGAGAAACGTTTGATAGTAAATTCATGGTTAATAATATGGGTGCCCCCAATCTCTTTTTACTGTAAATCCATGGTTAATAATAAGGTTGCATACCCCAATTTTTTTTACAGTAAATCCATGGTTATACTATCAAAAAATAAATTGAGGCATGCAACTCTAATATGCAGATGAGCGCCGGCTCAGTGGTAGAATGTTTCAAGCCCCTGCATTAAGTTCCGAGCTCGAATTCGGATATATGATGTAATTCTAAAAAAAAAAATCAATGCTTAATAATAAGGTTGCATACCCCAATTTATGGAAATTGCTTGGTTGTAGCTTTTAGTTCTAAAGCTGATGTAGATACACGTCAACCTCGGCACTACCACTCATATCGTACCACGTGAAGCACAAATTGCAGGATACCACGTCCCTTCTGCCCCTAGGAGTCTGGCCACTTGAGTGCGGGCCACAAAATTTGACCCCACGGGTCGCACATGATGCGCTATCCGTCCCTAACTCGGACCATGAGATACTGTCCGGGGCAACATTGGTCAGGTTACCACATACCACGACGTTACATACACACCAAATTGGGGAATTCTGGTGAAGGAGTGGCTACGGTAAGGCTCACCTAGGATTCCAAAGGGTGGTGGGTGTCTTATAGAAGGAAGGTTTGTGCTGGCTGCAGGTACATTCTGGACCACGTCACCTTAGTGGATTAGTTGTCACGGTCTCAAATGGAATGAACTAAAGGCCTCAGTATTTGTCTTATGAGCGGTACTTTATGGTACACTGCGAGAATGAAGGAGCAGAGATGTACGGACGGTACATGTTAATAACTAGAAATTGCATACTTTAGTGGGTGAATGAGCTTCTCATAACTTGTTTATGTATGTAAATTTTATATTTATCCCAATTTTAAGGCTTTTTTTTTGGGTTTCTTGTAGTTTTGATTGTTTCACTTACTTTTGTAAGTTTTATAAAGTTTGTAAGAACTGCAATGAGGAATTCCTAACGACTAGGGTGTTTCGTGCATTTATTTCAGGTAGTGGGAGCTATTTCAACGCCCCCACAATGGTCAGGGGCGAAATAGCAAACCTTGCAAAACAACGCAAGAAATCACGGTATATCCTTCCTCTGTCGACCAGAATAACGCAATGACTCCATGGAAGCTAAACTGAAGCTTCCTACAGCCAGGAAACCGCCACAAACCATAACTCCTGGTTCTTCACAGCCTGATTCTAGCCTCAATTCGGCCAAAAAATGAATTGACGAGAAAGCCCCAAACTTCAAGGGTTCTTCAGAGGTCGCTGAAAAAGAAATAGAGCTTAAAAGGGATTAATGGGGCGAGGATGGTTCCTTGGAGGATACCAAATCATGTCCTAAAGTCTATTTAATCCGAGATTGTAGAATTTGATGTGTCCTTCTCCACCAATTTCCAGCTACCAAAATGTTTTGTTGCTAGATAATGGATATGAGAAACGAAATGCTTTGTTACAAAAGGCTATTATATTCTTTTTGCTACCAAACATCTTAACTGCTATATCATCACAATGGGCAAAGAGAAAATACGTAGCCCATGCCTATGAGCTATCGTGTTTGATACCAAAGAACTTTGTCACGAATTCTTGCAAATGAGCTACGAAATGATAGTTGCAAAAATACAGTCTTTTGCGACGGCATAATACCATAACAAATGCCCAAAGAAAATTTCCCTTGCAAGGCGTCACAATAGGTGTGATGGAAAAAACTAAATTTGCGACTAGCCGTCGCAAATTGTCCTTTTGAGACGGCACAATATCGTCTCTAAATTAAAAATTGTCATCACAATACTCATATTCACAAGTGGTATATTTTGTCACAAAAAGATATTATTTTTTCGTCACAAATATTTCGCTTACAAAAACAATAACATATGGCAAAAAACGTTTTATCGTCGCAAATAGACGTTTATGGAGTCATAAATCGTTTCAAAACAAATATAATTGTCATAACTCTTGTATTTGCGATGAATCATTTTTTGTGCAAGTAAAGTCCATTCGTCGTAAAAATTTATAATACCAAGGCAATGAACCATCCCAAAACAACAGCGTTGTCACAAGCTCTTTATTTGAGATGACTCATTTTCCTCGTAAATGCCATTTTTCTTGTTGCAAAAGAATATTTTGCTAAGTCTGGTAGTTTTCGGGGATGATGAAAGTCGTCGCAAACTATTATTTTGCAATCATTGTACTGTGGAAAATAATACCAAATTTCCAATAGCTGTATGTAAAAATCTACGCCTTCATTGCAATCGAACGGTAAATATGCTAACATTATTTCAAACACTCAAAGTTTCCAGAAAATCTGAAGTTCCAACTTTCCAAACCATTTATTACAAAGAACCTAATGTATCAAGTAGAGAAAAATAAAAAAGAAACTACCAATTCACCCAAATTCTTAACTTTGTATGAATCGGACTTTGTAAATGATAAATTAACTTCTCCTAGGCATCGTCTTCTTGAAAGTCATCATGGCCATCATGTTCTCCTGATCCGTTAGAATTGTCTTCAACCAGTAGTGTATGTTACAAACTACTATAATTAAAAGATGAAACAATATAACATTACTTCAAAATCTGAAGTACATAAATAAATAAGTAAACTACTTACCAAGGAAGGAGAAACACCACCTTGAGATGAAATGAGTGATTGGACCATTTCTTGTACTAATTCTGGTATGGCATCTCGCAATTTAGTAAGATCTCCTTCTAGATCGCCAATGCATTTTAACATATGCTCCTTCTCTTTGGCATGATCTTCTTTAATTTCATGTGATCCGCCATACATCTCTTGCTACAACCGTTATTGAATGAAATGCTACCATACAAATCTTTTGCACTCAATCTGGATCCTACACCAAGAACGCGGCCGTGTGTTGGCTCTCCCACCACATTCTTGTAGACATTTGGTCCTACAAAAAATTAGCATATAAACATGTATAAATATTTTAAAGACATTTCCATATGAAATAAAACAACGATTGACTAAAATTCATACATGCATATCCTTTGCCTTTTCAGTAGTTCATGTCTTCCCATCTTGCTTTGTCGTGTGGAACATTTTAAAACTGTCAATAACACCGAGCTCTTCACCGTGTTTTTCATAATACAAAATAGAATTTAGATACTTAGAAAAGTTATGTGTAACTGAATTTAAAAAAATGTTTAAATAATAGTGTTAGTATTGTACCCAGTCTTTCTTATGCTTGGTAATGCAAACTCTTCCCGTTGTAGGAATTATTTCTGATTGAGAACGATTGACATTATTTTGCATACTTTTCTCCTGCATAAGGTAATAAACATGTGAACATCAAATACAACTGTGAAAGTAGACACGGATGCACATGTAAACCAAACAAATCCACTTGTCTTTCCACCATTTGTCAACCATGTTTTTCCACATAGTAAAACTTATCTTAATGTCTTTGGGAGGGTGCCTATAAACTTCTGTCTTACTCTGTACATACTAAATATGGGCTTCCTTAAACGAAACATCCAATTGGAATATCCCAATTTGAATTTCATTTCAAATTCTTGTTTTACCTCTTCTTCTGGATAGTTGTGAACGAATCCAATCCTTTTATAGCGATTGAAAAGTAGTGCCAACTCAATATTTTGGTACTCCTTCAATGTGATCCAGGGTCCTTTAATTTCTTGGTGAAACAAAAAACAATCTCACTAACAGCTTGGGGAGTTAGAATCCTGAAATACAGTTAATCCTTTATCAAAATATATAATGTACCTTTTGTATTTGACGACTCATCAACGAACTATATCAGACCCCAAAAAATTCGCATAATGCGTGACCCATTCATTTAGGTACATTTAACAAGTCAGTCCACTAAGAGATTTTCTCAGAAAGAAAGACTCATTTAATGGAAGTTGTTCTCAACAGTAGATATTATGATCCATATTTGACAAGAAAAACTCTCATGTATTTCTATTGATAAAACCACATGCATAATCTACTTTGCAACTGGTAGCATACAACATAAACTTTTGGCAATCTTTATAAAGATAATATAATGAAAAACTAACCTCCCGTCAGAAAATTTCAACTTCAATGTCATTTGCTGAGACAATGCCTTTCGCCTTCCCTCGCTTTCTCTTTTCACTTGGTGGATCGCCTGTTAAAAGGAAAATTTATTTATATACCCACCTAGAGACTGGGCCTATGAAATGAATGAGAAACCTCCTACCTCCCGATCCTATTGTAACTTCATGCTTACTCCCATCATTGCAACTTAATTTATAGAACTCTATACTTCTTAAAAAAAACAACTTAATTTGACTTAGTAAGGAATATTTTTTGAGAAAAAAGTAAGTATTCTTCTTAGTCATGGATCATGTCGTAACTCCAAAATATCTTCCAAAATTCCATAGTAAGGCACATTAGTACAGCCATCCTCCCCTCTCACCATAACTCCATTATTCTGTGTACTTTTATGTTCATCACGTTCACTTGTCCGAAACCTAAATCCGTTGATGTTGAATCCTGGGTAAGATATTGCCCTCATTTCTGGACCCTGAGCTAAAGAAAGCATATGCAAGTCAACTTGTTCATCTTCTTCGTTGAATAAAGCAGTGATCTACAATAAAAAAAAAATAAAATAAAATAAAAAAAATAAATAAACCCAAGACAAGATTCAATAACCTTTACTCGAAAGAACAAGTCACCTATAGAAGAAGTTAGGGATACCCTGTTTGTGAACCAAGAAACAAATTCATGTTTCTGCACCCCGTCAATATTACTGACACCTCTACTAGAAGTGATGTTATTGTGTTCGTTGTAAAAATAGCTCTTAGTTTACAAGTAAAATCAAGTTAAAAACTATGAGAAAGCATAATTCTATGATAAATTCACTTACGTTATAAAAGGCTTGACCTCCTGACAATTTTGTAAGACATAAAACGATGCCACTTTCCAAAGTTCACTAGTGAGCTATTTAGTTATTGATTTCCCAAATGTTTGTCCCAGACAACTTTGAAGAAGAACCACTCGAGGTTGAATGCATGTCATTGTTTCTTTCTGGTCGATTAAATTTGGTCTCAATTCCATCCAAGTATTGAGAGCAAAATGTAAGGCATTCATCAATCAAGTAACATTCGGCTACATTCGGCTATAGATCCATCTGGTCGTGCCTAATTTCAAACATAACCTTTGAGTTTCTTCAAGAATCTGAGTATAAGGAGAAGTAAAATGAATTCTATAAAAATAAAATAAAATCTTAATAAAGTATCAAAAAAGTCAAGATATGTACCTTTCAAAAAAGTACATCCAACGATATTGTACCGGACCTCCAACCTTTGCTTCCCAAGGTAGATGATTCGGTAAATGCACCATAATGTCAAAGAAGTTGGGTGGAAAGATCTTTTCTAACTTGCAAAGTGTGACTGCTATCTCACGATCTAATTGTTCTAAAGACACCACATCTAATACTTTGGAGCATATTTCTTTGAAAAATATACTTAACTCAATAATAGCCTCAGATACAGGCTTAGGTAACAATTCTCGTGCAGCAAGAGGTAGCAATCTCTCTAAGAAAACATGACAATCATGTGTCTTCATACTAGATATTTTCTTTTCACTAACATTCACTCATCGTGACAAGTTTGCAGCATAACCATCTGAAAAAGAAATACTTCTCACCCATTCACATAAATTCTTTTTCTCCTTATTTGGTAACACATATGAAGCACTAGGGCTAACTAACTTCCCCTTGTATTCTATTGGATGCATTGACTGCCTTACTCCCATTTCTTTTAGATCAAGACGACAATTAATGTTGTCTTTTGTCTTGCCATCAATATTCATAATGGTCCCAAGCAAACTATCAAATATTTTTTTTCCAGCATGCATCACGTCTCAATTATGACGTAAAAGTTGTGTTTCCCAATACGGAAATTAAAAAAAAAATACTATGCTTCTTCCAGTTATGAGTTTCTCCAAAACAAGGTGGATTTGAGCTTCTTTTTCTCTTTCCAAACTTAACCTGCTCAAATGATTCAAATTGATGAACAACATCATCTCCAGTAGGCCTTTTGGGAGCATGTCTTTCTTCATGGCTTCCGTTAAATTGTGCCTTCTAGTTTCTCCAAGCATGATCTTCTGATAAAAATCGATGGCTACCCATATAGCACATTTTTGAAACGTGTTTCAACCGATGGTGATCTGACTTATCAGCACAAACGGTACATGCCAATTTACCTTTCGTACTCCAGCCAAATACATTACCATATGCAGGAAATTCATGGATCGTCCACATAAGTGGGGCTCTCATTAGAAAATTTTCTTTTTTTGATGCATACGTTGTGACACCATTAATCCACAAGTCGTTTGATTCATCAATTAATGGTCTCAAATAAACGCCTATATCATTTCTTGGACCTTTCTCTCCTGGAATAAGTAATGTCATGAACGTGTAAGGATCCTTCAAACACATCCATGGAGGGTGATTGTAAGGACATATTAGAACAGGCCAAAGACCGTGCTTGGTGCTCATATTTCCAAAAGAGTTAAAACCGTCAGTAGCTAAACAAAGTCTTACATTTCGAGGTTCTGCTGAAAATGAACCGTGTATTTCGTCAAAATGTTTCCACGCCTCGCTATCTGCAGGGATGCCTTAACATCCCATCATTAACACGGTGTTCATGATGCCACCTCATATATTCAGCCTTTTTTTGGACATAAACAGTCTTTGCGACCTTGGGGTCAGTGGGAAGTATCTCAAAATCTTATACGCAATTTTTTTACCCTTCTTATTTGGCTTCCATCTTTCATGCCTACAAGTTTGACAATAAATTTTGAACTTATGCTCTTTATAACAGATTCTACAATCATTCGGACAAGCATCTATTTTCTCATATTTTAGACCTAATCCACTTATAAATTTTGTTGCCCTATAGTGTGAATCAGAAAGTTTTTGACACATAGGGAAAGCCTTAGTCAACAATTTAACAACAAATCCAACGATCTGTCCTGACATGGACTTTATGTGCAACAACCTAGTCAGGAAAGACAAATTTGAATATGTTTCACATTTGTTATATAGGGGCTTCCTAGCTTCTTCCAGCAACTTGTTAAACTCTTGGGCATTTGCATTTGGATCTTGTTCGACACCATTCCGTGAGTTTTCCTCATTCATATTTGGGTATAAATCATGTACCATACCCGTCATATTATCAATAAATATGTTCGTATTATCGTCTTCATCATCATCACTATCATCATCGCTCTCAACTTGGACATTATCTTCCTCTCCATGAAGATACCAAAGTGTGTAGTTATGTGTTATCCCTTTATACAATTGTTGGGATGCTACCTCGTCTCGAGTAAGGCTGTATCGATTGCTACAACCTACGCAAGGAAATCTAATTTGCGTATCTTCAGATTGGACATGTTGATATGCGTACTCCAAAAGTTGTTGGACTCCATTAATATATTCCTCTGAAGACTTACCAAGATTCATCCATGACTAATTTGTAGACATTTTTAGTGCTATATCAATGAAAGATAATATTTTAGTGAAAGGTAACATTAGTGCAGTGAAATGTTCAATATGAAAAAAAACAAAAAGCCTTAATTGCAAAAAAAAAAAAAAAAAAACCTGAATATCTGAATAGTATTTTAAAAATTTGACTGCATCCAGAGTGTAGGTGTGATTCCCACATTGGTGTTATAACACAAAACCGTTTTTCAATAGTTTCTGGAACACACCCAACCCCAATTTCTTTCACCTATATACTCTTAGGCTACCCTCTCCATTATAACCAAAACACAATCAATCCAAGCCACCAAAAAATATTATGCTATTCCAACAATATACCACCCTTTAATCAGATCCTTTTTTATGCTTCCAATGTTTCTCAATAACCCTTTTCAACAAAAAAAGAAAGAACAAATAGTTCCATTCCATTCAACAAACCTAAATAAGTTGTTTTTCCTCCTTATATTGAATGTGCTACTGTTTCATTAATCCATCAGACAAGCTTGGGATCCTTCTAAAGAAGTTCAAACTTGCTGATGATATTGGGTCTCTAAAAATAGGGTGCCTCAAAAGGAAAACATCAAGTTCCACAACCACCAACTTTGATGGAACCATATAGAGCAATATTGTAATCACAGGGCACTCATATTAATAGTTTGTAACCCTAGAATTCCTCTAGCTAACTAAGGCTTGAACCCTTTCACCTTGAATTGCAAGATCTCCCAACACCGTGGGTGCCAATACGATTGTATTGTAAAAACCTGGGTTCTTGCTTTTAGATTCGAATAGGAGACGTTTAACCGAACAACACGACATCGTTTTCGATTTAACAGACAAAGAGACGATAAAATCAAACCAGATAGAGAGACAATTAAAAACGAGTGAACACAGAGATCAGCTAAGAGAAAGAGAGATACGGAAATTAAAGTAACGAACTGTGGTAGTGAGTGATTGAGTTATTTTACCTTGATCAGCTATGAGATGAAAGCGCAGAGAATTTGTCCAGGCGAAATCGGCAAATCGTCCTGGCGGAGAAAGCCCTAATTGGGTTTGTAGAGAGTCCCTTCAGAAACGTCTGGGAAGCCAAAGTACTTCTTCTATGTGTAATTTTTTCTTATATATGTGTTATTTTAAAGTTATGGCAGTAAGTACCCCAAAAGTTTTAAAAATTTTAATTTGTTATACTGGAGCCAAAATTTTACCTTTTTATGTTATTTAGAAGTTACTTGGTCTGTTTCTTCTCTTTCTTCCAGTTTTGACTTTTTTATTCGTAACCATGTCACTTTGACCCGGTGATTTGGATAGCAAAACGATACAATTTTTCGGTAATTTTTCATGGTGTTGTAGTGTAAAGTTTACTGTACAACACTACGAAAATTTACCAAAAAATTGCATCGTATTGCTGATCAAATCATCAGGTCAAAGCGAACTGATGAATGGCAAAACTCAAAAGTGGAAGAAAGAGAAGAAACAGAGGAAGTATAACAATAGGGACCCAAATTTTTAAGGAATTCAAATGTCATACATATAACCGAATTTTATATCAAAGTTTTGAGGGTAGGGCAAAGACGTATGGGCCTAGGTTTGATGTAGTATGTTAGGATTAATTTATAATAAATTACTTTGTGATGAATTCAAGAAAAGTTTGAACCAAAATTCCAGAATGTATCAAGTAATTTTGGCGCCAAATGTTCCCTCCAAAAATAATATTTCGACACATGACAAATCAATAGGCGCCATATTTTGCTGCCAAAAAAATGATATTTTTGTGACGAATCAAAGTCTTTTGAAACGAAATTTTATTACAGTAAAACTTCTATAAATTAATAATGTTGGGACCGGAATATTTTATTAATTTAGCGATATATTATTATATCGATAAATTAATAATTTATTAATTTATAGAGGTTTTTTTGTATGACCTTTAAATTTCCAAGTCCAATGTATTAGTTACAATGCATATTAGTTTGAGATGAAAACTAAATTACAAAAATAAGTTCCAAGGCACTTTTTATGAATATACATTTACAAATTAATTGAATTTGTCAAATCCATTGTTTTTAATAAGTAAAAAAGTTAGTTCATGATACCAAAAGGTTTGTCCATTGTTACAACTAATCACTATAAAAATTTTCATTGGAAAACTTTAAAATCACATCAAACTATCGACTATGGCTCCTAAACTATAAGGTGTTCAAAAATCAACCATGACCAATCAACAAAGAAAATTGTTACTCGAGTATAAGAGAGATCACAAAGGATGCACTCAACAAGATTTGGTGAAGTGGGTTGACGAAACTTTCAATTTGAAAGTTAATCAAGGAACAATATAAAACACTCTCAAGCGATCATCAGAGTTCCTATCAGCTAACTTTGACAAAGGTGGATCTTCCAAGCGCCATAAACCAGCCAAGTACCCAGACATGGAGAAAGTGAGATGAGGATATTTAAAGATGAGATCGGTATAAATTTGAAGTTCAAGAAAAAACAATTGACTAATAGATTCATTTTTTACTAGACAATCTTAGAATTTGAATTTTTTTAGTAATTATTAATTTATAGTTTGGTTGGGACCAATATATGTACATTGGGATTTCAAAAAATTTATTATCTTATTATTTTATCGATTGGGGTCCAATTTTACACTGGTCCCAAGTTGGGACCGGACAAATTATTAATTTTATCGAAGTTATTAATTTATCGAGTATTAATTTATAGAAGTTTTACTGTACGTAGCAAAACAAATTAGCCTTGCGACGAATTTATCTGCTTTTGTGATGAATTTTTTTCTTGTCACAAAAAATAATTTGGCGCCAAGCATTCCCTCCATTTTTTGTTTTTATTTTTTTTTTGTGTGTGACGACCTACTGCCTTTTTATGAGAGGACATTTCACTCATCGCAAAAGATAAATCCATATCCATACCAATTGCAAGGGCTCTTTTTACCTCGTTACAATTTATATTTAAAGAGACTAGATAAAGTTTTCTTCACAAAAATCTATTGCAAAAGACTGTATTTATTGTAGTGATTATACGAATGGGTAACAAAATTTTCTGTTAGGAACAATCATGAATAATTATTTTCGCAACCAAATAAACTATGTTGCTACACCATGGAGATGGGAAACGAAATAGCTCGTTACAAAAAAAATTTGCGACGTTTTGTGACCGTTAGCTAAATTATGTGGCGGGATCAATAATTTTAGCGCCAACTTTTTTGCAACGGATCAAGCGACGAAATGATATTTTGTCGCAAAGTACAAATTATTTAGAAACGACTTCAATAGTATGTCGCCATAAGTTACCTTCTGTAACAATACATGCGTTGTAGCTTCAAAATTTTGTTGCAGGAGATACTATTTCTTGTCGTGGTGGGGAAGCAACTGCTTTCCAGAATGCAATTACCAGATACATTAAAACTGCTTTTAGATTCGAAAAGCGTTCTAGAAAGCAAAAGCATTACCAAACGGGCTCAAAATCACATGATTATGCGACTTGTTAGTTCCTTATATTGTTGAAGCATTGCTTTCTAATGCGTCAATTGGAGGAACATTTAATGTCAATTGGTAAAAGAAATTTTGGCTGCCACTCCATATATGGTCTTTTTTCTGATAAAAATTTAAAGAAATGTGTCCTTTATAGAAATATCTGTTTGACACACGTTTTACGTCATCATTATTTTAAAAGATAAAGTCAAATATGTCATTATTCGGTAAGGAACATGTGTATCTACCAAAATTGCCCCGTTAAGTTTAGGGGGTCACTTATGGGGTCACTTATATTTCCTTCGTCTTCCCTTTCCCTTCCTATTAACTAAACCATCCCCTCTAGTTGCGGAACTTTTATCATTAAATATAAACTTATTTTAACATTGTGCATAATTAATTATGATTAAACCTATAATATAAAACAGTATGTAAATTAATAACGTGACCATCTTGTAACTATAATAACGTGTCAAGAGTGAGATTTGTTTTAATTAGCAACTACATCAAGCTTATTTAGTTTTTGGCTAGAATAAAATTCCAGCCAACCCTCTAAAATGTATGAAGACTTTTTTCTAGGGTTGAATAGCTTGAGTGTTCTCATCTGCATTTTTTTGGAAAAACAAAAATATGATTCATGATATAAAAATCTTCACAAACTTCGGCGATAACCTTATATAATTTTGGCTTTGATCGGTTGAACTCTGTAGTAAACCAGTAAACTTGGACCTAATATTCAATTCACCCTAATCAACTTAGCTTGTCTCCAACTGGTTAAGGGTAAGGGGAATGAAGGGGGTGGAAGACTGGAAGTTGTTGTCTCCAACCGATGAAGTAGAAGAATAATGTGAAGAGGAAGCTTAAGGTAAATAAGTGGAGATGGGATGAGAAAATGGAAGAGGAAAATATCTTTCGTCACCTCTCAAGAGAATGGCTATTAAGTGGGTAGTTTTGGTAATTTTAATTAATGTTCAAAACATTAATCATTTTAAGCATTTATTTATAAAAAAACTATTTTAAGAACAACAATTTAAATTATATTATCTACTACATGTTATAGAAATTAATATTTTTATGGCGCACCAAAGGTAGAATTTCATTAATATAAAAAATAGTACAAATACGTGGGTGAAAGTAGCAATCCTGCAAGACTTGGGGGACCTGCAATAAAATACATTAGAAAAGCTTATATAAGAAATAGTTAAAACCCCATCCTAACATCTGATCGCATTCCAGAGGCCACCGAAAAGTCTATGGGGGTGAGCGGCGGCGCTGACAGGGGGACGTATGGTAGGCGGTCGACGGTGTCTCGTCTGCAATGATGGTGAAAATGCGGTGGGCCGCCCTTGAGAGAAGAAACAACGCTGCTTCGGGAGGAGGGAGAAGGAAACCCCTAGTGGTGTCGATGAGCGGCGAGAAGACTGCTCTGTGGGACTCGTGGTGGTCGGATAATAGACAAAAACGAGGGAGATGGAGAGGGAACGGCCTCACAACCGGGAGAGAAGGTGAACAGCCATCATGGGCAAAACAAAATCTGGCCGGAGTGTAGGGCCGGACGCAGAAATTTGATACTATGGATGCACAATTACATGTGTATGTATTAACATTTTTCATAAAATACCTAGAGTGTACGCTCCAATCTTCTGCATTTGTTAGTTCATCACATTGACAATTGTTTCTTTTTTATTTCGTAAAAAGGAAAAAAAAAATACTAAATTAAGTTTATATGAAAAAGTGGTGGATCAGACTGGGAAAACTTCAATCTTCGCTCAATTGCTACCCTTACAAAATAGGAATTGAGGAAATTCTTCATCATTGCGTGAATTTTCTGGTCAAGGCGAAATCAATTAGTGCTGAAGGAAAAATATTGGAAACTTCGAATATAATTCAGTGTGCAGAAGAATATATGCAAGAGATAGACTTATCTGAGGTGGAGGAAAAGCAACGACAACAGATTGCAACGCCAACTGTTGAGAGGTGGAAACCCCCTCCGATTGGAAGATGGAAACTCAACTCTGATGCCAATGAGGCGGGCCGGCAGACCGGTTAGCTTTGATGTGTTTTTCTCTCATAGTCCAATAGCTTTGTTGCTTTAGAGCATATATGTTTTTTATCTAGTGGGTTTGGTCCATGTCCCCCACTATGTATTTTAGGGTTGGGTGTCTTCTTTTAATGAACGCGGGGTTATGCCGTCCTACGCTCGGTTAGATTCTTTCAGAAAAGTTTATATATGATGACTAGAGTGTAATTATTATCATTAGTGTAATCTTAAAATTAATGGCAAGTAAAAATTTATTTGGCTTATTGAGAGGGTGTGTTTATAATTTTTTGTTGGAGCATCCATGAAAGAATTGTAGAAAACCTGTAAATAGCAATAAAAATGAAAATCTGGATCGGTGCACGTGACCCCACTGGGCACCAAGTGCATCCGCCCGTGCCGGAGAGGACAGACGGCCGCAAGCGTTTGTCACTGGTGGAAGGAAGCGCTACACGAGGAGGAATGCCATCAGAGGCCAGGTACACCCAGGTTCCGAAAATAGAGCAAACGAAACCGACGCCGCCGATGGGGTGGTGGTTCCCGTCTCCAAAGAAGAGAGAGGTCAGAGCTCTCAAACAACTCGTCCCTTGCGACTTTTGTATATGATTTTTTTTAGAAAAGCTTGTACTTTATTTATATATTGGCTTTATCAGCAGCCCATGTTTCATACAAGCTTGTGGGACAAAAAATAACCCAGTAGTTAAAAACTAAATAGCCCATGCCCAACTTTGCAAATTTATGAGAAAAGATATTTGATGTCTTTTTACACCAACAAACCCTAACATACGAAAAAACGGAGAGGAGCTCCCTTTAGTAGTTGAGAGCTACGTCTTTCATTTTCACGCATGAAGTCTTCTTCCTCTTCAAGTGGCGAAGTAGGGTTAGGTTATCGGATTCAATAATCAACAAGATGAATCCTCTCGATAGGGCTTCTTTGACTGCAGAAATGGTTGCATAAGTTTCAATAACTAATGAATCTGAATTGTAACAGAGGGGGAAAGCCATCGCAAGCACCAAATCGCCTTCCGAGTTTTGGATTACGGCTCCTCCACCGGATATGTTGTCGGCGATGGAGATTGAGGCATCGATGTTCATTTTCAGATGGCTCTCTGGCGGATGAGCCCATATGATCCTTCTTCCGACTGACCTGCATGTACCAAACTCGGAACAGAATAAGCATTTTCCAAATATTCAGTATTATTTTCTAAAGAGATCGAAAGAACATCCATATAATCCCGTTCTATGTTTATGAAAACACGATTATTTCTTTCAAGCCATATATTCCACAATACATGACTATAGATCTGAAGAGTTTCAACCTTAGAGGAAACAAAACGATGGCAAAGAAGGTGGTGGGAAGGGACGTATGGATCAGTATAATTAATCTCCAAAGCAGCTGTTTCTAAGATTTTTCTTGTCCAAATACAATTAAAGAAGAGATGATATTCATCTTCAACGCTGTTTCTACAGAAAACACAGGACAGAGGTAAAGAAATTCATTTTTTAGATAAATTTTTCTTGACTGCAAGACAGTGGTTATAGCATTTCCATAGAAATATTTTAATTTTACGAGGAACCTTCAAATTCCAGACTTGTTTCGTAAACATATTCGTATGTGAGGTACTGTTACTAGAACAGTTTGTGATATTGTTTGGGAAAATAATGTTTGCAGCCACATGATACGCTGTTTTGACACAAAAATCACCATTGTCTGTTGGGGACCAAACAAAGTTGTCTGTAAGATGAGGTGAAGAAAGAGGAATCTCGATTATGGCACTAGCCTCGTCTTCTGAAAAGCGCGTGAAACTTTCTTCTCTATCCCAAGTGTGGTCAGGTCTAATAAGTTCAGAAACAGTAGAGTTATTTGGAAGAGTAGGATAACTGAAAGGTTTACGCCCTAAACCTATATGTATCCATCTGTGATTGTAAATTTGTGTCAAATAGCCGTTACAAATTCCTTGTCTAACACCTTTGAAAACAATGTCGCGGGCATGAATTAAACCCTTCCAAATATACGAAGATCTAGTATTAGACTTGACGGAAATAATGTCATAATGGTAAAAATATTTTCCTTTAAGGACTTTGGAAAGAAAAAGAGTATGGTTTTGAAGGATACGCCAAAAAGTTCCATATTAAAATCATACATATATCTAAAGCCTAGACCACCCATGGATTTAGGACTACACATGCTACCCCAATTTTTTCAGTGAATTTTGCGATTTTCAAGATTGTTAGACCACTGTGCACAAGGAAATCCTCAGTAGAGATCCATGTGTACACCTCAAGTAGGGGATCAGAGAGTATTAAAACAGAGAGATATAGGGTGTGAGTAGGGAGAGAGTAAGCAAAGGCAACTGCTCTTGGAAGTGAGACAGTGGACTAGCAAGAGATTGAAGTGTCTAAGAGAGCTTGCAATAGAGGGCTAACGATCCTATATATAGTCAGGAAGTGACTGTTGTGAAGGGGGTTAATGCACCATAAATGGCAGCTTAATGATAGCCCCTGTAACAGCACGTTCAATCGCATTATAGGGACCGTTACGCACCTGCCTGCACATATCAGAGACCGTTATGAGATCGTCCGTATTTATGGGATGCAGGAGCCTTAAACCTCTCAGTCAGCTGCTGGAGGTCGCGCGCGAGCGTGGTTGTCGCTCTTTCGCAACAGGCCTTACTCTAGCGTCCAAACCACTAAGTCCCTACAAGTCCAGTGTTGGTACGCGAGGGCTCTGTCTAACAGCCCCCAAATGGATAAGCATGGGTAGTTATCCATTGTGCATGGAGCACAGTTAGGTTTGCTGGATGGCTGCCACGTGACTGTGACCTGTCTATCTAGAAAGTACCATCTACATTAACCCGCTTTTGCGCGGATGTCACGCGCGTGCTTGCCACGCAGTTGCGTAAAACCAGCCGTGCGTGGTCCCCACGCGGCTCCTCGTACTGATTTGAAAAATTCAAGTCCCTAGACCCCAGGCATTGCTATGATTGCCTAGGGTTTGGAAGCGCAGTCTAGCCTCTGATGAAGCGTGGTCTTTGCAAAGTTGAACATACGCTTCTCACAGATTTTTGCCGATTTTTCGAGGCAAGAATAACTCAGAATGTTCTGATTGGTCGTCAATTTCGCCGGGTACCGAAGCGTTTTGCTGACTCATCAATTGTCAGCAGTCGCGACTCTTCAGTCTTTGAGGACTTATTTAAACCCTTTATCTCCTCGATTTAGAACATTTCACCCAATTACTCTGCGAAAAACATATGAACCAGAGGGAAGCTCAACAACAAGAAGTAGAAACCTTTGATCAAGTCCTCGACAAACTTTCTCCGACGATTCATGCGGTCCAGGTGCTTTATCATCAATCTATTCCTCTTCATCCTCTCCTCTTTTTTTAGTTCAGAATAACAGATGAAACTCACATTCTTTCTTTACCGTTTCTTTCCAACCAGAAATGGCCCGGACCAAGAGTTTAAAGGAGGTCGTTGCCTTTCTAGAGGTTCCCAAAGAACTATGGTATAAGTCTCCCTATTTGGTAGGGTATGATTTTTACCTGGACACTATCAGGGGTGCCTCCGTTGAGACCACTCCTTCTAATGATGCTTTGAAATTGACATCCGAGCCTGAAAGGGACGATTCGGACCTTGCCAATGTGAATGACGTCCATCGACTTGGCCTCGAATCCGGACTTTACCCTTTCACATATCTTCTTCACCAGACTTTCACCGAAAAGCTAGATTATATGGACGAGTGGACAGTGTACATTCTTACTCACTTTGAAGCCGAGTTATCCCGTGCGGGGATCCTTGGGGCCGTGTGCGCGACAAAGGGATTAAGTGTAAAACTTGACAAAGACATGCTGATGACTTTGTTTTCGCGTTACTCGAATAAAACCCATAGTTTTCATTTAGCGAATTTTGAGGCAGGGCCATCACTTAAAGATGTCGAAGAACTGGAGAGCTCCCCTGCATGGGCGCGGTAGATCCCCTAGCTGCTTTGAGTACTGAGGAATAACTTTTGCTCTTTCAAGAAATGAAGGACTGTATCAGCGACCTGAAGAAAAATGCCACCAGATGTTCATCGAGCAAGCCTGCGAAGACGCACGTATCGTTTGCCTCGGGTGCGGAAAACCTATGGTCTAAGTGGATAACCTATTTTTACCGCGACTTCGCCATCAAGGACATTGCCCAAGAAGTGATCGCGAAAGACCCAAAGGCCCCCACCTCTCTCGAGGGACATTGTCAGAGAAAATAGTGTTGGGGATCCCAAAACGATGAATAATGTTCTCATGTATGAATTTGACCACGGCTGCTGCATTTGCTGTTTTGAGCGGGACTGCTTCAACCCATTTGGTGAATTGTTCTGTTCCTGTAAGGATGAACTGATTCCCATGTGAGGGAGGACGGATTGGCCCGATGAAATTGAAGTACCAAGTGTGGAATGGCCATGGAGTTTCCAAAGCGTGCAAGTCTACTGCTGGGGCATGGACCAGGTTATCATGAAATTTGCATTGCTGACATCTCCTTACCTTCGCGCGACAATCATCTCTTATGGTCGGCCAGAAGTAGCCGACAGTCAGGAGCTGTCTACACAACTTCGCGCCTCCTTGGTGCTCTACTCGATGAGACATTTCCATGACCTCCTGGATTTCTTGTCCATTCAAGCACCTGAGTAAGTTTTCATTGTGCCCCTTCCGCCAAAGCAAGTTTTCTTGCAGTATGTACCGAGCAGCTTTTCTCCGAAGCTTATCAGCTTCCTTTCTGTTAATCGGTAATGTCCCCTCTTGTAAGTAATCAATTATGGGTCGCCGCCAATCCTCCTCTTCAATTGTAGAGATCTGTAGGGAGTCTTTTAGGAACACGCACTTCTCACAATTGCTTTGTACGATAGCGGCAAAGTATGCCATCTGTGGAAAATGGATCCCATATCTCTGCTCTTTTCTATAGATGGAGATTTCGTTCTCCCCGCACGAGTGTTGATGGATCTTCTCCAAAGAAGAAGGTCATCTCCGCGATGGTTGGTATAAATCTTCTTAAGTAGGACAATTTTCCCAAAAAAGTCTTCAAAGTACTCAGAGATTACGGCGTGGATAGGCTAGTGATTGCAGATATTTTGGCGGGATCAGGCCCTATTCCATGCCGATGGATTGCACAACCCAGGAACTTCCCTGAGGTTACCCCGAACGCGCACTTCATAGGATTCATTTTTAATTGGTTGGCTCGGCATTTCTCAAAGACTTTCCTTAAGTCCTTCCAATGGCCAATCTTTTGCTTGGATTTGACCACCAAATAATCGAAATAGAACACGAACTCCTGATGCATCTCATGGAACAATGCCATCATTGCACGCTGATAAATGGCGCCCGCGTTCTTGTGGCCAAACGGTATGACTGTATAGTTGAAGACTCCAACAGGCGTGATGAACGTCGTCTTCTTCGCATCTTCCGGGTCCATCTTGATCTGATTATAGCCACTAAATCCATCCATAAAGCTGAACATTTCGTGGCCCGCGGTAGAGTCGATTAGGAGATCTATGCCTGGCAGCGGGAAGTCATCCTTTGGGCAGAACTTGTTTAGGTCCTTGAAATCAACACAAACGTGGAGAATGCCATTTTTCTTCAAGACAGGTACTGTATTAGCGAGCCAAGTGGGATGGTGATTGGGCTTGTTGAACTTGGCATCAAGCAGCTTTACTATTTCTTCCTTTATCTTGACATTGATTTTTGGGCGGAAATTCCTTGCACTTTGTTTCACAGGCTTCGAGCCTGGAATGACATCCAGACTATGCATAGTAATGGCCTGGTCTAACCCATGCATTTCATCATAGTCCCATGCGAAGATGTCTTTGTACTCCTTCAGCAGATCGAGCAATTCTTGTTCCTCGGTGCTACTAAGTGTAGGGTTTTGATTCATGGATCGCGCAAACGGAAGCATAATCAAACAATAGCCATGCAAAACCCTCCAAGGATCACAAGTCTAGATGCATAACGATAGTGAAGGTAAGAAATCATAAACACACCTTTGGGTTCTCCTTGATGACTTCAAACGCGAATAGTGTCACGTTATCTATAGTTGATCCACGCCTAGAGTTGCTCCTAGATCTCCAATCTCCTTGGTGCTAGCCCGGAATGAGAGGAGGGTGAAGGAATCACGCAAAACGAGGCAAAAAGAAGGGCTCGGCCTCCTTTTTGGCGTCGGGGACGAGGGGGGCGGCGGCAAGGGGGCGGCGTCCTCCTTGTTGCTTTCTCTCTCTCTCCTTTGTTCTCTCCCACTCTTGTTATGTTCTCTTTAGAGCATAAGTTATGAGGAAGGAAGGAAGGAGGGTCCTTTATATAGTCCAACAACTCTTTGTTAACTACCTAAAGGACTTATTCTAGTCCAACTAGAATTCAATTTAGTCCCTTCCTTGCAAATTAGTCCCTACTAAGTTTGCAAGGGTTTGCAAAGTGATCCTTCTAATTAATTAATCCAATTAATTAATTCCCAAATCTAGTACAACTCTATATAGCGTGTGACCCCATAGGTTCTATCTAGTTGGTAGCAACTATTTGCTAATATGGAGCGGTTTCTAGCAAAACATCCATTCTAGCCAACTAATAGAATAGTCATCTAGACAACCTTGTACAAGTAATTGTCTCATCCCTTTGCCTCCATATCCGGATTGGACACGAGACATACAAGTCACACTCGTATATCCAATCCCTAGTTTCTCGATCCATGGAATAGTCTTATTCGTGCAAATAACATCAATATCCCATATATTGATTTATTTGAGTCTGGCCAGACATTCTATAAGCACTATCCTTCGAGTGGCCTTGGATATTTGCTCCCGTTATGTGGGAGGGGCAAATCCTCTCTACGTCCACTACGATCTCTAAGCTTGCTTCTCATTGTATCCAGTACACGCCTTTATAACTACCCAGTTACGGTGTAGCGTTTAACGCTACCAAAATCACAATGATCCACAACTAGAATATCTAGTGACTTCAAGTCTAAGGATGACAATACCATTGTACCCGAGAAGCACTTGTGACTCAACATAACGTGTATGTAGCCTTCTCGGTGATGGGTCAATCCAGTGCAACATTCCGTAATGCACACCTATGTGTTGGATCGTGATATCTCCATATCAATCCAACCCCATACTAGTCTATAAATGATTGTCCCATTTAATCATTATACTTGACTAGGGATATTTAAGATAAACAACACGATTGTAAATCTAAGGACTTCATTATATTAAATATCCAATAAATAATAAATGAATTTTCTAGCCAAATACAAATTCATACTAAACTAGATTGCCTCTAGGGCATCTATTCCAACAGTCTCCCACTTGCACTAGAGCCAATCTGGCGCATCTCGTATGCCCATACTCCTAGTGTGCCCTTCATGCTTCCACTGCGTGAGAGGCTTCGTAAGCGGGTCTGACAGATTATCATCTGTAGGAATCTTGCATATCCAAACGTCTCCTCTATCGATAATTTCTCGAATCAGATGAAACTTCCTGAGCACATGCTTGGACTTCTGGTGCGATCTTGGTTCCTTCGATTGCGCGATCGCCCCAGTGTTGTCACAGAACAACTCCACTGGATCCGCAATGCTAGGGACCACACCAAGTTCAGAAACAAAATTTCTGATCCAAACAGCCTCCTTTGCTGCGCCATTTGCAGCAATGTACTCAGCCTCTGTTGTAGAATTAGCTACCGTCTCTTGCTTGGAACTCTTCCAGCTCACCGCTGCTCCATTCAGGCAAAACACATATCCCGACTGTGATCTAAAGTCATCTCTGTTGGTTTGGAAGCTTGCATCAGTGTAACCCCTTACACGCAACTCTTCCTCACCGCCAAACATCAAGAAAGCATCCTTAGTTCTTCTCAAGTACTTTAGGATGTTCTTGACAGCAATCCAGTGACTCTCACCCGGATTGGATTGGTATCTGCTTGTCATACTCAAGGCATATGACACATCTGGTCTAGTACATAACATGGCGTACGTGATAGATCCTATGGCCGAGGCATAGGGAATCCTACTCTTGCGTTCCTTCTCAATCTCATTGGAAGGACAACCACTCTTCGAAAGAGTGATTCCATGTGACATGGGCAAGAATCCCTTCTTGGAGTCTTGCATGTTGAACCGTTTCAACACCTTGTCAATATATGTACTTTGACTTAGGCCTAGCAACCTCTTAGATCTATCTCTATAGATCTTTATACCGAGTATATAGGCTGCTTCCCCTATGTCTTTCATTGAGAAACACTTTCCTAGCCAATCTTTCACAGATTGCAGCATGGGAATGTCGTTTCCAATGAGTAGTATGTCATCCACATACAAGACCAGAAAAGCTACAGAGCTCCCACTAACCTTCTTGTAAACACAAGACTCATCTTCGTTTCTGATGAAGCCAAACTCTTTGACCACTTCATCAAAACGTCGATTCCAACTCCTAGAAGCTTGCTTCAATCCATAAATGGATCGTTGCAGTTTACAGACTTTGTTGGCTTGCTTTGGATCCTCAAAACCCTCCGGCTGTATCATATACACGTCCTCGAGGGGATTCCCATAAAGGAATGCTGTTTTGACATCCATCTGCCAAAATCTCATAGTCGTAGTATGCTGCAATTGCAAGTAGGATTCGGATGGATTTGGTCATAGCGACTGGTGAAAAGGTTTCATCATAGTCAATACCATGAATCTGTCTGAATCCTTTAGCCACCAATCGGCCCTTATAGGTAATCACATTACCATCCATGTCGATCTTCTTCTTGAAGACCCACTTGCACCCTATGGGCCGCGCCCCATCAGGTGGTTCCACCAAAGTCCATACTTTGTTGGTATACATGGATTCCATCTCGGATCTCATGGCTTCAAGCCACTTCTGCGAGTCTGGGCCATTCATGGCCTCCTCATAGGTAGTAGGCTCATCATCTATGAGCATCGTGTCACCAGAATCAGTTACGAGAAGTCCGTACCTCTCGGGTTCCTGGCGCACTCTACTAGATCTACGAAGCTCTTGTGTTACCTGAACAGGTGGCTCCACAACTGCTTGTGATTCCTGTTCATGTTCCATAATCGGTTCAGTGATTTGTGGTTCTTGAACTTCTTCAAGTTCTACATTCCTCCCACTTGCTTCTTTAGAGACAAACTCTCTTTCTAGAAACACGCCGGTCCGAGCAACAAACACTTTGTTCTCGGTTGGATTGTAGAAGTAGTATCCCTTAGTTTCCTTAGGGTACCCCACAAATTTACACTTATCCGATTTAGGCCCCAGCTTGTCTGATTGTAAACGTTTTACATAGACATCGCAGCCTCAAATCCTCATGAACGACAGTGTGGGACGCCTCCCACTCCACATCTCATATGGTGTTTTCATGACTGATTTAGATGGAACACGGTTAATGGTGAAAGCTGCACTTAATAGAGCGTAGCCCCAAAATGATAATGGAAGATCGGTTTGACACATCATAGACCGAACCATATCCAATAGGGTTCGATTCCTCCTCTCGGACACGCCATTCCATTGTGGCGTTCCGGGTGGAGTGAGTTGGGACACGATCCCACACTCTCTAAGATAGTCGTCAAACTCTTGGCTCAAGTATTCTCCTCCACGATCCGATCGTAGAGCCTTGATACTTTTGCCAAGTTGCTTCTCTACTTCATTCTTGAATTCTTTGAACACTTCAAAGGATTCGGATTTTGCCCTCATAAGGTACACAAATCCATATCTACTGTAATCATCAGTAAACGTAATGAAGTAGACATAACCACCCCTGGCAGGCGTGGCAAATGGCCCACACACATCGGTATGTATGAGCGCCAATTGCTCACTAGTCCTCTCACCTTTCTTATTGAAAGGGGACTTTGTCATTTTTCCCAATAAACAAGCCTCACATGTCTCATATGATTCAAAATCAAATGAGTCTAGTAATCCATCCTTATGGAGTCTAGATACACGTTTCTCATTTATTTGGCCTAAACGACAATGCCATAAATAAGCAGGATTTAAATCATTTATTTTAATCCGCTTGGTATTAATGTTGTAGACAGGATTGCTTAGATCAAGGACATAAAGTCCATTAAATAATTGCGCACTAAAATAGTGAATATTATTCAAATAAAAGGAACAACAATTGTTCTTTATTGAAATAATAAAACCTTCCTTGTCCAAACAAGAAATAGAAATAATGTTTCTGCTCATAGCAGGCACAAAATAGCAATTATTTAATTCTAAAACTAATCCTCAAGGCAGAGATAGCTCGCACACGCCTATGGCCAACGCAGCAACCTTTGCTCCATTCCCAACGCGTAGATCTACCTCCCCTTTAGCCAATCTTTTACTTCTCTTTAGATCCTGCATATTTCGACAAATATGAGATCCACATCCAGTATCTAATACCCATGATGTAGAGACAGTTAAATTGACATCTACAACAAAAATACCTGGTGGTGGTGGAATCACTATTCCAAGCCTCTTGTCCTCCAGATATTTTGGGCAGTTCCTCCTCCAGTGTCCAGGTTGACTACAGTAGTGACATTCACCCTTAGTCACGACCTTGGCAATGCCACCAACAGGCTTAAGGGCTTGTTCCTTGGACTTGACAACTGACTTGCCTTTGCCCTTGGAGGAAGAGGCAAACCTTTTGCCCTTTCCTTTATGCACCATCATAATGGCCTTGCCCTTACCCTTGTTGATGCTCTGTTCAGCCGTCCTCAACATGTTGAGCAAATCTGGCAGTGGTTTAACGATCTCGTTCATGTTATAGTTCATAATGAACTGTCCATAACTCTCGGGCAACGATTGCAACACGAGATCGGTTGCCAACTCTTGGCCGACCGGGAACCCAAGCCGGGCGAGATTCTCCAAGTACCCGATCATTCGGAGTACATGGGGTCCCACCGGGTTCCCTTCTGCCAGATGACATTTGAACAGTGCCTTTGAGACCTCATACCTCTCTACCCTCGCCTGCTCTTGGAAGAGCTGCTTTAGATGTTCGATCATATCGACAGCATTCATGTTCTCATGTTGCTTCTGAAGCTCAGAGGTCATGGTGCAAAGCATTAGGCAGGCCGCATCATTAGCGTCATCAACACGCTTTTGATACGCCTTTAAGGCAGCAGGTGTCTGGTTCTCTGGACCTTCTGGAACTTGCTCCTCTATTGCGTACAGTTTCTTCTCTTGCTTGAGAACAATTCTCAAGTTTCTGTACCAATCAAGAAAGTTGGTTCCAGAGAGCTTGTCCTTCTCAAGGACAGATCGTAGGGAATGTTGTGAACTCGATGAGTTGTTTGCCATTTGGAATTCTACAAAGGGAAAATACGCAAGTTTTAGTATTTGTGAATTTTTGACTATATTTAATAATGGCTAGTTTATTAAATATAGCTCCCACTATTTTTCTACGGATTAATAACCCTCAAGATATTAATGCGGAAAATATCATTATATTTTCTAGTGGGCCAAGATCCATCTTTTTCATCTCCTTATGAGCTTGCTTTGGCAAGTCACCCATAATTCGACTACTTCTTAGGTAGGAACAATTCCAATTGCATCCCATATGCAACTCTTGGTTCAATCGGGCAAATAACTCCTTATTTATCCATCCATATGGATAATCCCAATTGATTGCCTCTAGGTTTCTTAATCAAATTAATAGCCTAGTTGTGTTCAACCTCTTATCTAAACAATTGCACATTGTTACGTGCCATCGCATTCCATCATTATGAACCAAGTCGCCATGCTTTGGCACACACGAACTTGATAAATAATGATGATAATGAGTGTTTAAATAACGAGAAGGCAAAAACACAATATTTAAAATTTGAGGGATTTTTCAATTTTAATTATTTTGTTGATCAATATCAACTAATCTATCTATTTGAGTTTGGGCACAACTTCAAATAATAGATCCGGGTTGTCTAATTATCTTATTATCCTAATTGCATGCATCATCCATACACCAACCACACAAATAATAAGACAATAAATAAACAACCACAAAACAGAAATTAAACGTGATGTGGATATGGCCTTTTCTAGACTAAGATAATTTCAAGCCAATGGAATTATCTATGAACCCTAAGCAAACACATCTCCATGCGTCTTGATCTTTTGGTCCATCCTTCATAGTCATGCTCCATGCTCCATGCTCCATGCTCCATATTTTGTGGCTTCTTTGGCTTTGGGCTTCTTTTCTTCAATCTTGGCTAACAATCTACTTTATCTAGCACTAGCTAATATCTATACTAAATAAAATAAATCTCACAAGTTGAGAAAAAAATGGCACGCAGGCCATAAAACCCTAATTAATTATTACAATTAATTGATCAGCTCGCAGGCCGTAAACCAAACCACAAAATTAAACATCCACATCAAACCACATCCTAAGGCCATATCCAATCACCATGCGATTTGCACATAAACAGTTAAAATCCAATTTTAACGCGCTTGGTCAATTTTAATTGATTTTAGGATTTCTAGGGTTAAAACGGTCCATGGGCCCAACAATCCAATTGCCCGGGCCCAAACAAAGTGAACCACAAGGCCCTAGGGCCGGCCTGGCCCAAAACCCGCATGCTAGGCCCGCGGGTTAGGGCCGCCCGGCCCCTTAGGGCGCCAATCTTGGGCGGCAAGCAAGGGGGCGGTCCCCTAGGGGGCCGAACCTCCTTGTGGAGGTTGTTTCCAAAACAACCTCCTTGCTTGGAGCCCAAGTTTGGTTGTTTCCTTGTTTTGGGAGAACTCCTTCTTCCCCAAGGATGCCCAAACCCTAGATCTAAGATCCTAAAATTTCTCAAACTCACCAATTCATGCGTCCAATGCAATAATTGGGTCTTGTTGTGATTAATTCTTTGACAAATTGCATCCAATGCTTGATTTGTCTTGTTTAACGCGATAAACAACAAATTAAGGTGTAAAACAACAAGAATGTAACACATAAACTACGTTTATGCTCTATGACCTGTGGCTCTGATACCACTGTAGGGTTTTGATTCATGGATCGCGCAAACGGAAGCATAATCAAACAATAGCCATGCAAAACCCTCCAAGGATCACAAGTCTAGATGCATAACGATAGTGAAGGTAAGAAATCATAAACACACCTTTGGGTTCTCCTTGATGACTTCAAACGCGAATAGTGTCACATTCTCTATAGTTGATCCACGCCTAGAGTTGCTCCTAGATCTCCAATCTCCTTGGTGCTAGCCCGGAATGAGAGGAGGGTGAAGGAATCACGCAAAACGAGGCAAAAAGAAGGGCTCGGCCTCCTTTTTGGCGTCGGGGACGAGGGGGGCGGCGGCAAGGGGGCGGCGTCCTCCTTGTTGCTTGCTCTCTCTCTCCTTTGTTCTCTCCCACTCTTGTTATGTACTCTTTAGAGCATAAGTTATGAGGAAGGAAGGAAGGAGGGTCCTTTATATAGTCCAACAACTCTTTGTTAACTACCTAAAGGACTTATTCTAGTCCAACTAGAATTCAATTTAGTCCCTTCCTTGCAAATTAGTCCCTACTAAGTTTGCAAGGGTTTGCAAAGTGATCCTTCTAATTAATTAATCCAATTAATTAATTCCCAAATCTAGTACAACTCTATATAGCGTGTGACCCCATAGGTTCTATCTAGTTGGTAGCAACTATTTGCTAATATGGAGCGGTTTCTAGCAAAACATCCATTCTAGCCAACTAATAGAATAGTCATCTAGACAACCTTGTACAAGTAATTGTCTCATCCCTTTGCCTCCATATCCGGATTGGAAACGAGACATACAAGTCACACTCGTATATCCAATCCCTAGTTTCTCAATCCATGGAATAGTCTTATTCGTGCAAATAACATCAATATCCCATATATTGATTTATTTGAGTCTGGCCAGACATTCTATAAGCACTATCCTTCGAGTGGCCTTGGATATTTGCTCCCGTTATGTGGGAGGGGCAAATCCTCTCTACGTCCACTACGATCTCTAAGCTTGCTTCTCATTGTATCCAGTACACGCCTTTATAACTACCCAGTTACGGTGTAGCGTTTAACGCTACCAAAATCACAATGATCCACAACTAGAATATCTAGTGACTTCAAGTCTAAGGATGACAATACCATTGTACCCGAGAAGCACTTGTGACTCAACATAACGTGTATGTAGCCTTCTCGGTGATGGGTCAATCCAGTGCAACATTCCGTAATGCACACCTATGTGTTGGATCGTGATATCTCCATATCAATCCAACCCCATACTAGTCTATAAATGATTGTCCCATTTAATCATTATACTTGACTAGGGATATTTAAGATAAACAACACGATTGTAAATCTAAGGACTTCATTATATTAAATATCCAATAAATAATAAATGAATTTTCTAGCCAAATACAAATTCATACTAAACTAGATTGCCTCTAGGGCATCTATTCCAACACTAAGGTATGCTCTTAAGAAGACTGGCCTCTTCTTGTCTTCCATGGGGCAGGGGAACACCTCCTTTAATTCTTGCTTCTGAGGTTTCGGGCGATCCTCCATACACTCAGGAGCCTCCCTCAGTTCTTCCACCAGTGTCCCCTCTTTATCTTTGCTGAAGCCCTCTATCAACTCACAAATTTTCCCGGGGACATATCCGATGGGACGGGTCGAAGATGACCCCCCGCGCCTTCAGATGCGGTAGCACTTCTTCCAGATTAAAAGTTTCCGACTTTATTGCCCTCGCTGTTATGCTCTACAACCCTCTTCAGGGTGTAAACATTCTTCTTGTTGTAAGTCACCTTGGTAGCGGCTTCCCGTATGGGCTTCTTCCCCTTTTTCTCTTCTCGCAGCACCATCACCCCAGCCAGTGTTTAGTCCCTTATATCCTCCCATTTGGGTAAGGGGGTTGGTCGAAACAGAGCCGGAGCAGCTTCGTCTGCCATTTCTGTGAACCAGACGGCTTCAGGAAAATGCACCTCCTCCAGATTAAATGGGTTTACCGAGGCGGGTATGGTGATGACCCTTTCTTTCCAAATTGCCTTCATGGCTTGATGGGTTTTGGAAGGCACCGCTTCGAAGCGATGGATCTGTGCCCGTCCGATAATCATGTGATAGGTGGTCGTGGCATCAATAAGATGAAATTTGGCAGAACACTTGATCTGCCCTATCTGAACTACCAGGCGAATCCACCCTACCGTCTGTAGATAGTGCTTTCTGAGCTGACAGATCTTGGCCACGTGGCAATCATCTAGCCCACCATATTGTGCTCCACACACACTGGATCACCAGCCTCGCTGATCCATGTGGGGGCTGCGAGACAGGGCCCTCGCATACCACTGCACAATACTTGTAGGGACTTAGTGGTTTGGAGGCTAGAGTAAGTCTTGTCGCGTGCGAGCCAAGCCCGCGCGCGACCTTTAGTAACTGCTTTTGAGATATTTATGGCACGAGCACCATAAACCCGGTCAATCCGGTCAACCCCATAACGGTTCCGGTATTCGCGCATAACGTGCTGTAACGGTCCCTATATAAGCGGACGAACGTGCCGTTGCGGTTAAGCTAATTAAGCCGCCATTGATGGGCGCATTAACCACACTGCAACGGTCACATTCTCCGTTATATATAGGACGTTAACCTTTCCATACAAAGGAGAACACACCAGACATACGCGGAAGCTCTGCCAAACCCCTGTCTCTCTCTTAGACATTACTACTGCCTTGCTCTCTCCCTACACACAACCCAACTCTTCCCGTGCCATTTCCGATCCCCTACTTACGGTGTACACAGAGTGCTCCCCGCCGGATTCTCTTGTGCACATTTTGGTGAACCCGACGTGAACTTACCATCTTAAGCAACCATGTCTCAGGAGGATGATGTCAGCAACAGATCGCCTTCCACGGAGGCCGCCTCAGCAGAGGAGATTCGCCGTACTCCTACAGCCCCCGTTGAAGCTCCGACGCTAGAAGCCTTGGACGCCACCATCCAAAGTCAGGCGAAGGCTCTCAAAGCTCAATCTGCGCAGCTAGAACGGATCATGGCTGTCTTGGGGACTCTTGCTCCAAACCCTGCACCAGCCACCGCCGTCTCTCAGGGAGGAGGAGTATCCACCACTCAAGGATTGGGAGTGTCGACCACGCCACCCAACCCCAATCTGCAAACTCCACCGACGACTACGCAACTACCCTCAATACAGGGGTCAACAGCTCAAATGTTGCCTCTCACTGCTCATACTCCTCAGCGTCCGGTTTTGGTACCTAATTCGGCATCACAGTATCCCTTGCCTCCCCCAACGGCAATCAGGGGTAACGTGAATTCGCAATACATCCCTAGCCCTCCTGCGGCGTATGTGTCGCCTCCACCTGCGACAACCCCTCCTCCCGCTGCCGAGGGAAGTACTCCGGAGTGTATGACGTCGCTGCAACAGCGCATAGACACCATTCTGGCTCACCAATCGTCGCAGATACCATCATTCCAAAGCTCGAAAACGATCCACCTATCCCACGAGATATCTATCTCATGCCTAACCCTGCTGGGTACAAGGCTCCTAAATTGGACAAGTTCGAGGACGTCAATGGGAACGCTCATGAGCATGTCATGCGTTTCATCGATGTGATGGGTCCGTATGGAGCTGATCCCAAACTGCTGATGCGCGAGTTCCCGAAATCCCTGGGGAACGTGGCTTACAAGTGGTATAGGACATTGGAAGCCGGATCCGTGAAGACTTGGGACGATATGGTACAGAAGTTCTACACCAAGTTCTTCCAGATGGAGGAAAAGGTGACGATGATTCATCTCTCGCGGATGTATCAGAAGCGTGAGGAGGACGGAATAACCTTCATCAAGAAGTTCAGGGCCAAGTCCTTGGAATGCAAAGATGTGATACTTGAAAGCAGACTCGTAAAGATATGCTTGCAGTGCATGCGAGACGAGTACAAAGGTATGCTCATTAACTTGCAAACGCGTACGTTTTCAAAACTAATCGAATGCACGAAGAACATCGAGCCTATAGTGGAGAGGCAGAAAAAGAGGAACGCCCCTGAGGACCCTCGGGTGGTACTACTTTCAAGATCGGGAGATTCAGCTACAAGAGGGGACGCGAGGCCGAAGTGAATGTGGTCTCACCCCAAAAGCAGGCGAAGATTGTGAACTTTGATGCACCACCTCTGCCATGTTCGGTGGAAGAGGCAAGCGACCTTTGCAGGCAATGGCGTAAGGATGGTGTCCTACCGCCGCTCGAGAAGGCACCCTCCAGGGAGATGGTGAGGGACCCGAAGTGGTGTGAATATCATGGAAAGGTCATGCATCCCACGACGGACTGCAAGAAGCTTAGAATTGTGTTTAGCCAAAAAATGACGAATGGTGAATTGATTGTCAGCGATCAAAGGAAGGATGTGCGCAACAATCCACTCCCTGCCCATGCGGAGCAAGAATCAAAAGGCAAGGAAGTCGCTATGATCTCGATTGTGGATCTTGAAGAGGTCGCAGAAGATGGTCTACCCATCATTGCCGAGATCTAGGATGAGGATTACAGCATTTACACGGAGGACGAATGCGCCGACCGGATGAAGGGGTCGCACGGGTTCAACAGGTTCTTCGACGAGATGAATTTCTCATAAAAATGCCGGAAGGAAATGACAAAAGCGATCTTAAGGATAGCAGAAGACTACGAGGAGGATCTCGTAGTCTCCAATGGGAAAGTTGTTAGGGCGCCTCGCCCTACAGAGAAGGTCATCACCTTTTCCGCAAGCGACAAGAGGACAGATGCGAGCCACCAGAGGCCTCTGTATGTGACGACTATCATCAATGGCGTTGAGTTTAAGAGAGCGTTCGTTGACGGAGGAGCAGCAGTCAACGTTGTTTCACTCCATACATTGAAGCTAGCGGGAATCCCAGATAACAAGATTGTCAAGCGTCCATCCCCGCTGATGGGATTCGGAAGCGACTCCAGAATGACGATAGGATAGATCCGCCTGAGAATTCAGATCGGCAAGATCAAGTGCTCAGCGAAATTCTATGTCATATATGCGAACACTACGTATCACATGATCATAGGTCGAGCCTGGATTCATCTCTTTGATGCTGTCCCTTCAACAGCTCACCAAGTAATGAAAGCCATTTGGAATGACAGAATAGTGGAAATACCAGCTTCGACAAATCCGTTCAACATGGATGAAGCACATCTCAGTGAGGCGGTGTGGTTCACCGAGATGGCAGATGAGCAAACACCAGGACCATTCAACCCCACTCCATGGACCCGATGGGAGGATATCAAAGATCAGTCGCCTGCGGGAGTGATGGTGACAAGAGAGGATGCTAAAGAAAAGCCGCCTGCGCAAGAGGAGGCGTTGCGCATTGCTTATCAGCGAAAGAGTGTATACACTCTGAAAAGAATAGCAAAACATGACCCTGAAGGTAAAGAGATAGAAAGTTTCTATGCCAACATGAAGAAATGTTATCACATATGAAGGTGCCCGGGGGTGTCCCCACGCGGGCATGGGGATATCCCTGGGCAAATCAACCAAATTGAGCAGGTTTCGGAGACAGAAAAACCAAAGCCAAGCACTCTAGAAGAGAAACTCAAAGAAGCGCCCGAATGCATGGAAGACAAACCCAGACCACAAAAGCAGGAGCTGAAGGAGGTATTCCTAAGCCCCAGCGAAGAAAAGAAGAGGCCGGTCTTTCTAAGTGCGGACCTCACAAACGAAGAGGAGGAAAGATTGCTACGGCTCTTGACCGAGTACAAGGATGTATTCGCATGGGAGTACGACGAAATGCCGGGCCTTGACACGAGCATCACCATGCACCGGTTGGATGTGATTCCGGGTCCAAGCCAGTAAAGCAGAGCACAAGAAGCTTTAGGCCTGAGCTCAACGTGAAGATAAAGCAGGAGATTTTCAAACTCTTGGATGCCAAATTCATAGAGACAAATCACCATCCCACATGGCTGGCCAACATCGTGCCAGTGGTAAAGAAGAATGGGCAGCTCCGTATTTGCGCGGACTTCCGGGATCTCAATCGTTTCTTCCCTAAGGATGATTTTCCGCTCCCCAACAATGATTTACTTATCGATTCGACAGCGGGTCACCGCATGTTCAGCTTCATGGACGGCTTTAGTTTGTACAATCAGATCAAGATGGTCCAAGAAGATGCACGGAAAACTGCATTCATCACCCCGGTGGGAGTGTTCAACTATACGGTGATGCCTTTTGGCCTAAAAAACGCAGGTGCGAACTATCAGCGGGCCATGATGGCTCTGTTCCACGACATGATGCACAAAGAAGTGGAGTTCTATGTGGATGACCTAGTTGTCAAATCCAAGCAAGAGGCAGACCATCTAGCGGATTTACGAAAGGTGTTCAACAGATGCAGACGCTTTCAATTGAAGATGAATCCTATGAAGTGCGCATTTGGGGTAACATCAGGGAAATTCTTGGGATGCGTGGTACATCGCCAAGGAATCGAACCCGACCCTGCGAAAGTATCAGCCATCACTGGCATGACTCCGCCGCACAACCAGAGTGCCTTGAAAACCTTCTTGGGAAAGCTATCCTATCTGCGAAGATTCATCCCAGCGATCGCTGAAATCACTTTCTGTTCCAGTGATCTTCTCAAGAAAGATGCTGTATACAACTGGACCGCGGAGCACGAAGCTGCGTTCGGAAAATTAAAGGAGCTGCTGACATCTTTAAAAGCAATGATCGCACCTCAGCTCGGATCACCACTCTTGTTGTATCTGACGTCAACAAGGAGGTCTATAGGGGCTCTCCTCGCTCAGGAGTATGAGGGTCAGGAAAGGTCCATCTACTACATCTCCCGCATCGTGCAGCCGGCAGAGTCAAGGTACACGGACATCGAACGTCATTGCCTTGCTTTATTCTTCGTAATAGAGAAGTTGAGACACTATTTTGCTTCGCAAAAAGTAGTGGTGGTCACAAAGAACGATCCCATACGATATCTGCTGACCCACACCACTCCTGGAGGAAGATTGGCAAAGTGGTATATGACCATTTCGCAATTTGACATCACATGCGTTCGGCCGCGGGCGATCAAATCGCAGGCGGTAGCGGATTTGCTGGCGCAGTTCCTTGATAACAGTCACGAGCCCGTGATCGAAGAAGAATTGGAGGGACCTGAAATCTACGCAGTCGAGTTGCCTTACTGGACGCTTCATTTCGATGGCTCGTCCACAAGGAAAGGTGGAGACATTGGGATAGTCTTGACCAAACCAGATGGGGAAGTCATACAGATGTCCGCAAAGCTTGACTTTGCAGTAACCAAGAATGAAGCAGAGTATGAAGCTCTCATCGCGGGGCTCCGCAGCAAAGGCCTTGGAAGTAAGCAACTTGACAGTTATGGGGGACTCCAAGCTAATCGTCAAACAAGCCTCGGGCGAGTATGGTTTGAAGGAAATAAACTTATTGCCCTACAGGACCCTGGTGCAGAGATTGGTGCAACAATTCCGCGATGTTAGATACGAGCACAAACCTCGAGCGGACAACAGGCATGCTGATGCTTTAGCTACCTTGGGATCCAAGGTCAGTGCGGACAAATGTCCCGCGAGGATCCTCATTGAAGTACGAACGTCCTCGGTGCTGACAGAAAACGCGTGCGACAATGAATGCATGGACGATGCGGACTGGAGCAAGTCAATCTTATGCGCCATTGCGAAAGGCACGAGCAGCGAGAAGTGGGCATCCACAAAGGGCTATTGCGTACATGACAACACCCTTTATTACAAGGGCCCTGGCGGAATACTCACGCGATGCGTCTCCGAGCAAGAGGGACAACTGCTATTGGAAAAGATTCACCGGCATGCTTGCGGGGAAAGTGAGGTGTCAATCTATCGGAAAGCTCAGAGACATGGCATTCAGTGCCCGGACATGTCAACGGCCGCAACATTGATTCAAGGAAAGTGCGAGAGTTGCGCACTAATCAAAGACTCTTTACTCATTGCTCTAACCGACGATGATGCGGATTGGAGGAAACCCCTCTTCGATTTTCTTACCCAGGGTACTGCACCCTAGTCGAGAAAAGAAGCCGAGAAACTAAAGAGGAAAGCATCCCGATATGTGGTGCAAGAAAATTTGCCTTGGCGAAGGGGCCATGAAGGCAACCTGCTGCGATGCCTTGACAGCACAGAAGCACAAGAAGTGATGGACCTTTCTCATCAGGTGGAACACCAGGGGGGTGCGAAATTATGCAGACAACTCCTTCAATTGGATATTTCTGGCCCACTATGGAGGCTGATTGCCGCACCAAAGTAAGACGCTGCCAGGAGTGTCAATTCAAGGGTAATCTAGTGCACGCCCCTTCCGTAGATCTACATGCATTGGGAACACCATGGCCGTTTCACACATGGGCTCTGGATTTCATCGGTCCCATTCGACCGACCTCACACGTGAATCACTTCATTCTCACCGTGACCGAATTGTTCACCAAGTGGGTAGAAGCGATACCACTGAAGACAGCAAATGCGTTAGCTGTGGTCCATTTCATCCAAGAAAGTATCATATGCAGGTTTGGAATTCCCAACACCATCCTTTCGGATAATGGCACTCCTTTTGTCAATCGCTAGGTGGCCGCAAAGCTAGCAGAATACAACATCAGGCAGATATGCTCCACTCCATACTATCCGAAAGGGAATGGGCAAGCAGAAGCAACCAACAAAACGCTGTTGAGGATTTTGAGCAAGATGGTCGCAGATGACCACAAGAAGTGGGCTGATTCTGTAAGCATAGCCCTGTGGGCTTATCGGACTTCTCCAAGGACACCCACAGGGGTCTCACTGTTCCTTTTGTGCTACGGAGCTGAGGCTGTGGTACCAGCGGAAGTGAAGGTTAACTCCGCAAGGTTGGCTTTTCACGCGTTATATGACAACCAACGCGATCATGACTTAGTACTGTTAGAAGAAAAGCGGGAGCAAGCCAAAAGGACTAACAAACGTTACCAAGAAAGGATCGCTTGCGCATACAACAAAACAGTCCAACGTTGAGATTTCGCAGTTGGAGATTTGGTCTTACGCGCATCTGATCATTGCATGCGAGAGGCAGCTCATCCAAAATTCGCAGGCAATTGGGAAGGACCCTTTGAAGTCACGGAAGTCTTTGACAGTGGCTACTGTAGCATACGAAGGTTACATGGAACGACCTCAACCCCAAGCTCAGTCAACATGCGCTGGATCAAGAAGTACTACCCTTAACTTCTCTTGTTATACGCGTTATATTACAACGTTTGCTTTATGCTCCGTATTACCATGATTCACACATTTTCTCTCCCATATGAGAGAATTGTAATCTCATCTCTCCCATACGAGAGTTTTATAATAAAAGACTTCTCCCAAATGAGAAGAACTTTATGCTTCTAGATGTATTTATTGCTCTATTTAATTCATTATTACTGTTGGTAAAAGCCTATCCGATGCGATAGCAACACGTGCGAATACGATCTTAATTGATCTTTAAAGACTATCTGCCACGATAGCAGCCCATGCGAATACGATCTTAACTGATCTTTTAAGCCTATCTGCCACGATTGCAGCCCATGCAAATGCGATCTTAGCTGATCTTTTAAGCCTATCTGTCACGATAGCAGCCCATGCGAATACGATCTTAACTGATCTTTTAAGCCTATCTGCCACGATTGCAGCCCATGCAAATGCGATCTTAGCTGATCTTTTAAGCCTATCTGTCACGATAGCAGCCCATGCGAATACGATCTTAATTGATCTTTTAAGCCTATCTGCCACGATAGCAGCCCACGCGAATACGATCTTAACTGATCTCTTAAGCCTATCTGCCACGATAGCAGCCCATGCGAAAACGATCTTAACTGATCTTTTAAGCCTATCTGCCACGATAGCACCCCGTGCGAATACGATCTTCATTGATCTTTTAAGCCTATCTGCAACGATAGCAGCCTATGCAAACATGATCTTAATTGATCTTTAAAGCCTATCTGTCACGATAGCAGCACTATGCAAATGCGATCCTAGAATGATTCTTAAGTCTATCTTTCATGATAGCAACATCATGCAAAATGGTCTTAAGTGATCTACAAAAGCCTATCTGATAAGATAGCACTTTCACTTGAATCTAAAGCAAATCACAAGCCTATCTGCCTAGGTAGCAAAGCTGCGCAAATACGATCTCGAATGATCTAAAATTATATCTGCGAATCTATCCGGCAGATAGCAAATCATGAGCGACAATGCAAAGTGTTTATACAGCACTACAGAAGGCAAAATTTGTTAACACGCATGTGAAATCGTAATTTGTTGTAACAAGACAGCAAATCATACAAAGCGATTTATCATTATGAGTCAAAATGACTTACAATTTATCTGTCTAGATAACAGCTTACAAGCGAAAAAGCTCAGCTCAAGCCAACTATGCAGCCAACATGGCTTAGAATGCATCTAAATAGTAACTCACACACAGAAGTTACTCATCGGGGAAATCCCAACTGGAAAAGGATCAACCTAACGGTCCTAATAGAAGCTATGCGATACAAAGATCTGCGACCAAAGATCTGTAGCAAGTAGGGTGTTCTTGAGAGAAGAACAGCCCACAGCTCGCCATGCCTACAAGACCTATGCGACGCCATGAATGAGATCCCAGGATCTGACAAGGCCATTCTTTGGTCTTACACCCAAGAGACGTGCCTGAGGAACCACCTGTTCCGGTGTATGCAGCTGTGCAAAACAGGGGAGCAGTCATTCCTCTGGCAATGGGCTCCTTGTCCACGAGGACGAGCACTATGGCTCGCCACCCTGAGCTCACGAACATGGTAGCGAATGATCAACCTCCGGGCATGCTGGAGGAGAATCCCGCCGTTCATTACGATTCGGAAGCAAGGTCAGTACGGCGCTGCACCTCGGCGGCCGGAAACATGACCTGCAAACATAATAGACGAAGAAAATTCTTCGAACAAACGTGAGGTATTATCTGCATGTTCTTTATGATAGTTGTAAAGATCAATAAGCCTTATAAAGCAAATCTTGGAAACTATTTCTATAGCACAAAGCGCAAACTCAGGTTTCACAACTTGAAGCTGCCATGAATCAACGAAAAGCAAGCGTTGAAGCCAGCAGTCGTAAGGACTCACCGCAAACCACATTGTGGGTTAAAGAACCCAAATAGCAAAAGGCAGGGTTTATATAGACCTTGTGGAGACTCTTCGGTTGACAAGATGAGTCAGCAGAATTTGAAAAGAGGGTAAGGATCAATCACTTACGTCTTGAAAAGCGGTAACAATCAATTACCCTACTAAAGGCTACGACGATTCGGTTGCGTATCCTAATTAATGACGGATAGTCATGATACGGATGGACTTCCCAAGGAAGGCGTGCTTATCTAATGAGCAATTAGCGTGAAAATCAAGGCAGAGTATCAATTGCTGACGTCATAAATTGATATGCACAGAGATATTTGAGCAAATCCCGGAAAGGGCAAAGTGGGCAATTCATTTCTTTTTGAAAAAAGGGGGAGAAACCCTAGCAACATTACAGCAGTGTTTCAACTAACTACTTATTTGCTACTCTTTTAAAACAAGCCCTTGATCAAGGATTCGTTAGGAGTAAACTGGCGGCTCAGATTTTCTACTTGCTCCACTTCTTGTTTCAATTGCTCGCATTTGGCGTTCATTTCATGAAAGAGCTTCATAGCCTCTTCAACCTTTTGCCTTTCTTGCTCTACCTTCTGCTGTTCAGCTGCGAGGTTTTGGTGGCTGCGTTTCAAGGTCACGGCCGCGCGAATCAGGGTGACTCTTTTGACAAGAAACCCAAAGCCCAGCCTGCCTTGAACTTTGGCGAGAAGGTTCTTGCACATACCAAAAAGCAATTCCGCGCTTTGAGGAGAAATGGTCGCAGGTGTGGCCGCGGACAGCTGCTCTATCCAGATGGCTTCAGTCAGAAACAGCCTTCTATCAAAGTGGCCTATCTCCATAGACCTCACAAACGATTGGGGATAGGAGAGACGCATGCGAACTAGCCAGTCCACGTCGGCTTGTTTCAACCCTAAAGAAATATTAGAGTCAAGATTAGACGGACAAACTCGCAAGCAAAGAATGCAAGATGCGAACAGTAAACCACGACATACCGGTTCCTTCAAGGATCTGGCGCAGAGAAGGAATGCGCATCGCCGGGGCAGTTGAAGACTGTCCTCGCTCCATCGCCCTTTAATCAGCTGCGAGCTCTAACTCCTCGTAGTTGGGGGAAGAGTATAAGCTGCACCAGGTGCGATTGCTGCCCCGACCTGCGAACCCCAGAAGTTCCACGCAGGAAGAGGTGCTGCAGGCTCAGTCATCGCCGGAGGCATGGCGGCAGCAGAAGTTGCAGCTGGAGGAAGGGTACCTTCAGGTGCGATAGCATCGTCAGTATTCGTTCTTATTTCCTCAGCACCGGAATGGGCATCTTCCTCCATCAACACGGTGTCAGCTTCGGCATCATCAGAGAGTTCAATGATGTCTTTGAAGGGCTCTCCTGCATACTCAGCAACTGCGGCGTGCTTCTCAGTAAGAGAACTCGGCACCGGGACATAGGATGCAGAAGGTTGACTTCTTTGCTCCAACACAGCTTCATCGGCATTACCTGCGATACAAAATACGATGGTGTGAGGTAACTTGCATCGTACACTGTTTTATTATCTTTGATAAGCTAAGAGCGAGCACCTCCACGCGAAGGTGGGATCGCAGCGTCCTCGTCATATGCTAAGGACGTGGAACCTCGCCCTATTAATGTATCTTCGTTAAGCATGTCTTTAAGGTGACATGACCTGGGGCGCGGAGAAACCAGTCATGATTATGTTTGGGTTGTTAAGCCAAGTTCACACATGTTGCTCAAATAATTACCTGAAGGTTCACCGCACTTGCCTACTAGCCAACGGCGAATGTCAGCTTTTGACACACCGTGCTTTAGCGCACCGACAATTACATCTCGGTAAGTTTCTGCGAGATTAAAAATCTCACCTTCGTTACCGCCTCCGATTTCTTCGAAGTCTGCTTGGGCTTGCTCTAGAGCTGCTGCATCTTCTTCGGGAGCCGCATCCTCCTCTTCGCCTTGAGGAGCCACCTCTTCGGGAAGCGCATCTTCCTCATCAGTTGGACGCACTAAGTCGTCGACGTGTTGTTCTTCTAGGCTCCTCTGCTTCACGCGTTCGAGCTCCTCTTCCTCTCGTTTCCTTCTTCTTTCAGCAGCCCCCGCAGCTGTTCTCCTGGACTCGGCAAGAATGTCCTCGCTTATGTCTTCATCAGAAACACCAGAATGAGAGCCTCTCTTCTACTTCTTGGCCAAGAGGCCACCGATGGTCTCGTCATCATCATCATCTGCTAACGAAACAACTCGTTCACATAAGATTGCATAAGAGTTATGGTAATGAGAAGATAAGTAAGATTGAGATACCTCCCGAGTCTTCCACTTGTATCTCATCTCTTTCTCTGTCGCCGACATCTTCAATTCTTTCTTCTTCTTCGTCTCCTTCTCTTGTTTCTCTTCTCTCCTCTTCTTCCTCCTGGCCGAACGGAAAAAAGGTCTCAACTGCGAGCTCCTTTCGTGCTTTACTGGTCATGCGACCTTTACCTTTATCCCTGGCAGAAAGGGATCTCGCAGGAGGGGAAGCTGGAGCGCTTCTAGGGGAAGAAATTGTAATTCCTTTTTGCCTGGGCCTCTTCGCTCTTCGGGCAGCAGTCGCTGGAGGAGACGGATCATCCCTAGGGGGAGACAAGGCTGGAGTGTTGTCTATCAGCGAATAAGCAAAAGCATTCATGATCTCGCGAATCCTGGTCTCGACCGCGGGATCCATTCTCGATGCCAGCCGAAACGGCTGTCCTTGCCTTCTTGCTGTAACAATGGTGGTAACCAGCGATTTGGAATGCTCACCAGATGCAAACCTCCGCACATGGCACTGCAGCAGGAAACGTAGTATGAAGTTTTCAATATGTTGAAGAAAAGAAGCTTAGCGCATGCAAGAGAAATTGCTTACCTTAGCAAAAGTTTCGCTATATCTGATGACATGCGAATCGCCTTTTCTAACCGCAGCGATCTTTTCATCTAGAATGATTGAGGGACATAGATGGTTCTCGCGATCCAGCAATGAATAGCAACCATATTCAGAATCGTCCAGGCTACAATTGGGACGAAAAGGGAAAGAATTCCTCTTGATCACAGGAGCTCTACTTGGCTGAGGGACCGACTGCGTCTCGAACCTCGTCTGCTGGGCGTTCCAGTAGGCGATCCAGTTTCTGGAATAGTCGCCTTCACGGTTGCCTGGGGGTTGCTCAAAGGGAAGATTGCTCATGAAGATTGTTTTGCACTCCCTCGACAATAACCGCTTGTAGCAGCCTCTGATGATGGACTGCGGCTAGATTGAGGGTGCCAAAGCATCAAAGCCAAACTGGGGAGACACGCGAGTGGGATCAACATCCACGGTAATCCTCTCGTACCTAGGTGCGAGCTCACGTACATGCTCTGCAAGAGCTGGAAGGGAACCTCGCAGACACCAGCAAAAGAATTCGCGATAGCGCTCGTGGAAATGCTCCCCGCCCTCGAAAAGGAGCTCTTCTGATAAAGCAACAGCCTTGGAGGGATACAGTTTTGGGAACCATCGCACATTCTCAATGCGCATGGCGTAAGGTCTAGCTATAAACTCTTCCCGATTTTCGCATATCAGGCTCCAAACGCACTTGGGATAGTTAGTTCCAAACCACCTCGCAGCCCTGCCGCTGTTACGTTCCTCTTCCGTACCTGGGGGACACCATTTGTTGGGCTTAGAAGCGACTGGGGCATAAGAGGGCCATCGCTCGAAGACCCACATTGTCAAGAAAGCAATGTTAATGTACGTCAGTACGTCGAGGCGACCACGCGATTCCTTCATCGCCACAACCAGCTGATCCAACCTGTAGTACAGTGTGCCCAAGATTAAGGGTCCGAGTGCGACTTTTTGACCAAGGGCCAACTTCACAGCAAGAGGCAGAACGTGATAAAAGACTCCATCATGCGGGTGACCATCGATTAAGTACCTCGACAACCAGGCACAGAGGAACGCGCACAGGGTCAAGTGATAACCCTTGCCATTCACATAGTTCTTAGCCTTCGGGTTTCGACTCAGAAGCTTCTTGGTGATACTGCTGTTCGCATAGTCACGGAAAAAGTACTGGACCCACTTGTTCCAAGTATTCTTCGCAGATGTGTCAACCAACTGACAGTCAGGAAGTACTTCTGTAGGAGTCCACCGGGTGGAAATTTTCTTCACCTTTGATAAGCACTCCTCCATCTGCTTGTACAGAGCGATCTCCGCATCCGTTCTCAAGGGACTCAAAGGATCCACCTCGCCCACGGGAGACAGATCATACAGCATGTGCACATCTTCGAGCGTGGGAGCAGCCTCGAACTCAGCAAAATGGAACGTGTGAGTCGCAGGCGAGTAATGTGAAAGAAGGTTTAGAAGCATGGACTGATCCAGCTTCACGGCAGCACCCTTCATAGCACGAACTGCGAAGTATATTCCGGCATCGTTCAAAGTCACGGCATGATTGGTCAACACATGGTCGATCCATTCATCCATGAAATCCAATTTCTGAACAAATGCTTGAGTAGAAATCGCAGTGTATGGGAAGTACCCATTTTCGACTCCCAATCGAACCACATCTTCGGAATCGATCAATTCGAGCAACACCGAGTTAACTGGAGAGGTTAATGTTTTTAATGCTTCGCCGGAGACAGCGATGGGCAATTTCTTCGCCTTAACCCTGGCATGATAAAAGTCCTTGACGCCCAGATAGGGGGCTTTTCGCCATAAAGCCCGTGGAAATCAGGTATTTCTTCGACCTCCTTAATGGGTTTGGTTCCTTTTGTCTTTGCCATTCCTGCGGAAAAGCAAGAAAAAACGCGGGGGGGGGGGGGGGGAGAAATACACATACTTTAGTTCGAATTCAAGATTCAGCTTTAAGCATACAGGGGTTTACTGGAAGGAAGATGAACAGTCCAGTGGCAATTTTCAAAGCTAGAAGATTGGAATCGTTTACATTATCAGGGATTTCAGAAACCCTATCTTCAAGATCCTTATTATTTGGGGATTAGGTTGAAATTAGATTCAAAGATCGAGAACTTCTTCATAAGTTGCAGTGGATAACATGTTACGGGTTTGCAAGATTCAACGCAGTTCAAAGCATATATCAGTATATCAAACGCAATTGAACAAGGCCAACCTTGTTTTGGTAAAGCTTGCTTGGATGTGCACAATTGAAGAAGACGATTGACAAGAGAGAACTGGTGATTGATTATCTGAATCTGCTCTTGAAGGCTTCCGGGTATCATTCACTTTAAGAGAAAGAAGTGATGCTTTGCAAACAATGGAGCGTACAGAGTATTTATCCAAAAACAATGAAGGGTTGCGTCCTTTCAGTAGTCGAATCGCAACCGTCACCGTCGAATCGCGCAATCACAGGACAAGCTGACGTCATGCCTAAAACCCTGAAGGCCAGACGGCACGACTCTAGGGGTTTTAGGTAATAATGGCACGCATGGGGGCTGAACCTGCATTCATTTGAATTGGTGCGTGGCGGCGACGCGTACGTTGGTTCCTGCGCATGGAAGCCTATTCGGCTATGAGTCTTCACGCGCAGAAAGGGGGATAATGTAGATAGTGCTTTCTGAGCTAACAGATCTTGGCCACGTGGCAATCATCTAGCACACCATATTGTGTCCACACACACTGGATCACCAGCCGCGCTGATCCATGTGGGGGCTGCGAGACAGGGCCCTCGCATACCACTGCACGGGACTTGTAGGGACTTAGTGGTTTGGAGGCTAGAGTAAGTCTTGTCGCTTGCGAGCCAAGCCCGCGCGCGACCTGTAGTAACTGCTTTTGAGAGATTTATGGCACGAGCTCCATAAACCCGGTCAATCCGGTCAAACCCGGTCAACCCCATAACGGTTCCGGTATTCGCGCATAACGTGCTGTAACGGTCCCTATATACGCGGACGAACGTGCCGTTGCGGTTAAGCTAATTAAGCCTCCATTGATGGGCGCATTAACCACAATGCAACGGTCACATTCTCCGTTATATATAGGACGTTAACCTTTCCATACAAAGGAGAACACACCAGACATACGCGGAAGCTCTGCCAAACCCCTGTCTCTCTCTCCGACATTACTACTGCCTTACTCTCTCCCTACACACAACCCTACTCTTCCCGTGCCATTTCTGATCCCCTACTTACGGTGTACACAGAGTGCTCCCTGCCGGATTCTCTTGTGCACACCGTCATTCTGGAGTCACTCCCGAAGCCCATGAGGGGAGATGGTTTTTTGACGGTCTTGTTTTCGAGAATTCCGGCTAAATCCAGCGTACTAAGTGGGATCACATTTACCACGGCTCCACCGTCAACAAAAGCTCTCTTGAATTCCACATCATTGATCGCGGCCGTCACATATAACGGCCTCTGATGAATTGCGTCTGTCTTCTTGTCAGACTCATCGAATGTCATGACCAATCATTTGGTCGCGCGGCTCTAACAATTCTGCCATTCTTGGTTACCAATTCCTCAGCGTAGTCCTCTGCCACCCTTAAGATGGCCTTTACCATGTTGTGCCTGCAACGTCTTGAGAAATTCATATCGTCGAAGAATCTCTCAAACCAGTTGGAGCCCTTTATGCGTTCAGCGCGCGAATCCTCAGTTTCCACGACATAGTCTTCTTCCTCGCAGATTTCTGCAACCACTGGGGTCCCTGCATCTGTGACCTCTTCATGATCAATGATTGAAGTCATGACGACCTCCTTCCCCTTAGGCTCCTTTTGCGAATGGGATAGCGAGGGGTTGTTGCGCACATCTTTAGTTGGTTCATAAACGACCAACTGTCCTTCCTTGATCTTCCTGTCTACCAGCCATCTAAGCTTTTTGCACTCCCATGTCAGGTGCATGACTTGCCCATGAAATTCGCACCAGCTGGGGTCTGGCAGTTGTTCTCTTGTGGGTTTATGCTCTAGTGCTGGCGGAATCCCGTCTCTCCGCCAATTCTTGCAAAGCATGATTGAATCTTCAATCTAGCAGGGCAGTGATGGTGCCTCCCGGGGCGTAGGTAGTGGTTGCTTGTGAGGGGCTGCCACTGCATGCACATCAGCATCACGACTGCGTTTATATTTGAACATCCCTATCTTGAAACCAGAGCATGTTGGCGCGCGCTCGCTAGTATATTTCGTCCTCATCTTTTCTACAAGCGGCTCAATGTTCCTGGTGTATTCAATCAATTTTGAAAAAGTAGGCATGTTCAAATTGATGAACTATATTTGTATTTGTCACGCATGCCATGAAGGCATATTTCCACCAGTCAGGTTTCCAGCACATCTTCAACGCACTCCAAGGACCAGGCCCTAAACCTACTGATGAAGGCGACTCCTTCCTCATCATGCTTTTGATGCATGCGAGAGAGATGGATGGTGGTGACATTTTCTTCTACTTGAAAGAATTTGGTGTAGAACTTCTTCACCATGTCATCCCAGGACTTGATAGATCCTGCTTCGAGGGTTCTGTACCATTTGTACGCGATGGCTCCCAAAGACTTGGGGAATTCGCGCATCAGCAACCTGGTGTCCACATCATGCGGGCCCGTCAATTCGACGAACCTCATGACATGTTCGTGCACATTTCCTCCGGCCTCATCAAATTTGTCCCACTTAGGTGCTTTGTACCCATCGAGATTGGGCATCAAATATATGTCTCGCGGAATTGACGGTGCGTTGTCGACCTTCGGGATGACGGTATCCGCAAAACTCTGGTTTGCGATAATACTGTCTATATGCTGTTACAGAGCTGCGACATAGGCGAGTGTACTTACTCGAGGAGTTGAGGAAGCGACCGATGCGAACCCCAGGATATAAGGCATGTTTGGATCATAAGGAGGTGGAGGTAGGAGTTCATAACTTCCTGGAGTTCCATTCGCTCGTGGAGGCATTGCGAAGTAAGATTAAGGATTCCCAGTAGGTACCAGAAACGAGCCTGGTTGAAACCCCGGCGCCTGGGTCACGAGACCATTGGGCAGAGAAGTAGATGTGTGTATTGTAGAGACGGCGGTCACCCCTAGCGGAGGAAACTGAGCTGCTAGAGGTGGGGCTGAGTTCCCCTGAGCCGTGTTCAGAACGAGCCCTCCCAAGAGCGCCATGATCTGAGCTATTTGGGTGGACTGATCTTGCATGATCTTGGCCTGGCTCTGAATCATGGCCTGTAATGCTTCCAAAGAAGGTGAACTCCCAGCGGCTGTTTGAGTGCTGGTATTAGTATTGGTGTTGAGGGTCACCTCTCCCTGAATTTCGTCTCTCGGAGGACATTGATCACCCTCACGACGATTAGCTTCAAGAGACATGGTAGCTAGGTTGGATTAACTTAGAAAAAGGTTGAAGGTGGATGGTTTCACGTCAGATTCATTAAATTGTGTACAAGGAAATCGTCAGTAGAGATCCAAGTGTACACCTCAAGTAGGGGATCAGAGGGTATGAACACAGAGAGATATAGGGTGTGATTAGGGAGAGAGTAAGCAAAGGAAACTGCTCTTGGAAGTGAGACAGTGGACTAGCAAGAGATTGAAGTGTCTAAGAGAGATTGCAATAGAGGGCTAACGATCCTATATATAGTCGGGAAGTGACCGTTGTGACGGGGGTTAATGCACCATAAATGGCGGCTAAATGATAGCCCCGGTAACGGCATGTTCGACCGCATATATAGGGACCGTTACGCACCTGCCCGCACATATCGGAGACTGTTATGAGATCATCCGTATTTAGGGGATGCACGAGCCTTAAACCTCTCAGTCAATTACCAGAGGTCGCGCGCGAGCTTGGTTGTCGCTCTCGCGTGACGGGCCTTACTCTAGCCTCCAACCACTAAGTCCCTACAAGTCCCGTGTTGGTACGCGAGGGCTCTGTCTCACAGCCCACAAATGGATAAGAATGGGTAGTTATCCAGTGTGTATGGAGTACAGTTAGGTGTGCTGGATGGCTGCCACGTGTCTGTGACCTGTCTATCTAGGCAGTACCATCTACAACCACCAAAACTTAGCAAACAAATGTTGAATTTCTTGATAAAAGGATAAGGGGAGAAGATAAATAAACATTATATATGTAGGAATAGAATGGGTAACAGCTTTATAAGAACTTATTTCCCAACAAGAGAAAGTAAGTTTTTAGTCCAACCATTAAGTTTACTCCAGATTTTTGTTTTTAAAGATTGAAACCTAGTTTTTGTTTTTTTTTTGTTTTTTTTTTCCAGCTTCTGCCAACAAATGTTGGAAGACCCAAATCCTTGTCATGATTGTTTGACATAGGAATGTGGAATATTTGGGAAATATTGGATTTAATATTAGAAGAAACCCGGGGACCAAAAACAATAGATGATTTGTTGTGACTGATACATTGTCCTGAAGCCACACAATAATTTTGAAGAATATAATTTATATTGAAGGCATTGTTAATTTTAGCTTTACCGAAAAAAAATACTATCATCGGCGAAAAGAAGATGAGTAATATTAGGAGAGCCTTGAGCAGCTTTAAGGCCGATAAGAGAATTTTCAGTAACAACTTTATGAATAAGAGAAGAGAGTCCCTTAGTGCATAAAAGGAATAAATAAATGCTAAGAGGGTCACCTTGACTTAATCCCCTAGTAGGCAAGAATTTCGCGGTTTGTTGATCGTTAATCAGAATAGAAAAGGAAACAGTTTTCACACAATACATGATCTTGTCAACAAAAGAATTTGGAAAACCTAACTTTAGGAGAATGGAATTCAGAAAAGCCAACTCTATTTTATCATACGCCTTGGCCATGTCTAATTTAAGAGAAAAGGAACCAATTTTATCTTTTTATTTTGGATGGTATGAAGAGTTTCAAGAGCAATAATCGAATTGTCCAAAATTAGACGACCTTTGAGAAAAGCATATTGCGCTTGATCAATAATAATGGGGAGAATATGTTTGAGACAATTAGCAATTGTCTTATAAATAATTTTATAAGAGACATTACAAAGGTTGATAGGACGAAAATCAGACACTAAAGTAGGATTTTTGATTTTGGGTATAAGAGCGATACAAATCTTAGTCAAAAGAGAAATATCATCCCCATTGTTAAGAACTCCTAAACACATATGAACAATGTGTTTGTGAATAATAGGCCAAAACTTTTGATAAAAAAGAGCCGGTAAGCCATCCGGACCTGGAGATTTCAAGGAGCCTATAGATTGTAAAGCTTCAACAATTTCATCTACAGTAAAAGGTTTGGAAATTTGATCAGCCATGATAGGAGTAATCAATGCTTGGAAAGAATTGATGCTTTCCGTGAGATTAATGTTTGTGGTCGTGAAAAGATCATTATCGTAATGGACAAATCAGCTTTTAATGTCATTTATCTCTTGGAGATTGTTTCCATTAAGATCAGAGACATTGGTGATAGTTTTTTTGCGTATCCTAATAGTAGCAGCCCTATGGAATAATTTAGTATTGCGATCACCTTCTTTTAACCATTTAACCCGAGATTTTTGTTTCCTAACAAGCTCCTCATCTGCAATTAACTTTTGATTTTTTGTTGAAATGATCGTTTTTTGTTGCAGGATAGAAGAAGTTTGTCTCAAGTTACCCATATGTGAAAGCTGCTGCAAGAGACTTTGTTTTTCTTTTTTGGAGGCATCGTAATTTTTTTAATCCCATTTCTTATGATGTTTTTTGGTTGTATTTGTTTTTTCTAGAAAAGCATGTAAATAATTAGGATTAGGAGATAGTGTAGGGTTTTGATCATGGATACGCAGTGGAAAAATATAATTTCATTAAATACACTCTAAGGATCACAGGACAAGAGAGATAACGATGGTAAAGGAAGAATCATGTTACACACCTTAGGGTTTCTCCTGTGATGACTTGGAACGTGAATTGTGTCAAGTCTCTACGGTTGATCCACGCCTAGAGTTGAGATCTAGATCTTCCTTCACCTTTGTTCTAGCTTGGAACGGAGGAAGACGAAGAAGAAATAACGCAACACGAGGCAACGAGGAGGTGGCGGCCTCCTTTGTTGGCCGCGGGGTAGGGGCGGCGAGAAGGGGGTCGGGCGGCCCTCTTGCTTGCTTGCTCTCTCTCTCCTTTTTGTTCTCTCCCACTCAAGTTATGAACAATAGGTTCATAAGTGTGGGGAGGAAGGAAGGAGAATCCTTTATATAGTCCAACAAATCCTTGTCAACTACCTAAAGGACTTATTCTAGTCCAACTATAATTCAATTTAGTCCCTTCCTTGCAAATTAGTCCTACTAAGTTTGCACGATGTTGCAAAGTGATCCTTCTAATTAATTAATCATATAAATTAATTCCCAAATCTAGTACAACTCTATATAGCGTGTGACCCCATAGGTTCTATCTAGTTGGTAGCAACAATTTTCTAATATGGAGCGGTTTCTAACAAAACATCCATTCTAGCCAACTAATAGAATAGTCATCCGAAAAACCTTGTACAAGTAATTGTCACATCCATTTGTCTCTATATCTGAATTGGACAGGAGACATACAAGTCACACTCGTATATCCAATCCATAGTTTCTCTATCCTGGGAATAGCCTTACGTGCGAATAACATCAATATCTTATATTGATTTATTTGAGTCTGGCCAGACATTCTATAAGCACTATCCTCGAGTGGCCTAGTATATTTGCTCCCGTTATGTGGGAGGGACTAATTATATCTATGTGCACTAAGATCTCTAAGATTGCTTCTTATTGTATCCGGTACACGCCTTTGTAGCTACCCGGTCACGGTGTAGCGTTTGACGCTACCAAAATCACAATAAGCCATGACTAGAAAATCTAGTGACTTCAAGTCTAAGGATGACAATACCATTGCACCGCGAGAAGCACTTGTGACTTAACATAACGTGTATGTAGCCTTCTTGGAGATGGGTCAATCTAGTGCGCCATTACCCTTAATGCATACCTATGTGCTGGATCATGATATCTGTATATCAATCCAGCCCCATACTAGTCTATAGATGATTGTACCATTAATCATTATACTGGACTAGGGATATTTAAGATAAACAACACGATTGTGAATCTAAGGACTTTATTATATTAAATATCCAATAAATAATACAATGAATGTTCTAGCCAAAATAAATTCATTCTAAACTAGATTGCATCTAGGGCATCTATTCCAACAGTCTCCCACTTGAACTAGAGCCAATCTGACACATCTCGTATGCCCATGCTCCTAGTGTGCCCTTCATGCTTCCATTGCACAAGCGGCTTTGTAAGTGGATCCGATAGGTTCTCATCTGTAGGAATCTTGCATATCCGAACGTCTCCTGTATCGATAATATCTCGTATAAGATGGACCTTCCTGAGCACGTGTTTGGATTTCTGGTGTGACTTGGGCTCCTTTGATTGCGCGATCGCCCCAGTGTTGTCACAGTACAACTCTACTGGATTCGCAATGCTAGGAACCACACCAAGTCCAGAAACAAACTTTCTGATCCAAACAACTTCCTTTGCTGCGCTTTTTGCAGCAATGTACTCAACCTCTGTTGTAGAATCAGCTACCGTCTCTTGCTTGGAACTTTTCCAGCTCACCGCTGCTCCATTCAGGAAAAACACATATCCCGACTGTGATCTAAAGTCATCTCTGTCGATTTGGAAGCTTGCATCCGTGTAACCCCTTACACTTAACTCTTCCTCACCGCCAAATATTAAGAAAGCATCCTTAGTTATTCTCAAGTAATTTAGGATGTTCTTGAATGCAATCCAGTGACTCTCACCCGGATTGGATTGATATCTTCTTGTCATACTCAAAGCATATGACACATCTGATCTAGAACATAACATGGCGTACATGATAGATCCTATGGCCGAGGCATAGGGAATTCTACTCATGCATTCCTTCTCAATCTCATTAGAAGGACAACCACTCTTTGAAATAGTAATTCCATGTGACATGGGCACGAATCCCTGCTTGGAATCTTGCATGTTGAACCTCTTCAACACCTTTTTAATATATGTACTCTGACTTAGGCCTAGCAGTCTCTTAGATCTATCTCTATAGATCTTTATACCAAGTATATTGGCTGCTTCCCCTAAGTCTTTCATTGAGAAACACTTTTCTAGCCAATCTTTAACAGATTACAGCATGGGAAGGTCGTTTCCAATGAGTAGTATGTCATCCACATACAAGACCAGAAAAGCTACAGATTTCCCACTAACCTTCTTGTAGACACAAGACTCATCTTCGTATCTGATGAAGCCAAACTCTTTGACTACTTCATCAAAACGTCGATTCCAACTTCTAGAAACTTGCTTCAATCCATAAATGGATCGTTGTAGCTTACAGACTTTGTTGGCTTGCTTTGGATCTTCAAAACCCTCCGGCTGTATCATATACACTTCCTCGAGGAGATTCCCATAAAGTAATGTTGTTTTTACATCCATATGCCAAATCTCATAGTCGTAGTATGCTGCAATTGCAAGTCTGATTTGGATGGATTCGGTCATAGAGACTAGTGAAAAGGTTTCATCTTAGTCAATACCATGAATCTGTCTGAATCCTTTAGCCACCAATCGGCCCTTATAGGTAATCACATTACCATCCTTGTCGATCTTCTTCTTGAAGACCCACTTTCATCCTATGGGCCGCGCCCCTTCGGGTGGTTCCACCAAAGTCCATACTTTGTTGGTATACATGGATTCCATCTCGGAGCTCATGGCTTCTAGCTACTTATGAGAGTCTGGCCCTTTTACGGCCTCTTCATAGGTAGTAGGCTCATCATCTATGAGCATCGTGTCAGCGGAATCAGTCACGAGCAGTCCATACCTCTCGGGTTCCTGGCACACTCTACTAGATCTACGAAGCTGTTGTTACCTGAACAGGCTGCTCCACAACTCCTTGTCGATCCTGTTCATGTTCCATAATCGGTTCAATGAATTTTGGTTCTTGAAACTCTTCAAGTTCTACAGTCTTCCGACTTGCTTCTTTAGAGACAAACTCTCTTTCTAGAAACACGCCGGACCGAGCAACAAACTCTTTTTTCTCAGTTGGATTGTAGAAATAGTAACCCTTAGTTTCCTTAGGGTACCCCACAAATTTACACTTATACGACTTTGGCCCTAGTTTGTCTAATTGTAAACGTTTTACATAGACATCACGGCCCCAAATCTTCATGAATGACTGTGTGGGACGCCTCCCACTCCACATCTCATGTGGTGTCTTCATGACTGATTTAGATGGAACACGGTTAATGGTGAAAGCTGCACTTAATAGAGAATAGTACCGAAATGATAATGGAAGATCGGTTTGACAAATCATAGATCGAACCGTATCCAATAGAGTTCGATTCCTCCTCTCGGACACGCCATTCTATTGTGGCGTTCCGGGTGGAGTGAGTTGGGACAAAATCCCACACTCTCTAAGATAGTCGTCAAATTCTTGGCTCAAGTAATCTCCTCCACAATCCGATCGTAGAGCCTTGATACTTTTTCCAGGTTGCTTCTCTACTTCACTTCTGAATTCTTTGAACATTCCAAAGGATTTGGATTTGGCCCTCATGATGTACACAAATCCATATCTACTGTAATCATTAGTAAATGTAATGAAGTAGACGTAACCACCCCTGGCAGGCGTGGCAAATGGCCCACACACATCAGTATGTATGAGCGCCAATTTCTCACTAGTCCTCTCACCTTTCTTATTGAAAGGGGACTTTGTCATTTTTCCCAATAAACAAGCCTTACACGTCTCATATGATTCAAAATCAAATGATTCTAGGAATCCATCCTTATGGAGTCTAGATACGTTTCTCTTTTATATGGCCTAAACGACAGTGCCATAAGTAAGCAAGATTTAAATCATGTATTCTAATCCTCTTGGTATTAATGTTGTAGACATGATTGCTTAGATCAAGGACATACAATACATTAAATAATTGCGCACTACAATAGTGAATATTATTAACAACAATTGTTCTTTATTGAAATAGTAAAACCTTCCTTGTCCAAACAAGAAATAGAAATAATGTTTCTGCTCATAGCAGGCAAAAAATAGCAATTATTTAATTCTACAACTAATCCTAAAGGTAGAGATAGCTCAAACACGCCCACGGCCAACGCAACAACTTTTGCTCCATTCCCAACGCGCAGGTCTATCTCCCCTTTAGCCAATCTTCTAATTCTCTGTAGATCCTGCACATTTCGAAAAATGTGAGATCCACATCTAGTATCTAATACCAATGATGTAGAGACAGTTAAATTGACATCTACAACAAAAATACCTGGTGGTGGTGGAATCACTATTCCAAGCCTCTTGTCCTCCAGATATTTTGGGCAGTTCCTCCTCCCGTGTCCAGGGTGACTGCAGTAGTGACACTCACCTTTAGTCACACCTTTGGCAATGCCACCAACAGGCTTAAGGGCAGGTTCCTTGGACTTGGCGACTGACTTTCCCTTGCCCATGGAGGATGAGGCAAACCTTTTGTCCTTTCCTTTCTGTACCATCATAATGGCCTTGCCCTTACCTTTGTTGATGCTTTGTTCAGCAGTCCTCAACATATTGAGTAAATATGGCAGTGGTTCACGATCTCGTTCATGTTATAGTTCATGATGAACTGTCCATAACTCTCAGGCAACGATTGCAACACGAGATCGGTTGCCAACTCTTGGTCGACCGGAAACCCTAGTCGCGCGAGATTCTACAAGTATCCGATCATACGAAGTACATGAGGTCCCACACGGTTTCCTTTAGCCAGATGAAACTTGAACAATGCCTTAGAGACCTCATACCTCTCAACCCTTGCCTGCTCTTGGAAGAGCTGCTTCAGATGCTCGATCATATCGACATAATTCATGTTTTCGTGTTGCTTCTGAAGCTCAGAAGTCATAGTGCATACCATGAGGCAGGCTGCATAGCGTCATCAACACGCTTTTGATACGCCTTTAGTGCTGCAGGGGTATTATTCTCTGGACCTTCTGGAACTTGCTCCTCTATTGCATACGGTTTCTTCTCTTGCTTGAGAACGATTCTCAAGTTTCTGTATCAATCAAGGAAGTTGGTTCCAGAGAGCTTGTCCTTCTCAAGGACAGAACGTAGGGAATGTTGTGAACTCGATGAGTTGTTTGCCATTTGGAATTCTACAAAATGAAAATACGCAAGTTTTAGTATTTGTGAATTTTTGACTATATTCAATAATGGCTAGTTTATCTAATATAGCTCCCACTATTTTTCTACAGATTAATAACCCTCAAGATATTAATGCGGAAAATATCCTTGTAATTCTAGTGGGCCAAGATCCATGTTTCATCTCCGTATGAGCTTGCTTTGGCAAGTCACCCATAATTTGACTACTTTAGGTAGGAACAATTCCAATTGCATCCTATGCAACTCTTGGTTCAATTGGGCAAATAACTCCTTATTTATCCATCCGTATGGATAATCTCAATTGATTGCCTCTAGGTTTTAATCATATTAATAGCCTAGTTGTGTCCAACCACTTATTTAAACAATTGCACATTACTTGTTTGTGCCATCGCATTCCATCATTATGAACCAAGTCGCCTTGCTTTGACATGCACGAACTTGATAAATCATGATGATAATGAGTTTTTAAATAACGAGAAGGCAAAAAACGCAATATTTAAATTTTGAGTGATTTTTAAATTCAAATTTTAATTGTTTTTGTTGATCCATATCAACTGATCTATCTATTTGAGTTTGGGCAGAACGCCAAATAATAGATCCGGGTTGTCTAATTATCTTATTATCCTAATTGCATGCATCATCCATACACCAACCACAAAATAATAAGACAATAACATAAACAACCACAAAATAAAATAAAACGTGATGTGGATATGGCCTTTTCTAGACTAAGATAATTCCAAGCCAATGGAATTATCTATGAACCCTAAAAGCAAACACATCTCCATGCGTCTTCATCTTTGGGTCCATCCTTCATAGTCATGTGGAATGCTCCATGCTCCATCTTTTGTGGCTTCCTTTGGCTTTGGGCTTCTTTTCTTCAATCTTGGCTAACAATCTATTCTATCTAGCACTAGCTAACAACTATACTAAATAAAATAAATCTCACAAGTTGAGAAAAAAAATGGCTTGCATTCCATAAAAACCTAATTTATTATTACAACATATTGATCAGCTCGCAGGCCGTAAACCAAACCACAAAATTAAACAATCACACCAAACCACATCCTAAGGCCATATCCAATCACCATGTGATTTTCACATAAGAAAATAAAACCCAATTTTAACGCGCTTGGTAAATTTTAATTGATTTTAGGAATTTTTAAGGGTTAAAACGGTCTAAGGGGCCCAACAATCTAATTGCCCGAACCCCAAAAAGGACCGCCTAGGCCTAGGGCCGGCGGGCCCCTAGCCCATGCGGCTAGGCCGTGGGCTAGGGCAGCCCCCGGCCCCTAGGCCGTGCCTTCCTTGGGCGGCAAGCAAGGGGGGGGGCGCGAACCTCTTACGGAGTTGTTTCCAAAACAACTCCCATGGTTGTTGCCCAAGTTTGGTTGTTTCCTTGTTTGAAAAGAACTCCTTCTTTCAATAAGATGCCCAAACCCCAATTCTAATATCCTAAAATTTCTCAAACTCACTAATTCATGCATCCAATGCAAAAACTAGGTCTTGTTTTGTTTGATTATTGACAAATTGCATCATATGCTTGATTTTTCTTGTTTTACGCGACAAACAATAAATTTAAAGTGTAAAACTATCAAAACGTAACACATAAACCACGTTTATGCTCTACGGCCTGTGGCTCTGATACCACTGTAGGCTTTTGATCATGGATACGCAGCGGAAAAATATAATTTATCCATTCAATACCCTCCAAGGATCACAAGACAAGAGACATAACGATGGTAAAGGAAGAATCATGTTACACACCTTAGGGTTTCTCCTGTGATGACTTGTAACGTGAATTGTGTCACGTCTCTACGGTTGATCCACGCCTAGAGTTGAGATCTAGATCTTCCTTCTCCTTTGTGCTAGCTTGGAACGGAGGAAGAGGAAGAAGAAATCACGCAACACGAGGCAACAAGGAGGTGGCGGCCTCCTTTGTTGGCTGACGGGGTAGGGGCGGCAAGAAGGGGGTCGGGCGGCCCTCCTGCTTGCTTTCTCTCTCTCCTTTTTGTTCTCCCCCACTCAAGTTATGAACAATAGGTTCATAAGTGTGGGAAGGAAGGACGGATCATCCTTTATATAGTCCAACAAATCTTTGTCAACTACCTAAAGGACTTATTCTAGTCCTACTAGAATTGAATTTAGTCCCTTCCTTGCAAATTAGTCCTACTAAGTTTGCAAGGTGTTGCAAAGTGATCCTTCTAATTAATTAATCATATTAATTAATTCCCAAATCTAGTTCAACTCTATATAACGTGTGACCCCATAGGTTCTATCTAGTTGGTAGAAACAATTTGCTAATATGGAGCGGTTTCTGGCAAAACATCCATTCTACCCAACTAATAGATTAGTCATCCGACAAACCTTGTACAAGTAATTGTCACATCAATTTGTCTCTATATCCGGATTGGACACGAGACATACAAGTCACACTCGTATATCCAATCCATAGTTTCTCGATCCTTGGAATATCCTTATTCGTGCAAATAACGTCAATATTTTTTATTGATTTATTTGAGTCTGGCCAGACATTCTATAAGCACTATCCCTCGAGTGGCTTAGGATATTTGCTCCCGTTATGTGGGAGGGACAAATTCTATCTACGTCCACTACGATCTCTAAGATTGCTTCTTATTGTATCCGGTACACGCCTTCATAGCTACCCAGTTACGTTGTAGCGTTTGACGCTACCAAAATCACAATAATCCACAACTAGACAATCTAGTGACTTCAAGTCTAAGGATGACAATACCATTGCACCGCGAGAAGAGCTTGTGACTTAACATAACGTGTATGTAGCCTTCTCGGAGATGGGTCAATCCGGTGGGCCATTACCCGTAATGCACACCTATGTGTTGGATCATGATATCTCTATATCAATCCAACCCCATACTAATCTATAGATGATTGTCCCATTAATCATTATGATGGACTAGGGATATTTAAGACAAAAAACACGATTGTAAATCTAAGGACTTCATTATATTAAATATCCAATAAATAATACAATGAATGTTCTAGCCAAAATAAATTCATACTAAACTAGATTGCCTCTAGGGCATCTATCCCAGCAGATAGATTATGCCATATGTTGTACAATTTCTGTACATTCCGGAGAGTGGGTCCAGTCTGCCTGGAACATAAATCTGCGTTGCGTTGGATGTTGTTGCGAAGTCGGCGAAACTGTAATCATGATGGGCAAGTGATCCGAGCAAACCATTTGCAAAACATCTACTGAATGATGCGGAAAAGCTGACTTCCAAGAAGGCGACGCCACATTCTATCTAACCGTTCGTGAACAGAATGAGGGTGTTCTCATCCATTCCACCAGTTAAAAAATTCCCCTTTACTACCCAAGTCCAAAAGATCAAAATCTGACAATGCGGACAAAAGCATAAATCTGCCTCCAACTCCTAAACTTCCAACCCATTTTTCAGAACTGGTAGGGATTTCATTAAAATCACCGACAAGCAACCAAGGGCTAGAATTTCCAGGATTTAGATGTAATAACTCCCACGAGGAACTACGGTTATGAGTTATCAGATCACCGTAAAAACTAGTATAAAGGTATCGATTTGAATCAATCTCCGGTGGTCTAACAAAACAGTGGATGTGAAATATGTTAGAAGATAGGATCTGAACATCAACATCTCTAGATCAAATTAGGCTTAGACATATACTAAATCCATATCTACGAACATGGCAACCATCATGAAAACCCAACTTAAAACGCAACAACTCTGCTTTAGCGACCAAAAGTTTTGTTTCCATTACAAATAGCATATCCGGTTTCCGGTCCCTAACAAGGGAGTTTAGAATTTGGAACGTTGGGGTACTCCCGAAACCCCGAACGTTCCAACCGAGGGTTCTCATTGGGACCGGCAGGGCTGTTTCCCACCAGCATCTACCGTTTGGAAGGAGAGAGATAAGTCTCGATCTCCCTTTTGTTTCTTAACTCCATCTTTAGAACCTTCAATTAGATTTTGTTTTCCACGAATTGATGGTGTTTCCATAGTCACATCAGTTCTACTTTCCTGAGAGAGAGGAACCAAGTCTTCGCCATTATATTCATCATCACCGTCAGCAATTGAGTTATCAATTACGGATGCGTTAAGTAATTCCAAATCTGATTCTTTTTCCATTTGTTGTAGCATGAACTACTCATCTGAATCCAGATTTATTTCTTTTTCATAGCTTTTTTCAGCACTGCCTCCAGGGTATTCTGGGACTTCAGCAGGTATTGGGATAACAGTCGGGGGATGTTACAATTTTTTGGGATTATGAAAGGCCCCAAAGCCGAAGCGAGATCATTGTTATACCCCATAACATAGTCCAACATGGCAGTAGCTGTCATCCAGTGACTGTAGTTCTCTAGAATAGCATCCAACGTGACATTTTTAGCAATAACTTCATTACAGTCTCGCATCTCGTGACCCATACGCCCACAGTAATTGTATAAAATTGGAAATTTTTCATACCTCAAAAGTAACCACTCCTAACGGTCTTCTAAGAGGTTGACTGAACAAGCACGAAGTAGTGGATCACTAATTTGAACGTTTACCTTCACTCAGAATGCATTTCGCAAAAAGTATACCACGAGTAGGAACAACAACAGTTGGAAAACGACCCAAAATGGACCCAATTACTTTTCCTGGCTTTCTCATTATAAAACTCCGGAGACGAATTTCAGATTTGAACCCAAAGATAAGATTTATCATAGGAACATTCCCTCATCTTTTTCCATGGGTACCATTGTTCCATAACTACCATAGCACCCAGATAAAACCATGGTTGAGTCTCCAGAACAGTCTTAATTTCACGTTCAAAGACAAACTGATACAAATTATTACCCAAAGGAATTACCTTGAAACCCACTGAATCGTCACACGCTTTTGACATAACATTTACTAGATTACCAGAATTGACATTTGAGCCAGTGATAACATTACCAAAGAGGCTTTTTCGGCATTCTGCTTGTCCCTCAATAAGTCCTTCCGAAGGGAAGGTGACTCCTTGTTTTTCTTTTGCAGTCAGGTTCAACGAGGACATCATCTTTGAAATCTCAGAGGATAGGGTCGGAACTTTTGCGTGTTTAGAAGACATAGTGACAATGAGATTGTGAAAAGGATATGATTGATGAAAAGTGCTGAAATGACAAGGTGAAGAAGCCCAGAATGGCCTAGAATAAAGCGCATGTAGCGCAAAGAAAGTGATACAACTCCTGGACACTGTTGTAACTGTCGATAACTGATATGAAAATTGAATTTAGATCAAGAAACAGGTGGTAGTTACCTCCTTGGAATGGAGAGAACGGTGGTAGTTACCTCCTTGGGAAGGAGAGAACGGAATGAAAAAAAAAATACAGACTCAAGGGTAGTGGATGACGTGGAGGAGAGAAGGTAGAGAGTTTTTGGACATGTGAGTTACACACACAAAATAAGCGTTTTTTTAAAAAAAACATGTATTAATATTTTGCGTATTATTAAATATATTACTTAAAAGATGAAGTAAACTTACATGAACTATTTGTATTTTTATCCAGTTAAATAATAATTAAACACTTTAATTATGGTTTTTTCTAGGGTAACTTTAATTTTTTTACACAAGCATAAAAATTAAATTAATAAACAGTGAAATGAGAAATAATACGTTATCACAAAACCAAAAGATTGTATCAATTATTTCCCTAGAAAAAAGATTGTATCATTCATCAAAAAAATAAAAAAATTAAAATTGTATCAATTATTAATTTTTAGGGTAAAAGACAAAAACAACTCCTTGAGTGTGGGTTAAATACCAATCAACCCCTCGTGTTTGGGGATATACAAATACCCCCTATCAGACACAAAATCCCCCTGTCAGTTGATGGATGTTAGACGAATACCACCCTTTTTTTATAAGCAGTTAGTATGGGGGTGCAATCAAACACTTTTATGACCATTTGCCCCTGTTTATATTTTATTTTGTTTGTGTTCTTGATGTTCTTGACCCCACCACCACCACCACAATAGATTCACCACCAACAACAACACCACCACCACAATTGATTCACCACTAAGAACACAACCACCACCTTCCCCACCACCAACACAAACAACAACAGTAATGAGGCAAATTCACCTAAGCCAAGTCCAAAACCAACATTCCAATTCACTAGCACCAACTTCTCATAAACCAACACAATTCACCCAACTATCCTCAACGCCAAAATTCTACACCACTGTTACCTCAATGCCTAAACCCAAATTGACTATCCTCTCCATACGCAACAACCTGTTTCCTTCTCAAACACCAATACACTCAACTATCACCGTAACCCACCATTAACCCACTGCCTACACTACCCCATAACCAAAACCACCGGCCACAATTTAACCTGCATTCAAACAACCCAGTAGGAGCACCATTAACAACCACTTGCTAACACTTACTTGCATTCACCCAAACCTATAACCTAATCCCCTACAAGCCAAGCCAAACTAACCTGCTCCTGCAAGCATCCACCTGAAACCACCACCGTGATTACCTTTTGTAGAACCACTGTCAAGTCAAACACCACAGCCATGGCCGCAACAAAACATATTTAGAGAAGATCACAAGAAGAAGAGAAGAGGAGAATCGAATAAATAGGAGAAGAGAAACAGACCATAGTTGTTTGAGGAGTGCTTCCACAATGTACTTTTCGTATTCATGTCTCTCTTCCTTCCCGTTCAGATTCAATATATGCGCAAACGTCGTCGAATCTCCCGATTGCTCCTCTGAAACATCTGGCAACGACCTCAGCTTCACGCACCTCACAAGCTCCCCCGCCACATACACCTTGGAAACCATGCCACCGTGGTTCACGAAATCCTGAAGAGCCACTGGCGTCTGCAAAACCCTCAGGTCATTCTCGTCGAAGACAAGCGACATCGTGTGCAATTTTGCCGCCCCGTTGGCCTTAACCAGCTTGGAAATCACCTGGAATCTCAGATCAAAATCTGAATCAATTTCTTCGGATCCGTCATCGAGATCTCGAAGGGACTGGCCGTCGACACGTCGAAATTGTGGTGGAGGAGGGATGAAGCTTTGATGTGGTGATGGAGATGTTGTCGAGGGAAGCAAGGAGGTGGATAATTTTTGTTGAATAGGCGGAAGAGAGAGATAGAGATAGGGGAAGAGATAAGGTTGGCGGCTAGGGTTAGGAAATTAGGAGGAGAAGAAAGGAAATGGCTTCATAGTGTGAAAATTTCTTAAAATTTAAAGGGTAGTTTTAACTTTTCCAACCTCTGTTAGTGCACCTTTATCTATTAACTCTGACATGGGGGTATTTGTATATCCCCAAACATGAGGCGCTGATTGGTATTTCATGTAGGGTTTTGATCATGGATACGTAGCGGGATAAACAAAAATATCCATTCAATACCCTCCAAGGATCACAAGAAGAGAATTTATAACGATAGTAAAGGATTCATAACAAGTACCTTGTAGGTCTCCTTTGATGACTTCAAACGCGAGTAGTTTCACGTCTCTACGGTTGATTCACACCTAGGATTGAGATCTAGATCATCCAAAGTCCTTGTGCTAGCTAGGAACGGTGGAAGAGGAAGAAGAAATCACGCAACAAGACCAAAATAGAGGGGCGACCTCTCTTCTTTGGCAGCCGTGTAGGGGGCGGACAAGGGGGTCGGGCGGCCCTCTTTGTCTTGCTCTCTCATTGCTTCTCTCCTACTCAACTTATGTTATGGGCATATGTTGTTAGTAGGGAAGGAAACTACGGGCATCCTTTATAGAGTCCAACAACTCCTTGTTACTACATAAATGCCCTCTCCTAATGCTACTCATGTTCGGATTAGTCCAACTTGCATATTAGTCCTACTAAGTTAGCTAGTGGTTGCGTTTCGATCCTTTTAATTAATTAATTATATTAATTAATTCCCAAGTCTATTTCAAACCATATGGCGTGTGAACCCATAGGTTTGTACATAGTTGGTAGATACTATTTACTAATATGAAGAGGTCTCTAGCAAGACATCCATACCACCCAACTAATAGAAATAGTCATCCGACGAACCTTGTGCAAGTCACACTCGTATATCCAATCCATAGTTCCTCGATTACGGGAATAGCATTATTCGTGCAAATAACATCAATATCCTATATTGATTTATTTGAGTCTGGCTAGACATTCTATAAGCACTATCCCTCGAGTGGCCTCGGATATTTGCTCTCGTTATGTGGGAGGGAAAAATTATATCTACATCAGTATGATATCTTAGCTTGCTTCATATTGTGTCCGATACGCGCCTATATGACTACCCAGACGAAACCAAGAACACAACATTCCACAACTAGATAACCTAGTGACTTCAAGTCTAAGGATGACAATACCGTTATCACCGCGAGAAGCACTTGTGAATTTAACATAACATGTATGTAGCCTTCTCGGAGATGGGTCAATGCAGTGTGCCATTACACTAATGCATACCCATGTGTTGGATCGTGATATCTCCATATTAATCCAATCCCATACTAGTCTATAGATGATTGTCCTGTTAATCAGCATAATGGACAAGGTATATTTAAAATAAACAACACAATTTTAAATCTAAGGACTTCATTACATCAAATATCTCCCAAATACAAAGAATATTCTAGTCAATTTATTGTTCATACTAAACTAGATTGCCTCTAGGGCACCTAATCCAACATTTCACCCATACTCAAGGGGTGGTTTTTGTCTTTTACCATAATTTATATTGTTGCAATAGTGGACTATTATATTATATCATATTACTGTATTGTAGTTATTTTTCTAATTATTAGGTTGGGGTGTGTTTGTCCCACTGTAGTGTAGACTTTCCAGCAGTATAATTTATTTTGTGAATTAACTAATTAATTTATGCAATATATTATGAAATTTCAATAGGTTTTTGATACAGGTTACGCGGCGGAATAACAATAAAACATTCCTAATCAATACCCTCAATGAATCGGCTGACAAGTCATCATAACATGATAAAAGAAGAATATGTGTACCTTTTGAGTTTGTGTGATCATAACGAAGAATAGCGTCCTCGTCTCTACCGATATCCACACCTTGGATTGCTAGTTGGGATCTCCTTGAAGTCTTGTGCTAGCTACGCGAAGAATGAGGCGAAAGAATCACGCAAAACAGAGCACCCAAAGTGGTCGAACCACTTGGGAGGCCGACGGGTATGGGGCGACATCAAGGCGTGGACGGCTCCTTGTTGGGGTTGCTCTCTCCTTGCTATCTTATGTCTTAATGAAGACTCACTTATGAAATAATAACCTAGGAGTTCCCCTATATAGTTAATAACTCTTTATTGACAACATATTTGCCCCAATACAAATCATGTTCATACACGGATTTGTCCACCTTGCAAACTAGTCCTATTAACATTGCATGTGGTTGCGTATTGATCTTTTTAATTAATTACTCTAACTAATTAATATCCAACTCCAATTTGATCCATATTTTGTGTGACCTTGTAGGTTCCTATTTACTTGGTATTAACAATTACAGACATAGAGGGGTGTCTAGCAACACATCTATGCCACCATTAAATAGGAACATTCAGTGATCAGACAAACCTTGTGCCCAATGTTATTGTGTTGTTTATGTCCCTTTCGTCTCTATATCCGGATTGGACACGAGACATAATTTTCACACTCGTATATCAAATCCATAGTTTCTCGATCCTGTAAATAGGCTTGTCCAAGCAGATAACATCAACATCTCATACTGATTTATCTGATTCTGGCAAGACATTCCATAAGCTCTACCCCTCGAGTGGCCGTGTATATTTGCTCCTATTATGTATGCGGGACAAATCCTCTCTAAATTACTACCATCTCTGAGCTTGCTTCCTATTATGTCCGATAATCGCCTTTATTGCTCACGGTTTAACGTTTGACGAGATCAAAACATAATATTCCACAACTAGAGTATCTAGTGACTTAAAGTCCAAGGACTACAACACCATTAGCACTACGAGAAGCACTTGTGACATTGACATAATCTAATGTAGCCTTCTTGTTGTGGGTCATTCTAGTATGTCATTACTCCTAATGCATGCCCATGTGTTAGACTTGATATCTCCATATAATTCTACCCACATACTGGTATATAATGATCATCATATTAATCAATATAATGGACTAGGGATATTTAAGATAAAAAACAATTTTAATATAAGGAATTCATTATATTAAATATCTTCATATATAATAAATGAATATTCTAGTCAAAAATAATGTTCATACTAAATATAGATTGCCTCTAGGATATCTAATACAATAATCTCCCACTTGCACTAGAGCCAATCTGGTGTATCTCGTATGCCTATAGATCTAGTCTACCCTTCATGCTTTCGGTGAACAAGCGGCTTTGTAAGTGGATCTGGAAGATTTTCATCTATTGGAATCTTGCATATCTTCACAACTCCTCTATCGATGATCTCTCGAATAATATGGAACTTCCTGATTACGTACTTGGATTTCTGGTGTGACCAGGGTTCTTGGGATGGTGCGATCGCCCCTGTTTTGCACCTGATGAAGCAATGTGCTCGGCCTCAGTTGTAATCAAGAACCGTGTCTTGCTTGGAACTCTTCCAGCTCACAACTCCTCCATTCAGGCAAAACACAAACCCCTACTACGATCTGAAATAATCCTCATCGGTTTGGAAGCTTTCATCATAGTAACCCATTAAACTTAGCTCTTCCTCCCCTCCGTATATCAAGAATTCATCCTTAGTTCTTCTCAAGTAATTAAGGATACTCTTCACATCAATCCAGTGACTCTCACTCGGATTGGACTGGAATCTGCTTGCCATACTCAACGCGTATGACACATTAGGTTTAGCACATAACATGGCCTACATGATTGATCCTTCAACCGACGCATATGGGATCTTACTCATACGGTTCTTCTCAATCTCATTGGAAGGACTGTCAGCCTACAAAAGAGTGACTCCACGCGACATGGGCAAGAATCCTTTTTTGGATTCATGCATGTTGAACTGTTTCAACACCTTGTCTATATATGAACATTGACTTACGCCGATCAACTTTCTTGATATATCTCTATAGATCTTGATACCTAGTATATAGTCGCATCCCCTAGTTCTTTCATTGCGAAACACTTCCCTAGCCAATATTTAACAGATTGCAAGGTAGGATATCGTTTTCCAGTGAGTAGTATGTCATCTACATACAAGACCAGAAACACAACATAGCTCCCATTAACCTTATTGTAAACACAAGGTTCATCTTCGTTCTTAATGAAGCCAAACTATTTTTTTTAGGAAAGAAGCCAAACTCTTTAACTGCATCATCAAACGCAAATTCTGACTCCTAGAAGCTTGCTTCAATCCATAAATGGATCGCTGCAACTTACACACTTTATGACATCCTTTGGATCTTCAAAACCCTCTAGCTGTGTCACATACACATCCTCAAGGAGGTTTTCATACATAAACGATGTTCTGACATCCATCTGCCAAATCTCTTAATCGTGATAAGCTGCAGTAGCAAGTAAGATAAGAATGGATTTGGTCATTGCAACTGGAGAAAAGGTTTCATCATAGTTAATATAATGATAATGTTTGAATCCTTTTGCCACCAATCAGCCTTTATAGGAAATCACATTGCAATCCATGTCGGTCTTCTTCTTGAAGACCCACTTGCAACCTATGGGCATAGCCCCTTGGGATGGTTCCACCACAGTCCATACTATATTTCTATACATGGATTCCATTTCGAATCTCATGGCTTCAAGCCACTTTTGAGAGTATGGCCCTTTTATGGCCTCTCCATAGGTAGTAGTCTCTTCATCCATGAGTAGTACGTCACCGGGCTGAGTCACGAGAAGTAGATACCTCTCTGGCTCCTGACGTACCGCACTCAACCTACGAAGTTCTTGTGTTACTTGAGCAGGCTACTCCACAACATCTTGTGATTCCTGCTCAAGTTCCATTGTAGGATCAGTGTTTCTTGTACTTCTTCAAGTTCTAGAGTCCTCTCACTGGCTTCTTTAGAGAAAAAATCTCTTTCTAGAAACACATAGGTTCGAGAACTTTGTTCTTGATTGGATTGTATAAATAACATCCTTTCGTTTCCTTAGGACATCTCACAAATGTACACTTATCGGACTTAGGTTCGAGCTTGTCTTATTGTAAACGTTTTACATAGAAATCGCAACCCCAAATATTCATAAAAGACACTATGGGATACCTCCCAGTCCATATCTCTTATGGGTTCTTCATGAGTGATTTGGATGGGACATGGTTAAAGGTAAAAGGAACAGTTAATAGAGTGTTGTTGGAATAGATGCCCTAGAGGCAATCTAGTTTAGTATGAATTATTTGTGGCTAGAAATTCATTTATTATTTATTGGATATATAATATAATGAAGTCCTTAGATTTACAATTGTGTTGTTTATCTTAAATATCCCTAGTCAAGTATAATGAATAATGGGACAATCATCTATAGACTAGTGTGGGGTTGGATTGATATGGAGATATCACGATCCAACACATAGGTGTGCATTAGGGAATGTTGCACTGGATTGACCCATCTCCGAGAAGGCTACATACATGTTATGTTGAGTCACAAGAGCTTCTCGCGGTGCAATGGTATTGTCATCCTTAGACTTGAAGTCACTAGATATTCTAGTTGTGGATTATTGTGATTTTGGTAGCGTTAAACGCTACACCGTAACTGGGTAGTTATAAAGGCGTGTACTGGATACAATAAGAAGCAAGCTTAGAGATCGTAGTGGAAGTAGATAGAATTTGTCCCTCCCACATAACGGGAGCAAATATCCTAGGCCACTCGAGGGATAGTGCTTATAGAATGTCTGGCCAGACTCAAATAAATCAATATGGGATATTGATGTTATTTGCACGAATAAGGCTATTCCCATGGATCGAGAAACTATGGATTGGATATACGAGTGTGACTTGTATGTCTCGTGTCCAATCTGGATATAGAGACAAAGGGATGAGACAATTACTTGTACAAAGGTTGTCAAGATGACAATTCTATTAGTTGGCTAGAATGGATGTTTTGCTAGAGACCGCTCCATATTAGCAAATAGTTGCCACTAACTAGATAGAACCTATGGGGTCACACGCTACATAGAGTTGAACTAGATTTGGGAATTAATTAATTGGATTAATTAATTAGAAGGATCACTTTGCAAAACCTTGCAAACTTAGTAGGGACTAATTTGCAAGGAAGGGACTAAATTGAATTCTAGTAGGACTAGAATAAGTCCTTTAGGTAGTTGACAAGGAGTTGTTGGACTATATAAAGGACCTTCCTTCCTTCCTTCCCATATAACTTATGCTCATAATTGAACATAACAAAGAGTGGGAGAGAACAAAAAGGAGAGAGAGCAAGCAACAAAGGGACCCGACCGCCCCTTTGCCGCCGCCCGTCCCCGTCGGCCACAAGGAGGACGAGACCCTCCTTTTGGGTCTCGTTTTGCGTGATTCTTCTTCCTCTTCCTCTTCCGGGCTAGCACCAAGGACTTGGGAGATTCTAGGATCAACTCTAGGCGTGGATCAACCATAGAGAATGCGACACAATTCGCGTTTGAAGTCATCAAAGGAGAACCCTAAGGTGTGTTATTGATTTCTAACCCTTACCATCGTTATGTCTCTTGACTTGTGATCCTTGGAGGGTTTTGCATGGTTTTATGATTGTTTGTGTTTCCGTTGCGCATCCATGGATCAAAACCCTACAGTGGTATTAGAGCCACAGGTCGTAGAGCATAAACGTGGTTTATGTGTTACGTTTTAGTTGTTTTACACCTTAATTTGATTGTTTATCCCGTAAAACAAGACAAATCAAGCATGTGATGCAATTTGTCAATAATTAATCATAACAAGATCCAATTTTTGCATTGGATGCATGAATTGGTGAGTTTGAGAAATTTTAGGATCTTAGATCTAGGGTTTGGGCACCAAGTAAGGGAGTTGTTTTGGAAACAACTCCCATAAGGAGGTTCGCCCCCCCTAGGGACCGGCCCCCCCTTGCTTGTCGCCCAAGCTTGGCCGCCCTAGGGGTCGGGCGGCCCTAACCCGCGGCCTAGGCTTGTGGGTTTTGGGCCGGGCCGGCCCTAGGGCCTTGTGGTTCATCTTGTTGGGCCCGGGCAATTTGATTGTTGGGCCCATGGACCGTTTTAACCCTAGAAATCCTAAAATCAATTAAAATTGACCAAGCGCGTTAAAATTGGATTTTAACTGTTTATGTGCAAATCGCATGGTGATTGGATATGGCCTTAGGATGTGGTTTGATGTGGATGTTTAATTTTGTGGTTTGGTTTTACGGCCTGCGAGCTGATCAATTAATTGTAATAATTAATTAGGGTTTTATGGCCTGCGTGCCATTTTTTTCTCAACTTGTGAGATTTATTTTATTTAGTATAGAAGTTAGCTAGTGCTAGATAAAGTAGATTGTTAGCCAAGACTGAAGAAAAGGAGCCCAAAGCCAAAGAAGCCACAAAAGATGGAGCATGGAGCATGGAGTATTCCACATGACTATGAAGGATGGACCAAAAGACCAAGACGCATGGAGATGTTTTTGTTTTAGGGTTCATAGATAATTCCATTGGCTTGGAATTATCTTAGTCTAGAAAAGGCCATATCCACATCACGTTTAATTTCTGTTTTGTGGTTGTTTATTTTATTGTCTTATTATTGTGTGGTTGGTGTATGTATGATGCATGCAATTAGGATAATAAGATAATTAGACAACCCGGATCTATTATTTGGAGTTGTGCCCAAACTCAAATAGATAGATTAGTTGATATTGATCAACAAAACAATTAAAAAAAAATTGAATTTAAAATCCCTCAAAATTCAAATATTGTGTTCTTGCCTTCTCGTTATTTAAACACTCATTATCATCATTATCTACCAAGTTCGTGCGTGCCAAAGCATGGCGACTTGGTTCATCATGATGGAATGCGATGGCACGTAACAATGTGCAATTGTTTAGATAAGAGGTTAAACACAACTAGGCTATTAATTCGATTAAAAAACCTAGAGGCAATCAATTGGGATTATGCATATGGATGGATAAATAAGGAGTTATTTGCCCAATTGAACCAAGAGTTGCATATGGGATGCAATTGGAATTGTTCCTACCTAAAGTAGTCAAATTATGGGTGACTTGCCAAAGCAAGCTCATAAGGAGATGAAAGATGGATCTTGGCCCACTAGAAAATATAAGGATATTTTCCGCATTAATATCTTGAGGTTTATTAATCCGTAGAAAAATAGTGGGAGCTATATTTGATAAACTAGCCATTATTGAATATAGTCAAAAATTCACAAATACTAAAACTTGCGTATTTTCCTTTTTGTAGAATTCCAAATGGCAAGCAACTCATCGAGTTCACAACATTCCCTACGATCTGCCCTTGAGAAGGACAAGCTCTCTGGAACCAACTTTCTTGATTGGTACAGAAACTTGAGAATTGTTCTCAAGCAAGAGAAGAAACTGTACGCAATAGAGGAGCATGTTCCAGAAGGTCCAGAGAACCAAACACCTGCTGCCCTAAAGGCGTATCAAAAGCGTGTTGATGACGCTAATGATGCGGCCTGCCTTATGCTTTGCACCATGAATTCTGAGCTTCAGAAGCAACACGAAAACATGAATGCTGTCGATATGATCGAACATCTAAAGCAGCTCTTCCAAGAGCAGGCGAGGGTAGAGAGGTATGAGGTATCTAAGGCACTGTTCAAGTGTCATCTGGCAGAAGGGAACCCGGTGGGACCCCATGTACTCCGAATGATCGGGTACTTGGAGAATCTCGCCCTACTGGGGTTCCCGGTCGGCCAAGAGTTGGCAACCGATCTCGTGTTGCAATCGTTGCCCGAGAGTTATGGACAGTTCATTATGAACTATAACATGAACGAGATCGTTAAACCACTGCCAGATTTACTCAATATGTTGAGGATGGCTAAACAGAGCATCAACAAGGGTAAGGGCAAGGCCATAATGATGGTACAGAAAGGAAAGGGCAAAAGGTTTACCTCTTCCTCCAAGGGCAAAGGCAAGTCAGTTGCCAAGTCCAAGGAACCTACCCTTAAGCCTGTTAGTGGCATTGCCAAAGGTGTGACTAAAGGTGAGTGTCACTACTGCAGTCAGCCTGGACACTGGAGGAGGAACTGCCCAAAATATCTGGAGGACAAGAGGCTTGGAACAGTGATTCCACCACCACCAGGTATTTTTGTTGTGGATGTCAATTTAACTTTCTCTACATCATGGGTATTAGATACTGGATGTGGATCTCATATTTGTCGAAATATGCAGGATCTAAAGAGAAGTAGAAGATTGGCTAAAGGGGAGGTAGATCTACGCGTTGGGAATGGAGCAAAAGTTGCTGCGTTGGCCATAGGCGTGTGCGAGCTATCTCTGCCTTCAGGATTAGTTTTAGAATTAAATAATTGCTATTTTGTGCCTGCTATGTGCAGAAACATAATTTCTATTTCTTGTTTGGACAAATGGTTTTATAATTTCAATAAAGAACAATTGTTGTTCCTTTTATTTAAATAATATTCACTATTTTAGTGCGCAATTATTTGATGGACTTTATGTCCTTGATCTAAGCAATCCTGTCTACAACATTAATACCAAGCGGATTAAAATAAATGATTTAAATCCAGCTTATTTATGGCACTGTCGTTTAGGCCACATAAATGAGAAACGTGTATCTAGACTCCATAAGGATGGATTACTAGACTCATTTGATTTTGAATCATATGAGACATGTGAGGCTTGTTTATTGGGAAAAATGACTAAGTCCCCTTTCAATAAGAAAGGTGAGAGGACTAGTGAGCAATCGGCGCTCATACATACCGATGTGTGTGGGCCATTTGCCACGCCTACCAGGGGTGGTTATGTCTACTTCATTACATTTACTGATGATTACAGTAGATATGGATTTGTTTACCTTATGAGGGCAAAATCTGAATCCTTTGAAGTGTTCAAAGAATTCAAGAATGAAGTAGAGAAGCAACTTGGAAAAAGTATCAAGGCCCTACGATCGGATCGTGGTGGAGAATACTTGAGCCAAGAGTTTGACGACTATCTTAGAGAGTGTGGGATGGTGTCCCAACTCACTCCACCCGGAACGCCACAATGGAATGGCGTGTCCGAGAGGAGGAATCGAACCCTATTGGATATGGTTCGATCTATGATGTGTCAAACCGATCTTCCATTATCATTTTGGGGCTACGCTCTATTAAGTGCAGCTTTCACCATTAACCGTGTTCCATCTAAATCAGTCATGAAGACACCATATGAGATGTGGAGTGGGAGGCGTCCCACACTGTCGTTCATGAGGATTTGGGGCTGCGATATCTATGTAAAACGTTTACAATCAGACAATTTGTGCCGAAATCGGATAAGTGTAAATTTGTGGGGTACCCTAAGGAAACTAAGGGTTACTACTTCTACAATCCAACCGAGAACAAAGTGTTTGTTGCTCGGACCGGCGTGTTTCTAGAAAGAGAATTTGTCTCTAAAGAAGCAAGTGGGAGGAATGTAGAACTTGAAGAGGTTCAAGAACCACAAATCACTGAACCGATTATGGAACATGAACAGGAACCACAAACAGTTGTGGAGCAACCTGTTCAGGTAAAACAAGAGCTTCGTAGATCTAGTAGAGTGCGCCAGGAACCCGAGAGGTATGGACTTCTCGTAACCGATTCCGGTGACACGATGCTCATAGATGATGAGCCTACTACCTATGAGGAGGCCATGAGTGGCCTAGACTCTCAGAAGTGGCTGGAAGCCATGAGATCCGAGATGGAATCCATGAATACCAACAAAGTATGGACTTTGGTGGAACCACCCGATGGGGCGCGGCCCATAGGGTGCAAGTGGGTCTTCAAGAAGAAGATCGACATGGATGGTAATGTGATTACCTATAAGGGCCGATTGGTGGCTAAAGGATTCAGACAGATTCATGGTATTGACTATGATGAAACCTTTTCACCAGTCGCTATGACCAAATCCATCCGAATCCTACTTGCGATTGCAGCATACCACGACTATGAGATTTGGCAGATGGATGTCAAAACAGCATTCCTTTATGGGAATCTACTCGAGGACGTGTATATGATACAGCCGGAGGGTTTTGAGGATCCAAAGCAAGCCAACAAAGTCTGTAAGCTGCAACGATCCATTTATGGATTGAAGCAAGCTTCTAGGAGTTGGAATCGACGTTTTGATGAAGTGGTCAAAGAGTTTGGCTTCATCAGAAACGAAGATGAGTCTTGTGTCTACAAGAAGTTTAGTGGGAGCTCTGTAGCTTTTCTGGTCTTGTATGTGGATGACATACTACTCATTGGAAACGACATTCCCATGCTGCAATCTGTTAAAGATTGGCTAGGAAAGTGTTTCTCAATGAAGGACTTAGGGGAAGCAGCCTATATACTCGGTATAAAGTTCTATAGAGATAGATCTAAGAGGTTGCTAGGCCTATGTCGAAGTACATATATTGACAAGGTGTTGAAACGGTTCAACATGCCAGATTCCAAGAAGGGATTCTTGCCCATGTCACATGGAATCACTCTTTCGAAGAGTGGTTGTCCCTCCAATGAGATTGAGAAGGAACGCATGAGTAGGATCCCCTATGCCTCGGCCATAGGATCTATCATGTACGCCATGTTATGTACTAGACCAGATGTGTCATATGCCTTGAGTATGACAAGAAGATACCAATCCAATCCGGGTGAGAGTCACTGGATTGCAGTCAAGAACATCCTAAAGTACTTGAGAAGAACTAAGGATGCTTTCTTGATATTTGGCGGTGAGGAAGAGTTGCGTGTAAGGATTTACACTGATGCAAGCTTCCAAACCGACAGAGATGACTTTAGATCACAATCGGGTTATGTGTTTTGCCTGAATGGAGCAGCGGTGAGCTGGAAGAGTTCCAAGCAAGAGACGGTAGCTGATTCTACAACAGAGGCTGAGTACATTGCTGCAAATGGCGCAGCAAAGGAAGTTGTTTGGATCAGAAAGTTTGTTTCTGAATTTGGTGTGGTCCCTAGCATTGCGGATCCAGTCGAGTTGTTCTGTGACAACACTGGGGCGATCGCGCAATCAAAGGAACCCAGGTAGCACCAGAAGTCCAAGCACGTGCTCAGGAAGTTTCATCTGATTCGAGATATTATCGATAGAGGAGACGTTCGGATATGCAAGATTCCTACAGATGATAATCTGTCAGACCCGCTTACAAAGCCTCTCACGCAGTGGAAGCATGAAGGGCACACTAGGAGTATGGGCATACGAGATGCGCCAGATTGGCTCTAGTGCAAGTGGGAGACTGTTGGAATAGATGCCCTAGAGGCAATCTAGTTTAGTATGAATTATTTGTGGCTAGATATTCATTTATTATTTATTGGATATTTAATATAATGAAGTCCTTAGATTTACAATTGTGTTGTTTATCTTAAATATCCCTAGTCAAGTATAATGATTAATGGGACTATCATCTATAGACTAGTATGGGGTTGGATTGATATGGAGATATCACGATCCAACACATAGGTGTGCATTAGGGAATGTTGCACTGGATTGACCCATCTCCGAGAAGGCTACATACATGTTATGTTGAGTCACAAGCGCTTCTCGCGGTGCAATGGTATTGTCATCCTTAGACTTGAAGTCACTAGATATTCTAGTTGTGGATTATTGTGATTTTGGTAGCGTTAAACGCTACACCGTAACTGGGTAGTTATAAAGGCGTGTACTGGATACAATAAGAAGCAAGCTTAGAGATCGTAATGGACGTAGATAGAATTTGTCCCTCCCACATAACGGGAGCAAATATCCTAGGCCACTCGAGGGATAGTGCTTATAGAATGTCTGGCCAGACTCAAATAAATCAATATGGGATATTGATGTTATTTGCACGAATAAGGCTATTCCCATGGATCGAGAAACTATGGATTGGATATACGAGTGTGACTTGTATGTCTCGTGTCCAATCCGGATATAGAGACAAAGGGATGAGACAATTACTTGTACAAAGGTTGTCAAGATGACAATTCTATTAGTAAGCTAGAATGGATGTTTTGCTAGAGACCGCTCCTTATTAGCAAATAGTTGGTACCAACTAGATAGAACCTATGGGGTCACACGCTACATAGAGTTGAACTAGATTTGGGAATTAATTAATTGGATTAATTAATTAGAAGGATCACTTTGCAAAACCTTGTAAACTTAGTAGGGACTAATTTGCAAGGAAGGGACTAAATTGAATTCTAGTAGGACTAGAATAAGTCCTTTAGGTAGTTGACAAGGAGTTGTTGGACTATATAAAGGACCTTCCTTCCTTCATTCTCATATAACTTATGCACATAATTGAACATAACAAAGAGTGGGAGAGAACAAAAAGGAGAGATGGCAAGCAACAAAGGGACCCGATCGCCCCTTTGCCGCCGCCCGTCCCCGTCGGCCACAAGGAGGCCGAGACCCTCCTTTTGGGTCTCGTTTTGCGTGATTCTTCTTCCTCTTCCTCTTCTGGGCTAGCACCAAGGACTTGGGAGATTCTAGGATCAACTCTAGGCGTGGATCAACCATAGAGAACGTGACACATTTCGCGTTTGAAGTCATTAAAGGAGAACCCTAAGGTGTGTTATTGATTTCTAACCCTTACCATCGTTATGTCTCTTGACTTGTGATCCTTGGAGGGTTTTGCATGGTTTTATGATTGTTTGTGTTTCCGTTGCGCATCCATGATTCAAAACCCTACAAGTGTGTCCCCAAAACAATATCGGAAGATCAGTCTGACACATCATAAATCGAAACATGTCCAACAGTGTTCGATTCCTCCTATCGGACATGCCATTCCATTGTGGCGTTCCGGGTGGAGTTCGTTGGGAAAAGGTCCCATACTCTCTAAGATAGTCGTTAGACTCTTGACTTAGGTATTCTCCTAGACGATCCGATCATAGAGCCTTCATACTCTTGCCAAGTTGCTTCTCTACTTCATTCTTGAATTCCTTGAACTTCTTATAGGAATCGGATTTGGCCTTCATAATGTACACAAATCCCTATCTATTGAAGTCATCACTAAATGTAATGAATTAAAGATAACCTGTTGGGTTTTGACGTAGGTAATGCAGTGGAATAACAAAATATTTAATCCTACTCAAATCCCACCAAGGATCACAGGAAGAGACATCATAACATGATAAGGGTCATAGTAATTGTGTATCTTTTGGTTTGAGATCACACGAAGAATATTGTCCTCGTCTCTACGGTTGATCCACTTCTAGGGGTAAGATCTAGATTCTTCCTTCTCAAGTGCTAGCTGGACGGAAGAAGAGGGAAGAAGGAATCAAGCAACCAAAGGGAAGAAGAGAGGGTTTCGGCCCTCTCTTGTGCCAACGGGAAGGGACGGACGGCTACGGGCGGTGTCTAGCAACATGAACTTGGATTAGTCCCTTCCTTGCATATTAGTCCTACTAAGTTTGCAAGGTGTTGCATAATGATCATTCTGATTAATTAATCATATTAATTAATCCCAAATCTAGTTCTACTCTATTTGACGTGTGACCCCATATGTTTCTACTTATTTGGTAGTAACTAATTACTAACATGGAGCGGTGTCTAGCAACACATCCATGCCACCCAACTAATAGAAATAGTCAGTGAATCCGACAAACCTCTTGTGCCCAATATCTCATATTGCACTATCCCTTTGTCTCCATATCCGGATTGGACATGAGACATGAATAGACACACTCGTATATCCAATCCATAGTTCCTCGATCTTGAGAATATGCTTATGCATGCAGAGAACATCAATGTCTCCATATTGATTTATCTGAGTCTTGCCAGACATTCAATAAGCCTCATCCCTCGAGTGGCCGTTGATATTTAGTCCCATTATGTGGTAGGGACAAATCCTCTCTACATCACTACGATCTCTAAGCTTGCTTCCTATCATGCCCGATAACTACCTTTATGATTACCCAGTTACGGTGTAACTTTTGATAACATCAAAGCACAATATTTCACAACTAAAGTATCTAGTGACTTCAAGTCTAAGGATTGCAATTATATTATCACTACGAGAAGCGATTGTGACTTAACATAATTTAATGTATCCTTCTCGTTGTGGGTCAATCCAGTATGCCATTACTCTTAATACATACCCATGTGTTAGACTTGATATATCCATATCAATCTACCCACATACTAGTCGATATTTGATCGTCCTACTAATCAATATACTAGACTAGGGATATTTAAGATAAACAACACATCGTATCTAAGGACGTCATTATATTAAATATCACAATATATTATAAATGAATATTCTAGCCAATAACAATGTTCATACTAAATATTAGATTGCCTCTAGGGCATCTATTCTATCCAATAACAACACATCGTATCTAAGGACTTCATTATATTAAATAACAATGTTCATATTAAATAATAGCAATGGTGGTCGTCCTTCTTTCTGGCCGTCGTATTTGCCCTCTTTTTTTGTAGTGTACAAATTTACACTTATCCGCTTTGGGCCCGAGTTTGTCTGTTTGTAAACGTTTTACAAAGACATCGCAGCCCCAAATCTTCATAAATGACACTATGGGACACTTCCCAGTCCATATCTCATATGGTGTCTTCATGACTGATTTGGATGGAACACGGTTAATGGTAAACGATGCCGTCATTAGAGCATGTCCCCAAAATGATATCGGAAGATCCGTTTGAGACATCATAGATCGCACCATATCTAATAGTGTGCGATTCCTCCTCTCAGACACGCCATTCCATTGTGGCGTTCCGGGTGGAGTGAGGTGAGATACTATCCCACACTCTCTAAGATACTCATCAAACTCTTGGCTAAATTATTCTCCTCCACGATCCGATCGTAGAGCTTTAATACTTTTACCAAGTTTCTTCTCTACTTAATTATTGAATTCTTTCAACAATTCAAAGGATTCGGATTTGTCCTTCATAAGGTACACAAATCCATATCTACTGAAATCATCAGTAAACGTGATGAAGTAGGTGTAACCACCTCTGGAAGGCGTGGGGAACGGCCCGCATACATCAGTATGTATGAGTGCCAATAACTCTCTAGTCCTCTCACCTTTCTTATTGAAAGGGGAATTTTTCATTTTTCCTAATAAACAAGATTCACATGTCTCATATGATTCCAAATCAAATGAGTCTAGAAGCCCATCCTTATGGAGTCTAGATATGCGTTTCTCATTTATATGGCCTAAACGACAGTTCCATAGATATGTAGGATTTAAATCATTAGTTTTAATCCTTTTAGTATTTATGATATAGATTGGACTATTAAGATCAAGGATATACAATCCATTAGACAAATGCGCACTACAATAGTGCATACTATCAAAATAAATGGAACAACACTTGTCCTTTATTGAAATAGGAAAACCCTTCTCGTCTAAAAAAGAAACGGAAATAATGTTTCTGCTCATAACAGGCACATAAAAGAAATTTTCTAATTCTAAAATAAGTCTAGAAGGAAAAGATAGCTCATAAACGCCTACAGCTAATGCAGCAACTTTTGCTCCATTCCCGACGCGCAGATCTATCTCCCCTTTAGCCAATCTTCTACTTATTTTCAAATCCTGCACATTTCGACAAATGTGAGAACCACATCCAATATCCAATACCCAAGATGAAGAAATAGAAAGATTGACGTCTATAACATAAATACCTGGTGGTGGTGGAATCACTATTCCAAGCTTCTTATCCTCCAGATATTTAGGGCAATTCCTCCTCCAGTGACCCGGCTGGCTGCAGTAGTGACATCACCTTTAGCCACGCCACCACTAGGTTTCACGGCTTCTTTGGATTTCGCAACTTTCTTGCGTTTTCCTTTGGATGTAGAGGCAGCTACTTTTCCCTTCTTCCTATGCACCATCATTATGGCCTTGCCCTTTCCTTTGTTAACGCTTTGTTTCGCTGTCTTTAGCATGTTCAAAAAGTCTTGCAGAGTCTTACTGATCTTGTTAATATTATAGTTCATGATGAACTGATTATAACTGTCAGACAACGATTGCAAGACAAGATTATTTTCCGAATCTTGGCCAAGTGGGAATCCCAGTCTCTCAAGGTTCTCAATATACCCGATCATTCGGAGTACATGAGGCCCTACTGGATTCCCTTCTGCGAGACTACTCTTGAGCAATGCTTTAGACACATCATAGCGCTCATGCCTTGCCTGTTCCTGAAACAATTGTTTCAAGTGTATGATCATATCATAAGCTTCCGTATTCTCATGCTGCTTCTGAAGGTAAGGAGTCATGGTGCAAATCATGAGGCAAGTCACGTTATTAGAATCATCAATATGTTTCTGACGTGCCCTTACATCCGCTAGAACAGACTCATCTTGTGGTGGGACTGAAATTGGAGTGTCCAAGACATACAACTTATTTTATTTCTTAAGGACAATCCTTAAGTTTCTGTACTAGTCAAGGAAATTTGTTCTAGACAGTTTATTCTTCTCAAGGACAGACCGTAGGGATGAAGTCAATGCGTTGTTGTTTGCCATTCGGAATTCTACAAAACGAGAAATGTGCAATTTTAGTATTTTGAACAATTTAACAATATTCAACAATGGCTAGATCATCAAATATAGCTCCCACTATTTTTCTCGGATTAATAGCCCTCACTATTAATGCGGAAAATATCATAATATTTTCTAGTAGGTCCAATATCCCTTTTCACTTATTCTTGAGCTTGCTTTGGCAAGTTACCCAAGAATAGGTTATTTAGCTAGGAACCATTCCAATTGCATCCTAATGGAACTCTTGGTCCAATTAGCTGAATAACTCTTTATTCTTTATCCCATGGATAACGCCTATTTGTCTTGCCTCTAGGCTCTTCAATCCAATTGAGTCTTACCCAATTGCGTCCAACCTCTTGCTTCAACATACACACATTACTAGCTTGTTTCGTCCTCAACACATCATGGTAAATTAAAATCGCCTTGATTTGGCAAGCCCGAATTTTAATAAACCTTGATCATCAAGGGTGTTTTGGCAAGAGAAGGCAAAATGCAATATTTAATTGAGGGATTTAATTTTCTTAATTTGTTTTGTTGATCTAATCAACATGATCTACTTATTTGGATTGGGCAATCCACAATAAAATACCATCCTTGTTTATTATTATCTTGTTAGTGTTTTGCTAGTATCGCCATACACACAAAAATTAAATAACAAGACATAAATAATAAACATCAACAAAATAAAATAAACGTGGCATGGATATAGCCCCTAGACTAAGATATTATCAAGCCAATGATAATATTCAATTGCCCTAAAGTGTCAAGCTCATCTCCATGTGCTCCACCATAGCCGTGCGCCTAGGGGGTGTCTTCTTTGTCTTTTGACTTCTTTGATTCTCCGGTCTTCTTCTCCATGCTCTTGGCTATCATCTAAATATTTCTAATTCTAGCTAACATCTTGAATAAATAAATAATAAAAGCCTCACATGTCGAGGAGAAAAGACGACTCGCAGGCCGTAAAACCTAATTAATTATTACATTAATTTGATCAGCTCGCAGGCCGTAAACCAAACCACAAAGCAATAAACATCCACAACCTAGGCCATATCCATCCACCATGCAACAAAGCACATAATACAGTTAAAACCAATTTTTAACGCGCTTGTTCAATTTTAATTGAATTGGATAATTAGGGTTACAACGGTCTAAGGGGTCCAACCTAAGCCTAGGCCGAACCCCATGGAGGACCGCCGCCCACCACTCGGCCCGCCCCCGGGCCGGCCGCCCTATGTGACCCGCGGCCTTTCTTGGCACGCAAGGAAGGGGGCGGACGACTAGGTTTTCAGCCCTAGCCTCCTTTCCTTCTTCCTTGTTGACCAAGTTCGGTTGTTTCCTTTATGGATGTTTCCATAAAATTGTTTCCATAATTGAAAACTCCTTTTCAACTATGTGCCCATGAACCCTAATTTTTCATGAACCCAATAATTCACATCCTATGTGATTAAACTCACCAATTCTAGCATCCAATGTTAAATAAGGTCTTTTTTATATTGAATCAAATTCAATTTGCATCTACTATGCCAATTAATTTCAGTCTTCGCGTAATAATAACAATACGGTGTATAAACTGAAATCGTAACAAATAAAATCATGTTATGCACTAAGACATGTGGCTCTGATACCACTGTTGAGTTTTGACGTAGGTAACGCAGCGGAATAAAAAAAAAATCAATCCTACTCAAAGTCCACCAAGGATCACAGGAAGAGAGATCATAACATAATAAGGGACATAGTAATTGTGTACCTTTTGGTTTGAGATCACACAAAGAATATTGTCCTCGTCTCTACGGTTAATCAACGTCTAGAGGTGAGATCTAGATTCTTCCTTCTCAAGTGATAGCTTGGACCGGAGGAAGAGGGAAGAAGGAATCAAGCAACCAAAGGGAATCAGAGAGGGTTTCGATCCTCTCTTGTGCCGACGGGAAGGGGCGGACGGCTAGGGGCGGTGCCTATAGCTTGTCTTTCTCTCTCTCTTTTGCTCTCTCCCACTCTCTTCTGTTATTTCTAATAACATTATGTGGGAAGGAAGCTAGAGCCTCCTTTATATAGTCCATAACTCCTTGATAACTACATAAAAGTCCCTCCTAGTTCTACATGAACTTGGATTAGCCCCTTCCTTTAATATTAGTCCTACTAAGTTTTCAAGGTGTTGCATAATGATCCTTCTTATTAATTAATCATATTAATTAATCCCAATCTAGTTCTACTCTATTTGACGTGTGACCCCATAGGTCTATACTTAGTTGGTAGTAACTTATTACTAACATGGAGCGGTGTCTAGCAACACATCCATGCCACCCAACTAATAGAAATAGTCAGTGATCCCGACAAACCTCTTGTGCCCAATATCTCATATTGCACTATCACTTTGTCTCCATATCCGGATTGGTCACGAGACACAAATAGTCGCACTCGTATATCCAATCCATAGTTCCTCGATCCTGAGAATATGCTTATGCAAGCAGATAACATCAATGTCTCCATATTGATTTATCTGAGTCTGGCCAGACATTCAATAAGCCTCATCCCTCGAGTGGTCGTGGATATTTACTCCCATTATGTGGGAGGGAAAAATCCTCTCTACATCACTGCGAACTCTAAGCTTGTTTCCTATCATGCCCGATAACTACCTTTATGATTACCCAGTTACGGTGTAATGTTTCATAACATCAAAGCACAATACTTCACAACTAGAGTATCTAGTGACTTCAAGTCTAAGGATTGCAATTATATTAGTACTACGAGAAGCGATTGTGACTTAACATAATCGAATGTATCCTTCTCGTTGTGGGTCAATCCAGTATGCCATTACTCCTGATGCATACCCATGTGTTAGACTTGATATCTCCATATCAATCTACCCACAAACTAGTCTATATTTGATCGTCCTATTAATCAATATAGTGGACTAGGGATATTTAAGATAAACACACATTGTATCTAATGACTTCATTATATTAAATATCGCAATATATAATAAATGAATATTCTAGCCAATAACAATGTTCTTACTAAATATTAGATTGCCTCTAGGGAATCTATTCCAACATAACCACCTCTGGAAGGCGTGGCAAATGGTCCACACATGAGTGCTAATTGAGTATGTATGAGTGCTAGTTGCTCACTAGTCCTCTCACCTTTCTTCTTGAAATAAGAATTAGTCATTTTTCTTAACAAAGAAGCCTCACATGTCTCATGAGATCATAATCAAATGAATACAGGAATATATCCTTATGGATTCTAGAAATACGATTTTCGTTTATGTGGCCTAAAAGACAATGCCATAGATATGTATGATTTGAATCATTAGTTTTAAACCTCTTGGTATTTATGTTATAGTCGGAATTGTTGGGTTTTGTAACGGATTGCGTAGAGGAATTAAAGAAATAATATCCGCACATTACCCAACAAGGATCACAGGAAGAGACATCATAATGATAGTGCAGGTTCAAGTAACAATTTACCTTGTTTGTCTCTTGTGATGACTTCAAACGCAGAATAGTGTTCGCGTCTCTACGGCTAGTCCACCCCAAGGATGAATAACTAGATTCCTCCACTCATTTTTGCTCGCAATCAGTAGAGGAAGGAAGAATAAGGTTCACACAATGGAGACCAGAATAAGAGGCTCGACCTTTTCTTCTTTTGCTGATGGGTTGAGGGGGGCGGACAGGGTCTAGGTCAAGCCTAGACTTTGTCTTGCTCTCTCTCCTTGCTTATTCTCTCCTACTCAAAGTATGTTATGAGCATTGGTTTGAAAAATAAGCTAGGAGTGTCCTTTATATAGTCCAACAAATCCTTTTAACTGTATAAAAGCCCCTATCCTAATTGTGTCCATACACAGATTAGTCCAACTTGCAAATTAGTCCTACTAAGTTTACAAGTAGTTGTGTATTGATCTTATTTTTAATTAATAATATTAATTAATTCCCAAGTCTAGTTTTTTTCCTTATGGCGTGTGACCCCATAGGTATCTACTTAGTTGGTAATAACATTTATTAACATGGAGCGGTGTCTAACAACACATCCATGCCACCCAACTAATAGAAATAGTCATAACTTTTGACAAACCTTCTGCAAGTATTGTCTCATCTCTTTTTCTCTATATCAGGATTGGACACGAGACATACAAGTCACACTATATATCTAATCCATAGTTTCTCGATCTAGGGAATATTCTTATCCATGCAGATAACATCAATATCCTATATTGATTTATCTGAGTCTGGCCAGACATTCTATAAGCACCATTCATCAAGTGGCCCATGGATAATTGCTCCCATTATGTGTGAGGGACAAATTCTATCTACATCACTACCAACTCTAAGCTTGCTTCCTTATTGTGTCAGACTAACGCTTTATTACTACCCAGTTACGGTGTAGTGTTTGACGATGTCAAAACACAATATTCAACAACTAGAGAATCTAGTGACTTCAAGTCTAAGGATGACAATTCCATTGTCTCTACGAGAAGAACTTGTAACTTTACAAAACTTGTATGTATCCTTCTCGTTGTGGGTCAATCTAGTATGCTCTTACTCCTAATGCATACCCATTTGTTGGATCGTGATATCTCCATATCAATCCAACCCCACACTAGTCTAAAGTTGATCATCGTGCTAATCAATATAATGGACCACGGATATTTAAGAATATAGCATTTAAATTCCAAGGACTTCATTCATGTTAACATATCTCCATATCGATAACATAATGAATAGTAAGTCTATATATATATATTGTCACAATAAATTGATTTCCTCTAGGGAACAATTCCAACAGTCACCCACTTGCACTGGAGTCAATCTCCTACATCATATGCCTATTGATCTAGCGCATCCCTCATTCTTTCACTACGCAAGGTAAGAGGGACATATGCTGGTACTTTGAAAATATTCGCATCTCCTCTATTGACAATCGAATGAGATTGAATATTCTGAGTATGTGCATCTTATGCAACAAATACTCGTTCGTCTGTGATAGAATCGGCAACTGAATCTTGCATGGAACCTTTCCAGCTCACAGTCCCTCCCACTAGGTCAAAACATAAAACTTGACTATAGTCTAAAATCATCTTTATCATAATTGAAGTTCTCATCACTGTAACCCCTTACAATAAACTCTTTCATTCCTCCATTTATCAAGAGTTCATCCTAAGTTCTTCTCAAGTACTTCAAGGATATTCCTAATAATTATCCAGTGACACTCACCCGGATATGACTAGTATCTTTGTGTCATACCATATGACATATCTGGCCTAGTACATAACATGGCAAATCTCATGAATTTTAATCATACGGTCCATCTCTCAATCTAATTGGAAAGACTAATTCCATGTGACATAGGTAAGAATCCATATTCTTCTCATGTTGAACCATTTCAACACCTTTGTCAATATATGTACTTTGACTTAAGCTAAACAACTTTCTTGATCTATCTCCATATATCTTTATAGATTGTCTCGCCTAAGTCTTTTATTGAAAATCAATTCGCTAGCAAATCTCTACAAGATTGCCAGGTAGGGACATCATTTTCAATGATTAGTATGTCTCTACATACAAGACCAGACATATTACTGTGCTCCCACTAACCTTCTTGCAAACACAAGCTTCATCTTCATTCTTGATGGAACCAAACTCTTTTGATGGCATCGTTAAATCGAAGATTCTAACTCGAAGAAGCTTGACTCAATCTGGAGACATATTACTGCAAGCAATATGCGAATGGATTTAAGCACCACTATTGGGGAAAAGATTTCGTCATAGTCTATACTATGAATTCACAAGAAACCTTTCCAACCAATTGTCCCTTAAAAGTAATCATATTACCATCCATGTTGGTTTCCTCATAACCCACTTACCCACTATGTGTCCTACCCTTTTAGGTGGTTTTACCAAAGTCCATACTTTGTTGGTATCCATGGATTCCATATCGTATCTCATGGCTCCAATCTATTTTTGAGAGTATTGGCCCTCTCGTGGCCTCTTCATAGGTTGTAGGCTCATCTCTATGATCAATAAATCACCAGAATATGAGAAATCTATATTTCTTTAGCCCCTTGACATGTCCTACCTGACCTACAAGATTCTTGTGTTACCTTAGTAGGTTGATCCACAACACCTTGTGATCCTGCTCATGTTACATCAAAAGAATCAATGTTCTGTTGTGGTTCTTGAACTCCTTCAAGTTCTACTGTTCTCCCACTGTTTATTTTAGAGACAATCTATATCTAGAAACACGACGGTTTGAGCAACAAACAATTTGTTCTCGATTGGATTTTAGAGATAATATCCTTTTTTCCTCAGGCTATTCCACATAGTACATTTATCCAACTTCGGTTCAAGTTTATCTGTAAACTATTTACATATACTTCATAACCCTAACTCTTTATGAATGACATACTATGACACTTCCTAGTCCATATCACATATAGTGTTTTTCATAATTGATTTGGTTGGAACAAGGTTAAGGGGGAAATTTGCTGTAATACAACATGGCCCCTAAAGGTAAACTGGAAGTTCTATTTGACTCATCAAGGATCTAACCGTGTCCAACAAGGTCCGATATCTCCTCTTAGACACGCCATACCCATGTGGCTTTATAGTTTGAGCGAGTTTGGTTCATATCCAACATTCCCATAGATGCTTGTCAGACTCTAGGCTCAGGTATTCTCCTCCACAATCAAATCGTAGAGCCATGATACATTTGCCAAGCTGGCTCTCTACTTCATTCTTGAATTCCTTAAACTCTTCACAGGATTCTGATTTGTTTCTTCATAAGATACACAAATCCATATTTCTCTGAAGCCATCAGCAAATATGATGAAGTACTGAAATTCACTTTTTAGCATTTGTACTTAGCGGCATACATCAATATGTGTGATTTACAAAAGAACATATCTTTTCCCAATAAATAAGTCTTACATGTATCATATGATTCATAATCAAATGAGTCGAGGAAATCATCCTTCTAGAGTTCTAGATTTGTATCTCTTATTCATGGGCCTAAATGATAATGCTAAAGATAAGTGAGGTTCATATCATTATATGCAAACCTCTTGGTATTAATGTTATAGATGAAATTACCATGATCAAGGATATACAATCCATCAGACAAAATAGCATTACAATAATGCATATCAGAATAATTGAACAACATTTATCCTTTATTATGATAGAGAGTCGTTGTGTCCAAACAAGAAACTATGATAATGCACCTACTCATAGCATGGACTTAATCACTTATGTCTAATTCATGAAAAAATTCAAAAAGGTAGAGATAATTCCCTACGGCTAATTCAGCAACCCCTTGCTTCATTGCCTCACCTGTAGGTTTGTTTACTCCTTACTCAATTGTCTACATCTTTTGAGATCCTCCACATTTCAATAAACATGAGATCATCATCTAGTATCATATATTCATGATGATGAGATAGACACATTGATTTCTATAAAAAAGAAATACCTAAATTGAAATTCATAATTCCTTTATTATTTCCTTTCAGGTACTTTGGGCACTCTCTCTTCCTCTATACAACCTATGGAACTTTAAGGCAATTTGGTTTTAGAAACAAGATGCTTGATACCCATGGGGTCGGCGGAAACCTTTTGCCCTTACCCATGCGGTTAACCATTAACATGTTTTGCCTTAGCCTTTTATGAGTTCTTTGTTTAGCGATTCTCAATCATATTGAGTTAATCGCCTTTGAACAAAACCTTAATTGCATCCAATACTTCTTGGTCCATTTGGGCGAATAACTTTTATTCTTTATCTATCTCACAGATAACACCCATTCCCTAACCTTTCAATCATATGGAATTAGCTTAGTTGCATATGACCTCTTGCTTTAGCAGTCACATATTACTATCTTGTGTCGTCGCGTCATATCTTGATGAATCAAGTCGCCTTGCTTTGGCAAGCCCAAACTCATTCCATCTTGATCATGAAGAGTGCTAAGCAAGAGAGTGAAAAGTGGAGCAACACTTCAAACCTTTCATGTCTAGCTCGCATTTTGAAAGAGCTTCTTTTAATGTATGATCATATCATACAACTCCATGTTTCTCATCTTGCTTCCAAAGCTCAGAGTTCATGACAGCTAACACGAGGCAAGTGACATTCAAAGCATCATTCTTCGATGTTCTTTCCAATAGGTTTTAGTGTTATTGGCAGTTGTTGAAAAGAAAACTGTATGCTCTATGTACAACACTTTTATTCTTTCTGTTTGAGAACAATTCTCAATTTTATACCAATCTAGAAAATAGATTCCAAACAGCTTGTCCTTCTCAAGGACATAAAGTCGTGTTTTGTTTGTTTAATGACATGGGTATTCAACACAAAAGGATTATGCAAAGTATTGTGACATATAACCATATTTAAAAAGGACTTCAATTTTCAAACATAGCTCCCACTAATTTTTCGGATTAATAACTCTCAATATTAATGCAAAAGTATCATTATATTTTCTAGTGTGCCAAGATCCATATCTCACTTCTTTTTTAGCTTGCCTTGGCAAGTAAACCAAAAATTAGTTATTTAGGTAGGAACAATTCTAATTGCGCCTAATGCAACTCTTGGTTAAGTTGGACACTATCCCCATAGATAATCCCAATTGGTTGCCTATAGGCTTTTAATTTTATTAAAATCAGCTAGTTGCACCCAACCTCTTACTTAAACAATTGCACATTACTTGCTTCTGCCATCGCATCACAATCATGACAAACCAAGTCGCCTTGCTTTGGCACGCACGAACTTGATAATCATGATCATGATGAGTGTTGAAGTAACGAGAAGGCAAAACGCAATACTTAAATTGAGAGATTTTATTTTTCCAATTTTAATTGTTTTGTTGATCCATATCAACTGATCTACTTATTTTGAGTTGGGCAAACTCACAAAAAATATCCAGGTTGTTAATTATCTTATTGTCAATCTTTCATGCATCATCCATTCACCAACAATAAAATAATAAGATAATAAATAAACAACAACAAACAAAAATTAAACGTGTTATGGATATGGCCTCTAAACTAAGATGTTCCCAAGCCAATGAAAATATCTATGAACCCTAAAAATAGCAAGCTCATCTCCATATGCCTCCATCTTTTGGTCCATGCTCCATAGCTTGTGGAATAGTCCATGCTCCTTAGCTTTGTGGAATGCTCCATCTTGTGGTCTTTAATTTTTTTAGGCTTCTTCTTCTCCATCTTCACTATCATCTATTTTTATTTAATAGTAGCTAGCATCTACACTAAATAAAAGATCTAACAAGTTGAGATGAATATCGGCTCGCAGGCCGTAAAACCTAATTAATTATTACATTAATTTTATCAGCTCGCAGGCCGTAAAAGAAAACTACAAAAATTGAACATTCACAACATCCACATCTAAATCCATATCCAATCACCATGAAAATAGCACATAAACAGTTAAAATCCGATTTTAACGCGCTTGGTTAATTTTTTTGTATTTGATTTTGGACATACTAGGTTCAAAGCGATCCCAAGAGACCCACCATCACCATGGTCGGACCACCAAAGGACTGCCACAAAGGCCTTGGGCAGGCCGGCCCCTAGCCCACACGGCTAGGCCGTGCGCTAGGGAGCCCGGCCCCCTTGGCTTTTGCCTTCCTTGGGTGGCAAGGAGAGAGAGGCGGTTCCCTAGGGGGGGGGGCGAACCTCCTTATAAATTTGTTTCCAAAACAACTTCCTCCTTGTTGCCCAAGTTTAGTTGTTTCCAAGTTTGAAAAATACATTTTTCCAACCTGTGCCCAAACTCTAGTTTTCTATATACAAATTTGTTACATCCAATGTGATCCAAATTCATTAATGCTTACATCCCAAGTAATATTAGATCTTATTTGGTTGAATTATATACAAATTGCATCAATACGCATGATTTTCCCGTTTTACGCGATAAACGATAATTAAAGTGTAAAAAAGACATAATTGTAACACATAAACTACATTATGCTCTACGACCTGTGGCCCTGATACCACTGTTGGGTGTTGTAACGGATTACGCAGCGGAAATAAACAAATAAGATCCGCACAAGACCCACCAAGGATCACAGGAAGAGACATCATAATGATAGTGAAGGTTCAAGTAACAATTTACCTTGTTTGTCTCTTGTGTTCAAACGTAGAATAGTGTTCGCTTCTCTACGGCTAGTCCATGCCTAGGATGAAGAACTAGATTCCTCCACACCTTTAAGCTAGCAACATGTATAGGAAGGAAGAAGAAGGATCATACAATGGAGACCAAAAGAAGAGGCTCGAACTCTTTTTCTATGGCCGACGGGTTGAGGGGGCCGGACGGGGTCTAGGTCCGGCCTAGACTTTGTTTTTCTTTCTCTCCTTGCTTTTTGTCTCCTACTCAAAGTATGTTATGAGCATTGGTTTGAGAAATAAGCTAGGAGTGTCCTTCATATAGTCCAACAACTCCTTGTTAACTGTATAAAATCCCCTATCCAAATCATGTCCATACACGGGTTAGTCCAACTTGAAAATTAGTCCTACTAAGTTTGCAAGTAGTTTCATATTAATCCTTCTATTTAATTAATCATATTAATTAATTCCCAAGTCTAGCTTAATCCTTATGGCGAGTGACCCCATAGGTTTCTACTTAGTTGGTAATAACATTAATTAACATGGAGCGGTGTCTAACAACACATCCATGCCACCCAACTAATAAAAGCAGTCATTACTGTTGACAAACCTTCTGCAAGTATTGTCTCATCCCTTTATCTCTATATCCGGATTGGACACGAGATATACAAGTCACACTCGTATATCCAATCAATAGTTTCTCGATCCTGGGAATAGTCTTATCCATGTAGATAACATCAATATCCTATATTGATTTATGTGAGTCTGGCCAGACATTCTATAAGCACCATCCCTCGAGTGGCCCATGGATATTTGCTACCGTTATATGGGAGGGAAAAATTCTTTCAACATCACTACCATCTCTAAGCTTGTTTCCTTATTGTGTCCGACTAACGCCTTTATTACTACCCAATTACGGTGTAGTGTTTGACGATGTCAAAACACAGTATTCCACAACTAGAGGATCTAGTGACTTCAAGCTTAAGAATGACAATACCATCGTAACTAAGAGAAGCAGTTGTGACTTTACATAAATTGTATGTAGCCTTCTCGTTGTGGGTTAATCCGGTATGCTATTACTCCCAATGCATACTCATGTGTTGGATCGTGATATCTCCATATCAATCCAACCCTATACTGGTCTATAGTTGATCCTCTTGTTAATCAATATAATCGACTAGGGATATTTAAGAATATAACATTTAAATTACACGGACTTCATTCATGTTAGAATATTTCCATGTCGATAACATAATGAATAGTAAGTCTATATATGTGTCACGATAAATTGATTGCTTCTAGGACACAATTCCAACAGGAATTATCTAGATCAAGGATATATAATCCATTAGACAATAGAGTATTACAATAATGCAAACTATCAAAATAAGTGGAGAAACACTTGTCCTTTATTGTGACAGAAAAATCTTTCTTGTCCAAACAAGAAATAGAAATAATGTTTCGCTCATAACAAAAACAAAATAACAATTATCTAATTCTAAAATAAATCATGAAGGTGAAGATAACTCATAAACGCCCACGGAAAATGTAGAAACTCTTGCTCCATTCCCTACGCGCAAGTCCATCTCCCCTCTAGCCAGTTGTCTGCTTCTCTTTAGATCCTGCATATTTCGAAAAATGTGAGATACACATCCAGTATCCAATACCCAAGATGAAGAGATAATCAGACTGACATCTATAACAAAAATACCTGGTGGTGGTGGAATAACTAATCCAAGCCTTTTATCTTTCAGATACTTTGGGTAGTTCCTCTTCCAGTGGCTTGTATGACTACAGTAGTGACATGTGCCTTTGACAACCCCACCAGCAGCTTTCAAGGCCACTTCCTTGGATTTTGCGACTTCCTTTATTTTCCATTTGGATGTCGAAGCAACTCGCTTGCTCTTTCCTTTGTTAACAATCAATATTTCCTTGTCTTTCCCTTTATTAATGTTATGTTCAGCAGTCCTCAACATATTGAGCAAGTTTGACAGAGTTTGTTGATCTCATTCATGTTATAGTTAATGATGAATTGGCTATAACTATCCGGAACCGATTGCAGGATGATATCAGTAGCCAACTCATGGCTAAATGGAAACCCTAGACGTGTGAGATTCTCCACGTATCCGATCATGCGGAGTACGTGGGGTCCAACCGGGTTTCCCTGGGGCATAGGACATTTCAAAAGTGCCATATATACTTCACACCGCTCATGTTGTTGTGTCAAATGTATGATCGTATCATACGCCTCCATGTTCTCATGTTACTTCTGAAGCTCAGAGTTCATGGTGCAAAGCATTAGGCAAGTCACATCATTAGCATCGTCAGAGATTTTCTGATGTTCCTTCCTTATGGAAGCGGTAGCATTGGCAGGTGGTGCTTCTGGAACTCTAGAATGTACAACTTCTTTTCTTATTTGAGAACAATTCTCAAGTTTCTGTACCAGTCCAGGAAATTGATTCCAAACCACTTGTCATTATCAAGGACTGATCGTAGTGAAAGTGTCGATGTAGTCTGAATGTTTGCCATTGGAATTCTACAAAATGAGAAAAGAGGAAGTTTAAGTATTTGTGAAAAATTAACTACATTTAACAATGGCTAGATTATTAAATATAGCTCCCAATATTTTTATATGATTAATAGCCCTCACTGCTAATGTGGAAAATATCATTTATTTTCTAGCGGGTCGACATCCATATTTCACTTCTTCTTGAGCTTGCTTTGGCAAGTCACCAAAAATTAGTTATTTAGGTAGGAACATTTTCCAATTGCATCTTATGCAACTCTTGGTTCAATTGGGAAAATAAATCTTTATTTATCTATCCCATAGATACTTCCTATTGCCTTGCCTCTATGCTTTCAATCCTATTGAAGTAGCTTAGTTGCGTCCAACCTCTTACTTCAAGAATTACACATTACTATTTTGTTTCATCGCACCATCTCATGATGAATCAAATCACCTTGCTTTGGCAAGCGTGAATTCAAGACATTATGATTTTGACGAGTGTTAAGTAAGAGAAGGCGAAAAACAATTTTTATAGTTGAGGGATTTCCTTGTCAATTTTATTTTTTTTGTTGAGTCTATCAACTAATCTACTTATTTGGATTGGTCAATCCCAAATAAAAGATCCAACTATTTAATTATTATCTTGTTACATTTTGCATGCATCAACCATACATTAAAAAGAAATAACAAGACAATAAATAAATAAATAAATGAAACGAAATGTGGATGTGGCTCCTAAAACTAAGATATTCCCAAGCCAATGAGAATATCTATAAGACCTATAAAAATCAAACTCATTTCCATGTGCCTTCCTCTTTAGTCCATGCGTCCTAGCTTGTGGAATAGCACCATCTTGTGGTTTCTTCAGTATTTGATCTTCTTCTCCATGCCTTGACTAAATAATAGCATCTAAACTAAATAGAAGAACCTCACAGGCGAGGAAGAAACGACACGCAGTCCGTAAAATTAATTAATTACATTAATTCCAATAAAACCAAAGAAGGAAAATAAATATCAACATCATCCACATATAAGGCCACATCCAATCACCATGAGATAAATCACATAATACAGTTAAAATCCAATTTAACGCGTTTGGTCAACTTTAGTTGAATTTGAATTTTCTAGGGTCAAAACAGCTCTACGGTCGCGCCAATCCTTATTGGCCGAACTGTTTGGACCAGCCAAAACGAGCCAACAATGGTTGGACCAGCCCGCGTGATCAGACCGGCCGCTGGCGGAGCCCTGTGGGTCGGCTAGCTTTGGTCTGCGCACCAAGGGGAGGGGCGGGTGGCATGGCCGAACCTTATAGGGTCAGTTTCCAAAAATATTTCCCCTCTCCTTGTGGGCGGATCCCCAATAGTAGGCAAAAACACATTTTTCCCCAATTGTGCCCAAACCCTAGCTTTTCAAAACCCCAAACCTCACATTATATGTGAGAAAAATTTACTATACTTTGTAAGCTATGTAAAATTGGCTCATTCTGTACCGAATCATATTCAGTTTTCATCATTATGCTAAAAATCAGTTTTTAGCAAAAAATAACGATACGGTGTAAGAACTGATAAATTAGTAACACATAAATCATGTTATGCGCTGTGACATGTGGCTCTGATAACACTGTAGAGTTTTGATGCAGGTTACACATCGGAATATACATTCGTGATCAAGATCCTCTATGAATCGCATGACAGGCCATCTTAACGTGGTAAAAAGAAGATGGTGTGTCCCTTTTGAGGTTGTGTGCACACAATGAGGAATAGCTTCCTCGTCTCTACTGGTATACACACGTTGGATTTCTATATGGAATCTCCTTCACGTCTTGTGCTAGCTACGCGAAGAAGGAGGCAAAAGAATCACGCAAAACGGAGCACCCAAAGTGGCCGAACCACTTGGGAGGCTGACGGGTATGGGGTGGCCGTCAAGGGGCGGACGACATAGTAGTGAATACCGTTCCGTTCCGGTCCGGAATGGCCGAAACTTTCCATTTTGGCCTCAAAATGGAACGGATCTCCTACCAATTCGTACTAGTGAAAATTTCGGCCCCTTCCAGAGTGTAACTGGCGTTTCGGCAAAATCGAGCCCGTTACGCTCCGGATCCGAAAAGTTACATGTGTATTTTTCAAAAAAATAATTTTTTTTGTTCCTGTGATTCGACCCTGTGACCAACCCACGCATTAGTGATGGAACTAACCGCTTGCCAAAAGACCTATTCGTGTAGCAAATCATGTTTTACTAACTTATACTATTCAATTGCATTATTTGATTTATTGATATCTTGACATTTTGAAATCAACTACTACTAATTAAACACAATCAATTGTTGTGTTAAAATCTCAAAAAGTAAATATAATAAATTTTATGAGTATAATTTTATGTTTATTTTTATTGTTGGAGTAGATGCCTTAGATGCAATCTATATTTAGTATGAACATTGTTTGGTTGGAATATTCATTTATTACTTATGGAGATATTTAATATTATGAAGTCCATAGATCACAATGTGTCTTAAATATCTCTAGTCCGTTATATTGATTAATGGGACGATCACAGTATGTGGGTAGATTGATAGGGAGATATCAAGTCTAACACATGGGTATGAATTAGGAGTATTGGCATATTGGATTGACCTACAATGAGAATGCTACATTAAGTTATGTTAACGTCCCAAGTTCTTCTCGTAGTGGTAATGGTGTTTTAATTCTTATAATTGAAGTCACTAGATACTCTAGTTGTGAAATATCATGCTTTGATATTATCAAACGTTACACCGTAACTGGGTAACTATAAAGATAGTCATCGGGCATTATAGGAAACAAGCTTAGAGATGGTAGTGATGTAGGGAGAAAATATCCACGGCCATTCGAGGGGTAGTTCTTATGAAATGTCTGGCCAGAATCAGATAAATCAATATGGAGATATTGATGTTATCAGTATAGATATGCCTATTCCAAGGATCGAGAAATTATGGATTGGATATACGAATATGACAATTATGTCTTCTGTCCAATACGAATATAGAGACAAAGGGATAGATACAACGCGGTAACATTAGGCACATGGTTTGTCGGATCACTGAAATTTCTATTAGTTTGATGACATAGATGTGTCGCTAAACACCACTCTATATTTCTAATAGTTACTACCAACTAAGTAGAAACATATGGGGTCACACACCGTATGGATTAAACTGGATTTAGACATTAAGTAGTTGGACTAATTAAGTAAAAGGATCATAACGCAACTACAAGCAAAGTTAGTAGGACTAGTTTGTAAGGTGTACTAATCTGTGTATGGACATGATTATATTGGGGAAAATATGTAGTTAATAAGGATTTATTAACTATATAAGGGGGCTCTAGCTTATTATTTCTCAAGACAAGTCATTATTGAGAGAACGTAACAAAGCATGGAGAGAGAGAGTTGAGGCCGAGCCACAACCCGTCTGCCCCGTCCAAGCCGTCGGCCTCCTTGTGACGCGTTACTTTTGGTGCTCCAATTTGCGTGATATCTTGTCAACTTCGTCCGTTAATAGTACTTTACGTGGAGAAGGATTCCAGCTGCAATCCTAGGAGTGGATATTCATAGAGACGAAGACACAATTCTTCGTGGTGATCACACAAACTAAGGTACATGTTTCGTTAACCCTAATCACGTTATGAATGCTTGCCTGCGATCCGTGGAGGGCTTTGAGCAGGATTTATTTTTGTAAATCCGCTGTGTTACCTGCATCAAAACCCTATAGTGGTATCAGAGCGACATGTCGTAGCGCATAACATGATATTATGTGTTACTTTTATTTGTTTTTAAACTATAACTGTTACTTTTCGCGAAAACAGAAGTTTAGTATAATGATGCAAATTGAATATGATTCAATAGAGATTGTGCCAATTTTACATATAGTATAAAATTTGGCAAATTTTGTTCACATATGATGAAAGTTTTCGGGTTTTGAAAATCTACGGTTTGGGAAAAATTGGAGAAAAATGAGTTTTCTCATCTATTGGAAATAAGCACACATGGAAAGGTGGAAAGATTTGGCAACAACCCTGGGATTTGACCCTAGGGCCGTCCGCTCCCTTCCTTGCGCGCCAAGCCTAGTCGGTTCGTCCTAGCCGCCGGTTGGACCGTTTGGACTAGGGCCGACCGGCTTGGCCCAGCTTGGGCGCTCCTATGGGGTTCGGCCAACTAGTTTCGTGGGCCCCTTGGACCGTTTTGACCCTATAAATCCAATTTCAACTTAAAATTGACCAAGCGCGTTAACATTGGACTTTAACTCTATTATGCACTTTATTTCATGGTGGATGGATATGCGTAGGTTGTGGATTTTTATTTGTGGTTTGTTTTGGTTTTGGTTTATTGTAATTAATGTAATTAATTATTTTACGGCATTCGTGTCGTCTTCTTCCTCAACTTGTGAGGTCTCTCTATTAAGTATAGATTCTAGCTAGTATAAGATAGTTAGATGATATCCAAGAAATGGGGACGAAGATCAAATACTAATGAAACCACAAGACTTGAAGGATTCACAAGCCTAGGACAAGTGGACTAAAGATGGAGGCACATGGAAATGAGCTTGTCACTTTAGGGCTAAAAGATATTCTCATTGTCTTGGGAATATCTTAGTCTTAGGGGTCATATCAATACCGCGTTTATTTATCTTTTTTATTTATCTATTGTCTTGTTATTTACTTTTGGTGTATAGTTGATGCATGCAAAAGGTAACAAGATGATAATAAACAAGGTCGATCTTTTATTTGGGATTGCCCTTCCAAATAAGTAGATCATGTTGATGGATCAACAAAACAATTAATACTGACATGGCAATCCCTCAAACGATAAATACTGCGTTTTGTCTTCTCTTACTTAAACACTCATCACGATCATGGTCTATAAAATTAGGGCTTGCCAAAGCAAGGTGATTTAATTCATCATGGTGTGATGCGGCGGGAAAAACAAATAATGTGTGATTGTTAAAGTAAGAGGTTGGACGCAACTAGGTTATTTCAATGAAATTGAGAAACTTAGAGGCAAGGCAATTATGTGTTATCGATGGGATAGATAAGGAATAAGGAGTTATTCACTTAATTGAACCAAGAGTTCCATAGGATAGAATTGGAAAGTGTTCCAACTTAAATAAATGATCTTTGGGTGACTTGCCAAAGCAAGCTCAAAGAGGAAATGAAATATGGATCTTGGTCCACTAGAAAGTATATGATATTTTCCGCATTAATGAAGAGGGCTATTTATCCGAAAAAAATAGTGGGAGCTATATTTAATAATCTAGCAATTGATAAATGTAGTTAATTGTTCAAAATACTAAAATTGAATATTTCTCATTTTTGAGAACTCCAAATGGCAAACAATCAAGCATCGACTTCATCCCTACGATCTGTCCTTGAGAAGGACAAGTTGTCTAGACTGGTACAGGACCTTGAGAATTGTTATCAAGCAAGAGAAGTACGTCTTAGACAATCATTCTCCCAACCCACCAGTTGAGGATGCTGTTCTAGCTACCGTGAGGGCACATTAGAAAAATGTGGATGATTCAAATGATGTGACATGTCTCATGATTTGTAACATGAACTATGAGCTTCAGAAGCAACATGAGAGCATGGAAGCGTACGATATGATTGTACATTTGAAGCAGGTCTTCCAAGAGCAGGCAAGGCATGAACGTTATGAAGTATCCAAGACACTGTTCAAGTGCAGTCTGTCATAGAGGAACCCAGTCGGGCCTCATGTGCTCTGAATGATCGGATACATGCAGAATCTCGAGAGGTTAGGCTTCCTGTTCGGCCAAGAGTTGGTCAGTGATCTCATCCTGCAATCGTTGTCGGATAGTTATAGCCAGTTCACCATGAACTATAACATGAATGAGATGAACAAACCTCTACCAGACCTGCTCAATATGTTGAGGACCGCTAAACATAGCAATAAAAAAGGTAAATGCAAGGCCATAATAGTGGTAAGTAAGGGAAAGGGCAGCGAGTTTCCACTACCTCCAAAGGAAAGAGAAAGAAAGTTGTAAAATCCAAGGAAGCTGCCTTAAAGCTTACTGGTGGTGTCTCCAAGGGCGCATGTCACTATTGTAGTCAGACAGGCCACTGGAAGAGGAACTGCCAAAAGTAACCGGAGGATAAAAGGCTTGGAATAGTGATTCCACCACCACCAGGTATTTTTGCCTATAGATGTCAACTTGTCTATCTCTTCATCTTGGATATTGGATGCTGGATGTGGATCTCACATTTTTTGAAATGTTCAGGATCTCAAGAGAAATAGACGACTGGCTAATGGGGAGATAGACTTGCGCGTGGGGAATGGAGCAAGAGTTGCTGCATTAGCCATAGGCGTTTATGAGTTATATTTTCCTTCTGGAGTTATTTTAGAATTATAGAATTGCTATTATGTGTCTGCTATGAGCAGAAATATTACTTCTATTCTTGTTTGGAGAAAGGATTTTCTATTAGAATAAAGGGAAAATGTTGCTCCATTTATTTTGATAGTATGCATTATTGTAGTGCGCTTTTGTCTAATAGATTGTATATCCTTGATCTAAATAATTTTGTCTATAACATAAGTACCAAGAGGCTAAAAACTAATGATTTGAATCCTACTTATCTATGGCACTGTTTTTTAGGCCATATGAATGAGAAACGCATTTCTAGACTCCATAAGGATGAATTTCTATACTCATTTGATTATGAATCATATGAGACATGTGAGTCTTGTTTATTAGGAAAAATGAAAAAGTCCCCTTTCAATAAGAAAGGTGAGAGGACTAGAGAGTTACTGGCACTCATACATACTGATTTATGTGAAACATTTCCCACGCCTGCCAGAGGTGGTTATTTTTATTTCATTACATTTACTGATGATTTCAGTAGATATGGATTTGTATACTTTATGAAGGCCAAATCTGAATCCTTTGAAATGTTCAAAGAATTCAAGAATCAAGTAGTGAAGCAACTTGGCAAGAGTATTAAGGGTCTAGTATCTGATCGTGGAGGAGAATACTTAAGCTAGATTTTGACGACTACATTAGAGAGTGTGGGATCTTTTCCCAACTCACTCCTCCCGGAACGCCAGAGTGGAATGGCGTGTACGAGAGGAGGAATCGCACCCTATTGAATGTGGTGCGGTCTATGATTTGTCAAGAACATCTTACGATATCGTTTTGGGGACATGCTCTATTGGCTGCACCGTTTACCATTAACCGAGTTCCATCCAAATCGGTCATGAAGACACCATTTGAGCTATGGACTGGGAGGCATCCCATAATGTCGTTTATGAAGATTTGGGGTTGCGATGTCTATGTAAAGAGTTTACAAACAGACAAGGTTGGACCCAAGTGGGATAAGTTTAAATTTGTGGGATATCCTAAGAAAACGAAATGATATTATTTCTACAACCCAATCGAGAACAAAGTGTTTGTTGCTCGGACCGGTGTGTTTCTAGAAAGAAAATTTGTCTCTAAAAACCAGTGGTAGTAGTGTAGAGCTTGAAGAATTTCAAGAACCACATAACACTGATCCTACAATGGAAAATGAATAAGAACCACAAGTTTTTGCGGAGCAACCTGTTCAAGTAACACAAGAAATCCTTTGGACTTATCCTGACTGTGCCCGGTGATGTATCAATCATGGACGTTGAGCCTACTACCTATGGAGAGGCCATGATAGGTCCAGACTCTAAGGAGTGGCTTGAAGCCATGAGATCAGAAATGGAAACCATGTATACCAACCAAGTGTGGACTTTGGTGGAACCACCCAAAGGGGCTCGCTCCCGAGGATGGAAATAGGTATTCAAGAAGAAGACCGACATGGATGGTAATCTGATTGCCTACAAGGGACGATTTGTGGCAAAAGGTTCCAGAAAGATTCATGGTATTGACTATGATGAAACAGTTTCCCCAGTCGCGATGACCAAATCAATTCGAACCTTACATGCTATTGTAGCTTATCACGACTATGAGATTTGGAAGATGGATGTCAAATTAGCATTTATGTAAGGAAAACCTCCTTGAGGATGTCTACATGACAGAGCCAGAGGAAATTAAGAATCCAGAGCATGCAAAAAAAGTATGTAAGTTGCAATGATCAATTTATGGATTGGAGCAAGCTTCGAGGAGTCGGAATCGATGTTTTGATGACGAGGTCGAAGAGTTTGGATTCATCAAGAACGAAGATGAACCTTGTGTCTACACGAAGTTTAGTGGGAGTTCTTTTGTGTTTTTGGTCTTATATGTGGATGACATACTACTCATTGGAAACGACATTCCTACCTTGCAATATGTTAAATATTGGCTAGGGAAGTGTTTCTCAATGAAGGACTTAGGAGATTCATCTTATATACTTGGTATCAAGGTCTATAGGGAAGATCTAGAAAGCTGCTTGGCCTAAGCCAAGGTACATATATAGATAAGGTGTTGAGACGGTTCAACATGCAAGAATCAAAGAAAAATATTCTTGCCCATGTCGCATGTAATCAGCATTTCAAAGGCTGATTGTCCTTCCAATCACATTCAGAAGGACCGCATGAGTAGGATCCCGTATGCTTAAGCCATAGGATATATCATGTGCGCCATGTTGTGTATTAGACCAGATGTTTCGTACGCGTTGAGTATGGCAAGCAGATACCAGTCCAATACGGGTGAGAGTCACTGGATTATTGTCAAGAACGTCTTTAAATACTAGATAAGAACTAAGGATGAATTCTTGATATTTGGAGGTGAGGAAGAACTCAGCGTAATTAGTTACACTGACGCGGGCTTCCAAACCAACAAGGACGACTACAAATCGCAGTCGGGCTATGTGTTTTGCCTGAATGGAGAAGATGTGAGCTGGAAGAGTTCCAAACCAAAGACCGTTGTTGATTCTACAAATTAAGCTGACTATACTGTTGCGGATGGCGCAGCAAAGGAAGCTGTTTGTATTAGGAAGTTCATCACTGAGCTTTGTGTGGTTCATAGCATTGTGCATCCCATTGCGTTGTATTGTGACAACACTGCGGCGATGGCACAAGCCAAGGAACCCACGTCATAGCAAAACTCCAAACACGTACTTAGGAGATTCCATCTTATTCCAGAGATCATCGATATAGGAGATGTGAAGATATGCAAGATTACAACGGACAATAATATTTCAGACCCATGACAAAGCCGCTTGTTCAGCGCAAGCATGAAGGGTACACTAGATCTATAGGCATACGAGATGCACCACATTGTCTCTAGTGCAAGTTGGAGAATGTTGAAGTAGATGCTCTAGAGGCAATCTATATTTAGTATAAACATTTTTTGGCTGGAATATTCATTTATTATTTATGGAGATATTTAATATAATGATGTTCTTAGATTACAATGTGTTGTTTATCTTAAATATTCATAGTCCATTATATTGATTAACAGGACGATCACTATAGACTAGTATGTGGGTAGATTGATATGGAGATAGCAAGTCTAACACATGGGTATGCATTAGCAGTAATGGCATACTAGATTGACCCACAACAATAAGGCTACATTATTAACGTCACAAGTACTTATCGTAATCCTAATGGTGTTGCAGTCCTTGACTTGAAGTCATTAGATACTCTAGTTGTGAGATATCATGCTTTGATATTATCAAACGTTACACCGTAACTAGGTAACTATGAAGATAGTCATAGGGTATGATAGGAAGCAACCATAGAGATTGTAGTAATGTAGAGATGATTTGTTCCTCCCACATAATGGGATAAAATATCCACGACCACTCGATGGGTAGTGCTTATGAAATGTCTGGAAAGACTATCAATATGGAGACATTGATGTTATCTGTATAGATAAGCCTACTCTCAGGATCGAGAAACAATGGATTGGATATACGAGTGTGACATTTATGTCTCGTGTTATGAATGCTTGCATGCGATCTGTGGAAAGCTTTCAGCAGGATTAATTTTTTTTATTCCACTGCGTTACCTACATCAAAACCCTACAGCTTATACCAAATTGTAAATTTAAAAATCACATACTTTTTAAAAAAAAATTTTTTTTAGGAAATGATTTTCTCTAGAAGTTTCAAATCACATATAGATAAAATAATATAATTTTAATGTAATCTGTAATAGAGAATATAGATTGGAATGTTAATCAACATTAAAAAATTGTATTTTGATATTGCCGACCCTATTTATTACGTGTTACCTCATGTGCACGGTTCAAGTAATATAGGGTAATATTCCAACCCCAAGTTATCGCTCACACGAGGACAATCACGAGATTATTCATTCAAAAGCTTAATTTAGATTTAAAGTAACCGGGAGGAATATTTGTTGGTTTAAGAGTTTGTCATCCCCAAACAAGTGGCTGTATTGCAATAACAATCTTTTAGGATTTTATAATGAAACACGGTTTAATCAAATGTGGAGAAAGACTAGGCAATTTATGGATCACCTAGGGCTGTTCGACAATTCTGGATACTGTATTGAAACACAATAATCCTAATTGAGTTCTGCCAGGTAACAAGTCACTACGATTTTCTATCGATCTCACGTAGTTCTACGTCACCGTCTACTAAAGGTCTTGTCGGTCCACAGTCGCCTACCCAAATGGCCAATCCTATTCAAATAACCTTTCAGTCTCATTGATTTAGAATTCTGTTCACGTTCTCTATCACCCTAGGTCTAGTCTCTTTCAAGCACTCAGCCTAAGCACTAGCAATTCCGGGTAGCTACTCCATTGTTTCTAAGGATTAAGTCTCAAACATGAACAATAACTAAATTAGATTAAACATTAAGTAGGAATCAAGATTATGTATCGAAAACATTTTATGATGGTCATTCATCTCATACCAAGGGTGTGTCAGTCCTAAATCAACAATACACCAAAAGGGTTGAAAGATACTCATATTCATGAATCCAAAACACAAATCAATCACAATAATCCGAAAAAGATGTTCAATCATAACCCTAGGCTCTCCATAGAGCCTCGAAAAGAATCTAGCTGCCCATGAAAATCATAGATACTACAAGTTTCTCCCCAGATAATTAAAGATAATGATAAAGGTAATCATACGGTAAAATCTCCGAGTAGGCGATGATCGCGAGCGACCTCCACAACTCCAAGCACCCTTAAGTCTTCGTCTCTTGCTTCCTGATGCGTGAATGACTCATTTTCAGTCCTCTAGGTCGTTCTTAAGTCAATTTCCGTCATTAGTCTTCAATATTTGCATTTTAACCCCAAAAGTCCACTCCAACTCCAGACCATTTTGTGCGAAATGCCCGACATTTTGTGAGAAATCATTTCGCGCGAAATGATCTAGATCTATTCGTGCGAATGGAATATGGACTCTGACTTCTGCAGGCCATAATTTCTTCTTTCGGCCTCCGATTAAGCTCTGTGACCTATTATTGGAAAACTCTTTTAGTCTAATTTCATTTGGCATCGGTCTCACTCCCAAATTCATTATTGAACTCCAGATATCGTCAAATGGTGCAAACTGGTGATTCTAGCTCCTCTAACTTTGCTCTTCTTTACTCCACTTGAGCTCCCATTGTTTCCGAAGTTCGTTCCATGCCTCCTATCAACCGATTAACATCCGTTCATGTCAAGACAACATGAACAAACATACCAAGCGATTATATTTGACAAATAACAACTAAATATACATAGAAACACCCGGACTAACAATATAGCGCATAAGAAGTAACAAGTGATAAAACGCATCATATTCTCTGCAATTATGCTCATATATCATATTAATATGGTAAATGGCAATAAGATATGACTCCTAAAAGACGCTATCAGTTGCTATGGGGCATTATATATATATATATATATATATATATATATATATATATATATATATATATATATATATATATATATATATATATATATATATATAATAAAACAGAACGGTGTGGGTCCTGTGCATATTTTTGAAAGACATTTTCAAGTAGACATTTTAATGAGACATTTTAAACCGTCGGATTAGCCATTATACATTCTGGGCCGTTGGATTTAGGTTCCTAACCAAGGGAAATGTCTTCCCCCTCTACCGCCTCTCTCTGTCTCTCGGAGAAACCCGTCAGAATCATGAACTGCTGGTTGATGTCGTATGACAGGGATCTTTCTCTGAAAGCTTGGAGAGAAACTCTGATCTGGATGCCATACTCCCCCTCTCACTGCTCGAATCTGGTCGGCTATGATCTCTCCCTGTCGATCTCTCTACTTCAAATGGTGAGAGTGCAGGTAATCCCCTTTCTGTCTCCTGCTTAGATCTTTATGTTTCAACTCTTTTAATACATTTAATGTTTTTAGACCACCACCACGGCAGCAACAACATCGATTTTGATTAACCTACATCTCTCACCCTCTATCCCCCGAACGACGTGTTGCGCCGTCTCTCTATCTTTCGATCAACACCAAGATGCAGCCACCAGTCCACAGGTTGAATTAACCCACATGTTTGATTTCCTTTTTTTCCTGCGCATTTGTGGTTAATGTTAGTTGAAAGGATCTGAAATTAGGTTAGGTCGTCTTAATCAATACACCTCTTTTACCTCTGTACTGTTTCTAAGATTATCATTTTTTTTAGAAGATAACGATAAAGGGTGAATGGAGAGTTTGGGCTTCTTCAAGAAGGTAATCATCTCTTCTCAAATCGATTGCTATTTTAGATTGTTGATGTTGGTGCTTCAGTTCAATTGTTGGTTTTTACAGTTGGTTTTCATTGCGGATTGTGTTCCTTTGCTAAATCATAGTTACTTACAGAACTAACCTGCTCATCTTGGTTTTTCCCGCTCTTGCTCTACATGATTTGAATTTGATTCGTTGGCTGGTAATCCGGGTTGATTCTTGCTTGATTTCAATTGCTGTTAATTAGTGTTGGGTTTGTGGAATCTAGAGGAGAGGAGAGAAAGAGAGAGGGAGTCTCTACCTGCAAATCCGCAATAATCCGACAATGGATATCACTTCGGAAGTGACCAGGGGTTTCACTTCAGAAGAGGCTACATAATTTGAAATTCATAATTCAACTACTTCATCTACATCGCACAGTTTGTCTCCTTACCCAATCAGTAGTTGTTTGATCTATTTTGAGTATCTTATTTTACTATTTAGGGTTCCATTTGGATTGGGGGCAAGTGAACGAGGAGGGTTTTCATCTGGAATTGAAAGTACGACCGTAAAATCCACATTGGGTTCGGCTTTGGGGTTCTGGTTTACTTGGAAGACATGTTTGTAGCTTAAAAAAATAGTGTTTAAACCACAAAAATTGAAGTGATCAAACGAGTTACTTGGTAGAGCATGTGGAGTTTCTTCTTCTTCTATTTTATTTGTTTTCCTTCGTAATTGTCTATTATTTCCCTCCACTTAAACATGGGTATACAAGGGTTAGAGCTAATTCAATCAAATTGTTCATCTAATTTTGTTTTAAATTCATGTTCAAGGGATTGTTGATTTAAAAATTTCTTCCTTCTCTATTGGTTAACCCAGATGGTGTATTGGTCATTTTCAACTTCTCCAGTTTGTCTACCACCTTCTGCTTATTCTTTGATTTTCTCCCATTACTATAAAATGGTAGTTTTTCGTATATGTAACCGAGTATCGACTTATTGATTTTAAGGATTAAGATGTAAAGAATGAATGGATATGTCTCAAGAATGAATGGGTACACTTGATTCCGTTGTAATTTTACGTTCAGGATTGCTTTATTGTCCCTTAATTCTGATATTATATTACACAAATAGTATTTAGGATGTTGCAAGTAGCCTATAACCTGGTGTTCAGTTCTGCCAACTACTCCATTCTGCTTCCCAAAAATTGAAGCTTTTTAGTTTACGCTTGGATTGAAGTAAATTGAGAGATGGTTGGTGATGTTGATAAAGTGATTTCTAGAATTTTGATGCTATTATCACTGATGATGTCTCGTCTTCTTCGAAGGAAAAGGAAGCCTGGTGTAAATGCTAAAAGTTCTGGTGAGATCATTAATAAATCTAATGTCCACTGTTGATATTGCAGAACCTATGGTGCTTGAAGGAATTGCTTGGAGGACAGATCTATCTTTTAATAGGTGAAGTATACTCTTTTCTACAAAAGATGCAATGTTATTATTTGTTGATCATGAGGATGTTTCTTAATTTCTCATTTGTAATCAGGTTGTGACAGCGGAATTGTTTCGTTGTTTAATGATATGCATATGCTTCCTACAGGGTCTCTAAAACGTGGGGTAACTTTGTAGAGAATTTTGTTTATATATATTTGAACATATTTTTTAGATTCTTTTGTCTAATGGAGAGTGCCGAACACAAATTTTATTGCCTTCAATGTCACGATTTCTTTTTTGTTCCTGCCTCTAAGAACAGGCAATACTTATGGTTATTTTCCGTCCATTTGCTATCTTGAAGTATGCCGGGCTCCACTCTTTCTCTTGACCAGGTACTTTACTTAATGTTTCACTGTATCTCAGTCCCAACATTTTTACCCCTAAGATCAAAATATTTTGGAATTTGTTGCTTCAACAACCCTATTTCAATTAAGATAAAAGTAATTCATCTACCTTTAATCGACATCAAGATTTTGATAAAGATCATATGAAGGCTCTTACCATAGGATATTATTAGGTAACCCTGAGAACATTCAATTAGGTTATCTGCTTCTAGAATTGAAGCCTTGCACATCCAATCTTTGGTTGTCAGTAGCTTCTCCTTCTCTCTCTCCACAAGCTAAGTTTGGTACCTGAAAGTGGTTCTTCACAGTGATATGAAAGAAGCTTAATTCACTTGGGCTTTTTAACTTGCAAACCTTAAAATTTGAGTAGGTTTTGTTAAGAATTTCTTTTATGTATCTAAAATTTGACATTCTCTTCCATAACGGGAGTTATTGTTATACTCACCTTTACCCAATTAAGAGAGTTTTTGATGTTTAACTTGCAAACCTTACGCATATTGTTATTGTTATGCTCACCTTTACCCAATTAAGAGAATTTATGATTTTATATACTTTTAGTTGTCTCTTTATGAGTACTGATCCACGGTTTCCTCTTTTACGTTAGTAATTTCTAACACATTCTAAATAATAATAGGCTTATTCATCAATTCATATGAAGGTATGATTAGAGGTAGATAACGGGAGTTTTTTTGTTCTTTTTTTTGAAAACTTTATCAAATACACATTACTCTAAAATAGATCTTTTGATGGTTTTAGTTACCGCATTACTAAATGTTCAATTTTGCAGTTGTTTTTTCAGGATGGGCGGGCATAATTCAGTGTGCAATACCAAAACAACCACTTACAAGTACACCAAACTTGCCGTATATATTAGGAGAAGGGTTGTACTGAAGTAGGAACATGTAACGAGATGCATAATGTATAGGATTGTCATGTAGCTTAACTGTATTCTATTTAGAGAAATTATCTTTGTTTATCCTTCATATTTGAAATGGATTCATTATTATGCTGCAGTTTTGCTATAATTTTCCCCTGTTCTACTATCATATACCAGCAATATGTTTAACTTCATCTGTCATTTTTTTAGATTAAATGCATAATTTTCAACATGTTTTTTACCATGGTTTTAGTTAGCGTGCCTTTAGGCACGGGCAATATATATATATATATATATATATATATATATATATATATATATATATATATATATATACATATAAGCTTTTGACCGAAAACTCCCTCGCAGTTTCGCTTCGCTGACATTTAGCTAATGCAGTATTGGGTTTACCACTTATCGTCTCTACAATTTGCTAATTTTGACACTTGGGTCCAAATGGACTAACACCGTTAACTTATGTTAGATGAGTGAGTGACATTTTAGTATTTTATTACATCAAAAGGGATAGAGTGGGCTTTTCTCCATTGTTTTTCTTTGTTCTTTTTTGTTTTTCTCTCTTCTAATTTATTTACATATATATTTTTTATCTTTTTTCTTCTTCTTCATATTTATGTAACGGAAGTTAACGGTGTTACTCCATTTGGACCTAAGTGTCACAATTTTACAAAATGCAGAGACGATAAGTTGTAAAACCAATACTGCATGTAGCTAAGTGTCAGCGAGACGAAATTGCGAGGGGTTTTCTGTCAAATTTTATATATATACATATACATATACATATATATATATATATATATTAGTAAAAAGTGCGGTAAATCAGGAAGGGATCGTCGTTCCGTCTGGATCCCGGATCGTTTCGTTCCCAAGAGAAAACGGAACGGGGACCTAAACGACATTCACAACTATGGCGGACGGCTCCCTCTTGGGGTTGCTGTCTCCTTACTCTCTTATTTCTTTAAACAGACGCACTTAAGAAATAATAAGCTAGGAGTGGCCTTATATAGTTAATAACTCCTTATTAACTACATATTTGCACCAATACTAATCATGTTCATACACGAATTAGTCAACTTTGCAAACTAGTCCTACTAACTTTGCATGTGGTTGCGTATTGATATTTTAATTAATTAGTCCAACTAATTAATTTCCAACTCCAATTTGATCCGTAGGGTGTGTGACCTTGTAGGTTCCTATTTACTTGGTAGTAACAATTACAAATATAGAGCGGTGTCTAGCAACACATCTATGCCATCCAATAAATAGGAACAGTCAGTGATCTGAGAAACCTTGTGCCCAATGTTATTTTGTTGGTTATGTCCATTTGTCTTTATATCCGGATTGGACACGAGACATAATTGTCACACTCGTATATCAAATCCATAGTTTCTCGATCCTGGAAATAGGCTTAACGAAGCAGATAACATGAACATCTCATATTAATTTATCTGATTCTGGCCAGACATTCCATAAGCTCTACCCCTCGAGTGGTCGTGGATATTTGCTCCTATTATGTAGGCGGGACAAATCCTCTCTACATTACTACCATCTCTCAGCTTGCTCCCTATTATGTCCGATAAACGCCTTTATTGCTACCCACTCACGGAGTAACGTTTGACGAGATCAAAACATAATATTCCACAATTAGAGTATCTAGTGACTTCAAGTCTAAGGACTACAACACCATTAGCACTATGAGAAGCACTTATGATGTTGACATAATCTAGCGTAGCCTTCTCGTTATGGGTCATTTCAGTATGTCATTACTCCTAATGCATACCCATGTGTTAGACTTGATATCTCTATAACAATCTACCCACATACTAGTTTATAGTGATAGTCATATTAATCAATATAATTGACTAGAATACTTAAGATAAACAACAATTGTAATATAAAGACTTCATTACATGAAATATATCCATATATAATAAATGAGTATTCTAGCAAAAAAACAATGTTCATACTAATATAGATTGTCTCTAGGGCATGCATCTAATCCAACAATGTGGAGAAGAGAGAGATATTCACATTATTTTGTATTTTTACTTTCTAATTCCTAAAGTATAAAAACAAACATGCATGTTTTGTAAAATGTAAAATGCATGTTCGCTTGCATATTCTATTGGACCTTAATATTTCACCAAATTTTTTATATGAAAGTACATGTCAGGTACTAGGAGGTCTCAATTCGTTTTATGCGAACTCTAAGTCAATGCATCATGTCACACATATATGTGGAACTAATATGTAGCATGTAATGCTCTGTGACGCATAGCATAACTTGTCTTATGTATGTGTAGAATACCATTCTCATGCCTATGTAGCTATCTCAGATCTTGAGAGTATAAAGTTGTAACATCGTCACCAAATTTTAAGCCGATAACATGAATACTACATGGATGATCAATGACAAGTGATTTAAGTAATATTAGATCTGTCAATAATGGGAAAAGAGTTGGCTACTTAAACGGCAATCCATGTGGTTAGTTATCACTCAAATTGAAAATGATCAACACAAGAAATCCTTTACATAACAAAAACATAAAATTGATAACCACATCAGACCATTTTTGCAGAATTTAATGGAGATTCATGCACGTAAAAGTTAGTTATTTATTTCCGTAGACGAGGAGAGAGCTCCATGTTTCTGACGGAGAGAGGAGAGAGCTCCATGCACGTGAGAAGGAGATGGAGGAACGTGCAGCCCATGTGAAATGGGTCCAAGTCCACGGCCCACCATAACGAATCTAAGGGTCAAACTTGTCATTTGACAAAATATCATACATCCAGATGAAGCCCATATTTTGAATAAAACAACACAAACCACCCCCATACACTGCAGCATATCTATAAAAAAGATTACAAGACTTTGGAAACATGCCCAGCAATAATGACACTGCAAAGCCATTAATACCAGGAACCAGACTATATTTGTATACAAGTATTATCTATCCAGCAAATATTCTAATTAGCCTATGCTTTTATAGCGAAGGAATCATCATAAATTCAACACACTCTATTTTATCTCCAGCTAAGTTAATATTAAAAAAAAAAGAAGCAAAATTAAAAATAAACACACATTGCGTTAGAGGTAATTTTGCTACCTCCAATGCATGGAACAAAATGTGGAAGAGGAGCCGACTGAGTTTTCGCCGATCTTGGATCTTCCGAACCTACGAGTCGACTCAGTGTTTTGGTGGCGGTGTTGCAGGCTTGCACTGATAGCACTTGGCAAAGAGCCCAAATGTGTTAACTTGCCTAATAAAGTTCGTCATGCTCGCCCATCCACCGAACCCGAAACCCACGACCAACACCCAACCCACGACGAAGATGTTTAGGGCGTACATGGCAGTCCAGCTCGGCAAGAAGAAAGGAGGCTTCTCTGCCGCATCCTGCAAACAACAATCATGTAATTTATGAGAGACTCTGCACAGTAATATTTTGACAGCAATAATTTAGAGTAAGAAATTCAGGTCCCAAAACACTATATTTAGGGTCCATTTGGTAGTTTCACTTTGTTTTTCTGATAGGTACAAAGAACTTGAAATACTTAATTTTGAATATTTTAGCAGTGATATCATTTTAGTAACTAAAGAAGTCCTTAATTGTGTCAATACTTTTACACTTGTGATCTTGTTATAGACTTGACATGGAATTCGATTTTCAAGGCCTTTACTAGTTAGGTTAGGAACCATTTGCCCAATTTTATTCAGTTAATTGCAATGCCAACACCATTATATGCAAGTCATAATAAGACCCTAAAGGAATGTGCAATATGAATTGAAATGTGTAGGGTAAAGTTTGGGGGGATCACAAGTGGGGGTCAACTTGTAAGCCAGCACATTCCAGACATAATACAACAATGAGACTAAACAGTGTAACCGAAACGATAGGGACACGCTACCTATCTTTGCATTATCTCCAAACCAGAGACTTTAATGCTCTTGTACCCTAGTACTCTCTCGCTCTCATCCTCTCAAACCTTGGAAAATTGGGGAAACTGGTTCAATTGTGTTTACTTAACTAGCATAGCATAGCTACAAATAGACGAAGAGACATCCCATACAGATGGATCTAATTCACTAAGCGTCTTCTGACATGATATAAGAGTAGACATGTGTAGTTATGTCTTCATGCATCTGAATCTTTTCCAGTGCCTAGTGAAAACATGTACGCATTTTTTTTTTGCAACACCAGGTATCATATCTTTGATCCTCGTAGACAACCATAAAATCCATAATCTTTTATAGCATGAGGTACGTGGGGCTATAACTCCGAGCGTCTCATTCAATTTTATGAGTTGACCATTTCAATTTTCCAACGGGTGTTCAAAAATATATCATACTACCCAAATATTATGGTCGAGCAGAATAAACAACAAATGCAATATGGAGCGAGGAAAAGTAGTATATACCTGGCGAGCGGAGGCCTTTCTATAAGTGAGCATATGAGCAAGTGCCGGGATGATGTAAACAGTGAAGCTTACCAAAAGAGCCCCAACCGCTGAATTAATTGGTCCGAAGAAAGGGAAAATAATCGCCAAGAACCAAATCGGTACCACCACAGGCAACCTCGCTAGAGCCCTCAAACATATGCTCTTTGTGTCATGCATTCCGATCACCTTTTCCCAAACAAAGTACAAGGGAGTACATGCGAACCCGAACGTGATAAACTGGTGGATGAGCATGAGGATTACAGCTGCGTCGCGCCATCGGTTTTTAGGCAGGAGCGAGAAAGCGTTTGAATGGTTCAATAGTTCGTCACCAAACGCCCAGTACACTGCTGAGGCTGACGGAAGGGTGAGTGTGAAGACATAGAAGGTCGCGATTAGGTATATGTACTTGAACTTCTGAGGCTTCCACATTGCGTGCATAACTTCCCTGCAAACATACGTGTCATCGGTTAATAATGGCTACTTATTCTTCTATGAGTAGATACTTATGAGGGAATGTGTAAATGGATTTCCATTTCTGTGGATTCCATATTCATTTTCTTCTTCTGGAGACGACGAGCACTGAGAAGCTATCTCCGCGTAAATAGCTCCAGGAAGAGTCGCTCAAAGACTTTCTGTGAGACTCAACTCTCTGATTAATTGGTCTAACCACATGGACTACAAAACAGTTGGAGAAATGGCAGTGGCAGGCACAATAATTTCATTGTGGAAGGGCCAAATCGTTATCGTAATTGACTAATGTAAATGTTTTCATTTTAAAGTGGCCGGGATTTAGAAAATTCATAAAATCAATAATAAATATAGGAGTGCAAATTTAATTGAATTTCGCCACCGCTTAGATCCACCACTGAGAAATGACGTTTTGACCCGATTTTGAACTCGATTTTGTGGGAGCTCACTCTAAGAAACGCACAGCGTTATGTACTGTTTATACCCAATCGTGTTTTTACCTAGGTCCACGACCATGGCGAAATATTTGTTCTAAACCTGATTTTGTTGTGTGCTGGTGTACAATTAAAATAACTACAGAATTAATTACTTTTATTCAAAAATAATGATATATGAGTGGTGTTATTTTTATTTTTGAAATTACCGTGGTGTCCGGGCCAGTTTACGCACAGCTTGTCTTGAAATGTTTGAAGTACAAATGATAAATGTGTAAATGTTAAAACGATTATGGTGAAAAATTGGGGGAGGCCCACGATTGCGAATAGCCTTACGTCCATGAACTGTTGTCCCTGGCTGAAGTCAGTACAGGCGAAAACGAAGAGTGAATATGGTCAACAAATTTAGCTTTAGAATAATTTGGTTTCTTCCTAAAGAAGTGGTAACCCCAATGCGCACCGCAAAACTGGAAAGTGCCCTTGCTAGTTTAGGGCGTTACAGCCTCCTTCACAAGTGGGTTTAGAATTAGTTTAGAGTTCCAGCTTCCTTGAGATTGAAGTTAAGGTAAAACCTCTTTTTATCGGTCCAAACAATCATATGGGACTTTTGGGTTGTCCCATAACTAAACCAACCTTAGCATATGGGGTGCTAAAGCAAAACAATGCCCATCTCTTAGCCAAAAAAGAAAAGAACTGTTTCAATAGTTATATTTGTGGTCTCACGTTCGTAGGTGGCCGGCAAAAGCTGGAAAGAGAAGCTGTATAGAAGCAAAGACGATAACAACATGATCGAAGCCTATAGATTAGAAAAAGAAAGCTCACACTGTGACAGCATGTCCGCCGAATGTGTATAGTATATTCGTTGCTCCGGTGAAATACAACACCAGCTTCTGCGGACCCGAGTGCGTCACCCCTTCCACCTGCAAAGGGATCGCATCAGTTGCTTCTCATTGGGATAAACTCAACTCAGACTGTTAAAAAATTGATTTGTTAGTACTATAAAACTTAATCGGTTTCTTCTCTTACTTCGTACTTTGACTTTTACAACTATTTATCAAGACGCTTTCACCCGATGATTTGATTAGCAATATGATGCAATGTTTTGATAATTTTTCATGGTGTTGTATGAAAAATTATTAAAAAAAATGTATCCAATGCACCGAGTCAATGTGATATGGTTACGGATGAAAAAGTCAAATTAAGAAGCAAGAGAAGAATCATAGAAAATATAGAATATGCAAAGAGCACGGATATATGTATACCTGACCATGGGCTAGAGCTGCTACGGTCATGTACCATGCGGTGTAAGTGGTCATTCCGAGACCTAAGAATGACCAAATCCGGTAGTTGTGGAAGGAGGGTATGAACACGGTTGTGGCACAACACGCTCCGAATATGTAAGTCCATGTCCTCTTGTCCAAATTGTCGTTTATGTAGTATATGTTACTGTTAGATGACAAATTCCGGGTTAACAGAGATTCAAGCACAGCCCTAGATCAATTATTGACCAAAAACTAAGCCTACAGAGTAAGGTTAATTAAAATTTACCTTGCACAAGCGATGAGCTGTATAACGGACCCAAAGAGAAGAAAAGTACAGTTGAATGCTAGACCCGCTGCTTTCCAGTATGGACCCAGTAACCCGTCAAGCACCTCAAACCACTGCACATTAGTAAGAAAATGGAATTCACAATCTTCATCACAAACAAACCCGGGTTGGGTTGGGAAGCGACGATTGATGAAGGGCTTGCTTTATTCCGGACCTCGCTTCTTTACAAATTTTACATTCTCAATAAAAACAGGTTCGGTATGTTGTTTTTCTATCTGTTCTTAACTAAGTATTAGTCGGTGTTATTTCGAACTACTTTTCGTGTTTCTGCACTAAATAGGCTGTTAGGTCAGGTCGGATAAGATTGAAACACAGTCCTTAAAAGTTTAACAACTCATGGTAGTTGATGAAGTACAATTTGGTACCACGGCGTCGGGTCGGAATATTTTTATCCGAATCTAGCGCTACTGCAACAAAAATGAGATCAATGAAGGAGATGAACCTGTATGACATGGTTCTTGAAGTTATAGTTCTCTTTCTCCTTCCTGGCGCGGTACTCGATATACAGTACACTGATGAGATACGCCGTCCAGCTGCCCATAATACCGTAGAACACCTGAAACACTATCCCGGAGAGCATCCCAAGCTGAGAGAACGAGTACGGCAACGTCAACAAAACCTGCGCTACCTGAAACACACAAAACAATCCATCTTAATTTTCCCAAACAAATTTTGAGATTTTACAGCGCTCTCTGTTCTTTTATTCGACTTTGAAGTTGGCGTACTTGATTTGAAGCGCAGCTGAACCAAGCGTCCCAAGCCGAACCGCCATGCCAGAGCATGTTCTTGACGCTTGCAATGGAGTTATCTTCTTCTCCGCCATGGCCTCCCTCTTCTTTGCCGGTTCCGTCGTGGTCAGCCTCCCCGCCGGGGACTATGGCTTCCTCACCTTGCTTGTCACTCAACATTTTAGGGGTTGTTTTCGATACAGATCTGAAAAGAAAACCACCGCCAAACCGGAAAGAGAAAATGACGAGATATGAGACAAATTGCAAGAATCCCCCAAAAAAAAAGCAATCAATTATAATTCTACGGATTCATATGGGAGATTTTTCTCATACCTTGTTTGAGACGTCTCTTTTTTAAACAAACCCAGATCTATATTTAATCTAGTTGTATTTTCTAGTGGAAGAGCAGTGAGGTTGAAATTGAAGAACAGAGTTCCAACTTCTTCGACTCCGTTCTCTTGCAGAGCAATTTGGGGGGAGAGAGAGAATGTGTGCGTGCTAATTGGTTGTGAATTAAATATGGGTCTGAACCACAACTATCCACATTAAAAGCGGCTTCAAGGAGATCTGTATTGAGAGAGAGACAGAGGCGGCCAGAGATTCCTCAAAAGAAGAAGAAGAAGAAAGAAGACTCTGTTTTTTTGGAAGGGGGTTGTGAGCGAGTACCGTAATAAACGTGAATGGCTACGCTACACCAAATTTGGTAGAGTATCAAAAAGCAGAATCTTTACTCACTCGCACCACTCCCGTGGTTTGCAAACACAAGTTCATACTAGCTCTGTTTACTCTCTTTCATCTTACTTTCCTTTTTGAACATTATTTATTGTACACTTCGACTCGGTGATTTGGTTAGGAGAAAGATATACGAATTTGTTAATCTTTACACGATATTGTAAAATAAATAATAAACTTTAATCTTCAGTACTATGAAAAAATTGTTAAAAAATTATATCGTTTTACTATCTAAATTACCGAGTCAGAGTGATCCAGATACGGGTAAAAAAGTCAACGTAAGACGAAAGAGAAACGGAGGTTGTACCAGTCCGTCCCAGCTCTTTCTTCCCATCTGACTTTTTTGATTCGTATCTGGGTCATTTTGACCGGGTAATTTGGATAGCAAAATGATACGATTTTGTGATAATTTTTTCACGATATTATAGTGCACCTTTTACTCTACAACACCATGAAAAATTTATCAAAAAATTACATCGATTTGCTACTTTGACCCAGTGAATAGTGACAAAAGTCAAATTGGGAAGAAACAGCTGGGACAGAGTGGTAGTAACTAATACACTCCCCTCCCCTCCCCTCTATTCAAGGTTCCATTTACAATTTTCACCCTTTTTGTTTGTAGTAATTCTGGACCCCTACCAAGTTAGTGGTCTATTGTACTACATTTGTTTCTTCTGAATTGTCTTACTTTGACTTTTTAACCTGTAACTGAGTCACTTTGACTCGGTGATTTGGATAACAAAATAATCTAAGTTTTCGACAATGTTATCATGGTATTGTAGAGCAAAGTTTACTCTACAAGAGCAAGCAAATATTACTAAATTCTTATATCGTTTTGCTAATCAAATTAACGGGTCAAAATGATCCAGTAAATAGTGACAAAAAGTAAAGTAGGCTGAAAAAAAAGAAACATATACAATTTTTGTAGTTTTGCAATGTAAAGCCCTATGTATAGCTACTGTGAAGGAGTAGTGTGGTAATTTTTTGCAATTGTAGAGACGTAGTGAAAGTATTGAACTTACAATATTGTAATTAAACCAAATTTGTTGTTGTAGGTGTGGTTGATGTTAATTAAACACTACTACTATTTGATATACTTTTTTGATATTTTTTTGAACTTTTTTTATTTAGAAAAATGTGTTTTTAAACTTTCAGTGGTTAAACACATTCTACTTACGGTTAATGCATAAAATAACAACTATATATTGTTGTATGTACAAAATGATGTTAGAGAAAATTTAATACTATTGTCAAATGTATTTTTGATTTTAAACTGTGTTGTTTATCACATACCACTCTATTTCATCTATTTCACTCCAAAGTACTTTTACAATTGACCCGGTAATTTAAAAAGTAAAAAGATGTAATTTTTTGATAATCTTTTCATGGTGTTATAGGGTAATAGTTGCTCTATCACCAGTGAAAAAATTATCGAAAAATCACATAGTTTTGTGATCCAAATCACCCGGTCAATGTGACCCAGATACAAGTCAAAAAAGTAAAATGGATAGAAAGAGAGGGAATAGAGTTGTATCAAACTAATTTTTGATTCTGTTTTATACGTGTCTTTTTAGTATGTTTTTCTTTGTTTTTTCTCTTTTTAAACGGATACCACTATGTTTCTTCTCTTTCTCTCCGATTTGACTCTTACACTCTATACAGTGTTATTTTGATCCGATGATTTGGATTGCCATATGGTGTAATTTTTTATACTCTTTTCCTCGAGTTGTAGAGTACAACACTATGAAAAGATTATTGAAGATGGGTAAATCTAGTACGGACTTTTTTTAAACCTTTGATTCGAAAGTTGACTTTTTTACTTTTTAGATTTTTTGCTAGCGTTTGATATGGGCGTTTTTAGGAATTTTTTATTTTAGCCAATTAGAGATAGAATGTCGATTTCTTGTATCCATAAGGACTAGTAAGGCCAATGAGGAGAGACAGAATATGGTGAACTCAAGGGCGGGGATTGCCTCAAAATTTCTAAATGCAAGTTTAGCAGAGGTCGCGGAGGACCCCGCCAAGTACAATGACTCACCTCAGCAGGAATGTGCGGAGGCTTGGAAACTCCGGTACGGTACTATCGCTTTGCGATTTAGTGAAGCATCAAGACTCCAATTTTGTTTTCCAAATGGAGACCAAATTAACTAGTAGAGAGATGGAAAAGGCGAGGAATAAGGTGGGGTATGCAAATGGATTCTTCGTTGATCCAGTTGGCCGGAAAGGGGGACTCAGACTGATTGGCCCTGCAGAGGTAAATTTTCGGAGTTAGACGAGATACCACATCGATGATGTGGTAGAGGAGGACAAAAAATTTGTTTGGTTTTCTACAGGGTTTTATGGGAATCTAATAAAGGAGGATAGGAAGCACTACTGGGAGCTCCTAAGCAGACTGAGACCAAGGCCGAATTATTCCTGGCTGATCGTGGGTGATTTCAATGAAATCGCCTTGTGTGATGAGAAGGCGGGGGTAGTGATGTCACATATAGCCATATTGCACATTTCAAAGATGTGCTAAATGAGTTAGAAACTCAGGAACTAGGCTTCAATGGAGGCGCCTTTACTTGAAATAACAACATGGTGGAGGAGAACAACATTAGAGAAAGACTAGATTGAGTAGTAGCTACTACACAATGTATGAATAAGCATACCCAACTGAGAGAATGAGTACGGAAACATCAAGAGAACTTGCGCTACATGAACCACACAAAACAAACCACCTTAATTTTCCCAAACAAATTCTGAGCTTTTACATCGCCTCTCTGTTTCATTTGCGACTTTGAAGTTGGCGTACTTGATTTGACGCGCAGCTGAACCAAGCGCCCTAAGTCGAACCACCATGCCAGGGTATGTTCTTGACGATTGCAATGGAGTTATATTCTTCTCTGCCATTGCCTCCCTCTTCTTTACCAATTTCGTCTGTAGGGTTTTGATACAGATTACGCAGCGGAATAAACAAAATTAACTCCGTTCAAGACCCTCAAAGGATCATAGATCAAGACATCATAGCTATTGTATGGGAAGAAACTCATGTTGGCTTCACGTGAAATTGTGTACACGTCTCTATGGAAGTTAACACCTCGGATCAAGTCTAGAGTCCTTTCAATCATATGTGCTAGCAATTGATGGAAGGTGGAAGAAGAAGATCACGCAAACAGAGCAAATATGGGTGGCAACTCAAAACGAGGCACGGGCCGCGCGCCTATGGGAGGCTGATGGTCTAGGGACGGGGAGGCTTTAGCTTTCTTGCTTTGTCTCTCTCTCTCTCTCTTTCTTTGCTATGTTCTCTCAATAATTACTTAGATGAGAACATAACAAGCTAGAGTTCCTTTATATAGTTAATAACACTTTATTAACTACATAATAGCCCTAATACTAATCATGTCCTTACATGGATTAGCTCACTTGCAAATTAGTCCTACTAACATTGCTTGTCGTTGCGTTATGATCCTTTTATTAGTTAGTCCAACTAATTAATACCCATGTACAGTTTAATCCATACGGTGTGTGACCCCATAGGTTTCTATTTAGTTGGTAGTAACTATTACAAACATAGAGTGATGTCTAGCAACACATCTATGCCACCCAACTAATAGAAATAGTCAGTGATCCCGACAAACCTTGTGCCCAATGTTATCGTGTTGTGCTATCCCTTTGTCTCCATATCCGGATTGGACACGAGACATAAATGTCACACTCGTATATCCAATCCATAGTTTCTCGATCCTGGGAATAGGGTTATCCATGGAGATAACATTAATATCACCATATTGATTTATCTCAGTATGGCCAGTCATTCCATAAGCTCTACCCCTCGAGTGGCCGTGGATATTTACGCCTAATATGTAAGAGGGACAAATCCTATCTACATCACTGCCACCTCTAAGCTTGCTTCCTATCATGTCCTAATCTATCATTATAGTTACCAATTACGGTGTAACGTGTGATAATATCAAAGCATGATATTTCACAACTAGAGTATCCAGTGACTTCAAGTCTAAGGATTACAACACTATTAGCACTACGAGAAGCGCTTGTGACGTTGACATAATCTAATGTAGCCTTCTCGTGGTGGGACTATCCAGTTACCATTACTCCTAATGCATACCCATGTGTTAGACATGATATCTCCATATCAATCTACCCACATACTAGTCTATAGTTGATCGCCCCGTTAATCAATATAATGGACTAGGTTTATTTTAGATAAACAACACAATTGTAATCTAATGACTTCATTATTTAATATCCCCATAAATAATACAATGATTTATTCTAGCAACTACATTTCATACTAAGTAAATTACCTCTAGGTCATTCAAAACCAACAACGCCTCCTTGAGGCTGACGGCGCACAGGGAGGGACCGGACAGGTGAGGCTTCGGCCTTTCCTTGTCTTGCTCTCTCTCCTTGCTTGTTATTTCACTCAATGATAGACCATTAATGAAATAACAAGCTGTAGTTTGCTTTTATAGTTTACCAACTCCTTTTTAACTACGTATTTGCCCCAATACTAATCATGTCCATACGCAAATTAGTTCACCTTGCATATTAGTCCTACTAAGTTTTCTTGTGGTTGCGTATTGATCATTCTATTTAATTATTCGCACTAATTAATTCTCAAGTCTAGTTTAATCCATAGGGCGTGTGAACCCATAGGTTTCTACTTAATTGGTAGTAACAATTACTAACACAAAGCGGTCTCTAGCAAGACATCTATGCCACCCAACTAATAGAAATAGTCAGTAATCTGACAAACCTTGTGACCAATGTTACCGCATTGTATTATCCCTTTTGTCTCCATATCTGCGTTAGGCACGAGACATACAAGTCACACTCGTATATCGAATCCATAGTTTCTCCATATTGGGAATAGTCTTATCCATGCAGATAGCATCAATAACCTATATTGATTTATTTGAGTCTGACCAGACATTATATAAGCACTAAACCTCGACCGGCCGCGGATATTTGCTCCCGTTATGTGGGAGGGACAAATCCTCTATACATCACTACCATATCTAAGCTTGCTTCCTTTCATGCCTAATAACTACATTTATAGTTACCCGGTTAAGGCCCAACGTTTGATAATATCAAATCATGATATTTCACAACTAGATTATCTAGTGAATTCAAGTCTAAGGACCACAATACCATTGTCACTACGAGAGGCACTTGTGACTTTACATAACTTATATGTAGCCTTCTCGTGGTGGGTCAATCCAGTATGCCATTACCCCTAATGCATAACCATGTGCTAGACTTGATATGTCCATATCAATCTAGCCACATACTAGTCTATAGTTGATTGTCCAGTTAATCAATATAATCGACTAGGGATATTTAAGATAAACAACACATTATTATCTAAGGACTTCATTATTTTAAATATCTCCATAAATAATACAATTATTATTTTATCCAAAATAATGTTCATACTAAATAAGATTTCCTCTAGGGCATCTATTCCAACAGTCTCCCACTTGCACTAGAGCAAGTCTGGTGCATCTCGTATGCCTATAGATCTAGTGCGCCCTTTATGCTTGCGCTGAACAAGCAGCTTTGTGTGTACAAGGAAATCCTCAAGAGAGATCCAAGTGTACACCTCAAGTAGGGGATCGAACACAGAGAAGTGTAGGGTGTGAGTAGGGAGAGAGTAAGCAAAGGCAACTGCTCTTGAAGTGAGACAGTAGACTAGCAAAAGATCTGAGAGAGATTAGAGTGTCCAAGAGCTTGAAATGGAAGGCTAACGATCCTATATATAGTGGGGAAGTGACCGTTGTGGGGGTTAATGCACCATAAATTGCGGCTTATTGATAGCCCCTGTAACGGCACGTTCGACCGTATATATAGGGAACGTTACGCACCTGGCCGCATATATCGGAGACGGTTATGAGATCGTCCGCATTTATGGGATACGTGAGCCTTAAACCTCTCAGTCAGTTACCAGAGGTCGCGCGCGAGCTTGGTTGTCGCTCTAGCGCGACGAGCCTTACTCTAGCCTCCAAACCACTAAGTCCCTACAAGTCCCGTGTGGTTGGTATGCGAGGACCCTATCTCGCATCCCTAAGTGGATAAGCATTGGTAGTGATCGGATGTGTATGGAGCACAACTTGTTGTGCTGGATGACCGCCATGTGGCTCTGATATGCCTGTCTGGAAAGCACTATCTACATTAGCCCCCTTTTGCGCGAATGCAAGGCGCGTGTTTTCCGTGTAGTCGCGTAAAACCAGCCGTGCGTGGTCCCCACGCGGATCCCTCGTACTAATTTGAATAAGGTTCAAATCTTTAGCCCCAAGGCATAGACATGATTGCCTAGGGTTTGGAGACGTCGTATATCCTTTGATGAAGCATGGTCACTGCAAAGTTAAATAGATGCCACCCACATATTTTCGCCGATTTTCAAGCCAAGAATAACTCAGAATGATTTGATTGGTCACCAATTTTGCCGGTTGTCGAAGCGTTGCTGATTCAGCAGAAGTTAGCAGTCGCAACTCTTCAATTTGAGGGCTATTTAAACCCCTTTGGTGCTTCAATTGAAACTTTTCTACCGTCATTGCTTTCAAGATGATATGAACCAGAGAGAGAATCATCAGCAAGAAGCCGAGACCTTCAATCAGATTCTTGATAAAATTTCCCGGGCAGTTCAAGCACTCCATCAAAAATCTAGTTAGTGATTCTCCCCCTTCTTTTCGTTGAAATTAGACTATCAGATGCTCCTCGTATTCTTCAATGTTCTTTGTACTTACATTTTTCTTTTGATCAAAGATGGCCCGCACTAAAAGCTTGAAAAAAGCAGTTTCCCTTCCAGAGGTCCCGAAAGTGCTATGGTGCAAGGCCTCTTACCTAGGAGGGGATGATTTTTATCTGGCCACCATCGGGGGCACTTCAATTGAGACACCTCTCCCATAGAATGCTTTGAAAATGACATCTAAGCCTGAAAGAGACGATTGGGATCTTTCCAATGTGAATGAAATTCACAGACTTGGCCTCGAAGATGGACTTTACCCTTTCACAGATCTTCTTCACCAGACCTTCACCGAGAAGCTGGATTACATGGACGAGTGGACGGTGTACATTCACACCCACTTTGAAATCGAGTTAACCCGCGCAGGGATTTATGGAGCTGTGCGCGCGATGAAGGGGTTAAGCGTGAAGCTCGATAAAGACATGGTGATGAATTTGTTCTCACGGTATTCGAAGAAAACTCACAGCTTTCACTTTGAAACTTTTGAGGCCGGGCCGACGCTCGAAGATGTTGAGGAGCTACTAGAGCTTCCTTGGCTACTAGAGCTTCCTTGTATGGGCTCCATAGATCCTCTGGCTTCCTCAAGTACTGACGAAGAACTCTTGATCTTTCAAGAAATGAAGCATTGTATCGGCGATCTGAAGAAGAATGCCACCAGATGGGCATCAAGCAAGCGTGCGAAGACCTACGTATCGGTTCCCTCAGGCGCGAAAAACACGTGGTCCAAGTGGGTGACCTATTTCTACTGTGACTTCGCCAATAGAGAAATTTCCCAAGAAGTAACTGTGAAAAACCTGAAGGCCCCCACCTCCTTTCAAGGGAAAGATTCCCAATATACTTTGTCCGGCTTTCTATGTGTATGGTTGTCCCGATATCTCATTGAAGGTAACCCCATTGATGGTGTGTTCTGTCATGTTCTTTCTATAGCGGTTCGTCTATCCTTTGGGCAAAAAGTATCATTAGGTCCCTTGGTCCTTGGCTCTTTGTATCACCGCCTAGATTTGGCTATGTCGCACATGCAACAGTCCCAGGGGTCGCGTTGACTTGGTGACGTATGTCAACGTCGCGTTTCTATCGATGTGGGTGTTCGAATGATGGACTTTATACGCTCCGGTCCCCTCGCCCGTGAATTTGTGGGACACGCCTAAGTCTAAAAAGAAGCTCTAATGCCCTCGCTCGTGGCGTTGGTTCAAAACCAAGGCTGTTCGTCGCTCGTTCTCCCTGATATTTGATGATGCCAACTTTTTTAATCCTAGGCCATACGTTCAACAGTTAGACAATTTTGTCTTCAGAGACACCATGTATCCTGATCAGAGCGTAAAGCACACTCGCCCGCACATCGCTGAGGGATCTATCTGCTACTCTAGGTTTGTCAATTGGTGTAGGAGGGCGTATCTACCACTTTGGGCGAAGATGGAATAGAGTGTATCAGCTATCCACTCATCACCACTCTTTATGACCCAGTTAGGGTAAGTCCCCAGTTTGGTTTTGACGCCGTAGCCCCTTCGTTATGGTTCGACTTGGTCGTGAAGGGCTGCTATAAGACGCTGTTGTATAAAGAGTGCAACGATCTGCTAATTGGCATGCTCCCGTTAACTCAACTGTCCAGAACTAGAGTGGGTAAGGTGACTATGACTGGATTGCTTTTTGGAATTCCCAAACTAGCCTCCAAGCTAGATCCCGCCTCCAGTTTCAACCCTCACTAGCTCCTGCGCTCAGAATAGGATACTAACCCTTTAAATCCAAGGCCTCCAGGGACGCGAAATAGTACGGAATCTATTCGCCACTAGATAAAGATCATCATTTGTGCGCGGAGCTGGTTCTTGTAGAGAAAATCGAAGAAATTTAGGACACCTTCAAAGCAAGAAAGGATTATGCGGATGAGTTCAACAAGGTATGCTGTCCACTCATCACCATATAAAGCAACTTCCAAAATTTAATGATGAATTTTTCCTTCTTGTTTTGCTTTCAGTGTGTCTTAACGAGATTCGATTCTGGCGATCGCAGCAGTGCACTCATTACCATCTTGCGCTCAAAGGACGCGGCTAACACCGCAATCGAAGCTGAGCCGCCAATGGGGCAAGAAATTGAAGCCATAATTTGGGCTTCTCTTGCAGTTTTCATCACATCTCTTGATGAGCAAGATGCGCCAACGTAAAGAAAAAAAAGGCCTCCGAAGAGCCCTCAGAAGACGAGGCGGCACCTAGGCCAACGAAGCGCATGCGAAGGAATCCTACTCCCTGGAAGCAGGTGGCTACCAAGAGGGACAAGAATTCAAAGAAAACTAGTTTGGAAAAATTTGTCAAGTATGTTTCAGATGTCCCTTTTTCCAGACGAGAAGGTAATAACTTTGCTTTTATAACACGTGGTGTTTGACCGATCTTCAATCGAAGACTTGGTGATTTATAAGCACATTTCAAGATAGCAAGAATTCTGAAGAAGCTCCTGAAGGCCCTACTAAGGAAGACATGATCGGGGAGTCTGCGTCCATGGAAAAGCATACTGAGGAGGAAGCAAGGCTGCAAGAAGAGTGCGATGTTGCCAAAGCCATGAAAAGGAGCCTTGAAGAGCAAACCCAACGCTCGCAATCCGTTGTTGGTCAACTGGAATGTGCCAACAGGATTTCCAAGAGATCATTGGCGACGACGATGAGGAAGCTACTATATATCTATTCTCCTTATCTCGTCAGGAACTTATCTATGAAGCCATAAAACATGGAGTGTCTAAAAGCGACATTCGCCGTTGGTTAGTGGACCAATGTGGTGAAGCGCCAGGTAAAGAATTTCCTTAGGATTGCTCTGGTTGGCTCTGTCACTTCCAAGTAATAACATGCTATCTCGCGTGTAATCAGGGCACGCGACTTTAAAAGGAATCGATGATAATCTGAGTCATGGTACTTTCACAGATATCCCATGTGATTGTGGAGGTCTTTGTTGTCATGATCCATTTTTCTTTAAATTCCAGTTATACGGGCCCTTCTTTATGATTTTGGCACTTGTGCTTTTGACAGAGAAACCTTTGATGCTGAGACGACCTCGCCTTCGCAGTGCAGTTGTTCGTGTCTCTGAGACTATCGCTGATAACGCTTTATTAGCAAATCCAAGTGAGCAAACTTTTGGAGAGGCGCGGGGGGTCGACGATGAAGCTAACATCGACGAGGATAGGCTCGACTTCATCGTAGAGCAAGAAGAAGAAGAGCTTGAACATGAGCAGGAGAGGGATGTTGATCATGCTGTTCAAAGCTTAGTTGAAGAAGATAGTCTCCCTTCTCTGCCAAGGGCTGATGAGCGCGCTGCTCAAGAGACTCGTCAGGGAGTTAATGCTGCTGCAAGTAACGTCTATCCGGTTGCAGGTGGCCAGAGATTTGATGTCGTTGCTACTCCGAATGCTGCTTCTGCGACTACATTGCCAACTAAGACTCCTCCTATAATGGTTGAGCTAGTGGAAACTGCTGATGAGGCAAGAACTTCCAGTCCTTTTCCTGAAAATGTGAAAACTAACAAGAGAGAGGCTGGTCTTGAGTCTAATGTGGATGGCATGACACCTGATCAAGTCAGGACAAGTGTTCAATCATCTGTTCTCAATGTTAACATTGCTGGAACTCTCGGGACACAACCTGGAGTCGCTCGCGAAAATGTGCCAGAAACACCGAAGTCTGCACCAAATATGAATGAGGCAGGAGAAAAGAATGAAGATGTAGTCATGTCTGAACCTCATCAAGACGCGATTTCCAAGGTCAGTACACCTTAAGCCGCGACTGAGGTGCCAGCAAGGACCTCCACCACTGTACAAGATACCTCAATAGTTTTTGCATCATCAGAGGGCCCAAGTGAAGATTTGTCCCTTCCTAGCATGGTCATGGATTCTTCTGGCTTTGATTTAGATGCGCTTTTTGCACAAAATCCATGGGAAGTGTGGGGTTCGCATGTTACAAAACCTGTTGTTGAGAGGATCTTTGCAATCCTGAGGCGTACTTCGCACGCGAAGCTCTGAATGAAAAAGTTGGCTAAGGCAGCCGCCTCTAGTTCGCAAACAGCAACGCCCATTGCTTCACTCCAGCAGATTGTTGAAGGAACTAGTAAAATATTTCTCCTTCTAGCGCGTGTGACATGCCCTTATACCTTTACTAAATTTCTAATTTTCCTCTTCGCATGTGCAGGTATTGATCAGGCTTGCCTTGAGTGGCTCATGAAGGTGCGCATATCGTATCCAAATACGTTTGCAAGAGTTATGGAGCTAGCACCTGGAGATAGAGGACTTATTCTCAAGGAGGTGACTTCTCTCTTAGCTCCAGCAAGCACCTCAGTTTCCAGTGCTCAAAGCCTCCTTTCAAGCGCGAACAGGCTTCGACAGATCGCGGCAGGGCGATATATCTTGGATTTCCTTATGCAAAGGTTGACTAGGATCAATAATTCTAGTCAAATTAGGTCCTAGTACTCCATCTATGGCCAGAACAGGGCCGCTCTCAGGGCGCGTAAGGCGGTGCTTGAGAAAGCTATCAGAGATTTTGAGGAAGCTGCAAAGTTTCATGTGAACAGCAAGGCTCGCCTAGAACAACTAGCTGCTAATTGCATTAAGCTGTCAGCCAGAGATTCTTTTCTCAAAGAACTCTTTGAGGTTCAGTAGCTTAGTAGAGCAGTAGCTCCTCTCTTGAACTATATTTTGATGTAATCTTTTGCGCCTGTTATGTCCGAAGGCCTTTGAATATTTTGAACTGTCATGCCTGTTTTTGCGCGTGCTTCTTTGCGCGTGTCAAACTTTGATGTGTTGCTTTTGTCTTGTTCTTTTAATTGCTGTTTTATCTGCCCGTAAAATGCTTATGTTTTGTCGTTATTGCATGAACGGTATAATTAAAGTAATGCTATCTGGACAGATAGGTTTATGCTCGTGTATTGTTGCTATCTAGACAGACAGGCTTACTCATGTTAGCGGTTTTGATTACCTAAACAGGTAGGCTTTGTCTTGCTGCTATCTTGGTAGATAGGCTTATGCGCGTGTATTGTGGCTAAAGTCGCGTGGAATCAAACGAGTTTCCTCGCGTGATTCTTAGTGAATTCTGCATATTTTAAAGCCTGAAAGACCCTAGTTCCCATAAGCCTCCATTATATCCTGAGCCGTTGTACCGTCGTAGGCTTAAATAGGGTGTGCTCGTTACCCAGTAGGCCAAGTCGTCATCATTGCCCAGGGCTGCTGTAGTAGGCTTAAATAGGGTCATTGATTCTTTCCTGTTCCCGAGACGTTGCTGACTCCGCCAGGAACTGAAGAGTCACCCCCTCTGGGTCCTATATAAACCTCTTTTTACAGTTTGTCATTCACTATCGCCATCCTCTTGGGTTTGGCATTGAGAGATAATACTTCCCCTTTTTCTTTACGGATCTAAAACCAGGATTGGATAATCATGCCTCCTCCTCTGAATATTTATTCTTCACCACCTTTCAACTTGTACCAGTTCTGGATTTTTAATTCTATATGTGTCCGTTGTACCCTAGAAATGGCTTCCAAGAAATCCAGAACAGAAACCATTACGTCGCCGAATTTTTCCAAATACCAGTGGTGTAAATCCTTTTATCAGAGTAGAGATGTCTTTTACTTAGTTATATTTGAGGGGGCTACCCTCGAAGACCCTCCGTCGGAAGACCCTCTGCAACAAATCCTTAGTTATGATTGAGTGATGTCTTCCTTACGCACAATCAGCTTTTCGCCCCATGAGCTGTTCTCCCATTTGTTCTTCACATCAGCATCCTTCATTGCTTGAACTTTATCTGGCATCTCACCATGTCAGGGGCATCGACAAGAGCTCTGTTTTGATCGAGGCCGCTGACGATGACGAGTAGTCGTAGTTATTTATGTAGTTCATAGGTTCTGTGTAGGAGTCTTGACTGTTCTTTGAGAACACTTTTGATGTATGGATTCTGGCTCCTAGCTTTGCTTATATAAAATTTTCTTTTGCTTTCTCTTTATTCTTTATGAACATTTGAGTTCCGTTATGTGAAAATGATTACTGAGCACGTGTCTTGCGATTATCGTGCATAACTGTTTCGAATAATGAGCAAGCTAATATTCCTTAGCATAATGGCTCTATCTAAACAGATAGACTCTGAAAGTGTGTAATGTAGACTAAATACAGGACCTAAATACTCTAGACGGGGGGGGGGGGGGGGTTGAATAGAGCATGGAAACTTTTTGCAAAACTCAGATTCTAACAGATTAGCTTTGTGTGAAACTCAAATCTCAAGGCCTTGAGATTTTAGAAAACTGTCTGAAACTTTCAAAGGCAAAATAGAAAGCTTCAAGGCCTTGAACAGTTACCAGTTCTAAGCAGCTTATAAAACCTAGTTTGATTTTAGTTGTGTGCAGCAGAAAATAACAAAAATGTAAAGTAAAGAACACAAGGAAATTTACAGAGTTCAGTCCCAATGGACCTAATCTCTGCCTTAGGGATCTAATCCCACGAGGATTGGGCAAACACTTCTTATTACTCACACAGAAACAGCCCTAGATCTTCAAGTCTAAGTGATTTCCCTTACACCTATACAGCTTGTGGTTCTAAACCTATCTAGTTCCAGCTACTAACTGTTGAGCTAACAAGAACCTCTTGTTGTTCACTTGAACAACCAACCACTAGGTTTAGTGAGGTTTAAGATATTTAAAAGATACACAGATTACAAAACAGGTGAAGAACACAGTAGAAGAAATAAGCTAGTGAAGCCTGGATGTGTTCTTCTGGAAACTGGAATGACTTGATCTTCTGAAATCTGGAATTGAAGCTTGAATCCCTGTGTGTTTGAATGAATGATCTCCCACGAATTTGTCACACTTCTCTGAGTATTCTGCAAGCCTCTATCTTTCAAAATTCAAACCAGTCCCTTTATCCACCAGCTGCAACTGAATGAGAGATTTTAGGATCTCAGTTCCTACAAATCCTCTTTCTGTTTTCAACTGAAAATCAAACAGCTCTAAGTGGATATCCGTTGGAGTTTGTTGAGATTGATTTTGCATGTTTAACAAACCTTCAACAACATTAAAACACAAAAACAACAACAAAATCCAGAAATATACCATTACTATGACTGTTTGGTTTTCCACTTTCTGATAAAAACTGGTTAAAAGATTAGAACAGTAATCTGATTAACTTCTGACACATATAAATCATGACAAACAATTTTAAGACTCTTAGATGTCAATAAATAATCACGATAATAAGAATCAAAACCTGCAAGAAAGAATCAACTTAGTTCTGTAAAAACTGTCAGCAGCTCAAGGAACATCTCAAGGCCTTGAAGCTCTGAACCTGCTTCACAGATTTTTCAAAGTTAAATCTAGAAAACTTTGATTCTCCCTGTTATGATCATCTGCAATTGTGTTAGATATGTGGATAATGTAAAACATGAGTATATGCAGCAAATCCCTGATCTGTATAATCATATATCCAATCTGCAACACAAAATTGTTAGAACATTCAGCAGAATAAGAACAACTCTCAAGGCTTTGAAGCTTTGTCAGTTATCTCAAGGCCTTGGAGTACCTGAAATGCTTTGCTTCCTATGTCTCTGTCTTTGTCTTTCATCACTCAAAACAATCACCATCTAAAACACATTTAAGGGTCTTTGAGTCAACGATCTCCCCCTTGATGAAAGACAAAACCTACAGTCTTGTGTAGATATTCCTGCCACTCCTTATAAAAATTAGATAACCACATATTGCAGATACAATAGACAATAATACCAGATAATCAGTAAACCACAGATAATCAGCAATTTACATATAATCACAGTAATATAAGAACACAACTGATTAACCAAAACAACTGATTATTATTATTCAAGTACTGCAAGTAACACAAACACATAATTTCTCCCAATTTTTTACTTTCATCAAATAAGGATGAAGAAATGTTGGATCATTACTCAGAGTCATAAAAAAAAACTTAAACAAAATTTATTAATAGAAAGTCAAGGCCTTGAGAACAGAAAAGAAGAAAAGAAATAGATAGAAGCTCAAGGCTTTGGTCTTCTCTGATCTTCATTTCTTCTTTGATGTCTGGCCTTTCTCTGAGCCTTCTCCAACTTCTTCCTCACTTCCAGCATCTTCAGCAGACTGATTTCCCTCTTGTTCAGCTTCCACTTCTGCAACAACTTCTTCAATTATTTCATCCACCTTCTTCTTCACCTGCACTGAATCCCCCTCTGTAGCTGCATCAACACCTGTGTCTTCACCAGCATCTTCTTCATCAGTTTTCTCATACAGATCTTTTGAAGTAAGCACCACTAGAATTGGCTTCTTTTTCTTCTTCTAGAAATCACCCAGCCTTTCATCTGAATCCACACTGGTGTCATGACTAGTAGAAGAAGGTATCTTCTCCAAGTTCAAACCCTTGATGAAAACATCCAGCTTCCCATTCATAACATTCATCAAGCCCTTGAACTGGTTAAATTCAGATGATAGATCAAATAACCTTTGTCTGAGATCTTCAATCTCAACCTGTTGATCTTCAAACTTCTCAACCAAAAAAGAATAATCCTCATTGGCTTGTCCTTTCCCTGATGTAGCCCTCTTTGGCTTTACAAACTCCTTCTCTCCAAGTTCCACCTTTGAAAAATCTGAATAGAACTTCCAATGTCCTTTCCCAGTACGGACTACCCCAATCCTCTGTAATGCAGTCTCATCAATCAACCCAAAACTTCCAGTAATATTTTCCTCTCCTTTCACAGGTACATCAAAATATTCAAAGAAAAGAGGTAACAGGTTGGCATATGGAAGAGGATGGTTTCTAGTTCTGGTTGCACAATAAATAATATGCTCCATAACAACTGTTGGCAAGTCTATCTCAAACCCTGGAGATATCAGATACATCAATATAAGAACCTTATCAGTAACCAACTCCCTTGAGTTCTCCCTAGGAACTACACTTCTCATCAGAATTGTAAGCAAGATTTTGGCTTCACAGTTGAGCACAGAGTGTGTCAACTACTTTGGACGAGAGGGTACACCATCAATGAAAAACATCTCTTTTGCCTTTTCCAGACACTCCATCTTATCAGGGTAATCTCCAACATTATACTTCCTAGGCATGCCCAAGACTTTGGCAAAAGTCCTATGATCTAACCTCAAATATATCCCAGCCACTTTTGAAGTTAACACCATCTTATCATCACCTTCAGAAACCAAATTCAGATAAAATAACCTAGTTAACCGAGGATAGGATTTTCAACTAGGATTTAACACCTTTCAAACTGCAGTTTCTCTTAATTTTCTCATACAGTCAATATCCAGTTTGTCCAATAACTCCTCAGAAACCATACTACAGAAAGCTACCTTAGATGAAGCATAACCTTGCATCCACACAGTCCTAACTTCAAACTAACAAACCAATTTGTAGGAAGTACATTCTTACATTGATAACCCTTTTTGGTTGCAGCAGCAACCTGCTTAACCGTAATTTTCTTTTCTGTGGGTTTGCTCTTCTCTTGTTCTCCTTCAATTGGTTTCTTCTTGCTTTCTTGAGCAGATTTCCCCTTTTCCTCTTCTCCGGCCTTTTTCTTCTCTCCCCCTTTCTTCTTGTCTGACCTAGGTTGATCACCACCCTGAGTCTCTGTCTCCTTCTGTGGATCAATGCTTGAGCCTTCATCTCCATTTTCTGTTCTATACTTCTTTGCAGGAGGAGTATCCTCATGCAAACTCTAGTGTTTTCTGAATCTGAATCAGAAATCACAATCTTCTCCTTCTTATTTTCCCTCTTTTTGGATCTGCCAGAAGGCTTCCCCTGTTGCTGAATTCTGGCTGATTTGCGCTCCATTTGGGTTTAGGGTTTTGAGAAGGGAATGCGATTGAGAGAAATTGAGAGAGAGAGAGAGAGAGGAGAGTCGTAGAGAATTGAGAGAGAATGAAGAAGAATAAGCCCTGACTTTCAGCTTAAGTAGGTTGAAAAAGATGAGTCATAAAAGGAATCTGCTAAATCAGCATGCAAAAAAGGATATTGAATTTTTTTTTGGATATTTTAGAAAATTCTCTGAGTAATTCAAATATCTAAAAATATAAGATATAATATTAGATGATCCATTTTAAAAAAAAATAATACAGATGTTTTCAAGACCTGGAGAACAATCTCAAGGCTTTGAGATTTCAACACATAATCACACATAAGTACTAATACTCCCCCTAAACCAATGCATCCTTGTTTAACATCCCCAATTTAAGCCTTAGAGATGAAAACCTATCATCTGACAAAGGTTTAGTGAAAATATCAGCAATCTGCATTGAAGTAGAAATAAAAGTTAAAACAACATCACCTTGTTCTGCATGATCTCTAAGGAAGTGACGTCTCACATCTATATGCTTGGTTCTTGAGTGCTGGACTGGATTCTTAGAGATTGAGATAGCACTTGTATTGTCACAATGAATAGGAACATTTCTGAAATTGTAGCCAAGATCTCTAAGTTGCTGAGCAATCCATAATACTTGTGAACAGCAAGCTCCAGCTGCAATGTATTCAGCTTCTGCAGTTGATAATGCTACAGAATTTTGCTTTTTAGAATGCAAATTGATCAATGAAGATCCAAGAAACTGGCATCATCCCGAAGTACTTTTCATGTCTACTTTATATCCTGCAAAATTTGCATCTGAGTAGCCACTCAACATAAAATTAGATATCCTTGGATACCAAAGCCCCAAGTCTCTGGTTCCATTCAAATATCTAAAAGTTCTTTTGACTGCAGTTAAATGACTTTCCTTAGGATCTGCTTGAAATCTAGCACACATACAGACACTGAACATAATATCAGGTCTACAAGAAGTTAAGTACATAAGTGATCCAATCATACCTCTGTATTCCTTTTGATTCACACCTTTACCATTTGAATCCTTGTCTAAAGAGAGTGATGAACTCATAGGGGTATCAAGCACCTTGGACTGTGACATATTGTACTTGTTCAATAAGTCTTTGGTATACTTTCCTTGATGTACAAAAAACTATTTCTTCATTTGTAATATATGAAGTCCAAGAAAGAAATTCAGTTTTCCCATTAAGCTCATCTCAAAATCCCTGCACATCAGACTACAAAACTCTTTTGAAAGAGCATCATTAGTAGCACCAAATAGAATGTCATCTACATAGATCTAAACTACTAACAAATCACTTTGATGATGTTTAATGAACATAGTTTTATCAACTAGGCCTCTTTTGAAATTATTGTCACTAGGGGATTGCCCGTTCCCGGGGGCACTACCCCAAACAAACTGTAAGATTGCTTCAGCAAAAGTAATGGCAATGAAAGGAAGGATAAATAAAATTTTGTAAAATAATCGTAGAATTTTGTAAAAACCATGCTAAGGTTTGTTGTCCCCCACGTTGTATTTATGGGTTTTGGATCCCGATTTCTTTCTTTTGAATAATACGCGGGGTTATGCCGCCCTACCTCCCGGTAGGTTCATCAAAAAAAAAAAAAAGTAAAACCAAGCAAGCAAGCAAGGCAGAAAGTAAAACCTCCAATCCTCCTCTCATTAAAGAATGAACCAACCAATGCTAAACAAACAAACATAATTTTATTTCTTTTGTCTAATTGATACGTACAGAATTACCAACCAATGCTTTCGTCATTCATTCATTGAAGATAACTAATCATCCAAAATATATTCTCAGAGAAACATTCAGAAAAATGAACCTAACCTGTAGTCAATCATATGAAATTGAGGTCTGGGTCGAACTCTATAGGTTGGCTTCGGCTGGTGAAATTGATGTTGCAAAATCACTAATTCGTCCTCTTGTTGTTGTTGCCGATTGAGAAGAAGAAAGACTGAGATAAACCCTAAGAACCTAACTGCTGGAAACTTCTCCAGGTAACCCAGAATTCCAAAGAAAGGGAAGATCGGGTTGCCTCGCGTTCATCCTTAACCGTATCGATTCTCCCCTCACCTTCATCTCCAGAAGAGCCCTAGACACCTTAGAGATGTCAAAGAACGGTAGGATTGTGTGAGAGAGAGGTCGAAGAAATCACTTGGCTGAGATGAGGCGCCGAAACATGTAGTCCATAAAACAGATCCCGATACTTTCGTGGGGGAAAGAGAAAGAGATCTTGATGCTTCAAATCTTTGAGATCCTTGAACTTTTGGGGATACGTCACAGACGTTCAAAATTGAGGAGATGGAAAAGATCCATGTGCGGTGGTTGGCGATGGCCGTGGGTGCAAAGAATGGAACGGCGTGTATGTGTTGAGCCTGGGAGACAGGGAGGGCGACGTGGGTTTGAATGATCAGTTTGGTAGGTTTTAAAATACACGATGTACCCCATCTCCAAATGTTTGGGAGTTTTAACTATAAAGTGGGTGAGATCAAGGGCTGGGGTCGATTTAATCTAACGGCTGGAAAAAAGTCAACCGTTCTAATTTATAGAATAGAAGTAGAAATTTTGAAAGTCTATCATACCAAGCCCTTGGAGCTTGTTTTAATCCATAAAGAGCTTTGTCTAGCTTATAAAAATGATCAGGAAAGTTTTCATCTTCAAAACCAGGAGGTTGTGCTACAAAAACATCTTCTTATAAATAGCCATTTAGAAAAGCACATTTGACATCCAGTCTAGCTTTATTCCTTACCACTTTGCCATTCTCATCAAGCTTGTTTCTGAATACCCATCTGGTTCCAATAACTGATTTTTCTTTAGGTCTGGGAACCAGATTCCATACCTTGTTTCTTTCAAACTCATTCAGCTCACTCTGCATTGCAATGATCCATTCTGCATCTTCTAGTGCTTCCTTGGTATTTTTAGGCTCAATCAAAGATACAAATGCACTAAAAGCACACAAGGTTTTCAATTGTCCTCTTGTCTGAGTTCCAGTCGATGGATCATATATGATATTGTCAGCTGGATGATCTGCAAGGTACTTCAATTTTTTTCTTGGTATCCAGGAATATTCTCCTTCAAGGATTTGAGTTCTTCAAACAGTAGAGGGAGCATCATAGAAAGTTTCAGCTTCTGTCTCAAGGCTTTGAGATTTTGGTTCTGCAGGAGGTTCAAGGCCTTGATATTCTACTGATTAATTCTGCACATTAGTTTTGCCTTTGTCCTCTCATGCTTGTTCAAATCTAGGTCTGCAAAACTTTCACTCAGAGAATCCTTTGTACTTTCATAAAAAATCACATTAATACTCTCTTCCACAATCTTGGTTTTTCTATTGTAAACTCTATAAGATTTGCTAGTTTGAGAATATCCAAGAAATACACCTTCATCACTTCTAACATCAAACTTACCAAGATTGTCTCTTCCATTATTATGCACAAAACAGATACAACCAAAAGGTTTAAAATAAGAAACAGTAGGCTTCCTACCTTTAAACAGTTCATAAGGGGTCTTTTTCAAAATAAGTCTAGTCGAGCATCTATTCAGCACATAATTGGCAGTATTAGCAGCTTCTGCCCACAAGAACTTTGGCAAATTACTTTCAAGAAGCATGGTTCTAGACATATCCTCAAGTGTCCTATTTTTCCTTTCAACTACTCCATTTTGCTGTGGAGTTCTAGGTGCAGAAAAGTTGTGTGATATGCCATTCTTTGCACAAAACAAATCAAAGTCAAGTTGATCAAACTCCCTACCATGATCACTTATAATACATGCAACAGGTAAATTTTTCAAAGTTTGAAGCTCTTTGCACAATCTAGAAAATTCAGATAAAGCTTCAGTTTTGTCTCTAATAAACATCACCCAAGTAAACTTAGAATAATCATCTATTATAACAAGCATATACCTTTTAACTTTTGGAGTCTGAACTCTCATAGGACCACAAAAGTCCATGTGCAACAGTTCTAAGGGTCTAGAAGTACTTACAAAGTTCTTTGGCTTGAATGAGCTTCTGGTTTGCTTACCTTGTACACATGCCTTGCAAACCTCATCATCTGAAAATTTATGTGATGGTAACCCTCTTACCAAATCCTTTGATATGAGTTTATTCAAGGTGTGTATACTAATATGCCCAAGCTTTCTGTGCCAAATCTTTGAATCTTCCTTCAAGGCCTTGAGGCATTTTAGCTTGTCACCTGCAACACTGTTAGTACTCATAGCATATAGATTATATGATCTAGGTGCAGTGAGTATGCAATCACCAGATTTCTCATCTTGCACCACACATTTCTCTTTGTCAAATATAGCTTTATAACCTTTATCACATAACTGAGAGATACTAAGCAGATTATACTTAAGACCATCAACCAGATAAACATCAGAGATAGAGTTAGTAGAACCATTACCAATACTACCTATACCAATAATATTGCATTTTGCTTTGTCACCAAGTGTGATTGTTCCTCCAGATTTTTCTGTAAGATCAGTAAGGAGAGACTTCTTTCCACTCATATGTCTGGAACATCCACTGTCTAATATCCATTTTTGATCTTTCAAGGCCTTGGTGACATCCTGCAAAAATAAATCATTGCCTCAACAGGCTGTTAGACCAAGTGCAGAACTTTGAGTCATACTCAGAATCAGCCATGTTTGGTGGTCTAATTCCTTTTGGAACCCAAATCTGCCTAACCTGTCCCTTAAGCTGATAAGGATAAGTATTCCTCATAATGTGAGGTTCTGATCTTCTGAAGGGACAAGTTAATCTTACATGAACAATTTTTCCACAGTAATGACATTTTGGAGAATGTCTGCTACCAGATTTGACAAAAGTAGTTTGATTTTCTTTGGAAAATTTGGATTATAGCCAATCGCACTTTTATTCATTGATTTCAGACTTCCTCCAAGAAAGAGATTCAGATTATTTTCTGAGCCTGTAAAACTAGCTAGGACCTTCTTAGACTCTTGAAATTTCTCAGTCAAAGAACAGATTTGTTGTTCTAAATCCTCTGAATGAGTCTTTAGAACAGCATATCTTTCACTCAAAAGAGTGTTTTGATCAACAACCTCTTTTATCTGTGCCTTCGAGACTTTGAACCTGCTGTCCAAGGCCTTGAAGTTCTTTTCAAGATTTGTCCTAGAAACTTCAACAGTTTTGTTTGTAAGAACTAGGTCCAAGTTTTCTTTTACCTGCTCATGAATCTTGATCTTTAAAGCAGAAATCTCATTTCTATAACTTTCCTCATTCAAAAACAAACTCTTGAGAATTTCATGAAGCACATCAGAAGGACTAGCAAGAATATTTTTTACCATATCTTCAATATGTCTGTCTGATGATTTTTATTCACCATGCTTGGTCATGAAGCACAAGTTTGCTTGATCTTCTTCTGGGTATGATTCACTTGATGAATCAGAATCACTCCAAGAAGCCATCATGGCTTTCTTCCTTCTGTCGTCACTATCTTTCTTCTGAAAGTTCATGTTATTCTTCTTTTGTGGACAGTTCCTTACTAAATGATCTGCACCACCACACTCAAAACAATTCATTACTTTAGTTTTATGTGACTGTGATGAAGATTTACCTTTATATTCCTTGCTTCCTGAAGGTCTTGATCTCTCTCTGTTGTAATCCCTGTTACTAGAGTTTCTTTTCTTCTTGAGAACCCTGACCAAGGCCTTGGAGATCAATGCTAAAGCCTCTTCATCATCATGCTCATCTTCAGTCTCAAGGATTTGAGACTTTTCACTGTCTTTGGCCTTAAGTGCTAAGTTCTTGATGTCTTCACTCAAATCGCCTTCCACATCCTTCATAGACATTTCATGAGTGAGCAGCTTTCCTTGTAGATCATCTAGCTGAAGAAGACTTAAATCCTGAGCTTCCTCAATGGTTGTTGTCATTGGCTCCCACTTGGCTTTTGGCAAGCTTCTCAGAATTTTCCTGACCTTCTCCTCATTTGAGAACTTCTTTCCCAATGAATCCTGATTATTCACCACATAAGTGAATCTTTTGAACATCTCCTTGATGGTCTCATCTGAGTTCATCTTGAACAACTCTTGCCTCAGAAGTATGTTGATTTTGGTCTGCTTAACCTGAATAGTTCCTTCATATGTCACAACCAGTTTATCCCATACTTCTTTGGCACTCTTGCAATTTGAAACTCTGTTGAACTCATCTGCATTAAGAGCACAGTATAACAGATTCATAGCCTTGTAATTTTTTGATACATTTTCCAGTTCAGTAATTGAAAGATTTTCCTCAGACTTGATACATCTGACTCCATCAGTTGTAGTATAGTACTCATGAGGACCATTCTGAACTATTGACCACAGTTCCATGTCTTGATCTATGATGAACATCTTCATCAATTCCATCTAGTGCATGAAGTTATCACCACAGAAGAATGGAAGTCTGTTGGCTGCCCTTCCTTGTGAGAATCCACCATCTCCTACATTACTCATAGTCACGAGATGGTTAGATCTATATCAGTGACACAAGCTCTGATACCAATTGAAAGTGTGTCATGTAGACTAAATACATGACCTAAATACTCTAGAGGGAGGGGGGGGGGTTGAATAGAGTATGGAAAATCTTTGCAAAACTCAGATTCTAACAAATTAGCTTTGTGTGAAACTCAAATCTCAAGGCCTTGAGATTTTAGAAAACTGTTTGAAATTTTCAAAGGCAAAATAGAAAGCTTCAAGGCCTTGAACAATTACCCGTTATAAGCAGCTTATAAACCCTAGTTTAATTTGAGTTGTGTGCAGCAGAAAATAACAAAACTGTAAAGTAAGGAACACAAGGAAATTTACAGAGTTCTGTCCCAATGGACCTAATCTATGGATCTAATCCCACGAGGATTGGGCAAACAATTCTTATTACTCACACAGAAACAACCCTAGATCTTCAAGTCTAAGTGATTTCCCTTACACCTATACAGCTTGTGGTTCCAAACCTATCTAGTTCCAGCTACTAACTGTTGAGCTAACAAGAACCTCTTGTTGTTCACTTGAACAACCAACCGCTAGGTTTAGTGAGGTTTAAGATATTTAAAAGATACACATATTACAAAACAGGTGAAGTTCACAGTAGAAGAAATAAGCTAGTGAAGCCTGGATGTGTTCTTCTGGAAACTGGAATGACTTGATCTTCTGAAATCTGAAATTGAAGCTTGAATCCCTGTGTGTTTGAATGAATGATCTCCCACGAATTTTTCACACTTCTCTGAGTATTCTGCAAGCCTCTATCTTTCAAAATTCAAACCAGTCCCTTTATCCACCAGCTGCAACTGAATGAGAGATTTTAGGATCTCAGTTCTTACAAATCCTCCTTCTGTTTCCAACTGAAATTCAAACAACTCTAAGTGGATATCCATTGGAGTTTGTTGAGATTGCTTTTGCACGTTTAACAAACCTGCAACAACATTAAAACACAGCAACAACAAAATCCTGAAATATACCAGTACTATGACTGTTTGGTTTTCCAGTTTATGATAAAAACTGGTTAAGAGATTAAAACAATAATATGGTTAAATTCTGACACGTATAATCATGACAAAGAAGTTTAAGTCTCTTATAAGTAAATAAATAATCACAATAATAAGAATCAAAACCTGCAAGAAAGAATCAACTTAGTTCTGTAAAAACTGTCAGCAGCTCAAGGCACATCTCAAGGCCTTGAAGCTCTGAACCTGCTTCACAGATTTTTCAAAGTTAAGTCCAGAAAACTTTGATTCCCCCTGTTCTGATCATCTGCAATTGTGTTAGATATGTGGATAATGTAAAACATGAGTATATGCAGCAAATCCCTGATCTGTATAATCAGATATCCAATCTGCAACACAAAATTGTTAGAACATTCAGCAGAATAAGAACAACTCTCAAGGCTTTGAAGCTTTGTCAGTTATCTCAAGGCATTGGAGTATCTGAAATTCTTTGCTTCCTATGTCTCTGTCTTTTTCTTTCATCACTCAAAACAATTACCATCCAAAACACATTCAAGGGTCTTTGAGTCAACAGACTCTAAGTTGTAATTTGCTGCTATCTAAACAGATAGGCTTTTAAAATGGCATTTGGCTGCTATCTAAACAGATAGGCTTTAACATCGTATTTTCTTGCTATCTAAACAGTTAGGCTTTAGAATTACATTTGGTTGCTATCTAAACAGATATGCTTTAAATTGTATATGTGCTGCTATCTAAACAGATAGGCTTTGAGATTGTACTTTGCTGCTATCTAGGAAAATAGGCTTTAAATTGTACGTGGCTGCTATCTAAACAGATAGGCTTTCAAGTCATTACTGCTATCAAAGTAGATATTCTTACGTTCGCATTTTTGCTGCTATCTAGATAGAAAGGCTTTTGGTTTTGCAGAGTGATCGGCTGACGGCAAGGTAAACAATAACATGAAGCCAGCAATTGATAAAAGAGCTCTCATGTGGGAGAGTTATTATAATTAATTGAATCCTCATATGGGAGGACATAAACAAATGTACAGTGCAAATGTAAGGCAAAAGAGAAGGTTAGGGATAGTACTTCTTTATCCATCGCATGTTGATGGGGGTGGGAGTAGCGGCAGTCCCGTGGAAACGAAGAATATTGCAATAGCCACTATCAAAGACCTTCTTGACTTCGAAAGGTCCTTACAATTTGGAAGCAAACTTGGGATGCGCTGCTTCGCGCATGAAATGGTTGGAAGCGCGCAGGACCAGGTCTCCTACTGCGAAGTCCCGATGCTGAAAAGTCTTATTGTAGGCCCGCGAGATTTTCTCATTGTACTTATTATTTGACCTCTTAGCTAATTCGCATATTTCCTCGTGCAGAATTAGATCGTGGTCACACTCGTTTTCATACAAAGCGGTGAAAGCTAGTCTTGTAGAGTTTATCTTGACCTCAGCAGGGACCACTTCTTCAGCTCCATAGCAGAGCAAGAATGGAGAAGTCCCAATAAGAGTCCTTGGCGATGTGCGATACGCCCATAGCGCCGTTCCCATAGAATCCGCCCACTTTTTGTGATCATCTGCAACCATCTTACTCAGGATTCTGAGCAGCTTTTTGTTTGTTGCCTCTTCTTGTCCATTCTCCTTTGAATAATAAGGTGTTGAGCATACCTACCTTACATTGTACTCCATTAGTTTCTCGGCCACATGTCGATTGACAAAGGGAGTTCTATTGTCGGACATGATAGTGTTGGGGATCCCAAAACGATGAATAATTTTCTCCTGTATGAACTTGACCAGTGTTGCTGCGTTTGCTGTTTTGAGCGGGACTGCCTCAACACACTTGGTGAATTGCTCTGTCCATGTGAGGATAAACTGGTTCCCACGCGAAGGGGGTCGGATTGGACCAATGAAATCCAAGTACCAGGTGTGGAATGGCAAAGGAGTTCCTAACGCATGCAAATCAGCCTCCATGGTTGGCCAGAAATATCCCATAGTTAAGAGTTGCCTGCATAATTTCGCGCCCCCTTGGTGCTCCACTTGATGAGACATCTCCATTACCTCCTGGATTTCTTGACCATTTAGACACCTGAGTAAGTTCTCATTGTGCCCTTTCCGCCAAAGTAAATTCTCTTGCATAATGTATCGAGCTGCTTTTCTCTTGAGCTTGTCGGCTTCCTTTCAGTCACTCGGCAAAGTTCCATCCTGCAGATAATCGATTATTGGTCTCCGCCAATCGTCATCCTCAATTGCAGCCACCTGTAGGGAGTCATTTATCAGCGCGCACTTTTCACAGTTTCTCTGTATGATAGCAGCCAATTATGCCATCTATGGCCAGTGAATTCCATACCTCTACGCCTTTCTGTAGATAGAAATCTCGTTTTCTCCACACGAGTGTTGATGTATTTTTTCCAAAATTTCTCGACGTTCTTCCTCTGTTACGCATCACATTAGAATTCCCCCAGGGCTCTTGTGGTAAAACAGGTTATCATGTATGCAAAAACCCTTCGTGGAAACCCAGCTTTCCTTGCTCGTTCCTTCGGCTATCGCGCGTATTGTGGGCTTTCTACAATCTACTTCTTCGGACTCATCTTCGCACACGTCCTTTACCAAGGATGGGGTTGTCTTAACTTCAATTGAGATTTTTGCTGGTCACTTATCAGAGCTGATCTTCGACCCCAACTTAGCTAGTGCATCCGCGTGTCGATTATCGGATTTGGGGGTGTGCTCATACCTGACAGAATCGAACTTCTGGACTAGCTTCTGCACTATCAATCTGTACTTTAGCAAGTCAATCTCTTTCAATGCGTACTACCCTGAAGCTTGCTTTGCTATTAGCTTGGAATCTCCCATCACGACGAGATTCTGGACCTCCAAGGTCTTGGCTGCAAGCAATCCTGCAATCACGGCTTCGTACTCAGCCTCATTTTTGGTCACTGCGAAGTCTAGCTTTGTCGAAATTTGAATGACCTCTTTATCAGTTTTGATCAACACCACTCCGATTCCACCTCCTGACCTTGTCGAGGATCCATCAAAATACAATATCCAGTAATGATGGTTGATCGCGTATAGCTCGGGTCCCTCGAGTTCCTCCTCTTCTACAGGTTCGCAATTTTCATTCGGAAACTGAGCCAACAAGTCTGCCAATACTTGGTATTTGATGTCCTTTGGTCGCGTGAAGACTATGTCGTACTGGGAAATGGTCATGTACCATTTTGCAAATCTCCTGCAAGGAGGTGAGTGTCCCAATAAATAACATATGGGATCATTCTTTGTGATGATGACAACTTTGTGGGAAGCTAAATAGTGTTTTAACTTTTCCATAGCGAAGAATAAAGCAAGGGAGTGGCGTTCGATATCTGTGTACCTGGATTCCGTAGACTGTATCATACGCGAAATTTAGTACACTGGCCTTTCTTGTCCCTCGAACTCCTGAGCTAGCAATGCTCCAATGGATTTCTTTGTTGAGGTCAAGTATAGCAGCAAAGGCGATCCTAGTTGAGGCGCAATCATAACTTTTTGAGATTCTGAAATTTTCTTTAACTACTCGAACGCAGTGCTCTTCCGTCCACAAAAATATCGCGTTCTTTTTAAGCAAATTGCCAAGCAAAAGGTCTGTTCTGCAATGGCTTGTATGAATCTCCTTAAGTACGACAGCTTCCCCAGAAATGTTTCCAAATTACACTGAGACTCTGGCGTTGGTAAGTTGGTGATAGCTGAGATCTTCGGGGGATCAGGCTCGATCCCGTGCCGGTGAATGACACAACCTAGGAATTTTCCCGAGTTTACTCCAAACGCACACTTCATGGGTTTCATTTTCAATTGGAAAGCCCGACATCTGTCAAAGACTTTCCTCAAGTCTCTCCAATGGTCTTTCTTCTGCCTTGATTTGACCACTAAATCATCCACGTAGAATTCCGCTTCCTGATGCATCGTGTCATGGAATAATGCCATCATTTCGCGTTGATAAGTAGCGCCATCAGGCCGAATGGCATAATTGTGTAGTTGAAAACCCCCACGGGCGTGATGAAGGTCGTCTTCTTCGCATCTTCTGGGTCCATTTTAATATGATTATAGCCGCTAAACCCATCCATGAAGCTGAACATCTCATGTCCCGTGGTGGAGTCAATAAGGAGATCTATGTTTGGCAGAGGGAAATCGTCCTTTGGGCAGAACTTGTTCAGGTCCCTGAAGTCGACACATACGCGAAGGCTCCCATTCTTACTTAAAATAAGGACGATATTCGCAAGCCATGTGGGATGGTGGTTAGGCTCGATGAATTTCGCGTTGAGCAATTTCACAATCTCCTCTTATATTGACATTTATTTAAGGATGGAAATTCCTTGTGCTCTGTTTGACTGGTTTTGATCCTGGAATGATGTCCAGCCTATGCATGGTGATGTCTTGATCCAGTCCTGGCATCTCAACATAGTCCCACGCAAAGAAGTCTCTGTACTCTTTTAGTAGTTTGAGCAACTCATGCTCCTCTTCCTTGCTAAGATTCACACTTAAGAATACTGCTTTTTCTTTTCCTCACTTGGGCTTAGGAAAACCTCCTTTAACTCCTGCTTCTGAGGTTTTGGGCGATCTTCCATGCACTCGGGAGCCTCCTTCAATCCATCCAGCGGTGTCTTTACCTTGTCTTCGCCTGGAGCTTCTGCGAGCTCACAAATTTGCCCAGGGACACCTTCAATGGGATGGGTCAAAGATGACCCCGCGCACCTTCAGATGTGATAACTCCTCTTTCCATTGGAATAGAAGCTGCCTACCTGCTTTCCCTTTCTGTTGTGCTCGACGATGCTCTTCAGGGTATAAACGTTCTTCTTATTATAGATGACCTTCGGAGCTTCTTCCCGCTCCTGTAGCAACCTCTCCTTCGGTTCTTCGTGCATCACCATCACCCCTGATGGTGGGTGGTCCTTAATATCCTCCCATTTGGGTAAGGGAGTTGGCCGAAATGGAGCTGGAGTAGCTTCTCTGCCATCTCCGTAAACCAAACAGCTTCAGACAAGTGCGCCACCTCCAAATTAAATGGATTTTCTGAGGCGGGTATGGCGACCACTTTGTCTCTCCAAATGGACTTCATAACTTGATGAGCCGTTGAGGGCACATCGTCGAAGCGGTGGATCCACGCTCGACCAATGATCATATGATAAGTGGTGTTGGCCTCAATGACATGGAATTTGGCAGAACACTTAATCTGCCCAATCTGGACTCCCAAGCGGATCCATCCTACGGTCATTCTGGAGTCGCTCCCAAAGCCCATTAGTGGTGATGGCTTCTTAACAATCTTGCTCTGCGGGATTCCTGCTAACTCTAGAGTACTGACAGGAATCGCATTTACTGCAGCTCCTCCGTCAAGAAAAGCTCTCATGAGTTATACATCATTTATGATGGCCGTCACATACAGCGGCCTCTTGTGACTCGCATCTGCCCTTTTGTACGACTCATCAAACGTCATGACCAGCCCATTCCATCACGCGGCCCTGACAGCTTTGCCATTTGAAGTAACCAGTTCTTCTCCGTAGTCTTATGCCACCCTTAAGATGGCCTTTATCATCTCATGTCTGCACTTGCTTGAGAAATTCATGTCATTGAATAGTTTCTCAAACTTATTGGAGCCCTTCATTCGCTCAGTGCGTGAATCCTCCGTGTCCACGCCATAATCTTCGTCGTCAGAGATTTCCGCAATGACTGGGATCCCTGCGTCCGCCACTTATTCATGATCCATGATCGAAATCATGGCTATCTCTTTCCCCTTTGGTTCCTTGTGTGCATGAGTCGGAAAAGGATTGCTTTGCACATCTTTAGCTGGCTCATCGACAACCAATTGTCCCTCCTTGATTTTTCTGTCCACCAGCCATCTAAGATTTTTGCACTCCCTAGTCGGGTGTGTGACCTGCCCATGGAACTCACACTACCTCGGGTCTCGCATTTGATCTCCAGAGGGTTTATGCTCCAGTGATGGTATATCTCTTCTTCATCTTGTCCACCAAAAGCTCAATGTTCCTGGTGCAGTCAATCAACTTTTAAAAGTTAGGCATAGTCAAGTTGATTAACATACCTTTATATTCGTCGCGCATGCCTTGAAGGAAGATTTCCACCAGACGGCTTTCCTAAACGTCAGCGATGCATTCTAAAGACTTAGCCCTGAACCTCTTGATGAAGGCGAACCCTTCTTCGTCATGTATTTGGAGCATGCGAGATAGATGGATGTTGGTGCCCTTTTCCTCCACTTGAAAGAACTTGATATAGAATTTTTTCACCATGTCCTCCCTTGACTTGAAAGATCCTGCTTCAAGGGTCCTATACAACTTATATGCGACAGTCCCCAGGGGTTGACAATGTTGCCGCAGCAAATCCCGGAATGTGAGGCATATTTGGATCATACGGAGGTGGAGGTAGGAGTGCATAACTCCCTGGGGCTCCATTCGCGTGTGGAGGCATTGCGGGTTAGAGAGGAGGAGTCCCGGTAGATTTCAGGGACGAGCCTAATTGAAGCCCTGGTGCCTGAGGTATAGGACCGTTGTGAAGAGAATATTGTTGGTTAGGTAGAGCAGGCGTGTGCACCGTAGAGATGGCGGTTACCCCCGGAGGAGGCAACTGAGTTACTCGTGGTGGGGCTGAGGTCCCCTGAGCAGTGTTTTGGACAAGTCCTCCCAGAAGCACCATGATCTGGGCGATCTGGGCAGACTGAGCCTGCATGGCCTTGGCCAGGCTCTGAATTGTAGCCTGCAACACATCAAAGGAGGGCGCACTCCCGAAAGCCATTTGGGTGTTGGAATTAGTATTGGTGTTGGGGGTCTCCTCTTCCTGGATTCCGTCTCTTGGAGGAGATTGATCGCCCTCATGACGGTTGGCTTCCAGAGACATGGCTGCTTGGTTGATTAGTTGAAGTTTTGAAGGTGGATGAGTTCACATCGGGTTCACCAAATTGTGTACAAGGAAATCCTCAAGAGAGATCCAAGTGTACACACCTCAAGTAGGGATAGATCACAGAGAAGTGTAGGGTGTGAGTAGGAAGAGAGTAAGCAAAGGCAATTGCTCTTGAAAGTGAGACAGTAGACTAACAAAAGATCTGAGAGAGATTAGAGTGTCCAAGAGCTTGCAATGGAGGGCTAAAGATCCTATATATAGTGGGAAAGTGACCGTTGTGGGGGTTAATGCACCATAAATGGCGGCTTAATGATAGCCCCTGTAACGACACGTTCGACCGTATATATAGGGAACGTTACGCACCTGCCCGCATATATCGGAGACGGTTATGAGATCGTCCGCATTTATGGGATACGTGAGCCTTAAACCTCTCAGTCAGTTACCAGAGGTCGCGCGCGAGCTTGGTTGTCGCTCTTGCGCAACGGGCATTACTCTAGCCTCCAAACCACTAAGTCCCTACAAGTCCCGTGTGGTTGGTACGCGAGGGCTCTGTCTCGCAGCCCCCAAGTGGATAAGCATTGGTAGTGATCGGATGTGTACGGAGCATTAATCCTTTTGGTATATATGTTATAGATTGGATTTAAATCATCACTTTTAATCCACAACATAAATGCTATATGTATTCATGTTCAGCGATTCTCAATCATATTGAGAAAATCACCTTTGAAAAAAACTATAATTTCATCTAATGAAATTCTCGGTCCAATTGGGCAAATAACTACTTAATATTTTTCTATCTCATAGATAACTTCTAGTCTCTAAGCTTTCAATCCCATTGAAGCGGCTTAGTTGCGCTTGACCTCTTGCTTCAGCAGTCACACATTATAAGCTTGTGTCATCGCGTCATATCTCGATGAATCAAGTCGTCTTGCTTTGGCAAGCCCGAACTCATTCCATCTTGATCATGACGAGTGCTAAGCAAGAGAGTGCAAAGTGAAGAAACACTTCAAACCTTTCATGTCTAGCTCGCTCTTTGAACGAGCTTACTTTAATGTATGATCATATCATACGCCTCCATGTTTCTTATCTTGCTTCCAAAGCTCAGAGTTCATGACAGCTAACACGAGGCAAGTGACATCCAAAGAACCATTATTTAGTGTTCCTTCCATTATGTTTTATTGTGTTTAGGTAGTCGGTGGGAAGAGAACTTTATGTTCTACGATGTACAGCATTTTTCTTTTCAATTTGAGAACAATTCTCAATTTCATACCAGTCCAGAAAATTGATTCCAGACAACTTGTCCTTCGTAAGGACATAAAGTCGCGTTTTGTTTGTATAATGCCATGGGCATTGAACACAAAAGGATTATGCAAAGTGTTTTTGACGTTGTACTCCATATCTTGACTATCATCTATTTTATCTAATACTAGCTAGCATCTATATTAAATAAAAAGACCTCACAAGTTGAGAAGAAGACCAGCTCGCAGGCCGTAAAACCTAATTAACTATTACATTAATTTTATCAACTCGCATGTTGTTAAAACAAACCACAAAAGTAAACATTCACAACATCCACATCTAAGTCCATATCCAATCACCATGAAAATAGCACACGCGCTTGGTCAATTCTAGTTGATTTTAGATGAACTAGGGTCAAAACGGTCCAAGAGGGCCCACCATCATTATGTCCGAACCCCTAAAGGACCTCCACAAGCCTTGGGGCCGGCCGACACCTAGCCCACACGGCTAGGCCGTGCGCTAGGGAGGCCCGACCACTTGGTCGCGGTTTGCCTTGGGTGGAAAGGAAGAGAGGGGCGGTACCCCTAGGGGGCTGAACCTCTTTGGGAAGTTGTTTTCCAAAATAACTTCGTCATTGTTGCCCAAGTTTAGTTGTTTCCAAATTGAAAACACTCTTTTTTCCAACTTGTGCACATACCCTAGCTTTCTAGATCCAAAATTTCACATCCTATGTTATCCAAATTCACTAGTCCTTACATCCAATGTAATATCAGGTCTTGTTTGGTTGAATTATATACAAATTGCATCAAATATGCCTGACTTGTCCGTTTTACGCGATAAACAATAATTAAAGTGTAAAATATACATAATAACACATAAACTACGTTATGCTCTACGACGTGTGGCTCTGAAACCACTGTGGGGTTTTGTAACGGAAAAAGCAGCGGAAAAACAACAATAATGATCCGCACAAGACCCTCCAAGGATCAAAGGATGAGACATCATAACGATAGTGTATGTTCCAGTAACAATTATCTTGTTTGTCTCTTGTGATGACTTCAAACGTAAAATATTGTTTGCGTCTTTACAGCTAGTCTGCACCTAGGATCAAGATCCTGATTCCTCCAAGTCTTGTGCTAGCAACTGGTGGAATAAGAAAGAATAATCACGCAAACAAACTAACCAAGGAGAGACCGTGCCTCTCTTGGTGGCTGACGGGTAGGGGGCGGATAAGGGGTCGGGTTCGGCATCTTGTCTTGCTCTCTCTCCTTGCTTTGTTCTCTCTCACTCAATGTGTGTTATGAGCATTAGGGGAGAAAAATAATCTAGGAGTGTCCTTTATATAGTCCAACAACTCCTTTTTAACTACATATAGGCCCCTATACTAATCATGTCCTTACATGCATTAGTCCAACTTGTAAATTAGCTCCACTAAGTCTGCAATTAGTTGCGTAATGATCCTTCTATTTAATTAATCATATTAATTAATTCCCAAGTCTAGTTTAATCCATATGGCGTGTGACCCCATAGGTTTCTAATTAGTTGGTAGTAACGATTACTAACATGGAGCGGTGTCTAGCAACACATCCATGCCACCCAACTAATAGAAATAGTCATTACTTTGAAAGAACTTGTGCAAGTATTAACTCATACCTTTGTGTCTATATCCGGATTGGACACGAGACATACAAGTCACACTCGTATATCCAATCCATAGTTTCTCGATCCTGGGAATAGTTTTATCCATGCAAATAACATCGATATCCCATATTGATTTATCTGAGTCTGGCCAGACATTCTATAAGCACCATTCCTCGAGTAGACGTGGATATTTGCTCCCGTTATGTGGGAGGGAAAAATTATATCTAAATCACTACCATCTCTAAGCTTGCTTCCTATTGTGTCCAATAAACGCCATTATTGCTATCGAGTCACGGTGTAGCATTTGACGACATCAAAACACAATATTCCACAACTAGAGGATCTAGTGACTTCAAGTCTAAGGATGACAATACCATTGTCACTACGACAAGCACTTGTGACTTTACATAACATGTATGTAGCCTCCTCGTTGTGGGTAAATCAGTAGGCTATTACCCTAAATGCATACCCATGTGTTGGATCGTAATATCTCCATATCAATCCAACCCCATACTAGTCTATAGGTTATTGTCCAGTTAATTAATATAACTGACTAGGGATATTTCAGAATATAACATTTATATTCTAAGGACTTCATTCATGTTTTTAACATATCTCCATATTTATAACATGATGAATCGTAAGTCCATATAAATGTCACAAGCAATAGATTGTCTCTAGGGCTTATTTCCAACAGGAAGTCATTTGAAAGTACTTTGGATGTCATTAGCGTCCATGTTTGTATAGAAAAATATATTCAAATATCTGTACCCTAATGGTTGAATGCGTGAGATTATTCAAAGAGAACCATGCTATAGCGAAAGTGATGCCTAAATGATATTAATATTTCTCATGCTTATAATTATAGTTATAACCCGCAAATCATCTCTTTGTTAAGAGTGATTGTGATATTTCGTTTAGTCTAGAAGACTACGAATATAAAACTAACTAGTTACAGTACGATCGTATAAATCACTTTATGTGAAATCTTGGAGGTTCATACCCATGATAGATATCTAGTTGCCTGAAGCAACTAAAAGTGTACACTTGAGAGTAGTCTAAGGCATATGTATTTTGTCATTTATTGATATCACATGACATACAATCGCATGGCATATTAACTATTGATAAATAGTTTTTTTTTTATTATCTCTACAGGGTCATGTAATATTGCATCATATATTTGGATGTGTTTGTATGTCTATTTTCTTTTCGCCGTGAATTTATAATAGAGGTCCTAATCCCCAATGACTTGTGATGGTATACTTCCAAAGAAAGCATTGTAGAAAGTGGAATGGAGATAAATGAATTGATGCTATGAAGAGGGGGAGCTTCAAGGTTTAATCATGAACGTACGAGGCGTTGTACTCTTTTCCTTTGCCGAGGTTTTTATCCCACATCGTTTTTCCTAGCAAGGTTGTTAATGAAGCACACAGCCAAATGTGAGTTCTTGAGGAATGTCATCTTCAATGAAATCAAACAAAGAATCCATAAGATTTGTTATGACAAGAAGAATGCTTATTTTGGTCTGTACTCTTTTTCATTAGCCAAAGGTTTTTTCCCACTGAGCTTTACTTGGTAAGGTTTTAACGAGGCAGACGATGCAAGTCTTTAACCATCGATGTACTCTTTTTCCTTCATCAGAGATTTTGTCCCACCGGATCTTGACAAGGTTTTAACGAGGCATCAGAATTGGTGAATATTCAAGGGAGATTGTTATGAAATATTGGGTTAGTTTATTGGTGAATACCCACCACACGTTGTAAGCACATTGTATATTGTGATTGACCCATTAGCCCACTCTAATGCCTATATAAAGAGGCTTACAGATGGAGAATAATACACATCTCAATGTAATTCTCCCTACATCTTGTGTCTCTCTTATATTATCTAGTTCATGTCTCTACAAACTCTCTCGTTTCACAACATTAAAGTTTTTTTCGGAGGACTTTTCACATTTTTCCATAAGATGATCATTGAACGGTATAAGTGGGTTAACAGGCATAGGATGCGCATTCGATGGGGCAGCCGTATTAATCTCGTTTAGACCTTCTTCCGTTTCTAAAGAAAGAGGTTGTATATAAACATAATTATGTTTTAAACTAAAGAGTAGAGAAGAGAGAAAAATGTAGGTAGGAATATCAAGTCTGTATTATGCTCCACCAAACCACCCTTTATATAGGGTGTGGGGTTCAATCAGTATCATCTATACACGGTAGTACAATATTTTGTGAATATTCACCATAAAAAATATATATTTCATAACACTCCCCCTTGAATATTCACTAATACGATGCCTCGTTCAAATCCTGTCAAGAAAAACCCGTTGGGACAAAAGCTATGACGAAGGAAAAAGAGTGCATCTTGTGAGTGGAGATTTGGTGTATTCTTCATGGTTTCATGCCTCATTAAAACCTTGATTGGAAAAACCCTGTGGGATAAAAACATCGGCGAAGGAAAAGAGTACAGCGCTTTGTAATTTAATCTCCCCCTCTTTGCAACATCTCAATGTCACACTTCATACATGAAAGTGAATTTATGGAGAATACATAATGTCTAACATAATATGATGCAACATGATCATTCAAGATAGTAATAAAATCTATCAGTTAATAAGTATGATATGTTAGATATTCATGAGACATTCGTGATACTAAATAATATGCATATGTACCTAAACTACTCGCGAGTGTGAATCTTCAATTTGCTTCAACAAAGAAGTATATCTCATGGGAAATAGCCTGCATGGATTTCACATATAGTGATTCGTACGATCATTTTGTGTAATTAGTTACTTTCATATTCGTAGTCTTAAGACTAAACGAAATGTCAATCACTCTAAGCAAAGAGAGAATTTGTGGGCTATTATTAAAACCATGAGAAACATATGGGCATTACTTTCAGTATAGCCTATTTCTCTTTCAATAGTCTCACGCATTCAACCATTAGGGTGCGGACATTTGAATATTGTTCTATATGAACATGGATGCTTGATGCATCTCAAGTACTTCATAGTACTTCACACATATGCTCGGTGCATTTACTGCATAGCTCGTGTATAACACACACGAGTTTCGACTTTGATTTTGGCCAATATAGTCAGCACTTTTCCACTTATAGTGGTGTAAGGATATCATATGATTTCAAGCGCTTTTGAAAGTGAATATCATAAATGATCATATACATAGACTCAAATGTAGGAAGCTCTTCATCTACATGAGTTGTTGCCTCTTCAAGGACATTTATTTGATCATTTATTTATCATTCTCTCGTGTTCTCAATTTCTATGGCATTGGAACTAACAAGGTCATGATTCATATAGATAATCTATATGATTGCATATGCAACCTTTACATGCTTGATATACAGCAAAAATCATAATTTATAAGAACGTTAGGATCAAGTTTGAATAAGACATTTAAATTAAAATTCATGTCTTGTAATAGGGTATTTCCTCCCCCTCATGACATGAACTATGAGATAAATATCACAAAAATATGCTTTAGGCATATTTAGATACTCGAGCAAAAAAAAAAAAACGGCGAGAATGTATCAGCTTAGGAGATACAATTTGTCATAATTCAAACTTGTAGTCACAAAAAACTCTAAAATACTATCCTCTTTGGGATAGGAGTTTCACTTATGAGAATACAATAATCCCACGATCCTCCTTTAAAGGGGTTCAAATAGAAAAGTTAATTAGATATAGCATGCATAAAAATTCATCCGAGTGGATAAATATTGCACAATTCTTAAGAAGTGCATATATAATCAATCTAAAAATAATGATGAAGACTATTTGAAGTCTTATATCTATTATTCAAGAAACCAATCACTTAGTGATGCCAACGGTGATAAACTCAATCTTGGTATTTATGGACAAGGTCATGTAAAAAACCATTGATCTCTTGTAGAGACGATATGTGTTCTAGGTGCTCGACATAAGATATGCACATTTTTCAAATGTGAGATTGACAACATCTAAGCCACTTTAGGAGCTGAATAAGAATTTTTTGGATGTTCAATGAGATTCGATATGGAATAACAACGCATAAACTAGGCGTCGGTTGGGCCATGCAATGCATCAAGCCATTCTTATAACAAAATTCTTTATGTTGGATAGGCGATGTAATGCATCAAGCCATTTTTATGAAGAAATTGTCTACAGGGAATGTCATTTATTTGAATTATACAAAACCACTTGGCATGTCCATAAATTCAAGTATAAAAAATTAAATAGTTCTATTAATTTGAGTCTCAATATTCAAGGGTATCATTTGTGTTTCATTAAAACAAGGTGCTAAAAAGCTACCGTTGTGAGCCTTCAAAGGTCTCATGTACATCCTTGAATAGAGTTTTTATTTTTTTCAATTTATCGAAACTTCTAGTTCGACAAATGTAGGTTACCTCTTTGTAGGTTATCTCTACATAGACTCAAATATCTCATAAAATGAGTCAATAAGCACACATGGCGCTTTTGTATTTTTTTTTTATTTTTTTCTTTCGTTTTTGTGCGAGCCCTAAAAGAAATAGGGGCTTCATAACAATCAAGAAAAAAAAATATATAATGAAGAGAAAAAATAAATATAAGTTTCTAACCTTGATAGTAATGAACCCATGAACCACATATTGTTCAAATAACTCCTTTAAGAATCCTGAAACGAGAATGACTAATCTATAATCTAATTGTGTGTGCGTCAAAAAATGGTGTAACAAGTTCATTGTTAGCCTTGGAATTAATTTACAAGTAGTTGGGAGGATCATGGATCACTCAACCAAAAATTTGCATAGATATGAGCAAAAGCGTATCGACGTATGACAAGTACGCGATTATGACCACTTATGACCACTTATGTGGGGGGGGGGGCTTATTTGCAATATTTCTTTTTCTCCCCCTGTTTTTATGTAGTCTTTTACAACAAAAGGGTATTATATGGGATCAAAATTGGATCCTCATGGTACCAAGACCATACAACAATCGCAAATAATGTGATTGTGCGGGTTATTTTAACCATATAATTGATAGGATTCGCTTCAGGAGATGGCTCGCTATTCACTTTAAGGGATTGAGTCGAGCAGAAAATCAATCATCCACTCCTGAGATCCACTACCATTTGTTTTCGGAATTATTGAGAATGAAATAAACTCGAACAAATATGAGTTCGATATGATATTCCTTTTTTTCTTTCTCTTACATAAGTGCATGTTATGGGTACAATGGCATAAGCAATAACAATTGCTTTGATGTTCATATCCGTCAATGATAGGCTCCCCATAGTAATTTTTCCGTAAAGAGGAAAAATAGCAATAAAAAAATGAGGAGTAAAAAAAAACAAATATGAAGATATGGTTCAACTAAGTATATGTATAGATTAGGACCAATGTATGATTATGGGGTTGAACCTCTGATGGGGTTCCATCTTTTTCACGATGACAAGTAACTGGAAATTATGCTATGTCAGATATGGAAACAGAGCTCAGACTTATTAATAGTAGTCACCCCTTTATTCTACGATAAAATGAAGTAAATATAAAAATTAAAACAAAGAAGTTCAATATTGGACGTTCTACGGTGATGGGTTAAACCTCCAGCTCACCTGTTTTCACAAATTAACAGAGCTCAATAAGCTAAACATCTTTGATTTTCTTTTTCATCTCTGAGTGGTCACGAGTTAAAATCTCAAGAGAATTTATTCTTTTTCTTTTTGCACTTCTGTCAGAGAGATTATACATAATGAAAACTCACTAGATTTTAGCGGTAGTCACGAGTTTAAAACTCTAGTGATTTTTCAATAAACGACAGCAAGAAACTCGTTGAGACCTTAGTGGTAATATCACAAGCTAGAAACTCCAGTGACTTATTGCTTTTGTTTTCATATGAATATGAGATGGAAAATGATATGGCTCTATATGAACGCCAAATTTACTTGCTTACGCGTAATTTCTCTAATTTCGCGTCCTCAAGGTCACGAGTTGAAAACACTCTAGTGACTTGTTTATTTTTATTTTTTATTTTTACGTCCCGTTAAAGTCACGAGTTAAGAAAACTAGCGACATGTGATAAAAGTTTAATAAGATCTCTTGCGCAATTGCTTCAATTTGCGCGTCCCCAACGTCACGAGTTTTAAACACTCTAGTGACTTTTGTTCACGTCTTGAGGTCACGAGTTCATAACTCTAGTGACATAATTTTTTTTTAAAGAATGATAAGAACGGGCAAAAATATGAACTAACAGAGATAGTCTTAAATTTGTGATTTTTAATGGACTAACATAAATGACAAATAAAAAAAATATAAAATAACAGAACAATGTTGGTCCGGTGGAATAACTGTTTGGGGTCACGCGTTCAAGACCTCGGACTCTCCATATATAGAAGTAGTAGATATATTAAGAACAAAAATGTCATATTTTGGTAAAGTAGACAATGATGGAATAATTAATTGGCAGCAACATAGCAGTTTTAGCCAGTGGGGCTGAGTTCGAGTGCCAGCAGCGTCATTTTCCGAACCGTCTAGATTATGTGGTTCTACTTGGGAGGGAGTTAGAACTCAGCCGTAGGGTGCGCGCCAGGTTAGAAACCTTTGGCAGCAGCTAAAAATTTTGCTCCTTTTTTTTCAGTGGCGAGCAATAAGTATAGAAAATTCAATTCAATTGAGTGCTTTTAAATCAATTTGCAGCATTGCAACAGATAAGTGGACTGTGCTGGCCATGCCACTGTGCAAACCCAGCCAAGTTCAAACCTCGGCATCGTTTTTTTTTTCAGTTCAATTTTACAATTTAGTTTGTAGAGCATTGTTGTTGGCCATTACTACTGCTGCAGCGTTGGTGCACATGTTCAATCCTTGGCAAAGTTTCAACAATAGCATTTTTTTTCAAAAACAATTTAAGTCTTACAAGCGCACAAGACGGAGCACGTAATTGCTTAAGATCACATGGTCCTCTATAAATCTAAATAGATCGGGATTTAGGGTTCGACAACAATTTTTTTTTCGATGAACCCATAGCATAGACCAAAAAATGTTTTCTTTTCGATATACATCAACTTGAAAGGAAAAAGAAAGTGAATAACATCGATATTTTATACGGTTGATTTGAATCAACTAGAAAACATCTAAGAAATGGAACAATCAAGATCGAAAATATATTTTTCGTTTGATTATCCTTTTCTCGACAATATTTATAACGATAATCGTACCTTTTAGGTTGATAAATCTTCTCACCCGGTAGAGCGTGTTGATAACGTATTATAATCTATAGAGTAGAGAAGAGAGAACAATGTATGGAAGAATATTAAGTCTGTATTATTCTCCACCAAATCACCCTTTATATAGGGTGTAGGGTTCAATCAGTATCATCTATGCATGGTAGTACAATATTCTGTGAATATTCACCATATAAAATATTTATTTCATAACAAATTACATAATATAGAAACACTAGTCCGATAAAAACAAAACAATTTATAGAAAGTAAATCTGGCAGAATTTAGATAGATTACAGAAGGAAAAAAAGTCTAGTATAATTTAGAAAAATTACTAAAAATAAGTGTTGCATAATTTAGAAAAATTACAGAACATGAATCTTGCGGAAGTACATAAAATTAGTCTTCCATAATTAAAAAAAAAAAATTACTCTGAAAGAAATCAAGTATTGTTGTGAATCGAGAAGATGAGAGAGAGAGAGGTGCAAGAACAAGATAATACAAGGGAGTGACAAGATGTAGGGAGAATTGTATTGAGATGTGTATTATTCTCCAACCCTAAGTCTCCATATATAGGCATTAGGGTGGGCTAATGGGCTAATAACAATATACAATGGGCTTACAACATGTGGTGGATATTCACCATTAAGCTAGCACAATATTACATAACACTCCCCCTTGAATATTCACCATAAGGATGCCTTGTTAAAACCTTGTCAAGAAAAACCCAGCGGGACAAAATCTCTGACGACGAAAAAAGAGTACATCGGTGATTGAAGACTTGTATCATCTGCCTCGTTAAAATCTTACCAAGTAAAACCCAGTGGGTCAAAAACTTGGCTAATGAAAAAGAGTACAAACCTAAATAAACATTCTCCTTATCACAATGAATCTTCTGGATTCTTTTTTGACTTTCATTGAAGATGACATTCTTCTGGAACTTACATTTGGGTGCGTGACTAATTAAAAACCTTGCATGGAGAAACCCAGTGGGATAAAAACCTCAACCAAGGAAAAGAGTACAGTGCCTCATAGTTTCAGGATTGACCCTTGAAAACTCCCCTCTTCATAGCATCAATTAATTTATCTACATTCCATTTTCTTCAATGATTTTTTTGAAGTATTCCATCACAAGACATTCGAGCTTAGGACCTGTAATATAAATTCACGGCGAAAAAAATAAATATAGACATACAAACACATGCAAATATATGATGCATACTACAGGACCAGGTAAAGATAGTAAACAAAACTATTTATCAATAGTCATCATGTCATGTGATTGTATGTAGTGTCAGGTGATATGTGAGAAAAATTAAAATGCACCTAGACTACTCGTGAGTGTACACTTTGAGTTGCTTAAGGAAACTAGATATCTTTCATGGGTATCAACCTCCATGATTTTCACATAAAGTGATTCGTACGATCATTTTGTGTAACTAGTTACTTTTATATTCGTATTCTTCTAGACTAAACGAAATATCAAAATCACTCTTAACAAATAGACGATTTGTGGGTTATATCTATAATTATAACCATGAGAAATATTGAGGCATCACATTCACTACAACATATTTCTGTTTCATTAGTCTCACGCATTCAACCATTAGGGTGCGGATATTTGAATCTATTGTTCTATACGAACATGGATGCTATAGGCATCTAACATACTTCAAGGTACTTCCCAGATATGCTCTATGCATTAACTGCAGAGCTCGTGTATATTTACACACACTAATTCAATATGGACATTGATGCTTCAAACATCACAAGCACTCTTGGTACTTATAATTATACTCGATGCATTGCTAATATGCAGAGTTTGTATCCTCTTGTCCATTATTGGTTGACTTTTGTCATGGCCAAATATTTTAAGTCAACTTCATCCACTTAGGTGGTAAATGGAAGTCATATATGATTTCAAGCGTTTTTTTTTAACTAAAGTATCATCAACATAAGATCATGAGATTAATCTCAAAATAGGTACCTTAGCTTCTTCAGGAGCTTCGTGCCTTTTCGAAGGCTATTTGTTTTTCAGCGTTGGCTTTGATCTAATGTTGATGATATCATCTCTTTTCTCATAATCATGAGAATTTTTCATATCTTGTGTTCTCAATTTGGGACTTTAAATTGCACAAGATTTGGATGCTTTCTAAATCTTCTTCTGGAAGATCATAATATTTGAACAAGCAATCCTTACATGCTACTAGCATACTTTCAAACCAAATACTCATTAGTCAATTAGACTTCAGTCTACAATGGAACTTCTAACCTTACACCAGTATAGCTGGATGTAAATGAGATAAAAATAAAGTTCACGTCATGCAACCTGGGTTATCTCCCCCTCATGACGTGAAACCCATGACCGTCATAACTTCACAATTTATGCTTCTGGCATAAAAAAAATTCAAGCAGACATAAAAAGCCACGTGATGTAATCCACCTCTCTATGAGATATGATATGTCACAGTTCCAATTTTCATATTCTCATAAACTCTAGTCACTACTACCATGAGACGAGTTATTATTCATTGAGAAATATGTTATGATTCTAACTTCCTTCAAGGAAGTCTGATGAGCTGATTTAGTCGTTCTCTTCGGGAACGCAACAGGTAGAAATAATCCCTAAAAAAACATAATCATGCTTGGATTAGTATCAATCAATAAATCCCTCACAATTGGGTCATTATAACCTCCATCAAGCATAAATTCTTCTAAAAAACTCTTTGGGAGGGTTCATATAATATTTAGATATTTCTAAATGTATGAGTGATAACTCTCAAACAACCGCAAGGGTTGATTGATACAGCGCAATCTATTTTTCAATGGCTATTTTCATCCATGACCATAAACTTAGTCCACTATCTTGTAGACTATTTGGACCATAATGACATTCAGTTCTGGGAATGTGGGTCCATTTTTGTTGGACATTTTGAGAGAATATATGTGATTAATAAATCGTAATATAACATCAAAACCACTTCAGGGGCTTGATTGAAATTTGAATATTTTCTTCCCCATTGATACAAAAATACAACGCATAAACTAGCTAGGCTTTGGTTTGGCGATGTAACCATCAAGCCATATGCGTTCCCTCATAAAGATATCTTCGTAGAGAATGCCCTCTTTCTCCAAATTATTTGAAGTTTGATTCATGGAGTCATAGCTCTAAAGCTGCTAATCAACTAGAAGCTTCTCAAATAACCCAATAAAGCTCCAGAACGCAACAAACTTTATAGGGGATGCTCTTTTTGCAACTATTGATGCATTTAATGTCTCCCCCTGTTTTTATGCAGTCTTTCCCTTTTGGAGAAATCATAAAGATGCATTTCAATATATGAAAATGGACGTGCATATCATTGCAACTTAATTCCGTGACTGCACCGATTATTGTGACAACATAGATTGGTTCACTTAAGAGAATGCGTCACTATTTTCTTTAAAACAAATGTTGTAGAGCAGGCATTTGCTTTTGGAAATTCTCTACAACCCACTTCTCAACATGGGACCAACTTATCATAATGTTGATCATTATATCTTTCGCATTATTCTACATGAGTTTCCATTTGATAACATGCTATAACTCCTGGGCAAAACATGTATTTCACAACTTTGGCATGAAATACCGCATATAACAATATCAACTGTTTCATGAGTCTACCATTCAATGATTAGATACTCATATCAACGAGAGGCCATAATTAAAAATCCTCTTTAGATAGGATGACTCATCTTTGCGATGATCGAAGCAACAAGCTCATATTCATCAATGTATAATCCCTCAAGCCTTTCATATGAGTGGCTTATGGAAACATAATGAGTTGTACTTCTGGTACACTGTCAGGATTCTGGCATTTTCTAGCAGTGTTTGTTTTGTGAATTGAACTTTAGGTTCAATGGATCTAAGAAAAATAGCATTTCAACTCTATCAAAATTTCATGACCTCGGGTCATAAAATACCTCATGATTGCATGATACGAGTCATAAAATATGTCCAACAAATATTAATGTGGACTAAGAACTTCTTCCGGAGGTTCTTTATACAAACAAATATCTTCTTCATGAGTTTAATCTCTTTTAAATATTTTCATATTCACAACCATGACCGCCTCTATAGTCACGTTAATTTCGACCGGATATAACAATGTGATTCGCTTCTGGGAATACACTACCATTCACTTATGGGAAAGTGGTCGAATTAATCGGTCATGAATAATGGCAATAGTTCAAATCAAATATTAATATTTGATAATATGTCATAACTTCAAGTTATTGACAATTGTAATATTCCTTTCACAACTTCTGGTGTGAATATTTCTTTTACAACAGCTAGCAATATCAATTGCTTTTTATACTTGCCATTTATGGTTTACAAGTCTCTTCAGGAGATCTTTGTTTTCTTCCTATGAAATAACACCAAAATTGAATAAGAATAAAACTAAAAAAATGTAAATTAGCCGAAAAAATAGGCGATCGAAACTTCTGGTTCGATGAGTGTAGATTCTCTCTTCAAGGAGATCTTTTGACATAACTTTATAACATTATGTTATAAGTTCTTCATGTTTTTCATAACTTCTGGTATGATTATATACGCATGTAAATAGCGTATGTCCAATCAATAATCATGGACGAAGGACATCTTCTGGATGCTCTTAAGGGGATTGATCAATTATTAAATTTTTACATATCTCTTCTGGAGAAGTGTCATAACTGCAGGTTATGATCAATACATCATGTAATTCGTAAATCCAAGTACGATACAAACTTATGTCCCTTATGTCCAATATAAACAATGGACTAAAAATCTCCTCTGGAGATTTTACTTTGATCAATAATCCATAAAGATCAAGAGTGTAACAAAAAAAAAATACGTAAAATTAAAGTGAAAGAAAAAGGACGGAACACGACATCTTCAGGAGGGTGGATCATTATTTGAATTGTAGCGATCTCTGCAGGAGATTTACAGTGTTTCATAACTTCAGGTTATGAAAGTCATAACTACAGTTTATGAGTGATTTCATGTAATTTGTTTTCTGGCTATACATGAGTGTCAAGAGCCACTACGAAACCTCTTCCAGAGATTCGTTTTTATCCATAATATGTAAAAATAAATAAAATGCAGAAATTTAAAGTGGGTAAAAGTAACATAACTTAAAAAACACATAACGCTACCTCTTCAGGAGGCTTGATAATAACAAGCATTTTATGTATTTTAGACATCTCTTCTGGAGATCGACTAATCCTTTATGACTTCAGGTCATAAGAAAACCAGTTGTAACTTTTGGTTACAATAAAAATCACGTAATTCACAACTTCGGGTGTGACAACGTGAGATTGTAAGTATATCAAAACCTTGGACCAACGATAGTGGTCGTGGGTTAGGACCTCTTCCGGAAGTTCCCGTCTGATTATGACTTCAAGTCATAAAAAATGATGTTGCAACTTCGGGTTACGATCAAGTGATCATGTAGTACTCCATAACTTTAGGTATGAAAAATATAATTTTTTTTTGTAATCATGCCAATATTTCATAAAATGAAACTGCGAGTTTGATAAAAATAAGAAACCTCATATTTTGTAGGAATCTATTGATAATACTTTTATGACTTCCGGTCATATAAAAAATATTGCTGCGACTTCAGGTGACATATGAAACTATTTTCGCAACTTCAGGTTACAAAAGCTCAATGTAATTCATATCTTCGGAATGAATGTTAAATTTTTTTATCACCGTCTTGTGACCACTACATGGTTCCAATTACAATCTTTACATGCCACAGATTCAATCCCATGTTTTCATAACATCAAATCATATACAACAAATACTTGAAAAAATAAAAGTGTGCTAACAAATACATTTGGAAGTATAACAGTGCAACTTGTAAGTAATGAAAAAATTTTAAGCATATGATTAGCCCATAACAAGCCGTAAGAGACTGACTTTTGTGTATTGAGTTGTAGGGTTCAAAAACCAATTGGAGCATGTCCTTGGTTAAAGAAAAATATATTTGCAGAACTAAAAAATATTAAATCTAAATAGCAATATAAATGAGGTTGGCTAATGGAGTAACGTATCTCATGTTGTGGCCAGTGGGTGTAAACGAACCATCTACCACAGTCTAATTTCATACTTAATTTGTTGTGTTCATAAAAATATTATTCAACGCCCAGAAAAAATAAATTATTCAACATACAAACAAAGTTGACCTAGAACAGTACATCAATTGATACAAATATGGGAATTGGGATTAACTCAGTCTTAACACTACTGGAGTTTTAGTCCAGTTTTCATTTTCTTTTTCAAATAGAACATAATTACAAAAAATGTGAACAAACAAGATCTTTTAAAAATTAATTGGACAAAGAAAACATACACGCTGGTGATCAAGAGGTATTTGTGGCTTGTTTAACTACTATGGAGTGGCAATCTTTTCCACATCCTGTCTGCCTATTCTATGTACTAACATAGATTGAAAACAATAGATCATACCTTCTTATTTTTATTTTTATTTTCGGATCAGAGAACAAGTCTGAGGTTGATACCTTTTCGTCAGTCGGATCTCCAAATCTTCCGAAGAGCACTATCATGCTGATAACGTGTTGTGAATCGAGAAGATGAGAGAGAGAGAGAGAGATATGCAAGAACTAGATAATACATGGGAGATACAAGATGTAGGGAGAATTTTATTGAGATGTGTATTATTCTCCAACCCTAAGTCTCCTTATATAGGCATTAGGGTGGGCTAATGGACTAATAACAATATACAATGGTCTTTACAACATGTAGTGGATATTCACCATTAAACTAGCCCAATATTACATAACAAGTATATCAATGAAATTACATATGACAGAAATAAAACAGAGTACATAAAACCAATCTGTCATAAATTAAGCAGATTACAAAAAATTGATTTTGCTAGAAAAGAAATACTGACAAAAAATTGATCTGACTATAAAAAGAAGAACTACATTGATTGTTTATAGAAGAATATGAAAACAAAATAGTGTCGATTACTAATTTACGATTGCTAGAAAAGGTGACTCTGTAATGTTCGAATAAAAAATAGAAAGAGCAAAACATTAGAAAATGACGGACTGAGTGATAGCCGACTGCTGGCAAAAGATTGGAGGTAACTCTCGTACATAGACGATCTACGTAAGCAATAATCACCGTTCCGACGTTGGTGCATCGTTTTATTAATATTACAAAGGCAAATTGCTTCCCAAGATAAAATCGCTCCATGTACTGTAGACGAAGCACCAACTACAGCACGAATCGAACAAGACTAGAGATATAGAAAATTTATGGAGAGTTTCGTTGTAAAAGCAGTAAGTTTGGAATGCATCTGTACAAGGGGAGAACTGCCTCTTCAAAGGCAATGAAAAGCAGTCGTTACAACACGCAACTGTTGGGAACAATTGCAACTGTTTAAATTTGATCAGATACAATTGATACAGTTCTATTAATTAACAAATTGTACCAGTTACTTTGTCACCGTTATGGGCTGCCAAATAAAGAACGTTTGGGGGCACACAAATGTTAAGCTGAGAACAAGGCGCAATAACCCAAGTCCAAGTCGGCCAGAAGACAGCGGCACGCGCGCTGTTTCTCGAACCGTCGCTATGTCCTCTCTCCGAAGTAAAATTGCTACGCCGAAAGGGCTTTTCTTTATAGGCCAAACTTGGGATAGATAAATAGTAGCAACTCTTCCCTCACCTCGAATGTGGGACTCTTTCACATTCCAGCTACATCCAATTTTAACGGCTAATTTCTCATTCATCACTAAATAGTTTTTGACGAGTGAGATCTCTAAGTGATCCCTGACAACCCTTGTTCATAGATATTTTATTTTTTTGTAAAATTGAGCTCTTGATAGATTGGGTCCAAAGTCGGACCACAAACATATTTTCTCCAACACAATCAGTCTATCAGCTGAATCTCCAAACTCTTACCTTCCTAATCCAGCTTTGTTAGTGACACAGTGTAGAAGCGATCAAAGACATCAAACGACAATCTTCGTAAGATAACGAGAATTATTGAACTTGAGAATACTGAAATTGTATTGATGAAGAAGTTTTGTTTTGTTTTGTTTTGTGTTTTTTTTTTCATATGGCTTACATAGTTGAAATAGCCTAGAAGTCTCAAAATTGAAAATTACTCAAAAAAGAAAAAAATGAGCTAACAAGATATTTTATTAATCAAACATATTCCAAGATCAACCTACTTGACAGAATGTCAATTGAATATTTCTACTAAGATAAATAATTAAATCAAATATGACCAAAAAAAAAAAAAAACATATTTCAAGGTCAAGATGGCTAAATTACGCCAAACCGAGACGGTGCTTGTGACTAAGATCAAGATGGTTGATTTCAAGGTCACAATTTACTTTTAGAGCCTCGTATGTACTCGAAATAAGGTATAGTTCGATCATAAACCTGATACCCTCGATGTGACCCTTGATTTTGCGTTTCTTCCGGAGCTTGTTTTCACGTTTCAATCACATTTTCCACATACTTGTTCCTACAACAGTCATCCTTTTTTGAAATAACTCGTCCTCAAGTTCATTTTAGAATGTTGAATGTTTACATTCCAAATGAAACTATTTATCGTACTTTGAACTCTTGTTCTTTGACTTAATCATTAGGGTGTAACTTTCAATGATCATTCTCTTCTCTACATTATTAACATTATTAACAATGTCAACTAGTAATTGAGATGAAAAGTAAGTATTAGCTCAAAGAAAATTGATAGTACCATAAATAAGACTTGAAGCAGGCATAACTATCAAAATAGAAATTACTTTATCAATTTCTGAACATGTTCTGTCACTCTTAGCGCTGTCAATCGTATCCTCATGCAACAAATTGTTCTCTTCGTTCTTCTTATCTTCATCTTCGATTTTTTTTGTCAAAATTTCTTGAGAAAATACATTTCTTTAGAGACTCCCCCACGAGTAAGAATCCGCTGAACTTCATCATAAACATAACAATATATTGTCTTGGTCTCAAAAAAACAAAGACATTCCTCCATATCACATCTAACATACAACTTCAGATTCATACTTGTTACTAAGCGACAACGAAACCCTACAACTCTTTGTGATTTTGAAATTTGTCCTGATTCATTAACTCCTTCACAAGTATATGGTGATAGATGATCTTCCGTATGCAAATTAAAAATTTCTCAAATAACTTATGTACTAACACAATTAGTATAAACATCATTAGTATCAAAGTAGCATATCTTATTGTTGATGGTATAAAGACTATGAAATTGATCCACCAAACGTCTTCTCCCAAGAACATGCATAGATCGCTTAACATGATTGATATGTCTATCCACCTGATTGGTACATGTTGAAGATGGAATCTGTATAGAACCTAGGTTCCTAACCTGCGAGTAATGTCCATAGGTTTCTTGTTTCAACCTTGCCGGGCAGCCATGAGCGAGGCCAACTTGTTCTAATACCACTTGACGCAGTCTCGAAGCGCTCAAAGACGCAAACGACAATCTTAGTAAGATAAAGAGATTTCTCGAACGTGTGGATACTGAAATTGTATTGATAAAGTGGAAAAAAAATATTTATTTTTCATGAGGCTTACGTCGTTTATATAGCCTAAAAGTCTAAAAAATGAAAAACTACTCAAAAAGGCAAAAATGAACTAACAAGATATTCTTCTATTCTGAAAAAATCCAAGATCAAACTAATTACAGCAATGTCAATTGGACTTTCCTACTAAGTGAAATAATTAAATAAAAAAATCCCAAAAATAGTAAAAAACTGATTTCGAGGTCAAGATGTCTGAATTTGAGCAAACCAATGTCACGAGTTATTTTTCGAACATCGTTCATCCTCGAAATAGGGTATGCACCGGTCATAAACTTCATGACTTCGATTCGACCCTTGATTACATGTTTTTCCCGGAACTGGTTATGTCCTACATCAGTTAGTCCACTGATATCTGGAGTAAGTCTTACACTCTTGGCCATTGCTGATGAGTTTGACTCAATGTCTAGTGAAGGTCCAAACCTTAAAGCTCCATGTGCAGTTTTGTTCATCGACAATGTCTAAGCTCGAAAAAGAATAGTGTCTAAATTTGCCTAAATGAACTATGTTGAAATTGTCAGTTAGGTTTAGGTTTATCAATAAATTTGTCTGATTTGTGCCACCGTTTTCACAGCCCGTGATAATTGGGTTGGGAAAAAATATAAAACACACAATCCAAAGTGTGTTGCCTTTCCCTGCCGAGCAGTCCTAGAATAAGTAACACACATAGTGAACTATCATTTTTTCAGTTTACTTCCTTAGTTCGCACCATTTTCTAATTCTTTCCTTCTGACGCCAAGAATTAAAATCTTTGACTAAAAGATAACTCACGTAAATTTATCAAGTCAAATACATTTCTTAATCAGTTGTGAAAACTACACCGGCTTATTGGTTTTATGATTTGAATAGCAGCTATATGGTGATAGCTCAAGTGGTTGAGCGTTAGAAGCCCCTGCATAAAATTCCAGATTCAAACTCGGTTGACGACAAAATAATTTCTCGCAAAAAAAATCATAATTTGAATACTCATAATGCCCATACGTCGGATGTGGTCATACAAAACTATATCATTGAATCAACTTATATCGGTTACTTTTGTTTTAATGTAATTTCAATTGAATCCAATCTGCGTAAGTTGTTCCCCACAAGTGGTAGGTAAATGTTAACGAGAAATAAGAATATGAGAAATACGTGCACTAGCCTGGCCGGCCGGGAGGTAATAATTACGAAACCTAAAGGTGGGACTTTACAGCTTAGTTTCTGTAGTGTAGAAAAGTGCTGATGCGGCAAACGGCGGGTGGTGGGCGCCTGGTGGACTGGTGGTGGCTCACGGTTACTTTAAGGCCAAGTTCTCCGAGAAAGATATCAATAGAAGTGTAAAATGGACTCTTATCCCAAGCCTAGTAAAATATGAAAAAGCCCCACGTTGCCCGTGAAATGGGGATTTGTCTGCTGGGTGGGAAGGTAGCGCACTTGGGCTTCCTCTCTTTGCCTCGTCCCTCCGACCAATATAATTGCTTCCCAAGCCCAAACCCCACTAAAAAATTTCTCTCTCAATCTCCTAAATCCTCTTGTTTTTCAACAAAGAACGACTTCATTGGGCTATTTGTTAATTTTATCTCCCTGGTCTCTGTTGTTTGCACAATTTCATAAGAATATGAGTCATCTCTTGAAGCTGAACCGGAATTCTATATTGATTTTGTGAATTCCTCGTTTGATAGGCTAATATATAATATATATATATATATATATATATTTTGAGAAATGATGGGCTAATATTTTGAGAGAAATGGTATTTGCCATTATTTTTATGATCTTGTAACATGAAATATTGTAATTTAGTAATCCCTTCATCCGGTATATGGATCACTGTTTACTTTTCACCCATGTTTTTTTTCAGGAATTCTTTTGAGAAGTTCTTTTTTTAAAGAAAAATTAGTAATTTTTTTTTAGAATTACGTCATATAGTCTGACTCAAACGTGGGACCTCTTGTAAGGCTTGAAATACTCTACCACTAAGCTAGCATCCATTTGCATTGTAATATTGTTTTAATTGTAAAATAACATCATTCTCTTAATTTTATGATTTTTTGTTGCTAAAATCCTAATGCAAATTGTGATTTAGAATCATGAGATTATTCAATAATGCAATCTTTTTCTATGTGCAATTTCTCCAATAATAATTTCAAAATGTTGAGATGTGGCCATAGTACTTATTTTTATGTGACAACTAGAAATTAATGAATTCTACTTTGTTTGTTATCATGTGGTGAATCTAATGCAAATGTGAACTAGCTTCAGGTAAGAGCTTTTCTAACCAATGGCTCACATGTCACAACATTTTCATGTCGAATATGTGTTCATCCTACTGTATGGTGTACCGAGGTGTTCTCAACTAAAAGAGGACTAGTCTCGACCAGAGAGAGTGGCATTGACAATTTTATTTTCTAAAGACGTCGTTCTTTTAGGGTTTAGTGGGTGAAAGTAATGATTAAGGATTGACATTTCTATGAGTAGGGGTGCACAAGAATTCGTCAATCCGCACCGATCCGCAAATCCGTCCGATCCGTGACGGATTGGGTCCGAACCGATCCGTGATGGATCGGACTAGGATTGAAAAATATAAATCCGATCCGATCCGTCAATCCGTTCGATCCGTTTGTGCTTATTATTATGTTAATTTTTACTAATTTCATCAATATTATTTGTTCTAATGCTAACTTTAACTTAGTAAGTCATTACTTATCAATGTTGTGTTGAATAATTTTGATTTTTGATGATATAAAGTGTAAGATATTTCGTAAGTTAACTAAAAAGTATACTAAATGATAATTGTATATTAGTGTTTATGTTGTTAGTTGAACATATTCGAAAATATTTTGAAATATTTGCGATCCGCGGATTAATCCGGTCCGATCCGCGAAACCGTGGATCCGATTGGATCCGATCCGTTTCGATCCGTAAACCGGCGGATCGGATTACCTCAACCTCAATCCGGACCGATCCGATCCGTGTGCACCCCTATCTATGAGCATGTACTAATACAAGAATGGGTAGGAGAGAGAGAGCAGCATCAAAGTTGGGAATGTGTTCCATCCATGTTCCCACCCTAACGTGGACCCCTATTTTCTGCTATCTTACATGACCTCTCATTTGCATATTCTATACATTTTCTTTCGGTTATTCTTCACATTCATAATCTGATGGCTTTTAATATTTTACAAAGAATTGAGCTGCCATCTTACCAGGATGCGCCAGTTCTCTTAGTGACGCCGGGTTATACAACCAAGCGAGGGTTCACAGCGGAATCAACAATGAAAAGACAAAGAAACTAGGGCACAAAGCTCTCTAGAATTCAGAAATAATCAAATATCAAATGCTGCTGAAATTTACCCACAAGCCGCGTATAAACAGCTGAAAAGTCTAATAATTCAAAATATGGTAAAAATCCTAAATTTAATGCTAAATAATAAATCTAACCTAATAAAATACTCAACTAGAAGATTTACCCAAATCGGGTTTAAATTAACATCCTAATTAAAGAAATAAATATTCTGAAAAATATAAAAGAGGTGATTTTGACCCTTAAACAGTCGATTTTGGCCAAATGAGGGCGGTACCCGTGATAAATCACGGGTTGTTTTTAGAACGTTGTTTCTGATCATAATTATGTATGGTTCGACCCAAATCTCGCATCCTTCAATTCTGCCTCTCATTCTGCGTTTTGACCGAAACTGCTTTTCCGGACGCGAATGATTAATTCCCCAATTTTCTCCTGCATCAGTCACCCCCTCTTCAAAAGAACTCGTCCTGTAGTTCAATCTTGACACATCAATGAAAGTCCACCAAGAATGGATCACAATAGAACGATGGTGGCTTTATCGAAATGATGAAGGATGTCGACTTTAATTCAATCTTCGCCTCATCGTCTTCATATGAAACTTCGTCTTCAAAAGTACTTGATGGACTAATAACTTGTGACAGATTTGAAATTACCTCAACTTGAACAGAGACATTGGAATTGACCTCGCATTCCTCCAATTCATGGTAGCGAAGTGCGAAACCGGTCACGTCTGATAGCTCTGCCTCGCCTGTGTCATGTGCGAAACTGGTCGCTTCCGGAAAAGCAGTTTCGTTCAAAACGCAGAATGACACAGGCGATTGCGCGGTTCAGAAAGTGCAGCGATATATTGTTTCGGAGGCCCATATCCTGGCAGGGCGTGCCTCTCGTAACATATAGCTTCTTTTTTTATATGTTTATAGTCCTATCGAGTATGTGCTATGTTTGTGTAGTTAGTACTGCGTCTATATGCTAGTTATGTTGTAGTCGTCTGCACTTTTACGCCCTGTACATGTTAGTAGTTTGTATCGCGTAGTTTCGGATCCTGACGCTTCCTGGCGCACCTGTACTTTGGACTATCTTATGAATGAATCTTACCTTTGAACAAACAAAAAATAAAACACACAAACAAACAAACAAACAAACAAAACATCCAACGCAAACACAAACATATTCAAATCCATCATCTAATTTCTCCCCCTTTTTGACTTTCATTAAAAGAGTGAGAAAAATATTGGATCATAATACAAAAGGTTTTAAAAACTTAAAGAAAATTTTGAGTTATAAAAGAAGAAGAAGAAATTCAAGGCTACAAAAATTTAGAAAGAAAGGCAGGATTTCAAGGCTTTGTATTATGGTCTTCCACTTCAAGCTCAGATTCTTCAGCATCCTCTTGATCACCTTCCTCTTCCTCTTATTTTTCTTTGTTTTCCACTTCCTCTTCTTGCACTTCCTCTTTCTCATCCTCAAATTTTTGTTGGAATAGATGCCCTAGAGGCAATTTAGTTTAGTATGAACTTATTTTGGCTAAAATATTCATTGTATTATTTATTGGATATTTAATATAATGAAGTCCTTAGATTTACAATTGTGTTGTTTATCTTAAATATCCCTAGTCCATTATAGTGATTAAATGGGGCAATCATCTATAGACTAGTATGGGGTTGGATTGATATAGAGATATCATGATCCAACACATGGGTATGCCTTCAGGGTAATGGCATACTGGATTGACCCATCTCCGAGAAGGCTACATACATGTTATGTAAAGTCACAACTGCTTCTCGTGGTGACAAAAGTATTGTCATCCCTAGACTTGCAGTCACTATATTTTCTAGTTGTGGATTATTGTGATTTTGGTAGCGTCAAACGCTACACCGTAACTGGGTAGGTATAAAGGCGCGTACCGGATGCAATAAGAAGCAATCTTAGAAATCTTAGTAGACGTAGATAGAATTTGTCTCTCCCACATAACGGGATCCGAGGCCACTCGAGGGATAGTGCTTATGGAATGTCTGGCTAGACTCAAATAAATCAATATAGGATATTGATGTTATTTGCACGAATAAGGCTATTCCCAGGATTAAGAAACTATGGATTGGATATACGAGTGTGACTTGTATGTCTCGTGTCTAATCCGGATATAGAGACAAATGGATGTGACAATTACTTGCACAAGGTTTGTCAGATGACTATTCTATTGGTTGGATAGAGAGGATGTCTTGCTAGAGACCGCTCCATATTAGCAAATTGTTGCTACCAACTAGATGGAACCTATGGGGTCACAAACTACATAGGGTTGGACTAGATTTTAGAATTAATTAATATGATTAATTAATTAGAAGGATCAATTTGCAACACCTTGCAAGCTTAGTAGGACTAATATGCAAGGAAGTGACTAATCCGAACTCATATTGGATTAGGAAGCGCCTTTAGGTAGTTGACAAGGAGTTGTTGGACTATATAAAGGATGCTCCTAGTTTCCTTCCCACGCTAATGCTCATAACATAATTTGAGTGGGAGAGAACAAAGGAGAGAGAGCAAGACACAAGGAGGCTGAAGCCGACCCCCTTGGTCCGCCTCATACTCGTCGGCCACAAGAGGAAGCCGAAAGCTTCCTTTGTGATCTCGTTGCGTGATTTCTTCTTCCTCTTCCTCCGGTCCAAGCTAGCACGAAGAAGAAGGAAGATCTAAATATCAACCCTAGGTGTGTATCAACCGTAGAGACGTGTCACAATTCACGTTACAAGTCATCAAAGGAGAACCCTAAGGTGTGTAACATGATTCTTCCTTTACCATCGTTATGATTCTCTTCCAATGATCCTTGGAGGGTATTGAATGGATAATTTATCTTTCCCTTGCGTATCCATGATCAAAACCCTACAGTGCAATCAGAGCCACAGGTCGTAGAACATAAACCTTGTTTAAGTGTTACGTTTTGATAGTTTTACACTTTAAATTTGTTGTCTATCGCGTAAAACAAACAAATCAAGCATATGATGCAATTTTTCAATAATTCAAACAAACTAGGCCAAGTTTTTTCATTGGATGCATGAACTAGTGATTTTGAGAAATTTTAGGATCTTAGATCTAGGGTTTGGGCACCAAAACTAGTTTCAAATTTGGAAACTTTTTGGTCTTGGGGAACAAGGAAGGAGTTGTTTTGGAAACAACTAAGGAGGTTTGGCCCCAGGACCGCCCCTCTCCCTTCCTTGCCGCCAAAGCCACCTAGGCCGACGGCCTAGGCGGTCGGCCAAACCCACGGGTTGGGCCGCCTGGCCTAGGCTCGGCCCGGGGCGGCTCCAAGGTGCTTCGGCCCTATGATGGTGGGCCCCTTGGACCGTTTTAACCCTAGAAATCCTAAAATCAATTAAAATTGACGAAGCGCGTTAAAATTGGATTTTAACTGTTTATGTGCAAATCGCTTGGTGGTTGGATATGACCTTAGGGTGTGATTTGATGTGATTGTTTAATTTGTGGTTTGGTTTACGGCATGCGATCCGATCAATTTAATGTAATTATTAATTAGGGTTTACGGCCTGCGAGCCGATTTTTTCTCAACTTGTGATATTTATTTTATTCAGTATATTTGTTAGCTAGAGCTAGATATATAGAATAGATTGTTAGTCAAGATTGGAGAAAAGAAGCCCGAAGCCAAAGAAAGCCACAAAAGATGAAGCATGGAGCATTCCACGTGACTATGAAGCACATACCAAAATATGGAGGCGCATGGAGATGTGTTTGCTATTTAGGGTTCATAGATATTCCCATTGGCTTGGGAATATCTTAGTCTAGAAAAGGCCATATCCATATCACGTTATTTTTATTTTGTGGTTGTTTATTTTTCTGTCTTATTATTTTGTGATTGGTGTATGGATGATGCATGAAATTAGGATAATAAGATAATTAACAACCCGGATCTATTATTTAGAGTTGTGCCCAAACTCAAAATATATAAATTAGTTGATATGGATCAAAAAACAATTAAAAAATGAATTTTAAAATTGCTCAGAATTCAAATATTGTATTTTGCCTTCTCGTTATTTAAACACTCATTGTCATCGTGATTTATCAAGTTCGTGCATGCCAAAGCAAGGCGAATTGGTTCATAATGAGGCAATGCGATGACACAAGCAAGTAATGTGCAATTATTCAAATAAGAGGTTGGACACAACTGAGTTATTAATATGATTAAAACTTAGAGGCAATTAATTGTGATTATCCATGCGGATGGATAAATAAGGAGTTATTTGCCCAATTGAACCAAGAGTTGCATGGGATGCAATTGGAATTGTTTCTACCTAAAGAAGTCAAATTTTGGGTGACTTGCCAAAGCAAGCTCAAAAGAAGATGAAACATGGATCTTGAACCACTAGAAAATATAATGATATTTTCCGCATTAATATCTTGAGGGTTATTGTAGAAAAATAGTGGGAGCTATATTTAATAACCTAGCCATCATTGAATATAGTCAAAAGTTCACAAATACTAAAACTTGCGTATTTTCCTTTTGTAGAATTCCAAATGGCAAACAACTCATCTAGTTCACAACATTCCCTATGCTCTGTCCTTGAGAAGGACAAGGTATCTGGAAACAATTTACTTGATTGATATAGAAACTTGAGAATCGTTCTCAAGCAAGATAAGAAACTGTACGCAATAGAGGATCAAGTTCTAGCAGGTCTAGAGAATAATACTCCTGGAGCCCTAATGGCATATCAGAAGAGTGTTGATGACACTAATGATGCGGCCTGCCTCATGCTATGCACCCTGACCTCTGATCTTCAGAAGCAACATGAGAACATGAATGCAGTCGATATGATCGAACACTTGAAGCAGCTCGTCCAAGAGCAGGCAAGGGTTGAGAGGTATGAAGTTTCTAAGGGATTGTTCAAATGTCATCTGGCTGAAGGAAACCCTGTGGGACCTCATGTACTCCGTATGATCGGGTACTTAGAAAATATCGCACGACTAGGGTTCCCGGTCGGCCAAGATTTGGCCACCGATCTCGTGTTGCAATCGTTGCCTGAAATTTATGGACAGGTCATAATGAACTATACGAGATCGTGAAACCACTGCCAGATTTACTCAATATGTTGAGGACAGCTGAACAAATCATCAAAAAGGGTAAGGCCAAGGCCATTATGATGGTGCAGGAAGGAAAGGGAAAAAGGTTTGTCCCAACTCACTCAACCCGAAACGCCACAGTGGAATGGCGTGTCCGAGAGGAGGAATCGAACACTATTGGATATGGGTCGATCTATGATGTGTGAAAAAGACCTTCCATTATCATTTTGGGGCAATGCCCTATTAAGTGCAGCTTGCACCATTAACCGTGTTCCATCTAAATCAGTCATAAAGACACCACATGAGATGTGGAGTGGGAGGCGACCCACACTGTCGTTCATGAAGATTTGGGGCTGCGATGTCTATGTAAAGCATTTAAAATCAGACAAGTTAGGGCCAAAATCAGATAAGTGTAATTTTGTGGGGTACCCTAAGGAAACTAAGGGTTACTACTTCTACAATCCGTTTGAGAACAAAGTGTTTGTTGCTCGGTCCGTCGTGTTCCTAGAAAGAGAGTTTGTCTCTAAAGAAACAAGTGGGAGGACTGTAGAACTTGAAGAAGTTCAAGAACCACAAAGCACTGATCCTACTATGGAACATGAACAGGAACCACAAGAAGTTGTGGAAGAGCCTGTTCGAGTAGCACAAGAGCTTCGTAGATCTAGTAGAGTGCGCCAGGAGCCAGTGAGGTATGGACTTCCCGTGACTGATCCTGGTGACATGATGCTCATAGATGATGAGCCTACTAGTTATGAAGAGGCCATGAAAGGGCCGGAATCTCAGAAGTGGGTAGAAGCCATGAGATCCGAGATGGAGTCCATGTAAACCAACAAAGTATGGACTTTGGTGGAACCACCCGAAGGGGCGCGGCCCATAGGGTGCCAGTTGTTCTTCAAGAAGAAGATCGACATGGTTGGTAATGTGATTACCTATAAGGGCCGATTGGTGGCTAAAGGATTCAGACAGATTCATGGTATTGACTATGATGAAACCTTTTCACCAGTCGCTATGACCAAATCCACCCGAATCCTACTTGCCATTGCAGCATACTACGACTATGAGATTTGGCAGATGGATTTCAAAACAACATTCCTCTATGGGAATCTCCTTGATGACGTGTATATGATAAATCATGAGGGTTTTGAAGATCCAAATCAAGCAAACAAAGTGTGTAAACTGCAACGATCCATTTATCGATTAAAGCAAGCTTCTAGGAGTTGGAATCGACGTTTTGATGAAGTAGTAAAAGAGTTTGGCTTCATCAGAAACGAAGATGAGTCTTGTGTCTACAAGAAGGTTAGTGGGAGCTCTGTAGCTTTTCTGGTCTTGTAGATGACATACTACTCATTGAAAATGACATTCCCATGCTGCAATATGTTAAAGATTGGCTAGGAAAGTGTTTCTCAATGAAAGACTTAGGGGAAGCAACCTATATACTGGGTATAAAGATCTATAGAGATAGATCTAGACGGCTGCTAGGCTTAAGTCACAGTACATATATTGAAAAGGTGTTGAAGCGGTTCAACATGCAAGATTTTACATATATTGAAAAGGTGTTGAAGCGGTTCAACATGCAAGATTTTAAGAAGGGATTCTTGCCCATGTCACATGGAATTACACTTTCGAAGAGTGATTGTCCTTCCAATGAGATTGAGAAGGAACGCATGAGTAGGATTCCCAATGCCTTGGCCATAGGATCTATCATGTACGCCATGTTATGTACCAGGCCACATGTGTCATATGCCTTGATTATGACAATCAGATACCAATCCAATCCATGTGAGATTCACTGGATTGCAGTCAAGAACATTCTAAAGTACTTGAGAAGAACTAAGGATGCTTTCTTGATATATGGTAGTGAGGAAGAGTTGCGTGTAAGAGGTTACACGGATGCAAGCTTCCAAACTGACAGAGATGATTTCAGATCACAATCGGAATATGTGTTTTTCCTGAATGGAGCAGCGGTGAGCTGGAAGAGTTCCAAGCAAGAGACGGTGGCTGATTCTACAACAGAGGCTGAGTACATTGCTGCAAATGGCGCAGCAAAGGAAGTTGTTTGGATTAGGAAATTTGTTTCTGAACTTGGTGTGGTTCCTAGCATTGCGGATCCAGTAGAGTTGTACTGTGACAACACTGGGGCGATCGTGAATCGAAGGAGCCGCTATCACACCAAAAATCCAAACACGTGCTCAGGAAGTTCCATCATATTCGAGATATTATCGATAGAAGAGACGTTCGGATATGCAAGATTCCTACAGATGAGAATCTGTCAGATCCACTTACAAACCCGCTTGTTCAGCGCAAGCATGAAGGGCACACTAGGAGCATTGGCATACCTGATGCACCAGATTGGCTATAGGGCAAGTTAGAGACTGTTGGAATAGATGCCCTAGAGGCAATCTAGTTTAGTATGAACTTATTTTGGCTAGAATATTCATTGTATTATTTATTGGATATTTAATATAATGAAATCCTTAGATTTACAATTGATTTGTTTATCTTAAATATCCCTAGTCCATTATAGTGATTAAATGGGACAATCATCTATAGCCTAGTATGGGGTTGGATTGATATAGAGATATCATGATCCAACACATGGGTATGCATTAAGGATAAAGGCATACGGGATTGACCCATCTCCGAGAAGGCTACATACATGTTATATAAAGTCACAAGCGCTTCTCGTGGTGACAACGGTATTTTTATCCTTAGACTTGAAGCCACTAGATTGTCTAATTGTGGATTATTGTGATTTTGGTAGCTTCAAACGCTACACCGTAACTGGGTAGCTATAAAGGCGCGTATCGGATACAATAAGAAGCAAGCTTAGAAATCTTAGTTGACGTATATATAATTTTTTCCTACCACATAACGGGAGAAAATATTCGAGGCCACTCGTGGGATAGAGCTTATGGAATGTCTGGCCAGACTCAAATAAATCATATAGGATATTGATGTTATTTGCATGAACAAGGCTATTTCCAGGATCTAGAAATTATGGATTGGATATACCAGTGTGACTTGTATGTCTTGTGTCCAATTCGGATATAGAGACGAAGGGATGTGATAATTACTTGCACAATGTTTGTCTGATGACTATTCTATTAGTTGGCTAGAGTGGATGTCTTGCCAGAGACCGCTCCATATTAGCGAATTGTTGCTACCAACTAGATAGAAACTATGGGGTCACACGCTACATAGGGTTGAACTAGATTTGGGAATTAATTATTATGATTAATTAATTAGAAGGATCACTTTGCAACACCTTGCAAACTTAGTAGGACTAAATGCAAGGAAGGGACTAATCCGAACTCATGTTGGATTAGGAAGGCCCTTTAGGTAGTTGACAAGGAGTTGTTGGACTATATAAATGATTCTCCTAGATTCCTTCCCAAACTAATTCTCATAACATAAGTTGAGTGGGAGAGAATAAAGGAGAGAGAGTAAGACACAAGGAGGCCGAACCCGACCCCCTTGGTCTGCCCTATACCCGTCGGCCACAAGATGATGCCGAAATCTTCCTTTGTGATCTCGTTGCGTGATTTCTTCTTCCTCCCCAAGCTAGAAAAAAGGAGAAGGAAGATCTAGATATAAACTCTAGGCGTGGATCAACCGTAGAGACGTGACACAATTCACGTTACAAGTCATCATAGGAGAACCCTAAGGTGTGTAACATGATTCTTCCTTTACCATCGTTATGATTCTCTTTCTGTGATCCTTGGAGGGTATTGAATGGATAATTTATCTTTACGCTGTGTATCCATGATCAAAACCCTACACTTTTTTCCCTTAATCAGTCACTACCTCAGTTCCAGTTCGAATAGATGCCCTAGAGGCAATCTTATTTAGTATGAACATTACCTTTGCCTAGAATATTCATTGTATTATATATAGAGATATTTAATATAATGAAGTCCTTAGATTTCAAATGTGTTTTTATCTTAAATATCCCTAGTCAATTATATTGATTAATAGGACGATCAATTATAGACTAGTATGTGGGTAGATTGATATAGATATATCAAGTCTAGGACATGTGTATGCATTAGAAGTAATGGCATACTGGATTGACCTACAACGAGGAGGCTGTTGGAATAGGTGCCCTAGAGGCAATCCGTGTTTAGTATGAACAATGTTTGGCTAGAATATTCATTTATGATTTATTGTGATATTTAATATAATGAAGTCCTTAGATACAATGTGTTGTTTATCTTAAATATCCCTAGTCCATTGTATTGATTAACGGGACAATCAACTATAGACTAGTATGTGGGTAGATTGATATGGAGATATCAAATTCTAACACATGTGTATGCATTAGGAGTAATGTCATACTGGATTGACCCACGACGAGAAGGATACATCAGATTATGTCAAAGTCACAATCACTTCTCCTAGTGCTAATGATATTGTAATCCTTAGACTTGAAGTCACTAGATACTCTAGTTGTGAAATATCGTTCTTTGATATTATCTAACGTTGCGCCTTAACCGGGTAACTATAAAGATAGTTATCCGACATGATAGGTAGCAAGCTTAGAGATCGTAGTGACGTAGAGAGGCTTTGTCCCTCCCACATAATGGGAGCAAATATCCATGGGCCACTCAAGGGATGGTGCTTGTAGAATATATGGCCAGACTCAGATAAATAAATATGGGATATTGATGTTATTTGCTTGGATAAGACTACTCCCAGGATCAAGAAACTATGATATACGAGTGTTCTTGTATGTATCGTGTCCAATACGAATATAGAGACAAAGGGATGAGACAATACTTGCACAAGGTCTGTCGGATTATTGACTATTTCTATTAGTTGGGTGGCATGGATGTGTTGGTAGACACCACTCCATGTAAGTAATTGTTACTACCAACTTAGTAGAAACCTATGGGTTCACACTCCCTCTGAATGAAACCGGACTTGGGAATTAATTAATATGATTAATTAAATAGAAGGATCAATGCGCAACCACATGCAAACATAGTGGGACTAATTTGCAATGTGGACTAATCCATGTAAGGACATGATTAGTATTGGGGCTTTATGTAGTTAAAAAGGAGTTGTTAGACTATATAAAGAACACTCCTAGCTTATTTCTCATAAGTGTATCATAATTGTTATAACACTAGGAGAGAACAAAGCAAGGAAGAGAGAACAAGACAAGAAGGGTCGAACCCCCCTTGCCCGCCCCTCTACCCGTCGGTCTCAAGGAGGGTCCCGCCCCCTCCTTTGCTCCAGTTTGCTTGATTCTTCTTATTCCTCCTTCATCCCTATCTGGCACAAAGGTGTGGAGTATATGGAGACAATCCAAGGAGTGGATCCGTAGAGATGTGAACAATATTTCGCTTTTGAAGTCATCCATGGAAACAAACAAGGTACTTGATACTAAATCCTTTACTATCGTTATTGTGTATAGTCCTGTGATCCTTGGAGGGTATAGTGGGTATGTTTATTTTTTTTACTGCGCTGCATAATCCGTTACAATAACCTACATTTCCTTCACCAGCATCCTCAAACAACTCAGCAGAAGTAACAGTCTTTGGAATTGCTTTCTTTTTCTGCTTCCTGAGCTTTAGTACATCCCCAGTTGGCAATCTTGAGTCAATGATATCTTCTTTCCCTGTTTACTCAACTCCATCTACTTCTTCAATAGAATACTCATCAAAGAGCTCCCTAGTAGAATATGTATTTTTTGAACATTTTTAACCTTATGCAGTCTCTTCTTGCACATCCACCAAGTTTAAACTACTGAAAATTCTATAAATTTTATCATTCAAGGAGTAAATCATGTACTTCATTTTTCTCAACACGGTATTTAACTCAAAATCGACCCTTCTTCTGTTCATCCAACTCATTCTCAATAAAATCTAACTTCTCAAGCCCATGAGACTAGTTTGGGGAGGTAGATTTTGTGGCTAAATGAGTCGTTAAGGATTTTGGCTCAGAGAATTTCTTGGATTTAAGCTCACTAGGAGAAATATCTGAATAGAATTTCCACTCTCCCTTAGTCTTCTGCACAACTTAAGTTCAGCCTTTCAACCTACCTATTCATACGGATAGAAGCTTGATTTACTGTATTGAATTTGATCACAATATGCACATGCAAGCTTGATACAAGTCCTGATCAAATCCAATATATTTAGCAAGACTTTAGTGACCTGTTTGAAATTCTTGAATTCAGGAACATTGGCTAAGGACTTTGAACATTTTCAAATCTTTGAAAGGCTTTTCAAAGCCTTGAACTATGGCTATTTCCAGCAAAACTAACTTTGGACCAAATCTATCTTACAATAAAGCATATACAGAGTGTAAGCATAAATTAGACAAACTTAGTATCTGTTTAGTGATCCTGCATTAAGACAGTTAAGCAATTTTCCTGCAAAAAGAGCTTAATCAAGTATAGATATTAAAACATAATATTTGACAAAATGAATTTGTCTTTCATCACACAATAAGACATAAGTTAAATCCATCCAGGTTATCCACAGCAAATCCAGCGAGGTTCTCCACAGAACATAATAGTAGAGCTTATGCGCTCAATACAAAAAGCCAGGTTCTCCACAGCAAATGGTGTTCCTGAAAGCATAGTTATGAAACCCGGCCCGGCCCAGCCGGTCTGACCGGTGATCCGGTTACGCGGACCCGGAACTGGTTCGGGTCACTACTTGGTTCGTATATGCAACTGAACCGGCCAAACCCGTTCAAACCCTGAGGGTTTGTGATCAACTTGGTGACTCGGTCCGGGTTAACTGGGTTGAACCATTAAAGAGAGTATGTATGTATGTAGTACAGGATAAAATTAGGGTAAATATTCTGAAGTGTATCTTCGTGAGTCCATTAGGGTTAGGGAGGTTTAGAAGAGAGAGAGAGAGAGAGAGAGAGAGAGAGAGAGAGAGAGAGAGAGAGAGAGAGAGAGAGAAAGAGAAGATAATACTGAAGTGTTTGAGTTTGAAAAGGAAACTGAATATTCCCTAAATGTTTGAAGAATGAAGGTTTGTGTGAAATTCAAAGTTTGTGAGAGACGTGTGGAAGGAAATAATATAATACTAGTTTTAGAAATATTTCTTTTAAAAAGTAAAAAAAAAATGTTAGGCAACTATCTCCAGAGATAACACCCATCATTGATGATCCGTTCATTGACTATACAGTATAAAGATTGATATTCAATGCATTGAAAATAATTTAAAGGTCTTGAAAAACTGTGATACTGCAAATAAATTTGTCAAGACTTTGAAAACATTTTCAAATATTTGAAAAACTTTCCAAAACTTTGAAACACAAAAAACTTACATGAAGCCCCCTCAAACCAATGATTCTATGTTTAACATGCCCAGTTCTAATCTCAGGATTGTGTATCTTTCCTCTGGAAATAGTTTAGTAATTGTCTCCAAACTGTATTTTAGTAGGCACAAATGACAAAGATACATCAGCTTTATCCATATAATCTCTGATGAAATGATATCTAACATCTATGTGTTTAGTCATTGAGTGCTTGAACTAGTCTTGTCACATTTGATGGCAATATCTCTGAAGTCATAACCCAAATCTATCATCTTTTGAGCTATCCACAGACTTTGTGAGCAACAAGCTCGAGCTGCTATGTATCCAGCTTCTACTGTTGATAAAGCTACTATATTTTTTTTCTTATTATGCTAGCTTATAAGGGATGATCCAAGGAACCGGAAAACCCTAAAGAGCTTTTTCTAAAAACTTTGTATCCTGCAAAATCAACATCTAAATAGCCACACAAAGAGAAGTTATACTGTTTTGGATACCAAAGCCCCAAGTCTTTTGCACCATTGATATATTTGAATATTCTTTTGACAACAAATAAGTGCGATTCTTTAGGATCAACTTGGAATCTAGCACACATACAAACACTAAGCATGATGTATAGCCTGCTTGCAGTAAGATATAGTAGTGAACCAATCATACCTCTGAATTCTGTCTGGTTTACACTCTTACCATTTTGATCCTTGTCTAAGGATAGTGTAAAACTCGTGGGAGTTTTAGAAGCCTTGGATTGAGACAAGTTATACTTGTTCAGCAGATCCTTGGTTTACTTACTCTCGTGCAAAAAAAATCCTTTCTTCATTTGATGTACATGAAGTCCAAGACAAAAAATGAACTCTCCCATTAAGCTCAGCTCAAATTCCTTGCTGATAAGACTTGAGAAATCTTTGGAAAGAGAATCATTAGTAGCACCAAACAAAATATCATTAACATATATATATACTACCAAAATGTTTTTCTCATGAGTCTTTATGAAAAGAGTTTTATCAACCATTCCAGTTTTGAAACCATTTTCAAGTAGAAACTTTGAGAATATCTCATACCAAGCTCTTGGAGCTTGTTTCAAACCATAAAGAGCTTTGAAAAACTTATAAACATAGTTGGGAAAATCATCATTTTTAAATCTAGGAGGTTGAGAAACATAAACTTCTTCTTGAAGATAACCATTTAGAAATGCACATTTAACATCCATTTGAAACAGTTTGATGTTCTTATGAGATGCAAAAGCAAGTAATATTTTAATTGCTTTCAACCTCGCCATAGGAGAAAAAGTCTCCTCATAGTCTATACATTCTTCCTTGTTGTAGCCTTGAGATACAAGTATTTCCTAGTTTATGATTACCTTACCATTCTCATCCATCTTGTTTCTGACCACCCACCTTGTTCCAATGACAAACTGATCTTTGGGAGGAGGAACTAGGTTCCATACTTTGTTCCTCTGAAATTCATTGAGCTTACTTTGCTTAGAAATGATCCGGTATGCTTCTTGTAATGCTTCTTTCACATTCTTTGGCTCTTTTAGATTTGGCACTGTCATAGGGCCAAAAAGATCCATATGAAGCAATTCAATATGTCCAGATGTACTTACAAAGTTTTTTTTGCTTGAATGAACTTGTTGTATGCTTTCCTTGAGCATAAGCCTTGCATACTTCTCAGTTTTGAACTCGATGGAGCGCAAATATCTAACCAAGTCTTAAGAAACAAGTTTGTTCAGTGTATGAAGGCTAATGCGTCCAAGCTTTCTATGCCGAAGCTTTAATTCCTGTTTCAAAGCCTTGAGACATTTCAGACTTTCTCCTGCAAATTTGTTAGTATTAAAATAATAAACATTGTTTGACCTTTGAGTAGTGAGAATGCAGTTTCCAGATTTTTCATCTTGCACCACACATTTCTCTTTGTCAAAAATAATCTTATTGCCTTTATCACATAATTAAGATACACTAAGAAAATTAAACTCGAAACCATATACAAGATAAACATCTGAAATAGAATGTTTTCAGAACCGTTACCAACTTTACCAATTCTTATGATGTTTCATTTGCCTTTTTCACCAAGTGTGATTGTTCCTTCTGATTGCTCTTTCAGTTCAAAAAATAGAGCTATTTTTCCACTCATGTGCCTGGAGCAACCACTATCCATTATCCATCTCTGCTATTTTCTCTTGGTGACAACCTGCAAATACCATTCACTGCCTTACCACCTGTTAGACCAAGTATGATATTTGAATTCATATTCAGGATAAACCATGTTGGGTGGTCTGGCCCCTTTAGGAACCCAAATCTTCTTCACCTGTCCCTTGAGTTGAAAGAAAAGGTATTCCTTATAATATGAGGTTGTCTTCTTCAAAAGGGAAATGTCATTTTAATATGACCAACTTTTCCACAGTAATGGCATTTTGGACAATGTCTGCCAAATCCGGTATTGTTCTTTCCTGGAAAGTTTGGATTATATACAATAACAGGTTTGTGAAAAGAATAAAGTTGATATTGTGTTCTGAGGCAACAAGTTTGTCATAACATGATTGGATTCTTGAAGTTACTTAGTCTAGAGTGTCTTATGTTCCTCTAATTCATCATGTTGATTACTTAAAGCAACAAAGCTTTCATTAAGAATGGATTTTTCAGCTACAACCTCTTTGACTTGAGTTTTCAAGGTCTTGATATTGGTTTCCAAAGCTTTGAAATCTCTGTCACTCTTTTCTTGAGAAATTTCAAGATTCTTGTTCTGAAAAACTAATTCCAGATTCTCCTTTACTTGCTTATGAACTTTCTCCTTCAAATACTTTATTTTATTTAAATAGTATTCTTCTGTTGAAAGCATATTTTTAAAAATTTGAGAAAGTATTGTAAATTTTGACAGTATACAGTTAATCTTTGCCTCAATATTCTTTTCTAAGCATTCGTCATGCTTGGCCATAAGACAAAGGTTGGCTTGTTCTTCTTCATATTCTGACTCACTTGAAGAATCAGAGTCACTCCATGAAGCTACTACAGCTTTCTTCGTTCTGTCACTGTCCTTCTTTTGAAAGTGCTTGATAACCCTCTATGAGAGTTATATTTCTTGCATATTTTATATCGTTTTGCGTGATTCCCAGGTTGAATTATGAGTTTTACACTATGAATGTTGAGAAAACGTAGAAAGTTGAGTTTCTAACACTTTATTGTTAATCCGGGCGTTTCGATTGCATATTCGATGTTATTTGTCAAATATAATCGCTTGGTATGGTTTTTCATGTTGCCTTGACAGGAACGGATGCGAAACGATGGCTAGGAGGCATGAACGAACTTCGGAAGCAAAGCAAACTCAAGAGGAAGCAAGAGAAGCAAAGTTAGAAGAGAAAAAGTGACCAATCTCCACTATTTTGATATTATCTTGAGTTCTAAAATACATTTTGGAGTGACCAGTGGCAAATGATAGTAGACTCAAAGAGCTTTCCAACGATAGGTCCCGGAGCTAAAACGAAGATCGGACGAGAAAGATATGGTCCGTCAAAGAGGATGCAAATCTGAGAAAATCCCCAGGGGTGTTCGTGCGAACAAACCTTTGTTCGCACGAACAAAATGCCTTAGAAAAATTTTCAGAAGGCAAAAAATGGTGAAAAAGGGACTGCTGAAAAATAAGAAAAAAAATTTTGTTCGCATGAACACTGTTCGCACGAACAGTCGGGTGTTCGTGCGAACAAAGAGGCCAGACGTGGATTTTTGGGTTCTTTTGGTAATTTCTTGAAATTTTGAAGACTCTAACCCATTTCCAACGTATTGGGACGATCCTAAGGGGGTATTCCCACATACTTGGAGTCTAGAGAGCTGGAGAAGACGGGAGAACAAGCTTGGAGCAAGGATCATCAATACCATTGAAGATTTTAGCGTTTGATCTTTGTTTCTTCATCTTTTCTTCATGGAATCTATGATTTTGATCATGTTGAACAATATTATGTCTAGCTAAACACTTTTAGCTAGGTGACTGATGAAAAACTAGGGTTTGTTGGATGATTTTCCGGATTTTGGACTTGATGCATGCTTTTGCTTAATTCTATGAACGTTCTATTTAGCCTAACTAATCTTGTACTTAATTATTAATGTTCTTGGCTTGATCACCCGCAGAATATTACTTGTTAATAGGGTTGCACGAAAGTGAGCTGATTGAGACGTGTTAAAGAATAGTTTAGGTGATCTCGTAGTTTCTTGAGACCGAGAGGAGATAGAAACTTGATCAATCGTGTGAGGGTAGTTTTGATTGATATTGTTAGAACTTAGTAATTCGGTGGACCGACAGGACCCGGTGAATGAGCCTAGCAAATCAACTAGAGTGTAGTGATAGACAAAGGTGGACCGAGAGGACCCGAAAGCTATTGATTGCACAAATTCACGTGAGATCGAGAGAAGATCATGATGAGCATTACCCGGTATAATTAGAACGTGCGTAGAGTGTTTCAAGCGTATCCGGAAATCGTTAACAACCCTAGGGACCATCAATTGCCTAGTTCTTCCTTATTAATCGTAATCAATCACAAGTTATTTTCGTTTGAAAGTGAAAACTTTACAAAAAATATTTAGTTAGTCGTCATTTAATTTTAGTCGCTTGTTTGTGGGCGAAAACTTTACAAAATAAAACCACTTCTTACCGGTTACTTTGACTTTAAATTAATCGTCTACCCAAATAATCTCAAGACTGTCCCTGTGGGTTCGACAACCCGAGCTTAATACTCATCTTTATTACTTTGACCGTGCACTTGCGTATACACGTAAGAAATCGTGTCAGTGCTTACTTTTCTTATGAGGACAATCTGTGATCAAGTTACCTGCACTACCACATTCAAAGCTATTCATTACTTTAGATTTATTTCCATGGAAAGATGACTTACCTTTGTAGTCCTTGCCACTAGAAGATCTGCATCTATCTCTGCTAAAGTTTTTTTTCCAAAGTTCTTATTCATTTTGAGAATCCCTGTCAAGGCTTTGGAAATAGCAGCAATAGGATATTGTTCTTCTTTTTCAAGGCTTCGAGGTTGTTCACTCTCTTTGTCCCTGAGGTGCCAGATTCTTAACATTGTCTGGTAATTCTCTACCAGCTTCAACCATGGAGATCTCATGTGCGAGTAACTTTCCCTGTAAATCATCTAGTTGGAGAGTAGAAAGATCTTGAGCTTCTTCAACGGTAGTGGTCTTTGGTTCCCATTTGGCTATGGGAAGAATTCTGAAGATCTTTCTGACTCTATCCTCATTAGAAAATACTTTTCCCAAGGACTCCAGATTGTTGACAATATCTGTAGATCTTTTGAACATGTCCTTGATAAATTCATCTCCATTAATCTTGAACAGTTCATACTCTCTAAGGAAGATATTTATCTTGGTTTGCTTCACTTTCCCGGTTCCTTCAAAGGTTACCAATAAATTATCCCATATCTCCTTAGCAGTCTTGCATGTGGATAATTTGTTGAACTAATTTGCATTCAAAGCACAATATAAGAGATTCATAGCTCTGTAATTCTTTGAAAGATGTCCTAATTCAGAAGTAGATAGATAGAGAGAGTTCTCGGGTTTGGGAGTTCTAATCCCATATTTTTTTTGTAGAATGTATGAGATTCATTCAAGATGATAGACCAAAATTCAATGTCTTGATCAATGATGAACATCTTCATCAAGGCCTTCCAGTGTATAAAATTGTCTCCACAGAACAAAGGAGGCCTGCTAGCAGATCTTGCCTGTGAGAAACCACCATCACCTACCATACTCATGATCACAAGATTGTTAGATATGTCCAGTGATACAAGATCTGATACCAATTAAAATACAGTACGTAGGTATGCAATACATGATCAAATATTATAGAAGGTGGGGGGGGGGTTGAATATAGTATGGAAAATTTTGCCAAAAGTTTAGTTTTAAAACAAAGTGTGAAGAGGTAGAAGTATTTCAAGGCCTTGAACTCAGATTCAAGCCCTTGAAATCGATACAGATAGATAAAAAAAAAGTTACAGTAGTTTTCAATCCCTTGAAAAGCCTTTCAAGGCTTTGAACTGAAATCTGTTTTGAAGCAATTAACAAGTAAAGTCTAAAACAGAAAAATAAAGGCAAGGAACACAATATTATTACAGAATTGATTCCTCAATTACCTACATCTCTGACTTAGGATCTAAATCCCTGCAAGATTTCAACAGACTTCTTATTCATCAAAAGCTAAGCCCTAGATCTCAAGCCAAGAGAATTGCCTTACTCTTCTTACAGCTTGTGGTTCTCTCTAACCTATCTAGCCCCTACTCTAACTAACTGATTCAATAAGAATCTCTTGATGTTCCTCTTGAACAACACCACGAGATTAAATGATGAACAAAATTTAAGAAGATGATATACATTTAATGCTCAGATGAAGATCACTGTAACATAGTGAAGCAGTTAAGTGTTCTTCAGAAACATGGATTGATGATTTGGTCTTCCTTAGTGATGCTTGTCAATCTTGTGAGAGTGTTTTTGAATGATTTTTGTTCGTAGATCTCTCAGGTCTCTTGCTATTGCTTTTATTTATATGCTGATTTGAATTGCATAATATATAGCAATTTTTAAACATAAAACCCTAAAAATATGAAGCATATCTTTGACTCTCAACAGCTTGATTCTAATAGTTGCTTGCTTTTCTAACTTGATTTTTATATAATCTTTCATCTCCAAGCTTAAGGAATTTTCATACATCTATGCAAAATAAGAAAGTTTGCTAAACCTGCATACATATAATTAACCAATAGTTCCTGCAAAAATAACTTAGGCAAATCATAAGATCAAGGTATGTAAAATCACATAATTAATTTGTCTTTCATCATCTAATATGATATGATCTGGTGCATAGGATAAGAGAAGCAAATGAGTAATAACTCCCCCTCAGTTCATGCACTTCAGTTTCAAGGCCTTGAATCCAGATTCAAGCTTTCAAAACAGACCATGAACTTACAAACCAGTCCGGGATTTACATGCTTAAGCATTAACAAACAAATTTAAATGCTCGTATAAATATTTCCATTGAACGTTTATGTGATTCATTCATAATAATTGTAAACAATTGTTAAACAACACATAAAAGTAATAATTTGAGCTTATATGTCAATATTTAATATATTACACTATATATATATGTACTATAATATATTATTAGTAATTTTTATTGACCCACCGGTCCGACCAATAACCCACCGGTTGGACCGGTGACCCAGTGACCCGGTATCTTTTTCGGGTCAACCATCGGTCACGGTTTAATAACTAGGCCTGAAAGGCGTAATCGAACTTTTACATATATGGCTATGAGCATGTTAAGAAATTTATCTGTACCCATTTTATTATTGAGGGAGGCCTTGAAAATGGCGCTGTGTATCTTGAATAACGTTTTTTGTAAAGTTTTTCCAATTACTCCTTACGAGTTACAGTCTGGAAGGAAAACTAGTTTAATGGATATGCAAGTTTGAGATTATTAAGCCGAGGCTCGTCTAAAATTCACATGAAAGAAAGTTATATTTAAAACGGGTTGGGGATACTTTATTAGTTAACCGTTAAAGTCTAACGTGTATAGATTATACAATCATACTGAAGTTTCAGAATTGTTTAAACTTAAAATTTCAAGTTCTAGATAATGGTGAGGTTAGTGAGCAGTGAATCGAGGATAAATGAATTATAACTTAGATTGGATGTCATATACATCATCCTATCAATCTCAAGTAACATGTTGAGGTGATTGAACAACATGATAAAAACGATTCACCATCCCATCAGGATACTGCCGTCGAAAATGATGTCAAACCACTACTACAGGCTTTACGGATATCACGAAGAGTAAGAAGAGCTCCTGTCCTTGATTATTATGCCTTGTTGTTTATATAAGAACCTGAATTTGATATTGGTATTCTAGATGATGCGATTTCATATTCTCAAGCTAGAACAAGTAGTTATTTTAGTAAATGGACCAATACAATGTAAGAAGGGTTGAAATCAATAGACGAGAATGGTGTCTGGGATCTTGTCAAATTACCTAAGATTAGTAAGAAAAAATAGTTATAAGTGGGTCTTCAAGACCAAACGTGACATAAAGATAATGTAAAAATATTTAAGTCTAGACTAAAGGGAAAATGTTATACTTAGAAAGAAGGCAATGAATATGTAGAGACTTTCTCTCCGCCGTTTTGAGAAATAGTCTTTTAGAATCGTTGTGGCTTTTGTACCTCATTACGATTTGGAGCTACACCAAAAATTGGATGTAAAGACCGTTTTTTCTGTAACGGTTATTTAGATGAAGATGTCTATATGGTTCAACCTGAGGAATTTGTAAATGAAGGTCAATAACACTTAGCTTACAAAGTAGTGAAATCGGTATACAAACATAAAAAAAAAAAAAAAACTTCAAAACACTAATATATTGAGTTCAATGATACCATTACCTCATTCGGAGTTCAGTAAAATATTATAGTTCGTGTATCTTACTTAAGATCAATGGGTTCAAGTTTATATTTATGATTTTGTATATGAAAGTTGTTACCTAGTAGTGATCTTGGCATACTTCATGAACATAAGGAATATCTTACTAAGAACTTGAAAATAGTTGATATGGGACATGAATCGATCCTATATTATTGGTATAGAGATCTTTAGATATCGATCACATGATTTCCTAGGATTGTCTCTAAAAGTTTATATCAACCGAGTCTTGGAAAGATACAATATGCAGTCTAGTTCAGCCACTAATGCAACTATATCCAAACGTAATAATTTACGTTAAGTCAATGACCACGTAATGACTTTGAATTAAATAAAATGAAGTCCATACCCTATACATTTTTTAGTTTTATGTATGCACATACGTGTGCTAGGCCATATATTAGTATTTATGTGTGTGTATTTGGAAGATATACAAACAACCCGGATAAAGAACATTGAAAAGCATCAAAGAAAGTTTTAAAATATGTTTAAGGAACAAATTATTACATGCTCACATACATAAGTTCGGATCAAGTATAGGTTATTTGCTTTTCAGATTCATATTTTGTTGGTTGCTTGGATGTTAGGACGTCCACATCAGGCTTTATATTTCTTTTTGCTAGTTGAGCAATCTCATGGAAGTGAGTAAAGAAAACAATTAGTGTTTGTGTTGAGGACTCGAGTCATGCGATATGGTTGTGGTATCATATCTCGATGCTTGGCACTGTTGACGCAATTACTAGGTTGTTATATATTGTGATTACAACAACATTCTTCTCTTCATAGAATAGAACGTAATCCAGTGGGTTGATCCATGAACTAAGTGTTGATTGAGAGTTTGAGTACCATTCTCTTAGTTGTTGATTCGTTAAATAAGGCATTGTCGTTAAATATTTAGGTTTCGGAAATGTATGACTTAGGTTTAATGTTTATGTATTGCAATTAATCTTATGGTATTATCTTTAAGTTTTTTTTTTTTCAATTATATTTGTGCATAATGATTTAGAATTTTTTTAACTGAATTTTTCATAACAAGATAGAATTAAAGGGGTCTTTATGGTATTACGGGATGGGTTGATGGAGCTCATTAGCGTTATATATGAAAGAAAAAAAAATGACAAGATAGTCTTATAACTTCTATGATTCACATTGGTGGCTAAAGCTAATTGTAGTACTATAATTTTGCACGTTTATGTACTATAACTTATTTTCTAAATTGTTATCATTTATCAATTTTTTTTGGTGTGGGATCCAATCAAGCATGTTTCTTTTAATTCATCAGTTTAGTTCACCAAGTGGGAGAATGCAAACTCATTCTTTATTTAGTTTGTGGTCCGATAAACTTAGCTTTTAATTGTTGTTGGAGCTATTCTATAAAACACCATTGTTTAACTACCTTTTGATTTTCAGCATTTAGATTAGATTAAATCATCCCAGCCCTTAGATCTTACAAAATTTAGGGGAAAAATACTACCACTAAGTTAGAATTCCAAAAAATAAAAATAATGGTTTCTCACGCACGACGTGGGAAGCAGCCCACTAACCCTCCTCCACCTTCTGCGATCCGTTCTCTTTTCATCTATGTAGAAGTTTCTTTGGTTTGTCTCCCTCTCCAAACAACCTCCAGGTACAACACCGTCGCCATCGTACTCGCCCCCACCGCCCCTCCTTCTCCATGTGGATTTCGTCGCCGGAAAAGTCGCTGCGCTCTTCGCCGTTACCTCCTCCTCTCCTTCCCCTCGCATCACGGACGATGGCATAGTTTGTCCCCGGTTAAGGTTTGTCTGAATCAGTGTTCATTCTAATCACGGTAAAAGTGTTTGTTCAAGGGTTTTGAGTATGCCCTAGAAACCTAAACATAGACATTGCATATGTATGACGTTTGGTGAATTGTTTGGGAAATAAAATGCCTCTTACTATACACCTTTTTCTTCACTATTTTTGAAACTTTCAATTGGAATACTTGGAATACTAAGATACTTTTGAGAGAGTTAACAATGAACCAGAATCAATCATCGTTCTCTTTTAATCTGAGGCTAATGATGTCTTGCAATTTAGTACTTTTTTAGTACATCTAATCATCGTTCTCTTTTCATCTAATTAGAAGTTTCTTTGATTCGTCTGACTCTCAAAATAAACTCCAGATACGACGACATCGCCATCGCCGGACATTGCCTTCCCACTTGCCACCGATGTACATCACCGTCGCACTCGCCATCACCGTCACCCGCGCCGACAGGTACAAATTTTGCAAATTTGGAGTTCATTGTTGTGCTAATACCCATCGACGGTTGATTTTGCAAATTGGGGGTTTCATATTTTAGTGTTTTTACGGGTGTTTTTTCAAATTGGGGGTTTCAATATTTAGTGTTTTGTTGGATCAGATAACTTAGTGGGTTTATAAGAACCTAGCATCTCAACAATCCGTTCACTTCGCTGCCCTACCATCTAAACACTCCGTTCACGGAGAGAGAAATTTTAGGCTTCAAACTTCTATTACGTAAGTTCGATTATATATTTATTATATGGTGAAGAGAGTCAAAGCTTTGAAGAGCTTCACGATCTTCTCTGCGTGTCAGATTGTTCAAATAGTTGGATTTTGAGTAGGATGTTTTACGATAACACTATATGTTGAATATGATGTTTTGGTTGCTGTTTTAGATAAACCTGGAGTGTATTATTATTCAAATGATGGTCTAAATTTTTTTGGACCAACTAGGCTCTGCTTTTGGCAAATTCTTATGGCTAATTGAAGTTTGTTCTCTCAAGTAGACTACTATAAATCGATAACCATTGTCGTATTATAACGATGAAATGGAATGCGTCATAACTACAAAACGTTTGTAATAAGTGTTGAGCCTAGTTTTGATAGCTAAAACAAGATTTCGACATTAGTCATGTTTATATACATATAAGAAGTAACAAAAAATAGAACCAGAAATCAAATATAAACTGCACAAAGGACAAGTCCTGTTTATATACATATAAGAACTAACAAAAAATATAACCAGAAATCAAATATGAACTGCACCCAGGACGTCACATAACAACGCTAATTGTGTCTGAGTTTTGTCACTCAAATCAGTGTGTGATTTTCTGGTATTTAGAGTTTTACCGATTTCTTTAGATTCGTTGCAGTCTATGAATGCTTGCAGGTGACAGCTTGAAAATGTATTAGTCTGGGACATCTTTTTACTATTGGTTTTAACCCTGTGAGAGTTGAGTTTGGCCATTTTCAGCTTATTTTCCACCTGATACGAGGCAGAGATTTATAGATCATGATTTCAAAATTTGAGTAATTTTATGCATACTTTTGTTTGTTGGATATGATCGCGGGTGCGTGTTATATGCAGGTAATAGGTGCCGAAAAATGCATGAGATTTACTTGGATGGGAGGCAGCGTGTCAGGAAAGTTGAGCAGAAAAAGAGGAAAAAATTGCTAAGTGGTGCGTTCAAACGCAGGATCTGCGTTCAAACGCACAAGACTGGAGCAGCAGGAAAGATAGCGGAAATTTGGCTAAGTCCTGCGTTCAAACGCAGGCAGGCTGCGTTCAAACGCAGGAGTCAGAGACCAAGTGCAGAAAAGCTAAGTCCTGCGTTCAAACGCAGGCGTTGTGCGTTCATACGCAGGGCTCAACACTCAAGAGAAGAAACGGCCAAGGGGTGCGTTCAAACGCAGACGAGCTGCGTTCAAACGCATGGGTTCAGGAGCCAGAAGAGGAAAACGGCTAAGTCCTGCGTTCAAACGCAGAAGGGTGTGCGTTCATACGCACTGCGTTTGAACGCAGGAAGTGTGCGTTCGAACGCACAGACGGGTTCCAGAAGCTTCCAGGACGGATCTTTTCGAGGGTAAAACAGGAATTTCGTGCATCAGTTTTGGAGACTGTGGCAATATAAAAGGAGGTGTCCCAGCACTGTTTTAGGGTTACGAAGGCATACCACAGCTATCATCATCATCAGCAGCCAGTTTCACAGCAGCCAGGAGTTGGAGCAGAGCAGGATTGGAGCAGTTTTCCAGTATCTTCAGAAATAACTAGTTTGATCTTTTCTCTTTTATGAAACATTGTCTTTAAATAATGCAAGCTAGCTAGACCTTTTGCCTAGGTTCTCGGTGAACCTAGGGTTTATGAATTCAGCAGACTTGGATGTTTTGATTTTCAGATGCATGGCTGTCTAAGTCTTAATCCAGGATGGTTTGTTTATTATTCTGTCTTTGATTTTATTCACATACATGAATGGCCTGATCACCCAGGAGTGTTACAGACAGGATCTGGTGCGCGAGAGTGACCAGCGAATGTTAGGAAGAAAAGACAGGATTTAGTACTCTGCCTTGATGGACCGAGAGGTGAAGAGAATCAGGGGACTAGCCCAGAAGCATTAGACCAACTGTTAGACGTTTAGGGGGAGACCGAGAGGAGAACCTGTAACCCTAGCAGACTTAGAACGAACCTGCAGATTTAGGTGGACCGAGAGGACCCGAAAATCTGCAGTCGAGTGATAGGTGCATGAGACCGAGAGGAGATTGTACTATTGGTATGCTGGCATAAACAAAACCACTGTGTGTTTCTGACATCAAATAAACTATGGAAGCTGGAGAGTAACCCTAGGGGATCCTGGAATCTAGATTTTTAGAATTATCGACTTTTACAACTACAACAATTTCGGCAGAATATTCAACAGAAAAATAAAATAAGTTTTTACTGTTTTTATTTATTATAATTTAGTATAGTCAAATCCCAAACCTTCCTCCTTTTTTACAAACTCTGTGTCTTATTCTAATTCTGATTAGCAGCAACTTAAACTGTTCTCGTGGGTTCGACAACCAGAGTCACAATTACATACTCTATACTACTTGATCGTACACTTGCGAAAAAGCAGATAGGTTTACGCTGTCAAGTTTTTGGCGCCATTGCCGGGGAACGGTCACAGTTTTTGTTAAAGAGACATTAGAATAAGTCTCAGAGTTTTTCTTTTATTTTTACAGTTACTTTCTTTCGACTTACTGCTCTTGAAATCTGATTTTCAGGCTATTCTAGTTTATGCCCAGATTGCTCCGCAAACTGGTATTACCACTCGAAGATCCCGAAAAACTTTTCAGAGAGCAAAGTCGCAGACACCGAGCCACGATGTCTGAGCACGGAGAAGACACCACAACCGAAACAGGAACACCCACAGGACAGCCACAACGTACTCCAGCACAAATGGCTCTTTACATTGAAGAGCTGATAGCAGCAGGTTTTGCTACCAGGAACAATCAGAGGACTTATAACAGGTCTGGAAGGGCACTGGTCGAAAACTTTGAAGTCCCAACCGGAGGACATCAACCAGCTATTGTAGTGCCTCCCATTACAGCAGAGCATTTCGACCTGAAATCATCCACCATTCAGACCGCCCAGACCCATTGTCCTTTTAATGGGAAAGCAGATGAAGATCCAAACGACTTCCTCGGAAAATTTGAGGATTACTGCAACAAGATTAAGTACAGAGGAGTCGAAGCGGACACGCTAAAGCTGATTTTATTCCCATACTGTTTGTTCGGAACAGCAAAAGATTGGCTGGAGGCAAGACCACCGAGGTCTATCACTACCTGGGAAGGGTGTCTTGCTGATTTCTTGGCAAAATTCTACCCTGCATCCCGCGTTATCAAGCTGCAGAGCGAGATCTTATCGTTCAAACAGAAGATGGGGGAGACAGTGGTAGATGCATGGGACAGGCTAATGAGACTTGTGAAAAAATGCCCCAATCACGGCTTCGGGGACGCAAAGATTCTGCAGGTATTCTACCACGCACTTGACAGGGAGAATGCAGACAGGATTGACAGGGAAGCTGGGGGTAACTTTTTATACCATGTGGATAAAGATGGAGCATACGAACTGATGAAGCAATTAGCCAAACAGGATACTCGCCTGTTTGATGACCGCAGGCTCGCAGCAGTAGCAGAACCAGTGGTTGATGACAGGATTGATAATCTCACGAAAGTGGTACAGGACTTAGTCAAGAAGGTGTACACAGAAAAGAAGCCAGTAGCATCAGTGGACGAACCTGACTTTGACGCAGCAATTCTGGAGCTTCAGACCGAAGATGCCAACTATGTTCAGCAGCAGTGGGATCCTAGTCGCTACAGACCAGGCACACGTGACCATCCAGGGTTTCGCTACGGAAATCCCAATGCAGCAGTGTATGCACCAGGATTCCAGCACAGGCCACAGGCACCGCAGACAGCCCCAGCTCAGCCTGTACAAGCAGCACCACAACTAAACCTGTCTTAGCAACATTTTGAGTCCTATATGGAGAAATTCAATAAGCAGTTGGAAACCAGATTTGCACAGATGGACTCATTAACTGCTGATGTAAGCCAGATGAAGATTGCTATCCGAAACTTGGAAGTACAGAATGGACAGCTTGCACAGAACCAGGCAGAACGAGCCCCAGGGAATTTACCATCTAACACAGTGAACAATCCACGCGCTCAAATCAATGCTATCAAAACTCGGAGTGGAATTGCACTGCAGGATCCACCGTATCCAAGTCATGCACGCGCAGAAAAGTCAAAGATTATTGAACAGGAAGTGATTGACCGGGAAGACAGTTCAACCGCTAACCCTCAAAAAAGGGGTTCGGTCGAGCAGGAAGCAGAGCAGACGAATGAGGGTACTCCAGAGACAGTGCCAACTTCTAAGGAGGTTCCTTACCCTCTGAAGACACGCAAGAGAGATGACAGCAAAGACTACGCCAGATTTCTGGAGGTATTTAAGCAATTACAGATAAATATACCTTTTGCTGAAGCACTTGCCAAAATGCCTACTTATGCGAAATTTCTCAAAGACATCTTGTACGGTAGAAGGAGAATGAGTGACTTCGAAACAGTGAATCTGACGGCAGAAGCGAGCAGTTGTGTAAAAAATGGTCTACCACTGAAAAAGAAAGACCCTGGCAGCTTTGTTATTCCAGTGACCCTGGGCAGTGCATACACAGGAAAAGCCTTATGCGATTTAGGTGCCAGCATCAACCTGATGCCACTGACTATCTTCAAAAGTCTGGGAGTCGGAGAGCCACGCCCAACCAGAATTATGCTTCAGATGGCTGACAGATCCGTGAAACCTGCCTATGGAGTAATTGAGGATATCCTGGTAAAAGTGGGAGAGCTTATTTTTCCAGCAGATTTTGTGATACTGGATATGGAGGCAGGAGAGGTTCCGCTGATCCTGGGCAGACCTTTCCTGGCGACTGGTGAAGCCATTATTAACTGCAAAAGTGGAGAGCTGTCCATGCAAATCAATGAAGAGAAAGTAAAATTTAATGTTTTCAAATCTCTCTAGCTTCCCGATCATTATGGGCATGAAAACTGTTTTGCAGTAGAGGTAATTGATGATCTGGAAAGTGATGAGATAGAAGATTTATGGGAGGAATTTGAAGACATATTTCCAGAGGAAGCAGAAGAGCAGCAGGATGAGCAGATCATGGGAACAGAAAGCTGGGTCAGGCTATACAGGGATGAAGGAGGTGTTGGAATAGATGCCCTAGAGGCAATCTAGTTTAGTATGAATTTGTAATTGGCTAGAAATTCATTTATTATTTATTGGATATTTAATATAATGAAGTCCTTAGATTTACAATCGTGTTGTTTATCTTAAATATCCCTAGTCAAGTATAATGATTAAATGGGACAATCATCTATAGACTAGTATGGGGTTGGATTGATATGGAGATATCACGATCCAACACATAGGTGTGCATTATGGAATGTTGCACTGGATTGACCCATTACCGAGAAGGCTACATACACGTTATGTTGAGTCACAAGTGCTTCTCGGGTACAATGGTATTGTCATCCTTAGACTTGAAGTCACTAGATATTCTAGTTGTGGATCATTGTGATCTTGGTAGCGTTAAACGCTACACCGTAACTGGGTAGTTATAAAGGCGTGTACTGGATACAATGAGAAGCAAGCTTAGAGATCGTAGTGGACGTAGAGAGGATTTGCCCCTCCCACATAACGGGAGCAAATATCCAAGGCCACTCGAGGATAGTGCTTATAGAATGTCTGGCCAGACTCAAATAAATCAATATATGGATATTGATGTTATTTGCACGAATAAGGCTATTCCATGGATCGAGGAACTAGGGATTGGATATACGAGTGTGACTTGTATGTCTCGTGTCCAATCCGGATATGGAGGCAAAGGGATGAGACAATTACTTGTACAAGGTTGTCTAGATGACTATTCTATTAGTTGGCTAGAATGGATGTTTTGCTAGAAACCGCTCCATATTAGCAAATAGTTGCTACCAACTAGATAGAACCTATGGGGTCACACGCTATATAGAGTTGTACTAGATTATGGAATTAATTAATTAGATTAATTAATTAGAAGGATCACTTTGCAAACCCTTGCAAACTTAGTAGGGACTAATTTGCAAGGAAGGGACTAAATTGAATTCTAGTAGGACTAGAATAAGTCCTTTAGATAGTTAACAAGGAGTTGTTGGACTATATAAAGGACCCTCCTCCTTCCTTCCCTACATACATTATGCTCTAAAGAGAACATAACAAGAGTAGGAGAGAACAAAGGAGAGAGAGAGCAAGCCACAAGAGGGACGCCGCCCCCTTGCCGCCGCCCCTTGTCCCCGACGCCACAAAGGGTGCCGAACCCCTTTTGGTGTCTCGTTTTGCGTGATTTCTTCACCCTCCTTTCAATCCGGGCTAGCACCAAGGTGATTGGAGATCTAGGAACAACTCTAGGCGTGGATCAACTATAGAGAACGTGACACTATTCGCGTTTGAAGTCATCAAGGAGAACCCAAAGGTGTGTTTATGATTTCTTACCTTCACTATCGTTATGCATCTAGACTTGTGATCCTTGGAGGGTTTTGCATGGTTGTTTGTTTGTTTATGCTTCCGTTTGCGCGATCCATGAATCAAAACCCTACAGTGGTATCAGAGCCACAGGTCATAGAGCATAAACGTAGTTTATGTGTTACATTCTTGTTGTTTTACACCTTAATATGTTGTTTATCGCGTAAAACAAGACAAATCAAGCATTGGATGCAATTTGTCAAAGAATTAATCATAACAAGACCCAATTATTGCATTGGATGCATGAATTGGTGAGTTTGAGAAATTTTAGGATCTTAGATCTAGGTTTTGGGCATCCTTGGGGAAGAAGGAGTTCTCCCACAACAAGGAAACAACCAAACTTGGGCTCCAAGCAAGGAGGTTGTTTTGGAAACAACCTCCACAAGGAGGTTCGGCCCCCTAGGGAGCCGCCCCCCTTGCTTGCCGCCCAAGCTTGGCGCCCTAAGGGGCCGGGCGGCCCTAACCCGCGGGCCTAGCTTGCGGGTTTTGGGCCGGGCCGGCCCTAGGGCTTTATGGTTCACTTATTTGGGCCCGGGCAATTGGATTGTTGGGCCCATGGACCGTTTTAACCCTAGAAATCCTAAAATCAATTAAAATTGACCAAGCGCGTTAAAATTGGATTTTAACTGTTTATGTGCAAATCGCATGGTGATTGGATATGGCCTTAGGATGTGGTTTGATGTGGATGTTTAATTTTGTGGTTTGGTTTTACGGCCTGCGAGCCGATCAATTAATTGTAATAATTAATTAGGGTTTTATGGCCTGCGTGCCATTTTTTTTCTCAACTTGTGAGATTTATTTTATTTAGTATAGATATTAGCTAGTGCTAGATAAAGTAGATTGTTAGCCAAGATTGAAGAAAAGAAGCCCAAAGCCAAAGAAGCCACAAAAGATGGAGCATGGAGCATGGAGCATTCCACATGACTATGAAGGATGGACCAAAAGATCAAGACGCATGAAGATGTGTGTTTGTTTAGGGTTCATAGATAATTCCATTGGCTTGGAATTATCTTAGTCTAGAAAAGGCCATATCCACATCACGTTTAATTTCTGTTTTGTGGTTGTTTATTTATTGTCTTATTATTTGTGTGGTTGGTGTATGGATGATGCATGCAATTAGGATAATAAGATAATTAGACAACCCGGATCTATTATTTGGAGTTGTGCCCAAACTCAAATAGATAGATTAGTTGATATTGATCAACAAAATAATTAAAATTGAAGAAAAAAAATCCCTCAAATTTTAAAATATTGTGTTCTTGCCTTCTCGTTATTTAAACACTCATTATCATCATTATTTATCAAGTTCGTGCGTGCCAAAGCATGGCGACTTGGTTCATAATGATGGAATGCGATGGCACGTAACAATGTGCAATTGTTTAGATAAGAGGTTGAACACAACTAGGCTATTAATTTGATTAAGAAACCTAGAGGCAATCAATTGGGATTATCCATGTGGATGGATAAATAAGGAGTTATTTGCCCGATTGAACCAAGAGTTGCATATGGGATGCAATTGGAATTGTTCCTACCTAAGAAGTAATCGAATTATGGGTGACTTGCCAAAGCAAGCTCATAAGGAGATGAAAAAGATGGATCTTGGCCCACTAGAAAATATAAGGATATTTTCCGCATTAATATCTTGAGGGTTATTAATCCGTAGAAAAATAGTGGGAGCTATATTTAATAAACTAGCCATTATTAAATATAGTCAAAAAATTCACAAATACTAAAACTTGCGTATTTTCCTTTTGTAGAATTCCAAATGGCAAACAACTCATCGAGTTCACAACATTCCCTACGATCTGTCCTTGAGAAGGACAAGCTCTCAGGAACCAACTTTCTCGATTGGTACAGAAACTTGAGAATTGTTCTCAAGCAAGAAAAGAAGCTGTACGCAATAGAGGAGCAAGTTCCAGAAGGTCCAGACAATCAGACACCTGCTGCCTTAAAGGCGTATCAAAAGCATGTTGATGATGCTAATGATGCGGCCTGCCTAATGCTTTGCACCATGACCTCTGAGCTTCAGAAGCAACATGAGAACATGAATGCTGTCGATATGATCGAACATCTAAAGCAGCTCTTCCAAGAGCAGGCGAGGGTAGAGAGGTATGAGGTCTCAAAGGCACTGTTCAAATGTCATCTGGCAGAAGGGAACCCGGTGGGACCCCATGTACTCCGAATGATCGGGTACTTGGAGAATCTCGCCCGGCTTGGGTTCCCGGTCGGCCAAGAGTTGGCAACGGATCTCGTGTTGCAATCGTTGCCCGAGAGTTATGGACAGTTCATTATGAACTATAACATGAACGAGATCGTTAAGCCACTGCCAGATTTGCTCAACATGTTGAGGACGGCTGAACAGAGCATCAACAAGGGTAAGGGCAAGGCCATTATGATGGTGCATAAAGGAAAAGGTAAAAAGTTTGCCTCTTCCTCCAAGGGCAAAGGCAAGTCAGTTGCTAAGTCCAAGGAACAAGCCCTTAAGCCTGTTGGTGGGATTGCCAAGGTCGTGACTAAGGGTGAATGTCACTACTGTAGTCAACCTGGACACTGGAAGAGGAACTGCCCAAAATATTTGGAGGACAAGCGGCTTGGAATAGTGATTCCACCACCACCAGGTATTTTTGTTGTAGATGTCAATTTAACCGTCTCTACATCATGGGTATTAGATACTGGATGTGGATCTCATATTTGTCGAAATATGCAGGATCTAAAGAGAAGTAAAAGATTGGCTAAAGGGGAGGTAGATCTGCGCGTTGGGAATGGAGCAAAGGTTGCTGCGTTGGCCATAGGCGTTTGCGAGCTATCTCTGCCTTCAGGATTAGTTTTAGAATTAAATAATTGCTATTTTGTCCCTGCTATGAGCAGAAACATTATTTCTATTTCTTGTTTGGACAAGGAAGGTTTTATTATTTCAATAAAGAACAATTGTTGTTCCTTTTATTTGAATAATATTCACTATTTTAGTGCGCAATTATTTAATGGACTTTATGTCCTTGATCTAAGTAATCCTGTCTACAACATTAATACCAAGCGGATTAAAATAAATGATTTAAATCCTGCTTATTTATGGCATTGTCGTTTAGGCCACATAAATGAGAAACGTGTATCTAGACTCCATAAGGATGGATTGCTAGACTCATTTGATTTTGAATCATATGAGACATGTGAAGCTTGTCTATTGGGAAAAATGACAAAGTCCCCTTTCAATAAGAAAGGTGAAAGGACTAGTGAGCAATTGGCGCTCATACATACCGATGTGTGTGGGCCATTTGCCACGCCTGCCAGGGGTGGTTATGTCTACTTCATTACGTTTACTGATGATTACAGTAGATATGGATTTGTGTACCTTATGAGGGCAAAATCCGAATCCTTTGAAGTGTTCAAGGAATTCAAGAATGAAGTAGAGAAGCAACTTGGCAAAAGTATCAAGGCTTTACGATCGGATCGTGGAGGAGAATACTTGAGCCAAGAGTTTGACGACTATCTTAGAGAGTGTGGGATCGTGTCCCAACTCACTCCACCCGGAACGCCACAATGGAATGGCGTGTCTGAGAGGAGGAATCGAACCCTATTGGATATGGTTCGGTCTATGATATGTCAAACCGATCTTCCATTATCGTTTTGGGGCTATGCTCTATTAAGTGCAGCTTTTACCATTAACCGTGTTCCATCTAAATCAGTCATGAAGACACCATATGAGATGTGGAGTGGGAGGCGTCCCACACTGTCGTTCATGAGGATTTGGGGCTGCGATGTCTATGTAAAACGTTTACAATCAGACAAGCTAGGGCCTAAATCGGATAAGTGTAAATTTGTGGGGTACCCTAAGGAAACTAAGGGATACTACTTCTACAATCCAACCGAGAACAAAGTGTTTGTTGCTCGGACCGGCGTGTTTCTAGAAAGAGAGTTTGTCTCTAAAGAAGCAAGTGGGAGGAATGTAGAACTTGAAGAAGTTCAAGAACCACAAATCACAGAACCGATTATGGAACATGAACAGGAATCACAAGCAATTGTGGATCCACCTGTTCAGGTAACACAAGAGCTTCGTAGATCTAGTAGAGTGCGCCAGGAACCCGAGAGGTATGGACTTCTCGTAACTGATTCCGGTGACACGATGCTCATAGATGATGAGCCTACTACCTATGAGGAGGCCATGAATGGCCCAGACTCGCAGAAGTGGCTTGAGGCCATGAGATCCGAGATGGAATCCATGTATACCAACAAAGTATGGACTTTGGTGGAACCACCTGATGGGGCGCGGCCCATAGGGTGCAAGTGGGTCTTCAAGAAGAAGATCGACATGGATGGTAATGTGATTACCTATAAGGGCCGATTGGTGGCTAAAGGATTCAGACAGATTCATGGTATTGACTATGATGAAACCTTTTCACCAGTCGCTATGACCAAATCCATCCGAATCCTACTTGCGATTGCAGCATACTACGACTATGAGATTTGGCAGATGGATGTCAAAACAGCATTCCTTTATGGGAATCTCCTCGAGGACGTGTATATAATACAGCCGGAGGGTTTTGAGGATCCAAAGCAAGCCAACAAAGTCTGTAAGCTGCAACGATCCATTTATGGGTTGAAGCAAGCTTCTAGGAGTTGGAATCGACGTTTTGATGAAGTGGTCAAAGAGTTTGGCTTCATCAGAAACGAAGATGAGTCTTGTGTCTACAAGAAGGTTAGTGGGAGTTCTGTAGCTTTTCTGGTCTTGTATGTGGATGACATACTACTCATTGGAAACAACATTCCCATGCTGCAATCTGTGAAAGATTGGCTAGGAAAGTGTTTCTCAATGAAAGACTTAGGGGAAGCAGCCTATATACTTGGTATAAAGATCTATAGAGATAGATCTAAGAGGTTGCTAGGCCTAAGTCAAAGTACATATATTGACAAGGTGTTGAAACGATTCAACATGCAAGATTCCAAGAAGGGATTCTTGCCCATGTCACATGGAATTACTCTTTCGAAGAGTGGTTGTCCTTCCAATGAGATTGAGAAGGAACGCATGAGTAGGATTCCCTATGCCTCGGCCATAGGATCCATCATGTACGCCATGTTATGTACTAGACCAGATGTGTCATATGCCTTGAGTATGACAAGCAGATACCAATCCAATCCGGGTGAGAGTCACTGGATTGCTGTCAAGAACATCCTAAAGTACTTGAGAAGAACTAAGGATGCTTTCTTGATGTTTGGCGGTGAGGAAGAGTTGCGTGTAAGGGGTTACACCGATGCAAGCTTCCAAACCGATAGAGATGACTTTAGATCACAGTCGGGATATGTGTTTTGCCTGAATGGAGCAGCGGTGAGCTGGAAGAGTTCCAAGCAAGAGACGGTAGCTGATTCTACAACAGAGGCTGAGTACATTGCTGCAAATGGCGCAGCAAAGGAGGCTGTTTGGATCAGAAAGTTTGTTTCTGAACTTGGTGTGGTCCCTAGCATTGCGGATCCAGTGGAGTTATTCTGTGACAACACTGGGGCGATCGCGCAATCAAAGGAACCCAGATCACACCAGAAGTCCAAGCATGTGCTCAGGAAGTTCCATCTGATTCGAGATATTATCGATAGAGGAGACGTTCGGATATGCAAGATTCCTACAGATGATAATCTGTCAGACCCGCTTACAAAGCCTCTCACGCAGTGGAAGCATGAAGGGCACACTAGGAGTATGGGCATACGAGATGCGCCAGATTGGCTCTAGTGCAAGTGGGAGACTGTTGGAATAGATGCCCTAGAGGCAATCTAGTTTAGTATGAATTTGTAATTGGCTAGAAATTCATTTATTATTTATTGGATATTTAATATAATGAAGTCCTTAGATTTACAATCGTGTTGTTTATCTTAAATATCCCTAGTCAAGTATAATGATTAAATGGGACAATCATCTATAGACTAGTATGGGGTTGGATTGATATGGAGATATCACGATCCAACACATAGGTGTGCATTACGGAATGTTGCACTGGATTGACCCATTACCGAGAAGGCTACATACACGTTATGTTGAGTCACAAGTGCTTCTCGGGTACAATGGTATTGTCATCCTTAGACTTGAAGTCACTAGATATTCTAGTTGTGGATCATTGTGATCTTGGTAGCGTTAAACGCTACACCGTAACTGGGTAGTTATAAAGGCGTGTACTGGATACAATGAGAAGCAAGCTTAGAGATCGTAGTGGACGTAGAGAGGATTTGCCCCTCCCACATAACGGGAGCAAATATCCAAGGCCACTCGAGGATAGTGCTTATAGAATGTCTGGCCAGACTCAAATAAATCAATATATGGATATTGATGTTATTTGCACGAATAAGGCTATTCCATGGATCGAGGAACTAGGGATTGGATATACGAGTGTGACTTGTATGTCTCGTGTCCAATCCGGATATGGAGGCAAAGGGATGAGACAATTACTTGTACAAGGTTGTCTAGATGACTATTCTATTAGTTGGCTAGAATGGATGTTTTGCTAGAAACCGCTCCATATTAGCAAATAGTTGCTACCAACTAGATAGAACCTATGGGGTCACACGCTATATAGAGTTGTACTAGATTATGGAATTAATTAATTAGATTAATTAATTAGAAGGATCACTTTGCAAACCCTTGCAAACTTAGTAGGGACTAATTTGCAAGGAAGGGACTAAATTGAATTCTAGTAGGACTAGAATAAGTCCTTTAGATAGTTAACAAGGAGTTGTTGGACTATATAAAGGACCCTCCTCCTTCCTTCCCTACATACATTATGCTCTAAAGAGAACATAACAAGAGTAGGAGAGAACAAAGGAGAGAGAGAGCAAGCCACAAGAGGGACGCCGCCCCCTTGCCGCCGCCCCTTGTCCCCGACGCCACAAAGGGTGCCGAACCCCTTTTGGTGTCTCGTTTTGCGTGATTTCTTCACCCTCCTTTCAATCCGGGCTAGCACCAAGGTGATTGGAGATCTAGGAACAACTCTAGGCGTGGATCAACTATAGAGAACGTGACACTATTCGCGTTTGAAGTCATCAAGGAGAACCCAAAGGTGTGTTTATGATTTCTTACCTTCACTATCGTTATGCATCTAGACTTGTGATCCTTGGAGGGTTTTGCATGGTTGTTTGTTTGTTTATGCTTCCGTTTGCGCGATCCATGAATCAAAACCCTACAGGAGGCGAGCAGAAAATGACACTGGTTCCGTCGCTCCAGGAACCACCAGCCCTGGAATTAAAACAGTTGCCAGAACACCTCAGGTACGCTTTTATTGGTGAAAATAATACTCTGCCAGTAATTGTTTCTTCTCTTCTATCTCAGGAACAGGAACAAAAGCTACTGGAGGTACTCCGAGAGCATAAAGAAGCCATAGGGTGGACCATTGCAGACTTAAAGGGAATAAGTCCTAACTATTGCATGCACAAGATAAGAATCGAAGACGGGAAGAAGCCAGTCATCCAGCCTCAAAGAAGATTGAACCCAATTATGAAAGACGTGGTACGTAAGGAGGTCATGAAGTGGCTAGAAGCAGGAATTATATACCCCATATCAGACAGCACCTGGGTGAGTCCTGTCCAGTGTGTACCGAAGAAAGGGGGCATTACAGTTGTGCAGAATGCTGATCAGGAACAGATCGCCCAGCGAACTGTCACTGGCTGGCGAATCTGTATGGACTATCGGAAGCTGAACGAGGCTACACTGAAAGACCACTTCCCACTGCCATTCATGGACTAAATGTTGGACAGACTAGCACACCATGCTTATTACTGCTTTCTGGACGGGTACTCGGGTTACAACCAGATCTACATAAATCCAGAAGACCAAGAAAAGACGACGTTCACTTGCCCGTACGGAACGTTCGCCTTTTGAAGAATGCCGTTTGGACTGTGCAATGCTCCAGCAACATTCCAGAGGTGTATGATGGCTATTTTCTCTGATATGATAGAGAAAAATCTGGAAGTTTTCATGGACGATTTTTCGTTGTTCGGAGACAGCTTCGAAGATTGCTTATACCATCTGGCCAGAGTTCTGATTCGCTGCAGAAAAACAAATCTGGTACTTAACTGGGAAAAATGCCACTTCATGGTGACTGAAGGAATAGTGCTGGGACACAGGATTTCCAGTAAAGGGCTGGAAGTAGACAGGGCAAAAATAGAGGTGATCAAGCAGCTGCCGTATCCAACCACAGTGAAGGCAATCAAGAGCTTTTTGGGCCACGCAGGATTTTACAGAAGGTTTATTAAAGATTTCTCAAAAATTACAAAGCCACTATGTAATTTGTTGGGAAAAGATGTGCCCTTCGTATTTGACGAAGCCTGCAAAGAAGCTTTTGACGTGCTTAAAGAAAGGCTGACGACTGCACCCATTATAACAACACCAGACTGGACGCTCCCGTTCGAGCTGATGTGCGATGCCAGTGATTACGCTGTGGGCGCGGTACTGGGACAGCGGAAGGACAAGGTGTGCAGTGTCATCTACTATGCCAGCAGGGTCCTGAATGAGGCGCAGATTAATTATGGGACTACAGAGAAGGAGCTGCTGGCAGTCGTTTTTGCCTTGGATAAATTCAGATCGTACCTGGTGGGCTCTAAAGTCATTATTTTTACAGATCACAGTGCACTGAAATACTTGCTGGAAAAGAAGGATGCAAAGCCAAGGCTGCTGCGTTGGATTCTGCTGATGCAGGAATTTGACGTCGAAATCAGGGATAAAAAGGGAGTTGAAAATGTAGTGGCTGATCATTTATCTCGTCTGGAAAAACCTACAGAAGAAGTGGTGCCCATTCAAGAAAATTTTCCGGATGAACATATTATGAAGATCAAGACCAACAGACGGCCCTGGTACTATGCCATAGCCAATTATCTGGTCAATGGTGCACTCCCTGAAGATATCACCCCTTGGCAGAAAAAGAAATTTATTTCAGATTGCAGGCAATATTTCTGGGACGATCCTTATCTGTTCAAGCAAGGAGCAGATAATATTCTCCGTCGATGCATTCCATGTCACGAAATTTTGGAGGTAATTCAGCACTGCCACTCAGCACAGTGTGGAGGACACTTCAGCGGACCGAGAACAGCTCACAAGGTGCTGCAGTCAGGATTTTTCTGGCCAACAGTTTTCAAAGACTGCCATGATTACGCGCAGAGCTGTGATCGTTGCCAACGGACAGGAAATATCTCCCAGCGGAATGAAATGCCCATGACACTTTGGCAGGAAGTCGAGCCTTTCGACGTATGGGGTATTGATTTCATGGGTCCTTTTCCTTCGTCGCTGGGAAATCTCTACATCTTATTGGCAGTCGATTACGTGTCGAAGTGGGTGGAAGCGATAGCCTGTCAGAAGAATGATGCGTCAGTCGTGGAAAGGTTCCTCAAACGAAACATCTTTACCAGATTTGGAACACCAAGGGCCATGGTCAGTGATGAAGGTTCTCATTTTATCAATAAAGTCTTTGCCAAGGTTCTAAAGCAGTACGGGGTGTCTATCCATAAGGTATCACTGCCTTATCACCCTCAGGCAAACGGGCAAGCAGAGGTGTCCAACAGGGAGATAAAGAGCATATTGGAAAAAACTGTGAATCCTGGACGGAAAGACTGGTCTTTAAAGCTGGATGATGCGCTTTGGGCATATAGAACTGCCTACAAAACCCCACTGGGAATGTCCCCGTACCAGCTGGTGTTCGGAAAAGCATGTCATTTACCAGTAGAATTGGAGCACAAAGCTTACTGGGCAATCAAACAGCTGAATATGGATCACAGTTTATCAGGAAATAAACGGAAGATGGCACTCCTCGAACTGGAAGAATTCCGTAAAACTGCATATGAGAGTGCCAAAATTTATAAAGAAAAAACAAAGAAGTGGCATGACAACCGCATTCTACCAAAGAAGATAGAAATCGGGCAGAAGGTTCTCCTCTACAATTCAAGGATGAAATTCTATCCAGGGAAGCTGCGCTCAAGATGGTCTGGACCATTTATTGTGAAAGACATTACATCATGGGGAGTGGTGGAGCTGGAGAACCCGAGGGACAATACAGTTTTCAAGGTGAATGGGAACAGAGTCAAGCCATACAGGGATCCTCAGGAAATCATGGAGGTAGAGGCACTCTACCTCGACATTCCGTGATTACAGCAGAGGTAACAAAGTCGGGCTGTCGACTGTAAATCACAAGCGCTGGTTGGGAGGCAACCCAACGTATGTTAGTTTTTTTTTTTTTTTTTTTTTTTTTTTTTTAGATAATTTTTACAATGTTCATAATTTGAGAGAAAAGTGAGAAAGAGGGATTTAATGTTGAACTCAGTGTTTTCAGGAAGCAGAGGCGTGCGTTCAAACGCAGAAGACTTGCGTTCAAACGCAGTGCGTTCAAACGCAGAGATCTTGCGTTCAAACGCAGCCCCACCAATGGACAGGAAGAGCACTGGAAACTGCTAACACTTTTTCGTTCAAACGCAGCGGACCTGCGTTCAAACGCAGATCAGATCATGAAAAATTTTCCAGCCACCAAGTGGTGCGTTTAAACGCAACTCAGCTGCGTTCAAACGCAAGAAGTTAAAGAAGAGGTGGAAAAATCTTAAGGCGTGCGTTCAAACGCAGATTTTGCGTTCAAACGCAGACCCAATCAGCAGAGATTTTCTAGAGAGACAAAGGCATGCGTTCAAACGCAACTCATGTGCGTTCAAACGCAGCTCATCCGAAATGCAGAAGATAAGCGCTGCCTTCAAACGCAACTCATGTGCGTTCAAACGCAACTCATCAGACCCAGAAAAATTCAAGAACATTCAAGCACTGCGTTCAAACGCACATCCTGCGTTTAAACGCAGATCATAAGATCTTCAAATTTTCCAGAAAAGTTAAGCAGTGCGTTCAAACGCAGGACCTGCGTTCAAACGCACATTTGAGCGGGATCAAAAATTTCGGAAAATTTTGAAAAATTTTGAAATTTTGGGGCCATTCTGCAATTTCTGAAAGTTCGCCTATATATACTGTACGGATGACAATGACTCATTTTCACACAAGTCTTCCAGTTTTCAACTCTCTCTCTAGAAAATTCTCTCTGCCCTAGCAGCCGCCAGAGCAGTCTGCCACCAGCTGTTGGAATAGATGCCCTAGAGGCAATCTAGTTTAGTATGAATTTGTAATTGGCTAGAAATTCATTTATTATTTATTGGATATTTAATATAATGAAGTCCTTAGATTTACAATCGTGTTGTTTATCTTAAATATCCCTAGTCAAGTATAATGATTAAATGGGACAATCATCTATAGACTAGTATGGGGTTGGATTGATATGGAGATATCACGATCCAACACATAGGTGTGCATTACGGAATGTTGCACTGGATTGACCCATTACCGAGAAGGCTACATACACGTTATGTTGAGTCACAAGTGCTTCTCGGGTACAATGGTATTGTCATCCTTAGACTTGAAGTCACTAGATATTCTAGTTGTGGATCATTGTGATCTTGGTAGCGTTAAACGCTACACCGTAACTGGGTAGTTATAAAGGCGTGTACTGGATACAATGAGAAGCAAGCTTAGAGATCGTAGTGGACGTAGAGAGGATTTGCCCCTCCCACATAACGGGAGCAAATATCCAAGGCCACTCGAGGATAGTGCTTATAGAATGTCTGGCCAGACTCAAATAAATCAATATATGGATATTGATGTTATTTGCACGAATAAGGCTATTCCATGGATCGAGGAACTAGGGATTGGATATACGAGTGTGACTTGTATGTCTCGTGTCCAATCCGGATATGGAGGCAAAGGGATGAGACAATTACTTGTACAAGGTTGTCTAGATGACTATTCTATTAGTTGGCTAGAATGGATGTTTTGCTAGAAACCGCTCCATATTAGCAAATAGTTGCTACCAACTAGATAGAACCTATGGGGTCACACGCTATATAGAGTTGTACTAGATTTGGAATTAATTAATTAGATTAATTAATTAGAAGGATCACTTTGCAAACCCTTGCAAACTTAGTAGGGACTAATTTGCAAGGAAGGGACTAAATTGAATTCTAGTAGGACTAGAATAAGTCCTTTAGGTAGTTGACAAGGAGTTGTTGGACTATATAAAGGACCCTCCTCCTTCCTTCCCTACACACTTATGCTCTAAGAGAGAACATAACAAGAGTGGGAGAGAACAAAGGAGAGAGAGAGCAAGCAAAAAGGGACGCCGCCCCCTATTGCCGCCGCCCCTTGTCCCCGACGCCACAAAGGGTGCCGAACCCCTTTTTGGTGTCTCGTTTTGCGTGATTTCTTCACCCTCCTTTCAATCCGGGCTAGCACCAAGGTAATTGGAGATCTAGGAACAACTCTAGGCGTGGATCAACTATAGAGAACGTGACACTATTCGCGTTTGAAGTCATCAAGGAGAACCCAAAGGTGTGTTTATGATTTCTTACCTTCACTATCGTTATGCATCTAGACTTGTGATCCTTGGAGGGTTTTGCATGGTTGTTTATTTGATTATGCTTCCGTTTGCGCGATCCATGAATCAAAACCCTACAGTGGTATCAGAGCCACAGGTCATAGAGCATAAACGTAGTTTATGTGTTACATTCTTGTTGTTTTACACCTTAATTTGTTGTTTATCGCGTAAAACAAGACAAATCAAGCATTGGATGCAATTTGTCAAAGAATTAATCATAACAAGACCCAATTATTGCATTGGATGCATGAATTGGTGAGTTTGAGAAATTTTAGGATCTTAGATCTAGGGTTTGGGCATCCTTGGGGAAGAAGGAGTTCTCCCACAACAAGGAAACAACCAAACTTGGGCTCCAAGCAAGGAGGTTGTTTTGGAAACAACCTCCACAAGGAGGTTCGGCCCCCTAGGGAGCCGCCCCCCTTGCTTGCCGCCCAAGCTTGGCGCCCTAAGGGGCCGGGCGGCCCTAACCCGCGGGCCTAGCTTGCGGGTTTTGGGCCGGGCCGGCCCTAGGGCTTTATGGTTCACTTATTTGGGCCCGGGCAATTGGATTGTTGGGCCCATGGACCGTTTTAACCCTAGAAATCCTAAAATCAATTAAAATTGACCAAGCGCGTTAAAATTGGATTTTAACTGTTTATGTGCAAATCGCATGGTGATTGGATATGGCCTTAGGATGTGGTTTGATGTGGATGTTTAATTTTGTGGTTTGGTTTTACGGCCTGCGAGCCGATCAATTAATTGTAATAATTAATTAGGGTTTTATGGCCTGCGTGCCATTTTTTTTCTCAACTTGTGAGATTTATTTTATTTAGTATAGATATTAGCTAGTGCTAGATAAAGTAGATTGTTAGCCAAGATTGAAGAAAAGAAGCCCAAAGCCAAAGAAGCCACAAAAGATGGAGCATGGAGCATTCCACATGACTATGAAGGATGGACCAAAAGATCAAGACGCATGAAGATGTGTGTTTGTTTAGGGTTCATAGATAATTCCATTGGCTTGGAATTATCTTAGTCTAGAAAAGGCCATATCCACATCACGTTTAATTTCTGTTTTGTGGTTGTTTATTTATTGTCTTATTATTTGTGTGGTTGGTGTATGGATGATGCATGCAATTAGGATAATAAGATAATTAGACAACCCGGATCTATTATTTGGAGTTGTGCCCAAACTCAAATAGATAGATTAGTTGATATTGATCAACAAAATAATTAAAATTGAAGAAAAATCCCTCAAATTTTAAAATATTGTGTTCTTGCCTTCTCGTTATTTAAACACTCATTATCATCATTATTTATCAAGTTCGTGCGTGCCAAAGCATGGCGACTTGGTTCATAATGATGGAATGCGATGGCACGTAACAATGTGCAATTGTTTAGATAAGAGGTTGAACACAACTAGGCTATTAATTTGATTAAGAAACCTAGAGGCAATCAATTGGGATTATCCATGTGGATGGATAAATAAGGAGTTATTTGCCCGATTGAACCAAGAGTTGCATATGGGATGCAATTGGAATTGTTCCTACCTAAGAAGTAATCGAATTATGGGTGACTTGCCAAAGCAAGCTCATAAGGAGATGAAAAAGATGGATCTTGGCCCACTAGAAAATATAAGGATATTTTCCGCATTAATATCTTGAGGGTTATTAATCCGTAGAAAAATAGTGGGAGCTATATTTAATAAACTAGCCATTATTAAATATAGTCAAAAAAAAAATTCACAAATACTAAAACTTGCGTATTTTCCTTTTGTAGAATTCCAAATGGCAAACAACTCATCGAGTTCACAACATTCCCTACGATCTGTCCTTGAGAAGGACAAGCTCTCAGGAACCAACTTTCTCGATTGGTACAGAAACTTGAGAATTGTTCTCAAGCAAGAAAAGAAGCTGTACGCAATAGAGGAGCAAGTTCCAGAAGGTCCAGACAATCAGACACCTGCTGCCTTAAAGGCGTATCAAAAGCATGTTGATGATGCTAATGATGCGGCCTGCCTAATGCTGTGCACCATGACCTCTGAGCTTCAGAAGCAACATGAGAACATGAATGCTGTCGATATGATCGAACATCTAAAGCAGCTCTTCCAAGAGCAGGCGAGGGTAGAGAGGTATGAGGTCTCAAAGGCACTGTTCAAATGTCATCTGGCAGAAGGGAACCCGGTGGGACCCCATGTACTCCGAATGATCGGGTACTTGGAGAATCTCGCCCGGCTTGGGTTCCCGGTCGGCCAAGAGTTGGCAACGGATCTCGTGTTGCAATCGTTGCCCGAGAGTTATGGACAGTTCATTATGAACTATAACATGAACGAGATCGTTAAACCACTGCCAGATTTGCTCAACATGTTGAGGACGGCTGAACAGAGCATCAACAAGGGTAAGGGCAAGGCCATTATGATGGTGCATAAAGGAAAAGGTAAAAAGTTTGCCTCTTCCTCCAAGGGCAAAGGCAAGTCAGTTGCTAAGTCCAAGGAACAAGCCCTTAAGCCTGTTGGTGGGATTGCCAAGGTCGTGACTAAGGGTGAATGTCACTACTGTAGTCAACCTGGACACTGGAGGAGGAACTGCCCAAAATATCTGGAGGACAAGAGGCTTGGAATAGTGATTCCACCACCACCAGGTATTTTTGTTGTAGATGTCAATTTAACTGTCTCTACATCATGGGTATTAGATACTGGATGTGGATCTCATATTTGTCGAAATATGCAGGATCTAAAGAGAAGTAAAAGATTGGCTAAAGGGGAGGTAGATCTGCGCGTTGGGAATGGAGCAAAGGTTGCTGCGTTGGCCATAGGCGTTTGCGAGCTATCTCTGCCTTCAGGATTAGTTTTAGAATTAAATAATTGCTATTTTGTCCCTGCTATGAGCAGAAACATTATTTCTATTTCTTGTTTGGACAAGGAAGGTTTTATTATTTCAATAAAGAACAATTGTTGTTCCTTTTATTTGAATAATATTCACTATTTTAGTGCGCAATTATTTAATGGACTTTATGTCCTTGATCTAAGTAATCCTGTCTACAACATTAATACCAAGCGGATTAAAATAAATGATTTAAATCCTGCTTATTTATGGCATTGTCGTTTAGGCCACATAAATGAGAAACGTGTATCTAGACTCCATAAGGATGGATTGCTAGACTCATTTGATTTTGAATCATATGAGACATGTGAAGCTTGTCTATTGGGAAAAATGACAAAGTCCCCTTTCAATAAGAAAGGTGAAAGGACTAGTGAGCAATTGGCGCTCATACATACCGATGTGTGTGGGCCATTTGCCACGCCTGCCAGGGGTGGTTATGTCTACTTCATTACGTTTACTGATGATTACAGTAGATATGGATTTGTGTACCTTATGAGGGCAAAATCCGAATCCTTTGAAGTGTTCAAGGAATTCAAGAATGAAGTAGAGAAGCAACTTGGCAAAAGTATCAAGGCTTTACGATCGGATCGTGGAGGAGAATACTTGAGCCAAGAGTTTGACGACTATCTTAGAGAGTGTGGGATCGTGTCCCAACTCACTCCACCCGGAACGCCACAATGGAATGGCGTGTCTGAGAGGAGGAATCGAACCCTATTGGATATGGTTCGATCTATGATGTGTCAAACCGATCTTCCATTATCGTTTTGGGGCTACGCTCTATTAAGTGCAGCTTTTACCATTAACCGTGTTCCATCTAAATCAGTCATGAAGACACCATATGAGATGTGGAGTGGGAGGCGTCCCACACTGTCGTTCATGAGGATTTGGGGCTGCGATGTCTATGTAAAACGTTTACAATCAGACAAGCTAGGGCCTAAATCGGATAAGTGTAAATTTGTGGGGTACCCTAAGGAAACTAAGGGATACTACTTCTACAATCCAACCGAGAACAAAGTGTTTGTTGCTCGGACCGGCGTGTTTCTAGAAAGAGAGTTTGTCTCTAAAGAAGCAAGTGGGAGGAATGTAGAACTTGAAGAAGTTCAAGAACCACAAATCACAGAACCGATTATGGAACATGAACGGGAATCACAAGCAATTGTGGATCCACCTGTTCAGGTAACACAAGAGCTTCGTAGATCTAGTAGAGTGCGCCAGGAACCCGAGAGGTATGGACTTCTCGTAACTGATTCCGGTGACACGATGCTCATAGATGATGAGCCTACTACCTATGAGGAGGCCATGAATGGCCCAGACTCGCAGAAGTGGCTTGAGGCCATGAGATCCGAGATGGAATCCATGTATACCAACAAAGTATGGACTTTGGTGGAACCACCTGATGGGGCGCGACCCATAGGGTGCAAGTGGGTCTTCAAGAAGAAGATCGACATGGATGGTAATGTGATTACCTATAAGGGCCGATTGGTGGCTAAAGGATTCAGACAGATTCATGGTATTGACTATGATGAAACCTTTTCACCAGTCGCTATGACCAAATCCATCCGAATCCTACTTGCGATTGCAGCATACTACGACTATGAGATTTGGCAGATGGATGTCAAAACAGCATTCCTTTATGGGAATCTCCTCGAGGACGTGTATATGATACAGCCGGAGGGTTTTGAGGATCCAAAGCAAGCCAACAAAGTCTGTAAGCTGCAACGATCCATTTATGGGTTGAAGCAAGCTTCTAGGAGTTGGAATCGACGTTTTGATGAAGTGGTCAAAGAGTTTGGCTTCATCAGAAACGAAGATGAGTCTTGTGTCTACAAGAAGGTTAGTGGGAGTTCTGTAGCTTTTCTGGTCTTGTATGTGGATGACATACTACTCATTGGAAACGACATTCCCATGCTACAATCTGTGAAAGATTGGCTAGGAAAGTGTTTCTCAATGAAAGACTTAGGGGAAGCAGCCTATATACTTGGTATAAAGATCTATAGAGATAGATCTAAGAGGTTGCTAGGCCTAAGTCAAAGTACATATATTGACAAGGTGTTGAAACGGTTCAACATGCAAGATTCCAAGAAGGGATTCTTGCCCATGTCACATGGAATTACTCTTTCGAAGAGTGGTTGTCCTTCCAATGAGATTGAGAAGGAACGCATGAGTAGGATTCCCTATGCCTCGGCCATAGGATCCATCATGTACGCCATGTTATGTACTAGACCAGATGTGTCATATGCCTTGAGTATGACAAGCAGATACCAATCCAATCCGGGTGAGAGTCACTGGATTGCTGTCAAGAACATCCTAAAGTACTTGAGAAGAACTAAGGATGCTTTCTTGATGTTTGGCGGTGAGGAAGAGTTGCGTGTAAGGGGTTACACCGATGCAAGCTTCCAAACCGATAGAGATGACTTTAGATCACAGTCGGGATATGTGTTTTGCCTGAATGGAGCAGCGGTGAGCTGGAAGAGTTCCAAGCAAGAGACGGTAGCTGATTCTACAACAGAGGCTGAGTACATTGCTGCAAATGGCGCAGCAAAGGAGGCTGTTTGGATCAGAAAGTTTGTTTCTGAACTTGGTGTGGTCCCTAGCATTGCGGATCCAGTGGAGTTATTCTGTGACAACACTGGGGCGATCGCGCAATCAAAGGAACCCAGATCACACCAGAAGTCCAAGCATGTGCTCAGGAAGTTCCATCTGATTCGAGATATTATCGATAGAGGAGACGTTCGGATATGCAAGATTCCTACAGATGATAATCTGTCAGACCCGCTTACGAAGCCTCTCACGCAGTGGAAGCATGAAGGGCACACTAGGAGTATGGGCATACGAGATGCGCCAGATTGGCTCTAGTGCAAGTGGGAGACTGTTGGAATAGATGCCCTAGAGGCAATCTAGTTTAGTATGAATTTGTAATTGGCTAGAAATTCATTTATTATTTATTGGATATTTAATATAATGAAGTCCTTAGATTTACAATCGTGTTGTTTATCTTAAATATCCCTAGTCAAGTATAATGATTAAATGGGACAATCATCTATAGACTAGTATGGGGTTGGATTGATATGGAGATATCACGATCCAACACATAGGTGTGCATTACGGAATGTTGCACTGGATTGACCCATTACCGAGAAGGCTACATACACGTTATGTTGAGTCACAAGTGCTTCTCGGGTACAATGGTATTGTCATCCTTAGACTTGAAGTCACTAGATATTCTAGTTGTGGATCATTGTGATCTTGGTAGCGTTAAACGCTACACCGTAACTGGGTAGTTATAAAGGCGTGTACTGGATACAATGAGAAGCAAGCTTAGAGATCGTAGTGGACGTAGAGAGGATTTGCCCCTCCCACATAACGGGAGCAAATATCCAAGGCCACTCGAGGATAGTGCTTATAGAATGTCTGGCCAGACTCAAATAAATCAATATATGGATATTGATGTTATTTGCACGAATAAGGCTATTCCATGGATCGAGGAACTAGGGATTGGATATACGAGTGTGACTTGTATGTCTCGTGTCCAATCCGGATATGGAGGCAAAGGGATGAGACAATTACTTGTACAAGGTTGTCTAGATGACTATTCTATTAGTTGGCTAGAATGGATGTTTTGCTAGAAACCGCTCCATATTAGCAAATAGTTGCTACCAACTAGATAGAACCTATGGGGTCACACGCTATATAGAGTTGTACTAGATTTGGAATTAATTAATTAGATTAATTAATTAGAAGGATCACTTTGCAAACCCTTGCAAACTTAGTAGGGACTAATTTGCAAGGAAGGGACTAAATTGAATTCTAGTAGGACTAGAATAAGTCCTTTAGGTAGTTGACAAGGAGTTGTTGGACTATATAAAGGACCCTCCTCCTTCCTTCCCTACACACTTATGCTCTAAGAGAGAACATAACAAGAGTGGGAGAGAACAAAGGAGAGAGAGAGCAAGCAAAAAGGGACGCCGCCCCCTATTGCCGCCGCCCCTTGTCCCCGACGCCACAAAGGGTGCCGAACCCCTTTTTGGTGTCTCGTTTTGCGTGATTTCTTCACCCTCCTTTCAATCCGGGCTAGCACCAAGGTAATTGGAGATCTAGGAACAACTCTAGGCGTGGATCAACTATAGAGAACGTGACACTATTCGCGTTTGAAGTCATCAAGGAGAACCCAAAGGTGTGTTTATGATTTCTTACCTTCACTATCGTTATGCATCTAGACTTGTGATCCTTGGAGGGTTTTGCATGGTTGTTTATTTGATTATGCTTCCGTTTGCGCGATCCATGAATCAAAACCCTACACCAGCAGCCTCCAACGACCACCGCAGCACCGCCAGAAGGTCAGGAACAGTGTGGGGGTGATCCAAATCAGCCGATCCAAACACCAACAGATTCATCTCAGAGAGATATTTCCAGATCTGTGCCCGTAAGATTCACTCCGGGTACCCAGGTTCTATCTTTTCATTCTCTTTGAATATTCTCAATTTTTACTGTTTGAATCTGAAATGGAGGTGGATCAACCTTACATGAGGCCGGATAGGGCTATTGCACCATTGAATATCATAGACTGTCGTTTGCTTAGGCCTAACTATTTCTGCGACCATAGGTTTGTTAACATGGAGGCTCACCGTTTCTTTTTGCAAGACAAAAAGATTCGGTATGACATACCCGCTGAGAGGACCTTTCCCCGTGATAGGGTAGCTATGGGGGATGAACTGTTTGAATTTACTGGGCAGGAGCAGTTTGGGGATTTGTTTACTGGGTTTACCAATCTGCAGGTCAGTTCTGTGCTGGCTAAGGAGATTTACAGCAATCTCCAGCAGTGCATGAACAGTGAAGTCCAGTCAATTGACTGGATTTACTGCAGAAGGAGATGGATTCGAATCACCCCAGAGAGTATCCGAGAGAGTCTGGGTCTAGAGTTGGTGTTGGATGACTGTCAGTTCCAGGAACTGAGACGTCATCCATCAGAGCAGTTGAGCGCGCAGATCCTGACCACCCTGTGTGCTGGTGTACCCGGCGCTGTCTGGTACCACCCTGAGAGGAGTCCTTCCTACCGGAAACTGCCATCGACCTACCTGATTCGAGAGGCGAAATGGTGGACAGAGTGGGTGAACAACAGAATTGTGGGTATAAAACACTTTACCCACATTGATTATAATATTGCCCTGCTTGTGTACTGTTTGATGGCCCGTGAGCCTGTGAGCCTCCCGGAGATTATTTGTGAGTTTTTCCGGGAACGGAGGGAGACTCAGAGCAAGAAGGGTTTGGGTCTTCTGGGGATGTTAACAAAAATGGCGCAGGATTATCTTGTGGTCATTCCTGGCGAGCTGAGAGATATTCGACCTGTTCAAGTACGCAAGTACAAGAACATGAGATGTGCGCTGGAGGAGGCCATTCACGGCCCTCCTGAATATGTCCAAGTGGACGATGATGATGATGTTGTTCCACCTCAGGGTGGGGGTGGTGGCATGCCACCACCGCCTCCTCCCGGTGATGGGGGTTTACCAGCCTTACCAGGACCCTTCCCACTGCCCCGTTCTGCCAGTTCGAGCGAACACAGGCAGGCCGACCCTGACTTGGGACAGTCGAGCAGAGGGGCCAGGCGCAGCTCTTTTGGGCGCCTGGAGAGGACTGAGCATGAGGAGTGGGTCAGAAAGAAAATTAAGGCCCAAGAAAAAGTACAGAATTACCTGGTAAGGACTGTCAAGAAAATGGCCAGGGGTCTTGGCAAATTGTTCAAGACCCAGAAGCATATCTACCACGCTCACACAGCCGCCATGAGAGCTCATGAGTCGGCACTTGCTGAAATTCAGAGTAACATGCGGGGTAGGCGGTTTAATTTTCCAGACCGCTATTCTAGTGATAATTGTCCAAGCTGGACAATGGAGGATAGCCGGCCATATGATAGCTTCTCTGGCCATGACCCCACACCGAGCCCTGAACATGCAGACAGTGTAGGTGACCCCGGCAGACCCGGTACCCAGTACCCACCTAGGAGAGATCATGCAGACCCAGGGGCTAGCAGTGCCCATCCCGGTGCCAGCCACGCTGGTACCGCTGCCGCAGCACGCCATGCTGCGAGGAAACGCGCCAGAGGGCGAACCCCTTCACCATCTCCCGAGCCGACTGACCAGTCTACTCCGGAGAACACAGATTCGAGTTACAGGCCAGATCAGTAGAGTCGCGAGGACGCGCCACCTCTAGTGTGGGGGTGGGGAATCGTGTCCTCCTGCATAGCCATGTCAGCATATTTTTGTCAATTTTATTTTTTATTTTATTCTCAATTTTTGAGTCAGCACGTTTTTTTATTTTGAGTCTACCCACCAAACTTTCTGACCTTGCATGATAATAAAAAAAAAAAAAAAAAAAAAAAAATAGGGAAAATTAATAAATATTTTTTGAGAAAGGGCAACTTAGGACCTAGAAACGGAAGAGGATCCAATGAAAGAGCTTATTAGAGTAGGAAGCACCGTAGCAGGGATACTTCAATTTTAGTATTTTGTGCGCAATTTTCACGACAGGCTATCCCGGGTATTCAGGAATGTGGAAAGTAGATACAGGCATAATTTTGACTTCTATAGTGTGCTAGGCAGATTTGGTCTTTAGATAATTGAATATTCTGTTTCCCGTGGAAACTGGTGGACTCTTGGAATCTGGGGTGGACCTTCGTGTTGAGTCGATTTTATGTGGTACAAATCTGTAGCCTAAGTGAAGTTGTAGAATGTACACCACCATCCCTTAAGGTGGTTCCAAGAGAAAATCCTAAAAAGCCCACACTCTTAACGCTCTACTGCACAGTTGTAAAAAACAGAGGGGATTATGAAAAAAATAATAATAATAATAATAATAAATAAATAATATTTTGTGCTTAACGGAGAAACAACATAATGTGCTTCCATTCACATGGAAAATTTGGATTCAATCCAATTTAGAGCTTAAGAGGGAAATTAAAGTCAAGCCGTATTACACAGGAGTTGTGTCTCCCAGCAATGGGACAATTTGCAAATCAAAAGCAATAACGGCTAAGAGGGTCTGAAAACCTCAGATGACTTGGTGAAGAAAGATTATCTGTTGCCTATAGATGCCTGGACCCTCAAAGTCAAAAGACGTGCCTTATCTTGGTTGGTTTGGTGGATGTTTGGGGATACCTTAGTGAGTTTGTGCATAGGATCAGTTTATATCATTTCTTGCTGCGTGTTGTGGAATTTCGAAATAAGCTTGTGAGGATTTGATGATTTCAGTTTATGATAGAGAGGTTGCCCAATTTCAGAAAATATATATATATATATATATATAAAAAAAAAAATAGTTGTGTCTTGAGTCAGTTTGTGTATTCTGTATCTGAGTCAGTTGTCTATTGAGTGTTTTGGTCTGTGTCTTGAATCTGTGGAAGAGGGGAAGTATGCAATTAAAGTATGCAAAAATGGGTCTGCAAGGCAGTATGCAAGGGTCTGCTCGGGACGAGCAGAGATAAGTGTGGGGGTATTTTGACAGCTTGAAAATGTATTAGTCTGGGACATCTTTTTACTATTGGTTTTAACCCTGTGAGAGTTGAGTTTGGCCATTTTCAGCTTATTTTCCACCTGATACGAGGCAGAGATTTATAGATCATGATTTCAAAATTTGAGTAATTTTATGCATACTTTTGTTTGTTGGATATGATCGCGGGTGCGTGTTATGTGCAGGTAATAGGTGCCGAAAAATGCATGAGATTTACTTGGATGGGAGGCAGCGTGTCAGGAAAGTTGAGCAGAAAAAGAGGAAAAAATTGCTAAGTGGTGCGTTCAAACGCAGGATCTGCGTTCAAACGCACAAGACTGGAGCAGCAGGAAAGATAGCGGAAATTTGGCTAAGTCCTGCGTTCAAACGCAGGCAGGCTGCGTTCAAACGCAGGAGTCAGAGACCAAGTGCAGAAAAGCTAAGTCCTGCGTTCAAACGCAGGCGTTGTGCGTTCATACGCAGGGCTCAACACTCAAGAGAAGAAACGGCCAAGGGGTGCGTTCAAACGCAGACGAGCTGCGTTCAAACGCATGGGTTCAGGAGCCAGAAGAGGAAAACGGCTAAGTCCTGCGTTCAAACGCAGAAGGGTGTGCGTTCATACGCACTGCGTTTGAACGCAGGAAGTGTGCGTTCGAACGCACAGACGGGTTCCAGAAGCTTCCAGGACGGGTCTTTTCGAGGGTAAAACAGGAATTTCGTGCATCAGTTTTGGAGACTGTGGCAATATAAAAGGAGGTGTCCCAGCACTGTTTTAGGGTTACGAAGGCATACCACAGCTATCATCATCATCAGCAGCCAGTTTCACAGCAGCCAGGAGTTGGAGCAGAGCAGGATTGGAGCAGTTTTCCAGTATCTTCAGAAATAACTAGTTTGATCTTTTCTCTTTTATGAAACATTGTCTTTAAATAATGCAAGCTAGCTAGACCTTTTGCCTAGGTTCTCGGTGAACCTAGGGTTTATGAATTCAGCAGACTTGGATGTTTTGATTTTCAGATGCATGGCTAGCTAAGTCTTAATCCAGGATGGTTTGTTTATTATTCTGTCTTTGATTTTATTCACATACATGAATGGCCTGATCACCCAAGAGTGTTACAGACAGGATCTGGTGCGCGAGAGTGACCAGCGAATGTTAGGAAGAAAAGACAGGATTTAGTACTCTGCCTTGATGGACCGAGAGGTGAAGAGAATCAGGGGACTAGCCCAGAAGCATTAGACCAACTGTTAGACGTTTAGGGGGAGACCGAGAGGAGAACCTGTAACCCTAGCAGACTTAGAACGAACCTGCAGATTTAGGTGGACCGAGAGGACCCGAAAATCTGCAGTCGAGTGACAGGTGCATGAGACCGAGAGGAGATTGTACTATTGGTATGCTGGCATAAACAAAACCACTGTGTGTTTCTGACATCAAATAAACTATGGAAGCTGGAGAGTAACCCTAGGGGATCCTGGAATCTAGATTTTTAGAATTATCGACTTTTACAACTACAACAATTTCGGCAGAATATTCAACAGAAAAATAAAATAAGTTTTTACTGTTTTTATTTATTATAATTTAGTATAGTCAAATCCCAAACCTTCCTCCTTTTTTACAAACTCTGTGTCTTATTCTGATTCTGATTAGCAGCAACTTAAACTGTTCTCGTGGGTTCGACAACCAGAGTCACAATTACATACTCTATACTACTTGATCGTACACTTGCGAAAAAGCAGATAGGTTTACGCTGTCAGCAGGTACTTTTAGCTCTATTATTGTTCTAATAATCTTTGGTTGGTTTATATGAAACCTGTTAGATGTTGGGGGCACGAGCTCTCATTTGGTTATTTTTTCTCTTAATTTTCTTTTGGTTTGCATATCTTCTACATCCAATAACGTCAATATCTCCCTAGCTATATTTAATGAAACTAAACCTATTAGATGTTGGGGGCACGAGCCCGAAATATCTTATTAGTACTCTCTATGAATATTGAATAGTAGTTGGTGAACCATTAACACTCTCTTATGGTTTAAGTTGACATAATTCTTAAAACTTTACACAATTCAGTGACCTAATGAATGTTAAATATTCAACATTTATATGCAATTCTAGCCTTTATATTTTTTTCTTCTTAACCAATGATGTTTCTCTAATTATGTATCTTTTTCCATCGTCGCTACACACGATGTGACTACAACCACTACATTTATGGAGGACAAAATTAACATATATGGTCGTGTAAGTGTGTTATCATCCTTAAGATGTGTCAACTTTCATCTAGAAGTTGTGTATGGGGATTTCTTTTATTGATCCTTATACCATATCATGACCTTCTTAATCATTTTGTAGGCGGCTGGCAATCTCGAAGAAACAGTAAGTTCCGCACATGAGTTTAGCTTACCGTTAGTCACCGGAATTTCATTATCGACCTCACTTATGTGATTTTTAACTCTTTCAGGTTCAACTCCTTAAAAAAAATAACGTTGGAGTTAGTTTGTATGGTGAACGGAAATGGAATATACTTCGCGTTACGCAAGTCATTATTCTGTTTTGTTAATGTTTCTTATGCTACTTTATTAATATTTTTTACTGATATTATTTAATCATATAAGAACATCTTATGAATCAATATTTTTTGTTTTAACCAGGCAAAAATGACATCTCTTCGAAAGGAAAGGGACATGAAAAGGAAAATCGTCCGTCGACGGCCGTATGTTTTCCTTTACAACTCATTCGTACTCTTCTATGTTTACAAATACAATTCAAATATTACTGTAAAATTTTATACCGTACAAAATAATAACAAATAAAACATTAATAACAAAATAGGGAACTGAAGATAGGGAGAGAAAGGATAAAGCGATAAGGATGCTTCAATCTCCTTCTGTCAGCCATGCTAATGTTTCTAACTTAGAGGTCACTTCCCTTCCACATTCTAGTTACCTTCCATTAACTTAGTAGGAAATATGTTTTTGACATTCTAATATGTTTTTCCTAACAATTTAGGAACCAAATACTCTTGAGTGAAATACATCAAAGCGCCAAAGGGTCTCACCTCCATCAAATTCTCTGAATCTGTTACAGCCAAGAACACCGATGTTGGGAAATTTGATAGGCTGTGATAGAACACCTATAGCAGCTGAAATTGGTGATAAACATCGGCCAACAATTGGACAAATGACTCACATCTATTGGTCGTGCGGACCTAAATTGTAACTCTCTTAATTCGGTTGTTTCAAACCAAGACATCGTTGCGCCGCAAACTTCAGTAGTTGGTTGAATGCGACGACAACCCCTTCATGTAATAGACATAAATTGCATGTCCACAACCAGCGGTCTTAGAAATGAAACTTCAGCCGTTATTCCGGAGATTCATAGGCTTCAGCCACCTATGTTTCATGTGGACCTCAATTGCACCCCAATCTCTAGAGATGCACTCTTCCCCCCAACCACCCCTCATTAATGTGGACTTAAACTGCACACATGTTTCAAGTGACCTCGAAGGGGGATGTCCAAGCACTATAGATGAGAATGAGAATGTTGCAATGAAACATCCACCTTTACGTCACTTTGACCTTATGCACCCCAACTTCCAGAAATCTTGAAGCTGAATTTGCTTCTACTGTTTCAAACCATGATCCAGCTAATTGCTCCATCCACTCTCCACTCCCAAATAACTCAAATCATTGTGTCCGTACACCAATGGAGTGTGATTTCAATACTCAAAGAAACGATGGAGTTTATGAAAACCTAAACCCACCACTTAACAATGAGTTCACGCTTCCTACTGGGAATTTAATTCCCCTATGTGAAGATGTTGAGGTAGAAACTGTTTACCCGCTGAAGCAGATGCAACCCGTCATTTCCTCGGTGAGATGAATGTCGAGTATTCTCACTCTGGGGCCTTGTATTGGATGGATGAAAAATTGTAAATTTCCTCTACCATCTGACCTCTATTCGGTACATGTTTTTTGCAAGGAAAGGTAAGGCTTCCACCATTTCAAACTCCACCTGCCCCCATTCAAGCTTTGTATGACGGTAATGATTCACAATCCACATTATTCAGACATTAGACTCGAAAGTATAATTTGCTTTACTCTTTCACGAGTCTGGGGTTGACAATGGAAAATAGAGTAATATCCGGAACTGTTCCTAACCCTTTTACATTCACGGTGAATTACGCCATCGAACATGATCACTCTTGCCAGAACCTGGACAACAACCACAGTATGCTCAACTTTACATACATGATCCAGAATCGGCTTTAGAAATCCGTAGTGGCAGATATGATTGTTTGAGAAATGATGTTATTGAAATGATTCAAGATACTTTGTTGGAACATAATCCATTTCCGCATAAGTTTCGTCAAGCACATGCTATCTTACAGCAACCATAATTCAAATCAGCATCTCCCAGCTCTCCTCCACTATTGTGCTTCTATAGATCGCCGCCGCTATAACCTACCAACCACATATGAGATCGTCGTTATCCTACCGGGTGATGGAACCGAGGCCAGTGGGATGCGAGATATTGTATTGAACTTGAACGGAAATCACGGCTTGATGCAAATCATTGAGTGTCACCCTACGTATCTTCCACTGCATTATGCATTGCTATTTCCAAGGTGTGAGTTGGGATGGGACCCCTCCTAGAGAAATTGGAATGTCCTTGCAAACTGTCCATCAAACGCTCGGCTCACACAAATGCAGTTTTACAGTTACCGTCTATTTCAACTTCGTTCCGAGTACTCCACTATTCTAAGAGGTGGAAATTTATTCCATGAATTCATGGTCGACGCATGGGAATCTACAGAGCCAACTCACCTGACATATCTCAAGTTGAACTAGTCAAAGCTTCGTACAGAATTGTACAAGGACTTCGTCGATGTCACTATAAGAAATGGAGCGGGACCCAATCAAGTTGGACGACAGATGATTTTGTCGTCTTTCTATATTGGTAGCCCGAGGCATATGTTTGAGATTTTCCAATACTCGATGGTTATCACGCGATTCCACCATCACCCTGAAATCTTTTTTTTTTACCATGAATGCAATTCCAAAATGGCTTGAAGTAACTGCTTATTTGTTTCCCCATCAAACTTTTGATGAACGTGCTGAGATAATTGCACGCATCTTCAAGTTGAAGCGTAAAAGTTTGCTGAAGGAATTAGACTAAATGAAAGTTTTTGGTAAAAGAAATGCTCATATTTACACTATTCAATTTCAAAAGTGTGGCTTGCCCCATATGCATCTTCACGTTTTTCTCAATGGGCGAGACAAAATAAGAGTCTTCTTGCAAGTTAACAAAATGAGCTCCGCAAAATTTTGTGATCCGATACAAGAGGCGGAACTTTTCGAGATCGTTAAGGTTGTATGGTACATGGACCGTGTGGCGTGCGAAACCGTAATGTGCCATGCATGGAGAATGGAAATTGTACTAATGGCTATCCAAAGTTGTTTGTTGAATTGACTAGAATGAATACAGATAGATATGCATTGTACCAACACCTTGATACTGGTATTCAGTATACATTTAAAGGTGAAAAGGTTGATAATAGAGACGTTGGGCCTTATAATCCATACCTATCATATATGTTTAATTGTCACATTAATGTGGACGGTTGCGCGGGAATTCCCTGTGTCAAGTATATCCACAAGTACATTTAAAAATGTGGGGACCGTGCAAAACTGATTTGGGTGGGGCCGATGAGATTCAACAATATCTGGATGGAAGATTTATTGGACCACCAGAAGCTGCTTGTCGTCTACTTGGGTTTTCTCTGAATGAATAAATTCCAACTGTATATCGGTTAGCACTTCATTTACCGGTTATGCATCAATTCATGTTGGATCCCAATGTGCCAATGGATAAAATTATGGAAAGAATGGAAAGCCAAGTTTCTACTTTGACTGGATTTTTTGCATATTACAGAGACAATCCAACTGCTACCAAATACACTTACCAAGAATTCCCGCAACATTTTGTTTGGAAAGGAAAGTTTTTGGAGCCAAGGAAAAGGGGTTTTTCTATTGGAAGAATGTATTTTGCGAGACTGAATACTGGCGAGAGATTCTATCTGCGTTTGCTACTTACTCATGTCAAAGGACCAAGCACACTAAAAGTTTGCGATTTGTCAACGATATCTTGCACCCTACGTTTAAATCAGCATGTGTTGCAATTGGATTGGTTGAAGATGATCAAGAATGGGTAGTGTCTGAATGAAGCTTCAATTATGGAGACTGGTTATCAGGTAAGGAATTATTTGCTATCATTCTCACACAATGCTCCCCCGTAAACCCACTTCATTTGCTGGAATTATTTTTGGATCACATATGTGATGACCTCCACACAAAGTTCGAACGGTCTTTGACATTGCGACCCCAACAAAAGAACAAGTAAATGACTACGGGTTGTATTTGTTGACTCAATTGTTGCTAGAATCGGGTCGATCTTTGTCTAACTACCACCTATGCCGAAACCACTTGGAAATTGGACATACATAAATGGTAACCAACTAATTTTGGAGCATCGCCGACTTCATCTAAGTGCCCAACAACAATATCCATATGATCGTATTCAACGTCTCAACCTTGCTCAGACTGCAGCATACTCTCTAATTTATTCTTCTGTGGTGGGTAACATTGGCACTACCTTCTTCCTAAGTAGGGGTGCTAGTACACGAAGGCGAACCTTTACAATACAGTTTCCCTAAAATGTCGTAGTATAGGTCATACAGTTGTAATTGTTTCCTCTTTAGGTATAGCTGCATTGTTACTGGTTGGGGGTAGATCTGCACAATCCACCATCCGTAACCCGTTGGATGATCACAAGAATTATGTTTGTACTTTTACTAATCAGTCTATCCACGCAGAGTTGTTTAGAGAAACCAATCTTATTATATGGGATGAGGTTGCGATGCAACATAAGCATTGTGTTGAAGCTGTGGATCGTGCTCTACGTGATGTATGAAGCAATAATAGCTTGTTTCGGGGTATCACAGTTGTACTTGGTTGAGACTTTCGACAAATAGTGCTGGTGGTGACAAAGGGGGTTCGTGAACAAATTGTAGGAGCATCATTGAGAAGATCAATTATCTGAAATAACATCGATGTTCTCGCATTGGACAGAAATATGTGATTACATGACATTGATCCAGAACATCTCGACTTCATATATTTCCTGACAGAGGTATTATTAGTTTTTATTTGGTTAAATAAGTTTGTGCATCCAATTTATGTGACTAATAGTTCATCCATTTCTCTCTCAAAACTATAGATTGGCAGCAATCCCATGGATGTGGTTTCTATCCCATCAAAGACCTACAAGTGCAGAGATCTCCCAGAATTGCTAAATCGAATTTATCCACATCTAGGAGTTGCTAGCATGATGAATCCGTCCTTTCTAACAGAGCGCACATTTCTGTCTTCAAAGAACGGTGATGTTGATGATATAAATAAAATGGCACTTAGTATCTATCCTGGAGAGATTTATACTTACTTGGCTGCCGACGGTTTGTCATCAGATGAAGAAAGAAGTAGCGGTGTTATTAATCGCTATCCGAATGAATACTTAAATTCGTTAGATCCACCTGTCTTACCATCGTTTAAGTTAGACTTAAAAGTCGTTTTCTGGTAATTCTCTTAAGAAATATAGCACCAAATGAATGTCTATGTAATGGAACAAGGTTGATGATTGTGCAGTGTGCGCCACAAATACTTGAAGCACAGATTCATACTGGAGAAAAAGTTGGGAACTTACTATTTAGTCCGGGCATATCGCATACTCCATCTTCTAAACAAGTGTCGTTCCATATGAAGAGGCGTCAATTTCATATTCGGTTAGCATATTCCATGACGATAAACAAATCTCAAGTCAGTCGGTGAAGTTTGTTGGTATTGATCTGCGCAATCCAGTCTTTAGCCACAGTCAATTGTATGTGGCCTTATTTAGATGTACTTTGCCTGGTCGCATTAGCTGTCTTCTATCTACAAATACCTCAAACAACACCACCAACATTGTGTATCAAGAAGTGCTATTATAGAACATCAAGTAAGTACAAATTGACATTTTTTTACAAGTACCTACATCCCTAACATGCATCTTATGACGTTTGTAAAATTTCTAATGTATTCTTTATATTTTAATACCCTAACACGCATCTTATGTGTACGTTTGGGATGATTTTGTGTGTGATTTGAGACAAGTGAGCACCATTTAACTGTGTCCTAATGGTCGGAACGAGGTAATCAATTTATGATTTTAAGTGTATGTTCATCAAGTCATATATTATGGTAACCTATGTTAATTTCTGGTGAAATTAATAAAAATCTTCATTGTATGTCTTGCAGGTTATTCTATACTGGTCTTCTTCAAACCGCTACATATGTATTGATACATGGTGTTTGCTATGTTTAATGTGGAAGAAGTACATTTAGAAATATTATTATGATCATTTGAAACTACAAATAGCTTAGTGTGTACTGTTTTTTGAGGCGAAGTCTGTCTTTTTGTATCTAACTATCATTTGTAATATTGGAACAATGGACTATGAACTTTGTTGGCATACGAACACGTGATTGTTATTTTCTATCTGAGAGTGGAAAATTGTATGCCTTTTTGTATCTAACTATTGCTTAGACTATGAGAGGTTTAAAATGGTTGTGGAACTTTTAATATTGATGAAATTAGATGGTTGCAGTTTCATGTGTACAGTATGATATGATTATGTTAATTTGTCATTACAGGTTGCGGAATTCTCAAAATTGGGCCGAGTCACGAAGAATTTTTTAATTTTACATTACCCTAAAGTATGTCATGTATTATTTTTCAATTCAATGCAATACAATGGCATAGAATTTAAACGGTTACATTTGACATTTATTATCTTATGGAATAAAAGCGTACGTTCTTTTTTTTGAGTAGAAAGGAAGAATTTATATTAATAAGAAAACATTGCATACACCAATATAAAGAAGTGGTCGAAAATTAACCAATTCCAGATCTAGTCGTTGCCCTAAACTGTCTTAAAGCGAGCTTGGCCATTTGGTCTGGCTCCGCAACCACAGATTTAGGAACTTTATTGATGGTTAACTTCCCAAAACTTCTGGTTTGGAGGAGAATGTCAGCAAACAGATTTTGGTCGGCGTATCCTCGATTGTTTCTGAGCAAGGTTGAGACAATCAAAACAGAGTCTGTAGCCACAACGACATGTGATTGGCTCTTTGAGATTAACCACTGAAGAGCGTGCTTAAGCGTTGTTGCTTCTGCCGCAAAGGCTGTGAATCTCCGGAATTGGAAACTGCAATCATGGGTACGCTCTCCCATTGCGTTGAAAAACACCCAAGCTCCGGCTGCTGCCCCGGTATCCTTGTCCCACGCGGCGTCAATAATACAAAGTGACTGGAGCTCCATATTTGTTGTGAATACTGGGTCTGGGTTGCTGAAAAGGACCGAGATATCTGACTTTTTCTCCGCAATTCGAGGTATCGGTGGGGTGACAGTAACTGAAGCGGCATGACGAAGGGCTTGTAATGAATCCGCAGGACTCTGAATTGTGCTATTCATAGCCGCGGAATTCCTGGTAAGCCAAATATGCCAAAGAGTCTGAATAAAGTAAACTTTATCCTCCTCGTTCTAGAGAGAGTGAAGAATTGCATAGATGGTTTCAGACAAAGTTTTAAAAACCGGACCGGCTATCGAACCGGTGAGGCACCGGTTCATGGTCGGACCGGTCGGACCGGTGGTTGGACCGGTTCAATTGCACGTTTATTAATTAATATATATTTATTATTTTTAATGCATTTTTTAGTAAACAAAATGAAAAATATCCAAAAAAAAAATACTAAAATGTTTTAATTTGAAGCATATTCAATTGCACTCTCCTATTATTAATTTATTAAGTAAATATATAATATACTAAAACGCTAAAGTTAACTAATACTTTGCACAATTTACACACCAACAACACTCATAACATCAACATCTTCAAATACTTTTTTCTTTTTTGCAAACATCTTCAAATAAAAAAACCATCTTCAAATACTTTAGTTTTAGTGAATTCTAAGAAAACAAAATCATAATTATCAGAAGTTTAAAACGAATACTTACATAACAATAGTTAGTCAAATAACTTCAAAAAAAATAATAAGTCAAACTTTATAAACTTAACTTTATTAGATCGCATGTCAATTTGAACCACATAGACGTGTCAATTTGTTTGTTTGCAAACCACATAATAGGACACTCTTTTTTTTAAATAGAAACCACATAGTAGTTCAATTGCCCCTGCCCCCTAGTCTTCCATTCGTTTGTTCTTATCCCTTTCTTATCCTCACCCTGAGTTTTCTCTCTCTCTCTTCAACCTTCTCTGTTAAACATCTCTATTCTCTCCCACGACTGTTTCTTCTCACACCGCTAAAATCTCAAGCCACACAGTCTCTCTCTCTCTCGGCATCCTCTCTGCTCACGAGCCTATAGTAACTAAGGCGACTGATTTACTGCGACGGCGACGACGGGAGGGAATCGACGATACACAAAGTTCCCCTGGTTGCAACAAGTCTCTTGAATCAGTCAATTTTCTCTTGATTCAGCCGATTGTTAGTGATGTATTTGGGGATTTTCAGTTTTGACCGAGTTTTTATATCTAATTTAGGTGTTTGAAGAAAAACATACAAAAACCAGTTGAACCGGAGAAAACCGGCCGGTTTACCGGTTCAGTAATAAACCAGCGGTTTTGACCGGCTTTGACTGGTCTGTTTACACATGCGGTCCAATAGCCTGACCGGACCGGCCAAGCACCGGTTCACCGGTTCAACCGGTCGAACCGGCCGGTCCGGTCCGGTTTTTAAAACTATGGTTTCAGATGTGGAACTGTGTGGGTAGTTCCTATGGTCTAAAACGAGTCTAGAGCCACGCCAAATGTGAAGAGATATGTCACATTGAAAGAACAGATGAATCAAGTTTTCCAGAGGTGCCGAGCATCTGGCACAAGCTGTGACAAGAGTAATCTTCCTCCTATGCAGGTTTTCCAGATGGGGAAGCGCATTAACAGCAATCTTCCATCCAAATGATTGCAGTTTCGGGGTCAAAGGAAGCTTTGCGAATTGAAAAAGCAAATTCTTCGACTGGCTTGTCACTGTACTTGTAGTTGACGGATTTGTTCCCAACGTTCTTACAAGGTGGGAAGCTGATTTCACTGAAAACCTCCCGTTACTAGTATGTTTCCAAACCAACTTGTCTGGGCATGCTAATGTCGGGATGTAAATTCGAGTTATCTTTTCAATCGCTTCAGGTTTACAAAAGCAGCTGAGCAGTGGTAGCAGCCATTCAGGCTTGCCTCCTTTGAAGAAGAAGTTTAGAGTCGGGTTAGTGTAAAGGTTTGGCAAGAAAGGGGAGGAGACTGACAGCTTGAAAATGTATTAGTCTGGGACATCTTTTTACTATTGGTTTTAACCCTGTGAGAGTTGAGTTTGGCCATTTTCAGCTTATTTTCCACCTGATACGAGGCAGAGATTTATAGATCATGATTTCAAAATTTGAGTAATTTTATGCATACTTTTGTTTGTTGGATATGATCGCGGGTGCGTGTTATGTGCAGGTAATAGGTGCCGAAAAATGCATGAGATTTACTTGGATGGGAGGCAGCGTGTCAGGAAAGTTGAGCAGAAAAAGAGGAAAAAATTGCTAAGTGGTGCGTTCAAACGCAGGATCTGCGTTCAAACGCACAAGACTGGAGCAGCAGGAAAGATAGCGGAAATTTGGCTAAGTCCTGCGTTCAAACGCAGGCAGGCTGCGTTCAAACGCAGGAGTCAGAGACCAAGTGCAGAAAAGCTAAGTCCTGCGTTCAAACGCAGGCGTTGTGCGTTCATATGCAGGGCTCAACACTCAAGAGAAGAAACGGCCAAGGGGTGCGTTCAAACGCAGACGAGCTGCGTTCAAACGCATGGGTTCAGGAGCCAGAAGAGGAAAACGGCTAAGTCCTGCGTTCAAACGCAGAAGGGTGTGCGTTCATACGCACTGCGTTTGAACGCAGGAAGTGTGCGTTCGAACGCACAGACGGGTTCCAGAAGCTTCCAGGACGGGTCTTTTCGAGGGTAAAACAGGAATTTCGTGCATCAGTTTTGGAGACTGTGGCAATATAAGAGGAGGTGTCCCAGCACTGTTTTAGGGTTACGAAGGCATACCACAGCTATCATCATCATCAGCAGCCAGTTTCACAGCAGCCAGGAGTCGGAGCAGAGCAGGATTGGAGCAGTTTTCCAGTATCTTCAGAAATAACTAGTTTGATCTTTTCTCTTTTATGAAACATTGTCTTTAAATAATGCAAGCTAGCTAGACCTTTTGCCTAGGTTCTCGGTGAACCTAGGGTTTATGAATTCAGCAGACTTGGATGTTTTGATTTTCAGATGCATGGCTAGCTAAGTCTTAATCCAGGATGGTTTGTTTATTATTCTGTCTTTGATTTTATTCACATACATGAATGGCCTGATCACCCAGGAGTGTTACAGACAGGATCTGGTGCGCGAGAGTGACCAGCGAATGTTAGGAAGAAAAGACAGGATTTAGTACTCTGCCTTGATGGACCGAGAGGTGAAGAGAATCAGGGGACTAGCCCAGAAGCATTAGACCAACTGTTAGACGTTTAGGGGGAGACCGAGAGGAGAACCTGTAACCCTAGCAGACTTAGAACGAACCTGCAGATTTAGGTGGACCGAGAGGACCCGAAAATCTGCAGTCGAGTGATAGGTGCATGAGACCGAGAGGAGATTGTACTATTGGTATGCTGGCATAAACAAAACCACTGTGTGTTTCTGACATCAAATAAACTATGGAAGCTGGAGAGTAACCCTAGGGGATCCTGGAATCTAGATTTTTAGAATTATCGACTTTTACAACTACAACAATTTCGGCAGAATATTCAACAGAAAAATAAAATAAGTTTTTACTGTTTTTATTTATTATAATTTAGTATAGTCAAATCCCAAACCTTCCTCCTTTTTTACAAACTCTGTGTCTTATTCTAATTCTGATTAGCAGCAACTTAAACTGTTCTCGTGGGTTCGACAACCAGAGTCACAATTACATACTCTATACTACTTGATCGTACACTTGCGAAAAAGCAGATAGGTTTACGCTGTCAAGTTTTTGGCGCCATTGCCGGGGAACGGTCACAGTTTTTGTTAAAGAGACATTAGAATAAGTCTCAGAGTTTTTCTTTTATTTTTACAGTTACTTTCTTTCGACTTACTGCTCTTGAAATCTGATTTTCAGGCTATTCTAGTTTATGCCCAGATTGCTCCGCAAACTGGTATTACCACTCGAAGATCCCGAAAAACTTTTCAGAGAGCAAAGTCGCAGACACCGAGCCACGATGTCTGAGCACGGAGAAGACACCACAACCGAAACAGGAACACCCACAGGACAGCCACAACGTACTCCAGCACAAATGGCTCTTTACATTGAAGAGCTGATAGCAGCAGGTTTTGCTGCCAGGAACAATCAGAGGACTTATAACAGGTCTGGAAGGGCACTGGTCGAAAACTTTGAAGTCCCAACCGGAGGACATCAACCAGCTATTGTAGTGCCTCCCATTACAGCAGAGCATTTCGACCTGAAATCATCCACCATTCAGACCGCCCAGACCCATTGTCCTTTTAATGGGAAAGCAGATGAAGATCCAAACGACTTCCTCGGAAAATTTGAGGATTACTGCAACAAGATTAAGTACAGAGGAGTCGAAGCGGACACGCTAAAGCTGATTTTATTCCCATACTGTTTGTTCGGAACAGCAAAAGATTGGCTGGAGGCAAGACCACCGAGGTCTATCACTACCTGGGAAGGGTGTGTTGCTGATTTCTTGGCAAAATTCTACCCTGCATCCCGCGTTATCAAGCTGCAGAGCGAGATCTTATCGTTAAAACAGAAGATGGGGGAGACAGTGGTAGATGCATGGGACAGGCTAATGAGACTTGTGAAAAAATGCCCCAATCACGGCTTCGGGGACGCAAAGATTCTGCAGGTATTCTACCACGCACTTGACAGGGAGAATGCAGAAAGGATTGACAGGGAAGCTGGGGGTAACTTTTTATACCATGTGGATAAAGATGGAGCATACGAACTGATGAAGCAATTAGCCAAACAGGATACTCGCCTGTTTGATGACCGCAGGCTCGCAGCAGTAGCAGAACCAGTGGTTGATGACAGGATTGATAATCTCACGAAAGTGGTACAGGACTTAGTCAAGAAGGTGTACACAGAAAAGAAGCCAGTAGCATCAGTGGACGAACCTGACTTTGACGCAGCAATTCTGGAGCTTCAGACCGAAGATGCCAACTATGTTCAGCAGCAGTGGGATCCTAGTCGCTACAGACTAGGCACACGTGACCATCCAGGGTTTCGCTACGGAAATCCCAATGCAGCAGTGTATGCACCAGGATTCCAGCACAGGCCACAGGCACCGCAGACAGCCCCAGCTCAGCCTGTACAAGCAGCACCACAACTAAACCTGTCTCAGCAACATTTTGAGTCCTATATGGAGAAATTCAATAAGCAGTTGGAAACCAGATTTGCACAGATGGACTCATTAACTGCTGATGTAAGCCAGATGAAGATTGCTATCCGAAACTTGGAAGTACAGAATGGACAGCTTGTACAGAACTAGGCAGAACGAGCCCCAGGGAATTTACCATCTAACACAGTGAACAATCCACGCGCTCAAATCAATGCTATCACAACTCGGAGTGGAATTGCACTGCAGGATCCACCGTATCCAAGTCATGCACGCGCAGAAAAGTCAAAGATTATTGAACAGGAAGTGATTGACCGGGAAGACAGTTCAACCGCTAACCCTCAGAAAAGGGGTTCGGTCGAGCAGGAAGCAGAGCAGACGAATGAGGGTACTCCAGAGACAGTGCCAACTTCTAAGGAGGTTCCTTACCCTCTGAAGACACGCAAGAGAGATGACAGCAAAGACTACGCCAGATTTCTGGAGGTATTTAAGCAATTACAGATAAATATACCTTTTGCTGAAGCACTTGCCAAAATGCCTACTTATGCGAAATTTCTCAAAGACATCTTGTACGGTAGAAGGAGAATGAGTGACTTCGAAACAGTGAATCTGACGGCAGAAGCGAGCAGTTGTGTAAAAAATGGTCTACCACTGAAAAAGAAAGACCCTGGCAGCTTTGTTATTCCAGTGACCCTGGGCAGTGCATACACAGGAAAAGCCTTATGCGATTTAGGTGCCAGCATCAACCTGATGCCACTGACTATCTTCAAAAGTCTGGGAGTCGGAGAGCCACGCCCAACCAGAATTATGCTTCAGATGGCTGACAGATCCGTGAAACCTGCCTATGGAGTAATTGAGGATATCCTGGTAAAAGTGGGAGAGCTTATTTTTCCAGCAGATTTTGTGATACTGGATATGGAGGCAGGAGAGGTTCCGCTGATCCTGGGCAGACCTTTCCTGGCGACTGGTGAAGCCATTATTAACTGCAAAAGTGGAGAGCTGTCCATGCAAATCAATGAAGAGAAAGTAAAATTTAATGTTTTCAAATCTCTCCAGCTTCCCGATCATTATGGGCATGAAAACTGTTTTGCAGTAGAGGTAATTGATGATCTGGAAAGTGATGAGATAGAAGATTTATGGGAGGAATTTGAAGACATATTTCCAGAGGAAGCAGAAGAGCAGCAGGATGAGCAGATCATGGGAACAGAAAGCTGGGTCAGGCTATACAGGGATGAAGGAGGCGAGCAGAAAATGACACTGGTTCCGTCGCTCCAGGAACCACCAGCCCTGGAATTAAAACAGTTGCCAGAACACCTCAGGTACGCTTTTATTGGTGAAAATAATACTCTGCCAGTAATTGTTTCTTCTCTTCTATCTCAGGAACAGGAACAAAAGCTACTGGAGGTACTCCGAGAGCATAAAGAAGCCATAGGGTGGACCATTGCAGACTTAAAGGGAATCAGTCCTGACTATTGCATGCACAAGATAAGAATCGAAGACGGGAAGAAGCCAGTCATCCAGCCTCAAAGAAGATTGAACCCAATTATGAAAGACGTGGTACGTAAGGAGGTCATGAAGTGGCTAGAAGCAGGAATTATATACCCCATATCAGACAGCACCTGGGTGAGTCCTGTCCAGTGTGTACCGAAGAAAGGGGGCATTACAGTTGTGCAGAATGCTGATCAGGAACAGATCGCCCAGCGAACTATCACTGGCTGGTGAATCTGTATGGACTATCGGAAGCTGAACGAGGCTACAATGAAAGACCACTTCCCACTGCCATTCATGGACCAAATGTTGGACAGACTAGCACACCATGCTTATTACTGCTTTCTGGACGGGTACTCGGGTTACAACCAGATCTACATAAATCCAGAAGACCAAGAAAAGACGAAGTTCACTTGCCCGTACGGAACGTTCGCCTTTAGAAGAATGCCGTTTGGACTGTGCAATGCTCCAGCAACATTCCAGAGGTGTATGATGGCTATTTTCTCTGATATGATAGAGAAAAATCTGGAAGTTTTCATGGACGATTTTTCGTTGTTCGGAGACAGCTTCGAAGATTGCTTATACCATCTGGCCAGAGTTCTGATTCGCTGCAGAAAAACAAATCTGGTACTTAACTGGGAAAAATGCCACTTCATGGTGACTGAAGGAATAGTGCTGGGACACAGGATTTCCAGTAAAGGGCTGGAAGTAGACAGGGCAAAAATAGAGGTGATCAAGCAGCTGCCGTATCCAACCACAGTGAAGGCAATCAAGAGCTTTTTGGGCCACGCAGGATTTTACAGAAGGTTTATTAAAGATTTCTCAAAAATTACAAAGCCACTATGTAATTTGTTGGGAAAAGATGTGCCCTTCGTATTTGACAAAGCCTGCAAAGAAGCTTTTGACGTGCTTAAAGAAAGGCTGACGACTGCACCCATTATCACAACACCAGACTGGACGCTCCCGTTCGAGCTGATGTGCGATGCCAGTGATTACGCTGTGGGCGCGGTACTGGGACAGCGGAAGGACAAGGTGTGCAGTGTCATCTACTATGCCAGCAGGGTCCTGAATGAGGCGCAGATTAATTATGGGACTACAGAGAAGGAGCTTCTGGCAGTCGTTTTTGCCTTGGATAAATTCAGATCGTACCTGGTGGGCTCTAAAGTCATTATTTTTACAGATCACAGTGCACTGAAATACTTGCTGGAAAAGAAGGATTCAAAGCCAAGGCTGCTGCGTTGGATTCTGCTGATGCAGGAATTTGACGTCGAAATCAGGGATAAAAAGGGAGTTGAAAATGTAGTGGCTGATCATTTATCTCGTCTGGAAAAACCTACAGAAGAAGTGGTGCCCATTCAAGAAAATTTTCCGGATGAACATATTATGAAGATCGAGACCAACAGACGGCCCTGGTACTATGCCATAGCCAATTATCTGGTCAATGGTGCACTCCCTGAAGATATCACCCCTTGGCAGAAAAAGAAATTTATTTCAGATTGCAGGCAATATTTCTGGGACGATCCTTATCTGTTCAAGCAAGGAGCAGATAATATTCTCCGTCGATGCATTCCATGTCACGAAATTTTGGAGGTAATTCAGCACTGCCACTCAGCACAGTGTGGAGGACACTTCAGCGGACCGAGAACAGCTCACAAGGTGCTGCAGTCAGGATTTTTCTGGCCAACAGTTTTCAAAGACTGCCATGATTACGCGCAGAGCTGTGATCGTTGCCAACGGACAGGAAATATCTCCCAGCGGAATGAAATGCCCATGACACTTTGGCAGGAAGTCGAGCCTTTCGACGTATGGGGTATTGATTTCATGGGTCCTTTTCCTTCGTCGCTGGGAAATCTCTACATCTTATTGGCAGTCGATTACGTGTCGAAGTGGGTGGAAGCGATAGCCTGTCAGAAGAATGATGCGTCAGTCGTGGAAAGGTTCCTCAAACGAAACATCTTTACCAGATTTGGAACACCAAGGGCCATGGTCAGTGATGAAGGTTCTCATTTTATCAATAAAGTCTTTGCCAAGGTTCTAAAGCAGTACGGGGTGTCTATCCATATGGTATCACTGCCTTATCACCCTCAGGCAAACGGGCAAGCAGAGGTGTCCAACAGGGAGATAAAGAGCATATTGGAAAAAACTGTGAATCCTGGACGGAAAGACTGGTCTTTAAAGCTGGATGATGCGCTTTGGGCATATAGAACTGCCTACAAAACCCCACTGGGAATGTCCCCGTACCAGCTGGTGTTCGGAAAAGCATGTCATTTACCAGTAGAATTGGAGCACAAAGCTTACTGGGCAATCAAACAGCTGAATATGGATCACAGTTTATCAGGAAATAAACGGAAGATGGCACTCCTCGAACTGGAAGAATTCCGTAAAACTGCATATGAGAGTGCCAAAATTTATAAAGAAAAAACAAAGAAGTGGCATGACAACCGCATTCTACCAAAGAAGATAGAAATCGGGCAGAAGGTTCTCCTCTACAATTCAAGGATGAAATTCTATCCAGGGAAGCTGCGCTCAAGATGGTCTGGACCATTTATTGTGAAAGACATTACATCATGGGGAGTGGTGGAGCTGGAGAACCCGAGGGACAATACAGTTTTCAAGGTGAATGGGAACAGAGTCAAGCCATACAGGGATCCTCAGGAAATCATGGAGGTAGAGGCACTCTACCTCGACATTCCGTGATTACAGCAGAGGTAACAAAGTCGGGCTGTCGACTGTAAATCACAAGCGCTGGTTGGGAGGCAACCCAACGTAGGTTAGTTTTTTTTTTTTTTTTTTTTTTTTTTTTTTAGATAATTTTTACAATGTTCATAATTTGAGAGAAAAGTGAGAAAGAGAAATTTAATGTTGAACTCAGTGTTTTCAGGAAGCAGAGGCGTGCGTTCAAACGCAGAAGACTTGCGTTCAAACGCAGTGCGTTCAAACGCAGAGATCTTGCGTTCAAACGCAGCCCCACCAATGGACAGGAAGAGCACTGGAAACTGCTAACACTTTTGCGTTCAAACGCAGCGGACCTGCGTTCAAACGCAGATCAGATCATGAAAAATTTTCCAGCCACCAAGTGGTGCGTTTAAACGCAACTCAGCTGCGTTCAAACGCAAGAAGTTAAAGAAGAGGTGGAAAAATCTTAAGGCGTGCGTTCAAACGCAGATTTTGCGTTCAAACGCAGACCCAATCAGCAGAGATTTTCTAGAGAGACAAAGGCATGCGTTCAAATGCAACTCATGTGCGTTCAAACGCAGCTCATCCGAAATGCAGAAGATAAGCGCTGCGTTCAAACGCAACTCATGTGCGTTCAAACGCAACTCATCAGACCCAGAAAAATTCAAGAACATTCAAGCACTGTGTTCAAACGCACATCCTGCGTTTAAACGCAGATCATATGATCTTCAAATTTTCCAGAAAAGTTAAGCAGTGCGTTCAAACGCAGGACCTGCGTTCAAACGCACATTTGAGCGGGATCAAAAATTTCGGAAAATTTTGAAAAATTTTGAAATTTTGGGGCCATTCTGCAATTTCTGAAAGTTCGCCTATATATACTGTACGAATGACAATGACTCATTTTCACACAAGTCTTCCAGTTTTCAACTCTCTCTCTAGAAAATTCTCTCTGCCCTAGCAGCCGCCAGAGCAGTCTGCCACCAGCAGCCTCCGACGACCACCGCAGCACCGCCAGAAGGTCAGGAACAGTGTGGGGGTGATCCAAATCAGCCGATCCAAACACCAACAGATTCATCTCAGAGAGATATTTCCAGATCTGTGCCCGTAAGATTCACTCCGGGTACCCAGGTTCTATCTTTTCATTCTCTTTGAATATTCTCAATTTTTACTGTTTGAATCTGAAATGGAGGTGGATCAACCTTACATGAGGCCGGATAGGGCTATTGCACCATTGAATATCATAGACTGTCGTTTGCTTAGGCCTAACTATTTCTGCGACCATAGGTTTGTTAACATGGAGGCTCACCGTTTCTTTTTGCAAGACAAAAAGATTCGGTATGACATACCCGCTGAGAGGACCTTTCCCCGTGATAGGGTAGCTATGGGGGATGAACTGTTTGAATTTACTGGGCAGGAGCAGTTTGGGGATTTGTTTACTGGGTTTACCAATCTGCAGGTCAGTTCTGTGCTGGCTAAGGAGATTTACAGCAATCTCCAGCAGTGCATGAACAGTGAAGTCCAGTCAATTGACTGGATTTACTGCAGAAGGAGATGGATTCGAATCACCGCAGAGAGTATCCGAGAGAGTCTGGGTCTAGAGTTGGTGTTGGATGACTGTCAGTTCCAGGAACTGAGACGTCATCCATCAGAGCAGTTGAGCGCGCAGATCCTGACCACCCTGTGTGCTGGTGTACCCGGCGCTGTCTGGTACCACCCTGAGAGGAGTCCTTCCTACCGGAAACTGCCATCGACCTACCTGATTCGAGAGGCGAAATGGTGGACAGAGTGGGTGAACAACAGAATTGTGGGTATAAAACACTTTACCCACATTGATTATAATATTGCCCTGCTTGTGTACTGTTTGATGGCCCGTGAGCCTGTGAGCCTCCCGGAGATTATTTGTGAGTTTTTCCGGGGTAGGCGGTTTAATTTTCCAGACCGCTATTCTAGTGATAATTGTCCAAGCTGGACAATGGAGGATAGCCGGCCATATGATAGCTTCTCTGGCCATGACCCCACACCGAGCCCTGAACATGCAGACAGTGTAGGTGACCCCGGCAGACCCGGTACCCAGTACCCACCTAGGAGAGATCATGCAGACCCAGGGGCTAGCAGTGCCCATCCCGGTGCCAGCCACGCTGGTACCGCTGCCGCAGCACGCCATGCTGCGAGGAAACGCGCCAGAGGGCGAACCCCTTCACCATCTCCCGAGCCGACTGACCAGTCTACTTCGGAGAACACAGATTCGAGTTACAGGCCAGATCAGTAGAGTCGCGAGGACGCGCCACCTCTAGTGTGGGGGTGGGGAATCGTGTCCTCCTGCATAGCCATGTCAGCATATTTTTGTCAATTTTATTTTTTATTTTATTCTCAATTTTTGAGTCAGCACGTTTTTTTATTTTGAGTCTACCCACCAAACTTTCTGACCTTGCATGATAATAAAAAAAAAAAAAAAAAAAAATAGGGAAAATTAATAAATATTTTTTGAGAAAGGGCAACTTAGGACCTAGAAACGGAAGAGGATCCAATGAAAGAGCTTATTAGAGTAGGAAGCACCGTAGCAGGGATACTTCAATTTTAGTATTTTGTGCGCAATTTTCACGACAGGCTATCCCGGGTATTCAGGAATGTGGAAAGTAGATACAGGCATAATTTTGACTTCTATAGTGTGCTAGGCAGATTTGGTCTTTAGATAATTGAATATTCTGTTTCCCGTGGAAACTGGTGGACTCTTGGAATCTGGGGTGGACCTTCGTGTTGAGTCGATTTTATGTGGTACAAATCTGTAGCCTAAGTGAAGTTGTAGAATGTACACCACCATCCCTTAAGGTGGTTCCAAGAGAAAATCCTAAAAAGCCCACACTCTTAACGCTCTACTGCACAGTTGTAAAAAACAGAGGGGATTATGAAAAAAATAATAATAATAATAATAATAAATAAATAATATTTTGTGCTTAACGGAGAAACAACATAATGTGCTTCCATTCACATGGAAAATTTGGATTCAATCCAATTTAGAGCTTAAGAGGGAAATTAAAGTCAAGCCGTATTACACAGGAGTTGTGTCTCCCAGCAATGGGACAATTTGCAAATCAAAAGCAATAACGGCTAAGAGGGTCTGAAAACCTCAGATGACTTGGTGAAGAAAGATTATCTGTTGCCTATAGATGCCTGGACCCTCAAAGTCAAAAGACGTGCCTTATCTTGGTTGGTTTGGTGGATGTTTGGGGATACCTTAGTGAGTTTGTGCATAGGATCAGTTTATATCATTTCTTGCTGCGTATTGTGGAATTTCGAAATAAGCTTGTGAGGATTTGATGATTTCAGTTTATGATAGAGAGGTTGCCTAATTTTAGAAAATATATATATATATATAAAAAAAAAAAAAAAAAAAATAGTTGTGTCTTGAGTCAGTTTGTGTATTCTGTATCTGAGTCAGTTGTCTATTGAGTGTTTTGGTCTGTGTCTTGAATCTGTGGAAGAGGGGAAGTATGCAATTAAAGTATGCAAAAATGGGTCTGCAAGGCAGTATGCAAGGGTCTGCTCGGGACGAGCAGAGATAAGTGTGGGGGTATTTTGACAGCTTGAAAATGTATTAGTCTGGGACATCTTTTTACTATTGGTTTTAACCCTGTGAGAGTTGAGTTTGGCCATTTTCAGCTTATTTTCCACCTGATACGAGGCAGAGATTTATAGATCATGATTTCAAAATTTGAGTAATTTTATGCATACTTTTGTTTGTTGGATATGATCGCGGGTGCGTGTTATGTGCAGGTAATAGGTGCCGAAAAATGCATGAGATTTACTTGGATGGGAGGCAGCGTGTCAGGAAAGTTGAGCAGAAAAAGAGGAAACAATTGCTAAGTGGTGCGTTCAAACGCAGGATCTGCGTTCAAACGCACAAGACTGGAGCAGCAGGAAAGATAGCGGAAATTTGGCTAAGTCCTGCGTTCAAACGCAGGCAGGCTGCGTTCAAACGCAGGAGTCAGAGACCAAGTGCAGAAAAGCTAAGTCCTGCGTTCAAACGCAGGCGTTGTGCGTTCATACGCAGGGCTCAACACTCAAGAGAAGAAACGGCCAAGGGGTGCGTTCAAACGCAGACGAGCTGCGTTCAAACGCATGGGTTCAGGAGCCAGAAGAGGAAAACGGCTAAGTCCTGCGTTCAAACGCAGAAGGGTGTGCGTTCATACGCACTGCGTTTGAACGCAGGAAGTGTGCGTTCAAACGCACAGACGGGTTCCAGAAGCTTCCAGGACGGGTCTTTTCGAGGGTAAAACAGGAATTTCGTGCATCAGTTTTGGAGACTGTGGCAATATAAAAGGAGGTGTCCCAGCACTGTTTTAGGGTTACGAAGGCATACCACAGCTATCATCATCATCAGCAGCCAGTTTCACAGCAGCCAGGAGTTGGAGCAGAGCAAGATTGGAGCAGTTTTCCAGTATCTTCAGAAATAACTAGTTTGATCTTTTCTCTTTTATGAAACATTGTCTTTAAATAATGCAAGCTAGCTAGACCTTTTGCCTAGGTTCTCGGTGAACCTAGGGTTTATGAATTCAGCAGACTTGGATGTTTTGATTTTCAGATGCATGGCTAGCTAAGTCTTAATCCAGGATGGTTTGTTTATTATTCTGTCTTTGATTTTATTCACATACATGAATGGCCTGATCACCCAGGAGTGTTACAAACAGGATCTGGTGCGCGAGAGTGACCAGCGAATGTTAGGAAGAAAAGACAGGATTTAGTACTCTGCCTTGATGGACCGAGAGGTGAAGAGAATCAGGGGACTAGCCCAGAAGCATTAGACCAACTGTTAGACGTTTAGGGGGAGACCGAGAGGAGAACCTGTAACCCTAGCAGACTTAGAACGAACCTGCAGATTTAGGTGGACCGAGAGGACCCGAAAATCTGCAGTCGAGTGATAGGTGCATGAGACCCAGAGGAGATTGTACTATTGGTATGCTGGCATAAACAAAACCACTGTGTGTTTCTGACATCAAATAAACTATGGAAGCTGGAGAGTAACCCTAGGGGATCCTGGAATCTAGATTTTTAGAATTATCGACTTTTACAACTACAACAATTTCGGCAGAATATTCAACAGAAAAATAAAATAAGTTTTTACTGTTTTTATTTATTATAATTTAGTATAGTCAAATCCCAAACCTTCCTCCTTTTTTACAAACTCTGTGTCTTATTCTGATTCTGATTAGCAGCAACTTAAACTGTTCTCGTGGGTTCGACAACCAGAGTCACAATTACATACTCTATACTACTTGATCGTACACTTGCGAAAAAGCAGATAGGTTTACGCTGTCAGAGACTTCGGGGATCCGGCTGTCCGTGAATGAACGAATGGTTTTGCCGTCTCCCGGAATCCAAAACTGGCCTTTTTGTAGTAGCTCCTTCCCCCAAAGAATGCTCTTCCAGCCCCAAGAAGCGTTGGCCGATTTCTTGACAGATTTGAACGAATGCGATTGGCAGTATTTTCCTGTCAATACTTTGGCAAGAATTGAGTCAGGCTTTTGCTCAATGTGGTTTGCCATTTTTTTAAGAAGAGCCTGGTTGAGGTGACCGAGAGATCGGAAGCCCAAGCTGCCCTCTGCTGTTGGTTTACATAGATCTTCCCATTTCCTCCAATGAATTCCTTTTTTCTGGCCCCCTTACCACAAAAAATTGGCCAGCAGTCTTTTCAATTGTTTCAGGAAATACTTGGGTGCTCGGAACACAGAGAAGAGATAGATCGGAATAGAGCTAAGACAGTGTTTGATCAACACACACCGTCCTGCAAAGGACAAGGTTGTGAGCTTCCAGTTGCTGAGCTTGTCAATAAATCGCTGGAGGATTCCTTTGAAGACTTCCCCTTTCTTGAGTGAGAAATCCATAACAGTTCCCAGGTAAATGCTTGGCTTGTCTCTGATAGTGATTTGCAGGCAGGACTGAAGCATACTAGCATCTTCTTGTGTCATATTGGGACTGATATAGATGTCGGACTTGTGAATATTGATAACCTGGCCAGACTGAGTGCAGAACACATCCAAAACTTGCTTAAGCTTGTTGACATTTGTGGTTCCAAAGCGTACGTTTAAAATTTGGGAGTTTCTTATAGTGATGTAAAGTTAAAGATATTTTTCTAACACTAATCTTATTTGAATTGTTTCAGTGAGGTGAAACATTCTATTTTGTTAACCAATGCCAGGTATGAAACGATGTGAACTAAGAATGGCTTAAGGAGGAGCTCGCCTCCTTATACATTTATATACTATAATAATAGTTTGTGTTTATGGCTATCTAAGTTAGACTTTTCAAAATTTTCCGAACCTTAAAAAAATGGCATGTTCACTCATACAACACCATCTCCAGCCAATACCTTGTTTTTCCTCGATTCTCATTTTTAATGGTAGAATTTGGAGCTTTAGTTAACCGATAAACCATCATTTCTCTATTTTGATGATGTTGATGAAGAGAAGGAGATTTTAACCTCCATTGGATATAAATTCTTCACAAACTCATAAGAATTAGGGAATTGATTATTACACCGCTTAATATTGATGGTTACACCGGAATTTAGTTGTACTGGCTTTTTTGTCCTCATTTATCATGAAACCTTACATTTAATTTATAATAATTGTATTAGGCAAGTCTATATTTACACATCCTTCGTGCCATTAACTTAGCCATTCTTTTTTACTATACTAACTTTGACATTCCACTCTACAATTTAGGTATTAAATTATGGTATTCCTGCGAATACTATTCTTGTATGTTTTACTTTTAGCGTTTTTGTTATATATGACACAAGGCTCCGGAATCATCGGAGAGAGGAAACCCTAGAAGATGGAGACACCGGCGGCTGGATTCGAACCCCTCCGGTACACAGAGAAGGAGAAATTGGTGATTGATTTCGAGGAGGATTTCTGCAATGAGGCAGAAAAAGGCTTTGAGTTTTGTCTTATTGCGAGGTTTCTCATAGGAACCGAGATAAACCCTAGACCAATGAAGGCCTTCTTCCGACGAGTATGGAAAAAAGGTGATCAAATAAATTTCCTCCATGTTAGTAGGAAATCTTTTCCTCCTGAAATTCCCAAATAAAGCTCTTATGGACCGGATCTGCTCGGGAGGACCATGGGTGTTTGATGGTGCGATCATGATGATCAAGCCATGGGCGCTGGGAGACGAGACGGAACACCCGAAGTTTGAAACTATGGATGTCTGGGTCCAAGTCCATAACCTCCCGATCCACCTAATAACTGAGGCGACGGGAAGGAAAGCGGTCGGGAATATTGGAATGGTGATAGATTCAGACCATCGCATCGAAAGTGAGGATCGGGAGAACTTTGTCAGAGTCAGGGTTCGGATGCCAATATTCGAAGCCCTCCCGAGAGGTGTTCATGTTAATATCAAGAAGGAGAAGGTCTGGCTAGACTTTAAATATGAGAGGATCCCCTCCATCTGTAAATGGTGCGGATTCTTGGACCATCACAGTAAAAACTGCAATATGATAGAGGAGGTGGACGACCAGGGAGTTGAAGCAGGTTACGAGGAATTGATGTTCTTCCAGCCCCCGAAGGAAGGAAGGGACCAGCCAATGAGACGGACAGGGGGGGGGAACTACACAAACATCAAAGGAGAAAAAGGATGATACGGTGCACTTTGATCTGAATAAAGACATTGAGGACCCAGACATAGAGCCTGACGCCGGGAAGGAGACTAACGATATGGTGATGGATGGGGAACAGATGCAGGAGGAAGCAGTATCACTGGGTGGTAAACGCACCGACGATAGGGAGGAAAGGGACACAACATCGGCAGAGGAACAAGTCGAGAGCAGCCTGCCCGAAGGGCCGGCAAATCAGGCTGAGAAGGACGGAGGAAACATTAAGAGGGTTAAAACAGCGGACGAGCGCAGCAATGAAAAGGATGGGGGTAAAGATGGGGGAAGACCAGCGTCACCGAAGAGGAAGGCTGCCCCGGAGATGAGCCCTACCACGGTACAAGTACAAGAACAGTCAAAGAGGTACAAACAATTAGAGATGGAGAGGAGATACCTGGGAGCTATCAGAGGTGGTAAGGAGGGTGAAGGGAATAGCAAAAGCAATAGAACGGATGTAAAGGCGTTGAGTGCCTCAAAAACTCTAGCTGCGAGATTGGCAGAGGCTGCTAAGCAGCCCCGCCAGACATAATGAATCTGTTAAGTTGGAACGTGCGGGGGCTTGGGAACCCCGGCACGGTCCTATCGCTTCACGATCTAGTGAAGCGAGAAGGTCCCGATTTGGTTTTCTTAATGGAAACCAAGGTGAACAAAACAACTATGGAGAAGATTTGTAGACAGGTTGGGTATGCAAAGGGGTGCTTCGTTGATCCGGTGGGTACGAAGGGCGGCCTCGGGTTGATGTGGAGGCCTCCCCTTACGGTGACGGTAAGGCTGGCTACGCGGCACAATATACACGCACTCGTGGAAGAAGATGATGGCAGGACGTGGTACTTTACGGGTTTTTGATGGAAGCCCGGCGAAAGAAGACAGGAAGTATTCATGGGAGCTGTTAAGGAGAATAAACCCGGGACCCGAGTGCAAGTGGCTGGTACTAGGTGATTTCAACGCAATTGCTTTCGGGGATGAGAAGGAAGGAGGAAGGCAGGTGTCCTTCAGTCAGATTGTAGACTTCAAGGAGGTACTAAACGATCTTGAACTCCACGATTTGGGGTACAACGGAGGTATGTTCACTTGGACGAATAATAGAGTGGAGGAGAACATTCGAGAAAGGCTTGACAGGGCAGGTTGCCACGCCAAGATGGAGGGATGAGCACTGTGGGGTTCGGGTTAGCAATCTAGTATGGCCGAACTCGGATCACCACCCGATCCTAGTACAGTGGGGTCTGAGGAAGAGAACAAAGTCGGGTCGAAGGTTCCAGTACGAAACCATGTGGCAAGGCCACGAAGGCTTTGAAAACTTTCTCCGAGAAAGTTGGGATAGAACAAGGGGGGCAGCGCTGCACAATCGCCTTAAAGCACTAGGCGATGAATGCAGAATATGGGACAAGACGATTTTCGGATCAGTAAAAAGAAAAACAGAAAGATGCAGACGGGAATTAGAAGTGCTGGAACGGCAAAGGACTACAGAATGGTCAGTGCAGCGGAAAAGACAGATAGAGAAGGAATACAATCAATTACTACAAGCGGAGGAGGTTATGTGGAAGCAAAGATCTAGGGTGGATTGGCTCAAATATGGGGATAGAAACACCCGTTTCTTTCACCAAAAAGCCACACTTCGCAGAGCAAAGAACACAGTGGATGGGATTGAAGATAAGACCGGGGAATGGGTCACGGATGAGGAAGGTATCGCTAATGTTCTAGAGGAGCATTTTACGGAAATTTTTACCTCGGATCGTCCGTCACATGGGGATATGATGACAGCATTGACTGAGGTGGAGAGGAACGTTAGTCAAGAAGAGAGGGATCGGTTGGAATCCCTTTATACGGCAGAGGAGGTCAAAAGTGGTTATTTATGATGTCACCGGATAAAGCGCCCGGCTGTGACGGGTTCAATGCGGGGTTTTTCCAACGCTATTGGGAGTTTGTGGGTGTAGAGGTAACGAATACTTGCCTCGGTGTCCTAAACCAGGGATAAATTCTGGAAGATCACAACAAGACTCTAATAGCGTTGATTCCAAAAATCAAGCAACCAAGAAGGCCAGGTGACTATCGTCCTATAAGTATTTGTACGATTATCTATAAAATTGTTGCAAAGGCTATGGCTAATCGACTTAAGCGAATTCTTCCTAACATTATTAGCGAGAATCAGAGCACCTTTGTTCCAGGGCGCTTAATCTCGGATAATATTTTAACAGCTTTTGAAGTGATACATTCGCTCGAGACTAGGAAGAAGGGGAAGAAGGGTTTCCTAGCGCTCAAGGTGGACATGAGCAAGGCCTATGACAGGGTGGAGTGGCAGTTCATGAGGGAAACTCTCTTAGAGCTTGGGTTTGGACCTAAGTTTATTGCACAAGTGATGAATTGCATTACTACGGTCCAATTCTCCTTTGTGAGGAATGGAGCAATGGTGGGGAGTGTAGTCCCGGAGCGTGGGTTGAGGCAAGGGTGCCCACTTTCCCCTTACCTCTTCCTTTTTTGTAGTGAAGTTCTTCCGAGGACTGTAACAGCCGCAGTCGATAGGGGCGACCTTACGGCAGTCACAGCCTCAAGGGGAGGACCTTCGGTCTCCCATATTTTTTTTCGCTGACGATAGTTTGTTCTTCCTACAGGCTAATACAGAAGATATAGCTACGCTATTACAGATTTTACAAATTTACAGTGCTGCCTCGGGGCAAAAGCTAAACATGGAAAAATCAACGATTGTCTTCTCGTCTAATGTTTCGGCAACGGCAAAGAAGGAGGTGCTAGATCAATGCGGTATGATGGACGGGGCAAGATATGATAAGTATTTGGGACTCCCTACAAAAATGGGGAGAAACAAATCAATTTCGTTCAACAACTTGTTAGAAAAACTCAATAGTATGTTGAAGGGATGGAAGGAGAGAACACTCACCCAAGGGGGGAAAGAAGTCCTGATCCGCGCTATAGCCGAGGCGATCCCCACTTATGCGATGTCATGCTTCCTACTACCGGATGGGATCTGCGAGAAGATGGAAAAGATTATTAGACAGTTTTGGTGGAGCAAGGCAGTTCAAGAGAGAGGCATAGCGTGGATTGCCTGGGATAAAATTCAAAGACATAAGAGGGATGGAGGCTTAGCTTTTAGAGATCTCAAGACCTTCAATAGAGCGCTGCTAGCGAAACAGGGGTGGAGGATTAGAAATCAGCCCAACTCAATATTATCACGGGTTCTTAAGGCGAAGTATTTCGCTCATGAATCCTTTCTGGAAGCAAAACTAGGAATGGGGCCTTCATTCGCATGGCGTAGTATCATCGAAGGTAGGAAGCTGCTGGAGAAAGGGCTTAGATGGAAGATAGGAGATGGGAAGACGATCAAGCTGCATGAAAAGTGGATTCCAAGAAGACCAAACTTCTCTCTGATCACCAAAGCCCCTGAAACAGAACAAGTAACGGTCAGCGAGCTTCTCAAACAAGGAAAACAAGAGTGGGACGAAGAGAAAGTGAAACAGATAATGCAACCCTGGGATTCAAGCGAGGTTCAGGAAATCCAACTATCACAGAGGAGAAAACGGGATAAGCTGATTTGGCACTTTGAGGAGGATGGGGTTTACAAAGTGAAATCGGGGTACAGAATAGCACGAGAGACTGATCTTACCACACCAATGGGCTCTTCAGAAAGAAAGGATCTACCAATAGCCAAGATCTGGAAGTTGAGGATTCCTTCGAAGATCAAGCATTTTGTCTGGAGATTGTATTATGACAGTCTTGCCACAACTAAAAACCTGCAGAAAAGAGGAGTAAACGCATTGAGAAGATGCCCTTTTTGCAACAAGTCAGAGGAATCCAGCAGACATCTATTCCAAGACTGTAAGCTAACAAAAGGTACCTGGGAGAGCCTTTTCGTTTCCGAATTTGTAAAACAAAGTGCAGATTGGAAGCTTCAGGAATGGATCCAAGTCCAATTCGTCACTAGTGAGAAAGAACATCAGAGGCTCTTCTGCCTCTCACTATGGAACATCTGGATTCAACGAAATAGTGCAATCTTTCAGGGCAAAACACCAGATTTCAAGAATCTACCAACGGACATATTACAGAAATCTGAAGAATTGGAGGAAGTGCATAATAAAGATCGAAGAAAGATACCTGGGAAAGGGGAAGATGAACAAGAGAAGTGGAAGCCGCCACCGGAAGGTTTGGTCAAAATCAATTTTGATGGATCGTGGATGCCCACCTCCCAGGAAGCTTCTGCGGGTTTCATCATCAGAGATTGCAGGGGGGAGTTCATCTGTGCTGGATCGAAGAATCTTGAGCACTGCGAAAATGCTAAATAAGCAGAAATGAGGGCGGCGGGATTTGCGATGGAGGTAGCTATCCAACAGGGACATAGACGCATAGTTTTGGAGGGTGATGCTTCATCAGTGACCAGAGACATTGGAAGGGCTTACAATGGAGAAAATTGGACCGACTTCTCAAATGCAGGTGAGGAATTGGGGGAGATGAACCGGAGGTTTCGAGAACTGGAATAGATAAGGGTGAATACGGTTTCGAGGAGATTAAATGCAGTAGCCGACCACGTGGCAAGAAAGGCACGGGACACGAGGGGAACGCAGCATTGGGACACGAAGCCAGACTGGCTCATGAGTCTTCTAGAGTTTGACCTAAATGTAGCAATAACTTAATGTGGTGGTTTTCTTTCTATTACTGATCCTCAAAATATATATATATATATATATATATATATATATATATATATATATATATATATATATGACTCAATTTTCGGGAATGTTATGAGAGGTTTGGTAGAATGTGTAATGTCAGATCAAGAATAGGAAATTCAATACATGTAACTGAAGATACTTTCCATCTTGAGCTGTGTTGATGGATTAATGTCTCGTTTCTGAGGCCTTCGTCTTGCACACTTCATCTTTATTTCTATTTCTTTTTTAGGAGACTGATGACACTCTTTTGAATTTCTTTTACTACATTTGTGGCGACTTTGGATGAACGGAAAATGCAAGTCTCAAATATGGATTTCACTAAGAGAAATGCTAAGGAAACTCTCCTTATACACTCTCCTCTAAATTGTGCCACTTATTCCTATATTCTTTCTACATAACATCCCTAACTAATAGGAGAGAGGTTGCCAACTAAGGAGAGAGATTGCCATTGATTTCCATTTCCCACGATTGCAGATTTTTATTTATTTTTTTTATTTCACCAAATTTGAAAATGTCATTTTTAGATAACTCTAAAAAAAATTAATACTTCTCTGGAAAAAAATAATGATCTTCCATACTCAGAGATTATTTTTTTGCACTACATTTCTAAATATAATTTTTCATAACTCTAAAAAAAATTATATTTAATTTTTAAATTGTTTTATCCATCAAGTTGGGTTTGATTTTTTTATAACTAATGTGTTAATTTAAAAAAAAAATCTTCTAAAATAAAAAAATGCCACTTCTCTTACCCGTCTTTTCCAGGGTTGCCTTGTTATATCTTTCCCTTCTCTCATATCAAGTAAAAACGATATATATATATATATATATGTATATATATATATGTATATATGTATGTATATATATATATACATATACATATATATATATATATGTGTGTGTGTGTGTGTGTGTGTGTGTAAATCTATTGTGTTTGCCTCCAAGCTGATATTTAATTTCACATGGAAATTCTGCTCATATTTTTTCAGGTTTTCGACCAAAGTGGTAGTTATCAACTTATCATAATCTCTCAGCCCAACTTAATGGATATAACAATTTAAAAATTATATAATAAACTTTTTCTAGAGTTATCCAAAAATTACATTTATCTTCTAAAACATTGCAGTTACAAATGTGGTGAAAAAAAATCCACTATAATACGATGATTAATGGATGTGGGAATCATTCCTATTAATTAGGAATGTAGTTTTGATTAGAAAAATCGCTCTCCTATTAGTTAGGGATGTAATTATGTAGAGAGAAAATAGGAACAAGTGGCATACTTTAGTGGAGATTTTCCAAAGAGTGTGTAGAAAGAGAGTTTCCTTAGCATTTCTCTTTCACTAAATGTAGCCAAAGACAAACAGATGAATTTGCTGTTTTGTTAAGTTGATCAAAATCATCAATTCAATTTCATAGTCCCATGTTTATTAAACATGGCGTTAGTTCTTTTTCCTTAAAAAATAAATGGTCCAGGTTATATGTAAGGAAAAATTCAAATAAAAGATTGTGTCAGAGATTGTTACCCGTCCAAAATTGTAAGAAGAAAATATGGAATGTCAAAGTTAACGACAAATTGGGTAACATATTGAAAATGTAAACTCACCTAAATAAATTATTTGAAATAATATGGAATGTTTTACTAATTGATAAATGAGGGTAAAAATGTCCTGACAACTATAATCCGGTGTAACCATCAATGCAAATCGGTGTAAGAATCAATTCCCAAAAATTAATGTATGTCCAAATCTCCATTAAACGAGAATGAAGAATTCGATTCCAATCCTTCCAGAAATATAATATTTTGAGGCATAACTTTTATGTAAAATGACCCTCCATATAAGCAGAATGGAGATTTGCCGTCTCTAAACGCCTTTATAACCACAATTAATGTAATCAAAAATATTTGTTTCCAACATATTTTGTTGAGTAAAAAGAACTAATAAAAGAGGATAACGTGGCATCTTTCTCTATTAACAAAGAAGGTTGCTAGTAGACACTACAATAGGATATATCACAATCTCATTATGCATTGAAGTAATTTATATTTGTTTATGATGCACTTGAAGCACCGCTGATTCATGCCCAAGTGCTACTAATGTTTTTTAACAGTTTTTTACATGTAAATTACTTAGTTTAGTAAAACTACAATGTTTTAACGAAAAACTTCGCATAAATTAGAAGATCGTTCAACGACTGAGTTCAAAAACAGTAAAAAATTTAAGATAGTGCATTTACATGAAGCTATCCTTGGCGAACTAAAAGTTGCAAACACTCTTTTGAGCAGACCCATTAATTATATTGATTAGACACTGTGTCCATTGCATTTACACAGCCCCTAAACTAAAAAATCATAAATATGCTAAAACAATGGGTTTAATAATGTCTTGTATTTCCTCAAAAAAAAAAAAAAAATAATGTCTTGTATATTTTATGTAGTACTATAATTAAGCCAAAGAGTTGTTTATGTATGCCATAAATACCATTCTTACAAATTCGTTTTTAGTTGCCTTGTTTGGATTAAGAGGTTTTGTAAACTTCAACTCAAACTTAACCAACACCTTAACTCAAATTTGTAGGATCCACCTTTCACTTATATTTCTACTAACATAAAATTCAAAACGTCAAAGTTCAAAACCCTCATACTTCAACATTCAAAATCATTTCACATTTTGTAAATTGTTTGGTTGGAGCACAATGCGTGTGGTACATTCATAATTTTTTTACAAAATATTAGCGCGATTCCTTCTAACCCTGTCCTTACGATTGAGGAATACAACACTACAATACTAGTTTTCATCTCAGGGAAGACAATGGGGCCCTCCAAAAATCAACATCTCTGGGAACACTACACTTTCGAGGTGGAGCATAAAACTGAAAAGAGTCAGAGAGATACGGAAACGGGAGCGAAATCTCCACACAAGAAAGATGAAATATGAAGAAATAGGAATGAATATTCAAGCAAGGACGACTACGTACGAGGAGAGATTGTGAAACTATGTTGGGTTTTGATGCTGGTTACGCAGCGGAATAACAAAAATTAATCCTGCTCAAATCCAACAAGGATCACACGACACGCCATCATAACGTAATAACGACATAGAAGATATGTACCTTAGTTTGGCATATTACACGAACAATATTGTCTTCGTCTCTATGAATATCAACATCTTGGATTCTTGATTGGATTCCTTCTCACCGCAGTGTGCTAGCAACGGAAGAAGGAGGAAGATCATGCCAAACGAGGAGGCGCGCCCAAAGAGGGCCGACTTCTCCAAGGAGGGGGACAGACGGGGTAGGCTTCGGCCACCTAGTCTTTCTCTCTCTCTTGCTTTGTTATGTTCTATCAATAATGACTTGTGTTAGAGAAATAACAAACTAGAGTTCCTTTATATATTAATAACTCTTTATTAATTACATAAAAGCCCCAATACTAATTATGTCCATACATGGATTAGCCCACTTGCAAACTAGTCCTACTAAGTTTGCTTGTGGTTGCGTTATGATCCTTTTATTAATTAGTCCAACTAATTAATACCTATATCCAATTTGATCCATCCGGTGTGTGATCCCATAGGTTTCTACTTAGTTCGTAGTAACTCACTACTAACATGGAGCGCTGTCTAGCAACACATCCACGCCACCCAACTAATAGAAATAAGTCAATGATCCCGACAAACCTTGTGCCTAATTTTACATATTGTGTTATCCCTTTGTCTCCATATTCGGATTGGAAACGAGACATAATAGTCACAATCGTATATCCAATCCATAGTTTCTCGATCCTGGGAATATGCTTATGTGAGCAGATAACATAAATATCTCCATATTTATTTATCTGAGTCTGACCAGACATTCAATAAGCACCATCCCTCTAGTGACCCATGGATATTTGCTCCCATTATGTGGGAGGGACAATCCTCTCTACGTCACTACTATCTCTAAGCTTGTTTCCTACCATGCCAGATAATTATCTTTATGGTTACCCGGTTAAGGTGCAACGTTAGATAATATCAAAGCATGATATTCAGCAACTAAAGTATCTAGTGACTTTAAGTCTAACGATTACAATATTATTAGCACTACGAGATGCGATTGTGACTTTCAGATAATCTAATTGTATCCGTCTCGTCGTGGGTCAATCCAATATGCCATTACTCCTAATGCATACCAATGTGCTAGACTTGATACCTCCATATCAATCTCTACACATACTAGTCTATGGTTAACCATCCTATTAATCAATATAATGGACTAGGGATATTTAAGATTAACAACACATTGTATCTAAGGACTTCATTATATTAAATATCACAATAAATAATAAATGAATGTTCTAGCCAAACATCGTTCATACTAAATATAGATTGCCTAAACATCCATATTTCACTTCTTATTGAGCTTGCTTTGGCAAGTCACCCAAGAATTGGTTATTTAGGAAGGAACCATTCCGATTTCATCCCATGCAGATCTTGCTCCAATTAGGCTAATAATTCATTATTCTTATCCTTTAGATAATACATAATTGTCATGACTCTAGGCTTATCAATCCAATTGACTTTTCCCAGTTGCGTCCAACCTCAACAATCACACATTACTTGCTTGTGTCGTCCGCAACGAACCAAGGTGAATTAAAACGCCTTGCTTTGTCAATCCCGAATTTAATAGACCTTGATCATGAAGGTGTTTAGGCAAGAGAAGGCAAAACGCAATATTTCATTGAGGGATTTAATAGTAATTATTTAAATGTTTGGTTGATCCAATCAACATGATCTACTTATTTGGATTGGCCAATTCACAATAAAAGATCAAACTTGTTTATTACTATCTTGTTAACGCTTTGCTTGTATCATCCATACACGCAAAAATAAATAACAATACATGAATAATAAACATCCATAAAAGAAAATTTAACGTGGCATGAATATGGCCCCTAGACTAAGATATTACCAAGGCAATTATAATATCTATGTGCCCTAAAGTGACAAGCTCATCTCCATGTGCTTCACCATAGCCGCGCTCCTAGGATGGGAGTCCCTATTGTCTTTGTGGCTTCTTGGTCCTCCGGTCTTCTTCTCCTTGCTCTTGGCTATCATCTAAATATTCTAATTCTAGCCTAACATCTAGAGTAAAATAAATAAAACCTCACATGTTGAGAAGATGAACAGCTCGCATGCCATAACATTAACTAACTATTACATTAATTTAATCAGCTCGTAGGCCGTAAACCAAACCATAAAATTAAACATTCACAACCTAGGCATCCATCCACCATGCAAAAAATCATATAATACACTTAGAACCATTTTTTTCCCGTGCTTGTTCAATTTTAGTTTGAAATTAGGCAACTAGGGTCAAAATAGTCCAAGGGGTCCACCATTCACCATGGCCGAACCACCCATGAACCAAGGCTAGGCCTTGGGGCGGTCGGCCGAGCCTCACACGCGGCTAGGCCGGGCGCTAGGCCGGCCCAATCCCTTGCCGAGCCTATCTTGGGCGGCAAGGCAAAGGGGGCGGTCCCCACAGGAAGGCCGAAACTCCTTTGGAATTGTTTCCAAAACAATTCTTTGCCTTGTTGCAAAAGCTTAGTTATTTCCAAATTTGGAAAACCCCTTTTCCAAATTTGTGCCAAAATATTAATTCCTAGATTAAAAATTATTCACATCCTATGTGATCAAACTCTCAAATCTTCACATCCAATGTCAAATTCGATATTTTTTGTCTTGAATCAAATTCATTTTGCATCTAATATGCCAATTATTAATTTCAGTTTCGCGTAATATAAACAATACGGTGTATAAACTGAAATCGTAACCCATAAAATCTTGTTACGCGCTATGGCCTGTGGCTCTGATACCACTGTTGGGTTTTGATGCAGGTTACGCAGCGGAATAACAAAAATTAATCTTGCTCAAATCCCACCAAGGATCACAGGACAAGCCATCATAACATGATAAGGGCATAGAAAATGTGTACCTTAGTTTGGGAGATCACACGAAGAATATTGTATTCGTCTCTATGAATATCCACACCTTGGATTCTTGATTGGATTCCTTCTCACCGCGGAGTGCTAGCAACGGAAGAAGGAGGAAGATCACGCAAAATGAGGAGGCGCGCCCAAAGAGGTCCGACGGCTCAAAAGAGGGGGACGGACGGGGTAGGCTTCGGCCACCTTGTTTCTCTCTCTCTTGCTTTGTTATGTTCTCTCAATAATGACTTGTGTTAGAGAAATAACAAGCTAGAGTTCCTTTATATATTAATAACTCTTTATTAATTACATAAAGGCCACAATACTAATCATGTCCGTACATGGATTAGCCCACTTGCAAACTAGTCCTACTAAGTTTGCTTGTGGTTGCGTTATGATCCTTTTATTAATTAGTACAACTAATTAATACCTATATCCAATTTGATCCATCCGGTGTGTGACCCCATAGGTTTCTACTTAGTTGGTAGTAACTAATTACTAACATAGAGCGGTGTCTAGCAACACATCGATGCCACCCAACTAACAGAATAAGTCAGTGATCCCGACAAACCTTGTGCCGAATATTACATATTGTGTTATCCCTTTGTCTCCCTATCCGGATTGGACACGAGACATAATAGTCACACTCGTATATCCATTCCATAGTTTCTCGATCATTGGAATATGCTTAAGCGAGCAGATAACATCATTATCTCCACATCGATTTATCTGAGTCTGGCCTGACACTAAATAAGCACCATCCCTCGAGTAGCCAATGGATATTTGCTTCCATTATGTGGGAGGGACAAATTCTCTCCACGTCACTACGATATCTAAGCTTGATTCCTACCATGCCCGATAACTATCTTTATGGTTACACGATTAAGACGCAACGTTGGATAATATCAAAGCATGATATTCCACAACTAGAGTATCTAGTGACTTCAAGTATAAGGATTACAATATTATTAGCACTACGAGAAGTGATTGTCACTTTCACATAATATAATGTATCCTTCTCGTCGTGGGTCAATCCAGTATGCCATTACTCCTAATGCATACCCATGTGCTAGACTTGATATCTCCATGTCAATCTCTACACATACTAGTCTATGGTTGACCGTCCTATTAATCAACATAATGGACTAGGGATATTTATGATAAGCAACACATTGTATCTAAGGACTTCATTATATTAAATGTCACAATAAATAATAAATGAATGTTCTAGCCAAACATCGTTCATTATAAATATAGATTGCCTCTAGGGAACCTATTCTAACAAAAAGGATGCATACGGTAGGGATATGGCAGCTAATTTTTACATTTAGTATGTGCAAACCAAGATCTTGTGCTATACCACTTTCGTCAACTTCGCTGGATTTGTCAATAAGTACATTTTCTTTTCGTGCAGTGAGGTTTTTTGAGCAACAACACTCTCCTTAATTGCCACATGAGATTGGGCACTCTACATTAAAAGTAGTGCTTTGGAGCTTGTGTGGCTGAATGCGTACTCCCCTTTACTTGGATTTGTAACCCCCCCCCCCTCGTAGTTGTACAAGTTTCTTTAATATGTTGCTAATTTTTTCAATCTGATCTCAAGGAATCTATAGTATATAATATTTCAGAATGTCTTCTTAAGGTTTGCCTAAGAGGGTGCCACGTAACAATGCCTATTAATTAGTTTCATATCAAACGTTAAAATGAAACGTACTATTGTCAAAATCCAGAGATTAATAACAAACAAAAGTGCTTCGAATCCTCTGTACTATGAGGAAATATTATCATTAAATAAAAACAATAGAAGACGTGTCAGTTATGGTATAACGTAAAAAAATAATTTGATCTAACTGATACCGTTCTTTAGTAAAAACATAAATTTTGTGAAACTTTAAGGAAGACCAATTTTTGAAAATGTTAGCAATCGATTATACTATTTTTTTAAGAAATAGTAGACCTAATTTGTGGTAACGATTTACAAATTTTTAATCCACAATCAACTATCAAAGATTGTAATGCATGATGGATGAGAATGATAATTACTCATTTCAAACTAAATAGTCTAATAAAAATGGAAAAGAACGAAAAATTTTGAAATAAAAAATTTGAACATATAAATTTTTGCTCAATCAAACAATCAGTCCATATTTCATCTTATAAATTCATTATCTTATTTGTTGGAATTTTATCAGTGTTACTAAGTAGTTTCTCTTTTCTGATATTATGCTTATATGGTGTCTGATCAAAAGACAAATTACATCGCAAATGTTGATAGTAAATAATGGATGTTACAAAATTCTACATATTTTTTTCTTATTTATGAAAATTTCCACATGTATTCTTTAATATATTTGTTTTCGTTCAGTATGTTGTTTTACATGAATTTTCATTTTGCAGGAATCCTCAAAATGGGATGTCAGAGAGGTAATGTCTATTCACCAATTTCTATAATTTTCATTTTTCTCTACATTCTTCATAATTTTGGGTTTGGGAGCAGTTTCGCTATGAATCATAACAAATACCAAGTTTCACTTTATTTCATTTACACTAATCTATTTATAAATGAGTGTATGTTATGAGTTATCGAAATTTTACTGGAAATAGCTATAACATCACGAACATAACTGTGCATCGTACGGGTTTAACCAAAGTTTTAACTAATGCAATTACTTATTTTTTTTACATATAAAACTCTAAAAAAATGTTATAGTAGTTTTTTCTCAAACAAATGAAAATAAAAGTGTGATAGTGTTTTAGTGTCTTAACAATGTTTGTACCCTTGTAAAACAACATAATTAAAATAGATCAATTGACACTTAACTACCATGCAGTTTGGTAGTAATTTGCATGGTACATATTTAAAATAGAACAGTTGACACTTAAATTCAGTACATGCAGTTTCAAACTGATACATTAGTACACGCACTATGCTAAAAATCTACGTCCCGCTCCAAAAAGGTTGACTCCGTTAGTGTTGCACGAGTCTGTTAGAGACATGATATTTTTACAAGGAATGGATGTCCTTAAACCAATTAATTAAGGGTGATTGCATAGTTTCACCAATAAGAAAATGTTGATTTCTACTTGCACCCCCTCACATTTTTCCATTAGACGAAAAGATGCATTAGTTTCATAAAACATGCAATCACACCCCTCTACCTAATTTTAGTTTAAATGGATACTTCAACTACAACATTTCCTTGTAAATAAACTATGACTCATAAATCATTTAGAGTGATATAGATATAAGTAATTATATCAAAATATTTTCAAAATAATTTTGTAAACTGGGTATGCTCAAATCAATTAATGACAACGAATACATGTAAATTTGACAAACTTGTGTTTCAAAGTAGTGTTAAAACTGTTAAAACTCTAAGTATATTTCTCTAAATATTTCACGAATTGGGTCTACAATTCAATTAAGTAAGAAAACTTAACTCTATCTGTTTATCCAAGTCTAAAATAATGAGTAATGAAAAATAAATAATTTTATCTGTTGCAACTATTTTCTTCACTTTTTATCCTAAAAACACAAACTCCTCCTCCTCCTCTTCTTCTTCCAACTTTCTCAATCTGTGTATATGTATCGCCTATCTTTTGTTTGATTGTCTATAAGTTAAAACAAAAACTAACAATTATAATGACTATTTGAGTAAGGTCAGTGGGTGGTTCATTCATGATCACCAGCATTTCCTCTTGCCGCCTTCCTTTCTTGCCCAGGGCATCTGCAAGACCGTTCTTCTCTCTGGATATGAACTCAATGCTGCATTCACATCCTCTAAGGAGCTCTCCAATGTGTACAGTGATGACTTTGTTGGGGAAATGGGGGGGGGGGGGGGGTTGGTCACCATTGATGCACTTAATTGCTTCTTGTGAGTCTCATTCAATGGCAACCTTTCTAAGGTGGTCTTGGGGTTGGAGGAAAAGTCCCCTATGAATGTCCCATAGCCTAGCTTCAAGTACTGAGATGTAGCCAATATGTCCAATATACCCCTTAATCCACTGCTCCTCTTCATCCTTAAGCACACCTCCATAGCCAGCAACTCCGATTTCACCTGCTTTGCTTCCACCTGTGTTGAGCTTGAGTGTTCCTAAAATGTGGGGGGGGGGGTGGAGGAGACCAAGGAGGAAAAAAGTTAGTAATTGAACTTTCATTGGATTTATTGGAATTCATACCTTCGGAGAGATGTGAAATGTGTTGGAATATGTGCCGTAGAGGCAATCTAGTTTAGTATGAACAATAAATTGGCTAAAACATTCATTTTATTATTTATTGGATATTTAATATAATGAAGTCCTTATATTTACAATTGTGTTTTTTATCTTAAATATCCCTAGTACATTATAATGATTAATGGGACAATCATCAATAGACTAGTATGGGGTTGCATTGATATGGAGATATCATGATCCAACACATGGGTATGCATTAGGAGTAATGGCATGCTGGATTGACCCAACTCTAAGAAGGATACATACAAGTTATGTAAAGTCACAAGTTCTTCTTACGGTGACAACGGTATTGTCATCCTTAGACTTGAAGTCACAAGATCTTCTATTTGTGGAATATTGTGTTTTGGTAGCGTCAAATGCTACACCGTGACTGGGTAGCCATAAAGGCGCCTATCGGATACAATAGGAAGCAAGCTTAAATATCGTAGTTATGTAGATATAATTTTTCCCTCCCACATAACGGGAGCAAATACCCTAGGCCACTCGAGGGATAGTGCTTATAGAATGTCTGGCCAGACTCAAATAATTCAATATAGGATATTGATGTTATTTGCACGAATAAGGCTATTCACAGGAAATATGAATTGGATATACGAGTGTGACTTGTATGTCTCGTGTCCAATCCGGATATTGAGACAAAGGGATGAGATACTTTCATAAGGTTTTTCATGATGACTATTTCTATTGGTTGGCTAGAATGGATGTCTTGCTAGAGGCCTCTCCATATTAGTAAATAGTTACTACCAACTAAATAGAACCTATCAGGTCACACTCCATATAGGGTGAACTAGAATTGGGAATTAATTAATTAATAATTAATTAGATGGATTAAAACGCAACAACTTGCTAACTTAGGAGGACTAATATGCAAGTTGGAATAATTCGAACATGAGTAGGATTAGGAGAGGGACTCTATGTAGTAACAAGGAGTTGTTGGACTATACAAAGGATGCTCCTAGCTTCCTTCCCTACAACTTATGCTCATAACATACATTGAGTAGGAGATAAGGAAGGAGAGAGCAAGACAACAAGGAGGCCGAACGCCCTTGCGTCTGCCCCTACCCACCGACCACAAAGAGAGAGCCTCCCCTCTCTCTTGGTGCTCTGTTGCGTGATTTTTTCATCATATTAATTCTTCCTAGCTAGAAAAAGGTGTTTGGAAGATCTAGATCTCAATAATAGGCGTGGATCAACCGTAAAAATGTGATACTTTTCGCGTTAGAAGTCATCAAGGAGACCTACAAGGTACATCACACGAATCCTTTACCATCGTCATGATCTCTCTTCTTGTGATCCTTGGAGGGTCTTTATCAGATAAATTTATTGTTATTCTGCTGCGTATCCATGATCAAAACCCTACAGTGGTATCAGAGCCACAGGTCGTACAGCATAACATGGTTTATGTGTTACGTTTTGTTGTTTTTCAGCTATAATTGTTGATTATTGCGTTAAGACGAAAAATTAAGCATATTCGATGCAACTGGAATTTGATGCAAGACAAACAAGACTTAATTTAACATTGGATGTGAAGATTAGTGAGTTTGATCACATAGGATGTGAGTAATTTTGGATCTAGGAGCTAGGGTTCGGGCACATGCTTTGAAAAAGGGTTTTTCAAACATGGAAACAACTAAACTTGGGAAACAAGGCAAGGTGTTGTTTTGGAAACAACTCGCTAAGGAGGTTCGGCCCACCCTAGGGTCCGGCACGAACAAGGGCTTTGGCCCGGCCGTGCGGCCCGGCCGTGCGTGGGGCTTGGCCGACCGGCCCAAGGCCGCGCCTTGGTCCTTTTTGGGCGGTTCGGCTATATTGATGGTGGACCCTTGGACCATTTTAACCCTAGCACATACAAAAAGCAACTAAAATTGACTAAGCGCGTTAAAATTGGTTTTAATTGTTTATGTGCAATTTGCATGGTGATTGGATAGGGCCTTAGATGTGGTTTGTTGTGAATATTTAACTTTTTTGGTTTGTTTATGGCCTGCGAGTTGATCAATTTGATGTAATAAATAATTAGCATTTACGGCCTGCGAGCCGGTATTTTTTTCTCAACTTGTGAGATTTATTTTATTTAGTATAGATGTTAGCTAGTACTAGATAAAATAGATAGATAGCCAAGATTAAAGAAAAGAAGCCCAAAGAATTAAAGGAGCCACAACATGGAGCATGGAGCATTCCACAAGGCTATGAAGGATGAAGCAAGAGATGGAGGCACATGGAGATGCGTTTTCTATTCTAGGGTTTATATATATTCTCATTAGCTTGGGAATATCTTAGTCTAGGAGGACATATCCATATCACGTTAATTTCTATTTGTTCATGTTTGTTTTTATTGTCTTATTATTGTTGTTGGTTTATGGATGATGCATGCAATTTGATAATAAGATAAATAACAACCCGGTTCTTTTATTTGTGAGTTAACCCAAACTCAAAATAAGTAGATCAGTGAATATGGATCAACAAAACAATTTAAAATTGAAAAGAAAATCTCCTAATTTAAATATTGCATTTTTGCATTATCGTTATATAGACACTCTTCTTGATCATGATTATAAAGCTCGTGCGTTCCAAAACAGGGCGACTTGATTTGTCATGATTGTGTTGTGATGGCACAATCAAGTAAAGTCCAACTGTCTAAGTAAGAGGTTGGACGCAACTAGGTGATTTTAATAAGATTAAAAGCCAAGAGGCAAACAATTAGGATTATCAATGGTATGAATAATTAAGGAGTTATTTGCCCAATTGAACCAAGAGTTGCATAAGTATGCAATTGGAATTGTTCCTACCTAAATAACTAATTTTGGGTGACTTGCCAAAGCAAGCTCAAAAGAAGTGAAATATGGATGTTGGCACCCACTAGAATATATAATTATATTTTTTCGCATTCATATATGAGGGTTATTAATCCGTAGAAAAATAGTGGGAGTTGTATTTAACAATCTAGTCATTATTAAATATAGTTAATTGTTCAAAAATACTAAAACTTGCGTAATTTCCTTTTATAGAATTCCAATGGCAGACAACTCATCGAATTCATCTCACTCCCTACACTCTGTCCTTGAGAAGACAAGCTGTCCGGGACTAATTTTCTAGCCTGGTACAGAAATATGAGAATCGTTCTCAAGCAAGAAAAGAAACTGTACACTCTAGAGGAGCAAGTTCCTGATGGTCCGGAAATCAACAGTCCTGCATCCCTAAAGGCGTATCAGTAGCGTGTTGATGACGCTAATGATGCAGCCTGCCTAATGTTTGCAACATGTCCACTGAGCTTCAAAAGCAACATGAGAACATGAATGTAGTCAATATGATCGCACACTTGAAGCAGCTCTTCCAAGAGTAGGCTAGGGTTGAGAGGTATGAAGTTTCCAACGCATTGTTCAAATGTCATCTGTCAGAGGGAAACCCCGTAGGGCCGCACGTGTTGCGTATGATCGGTTACCTACAGATCCTCGGCTGCCTAGGGTTTCCTGTGGGTCAAGATTTGGCCACCGATCTCATCTTGCAATCGTTTCCTGAAAGTTACGCATAGTTCATCATGAGCTAAAACATGAATGAGATCGTGAATCCTCCGCGCGGTTTACTCAATATGTTGAGGACAGCTGAACAAAGCATCAACAAGTGTAAGTGCAAATCCAGAATTATGGTGCAGAAAGGAAAGGGCAAAAGGTTTGCGTCTACCTCCAAGGGAAAAGGCAAGTCAGTTGCCAAACCCAAGGAATCAGCCCTTAAGCCTCTTGGTGGCATAGCCAAAGGCATGAATAAATGAGAGTGTCACTACTGCTGTCAGCTTGAACACTGGTTGAGGAACTGCCCAAAATATAAGGAGGATAAAAGGCTTGGAATAGTGATTCCTCCACCACCAGGTATTTTTGTTATCGATGTTAATATTACTTGCTCTTCATCTTGGGTATTGAATACTAGATGTGGATATCACATTTGTCGAAATTTGCAGAATCTAAAGAAAAGTAGAAAATGGCTAATGGATTATATATCCTTGATCTAAATAATCATGTCTATAACATTAATACCAAGAGGATTAAGATAAATGATTTAAATCCTGCTTATCTATGGCACTGCAGTTTAGGCCATATAAACGAGAAACGTGTATCTAAACTCCATAAGGATGTGATAGGGGAGCATGCAGATGAATATGCAGCACATATACTCTAGAAGGGGGGGGGGTTGAATAGAGTGTGCAAATTTTTTGCAAAACTAGAGGAGGAAAAGAGTTTTAGTGCATTGGAGTTCAAGGCCTTGAACAAAAATTCAAGCCCTTGAAAAAACAGACAGTTTTAAGTGCTGCAAGAACTATGAATGTGAATGAACTGTAAATGCAAAAGACAAAAGATTTATAGAATTCAGTCCAGTTGGACCTACGTATCTACCTCAGGGATCTTCTCCCTGCAGGATTTTCAACTCAATTCTCATTAATCAAAAGCTAATTCCTAGATCTCAAGCATAGAGAATTGCCTTACTCTGTTACATATTGTGGTTCTTCCTAACCTATCTAGTACTTGCTCTAGATAAGTGATTAACTAAGAATTATCTATTGTTCACTTTGAAAAATCCTTGAGAATGATGTATAGGAGTATTACAAAAATGATCTACCAATCAAGTACAATACAGAAGAACACTGCAGTAGAAAATAGCAGTGAAGAATGCAGTGAACTTCTGTGTGTTGGATTGTGAGAGTGATGAAATTCTTGGATGCATGTCAATCCAGAATTGTGTCTCTCTTTTTGCCCTTTGAGTGTTGTGTGGTTGTTGCTTCAAAAAGAGCTCCATTTATACTGTTTGAAAATCTGCAAATCTTCCTAGATTTTCAGCAACAACTTCCTATTTTGTAGGCAACAAATTTTGACTCTCTTAATAGCTTTCTCCAACAGATAGTTGATCATAATATTCAGAGATATTGCTGTGATCTTGTATTTAAACAATATGATAAGCTGTCATGAGTCACTAATTGATCAAAGTATCATTTTCACTAAGTGATTTCCTTCTTGCAAAATCCAGATAAGGAAACAAATCATGCATATTTAGGAAACAAAATTTCCCTGCAAAACTGAGTCAAAATAATGGATTAAATAATAACACATTAAGTACAGGGGTGAGAGGGATGGTATTAAATCAAAAAGAGTTTAGAAAACTCCCCCTCAGAACATGTATGTAGGTCAGACAGTTTCAATTATTTGAATCCTGGTTCAAGGATGCTATTTCAAGCCTGTGAAACCCGATTCAAGGCTTTTAAAACTGGTTCAAGGCCTTGAAAACCCGTGACCTTACAATATCCCCCTTGATGAAAGACAAAACTTTAACTGTTTTGTTTCTAAGTATCTGAAAAAAATACTGATTAGCACAGAATAGTAATAACACAGTAGTTCCAAAAGATCAAACTTATTAATAAGCAAAAGCAAAAACTGCAAGTAAAATGCAGAAAATCCTACTGACCAAAAGATAGTTCATCTAAACAGCAATAAAAATCAAACAACCCTAAGATAGTTCATCAAAAAGACTGAGAATATGTTGGATCAGTGTCTGGAAAAATTTGAAAATAAACTTAAAAAAATTAAAAGAAACAATGGGGAAGAAGAGTAGGCAATATTAAGGGGTTGGGTCTTCATCTCCATCTTGATCTCCCTCTTCTTCCTCACTGTCTTCATCATTGGCTTGGACTTCTTGTGAAACCACATATAGTTTCTCAATGAAAGAACTTATATTTTCTATAACGTTGTTGAACAAAAAGGTGAGTCCTTCCAAAGCTTTTCTTCCATGCTTTAGTTTCTTCTTGACGGCAAACATTTTCTGTTGTGCAGAGGGTATTTTGTGATCTTTCTTTCCTGTTTTTGATGCAGCTAGAGAATTGAACGAATCCTTCACATGTTTATCCTTGTTGGGCACAGAGTACACTCCATAGGATCTTGAAGTAGTATCTGAGTCTTATTCTGGAATGATAATTTATTTTCCGTTCCTTTGACTCATGTGTCTATCTTCTTCTTGTCTCTCCTAGGACTTCCAATATGGATTCCCTTCTACTTCTCTAGTGAAGATACTACCGTCTTTTTCTTCTTTCCAGTTGCTTGGATCTGGTCCTTTTTCACCATCTTCTTGGGTGGTGAAGACTCTTGTTCTTAATCAGTAAAACTCTTTGACTCTAAGTCTTCACTGATGGTTAGAACCTTTTCTTCAGCTAACTTTCTCTTCTTCTCAGCACTAGTTTCGGAGCCTCCAGCCATCTTGATTCTGTCTGAAACTCTTCTAGTGCTCATTATGGTTTGGGACAAGAATAGAGAAAGGTGGATTTGATACAGAGTGAAGGAGAGGAGAAGGAGATAAATACTTAGAGAGTTTGTATTTGAAAAGGAAACTGCAATATTTTTCTAATCTTAAAAGATCTGTAATGATCAACAAAGATTCAAATCTTTGAAGCCGTTGGAAATAAATAACTTAATATTATATTTGGCTGAAAATCAATTTTGAAAAAGGTAGGGGCAATATTAAGCAAATATCTACAGAGATAGCACCCAATACTGAAAGATCCAAGACTTATTCACTAAACAGTTATCAGACTTATTTTCAAGGTTTTGAAAATAGTTTCAAGGTCTTGAAATGCTGTTAAGCTTAAACAGATAAGACCAAAGCTTTGAATAGATTTTCAAGGCTTTGAATAATCAGTTCAAACCTTTGAAACACACACAAAACTTACCTTCATAAACTGATGCTCCCCCTAAACCAATGCATCCTTATTTATCATTCATAATTCCAGTTTTAGAGCTGAGAATCTTTCATCTGGCAATGGTTTAGTGAAGATATATGCAAGTTGCATGTTAGTAGAAACAAATTCAAGAACAATATCACCTTTCTAAGCATGATCTCTAATGAAATGGTGTCTAACATCAATATGCTTGGTTCTTGAATGTTGTACTGGATTCTTTGTGATAGATATTGCACTAGTGTTGTCACATTTGATGGGAATTCTTCTGAATCAAATCCAAGATCCCTCAACTGTTGATCAATCCATAACACTTGTGAACAACATGCTCGAGCAGATATATATTCATCTTCAGCTGTTGATAGAGCAACTGAGTTTTGTTTCTTGGAGAGCCAACTGATCAGAGATGATCCAATGAATTGGCAAGTTCCAGAAGTGATTTTTCTATCAAATTTGTAACCTGCAAAATCAACATCTGAAAATTCATGTACAGAGAAGTTAGAATGTTCGGGATACCAAAGCCCTAAGTCTTTGGTACCATTGAGATATCTGAATATTCTCTTCACATCAGTTAAGTGTGATTCCTTTGGATCAGCTTGAAATCTTGCACACATACATACACTGAACATAATATCTGGTCTACTAGCAGTAAGGTATAGCAATGATCCAATCATACCTCTATATTATTTCATATTGACACTCTTACCAGATTCATCTTTATCTAAAGACAATGTAGAAATTATTGGAGTCTGGATCTCTTTGGATTGAGACATATTGTACTTGTTCAGGAAGTCCCTAGTATACTTTCTTTGATGGAGAAAGATGCCCTTCTTCAATTGATGTATTTGAAGTCCAAGGAAGAAGTTCAACTCTCCCATCATACTCATTTCAAATTCCCTGCTCATAAGATTTAAGAATTCTTTGCATAGAAGATCATTAGTAGCTCCAAAAATAATATCATCAACATAAATCTGAACTACAAGTAAATTTTTCTCATGTGTCTTTATGAAAAGGGTCTTGTCTACCAATCCTCTTTTGAAATTATTTTCAAGCAGAAACTTTGACAATCTTTCATACCAAGCCCTTGGAGCTAGTTTCAAACCATAAAGAGCTTTGTCAAGTTTATAAACATGATCTGGAAAGTTATCATTTTCAAATCCAGGAGGTTGTGCAACATAAACTTCTTCTTGTAAGTAGCCATTCAGAAAAGCACATTTTACATCCATTTGAAATAGTTTCATAATTTTGAAAGATGGAAATGCAAGCAGAATTCTAATTGCTTCTAACCTGGCAACATGAGAACAAGTTTCCTTATAATAAATAGCTTCCTCTTGATTTTAACCTTGTGCAACTAACCTTGCTTTGTTTCTGATCACCTTGCCATCCTCATCCAATTTATTTCTGAACACCCATCTGGTACCAATTACAGACTGGTTTGTAGGTGGAGGAACTAGGTTCAACACCTTGTTTCTTTCAAATTCATTGAGTTCACTTTGCATAGATATAATCCAGTCTACTTCTTGTAAAGATTCCTTCACAATTTTGGGTTCTACAAGAGAAATGAAAGCATTGAAGGCACAAAGATTCTTCAACTGTGACCTTGTTTGTGTACCAGTGGTTGGGTCAGAGATAATATTGTCAGCTAGATGAGATGAAATATATTTGAATCTCTTTCTTGGAGACCTTGGTTCAAGTTCTCCATATATCTTCTCTGGTCTTGAAGTAGTGGCCTGATCATTCATCTCTTTTTGATCATCTTTGTCAAGTCGTTGATCTTTATTTTCAATGCCTTGAGACCTGTTTTCAAGGTCTTGAAAATGACTTCTGTTTCCTTCTGAACCTTTCTTGAACCCAAGAGAGTTCTCCGCTTCTTCTTCTAATTCATGTTTGTTCAGATTCAAGTCTGCAAAACTTTCACTCAAATGAACCATCATAGCTTTCATAAAAAATAACATGAATACTTTCTTCAACCAGCTCAGTTCTTTTATTATAAAATCTATAAGATTTGCTAGTAAGAGATTAAACAATAAATATACCTTCATCACTTCTTTCATCAAGATTACCCAAGTTATCCATACCATTGTTGTGGACAAAACATGTGCAACCAAAGGGTCTAAAGTATGAGATGTTTGGCTCTCTCCCTTTGAAGAGTTCATAGGGGGTTTTCTTCAAGATAGGTCTGATCAAGCACCTGTTCAGAATATAATTTGCAGTATTTACAGCTTATTTTCTAGAAGCATTGTCCTTGACATGTATTCAAGAGTCCTGTTCTTTCTTTCAACAAATCCATTCTGTTGAGGAGTTCTAGGAGCAGAGAAATTGTGAGAGATATCATGCTTAGCACATAACAAATATAATTCTAATTGATCAAATTCTCTACCATGATGACTTGTAATTGAAGCAATGAGTAGGTTTTCCAAGTTTTGAATTTCTCTGCAAAGCTTTAAAAAATTCAGAGAGTGCTTCAAATTTTTCTTTCAAAAACATAACCTAAGTGTATCTAGAATAATCATCTACAATAACTAGCATATACCTCTTACCTTTTGGACTTGGTGTCCGCATATGACCACACAAATCCATGTGAAGTAGTTTAATAGGTCTAGAGGTACTTACATACTTCTTTGGTTTGAATGAGCTTCTGGTCTGCTTACCCTGAGCACAAGATTTGCATACATCATCTTCTTTGAACTTGATAGATGGTAATCCTCTTACGAGGTCCTTGGAGATCAATTTTTTCAAGGTATGCAAGCTAATGTGACCAAGCTTTATGTGCCAAACCCTTGAATCCTCTTTCAAGGCCTTGAGGCACTTTAAGCTTTTACCGGTAACTTTGTTAGTATGAAAAGTATAAATATTGTTTGATCTAGAGGCTGTGAGAATGCAGTTTCCTGATTTCTCATTTTTCACCACACACTTTTCTTTATCAAAGGTAACCATGTTGCCATTATCACAAACCTGAGATACACTAAGCAAGTTAAATTTTAAACCATCAACTAGATACACATCAGAAATAGAATTTTCCGAATATGTACCAACTTTACCAATACCAAGACCGTTGCATTTGCCTTTGTCACCAAGTGTAGTTGAACCTTCAGATTGCTCTTTCAATTATGAGCATAGGGATCTCTTTCCACTCATGTGTATTGAGCAACCACTGTCCATAAACCACTTATGTTCTTTAATGTTGGTGACAACCTGGAAACACCAATTATTGCCTTACCCAACTGTTAGACCAAGTGTTGAGTTTGGACTCATACTCATGATCAACCATGTTAGGTGGTCTGACCCCTTTAGGAATCCAAATCTGTCTCACTTGTCATTTAAGTTGAAATGGAAATTTGTACCTCATTATGTGAGGGTCTTTTCTTCTGAAAGGACATGTAATCTTCATATGACCAATCTTGTTGCAAAAATGACACTTAGGAGAAGTTTTGCTTCCATCTTTCACAAATCTGATATTGTTGTTTCTTGGAAAATTTGGATTGTATCCAATACCAGTTTTTTGAACAGACTTTGGACTTCGTCCAAGAATCAAGTTTAACTTATGTTCTGAGCCTGCAAGCTTGACTTTGACTAATTCAGATTCTAGAAATTTTTCAGCAAGAGTAGTATTTTGTTTATCTAATTCATTAACTTGTGTTTTCAAGGCTTTGAAACTGGTTTTCAAGGCCTTGAAATCACTGTCAGTTTTCTTTTGATAAATTTCAAGATTCTGATTTAGACAAACAAGTTGTAAATTCTCTTTTGCTTGCTCATGAACTTTTTCTTTCAAAAGTATGATCTCGTTCAGATAATCTTCTTCATTTAAAAGTATTGTTCTGAGGTAATCTGAAAGAGCATCTTTTGGTTTTGAAATCAGAAAGTTTACCATTACCTCAATGTTCTTCTAAGAACTTTCATCATGATTGGCCATGAAGCATAGGTTGGCATTTACTTTTTCGAATTCGGATTTACTTGAGCTATCTGAATCACTCCAGGAAGCTATCATAGCCTTCTTTCTTCTGTCATGGTATTTCTTTTGGAAGTTCTTGCTTTTCTTGTGTGGACAGTATCTTATCAAATGTCCTGCAGTTCATGACTTTGGATTTATTTTGTGAAGAAGACTTACCTTTGTAGTCCTTGCCACTATATGATCGGTTTCTTTCTCTGTTGAAGTCTTTGTTTGCAAATTTTTTCTTCATTTTTAGAATTTTGGTTAAGGCTTTGGAAATCAATGCAAAAGGATTTTCATCATCATCATCTTCGATTTCAAGGCTTTGAGTTTTCTCATTCTCTTTGGCCTTGAGTGCTAAGTTCATGACACCTTCAGGCAGCTCTCCATCAGCTTCATTCATGGATATTTCATGTGTCATGAGCTTCCCTTGTAGGTCATCAAGTTGTAGTTATGAGAGATCTTGAGCTTCTTCAATGGTTGTTGTATTTGGTTCCCATTTGGCCTTTGGAAGACTTCTCAGTATCATCATCACCTTTTTTTCATTGAAAATTTGTTTTCCCAAGGAATCAAGGTTGTTGACAATGTCTGTGAACCTCTTGAACATCTCTCAGATTGACTCCTCTGCATTCATCTTGAACAGCTCATATTCCCTGAGATAAATGTTCATCTTTGTTTGCTTGACTTGACTAGTTCCTTCAAATGTCACCACAAGCTTGTCCCAGATTTCTTTGGCAGTCTTACAACAAGAACTCCTGTTGAATTCATCTGTACTCAAATCACAGTACAAGATATTAATAGCTTTTTAATTCTTAGAATATTGTTTTAACTTTGAGGAGGAGAGTGAGTCTTCCGTTTTGGGAGTTTTGATCACATCTTTCTCTGTAAGGAAAGTATGAGGTCCATTCTGAATTATAGTCCAAAGCTCTATGTCCTGATCAATGATGAACATCTTCATCAGGTCTTTCCAGTGAGCAAAGTTGTCTCCAAAAAATAGAGGGGTTCTATTGGAAGCTCTTCCCTGTGAGAAACCACCATCACCTGCAGTACTCATGATTACCAGATGGTTAAATCTTATACAGTGATACAAGGTCTGAACCTAATTGAAAGGGGAGTATGCAGATGAATATGCAGCACATATACTCTAGAAGGGGAGTTGAATAGAGTATGCTAACTTTTTGCAAAAGTGGAGGAGGAAAAGAGTTTTAGTTTTAGTGCAATAGAGTTCAAGGCCTTGAACACATTCAAGCATTTGGAATGAAATACAGTTTGCAATAGAACAGAATAAGTCTTTTTGAAGTCCTTGAAAAGAGTTTCGAACCCTTGAAAAACAGACAGTTTTAAGTGCTGCAAGAACTATGAATGTGAATGAACTGTAAATGCAAGAGACAAACGATTTATAAAGTTCAGTCCACTTGGACCTATGTCTCTACCTCAGGTATCTTCTCCCTGCAGGATTTTCAACTCAATTCTTATTAATCAAAAGCTAATTCCTAGAACTCAATCATAGAGAATTGCCTTACTCTATTGCATATTCTGGTTCTTCCTAACCTATCTAGTACCTGCTCTAGATAACTGACTAACTAAGAATTCTCTATTGTTCACTTTGAACAGTCCTTGAGAATGATGTATAGGAGTATTACAGAAATGATCTACCAATCAGGTATAATACAGAAGAACGCTGGAGTAGAAAACTGCAGTGAAGAATGCAGTGAACTTCTGTGTGTTGGATTGTGAGAGTGATGAACATCCTTGATGCTTGTCAATCCAGAATTGTGTCTCGCTTTTTTCCCGTTTAGTATTGTTTTGTTGTTACTTCAAAAAGAGCTCCATTTATATTGTTTGAAACTCTGCAAATCTTCCTAGATTTTCAGCAACAACTTCCTATTTTGTAGGCAAAAAACTTTGACTCTCTTAACAGCTTTCTCCAACGGATAGTTGATCATAATCTTCAGAGATATTGTTGTGATCTTATATTTAAACAATATGAGAAGCTGTCATGTGTCACTAATTGATCACAGGATCATTTTCACTAAGTGATTTCCTTCCTGAAAATCCAGATAAGGAAACAAATCATGCATATTTAGTAACCTTGTTTCCATTATCACAAAGCTTAGATACAATAAGCAAGTTAAATTTTAAACCATCAACTAGATACACATTAGAAATAGAATTTTTCAGAATCTGTACCAACTTTACCAATACCAAGATTGTTGCATTTGCCTTTGTCACCAAGTGTAATTTAACCTTCAGATTGCTCTTTCAATTATGAGAATAGGGATCTCTTTCCACTCATGTGTCTTGAGAAACCACTTTCCATAAACCACTTATGTTCTTTAATGTTGGTGACAACCTGCAAACACAAATTATTGCCTTACCCAACTGTTAGACCAAGTGTTGAATTTGGACTCATACTCATGATCAACCATGTTAGGTGGTCTGACCCCTTTAGGAATCCAAATCTGTTTGACTTGTCCTTTAAGTTGAAATTGGAATTTGTACCTCATTATGTGAGGGTCTTTTCTTCTGAAAGGACAAGTCATCTTCATATGACCAATCTTGTTTCAAAAATGACACTTAGGAGAAGTTTTACTTCCATCTTTCAAAAATCTGATATTGTTGTTTCTTGGAAAATTTGGATTGTATCCAATACCAGTTTTATGAAAAGACTTTGGACTTCATCCAAGAATCAAGTTTAACTTATGTTCTGAGCCTGCAAGCTTGACTTTGACTAATTCCGATTCTAGAAATTTCTCAGCAAGAGTAGTATTTTGTTTATCTAATTCATTAACCTAATGTTTCAGATTAACAATGCTGTTACTCATCAACGAGTACTCAGTGACTACTTCCTTGACTTGTGTTTTCAAGGCTTTGAAACTGGTTTTTAAGGCCTTGAAATCACTGTCAGTTTTCTTTTGAGAGATTTCAAGATTCTGATTTAGACAAACAAGTTGTAAATTCTCTTTTGCTTGCTCATGAACTTTTTCTTTCAAAAGTATGATCTCATAAAGATAATCTTACTCATTTAAAAGCATTGTTCTGAGATAATCTGAAAGAGCCTCTTTTGGTTTTGAAATCAGACAGTTTACCATTACCTCAATGTTCTTCTAAGAACTTTCATCATGATTGGACATGAAGCATAGGTTGGCATGTACTTCTTCAGATTCAGATTCACTTGAGCTATCTGAATCACTCCATAAAGCTATCATAGCCTTCTTTCTTCTGTCATGGTCTTTCTTTTGGAAGTTCTTGCTTTTCTTGTGTGGACAGTCTCTTATCAAATGTCCTGCATCACCACACTTAAAGCAGTTCATGACTTTGAATTTATTTTGTGAAGAATACTTACCTTTGTAGTCCTTGCCACTGAATGATCGGTTTCTTTCTCTGTTGAAGTCTTTGTTTCCAAATTTTTTCTTCATTTTGAGAATTCTGGTTAAGGCTTTGGAAATCAATGCAAAAGGATTTTCATCATCATCATCTTCGATTTCAAGGCTTTGTGAAACGACCCGGGATCTCGGTTCAGGGTTAAAGTGACAATCGATAACCAAACGTAGAAATATAGTTACTAATATTACATTTTATTCAATAAATACAGCAATCTTGAGAAGATAAGATTACAAATATAATGTGTTTGAAATAATCTATGTGATCTACTCTAACTTAATCTAAACGTCTTTGTCTCGTTCCGCGTTCCCATCCCCCACCCTGATTGATGACCTGCGGTTTTAAAATGGCAAGAGCCGACGCAGTTTTGAAGAAATGATCAGTAAAAACTGAGTAAATACACACTACGACATGTAAAGCAACGAGTGGCACGGAAGCATGAGTTGAAGCAAATAAAGAGATTTGAAAATCAATGAGAAAAAGAGTTGGAACAATTCGGAACATTTATGAGTAATCGCGTAGCGAGAACCATCATCTTTAAAACATTTATAAATCACAAGTAGTCAACATATTCTTAAACAAGTAGGATATCAACAGTAAAGAAGTCCATTTGACCTGATAATGATATTAAATCACAAGAAGCCAAAGCTTTTCAAATCATTTGATTAGATTAGGCAATCAAGAGCCACAGACAACATCAATAGAGTAATCAAACTTTCTTTCAATTCCAATTTAACCGTTAAGTTTAGCTGAGGCATGTCTAGAGCCACCAGCAGGATCGATGTAGACAGAGGGATCACGAAATAATCACTAAGGGTTCCTTCTAGGGTCTATCAAACCCTATTTCACCCGAGCGTTAAGGGAGCCCATTCGTCAACCCCGCTCATAACATTAGCTAAAAGGCCTTAAGTGTCGACACCCCTATACCGTAGTGACCCTTACAAGTATAAGTAGCACTCTATAGCTCTATAAACCCCTTGGCCTCAATATCTTGATACCTTTTGGCTCATCGGGGGCGGATTTGTGAACATTAACGTTCTATCCAATAATAAGAAGCATTGCTTCAATGGTCTTAGCCATAAGAAAATGGAGGATAGCTTGACGCCTCTCATTAATAACAGTACTCTGTACATCGTCCTAAGTCTATTAAAGGTATTTTATTTCTTCTCTTTCACATAACCAGAATCAGAATATCAACATCTCACAAGTAATTTTCGAGAGTTCTCAAAGGAGATGAAGAAAATAGTTTAACAACTTTCGAATAGAAAACATGCTTTCTCATACTTTTTCATATAACAAGCATTCGTTTGAAACATCACACACATGCGCACATTTGATATGAAAAGGCCGTACATATGTACTTACCACTGATATGGAGCACAATTAAAAGCAAGAAACTAAGCCTAGCAATCCGACGACAACCGCTCTCTCGCCTATGAGGTCAATGTCTACAATCACACGTATGACGTACTCGTTACAATCAATCACACATCGGTAATGAAAATGCAACCTACATGTCACATAGTCCTAAATGTCACTAATGAACATATAATGATGTTTAATTATCAAAACAAGTCCAACAAAACACCTAGAAGTTCAAAAATTCAAGTTTTTCTAAAAAATGTGAAACTACAATTCTGGACAGAATTGTAGCTCTGACTTTGGAGCCATATTTACCATATCAAATCATCTCCTAAAATCTTAAAATTAATGTATGATGAACCTATATGTGTCTACTTTCAGAAATATCAAGAAAATCATGCATAGCTATTATAAAACTCAAGTTACAAAAATAACAAAGACTGCTATGCAGAGACAAGTTTGGAAGAAAGTTTCTACTTTGAAGAACAATTACTACTACTTGGAGAATAGGAAAAATGCTCATATTCTCCAGAATGAATCCCTTATGTGTCTAGTTTCATCACAAGAAAGATTTGGTGCCATAAGTTTCTGGAAATGAGATTTTTAACAAAAATGGTAAAACTTGTCCAAAAACAGAGTTTCAGAAAACATGCAACTTAGAATGAGCATATCTCCCTAACCAAAAAGGATATGGAGTTGAATTTTCTTTCAAAATGACCCTCTCTGAGTCTAGTTTCAGAATATGGAAGAGTTAAAAATTCTACAGAGACAAAATTTAGAGATAATATACGTTTTTCACAAACTGGTCAGGTTGTAAAAATGTGCAATTTTCACCTAGAGCACTTAAAACATGATCAAATCAATTATATGACACATGCAACTTATAGAGACTTGATTTTCACACAAATAAAATCATTTTAGGCATGAAGTAATATTTTCACATGCTCTTGACACAAATGATCAAAATTTTCTTGACATGCAAGTGCAACTACCAAGAAATTTACAAAGTGCATATGGGTTTTGGTGTGAGTTTCATGAAATAGTCAACATTTTGGAGTCAATCACATGATCTAACCATGAAAATGAAGAATCAAGCATGGAGATGAAGAAAAATAAGATGAAATTTCATCAATCAAAGCAAAAGATTGACATGCATGAATGAATTCAAGACTAGAAGAAAGTGTACCCAAAGATTCAAGAAATGGTGGAGGAAAAGAGTGAAATTGACCTTCAATCCTTGAGAAGAATGATGAAATAACTCCCCTCCATGATCATACTATGCTTGGACTAAAGTTTTTCATGTTTTGGAGGCTTGAAAATGAAGATTTGATGGTGTTTTGTGAAGGTGTTCCTCCAAAACCGGGAATGGAGTTTTTGGAGAGAGATGGGAGAGTATTTGAGTGGTCTTGAAGAGAAAAAATGAAAAGGAATGAGAATGGAAGCAATGAAGATGATGGTGGAGGTTGGTGGTGAAGAATCCACATGATAATGTACATACATGTGGGTATGTAGTAGTTAGAGTTGATGGAGTTGATGGAGATGGGGGTGATGTGCTTGATGTATTAGTAGAGAAAATTGAAAGATGCTTGTAAAAAGAAAATCTCCATATTTTAGTAGAGTTGACCAAAGATAGTGGGTGGAGGAGTTGAATGAAAAATAAACAAGAGATGATTTGCTAGTTGGGGTAGAAATGTGAAATCTAAAAGTTTAGGGGTGAAAATATATTTTCAAATTAATAGACAACACATAAAAATTACTTTTCAGAAATTCAAAAATTTTAAATAATTTTAAATAAACTACTTTGTATATAAATGTCAAAATCAACTTTTTTAAAAAAAAACTACAACTATCACCACAAATATACAAAATAAGTTTTATATAGTATTATCCAAGTTTCGAAAACTACAGAATAAACTCAAAACGAAATTCTATATAATCATAGATGTCCAATGACGCCCTTATACTTCAAAGGTAAGAAGAAGTCAAGAACAAGTTTGAATTATAAATTTCTTAAAATTCTCAAATATTTTTTTGAAATTACTAAATAACCCCCAACGAAAATACGGGGTATTACACTTTGAGTTTTCTCATTCTCTTTGGCCTTGAGTGCTAAGTTCATGACACCTTCAGGCAGCTCTCCATCAGCTTCATTCATGGATATTTCATGTGTCATGAGCTTCCCTTGTAGGTCATCAAGTTGTAGTTATGAGAGATCTTGAGCTTCTTCAATGGTTGTTGTATTTGGTTCCCATTTGGCCTTTGGAAGACTTCTCAGTATCATCATCACCTTTTTTTCATTGAAAATTTGTTTTCCCAAGGAATCAAGGTTGTTGACAATGTCTGTGAACCTCTTGAACATCTCTCAGATTGACTCCTCTGCATTCATCTTGAACAGCTCATATTCCCTGAGATAAATGTTCATCTTTGTTTGCTTGACTTGACTAGTTCCTTCAAATGTCACCACAAGCTTGTCCCAGATTTCTTTGGCAGTCTTACAACATGAACTCCTGTTGAATTCATCTGTACTCAAATCACAGTACAAGATATTAATAGCTTTTTAATTCTTAGAATATTGTTCTAACTCTGAGGAGGAGAGGGAGTCTTCCGTTTTGGGAGTTTTGATCACATCTTTCTCTGTAAGGAAAGTATGAGGTCCATTCTGAATAATAGTCCAAAGCTCTATGTCCTGATCAATGATGAACATCTTCATCAGGTCTTTCCAGTGAGCAAAGTTATCTCCAAAAAATAGAGGGGTTCTATTGGAAGCTCTTCCCTGTGAGAAACCACCATCACCTGCAGTACTCATGATTACCAGATGGTTAAATCTTATACAGTGATACAAGGTCTGAACCTAATTGAAAGGGGAGTATGCAGATGAATATGCAGCACATATACTCTAGAAGGGGAGTTGAATAGAGTATGCTAACTTTTTGCAAAAGTGGAGGAGGAAAAGAGTTTTAGTTTTAGTGCAATAGAGTTCAAGGCCTTGAACACATTCAAGCATTTGGAATGAAATACAGTTTGCAATAGAACAGAATAAGTCTTTTCGAAGTCCTTGAAAAGAGTTTCAAACCCTTGAAAAACAAACAGTTTTAAGTGCTGCAGGAACTATGAATGTGAATGAACTGTAAATGCAATAGACAAACGATTTATAGAGTTCAGTCCACTTGAACCTATGTCTCTACCTCAGATATCTTCTCCCTGTAAGATTTTCAACTCAATTCTTATTAATCAAAAGCTAATTCCTAGATCTCAAGCATAGAGAATTGCCTTACTCTATTACATACTGTGGTTCTTCCTAACCTATCTAGTACCTGCTCTAGATAACTGATTAACTAGGAATTCTCTATTGTTCACTTTGAAAAATCCTTTAGAATGATGTATAGGAGTATTACAGAAATGATCTACCAATCAAGTACAATACAGAAGAACACTGGAGTAGAAAAATGCAGTGCAGAATGCAGTGAACTTCTGTGTGTTGGATTGTGAGAGTGATGAACTTCCTTGATGCTTGTCAATCCAGAATTGTGTCTTGCTTTTTTCCCGTTTAGTGTTGTGTTGTTGTTACTTCAAAAAGAGCTCAATTTGTATTGTTTGAAACTCTGCAAATCTTCCTAGATTTTCAGCAACAACTTCCTATTTTGTAGGCAAAAAACTTTGACTCTCTTGGCAGCTTTCTACAACGAATAGTTGATCATAATATTCAGAGATATTGTTGTGATCTTATATTTAAACAATATGAGAAGCTGTCATGAGTCACTAATTGATCACAGGATCATTTTCACTAAGTGATTTCCTTCTTGCAAATCCAGATAAGGAAACAAATCATGCATATTTAGGAAACAAAATTTCCCTGCAAAACGTAGTCAAAATAATGGATTAAACATCTTAGATAAATCAAATCATTTTGACTTTCATAATCAAATAATAAACACATTAAGTACAGGGGTGAGAGTTATGGTATTAAATCAAAAAGAGTTTAGAAAACTCCCCCTCAGAACATGTGTGTACGTCAGACAGTTTCAAGGCTTTGAATCCTGGTTCAAGACCTTGAAATAGCTCTGCTATTTCACCTGTGAAACTTGATTCAAGGCTTTGAAAACTGGTTCAAGGCCTTGAAATACCTAATTATTTCAAGTCCATGAAACCTGTTACCTTACATGATGGATTCCTAGACTCATTTGTTTTTGAATCATATGCGACATGTGAGGCTTGTTTATTGGGAAAATTGACAAAGTCCCCTTTCAATAAGAAAGGTGAGAGGACTAGTGAGCAATTGGAGCTAGTACATATTGATGTATGTGGGCCATTTGCCACACCTCCCAGGGGTGGTTATGTCTACTTCATCACATTGAGAATGACAAGCAGATATCAGTCCAATCCAGGTGATAGTCACTGGATTGCAGTCAAGAAAATCCTAAAGTACTTAAGAAGAACTAAGGATGCGTTCTTGATATTTGGAGGTGAAGAAGAGTTACATATAAGGGGTTACACGGATTAAAGATTCAAGACCGACATAGATGATTTCAGATCACAGTCGGGGTTTGTGTTTTTCCTTAATGGAGCAGCAATGAGCTGGAAGAGTTCAAAGCAAGAGACCGTGGCTGATTCTACCACAGAGGCTGAGTACATTGCTGCGAATGGCGGAGCAAAGGAGGCTGTTTGGATTAGGAAGTTCATCACTGAGCATGGTGTGGTTCTTAGCATTGCGGATCCAATAAAGTTGTATTGTGACAACACTGGGGCGATCGCGCAATCAAAGAAACCCAGGTCGCACCAGAAATCCAAGAAGGTACTCAGGAAGTTCTATCTTATTCAAGATACTATCGAAAGAGGAGAAGCTCGGATATGCAAGATTCCTATAGATGAGAATCTGTCAGATCCACTTACAAAGCCAATTGTTCAGCGCAAGCATGAAGAGAACACTAGAAGCATTGGGATACGAGATGCATCAGATTAGCTTTAGTGCAAGTGGGAGACTGTTGGAATAGGTTCCCTAGAGGCAATCTAGTGTAGTATTGACAATAAAGTGACAAGAACATTCATTATATTATTTATTGGATATTTAATATAATGAAGTCCTTATATTTACAATTGTGTTGTTTATCTTAAATAACCCTAGTCCATTATAATGATTAGTGGGACAATCATCTATAGACTAGTATGGGGTTGGATTGATATGGAAATATCATGATCCAACGCATGGGTATGCATTAGGAGTAATGGCATACTGGATTGACCCATATCAGAGAAGGCTACATACAGGTTATGTTAAGTCACAAGTGCTTCTCGAGGTGACAGTGCTATTGTCATCCTTACACATGAAGTCACTAGATCATCTAGTTGTGGAATTTTATGTTTTGGTAGCGTCAAACGCTACACCGTGAATGGGTAGTCACAAAGGCGCGTATCAGATACAACAGGAAGCAAGTTTATGTATCGTAGTGATGTAGATAGAATTTTTCCCTCCCACATAACGGGAGCAAATATCCTTGGCCACTTGAGGGATATTCTTCTAGAATGTCTGGCCAGACTCATATAAATCAATAGAGGATATTGATGTTAATTGCACGAATAAGGCTATTCCCAGGATCGAGGTACTATGTATTGGATATAGGAGTGTGACTTGTATGTCTCGTGGCCAATACGGATATTGAGTCAAAGGGATGAGACAATACTTGCACAAGGTTTGTCATGATGACTATTTCTATTGGTTGGCTTGAATGGATGTCTTGCTACAGGCCGCTCCATATTAGTAAATAGTTACTATCAAATAAATAGAACCTATGGGGTCACACGCCATAAAGGGTTGAACTAGACTTCGGAATTAATTAATTATTAATATTAACTAGAAGGATCAAAACGCAACAACTTGCTAACTTAGTAGGACTAATATGAAAGTTGGACTAATCCGAACTTGAGTAGGATTAGGAGAGGGCCTTTATGTAGTAACAAGGTGTTGTTGGACTATATAAAGGATTCTCCTAGTTTCCTTCCCTACAACTTATGCTCATAACATACATTGAGAAGGATAGAAGTAAAGAGAGAGCAAGATAAAAAGGATGACGAACCCCCTTGCGTCTGCCTCCTACCCGTCGGCCACAAAGAGAGGGCCTCCCCTCTCTCTTGGTTCTCTGTTGCGTGATTTCTTTATCCTCTTCAATTATTCTTAGCTAGCACAAGGAGTTTGGAAGATCTAGTTCTCTATCATAGGCGTGGATCAACATTATAGTCGTAATACTTTTCGCGTTAGAAGTCATCTAGGAGACCAACAACGTTCATAATACGGATCATTTACCATCGTCATCATTTCTTTTCATGTGATCCTTGGAGTGTCTTGATCGCACAAATTTATTGTTATTCCGCTGCGTATCCATGATCAAAACCCTAAAAAATGATCTCTTGAGTCATCATGCTCCAAGTAATGATATTCACTTCATTTGGAATGATCTGAAGCATGAAGACGTTGTGATTTATATTTTTCCAAATGGTCCAAAGACCACAAATGAAGTGAATACAGTGGGCATAGTTGATGTTTTTGTCACCCTGCAATTAGTGTTGATCCACTCAAGAAAATTCATACTATTGCTGCTGTTAACCCAAGTGTTACCCAACATTGAGCTCTAGAACATCACAACTTTAGGACACAAAAGGAAGAGATGAATAAGCTCTTATCTGTGACCATGGCAATGATGGCATGAGTCATTCAAAGTGAGATTTCTTATACTCCTTTGCACATTGGGGGAGAAGCTTCTTATGACAGGTTTTCCACATAAAAAGGGGAAGCTTGGTGGGCACCTTAATTTTCCAGTTCCAGTGCCAGTCAACCACTTTATTATTATTATTGGGATTAGTAATCAACTAATAGGCAGAGGAAACAGTGAATTTTCCATCACCCCAACAATTGGTGTCTTGAGTGTTGATATCATGAGGAATACTCTTAGCTAAGATGGTATTTTTGAGGTTAACATTGAGCACCTGGTCAAGGGTATTAAGAGACCAGTTCCCATTTCCAATGACAGAAGCAACTTTTAGATTGTGATCAAAGGTGGTGTTGGGTTAGTGTGGCTGAAGGCTTCTTTGGCCCTTTGCCAAGCCAGTTTTCACTCCAAATAGAGATTTTGTCACCATTCCCCACATACTAGAGACTACCCTTTTTAAGATAATTCATGATACAGATGATATATTTCCAAGTTTTGGTGCTAGGTATTTTCTTAGGCTAGCTGAAGAGATCTTGGTTCTTGAGGTATTCGGATTTGAGGCATTGAACCCAAAAGGGTTTTCTATCATTGAACAGAGTCCAGCCCAGCTTCACAAGTAGGGCATCATTTTAGGTTTTCATCTTTCGAATGCCCAAACCACCATGCTATTTATGCATGCAGACTGTGTCCCAGCCCACAAAGTGGATTTTCCTAATCTCAGTTGTACCTCCTCAAAGGAAGTTTTTGTTAATTTTGTCCAACTCATAACAAACATTAACCAACAGAGGTGAATGGGGCATAGTGTAAACAGGGAGAGAACTAGTCACAACTTTAATCAACACCAATATACCCCGAACAGAAAGGAGGTTGGACTTGCATCCATCCAGTCTCTTATAAGTTCTTTTGATAAGCTTGGAAATTGGACTTTGACATTTCTTTTTTGGTTGAGATTGATCCCAAGATACTTTCCCAGGTCCTGAGTAAGCCCAACTTTAGGGTTAGAGCTTATAACTCTTGCCTGATTGGGTCTAACATTTGGATAGCTAAACACTTTAGATTTTGAATTATTAATTTTTTTTTCAAAGAGACCAAAGAAGTCATCAAGGACCTGAAAAAGTAGCAAGATGTGGAATCACACTGGGAGAACAGTAACATGTCATCAGCAAAAAGAAAATGAGTGAGTTCAGGGCCTTTAGGGGTGATTCTAATCCCTTTCCAGCAACCAGTGTTGGCCACCTGATTGATCATACTTGTCAATCTCTCAAGACACAACACAAAATATAGGGGGAAAGGGGGTCCCCTTGTCTCAGACCCCTACGAGCTCTGAACTTCGGTAGGGGTTTCCCGTTCCAAAGGATGGAGCAATTGACAGTTGTGATACATTTCATGACTGAGGCAATAAAATCAGGGTCAAAATTAAACATAAAATTGTATCATGAATAAACTTCCAGGACATCCTATCAAAGGTCTTCTCAAGGCTAATTTTAATAATCATCCGACCCTTATTACCTTTCCTTTTCTTAAGAGTGTGAATAACCTCTTGGACAATAATAATATTGTCACTAGTAGGCCTACAAGGAATGAAGCTGCTTTGTGTGGGAGAGATGAGATTCTTCATGAGGGGTCTCATTCTCTCAACAATGATTTGGTGACAATTTTTTTGCACACATTGCAAAGCCTTATAGGTCTACACTGACAGATATACTCGAGGGAATCAACTTTAGGGATACGGGTTATGAAGGTGTCATTCATCCCATATGGGACATGTTTGGTGGTGAAGATGTTTCTAGTATTCTGGATAACCTTGTCCCCAATGATGTCCCAGCATTCATGATAGAATGCAGCACTGAAACCATCAGCCCCAACGACTTTATTTCTATTAATGCTCTTAACAGCTCTGAGAATAGTGGCATCACTGATCTCCTCAGTGAGTGATCTTTTCTCATCAGCTTTGACCTTCCTAAAAATTTTCTTGTACTGGATATCAACCTCCTCTCTAGTCTCCTCATAACAGTAGAGGTTACTAAATAAGTCAGAAATATAGTCCCTCATATCATAAGGATTGGTAATCCAAACATTGCTATTGTCTTTAAGCATTTTAATTTATTTTCTACTTCTCCTAACAATGGTGCAAAAGTGGAAGAACTAAGTGTTCCTTTACCCTTTAATTAACTAGTTAGCCCTAGAATTCTGATGCCACAATTGCTCCTCATGGTTAAGAATGGTGCTGAATTCAGAAATAAGATCTCTATTAAGTCTAAAAAGGTTGTGACTATAGTTATCACTAAGAGCTTTTTGAACACCATTAATTCTAGCAAGGATTTGCTTCTTCTTTTTATGAATGTTACCAAAAACATGAAAGTTCCAGTTCTTGAGATGTAGCTTAGTGCTATCAAGGGCCTCCCCAACTGAATATTATTGTCCCAATTCTCAGAAACACATATTTTGAAATCAAAATGAGAAAGCTAACATATTTCAAACCTGAAAGGTTTAGAGAACTTAGGAGACATACTTGTGGTATCCAGTAGCATGGGAGCTTGGTCACAGTAGGTTCTAGTAAGGCAGGTGACCAGACTGGAGAGAAATTAAGCTTCCACTCATGGTTGCATAGGGCTCAGTCTAGCCTCTCTTGGTTATTAGCCATCCCCTCGCTGTTGTTGGTCCAAGTGAGCTTTGGGACACTACTTCCCATGTCCATAGGGTTGCTGTCATTGATGTTTCTATTGAAGGTGATGGTCTTCTCCAGTTGCAGATAGGGTGAAGTTTGTTCTTTCAAAAGATCCTGAAAAATCATTGAAGTCCCCTAGAAGGACCCAGGGTTCAACAATGGAGGCAACCCTATTCTTAATATCATTCCACAACTGATCTCTATTGGCTTCAATAGGGCTACCATAAACCGCAGACAAAATCCAATCAGGGTGATTGAGCTTGGTAATTCTGGCATGGATTTCCAGTGATTTGCCATTAATAAGATCATCCTCGAGGTGGTTCTGATCCCACAGAATCCAAATTCCTCCATGTTTATCATCCGGATCCCCAATGTGCTTCCCACCAAACCAATGATTCTAAAAAAAAGAGCCCATTTTCTCCAACATGAATTTGGTTTCCAAGAGGTCAACAATTTCGAACCTGTTAGTGTTCTTCAGGTTCTTGAAATTCTTCTTAAATTTTCTATTATTCGCCCCGCGACAATTCCAGAACAATATTTTGGTCGTACAAATCATGGAAACATAATTATGAAAGAAAACCTGGGTAGTCCTACTGAGGTCCATCATATGTTGCCTCACCTCTTCCTTTGTCCTTGTTGATTTCACTTCCACTTCACCAGTGATGGATCTTCCCAAACATTCATCATCATGTAGACTTCTAGATCCACCTTCTCCATGCTCCTTGGTACTACCACCATCGCTGCTTGATTCGTAAAGCATCCCATCAAGAACTGGAGATTAATAACACTTAAAACCCTTATATCTTTTTCAAGTTCCATGGTAAGGACTTACTCTTCATGATTGCTCCTTCTGAGATTTTCTATAATCGTTTCCTGTCTCAGATCCAAGACCAATAGTGGAATTGCAAATGAGGGGACGACGGCAAGATTAAACGAAGACAAATCAATTCAAAGAAAATTATGTGTGAGATTTGGAAGGGAGGGGTTTGGAACAGTGTGGTATGAAGGAGGGAGGACGGAAGAAGAAACATTGATAGGAATGGTATTAGTCTTCTGATGAAGAGGCTCATCAACTCTAAGGTCAATCTTCATATTCATTGAGGCATCTTCGCCTGGGGATTCACTCTTCTCATTATTCGTGTTACTCCGGATATGGTTGTTGTTTCTGATTTCATTGGTTATCTAAACCGTTGGGTGCATTCCCTTATCTCCGAGTGTGGTTCTATCTCTTTTGGAGTCATCCTCTCCAATTGTATTCAAACAATGCGTATCTTGGTTCTGATGCTTGGTGGTTCCTTGGCTTCAGCCTTTATGATTTATTCGTTATGATTCCTAATGTAATAATTGGTGTCCACAACCTTTTATTTCTGGCCGTATTTGAACTGTTTTGGGGGGTTGGGTTTGGCTTCGGGTTATGTATGTGGTTGTTGGGCCTCTGGGTCGGGTGGGGATTTTTGATGGGCTGCATCTCATTCTTGTCACTCAGAGGACCAAATCTATTATGGTTATTTCGATTAGAGGAGGGTTTAGGCTTTCATGGCTTTTGATTTCTTCTTTTCGTAACAACGGTCCATGGGCCGGGTCCTCTTGGCCCATTTGGGGTACTCTGTTGACCAAAGCGGTCGTCGAAGATAAGCTTAATTTAAGTCGTCTTCACCGGGGACGTCGAGGTCATCACGTCGGGTTCTTCTTTCTCGCCTCCGGGCACTGGCTTCTAGGATGTCCAAATCTACCACAAGTAAAAAAAAAGAGTGAATAGGGGTCGCATAAGATCATCCTCAACACATACTCGTGCAAATCTGCACTTATCCTGATTCCTAGTGACAATATCCATTTTCAAAGGAAGACAAATTCCATTGGAAATACGGTGAAGTCCCCTATCTTCATAATATTTAACTGGTAATTCGTGGATATGAACCAAAACAACCTATTTTGCCTCAGTGCACTATGAGTTTTGAAATCAGGTGTCTCTTTCTGAACGAGAACATATTGGTCTTGGGTAATCCAAGGACTACCTGTGAGAACTTTATTATAGTCATGTTTATCATCAATCTTGAACAGGAAGAATCCTCTTCCCACATCAATATCGCTGTGCTCACCATGGAGATTCACAATTTCAGAGCTTTGTGAACAAGCACATATTCAGCTATATGAGGTGATTTCTCCATGGCTATCTTAAGTCTTCAAGGAATTCATCCTCGAAATTAATATTAACTGTTGTATCATTGATTTTTTTTCCGAAATATGGTAATTTGTACCTGAAGCTAAGTTGTGAACTTTTGCAGAGAAAGCTTCGACCTTAACACCGAAAAATATCTCTCGGTCAGCCAGATTGACAAGACCTTTAATGTAAGATGTCGAAACCTTATCTTCAAGGGGTGTGGTTTGATTACTCTAAATCGAGTGGGTGATACTATCCTCAGAGATGGAATCACTCATAATATCATCGGAAATTCTGAGATTTGGAATCTGGATCTCATCAGAGATACAAACCAAACCCGGAGGATTAATCGGATCATGATGCAAGGGGATGGGGGGGGCCTCAATCACTCCCATGGGAGTGACCATGGGGAAAATCAGGAAAACAGGACCTCCCGGAGGGAGGAACAGGACGAGATAGCACTGTTGTGCACGAATCTTGAGTCAGATCTCAAAGAAGGAGAGAGAAAGAGTTAAACCTCAGCGAGAACACATAGTTTGAATTTAAGTTCTCCATCAATGTATATGTATCGCCTATCAATAGTATTTCTCTCTCATTATGGGTTTCTGATTGGGTTTGTTCATCGTTCGCAGTTTTTGGTGTGTGTGTGTGGGGGGGGGGTGTCTAAATATAATTTAGACTGCTCCAATTAGTGGAAATTTAGGCTGCTTCGTTGGCGCAGTGTTGTCATCGGTGGTGATCGTCCAAAAAGGATGTGGCGGAGTGTGATAGCTCGCAGATAGAGTTAGTTTGGGACGCCTCTTTAACATTGGTTCTAACCCTGTTGAGATGGATTTTGCGTATTTTTAGTCAATTTTCCACTTGATACGGGACAAAGGACGCTGAGATCATAATTGATATATTGGAGTAAATTCATGTATAATTTTTTTTATTGGATATGATCGCGGGTACTTGTTGATTGTGTGCAGGAAAAAGGTACTAGAAAGGCTTGAAAGAGGCTTGGAAGGAGGCAGCGTATCAAGGAGTCAAAGCAGAAAAGTGCAGAAAAGGCCAAGTTCGTGCGTTCAGACGCACAACGTGCGTTCATACGCTTATCTTACAGCAGCAGTAGAGGACAGGGAAAACAGATAGAAAAACTGACCAAGTGTTGTGCGTTCAGACGCACATCCTGCGTTCAAACGCAGAGGACTTCAAAAATTCAGAAGGTCAGAAACATGCAGAGATCAGCCAGAAGACCAAGTATGTGCGTTCAAACGCACGTTGTGCGTTCAAACGCAAAACCTAGAAATTCAACGGAAGTCAGAGAAGAAAAAGTCAAAAAGTCAACATCAGAATTGAGCGTCCAAACGCAGTGGATGTGCGTTCAAACACACATATGCGTGCGTTTAGACACACAACGAGACATCGTGAAGCTTCCAGAACAGGTTTAGACAGGGGCAGAACAAGAATTTCAGGCATCAGTTTCAGAGACTTTGGTAGTATAAAAGAGGTTTCCCAACACAGAATTAGGTAATGATCATCATCACAGAATACAGTATCAAGAGCCGGCAGTTTGGAGCAGAGCAGAGATTGGAGCAGTTTCAGTATTCAGTAATAATCTTGTTTGATCTTTCTTCTCTTTATTTCATGAAACAGTGTTTATTAATAATGTACGCTAGCTAAACCTTTTACCTAGGTTCTCGGTGAACCTACGGTCTATGCATTCATCAATTGAGTTTATTTTGATTAATAGATTCATGACTACTTTGAAGTCTAAATACAGTATTGGATTGTTTATTATTCTGTCTTCAATTTTATACTTATGCATGAACGACCTGATCACCCAAGAGTGCTACAGACAGGATCTGGTGCGCGAGAGTGGCCAGTGAGAGTTAGGAAGAGAAGACAGGATTTAGTACTCTGCCTTGATGGACCGAGATGTGAAGCGAATCAGGGGACTAGCCCAGAAGAATTAGACCAACTACTAGAAGTTTAGGGGGAGACCGAGAGGAGAACCTGTAACCCTAACAGACTTAGAACAAACCTGCATATCGAGGTGAACCCAGGGGATCCGAAAATCTACAGGAGAGTGATAGATGCATGAGACCGAGAGGAGATTGTATCATTGGTATGCTGGCATAAACAATACCGCTGTGTGTTTCTGAAATCAAATTAAACTGTAAAAGCTGAATAGTAACCCTAGGGGATCCTGTAGCCTAGATCTTTAACTCATCAGTTTTCAGACTTAGAAAAATTCCTTGAAGATTTACATCAAAAACAGTTTCTTTAATTAATGCTTTTATTTTCTGCAATTTAGTTTAATAAATAACACATCACTATTCCTCCTCTTTACAGCTTTCCGATTAGTTCTGATTTTCAAAAGTTAAAAATCGTCATGTTGTCATGGGTTCGATAATCAGAGTCACAAATACGTTACTCTATATTACTTGTTCATACACTTTCGAAAAATTACATAGATTTACGCTATCAGAGTGTTGTTTTTGTTGGGTAATTAGTTGTTATACTCTCGAATCCTCTTACTTCAGCTTAATTAAATCTAAAAAATCAACCTCCATTAACCAAAAAAATAAGAAAAAATACAAACAACTAATTCACAACTTGCGATACCAAGAAGGTCAACACCATCGGAGGGGCGGGTCTGCTTCTTGTGGCCGATATGAAGGTGGCGACGGTGGTGTAGAGGAAGAAGAGGGCGGCGACGAATGTTCGATGAGGGATCTAGGACCAAATGGTTGAAGGAGGAGGAAGAATGTAGGGATGTCTGGTTCATTTTCTATCTCTATTGTGAAATTACAAGTATACCCTCATTAAATTAAGGAAAAATACATGAATACCCATGTTAACTTTCCACGTCATTAATAGAAACATAAAAAAGTAACGACGCCAACCTTTTTGGAGCGCCGTGTCAGTTTTTAGCATAGTGTGTTTATTAAAGTGTCAATTTTGAAACTGCATGTATTGGAGTGTCAGTTCGGTTGTTGGATTTGTATCAGTGTAGCTAAGTAGTTTCTCTTTTCTAATGTTATGCTTATATGGTGTTTTATCAAAAGACAAATTACATCTCAAATATTGATAGCTCTGTGTGTAAATAGTAAATAATGGATGTAACAAAATTCTACAAATTTTTTTTCTTATTTATGAAAATTTCCACATATATTCTTTAATATATTTGTTTTCGTTTCAGTATGTTGTTTTACAAGAATTTACATTTTGCAGGAATACTCAAAATGGGATGTCAGAGAGGTAATTTCTATTCACCAATTTCTCAAATTTTCATTTTCCTCTTCGTTCCTTCATAATTTTGGATTTTGGAGCAGTTTTGCTATGAATCATAACAAATATCATATTTCACCTTATTTCATATACACTAATTTATTTGTAAATGAGGGTATGTTATGAGTCATCAAAATTTTTCTGAAAATAGCCGTGCTAGTTTTAGCTCATGCAATAACTTATTTTTTTTTACATATATAACTCTTAAAAATGTGTTGTAGTTTTTTCTCAAACAAATAAAAATGGAAGTGTGATAGTGTGTTAGTGTCTTAACAATGTTTGTACCCTTGTAAAAAAACATAATTAGAAACCCGTGGATTCAAGAAAAGTTATTACAATATTATGCTCTTAAATCCAACAATTTGAAGTGTTTTACTTAACTTCCTAAATTACCCTTAAATTTGACAAATATACAATTCGAAGTGTTTTGACAGTGTTTAGTTTGAAATGTACCCTCAGTTCAAAAATAATTGTCCCTTTTTGAAACACAATGGTGACATGAATTAATTGTACCGAAATTATATTTTAGAGGACGATGTTGTCAAATCACATAATTTCAAACATTACAAGATGAAGTGGAAACTTATTTTGGGACAACAAAAAATAGAAGAGTGGACAGTTATTATGTAATGGAGGGAGTAAAATTTTATTTATCTAAGTTTAAACTTCAATAGTTGTGACTATTCACTTTGTACCTTTATGGGGGCATATCTTGATCATACCCAAATACCAGAAGTTGTGACTATTCAATTTTTTTCATTTCGAACCAGTACCTTCATCGTTATCTATGGGTGGGCTTGGTGTTCTTACATTTTTCATTTCTTTTTTTCTCTCATCGGTGTTCTTTTATATCTAACACAATTAAGTTTTCATGTCGTAACAACTCAAATCTCGTGTTACTGTGATATTAAAAGTAACCATCCTTGTGTAAACATTTAAATTTTTAGTAAGGATAACTATAGATCACAACCAGTAGCGCACAGATAAGGAAATTAGTTAATCGAAACATATTTTAAGGCATGTGTGCAAGAAGTAGTGAAATATTCATCAGTGTGGGTAGATAGACTGAAGGGCAGGAAGGATCTATCACATACAGATCTACAACATGAATTATTGCGGAAGATTCATGTGTTTACCTTGTCTTCCTAAGCTCCTTAATGCAGCGGATGATCGGTTGTTTCTTGCTTTCACGCGCCTCCTCCTTGATCTTGCTCCCACCAATCTAGTGTGAATCTCGAGGACGAACACTGATTTCCACACCACGTTCCACCTCTTTGGATGAAGTTGGAGAGAGACTAGGGTTCTCTACAACTAGTATGAATCTAGACAGAGTAACTTTGTTCTCTGGAATAGCAATTAGCCTTAGCATAATAGCACTATAGCACACCATAATGTGTAGGAGGCTGCCTCCTTATATAGGCAAAACTTCTCCTAGGTTTGCACATAAACCCCTAGGGTTTGAGCCTTAGCTACTAACCCCTCTAGTTTGTGCATTAGTGCAACTAACCACATAAGGTTATGATAATTGCATTGAGCACCCTACATGGGCGCACCAATTGCTAACATCTCCCACTCGCACAGTGGGGTTGCACAGTCCATCCAGTCTCTGTCGATCTCCAACTTTCTGTCATCTACAAAAGAGTATTGTGTGGCCGTGGCGTGTGACCGGTGAGAGTACCTGCATTTCGGGAGATCCGTACACCAAACTCGTATATCCAGCATGGGAAGGCACCCTCTCGGGAGATCCACATACCAAACTCGTATAGCCAGCGGAGGAAGGCACCCTTAAAACATACAACAGTGATAATGCTCTCCGCAACTCTCGTATTCCCCAGATTCCTCCGATTGTCATCTCGTGGATCATGAGCACCTGCCTTGTCCCGAAGGCCATGCTCCAATGAGTCCACATCTCCTTTATATTTTCATATCCTACATGATCCCATAAGATCTTGCAGGTGGGCCACATGAAGATAATAAAGAGCGATGCAACAGGAATATTTCCTTACATACATGTGTCACTCAGATTCGGCTCAGCTGCTTTCCCAGCAGTGTCCGGAAGGCCGAATCATCCATAGCCGTAAGGTGTCACGCCAAAGTAGCACCACCGACCCGTCTCCTCATGACACAGACGTAAGTACAAAGGGTATACAGTGTCAATCACCTTTACATGATCGACGAGGCTCACACGATGAGGAATCCCAGGGACTAATTCTACTCATCACCTCATGGTCACTCATAAGCGCTCGTTATTCAAGGGGAATATGCGCCATAATGTTTAGACTCTGATCAGAGCGCATGTCTTATCCTTGCAAAAGGACCACTATGCAGATGTCTATCCGGTAGCCCTTATGGCCACCAGCCCGAGTGCTGCGATGTCACACTATTGTGAACAATTATCAGCTCTCGCATCTGGCTTTCTCTACACAGACTGTTCATGGTTCGGGGTAATAACCATGTTCGATTGGCCATAACCAGTCTCACCTTGGAACTTATTTCCAATGCGACAGTTGAATCCGTCTGACAGGCTCCTAGTTCTACTGATAGACATCCAGCTCTTATCATAGGCTATATGCTCATATGAAGAAGGCGTCTCATATCATATCGCAGGCTTTCAGCGCTTATCGGGATTCTGTCTCATCTTCCGCCACACCCAGACATATCCAGGATATTGCGAAGGCGGTCGCTCGTGTGAGTGAGCCGACCTAGTGTCTGTGTGACATGCTCCATGCTAGTACAGGAAATGTAACATATCATACATGTATCAAAACGACATGCTGCTTAAAACAAATCCAATTAAAATCCAGTCAATCAATGTCTCGTGTGCTCATCAATCATATTGCTAGTTATCGACAATCAAGTCCCAATTCTCTAAAGAGATCCACAAGGACGACTCTCATGTGGTTTAGGAATGGGATGAGCCAACATCCTGGCCCATAGTCGATCCACTCCAGGATTACTCTCTAGGTAGTTATTTCACCTTTTGTGAAATAGTACCCTCGACTATGTGTTTGTCTTTACCGCAATGTTATAGCCGTATGCTAACACTACTCTTGGTAATAGGTTTGTTGATAGCTCATAAGCTTACAAGAAAACCCTTTTAGTTAAACACATTTCTGCCCTATGGCAGAATAGGCAATCGTGCTTCGCTTCCATGGTCAATGGAGCGGTCTAATACGATCATGCAACACTTATATTGCATGTGCTCCATGCGAGTCTATCATCGAGCATGGACGATAGCCTGAGTCGGATCCAAGTGCATCTAGGTCCCCACCCTAGTTAGCATATGTGGCTAACTAGTCGAAGCATCATCTTCGATAGATATAGCACGTGATCCATCATATAGAGTATACTGGTTACAATCTTGTGTCTTACATTGGAATATCCTGAAATTCAATTCTTCCGATTGCATAGCGTTTGCTAGGTCTGAGTATACACCATAGTGCATATAAGACTCCTTCTGCATTAGGCACTCTGGTTATCTGGTCATTCTTATATGGTGTCTTTTAGGGCACATGCCTAGGCTCGTAAATTCTTGCGCTGAGCTACGGGAGTACAATTACTCCTTAGGGGACTTGAAAAATCCTTAAGCTCCACTAGCAAATAGTTTGTCATCGATATTAAGTGACTTGATCATCAGCTCTCTACTAGTAAGAGTGATACACAGCGGTTTCCATTTGTTATCAGAAACATATAGTAAACGATCCCTGATGAAATACAACTGTCCAGAGGACTATATAAGATCCCATATGGACTTAAATAGCTTGCACACATTCTGTGCATTTGACCTTAGTCACCTCTAGGATTTCTCCATTGAGAAATTCAGTCGTCACGTCTATCGAGAATGTATCCACAACCATTGATGCTACCAAGCGAATCAACGTAATGCTTACCACCCAAAGCCTTGGGAAGGATACCTCGTTGAACCAACGCAAATTCATCGGATCGACTCAAACTCGTCGATGTCTATCCTCAGAATGAGTGTAGACTTATTCGCTTCTACGCAAGTCGTATGCCTTACCACGCTTCCGTCTGGGTCGCTGATTGACCTTGGAAATCCATTAATCTCCAATAGTCTTCCATCCAGTCGGAAACTCAACCTAGCCTGGACTCGGTTGGCCCCTTATAGACTCTAATTTATCCTGTAAAGCTTACTATTCATTCTTCATAATTAGGGAACGATAAGGCCTAGGATCCTATCCTATCGTTTATGCAAGGTGATACTTAAGATCATCCCTTCGATCTCAAATAGTCGATGGGGTATGCTCCTATGAGCAATTCCTTTGCATAGGAGGAACATCATTTGCTCTCATCCCTTATGGATGCAGCATCCTGCTTGGAAAGTCACTCCCACTGTCCGAAGGATCCTTGAGGGAATAATTCCTCATAATCGACTAAGGAATGGGTATCTTCCAGCGGTTTCTCCATGCTCGCGGAGATCATTATCTCTACGAACATATCCCTTAATTATGGACATCTCCTATGAGAAATCATATATCTCGTGAATCCATTTTGTTATGCTACTTATCGGCTGTTGCGTTTCAAATACGCAACCCCTAGAGTGCTCCAAATAGCATAAGAAGATACGTTACTCCATGAAGATACGTTTCTTCCATCTAGGGTCTAACTTCCAATTCCTCCTTGTCAGGTGATGAAAGATCCTGGGACAATATCCTAGGTTCATCATTCTCTTGCGTGGTGACCCTTATGGTCTTCCCTTCAATGTCAATTCATCGACGGGGTACGCTCCAAAGAGCGTTCCTACGCAAAGAGGGTTCATCCATATAGTCATAATCTATGATGGGCTGTTCACTAGGCATGTTACTCCCACTGTCCTGAAGATCCGTAGGAACTATTTCCTGTTGATCATTCAGGGATGGGGTGTCATCCAGTGAAGCCTTTATTTCATAGAGACTTACTTCTCAACGAACCTCTTCCTGACTTGAAATTTAGCTAGTACATAAGCTGCCGACCCCCATGGCCTAAGGTGACCTCATATAGGTTGCCTATTGGTCCATATCTCGTATGGTGTAGTGGCTACAGACTTGGTGGACTTATGGTTGCGTATGTTGATAGTCGTTTAGCAAAGTGTCTCCTCCGAATAGGGAACTTGTACTTTGCACGCTCTATCATACATCAGACCATCTCTTACAGTAACCTATTCCTCTTTATCCTCTACAGCATGTTGCTGGGGCGTGGGGATAGCCAACTGCCTTACTTTTCTCTCCATCACATAGCTCTTGCTAAGATAGATACTTCCAGTCTCATTCTGGCCAAGGACATATCCTTTTATCCAGACGGTTTTCTACCTTTTGTAGAGACCTGTCTGAAGCACCCTTGTGCCTCAGATTTATTTGGCCCAAGCACAGATAGTTGAGACGCGGACAATCATCTACGAATGTGATGGAACAGTAAGCACCATGTCTTAGCTTTAACAATTTAATGGAACACAACAACATAATGAATAATGTGTTGGAATAGATGCCCTAGAGGCAATCTAGTTTAGTATGAATTTGTAATTGGCTAGAAATTCATTTATTATTTATTGGATATTTAATATAATGAAGTCCTTAGATTTACAATCGTGTTGTTTATCTTAAATATCCCTAGTCAAGTATAATGATTAAATGGGACAATCATCTATAGACTAGTATGGGGTTGGATTGATATGGAGATATCACGATCCAACACATAGGTGTGCATTACGGAATGTTGCACTGGATTGACCCATTACCGAGAAGGCTACATACACGTTATGTTGAGTCACAAGTGCTTCTCGGGTACAATGGTATTGTCATCCTTAGACTTGAAGTCACTAGATATTCTAGTTGTGGATCATTGTGATCTTGGTAGCGTTAAACGCTACACCGTAACTGGGTAGTTATAAAGGCGTGTACTGGATACAATGAGAAGCAAGCTTAGAGATCGTAGTGGACGTAGAGAGGATTTGCCCCTCCCACATAACGGGAGCAAATATCCAAGGCCACTCGAGGATAGTGCTTATAGAATGTCTGGCCAGACTCAAATAAATCAATATATGGGATATTGATGTTATTTGCACGAATAAGGCTATTCCATGGATCGAGGAACTAGGGATTGGATATACGAGTGTGACTTGTATGTCTCGTGTCCAATCCGGATATGGAGGCAAAGGGATGAGACAATTACTTGTACAAGGTTGTCTAGATGACTATTCTATTAGTTGGCTAGAATGGATGTTTTGCTAGAAACCGCTCCATATTAGCAAAGAGTTGCTACCAACTAGATAGAACCTATGGGGTCACACGCTATATAGAGTTGTACTAGATTATGGAATTAATTAATTAGATTAATTAATTAGAAGGATCACTTTGCAAACCCTTGCAAACTTAGTAGGGACTAATTTGCAAGGAAGGGACTAAATTGAATTCTAGTAGGACTAGAATAAGTCCTTTAGGTAGTTGACAAGGAGTTGTTGGACTATATAAAGGACCCTCCTCCTTCCTTCCCTACACACTTATGCTCTAAGAGAGAACATAACAAGAGTAGGAGAGAACAAAGGAGAGAGAGAGCAAGCAAAGAGGGACGCCGCCCCCTATTGCCGCCGCCCCTTGTCCCCGACGCCACAAAGGGTGCCGAACCCCTTTTTGGTGTCTCGTTTTGCGTGATTTCTTCACCCTCCTTTCAATCCGGGCTAGCACCAAGGTGATTGGAGATCTAGGAACAACTCTAGGCGTGGATCAACTATAGAGAACGTGACACTATTCGCGTTTGAAGTCATCAAGGAGAACCCAAAGGTGTGTTTATGATTTCTTACCTTCACTATCGTTATGCATCTAGACTTGTGATCCTTGGAGGGTTTTGCATGGTTGTTTATTTGATTATGCTTCCGTTTGCGCGATCCATGAATCAAAACCCTACAGTGGTATCAGAGCCACAGGTCATAGAGCATAAACGTAGTTTATGTGTTACATTCTTGTTGTTTTACACCTTAATTTGTTGTTTATCGCGTAAAACAAGACAAATCAAGCATTGGATGCAATTTGTCAAAGAATTAATCATAACAAGACCCAATTATTGCATTGGATGCATGAATTGGTGAGTTTGAGAAATTTTAGGATCTTAGATCTAGGGTTTGGGCATCCTTGGGGAAGAAGGAGTTCTCCCACAACAAGGAAACAACCAAACTTGGGCTCCAAGCAAGGAGGTTGTTTTGGAAACAACCTCCACAAGGAGGTTCGGCCCCCTAGGGAGCCGCCCCCCTTGCTTGCCGCCCAAGCTTGGCGCCCTAAGGGGCCGGGCGGCCCTAACCCGCGGGCCTAGCTTGCGGGTTTTGGGCCGGGCCGGCCCTAGGGCTTTATGGTTCACTTATTTGGGCCCGGGCAATTGGATTGTTGGGCCCATGGACCGTTTTAACCCTAGAAATCCTAAAATCAATTAAAATTGACCAAGCGCGTTAAAATTGGATTTTAACTGTTTATGTGCAAATCGCATGGTGATTGGATATGGCCTTAGGATGTGGTTTGATGTGGATGTTTAATTTTGTGGTTTGGTTTTACGGCCTGCGAGCCGATCAATTAATTGTAATAATTAATTAGGGTTTTATGGCCTGCGTGCCATTTTTTTTCTCAACTTGTGAGATTTATTTTATTTAGTATAGATATTAGCTAGTGCTAGATAAAGTAGATTGTTAGCCAAGATTGAAGAAAAGAAGCCCAAAGCCAAAGAAGCCACAAAAGATGGAGCATGGAGCATGGAGCATTCCACATGACTATGAAGGATGGACCAAAAGATCAAGACGCATGAAGATGTGTGTTTGTTTAGGGTTCATAGATAATTCCATTGGCTTGGAATTATCTTAGTCTAGAAAAGGCCATATCCACATCACGTTTAATTTCTGTTTTGTGGTTGTTTATTTATTGTCTTATTATTTGTGTGGTTGGTGTATGGATGATGCATGCAATTAGGATAATAAGATAATTAGACAACCCGGATCTATTATTTGGAGTTGTGCCCAAACTCAAATAGATAGATTAGTTGATATTGATCAACAAAATAATTAAAATTGAAGAAAAATCCCTCAAATTTTAAAATATTGTGTTCTTGCCTTCTCGTTATTTAAACACTCATTATCATCATTATTTATCAAGTTCGTGCGTGCCAAAGCATGGCGACTTGGTTCATAATGATGGAATGCGATGGCACGTAACAATGTGCAATTGTTTAGATAAGAGGTTGAACACAACTAGGCTATTAATTTGATTAAGAAACCTAGAGGCAATCAATTGGGATTATCCATGTGGATGGATAAATAAGGAGTTATTTGCCCGATTGAACCAAGAGTTGCATATGGGATGCAATTGGAATTGTTCCTACCTAAGAAGTAATCGAATTATGGGTGACTTGCCAAAGCAAGCTCATAAGGAGATGAAAAAGATGGATCTTGGCCCACTAGAAAATATAAGGATATTTTCCGCATTAATATCTTGAGGGTTATTAATCCGTAGAAAAATAGTGGGAGCTATATTTAATAAACTAGCCATTATTAAATATAGTCAAAAATTCACAAATACTAAAACTTGCGTATTTTCCTTTTGTAGAATTCCAAATGGCAAACAACTCATCGAGTTCACAACATTCCCTACGATCTGTCCTTGAGAAGGACAAGCTCTCAGGAACCAACTTTCTCAATTGGTACAGAAACTTGAGAATTGTTCTCAAGCAAGAAAAGAAGCTGTACGCAATAGAGGAGCAAGTTCCAGAAGGTCCAGACAATCAGACACCTGCTGCCTTAAAGGCGTATCAAAAGCATGTTGATGATGCTAATGATGCGGCCTGCCTAATGCTTTGCACCATGACCTCTGAGCTTCAGAAGCAACATGAGAACATGAATGCTGTCGATATGATCGAACATCTAAAGCAGCTCTTCCAAGAGCAGGCGAGGGTAGAGAGGTATGAGGTCTCAAAGGCACTGTTCAAATGTCATCTGGCAGAAGGGAACCCGGTGGGACCCCATGTACTCCGAATGATCGGGTACTTGGAGAATCTCGCCCGGCTTGGGTTCCCGGTCAGCCAAGAGTTGGCAACCGATCTCGTGTTGCAATCGTTGCCCGAAAGTTATGGACAGTTCATTATGAACTATAACATGAACGAGATCGTTAAACCACTGCCAGATTTGCTCAACATGTTGAGGACGGCTGAACAGAGCATCAACAAGGGTAAGGGCAAGGCCATTATGATGGTGCATAAAGGAAAGGGTAAAAGGTTTGCCTCTTCCTCCAAGGGCAAAGGCAAGTCAGTTGCTAAGTCCAAGGAACAAGCCCTTAAGCCTGTTGGTGGAATTGCCAAGGTCGTGACTAAGGGTGAATGTCACTACTGTAGTCAACCTGGACACTGGAAGAGGAACTGCCCCAAATATCTGGAGGACAAGAGGCTTGGAATAGTGATTCCACCACCACCAGGTATTTTCGTTGTAGATGTCAATTTAACTGTCTCTACATCATGGGTATTAGATACTGGATGTGGATCTCATATTTGTCGAAATATGCAGGATCTAAAGAGAAGTAAAAGATTGGCTAAAGGGGAGGTAGATCTGCGCGTTGGGAATGGAGCAAAGGTTGCTGCGTTGGCCATAGGCGTTTGCGAGCTATCTCTGCCTTCAGGATTAGTTTTAGAATTAAATAATTGCTATTTTGTGCCTGCTATGAGCAGAAACATTATTTCTATTTCTTGTTTGGACAAGGAAGGTTTTATTATTTCAATAAAGAACAATTGTTGTTCCTTTTATTTGAATAATATTCACTATTTTAGTGCGCAATTATTTAATGGACTTTATGTCCTTGATCTAAGTAATCCTGTCTACAACATTAATACCAAGCGGATTAAAATAAATGATTTAAATCCTGCTTATTTATGGCATTGTCGTTTAGGCCATATAAATGAGAAACGTGTATCTAGACTCCATAAGGATGGATTGCTAGACTCATTTGATTTTGAATCATATGAGACATGTGAAGCTTGTTTATTGGGAAAAATGACAAAGTCCCCTTTCAATAAGAAAGGTGAAAGGACTAGTGAGCAATTGGCGCTCATACATACCGATGTGTGTGGGCCATTTGCCACGCCTGCCAGGGGTGGTTATGTCTACTTCATTACGTTTACTGATGATTACAGTAGATATGGATTTGTGTACCTTATGAGGGCAAAATCCGAATCCTTTGAAGTGTTCAAGGAATTCAAGAATGAAGTAGAGAAGCAACTTGGCAAAAGTATCAAGGCTTTACGATCGGATCGTGGAGGAGAATACTTGAGCCAAGAGTTTGACGACTATCTTAGAGAGTGTGGGATCGTGTCCCAACTCACTCCACCCGGAACGCCACAATGGAATGGCGTGTCTGAGAGGAGGAATCGAACCCTATTGGATATGGTTCGATCTATGATGTGTCAAACCGATCTTCCATTATCGTTTTGGGGCTACGCTCTATTAAGTGCAGCTTTTACCATTAACCGTGTTCCATCTAAATCAGTCATGAAGACACCATATGAGATGTGGAGTGGGGGGCGTCCCACACTGTCGTTCATGAGGATTTGGGGCTGCGATGTCTATGTAAAACGTTTACAATCAGACAAGCTAGGGCCTAAATCGGATAAGTGTAAATTTGTGGGGTACCCTAAGGAAACTAAGGGATACTACTTCTACAATCCAACCGAGAACAAAGTGTTTGTTGCTCGGACCGGTGTGTTTCTAGAAAGAGAGTTTGTCTCTAAAGAAGCAAGTGGGAGGAATGTAGAACTTGAAGAAGTTCAAGAACCACAAATCACAGAACCGATTATGGAACATGAACGGGAATCACAAGCAATTGTGGATCCACCTGTTCAGGTAACACAAGAGCTTCGTAGATCTAGTAGAGTGCGCCAGGAACCCGAGAGGTACGGACTTCTCGTAACTGATTCCGGTGACACGATGCTCATAGATGATGAGCCTACTACCTATGAGGAGGCCATGAATGGCCCAGACTCGCAGAAGTGGCTTGAGGCCATGAGATCCGAGATGGAATCCATGTATACCAACAAAGTATGGACTTTGGTGGAACCACCTGATGGGGCGCGACCCATAGGGTGCAAGTGGGTCTTCAAGAAGAAGATCGACATGGATGGTAATGTGATTACCTATAAGGGCCGATTGGTGGCTAAAGGATTCAGACAGATTCATGGTATTGACTATGATGAAACCTTTTCACCAGTCGCAATGACCAAATCCATCCGAATCCTACTTGCAATTGCAGCATACTACGACTATGAGATTTGGCAGATGGATGTCAAAACAGCATTCCTTTATGGGAATCTCCTCGAGGACGTGTATATGATACAGCCGGAGGGTTTTGAGGATCCAAAGCAAGCCAACAAAGTCTGTAAGCTGCAACGATCCATTTATGGGTTGAAGCAAGCTTCTAGGAGTTGGAATCGACGTTTTGATGAAGTGGTCAAAGAGTTTGGCTTCATCAGAAACGAAGATGAGTCTTGTGTCTACAAGAAGGTTAGTGGGAGCTCTGTTGCTTTTCTGGTCTTGTATGTGGATGACATACTACTCATTGGAAACGACATTCCCATGCTACAATCTGTGAAAGATTGGCTAGGAAAGTGTTTCTCAATGAAAGACTTAGGGGAAGCAGCCTATATACTCGGTATAAAGATCTATAGAGATAGATCTAAGAGGTTGCTAGGCCTAAGTCAAAGTACATATATTGACAAGGTGTTGAAACGATTCAACATGCAAGATTCCAAGAAGGGATTCTTGCCCATGTCACATGGAATTACTCTTTCGAAGAGTGGTTGTCCTTCCAATGAGATTGAGAAGGAACGCATGAGTAGGATTCCCTATGCCTCGGCCATAGGATCCATCATGTACGCCATGTTATGTACTAGACCAGATGTGTCATATGCCTTGAGTATGACAAGCAGATACCAATCCAATCCGGGTGAGAGTCACTGGATTGCTGTCAAGAACATCCTAAAATACTTGAGAAGAACTAAGGATGCTTTCTTGATGTTTGGCGGTGAGGAAGAGTTGCGTGTAAGGGGTTACACCGATGCAAGCTTCCAAACCGATAGAGATGACTTTAGATCACAGTCGGGATATGTGTTTTGCCTGAATGGAGCAGCGGTGAGCTGGAAGAGTTCCAAGCAAGAGACGGTAGCTGATTCTACAACAGAGGCTGAGTACATTGCTGCAAATGGCGCAGCAAAGGAGGCTGTTTGGATCAGAAAGTTTGTTTCTGAACTTGGTGTGGTCCCTAGCATTGCGGATCCAGTGGAGTTATTCTGTGACAACACTGGGGCGATCGCGCAATCAAAGGAACCCAGATCACACCAGAAGTCCAAGCATGTGCTCAGGAAGTTCCATCTGATTCGAGATATTATCGATAGAGGAGACGTTCGGATATGCAAGATTCCTACAGATGATAATCTGTCAGACCCGCTTACAAAGCCTCTCACGCAGTGGAAGCATGAAGGGCACACTAGGAGTATGGGCATACGAGATGCGCCAGATTGGCTCTAGTGCAAGTGGGAGACTGTTGGAATAGATGCCCTAGAGGCAATCTAGTTTAGTATGAATTTGTAATTGGCTAGAAATTCATTTATTATTTATTGGATATTTAATATAATGAAGTCCTTAGATTTACAATCGTGTTGTTTATCTTAAATATCCCTAGTCAAGTATAATGATTAAATGGGACAATCATCTATAGACTAGTATGGGGTTGGATTGATATGGAGATATCACGATCCAACACATAGGTGTGCATTACGGAATGTTGCACTGGATTGACCCATTACCGAGAAGGCTACATACACGTTATGTTGAGTCACAAGTGCTTCTCGGGTACAATGGTATTGTCATCCTTAGACTTGAAGTCACTAGATATTCTAGTTGTGGATCATTGTGATCTTGGTAGCGTTAAACGCTACACCGTAACTGGGTAGTTATAAAGGCGTGTACTGGATACAATGAGAAGCAAGCTTAGAGATCGTAGTGGACGTAGAGAGGATTTGCCCCTCCCACATAACGGGAGCAAATATCCAAGGCCACTCGAGGATAGTGCTTATAGAATGTCTGGCCAGACTCAAATAAATCAATATATGGGATATTGATGTTATTTGCACGAATAAGGCTATTCCATGGATCGAGGAACTAGGGATTGGATATACGAGTGTGACTTGTATGTCTCGTGTCCAATCCGGATATGGAGGCAAAGGGATGAGACAATTACTTGTACAAGGTTGTCTAGATGACTATTCTATTAGTTGGCTAGAATGGATGTTTTGCTAGAAACCGCTCCATATTAGCAAAGAGTTGCTACCAACTAGATAGAACCTATGGGGTCACACGCTATATAGAGTTGTACTAGATTATGGAATTAATTAATTAGATTAATTAATTAGAAGGATCACTTTGCAAACCCTTGCAAACTTAGTAGGGACTAATTTGCAAGGAAGGGACTAAATTGAATTCTAGTAGGACTAGAATAAGTCCTTTAGGTAGTTGACAAGGAGTTGTTGGACTATATAAAGGACCCTCCTCCTTCCTTCCCTACACACTTATGCTCTAAGAGAGAACATAACAAGAGTAGGAGAGAACAAAGGAGAGAGAGAGCAAGCAAAGAGGGACGCCGCCCCCTATTGCCGCCGCCCCTTGTCCCCGACGCCACAAAGGGTGCCGAACCCCTTTTTGGTGTCTCGTTTTGCGTGATTTCTTCACCCTCCTTTCAATCCGGGCTAGCACCAAGGTGATTGGAGATCTAGGAACAACTCTAGGCGTGGATCAACTATAGAGAACGTGACACTATTCGCGTTTGAAGTCATCAAGGAGAACCCAAAGGTGTGTTTATGATTTCTTACCTTCACTATCGTTATGCATCTAGACTTGTGATCCTTGGAGGGTTTTGCATGGTTGTTTATTTGATTATGCTTCCGTTTGCGCGATCCATGAATCAAAACCCTACATAATGTATAAAAGACTCAGTAGTCCTTAATGCTCTACTGGATAGTTTGCGTTTCGCCTTTCTTGTCCGGCAAGAACCACACACAGGTAAGGGTCACTTGGGCAAAATCCAAGCAGGTCTGCCCTAGCTAGCCTGAACATCCTTTCCTGTTATTGTGTGTCTTAATCTAGCGCGCCACATATCAGAATCTTAAGTCATACTCTTAAGTTGACATCCAAGAATTCTGAGGCTTTACTCATGCTAGAATCTTAAGAACGCAAACACCATGACATAACCATATCCAAAGCTAAAACTGTGACCAAAACAAATTTTGGTGGCTACTCCCTCAAAGATAATCCTTTGGATCCTTAGACGAGAAGTCAGTGCCAGGTCTGGCCTTTTCTCTTGGTCTTAGGAAAACTCCTTTGCTCCCTTTTGCGTTTGTTAGTCTTGGGTAATACTGGCCTTATACCAATATTTCCCTTAAATTCATTTATCCTTGCCCCACCTGTTGCCTTGGTCCTAATACCGGGCTAGGGACTTTTCTGCCTATCATACTTCACTAAGTATGATCATACTTCACCAACAGTCTTTAGCAATCATTTATCGCTTAGACATCCGAAGTATGCTGGACTAGTATTCTTAGCAAACTCCGTTTGCTTAGATCCTAGAACAGAGTGATGTTTGGTCTAATCCAAACATCCTGACACTTACAAATTGTGTCTTTTAACGTTTCGTGAAACGTGGCAGAGATTGCAACAAAAAATGCAAATCGGATAGCTTGTACCTGACAGCCCTTAACTTTCTGATCATAAGTGGCATCAATCTCAGACGTCAAAGTCGAGTGCTCAATCTTATGACATGAGCCATAACTCATAGTTAAGGTAGGATTATTATGAGTCAAATACTCAAAATTTTTGTACGCAAATAGCTAGGCTGGATCCAAGATTCTTCTTTGGCTTCCTACAATTTTAAAAGTGGTCTAGAACATGCTGATGAGGTCATTTCCCCACCTTTTCATAGCATGCTCTATGATATTATCTTGACTGCTCTCTCCCACGATAGGGTGAGCCTAAAGATAATGTTCATGTGCTGCTGTGACAACTTATTCATCACAGGTTTGACCATGTATGTAGTGGTTGACAACCTATGTCCAACGGATGGTTACATAGTACGACGGCTTATCATGTCGTTGTTGTTACCATTTAGCCTTTACAGTTTATATTTAGACACGATTGATAGAGACATTGTGAAAGTTAATCACTAGCATTTACTTAGCTCCAAAATAACATGTGACATTGATTAAAACTTAATAGTTCCTCACAAGGACTCCACCGAAACCTAGCGTATATCCTAGGAATAAAATCTCATCACTTGTGATTTCCTATCAATTTTAATCATGTCATCATGTGAGCTCTTTTTTTTTAGTTCTTTAGCATGCGAGGTTACACATATATATCCAATCACACGCAGTTATAACATAAAAAAAGCATAAGCATAAATAAATATGCAATGGATGTGGCCCCTAAGGTGCACTCCCACTATTGAGAGTACTTCTTGAGCAAGTCTTGAACTCCATCTCATGCCATCTTGCCTACTTGAGGACTCCAAGCTTGAGGCTCCTTTAGACCGTCTAATTGCTCCATGCACCTTGCGCCATAGCTTTTGGTTTGGCCACCTCTCTTGAAGCTTCAATCTTCCATCTCTACTAACTATCTTATTTCTAATAAGAAGTAACCTCATAGAGGCGAGTGGATGAGAAGAGAAGACACTAGAATATAGATAGGCACGACTCGCAGGCCGTATTTTGATTACATAATCAAAAACCAATACCAAAACAAAAATATAAAACATCTATGCCACATTCATGCACCAAACACATTCATTCAACCCACAACAGCATGTATAACAATATAATAAACATACTGGAATTTTCTGGAAATTTCCAGAATTAAGCAATAATTACTGGAAATTAATAAGCAATAATATAATCAACTAAAAAGATCGAAAAATGCTCCCTATCACTTAGGGTCTCACCACCTATGGCAAAACGTAGGGAAAAATGACCTAAGTCTCCAGAAAAAATTTGGGCTCAAAACAGTGTGTTTAAGGTCGTCAAACTGCCTCGGGAAGTGTGCTAAACACTAATTAATTAATCTGGAAATTACTAAAATTTTCCGTCGCTCCAAAAATTATGAAAAAAATATCCAAAAAATAGGAAATTTAATTTGGAGTCCCTAGGAAAAAACCGGACGAAAAATGACGGCGGGAGGACGCCGCACGCGCCCTCAAGCGCCGCCGCGCGTGGGCGCGTCTGCCACGCGCCGACGTCGGCCATGTGCTACGTCAGCATGCCACGTGGCATGCCACATCAGCACCTGTGTTGACGTCAGCTGCCACGTCATCGCTACGCCAGCTGCCACGTTAGTCGACACGTGGCTGCCACGTCATCACCACGTCAGCCTTTTGCTGACGTGGCACCGCCACGTCATCTGCCACGTTAGCCCTAGGGCCACGCCAGCAGCCGCCGCCAGCCCTTTGGCGCGTGCGGCGCGTGGCCGTGCGTGGAGGCGGCGTTGGTGGCGCGTGAAGCCCACGCGCCGCCTTCCCGTGCTCCCTTCCCGACGAAAATAATTTTTCCGGGATCGTCTTTTCGTCCTGATCCCGATTATGTGGTCAAAATCCAATTTTAACAAGTTTTTGAAAAACGTGTTCTACTGATTGGATCTAGCAGTCCAGATTAATACAGTTCCGAATCTTTGAAAAATCATAACTAATTCATCGTAAATCCAAAAAATATAAAATTTATATATCCGGAATCCTCGTGAAAAACCCTACCTAACCATATAGGTTTCGTCTACTGGTTATGAAATTTTAGAAACTCGATTTTCTAAACAGATTCGGGAACGCATATCGAGGCACGAAAAACAAGCCTAAGGCTCTGATACCAATGAAGGGCAGGAAGGATCTATCACATACAGATCTACAACATGAATTATAGCGGAAGATTCATGTGTTTACCTTGTCTTCCTAAGCTCCTTAATGCAGCGGATGATCGGTTGTTGCTTGCTTTCACGCGCCTCCTCCTTGATCTTGCTCCCACCAATCTAGTGTGAATCTCGAGGACGAACACTGATTTCCACACCATGTTCCACCTCTTTGGATGAAGTTGGAGAGAGACTAGGGTTCTCTACAACTAGTATGAATCTAGACAGAGTAACTTTATTCTCTGGAATAGCAATTAGCCTTAGCATAATAGCACTATAGCACACCATAATGTGTAGGAGGCTGCCTCCTTATATAGGCAAAATTTCTCCTAGGTTTGCACATAAACCCCTAGGGTTTGAGCCTTAGCTACTAACCCCTCTAGTTTGTGCATTAGTGCAACTAACCCCATAAGGTTATGATAATTGCATTGGGCACCCCACATGGGCGCACCAATTGCTAACATAGACAAACCTAAACCAATAGAAAAAAAAATCATATTAAGCGGGTGGATTAACAACCAACCATATCTGAACACCAACAGGATCTTCATCCCAAAATTTACAGTCCGGAAGTTTGGTTGGATCTCAGTCATCGACACTTGCCATGTACACATCCAAATCAAATTCGAAATCGTCAATTTTCTAGTTGGAGTAATACAGCGAATGGATCCAATGTCAACGACCCCTATCCCCACATGTGCCGCCATGAGTGGCTCCTCCAGCACTAGCACTAGCTTCGGAGCTTCGCATTTGAATTGATTAACAATCTCACATTGCTTTCTACAACGTTTTGTTATTCCATTGCAGCAACCTCATCACATTTCATTTGTTCAACTTTGTCGCAGTTGATTCCAACAACTTTCTCTTGTTCATCAAATTTGGCAACAGTACTGATCCGCGAACCAGAGGCAGAATCATTGGAGTCCAGTTCCAAAACTTATGAGTGGAATTTATAAGAAACAAGACTCCCGGAGTCTTGAGAAACTGCAGGGTGGTGGATTGAGCTTTTCCCAGAGGCAATAGTGACAGCTTCTTGAAATTCAAGATGTTTTGCTTGAAAATCTTTAGACACAACTTCAGCATTCTCATAAGTTCCCAACCAAATATTTTATTTTGTAAAGGGTCTCTGGTTTCGGTAGCCCATTTCCCCTCCCCCCCTTTCCTCTTCAGGAAAATTAGAGGCGATCGTTGTGGTAGTAGTTGTCACCGAATCTGATCTGGTAGGATGTTGAATTGTGAGTTTTGGTTGAAGGCCTATCCCTCTTTTGCGGAGCCATTGTGGGTTTCTATCAGTTTGTGCTGTCTTCGCATTAAAACTCCGACATTACAATGTCTTTATTACGGCCCGGTGGTTGTGGGTGGGTGGAGGCAACGGAATTGAGAATCTAATCTCACGCATAAAGAGTTTTTGGGGTTTGGCTACGATATTCGCATTTTCATTTTTGGAAGAGGATTGTAGCCTATAAATTGCTACAGAAGACATGAATCTTCTTAAATTTGACGTTTCCATTAGCTGAAGCAACATGCTTGGTGCTCTTCGTTTATGGCGGAGAGTGCTACTGCTCAGCAAAAGTTGTGTTTTGTATCATTTTTTTGAGAAAGTTAGTGTCACTCATTTTCACAGAAAGGGTTTCAAGCATTCGTCAAATCAAGAAGCCTAATACTCCTTCTGTCCCAAAATAAGTGTCCCTCTTTGAACCCTCAACTTATTATGGGACATGCATTAATTGTACTAAAATTTAAATATTGTGTTAGTATTGACATAAATATCCCATATTTCTTCATTTCCAATGCAACTTTAATACTAGCATTCTTGAAGACAATATTGTCAAATCACATGATTTTAAACATTAAAATGAAACGTGGACACTTATTTTGAGACAACCTAAACTACAATTATTATAGGACAAATGGGAGTAACAAAATTGGTTTTTTTCGACAAAAGTGAAACCGCTCAAATGGACAAAGAAAAGGGTGGTGAAATTTGAGCCTTTTCTCTCTTAGACTAGATCAGCAGTGTTGTTTGCGTTCAGGCCGTTCCCCCAAGATTAGGAAGAGATAGGCAACCTTCTGATATGAAGAAAAAGAAAATTAAGTCTTAATCAGAGAAGAGATCTAAATTCAGAGCTTCAACGGAGCCCCAATCATTACCACCAAATGAGCTTACATAAATCTTTCACCACTCACTAATGATCAAGTGAGTGGTTGGGCTTAAAATCACTTAATCAATACTGTTTGAATGTGCTAGATTATTTTAGGACATTGTTAACTATTTTTTTACACAAGCATTTTATTTTACAATCTGGATTCACCACCTTTCCCCAAAAATAAACTCATCTGGACTTCCGCAAAAATAAACCCAATTTTTTTTGGGTTTGCAGAGGTATGACCAGAAATCGCTAAATTTGATGGGTTTCATAGTGATGCCTACATATGTACTCTTGCGGTAGGTCAAGGCTTTGTAATAAACTTGACACATATTTAAGCCAGTTTTGCTAAAAAAATCAACACCAATAGCTGGTTCAAAATCGGGCTTGAATTTGCATATGACCTATATTTTGACCAAAGATGGCATCTCCAACAGATGAATTTTCCTAAGAATATATTTCTACCTGCCCTAAATTTTACATCAGCACTTTTTTAGTTGTTTCTCCAGCAGCTGCCTAAATATAAGCCAGCAATATTATTTTAATATTTTATAATTTTCATTATTAAGCAATTATGTTACCATATCGAATAATTATCATACTTAATATCAGATTAATTAAACTGCTAAAGTGAGTTGAAAGTAATTTTCTTAGTTTTTCTTGTGTTCTTCACTTTGAGTGTTGATAAGTATTTATAATTCTATAAATTTACCGTTGTTGGGGTGAATATGAATGTTGGAGGAGCAGTAGAGGATTAGTAAGACGAACAGAGGAGTAGAGCAACCAATCAGATTTTTTGTATGTTTTACACCAGCTTAAACTTTTCCTCTGTTTAGGCCAGAACTGGTAAAATTACATGCCTGACACAAATTTATGCTATATTTTGCACCAGCTATTTGAGCTAGTTGTTTTGGACAAAACCGGCCCAAATTTGTTGCAAAGACAATTTATAGGTCATCTCTTGGAGATGCTGTAGTAGGTGTAAAAAATTAAAAAAATTCAAATTTAATGGTTTCAGCTTATAATTCTGCTCCTCCGAAGATGGGATTCTTGTAGCAATGATAAGTATAGAAAATTTATATACACAAGAATAAAAAAAAAAAAAAAAAACACGAAAAAAGTCAAAAAAAAAACATTCAAATTGCTTCAATAGTTTAATTAATTCGATAATAATATTCAAAGCTCGGTAATTATAAGATGAAGTAATATTTGGCATGCTGCCGGTGAAAGAACTGAAAAAGTACTAGTGTAGAATTTATTGCAGATATACATTTTTGTTCAATCACAATTCGCAATGAACGTATTTTCACCATCTCCTCTGTTTGCTTTGATAAGGGAGTGTGATCAGTGCATATTTTTTCATCTTTTTTTTACATTTTTTTTTAAACGGATACCAAACAGGCTCTAACTCAATGGACGCCTTAATTATTACATAACTTTCCACTCTGTATCACATAGAAATATGGTGTTCACATTGTACATATGGTAGATAAGAGTAGACAGTAAACACTCTTTCAAAATTCTCATTTAAAAGTTGGTTGTAAAATTATTGAAAACCATTTTCTTATTTTGTTGTTGAATGTTTTGTTCAACATGCTTTTCTCGCTTTCTTTTATGTTATTATACATATAGGATATACCAAATAGGTTCTTAACAGCGAACTTAGTGAAATTTGAAATTTCTCCAAGAGCACCACGTGAGCAAGGCACGTGGTTCTCTACACAATTCGTTAACTGACACCTATGTTGACTAGGGTTCACTATTACGTCACTACCAATGTAGGATATAGTAAGAAATCACTTGTATTTGGATATTTCCTCTCTTATACTCACCCACTTTCATTATACATGTCAAAATTTGAGTGGTGTAGAGAATCTTCAAGAGAAGGAGCAAACACACTTTTGGAGCAAAAAGTTGTCCAAGTTGACAAAAACATGGCTCCAACAGGTGGAGCATTTGAATGAACAAAAGCAAAGACAATATTTTGGAGGAACAAAGTTATGACAATTCTAATGAGGAACAAACATTTAAAAATCAATTTCATGAAAAATTGATTTTTCAATTTCAAGCAACTCCAAAGGATATATCACAAATCCGCATCCTGTACTGTAAGAACAGTTAAGTGTTAAGTTTTTTACTCCAACTGAAATAGCAATTTGAAAACAAAATGCTATGGCTTTTATATAAAAAAATAATTTTAATATTACAATACTATTCAAAAACCATATTTTATAAAAACAGACTATGTTAATTTCCATTCTATTAGTTTCTATAAAAAAAAAATTGTGTAATAGTAATAAAGAGAAAATATTAAAATAACAATAATGAAGCAATTTCGCTCCTCACTACTGGAGCTCAAGCAACAAACTGGATGACCAAATTTTGCTCCTTTCTTTTGCTCCTCATTGTTGGAGATGCTATGCACTTATGAATTGCTCGGGAACTTATTTGACACTAACATCGTGCAAATTTCATGACACAACGTACTTATTCCATAGTTCGTGCATTCCACCAAGAGCATTCATTAAGCTCTTACCTTAGGCGAAGTCATATAGTTAATCATTAGGGGTAATTATGGAATTACAGATATTGTCCAATCATTCCTAAAGTCTACGGCGTGAATATTTCTTTAAATCCAACCGATTTCACTGTAAAACAAATTGGTTTTCAAGAAGGTCAATTTTCCTATGAAGGTCTCCCCTTTCATAACTTCTTCATCGACCATGTGGAGTCTTCCATCGATTGATACCATCTTCAATGATCTTCTTCCAATTTACAATGTTGGCTATAATTAGGTAACCGTGGACGATTTTACGAGTCTTTGAAGTCGGATTATGTTGGTGCTGGTACGCAACCCGTTTCCTCTTGTCACCTTTTTAGCATGGTACGACACATCAACCATTTTTTCACCTCCTATATACACGGAAATCCCACTTCTATATAATTATCGGCTTCCAGACGCTATGTTAATGTCCACAGAATCAAATACGCCTGCATCAGAGAGCATGGTTAATGGTGTTTGTGCAATAACGAACATCAAGAAAATGTTTATGGGGGTAGCAGATCTGTTGAGGAGGGAGGAGGCACCGAAGAAGTTTCCCTAGAAATACCCACTGCGCCAACGAATATGGACGTTGCCGAAACGCTTTCCCAGTACAAGAACAATCATTATCTTCATGAAAAACAGATGAGCCCTTATTTCTCCGTTCACTCCAGTGAAATTTTATTGAAGGCTCCCATTGATATTGATTGGAACTCCTTGGTTACTGCTCCATTTGTTCGTTTCAAGTAAGTAAGTATTACAACTTGATTGTTTCCCAGCGTGCCGTCATTTTTGTTTCACACTCCAAGTTGCAATTTTTCTATAGATTGAAAAAATATTAGTGCCTCTTTGTTTAGAATGATAATTTGTAGAGCCACATCATTCTAATATTTTATTTTTCAAATCTATTAGTAGGATGAGCAATCTATTAGGATTCATATACTGTTTCAAGTAGTATATCGTATGACGGTTTTTCACCAATGTTATTTCAGTTTGATCGACTTCACTATTGATATGTAGTAAAGGCGTACTGACTCCAACACTGACATGATTTGGGGGTGTTTAGTTATTATCGAATGAAAATTTTGAAATTCCATTTTTTCTTAGGAGGGGTCGACTGCCGAAGTATAAGTCGGAGCACGAAAAATTTAAATTCTACATGTCGGATGTTGATCTTTTAATCCTCAATTAATGGAATAGTCTTACTGAAGAAATTTGAAATAAGTACTCTGAGGATGCAAGGACTGCAAGAGAGGAAAAGTGCCAATTGGAAAAAGAAAAGGCCTTGTACACCCTAATAGAAGAAAACACAACAAGGTAGTGGTGGATGAAGAGACATCAGCAATGAATATGACTTTCAAGACGAGCATGTCCTTGCTAAGAGTTGTATAATTGTTTCAAAGCATGAAAAATGAGCATAGGGTGTGGATGGCTGACGTCGGGCTAGCGAGTATGGGTCAACTTAAGGTAGGGAACATGTCGATTAAGTTCGCTAAGTATTGTCTGGCGTTATCCAACCCTTGCACTAGTGTTATGAAGGCTCATGGTTATGCGTTAAAGATTGATGAGAAAGTTGTTCACTGGATTTTGGGGGTACGTGGCTTTGGGATACAAATACATTCTCTGCAACGAAAAGGTGTCGCATTCTCCATGGATTGCAAGAATTATCCCACCTATTCGGAGTAACAAAATATTTTAATGGGGTTACATTACTTGCCGATTCTCACCATGAAGATGGCATCCTCAGCGATGATTTGAACGAACGCCGTCTTGTTAATCCTTGGTTGTTTTGGCCTACATAGTAATAAGTTGGTCATAAAACAATTGCAATTAAATTTTTTTATGGACTTGGAACGTTGGAACATCATCAACTAGTGCAGGAAATTTTTGGATCACGTGTGCATCCAGCAAAAGACAGCTAAGAGAAATAAACAGCTAGGTGGAGGCGGATGCGCGATATGGTGTTCCAACTTTTACACGTGATCCAAAAATTTCAAGTTCACACACTTTCCTACACTTGTGCACAATATGTTTTTAAATTTCAAGTTCATTTCGTAAATAAGTGACCAAATGTTTATGCTTTTTTCGTATTTGGCGTACCATGATGAATTCCAACCGTTCTAGCAAGAAAAACCCAACGCCGCCACATCTATAAAGGGTGGTCCTCTCATAGGCATGCGGGAAAGATCTGACATCAAGAGAATGTGGGATTTTTTTGCAGAAGAGCAAATTTGAGGTGCGTGTTGTGTGGTCCCACGTTTTCATTTTGTTATATAGATGAGTAGTCGTCACCTAATCGTTTACGGTTTGTGAAAGCAGTTACACATACAATTTTCTATGTGTGATGTATAGTCTAATTAGTGATGTCATATGTCATTGCAGAGTATTGAACTAATGCTAGTTGCAATGATCAAGGGCCTTCCAAAATTTATTTGGAAAATATTAAAGAAAATGGTGTTGGAATAGGTACCCTAGAGGCAATCTAGTTTGGTATGAACAATAATTGGCTAGAACATTCATTGTATTATTTATTGAGATATTTAATATAATGAAGTCCTTAGATTTACAATTGTTTTGTTTATGTTAAATATCCCTAGTCCATTATACTGATTAAGAGGACAATCATGTATAGACTAGTATGGGTTGGATTGATATGGAGATATCACAATCCAACACTTGGGTATGCATTAGTGTAATGGTATACTCGATTGACCCATCTCCGAGAAGGCTACATTCAAGTTATGTTAAGTCACAAGTGCTTCTCGAGGTGACAGTGGTATTGTCATCCTTAGACTTGAAGTCACTAGATCATCTAGTTGTGGAATTTTTTGTTTTGGTAGCGTCAAACGCTACACCATGACTGGGTAGTCATAAAGGCGCGTATCGGGCACAATATGAAGCGAGCTTAGATATCGTAGTGATGTAAATAGAATTTCTCCCTCCCACATAACGGGAGAAAATATCGTAGGCCACTCGAGGGATAGTGCTTATAGAATGTCTTGCCAGACTTAGATAAATCAATATAGGATATTGATTTATTTGTACGAATAAGGCAATTCCCACGATCGAGGAACTCTGGATTGGATATACGAGTGTGACTTATATATCTCGTGTCCAATCTGGATATTGAGACAAAGGGATGAGACAATACTTGCACAAGTTTTGTCGGATGAATATATCTATTAGTATGGATGTCTTGCTAGAGACCGCTCAATATTAGTAAATAGTTACTTCTAACTAAGTAGAAGCCTATGGGGTCACACGCCATATGGATTGAATTAGACTTGGAAATTAATTTATGTGATTAATTAATTAGAAGGATCAAAACGCAACAAATTGCAAACTTAGTAGGACTAATATGCAAGTTGGACTAATTCGAACTTGAGTAGGATTATAAGAGGGCCTTAATGTAGTAACAAGGAGTTTTTGGACTATATAAAGGATGCTCCTAGCTTCCTTCCCTCATAACGAATGCTCATAACATAAGTTGAGTAGGATATAAGCAAGGAGAGAGAGCAAACAAGGAGCCGTCCGGCCCCTTGCCGCCCCTCTACCCGCCGACCACAACAAGACAGGCCTCCCCTCTCTTTGGTCCTCCGTTGCATGATTTCTTCTTCCTCTTTCATTCTTCCTAGCTAGCACACGGAGACTGGAGGATCTAGATTTCAATCCTAGGTGTTGATCAACTGTAGAGACGTGACACTATTCGCGTTTGAAGTCATCAAAGGAAAAACACAAGGTTCTTGTTTGATTCCTTTACTATAGTTATGAATTCTCTTCCTGTGATCCTTGGAGGATATTGAATGGATAAATTATTGTTTATTCCGCTGCGTATCCATGATCAAAACCCTACAGTGGTATTAGAGCCACAGATCGTGGATAATAACGTAGTTTATCTGTTTCTATTTTGTTGTTTTTCACCTATAATTGTTGATTATTGCGTTAAAACGACAAATTAAGCATATTAGATTCTTGTTGAATATGATTCAACCAAATAAGATATAATTTTCACATTGGATGTATGAATTAGTGAGTTTGAGAAATATTAGGATCTTAGATCTAGGGTTTGGGCACAAAATGGAAACAAGTTCTAATTTGGAAACGTTTTGGACATGGGGAAGAAGGAATGAGTTGTTTTGGAAACAACTCGAAGAGGTTCGCCCCCCCCCCCCTAGGGAGACTTTCCCTCTTCATTGCCTCCCAAGCCACCTAGGCCGAAGGCCTAGGCGGTTGGCCTACCCCACGGGTTGGGATGACCGGCCTAGGCTCGGCCCGGGCGACTCCAAGGGGTTCGGCCACCTTGTTGGTTGGGGCTCTTTGACCGTTTTTACCCTAGTAATCCTAAAATCAATTGAAATTGACTAAGCGCGTTAAAAATTGGTTTTAATTGTTTATTTTCAATACGTATGGTGATTGGATATGGCCTTAGATGTGGTTTGTTTAGAATGTTTAATTTTTGTGGTTTGTTTACGGCATGCGAGCTGAGAAATTCAGTGTAATATTTAATTAGGCTTTACGGCCTACGCGCCTATTTTTTTCTCGACTTGTGAGATTTATTTTATTTAGAATATATGCCAGCTAGTACTAGATAAAATTGTTGATAGCCAAGATTGAAGAAAAGAAGCCCAAGAGAAGCCACAACATGGAGCATGGAGCATTCCACAATGTTGACTCAACGACATTTAAGTGTGTTTTGAGAAGTAGTTGTTTTGAGTGATGAAAGACAAAGTTAAAGTATTTCTAAGGCTCCAAGGCCTTGAGATACTGAGCAGAGCTTCAAAGCCTTGAGAGTAGCTTTGTTATGATGAATGTTCTAACAATCTTGTGTTGCAGATTGGCTATCTGATTATAAAGATCAGAGATTTGCTGCGAATACTTATATTTTATATTTTCTATATATATAACACAATTGCAGATATCCTGATCAGGGAGAATCAAAGATTTCTGGTCTTAACTTTGAAAGACTGTGAAGCATGTTCAGAGCTTCAAGGCCTTGAGATATGCCTTGAGCTGGTGACACCCTTACAAAGTTAATTTGATTCTTTCTTGCAGGGTTTGATCTTTATTATTGTGATTGTTTAATGAATTCTAATAGTCTTAAACTAGCTTATCATGAGTTATATGTTTCAGAAGTTAATCAGATTATTGTTTTATTCATTCATCCAGTTTTTATTCAGAAACTGGAAATCCAAACAGACTTAGTGTTGTTATATTTTTATGGATTTTGTTGTTGCTATGTTTTAATGTTGTTGCAGGTTTGTTAAACGTGCAAATGCAATCTCAACAAACTCCAACGGATATCTACTCAGAGCTGTTTGAATTGCAGTTGGAAAGGATGAGGATTTGCAGGAACTGGGATCCTAAAATCTCTCATTCAGTTGCAGTGAGTAGATAAAAGACTGGTTTGAATTTTGAAAGCTAGATAGGCTTGCAGAAAACTGAGAGAGGTGTGTAATATTCGTGGGAGATCTAACATTCAAAAACAGAGACATTCAGGCTTCAATTGCAGCTTTCAGAAGATCAATCATTCCAGTTTTCTGAAGAACACATCCAGGCCTTCACAAGATTATTCTTCTACTGTGTTCTTATTCTGTTTTGTAATCTGCTTATCTTTTGTATTTCTAAAACCGCACTAAACCTAGTGGTTGGTTGTTCAAGTAAACAACAAGACGTTCTTGTTAGCTCAACAGTTAGTAGCTGATAATAGATAGTTTGGAACCACAAGCTGTATAGGTGTAAGGGAATTCACTTAGGCTTGAAGATCTAGGGCTGTTTCAGTGTGAGTAATAAGAAGTGTTTGCCCAATCCTGGTGGGATTAGATCCCTCAGGCAGAGATTAGGTCCATTGGGACTGAACTCTGTAAATTACCTTGTGTTCTATACTTTACAGTTTTGTTATTTTCTGTTGCACACAACTCAAATCAAACTAGGGTTTATAAACTGTTCAGAACTGGTTGAAGTTCGAGGCCTTGAAGCTTTCTATTTGCCTTTGAAAGTTTCTGACTGTTTTCTAAAATCTCAAAGCCTTGAGATTTGAGTTTCTCACATATTTAATTTGTTAAAATCTGTGTTTTGCCAAAAAAAAATTCATACTCTATTCAACCCCCCCCCCCCCTTCTAGAGTATCTAGGTCCTGTATTTAGTCTACATTAAACACTTTCAATTGGTATCGGAGCTTGGGTCACTAATATAGATCTATTAATCTTGTGACTATGAGTAATGTAGGAGATGGTGGATTCTCACAAGTAAGGGCAGCAAACAGACCTCCATTGTTCTGTGGTGATAACTTCATGCACTAGAAGGCATTGATGAAGATGATCATCATAGATCAAGACATGGAACTATTGTCAATAGTTCAGAATGGTCCTCATGAGTATTACACTACCATAGATGGAGTTAGATGCATCAAGTCTGAGGAAAATCTCTCAATTACTGAACTGGAAAAGGTATCAAAAAACTAAAAGGCTATGAATATGTTATACTGTGCTCTTAATGCAGATGAGTTCAACAGAGTGTCAAATTGCAAAAGTTCCAAAGAAGTATGGGACAAACTGGTTGTGACATATGAAGGGACAAGCCAGGTTAAACATACCAAAATCAACATACTTCTCAGGCAATATGAGTTGTTCAAGATGAACTCAGATGAGACCATCAAGGAGATGTTCAAAAGATTCACTGATGTGGTGAATAATATGGAGTCATTGGGAAAGAAGTTTTCAAAGGAAGAAAAGGTCAGGAAAATTCTGAGAAGCTTTCCAATAGCCAAGTGGGAGCCAAAGACATAAACCATTGAGGAAGCTCAGGATTTAAGTCTTCTTCAGCTAGATGATCTACAAGGAAAGCTGCTCACTCATGAAATGTATATGAAGGATGTAGAAGGTGATCTGAGTGAAAACATCAAGAACTTAGCACTCAAGGCCAAAGACAATGAAAAATCTCAAAGCCTTGAGACTGAAGATGAGCATGATGATGAAGAGTCTTTAGCATTGATCTCCAAGGCCTTGGCCAGGATTCTCAAGAAGAAAAGGAACTCTGGTAACAGGGACTAAAACAGAGAGAGATCAAGACCTTCAAGCAGCAAGGACTACAAAGGTAAGTCTTCATCACAGTTACATAAAACTAAAGTAATGATTTTTTTTGAGTGTGGTGATGAAAATCATTTAGTAAGGGATTGTCCACAAAAGAATAAGAACATGAACTTTCAAAGAAAGACAGTGACAACAGAAGGAAGAAATCCATGATGTCCTCTTGGAGTGATTCTGATTCTTTAAGTGACTCAGACACAGAAGAAGATCAAGCAAATTTGTGCTTCATGGCTAAACACGATGAGGAAAAATCATCAGACAGACATATTGAGGAAATGGTAAAAAATCTTCTTGCTAGTCCTTCTGATGTACTTCGTGAAATTCTCAAGAGTATGTTTTTAAATGAGGAAAGTTATAGTAATGAGATTTTTTCTTTAAAGATTAAGATTCATGAGCAGGTAAAAGAAAACCTGGACCTAGTTCTTACCAACAAAACTGTTGAAGTTTTTAAGAAAAAAATTGAAAAGACTTCAAGGCCTTGGACATCAGGTTCAAAGCATTGAAGGTACATATAAAAGAGATTGTTGATCAAAACACTCTTTTGACTAAAAGATATGCTGATCTAAAAACTCATTATGAGGATTTAGAACAACAAATTTGTTGTTTGACTGAGAAACTTCAAGTGTCCAAAAAGGTCCTAGCCAGTTTTACATGCCATAAAATAATCTAAATCTCATTCTTGGAGGAAGCCTGAAATCAATGCATAAAAGTGGGATTGGCTATAATCCAAATTTTACAAAGAAAAGCCAAACTACTTTTGTCAAATCTGGTAGCAGACATTCTCCAGAGTGTCATTACTGTGGAAAAATTGGTCAAATCAGATTAACTTGTCCCTTCAGAAGATCAGAACCTCACATTATGAGGAATACTTATGCTTATCAGCTTAAGGGACATGTTAGGCAGATTTGGGTTCCAAAAGGAATTAGAACACCAAACATGGATGATTCTGAGTATGACTCAAAGTTCTGCACTTGGTCTAACAGCCTGTTGAGGCAATGATTTACTTTTTCAGGATGTCACCAAGGCCTTGAAAGATGAGTGGAAAGAAATCTCTCTTTACTGAGCTTACAGAAAAATCTGGAGGAACAATCACACTTGGTGACAAAGCAAAATGCAATATTATTGGTATAGGTAGTATTGGTAATGGTTCTACAACCTCTATCTCTGATGTTTATCTTGTGGATGGACTTAAATATAATATGCTTAGTATCTCTCAGTTATGTGATAAAGGTTATAAAAGTATATTTGACAAGGAGAAATGTGTGGTACAAGATGAGAAATCTGGAGATTGCATACTCACTGCTCCTAGATCATATAATTTATATGATATGAGTACTAACAGTGTTGCAGGTGACAACTTAAGATGCATCAAGGCCTTGAAGGAAGATTCAAAGCTTTGGCACAGAAAGCTTGGTCATATTAGCATACACACCTTGGATAAACTCATCTCAAAAGATTTGGTAAGAGGATACAATCACAACAAATTTCAGATAATGAGGTTTGCAAGGCATGTGTACAAGGTAAACAAACCAGAAGCTCATTCAAGCCAAAGAACTTTGTAAGTACTCCTAGACCCTTAGAACTGTTGTATATGGACTTGTGCGGTCCTATGAGAGTTCAGACCCCAAAAGGTAAGAGGTATGTGCTTGTTATAGTAGATGATTATTCTATATTTAATTGGGTGATGTTCATTAGAGACAAACTGAAGCCTTATATGAGTTTTCTAGATTGTGCAAAGAGCTTCAAACTTTGAAAAATTTACCTTGTTGCATCCATTAGAAGTGATCATGGTAGGGAATTTGATCAACTTGACTTTCATTTATTTTGTGCAAAGCATGGCATATCACAAAACTTTTCTGCACCTAGAACTCCACAGCAAAATGGAGTAGTTGAAAGGAAAAATAGGACACTTGAGGATATGTCTAGAACCATGCTACTTAAAAGTAACTTGCCAAAGTTCTTGTGGGCAGAAGCTGTTAATACTGCCAATTATGTGCTAAATAGATGCTTGATTAGACCTATTTTAAAAAAGACTCCTTATGAACTGTTTAAAGGTAGGAAGCCTACTGTTTCTTATTTCAACCTTTTGGTTGTATCTGTTTTGTGCATAATAATGGTAGAGACAATCTTGGTAAATTTGATGCTAGGAGTGATGAAGGTGTATTTCTTGGGTATTCTCAAACTAGCAAAGCTTATAGAGTTTACAATAGAAAAACCAAGATTGTGGAAGAGAGTATTCATGTGTTTTTTGATGAAAGTACTAAGGATTCTCTGAGTGAAAGTTTTGCAGATCTAAATTTGAACAAGCAAGAGTCTGATGATGATGCTTTGAAAGAGGACAAAGGCAAAACTAATTTGCATAATCAATCAGCAGAATCTCAAGGCCTTGAACCCCCTGCAGAGCCAAAATCTCAAAGCCTTGAGACAGAAACATAAACTTTCTATGATGTTCCCTCTACTGTTTCAAGAACTCAAAGCCTTGAAGGAACATATTCCTGGATACCAAGGAAGAAGTTTAAGTATCTTGCAGATCATCCAGCTGACAATATCATATCTGATCCATCAACTGGAACTCAAACAAGAGAAAAGTTGAAGAACTTGTGTGCTTTAGTGCCTTTGTATCATTGATTGAGCCTAAAAATACCAAGGAAGCACTTGAAGATGAAGACTGGATCATTGCAATGCAGATTGAGCTGAATTAATTTGAAAGAAACAAGGTATGGAATCTGGTTCTCAGACCAAAAGAGAAATCAGTTATAGGAACCAGATGGGTGTTCAGAAATAATCTTCATGAGAATGGCAAAGTGGTAAGGAACAAAGCCAGACTTGTGGCACAGGGATATAATCAGTAAGAAGGTATAGACTATGAGGAGACTTTTTCTCCTGTTGCCAGGTTAGAGGCTATTATAATACTTCTTGCATTTGCATCTCACCATCACATAAAGCTTTATCAAATGGATGTCAAATGTGCTTTTCTGAATGGTTATTTACAAGAAGATGTTTTTGTAGCACAACCTCCTGGTTTTGAAGATGAAAACTTTCCTGATCATGTTTACAAACTAGACAAAGCTCTTTATGGGTTAAAACAAGCTTCAAGGGCTTCGTATGATAGACTTTCAAGATTTTTACTTGACAACAATTTCAAGAGAGGTCTAGTTGATAAAACTCTTTTTATTAAACATCATGAAAGTGATTTGTTAGTAGTTCAGATCTATGTGGACGACATTTTGTTTGGTGCTACTAATGATGGTCTTTCGAAAGAGTTTTCTAGTCTGATGTGCAGGGAGTCTGAGATGAGCTTAATGGGAGAACTGAATTTCTTTCTTGGACTTCATATTTTACAAATGAAGAAAGGAATATTTTTACATCAAGGAAATTATACCAAGGACTTATTGAACAAGTACAATATGTCACAGCCCAAGGTGCTTAAAACTCCTATGAGTTCATCACTCTCATTAGACAATGATTCAAATGGTAAGAGTGTGAATCAAAAGGATTATAGAGGTATGATTGGATCTCTTTTGTATTTAACTGCTAGTAGACCATATATTATGTTCAGTGTTTCTATGTGTGCTAGATTTCAAGCAGATCCTAAGGAAAGTTATTTAACTGCTGTCAAAAGAATTTTTAGATATTTGAATGGAACCAGAGACTTGGGGCTTTGGTATCCAAGGAGATCTAATTTTATGTTGAGTGGCTATTCAGATGCAGATTCTGTAGGATATAAAGTAGATAGTAAGAGTACTTTTGGATGTTGCCAGTTTCTTGGATCTTCACTGATCAGTTGGCATTCTAAGAAGCAAAATTCTGTAGCATTATCAACTGCAGAAGCTGAATACATTGCAGCTGGAGCTTGCTATTCACAAGTGTTATGGATTGCACAGCAACTTAGAGATGTAGGCTATAATTTCAGAAATGTGCCTATTCATTGTGACAACACAAGTGCTATTTCAATCTCTAAGAATCCAGTCCAGCACTCAAGAACCAAGCACATAGCTGTGAGAAATCACTTCCTTAGTGATCATGCAGAACAAGGTGATGTTATTCTATTATTTATTTCTACTTCAATGAAGATTGCTGATATTTTCACTAAACCACTTCCAGATGATAGGTTTTCATCTCAAAGGCTTGAATTGGGTATGTTAAAAAAGGATGCAAATGTTTAGGGGGAGTATTGGTACTTACTTGTGTTTATGTGTTGAAATCTCAAAGCCTTGAGATTATACTTTCCAAAGCCTTGAAAGTATAGCTCAAAGCTTTGTAGTTTTTCTAAAACTGCAGAAAATCTCAAGGCCTTGAGATTAATCTCCAGGTCTTGAAACATCTGTAATTTATTTTTATTTCTTGTAAAAAAAAAATGGATCATCAAATATTATATCTGATCTCTTTAGATAACTGTATAATATTTGAATTACTCAGAGAAATTTCTAAAATATCCAAAAATATTTTCAAAGATTCTTTTTGCATGTTGATTTCAGTAGAGTCCTATTATGACTCATCTTTTCAACCTACTTAAGCTGAAAGTCGAGGCTTATTCTTCTTCATTCTCTTTCAATTCTCTACGTCTCTCTGCTCTCTCTCTATTTCTCTCAATCTCATTCTCTTCTCAAAACTCTAAACCCACAATGGAGCGCAAATCAGCCAGAATTCAACAACAGGGGAAGCCTTCTGGCAGATCTAAGAAGAGGGTAAAAAAGAAAGAGAAGATTGTGATTTCTGATTCGGATTCAGAGAACACTCAGAGTTTGCATGAGGACACTCCTCCTGCAAAGAAGATCAGACCAGAAAAAGAAGATGAAGGTTCAAGTATTCATCCACAGAAGGAGACAAAGACTGAGGGTGGTGATCAACCTAGGTTAGACAGGAAGAAAGGGGAAGAAAAGAAAAAGGCTGGTGAAGAAGAAAAGGGGAAATTTGCTCAAGAAATCAAGAAGAAGTCAACTGAAGGAGAACAAGACAAGAGCAAACCCACTGAGAAGAAAACAAGGGTTAAGCAAGTTGCTGCTGCAACTAAAAAGGGTTATCAGGGTAAAAATTCACTTCCCTCAGATTGCTTTGTTAGTTCTGAAGTTAGGACTGTGTGGATGCAAGGATATGCTTCTTCTAAGGTTGCTTTTTGTAGTATGGTTTCTGAAGAATTATTGGATAAACTGGATATTGATTGTATGAGGAAGTTAAGGGATTCTACAGTTTGGAAAGTGTTAAATCCTTGTTCAAAAGCTTATCCTAGGTTAACTAGGTTATTTTATCTGAATCTGGTTCAAGAAGGAGATGATAAATTGGTTTTAACTTATAAGGTGGCTGGGATAAACTTGAGGCTAGATCATAGGACTTTTGCCAAAGTCTTGGGAATTCCTAGGAAGTATAATGTTGGTGATTATCCTGATAGGAAGGAGTGTCTAGAAAAGGCAAAAGCAATGTTTTTCATTCATGGTGTTCCCTCTGGTCCAAGACAGTTGACACACTCTGTGCTCAACTGTGAAGCTAAGATTTTGTTTACAATTCTGATGAGGAGTGTTGTTCCTAGGGAAAACTCAAGGGAGTTGGTTATTGATAAAGTTCTCATTCTGATGTATCTGATATGTCAAGGGTTTGAGATAGACTTGCCAACAGTGGTTATGGAACATATGATCTACTGTGCTACTAGAACTAGAACCATCCTCTTTCCTATGCCATCCTATTACCTCTTTTCTTTGAGCATTTAGAGGTACATGTGAAAGGAGAGGAAAAGATTACTGGAGGTTTTGGGTTTATTGATGAAAGTGCCTTACAGAGGATTGGAGTAGTTCAGACTGGGAAAGGTCATTGGAAGTTCTGTTCAGAGTTTTCAAAGGCTGAGCTTGAGGAGAAGGAGTTTTTTAAACCAAAGGGGGCTACATCAGCATAAATACAAGCAAATGAGGATTACTCTCTGTTGGTTGAGAAATTTGAAGATCAGCAGGTTGAGATTGAAGATCTCAGACAAAGGCTATTTGATTTGTCTTGTCAGTTTAATCAGTTCAAGGGTTTGATGAATGTGATGAAATCAAAGGTTTGAACTTGGAGAAGATCCCTTCTGCTACTAGTCATGACACCAGTATTGACTCAGATGAAAGGCTAGGTGATTTCTTGAAGAAGAAAAAGAAGCCAATTCCAGTGGTGCTCACTTCAAAGGATCTATATAAGCAAACTGATGAAGAAGAAGCTGGTGAAGACACAAGTGTTGATGCAGCTACAGAGGGTGATTCAGTGCAGGTTAAGAACAAGAAGGTGGATGAGATCATTGAGGAAGTTGTTGCAGAGGTGGAAGCTGAACAATATGAAAATCAGTCTGCTAATGATGCTAAAAGTGATGAAGAAGTTGGAGAAGGCTCATAGAAAGGCCAGACATCAAAGAAGAAATGAAGATCTGAGAAGACCAAAGCCTTGATCCTTTCCTTCTATCTCTTTCTTTTCTTCTTTTCTGTTCTCAAGGCCTTGACTTTCTAGGAATTATTTTTTTTTACGTTTAAAAATGATTCAACATTTCTTCACCTTTATTTGATGAAATTCAAAAGGGGGAGACATTATGTAGTTTTTGCTGTTACTTTAAGTGCTTGAATAATAATATTTAGATGTTTTTGTTAATCAGTTGTGATCTGGTACTATCTGGTATAATCTGTGTTATCTGAGAATTACTGATTATTTGTGTTAAGTTGGTTTGACTGGTTGTGTTAAGTTGGTTTGACTGGTATTATTGTCTATTGTTTCTGTAATATGTTGATATCTAATTCTTCCAAGGAAGTTGCAGGGATATTTACACAAGATTATGGGTTTTGTCTTTCATCAAGGGGGAGATTGTTGACTCAAAGACCTTTAAGTGTGTTTTGAGAAGTAACTTTTTTGAGTGATGAAAGACAAAGATAAAGTATTTCTGAGGCTCCAAGGCCTTAAGATACTGAGCAGAGCTTCAAAGCCTTGAGAGTAGCTTTATCATGCTGAATGTTCTAACAATCTTGTGTTGCAGATTGGCTATCTGATTATAAAGATCAAAGATTTGCTGCAAATATTTATGTTTTATATTCTCTACATATCTAACACAATTTCAGATATCCTGATCAGGGAGAATCAAAGATTTCTTGTCTTAACTTTGAAAGACTGTGAAGCATGTTCGGAGCTTCAAGGCCTTGAGATATGCCTTGAGCTGCTGACAGCTTTACAGAGTTAATTTGATTCATTCTTGCAGGGTTTGATATTTAATATTGTGATTGTTTAATGACTTCTAAGAGGCTTAAACTAGCTTATCATGAGTTATATGTTTCAGAAGTTAATCAGATTATTGTTTTATTCATTCATCCAGTTTTGATTCAGAAATTGGAAATCCAAACAGACTTAGTGCTGTTATATTTTTCTGGATTTTGTTGTTGCTATGTTTTAATTTTATTGCAGGTTCGTTAAACGTGCAAATGCAATCTCAACAAACTCCAACGGATATCTACTCAGAGCTGTTCGAATTGCTGTTGGAAAGGATGAGGATTTGCAGAAACTGAGATCCTAAAATCTCTCATTCAGTTAAAGTGAGTAGATAAAAGACTGGTTTGAATTTTGAAAGCTAGAAAGGTTTGCAGAAAACTGAGAGATGTGTGTAATATTCGTGGGAGATCAAAAATTCAAACACACAGACATTCAGGCTTCAATTGCAGCTTTCAGAAGATCAATCATTCCAGTTTCTTGAAGAACACATCCAGGCCTTCACAAGCTTATTCTTCTACTGTGTTCTTCTTCTTTTTTGTAATCTTCTTATCTTTTGTATATCTAAAACCTCACTAAACCTAGTGGTTGGTTGTTCAAGTGAACAACAAGAGGCTCTTGTTAGCTCAACAGTTAGTAGCTGATACTAGAGAGGTTTGGAACCACAAGCTGTATAGGTGTAAGGGAATTCACTTAGGCTTGAAGATCTAGGGCCGTTTCTGTGTGAGTAATAAGAAGTGTTTGCCCAATCCTGGTGGGATATGATCCCTCAGGCAAAGATTATGTCAATTGGGACTGAACTCTTTAAATTACCTTGTGTTCTTTACTTTACAGTTATGTTATTTTCTATTGCACACAACTCAAATCAAACTAGGGTTTATAAACTGTTCAAAACTGGTTGAAGTTCAAGGCCTTGAAGCTTTCTTTTTGCCTTTGAAAGGTTCTGACTGTTTTCTAAAATCTCAAGGCCTTGAGATTTGAGTTTCTCACATAGTTAATTTGTTAAAATATGTGTTTTGCAAAAAGTTTCCATATTCTATTCAATCCCCCCCCCCCTTCTAGAGTATCTAGGTCCTGTATTTAGTCTACATTACACACTTTCGCACAAGGTATGGAGATGGACCAAAAGATGGAGGCACATGGAGATGCGCTTGTTAATCTTAGGGTTCATAGATATTCCCACTGGCTTGGGAATATCTTAGTCTAGGAGGCCATATCCATACTACGTAAATTTTTGTTTTGTTTTTTTCCTATATTTTCTTATTATTGTTGTTGGTGTATGGATGATGCATGCAATTTGATAATAAGATCATTAAACAACCCGGATCTTTAATTTGGAGTTTTTCCAAAACTTATATAAGTAGATCCGTTGATATAGATGAACAAAATAATTAAAATTGAAAGAAAACTCCTTCAAAGTAAAATATTACGTTTTGCCTTCTCGTTACTTAAACACTCATCACAATTCGATCAATCAAGTTTGTGCGTGCCGAAGCAAGGCGACTTGATTCATCATTATGTGGTGCGATTGAACATATAATGTGCAAATGTTGGAGTAAGAGGTTGGACGTAACTTTGTAATTTTAATAAGGATTAAAAACCTAGAGGCACTCAATTCAGATTATCTATGGGAGAGATAAATAAGGAGTTATTTGCCCAATTGAACCAATAATTGCATGGGATACAATTGAATTGTTCCTACCTAAATAATTAAATTTTGGGTGACTTGCCTAAGAAAGCTCAAAAGGAAGTGAAATATTGATCTTGGCCCACTAGAAAATATAATGATATTTTCCGCATTAATATCTTGAGGGTTATTAATCCGTATAAAAATAGTGGGAGCTGTATATAATAAACTAGCCATTATTATTTAGTTAAATCGTTCAAAAATACTAAAACTTGTGTATTTCATTTTTGTAGAATTCCAATGGCAAACAACTCATCTAGTTCATCACACTCCCTACGCTCTGTCCTTGAGAAGGACAAGCTCTCTGGGACCAATTTTCTAGACTGGTATAGAAACATGAGAATTGTTCTCTAGCAGGAGAAGAAACTGTACGCTCTATAGGAGCAAGTTCCTCAAGGTTCGGAAAACAATACTCATGCAGCCCTAAAGGCGTATCAGAAGCGTGTTGATGACGCTAATGATGCGGTCTTCCTAATGCTTTGCACCATGTCCTCTGAGCTTCAAATGAAACACGAGAACATGAATTCAGTCAATATGATTGCATACTTGAAGCTCTTCCAAGAGCAGGCTGGGGTTGAGAGGTATGAAGTTTACAAGGCATTGTTCAAATATCATATGTTAGAGGGAAACCCGGTGGGGCCGCAAGTCTTGCGTATGATCGGCTAACTAGAGAGCCTCAGCCGCCTAGGGTTTTTGGTAGGTCAAGAGTTGGCCACCGATCTCATCTTGCAATCGTTGCCTCAAAGTTATGGACAGTTCATCATGAACTATAACATGAATGAGATCGTGAATCCTCTGCCAGATCTACTCAATATGTTGAGGACAGCTGAAAAAAGAATCAACAAGGGTAAGGGCAAATCCATAATGATGGTGCAGAAAGGAAAGGGAAAAAGGTTTGCCTCTAACTCCAAGGGAAAAGGCAAAGCAGTTGCCAAAACCAATGAATCTGCCCTTAGTCCTTTTGGCAGCATTGCGAAAGGTATGACTAAAGGTGAATGTCACTACTGCAGTTAGCATGGACACAGAAGGAGGAATCGCCCAAAATATCTGGAGGATAAGAGGCTTGGAATAGTAATTCCACCACCGCCAGGTATTTTTGTTATAGATGTCAACATAACTGTCTCTTCATCATGGGTATTGGATAGTGGGTGTGGATCTGACATTTGTGCAGGACCTAAAGAGTAGGAGATTGGCTAAAGGGGAGATAGACCTGCGTGTTGGGATTGGAGCAAGATTTGATGCATTAGCCGTAGGCGTGAACGAGTTGTCTCAGCCTTCAGGGTTAGTTTTAGAATTAAATAATTAATATTTTGTGCCTGCTATGAGCAGAAACATAATTTCTATTTCTTATTTGGACAAGGATGATTTTATTATTTCAATGAAGAACAATTTTTGTTCCATTTATTTTGATAGTATTCACTACTGTAGTGGGAAATTAATTAATTGATTATATATCCTTGATCTAAACAATCATGTCTACAACATTAATACCAAGAGGATTAAAATGAATAGTTTAAATCCTGCTTATCTATGGCACTGTCGTTAGGCCATATAAACGAGAAACGTGTATCTAGACTCCATAAGGATGGATTCCTAGACTCATTTGATTTTGAATCATATGAGACATGTGAGGCTTGTTTATTGGAAAAAATGACAAAGTCCCCTTTCAATAAGAAAGGTTATTGGACTAGTGAGCAATTTGCGCTAGTACATACTGATGTATATGGGCTATTTTCTACACCTGCCGGGGGTGGTTACGTCTACTTCATCACATTTACTGATGATTACAGTAGATATGGATTTGTATACCTTATGAAGGCCAAATCTGAATCCTTTGAAAAGTTCAAAGAATTCATGAATGAAGTAGAGAACTAGATTGGAAAAAGTATTAAGGCTCTACGATTGGATCGTGGAGGTGACTACTTGAGCCAAGAGTTTGAAGACTATCTTAGAGAGTGTGGGATAATATCCCAACCTACTCCACCCGGTACGCCACAATGGAATAACATGTCCGAGAGGAGGAATCGAACTCTATTGGATATGGTTCGATCTATTATGTGTCATACTGATCTTCCTTTATCAGTTTGGGGCTACTCTCTATTGACTGCATCTTTCACCATTAACTGTGTTCCATCTAAGTCAGTCATGAAAACACCACATGATATGTGGAATGGGAATCGTCCCACAGTGTCGTTCATGAATATTTGGGGCTGCGATGTGTATGTAAAAAATTTACAATCAGACAAGCTAGGGCATAAGTTGGAAAATGAAAATTTGTGGGATACCCTAAGGAAAGTAAGGGATATTATTTCTACAATCCAACTGAGAACAAAGTGTTTGTTGCTCGTTCCAGTGTGTTTCTAGAAAGAAAGTTTGTATCTAAGGAAGCAAGTGGGAGGACTGTAGAACTTGAAGAATTTTAAGAACCACAAAGCATTGATCCTACTATGGAACATGAACAGGAACCATAAGAAGTTGTGGAGCAGCCTTTTCAAGTAACACAAGAAATTCATAGATCTAGTATAGTGCGCCAGGAGCCAGAGAGGTATCGACTTCTCGTGACTGAGTCTGGTGACATAAAAGATCCGGACTCAGAGAAGTGGCTTGAGGCCATGAGATCCGAGATGGAATCCATGTATACCAACAAAGTATGGACTTTGGTGGAACCACCCGTAGGGGCTCGGCCCATAGGGTGCAAGTGGGTCTTCAAGAAGAAGATCGACATGGATGGTGATGTGATTACCTATAAGGGCCGTTTGGTGTCTAAAGGATTCAAACAGATTCATGGTATTGACTATGAAGAAACCTTTTCACCAGTCGCAATGACTAAATCTATCCGAATCTTACTTGCTATTGCAGGTTACTACGACTATGAGATTTGGCAGATGGATGTCAAAACAGCATTCCTGTATGGGAATATCCTCGAGGATGTGTATATGACACAACCTGGGGGTTTTGAAGATCCAAAGCAAGCCAAAAAAGTTTGTAAACTGCAACGATCCATTAATGGATTGAAGCAAGCTTCTAGAAGTTGGAATCGACGTTTTGATGAAGTAGTCAAATATTTTGGCTTCATCAGAAACGAAGATGAATCTTGTGTCTAAAAGTATGTTAGTGGGAGCTCTATTTCTTTTCTGGTCTTTTATGTGGATGACATACTAGTCATTGGAAACGACATTCCTATGTTGCAATCTGTGAAAGATTGGCTAGGAAAGTGTTTCTCAATGAAAGACTTAGGTAAGCAACTTATATACTCGGTATGAAGATCTATAATGATAGATCTAAGTACATGGTGGGCCTAAGTCAAAGTACATATATAGACAAGGTGTTGAATCTAATCAACATGCAAGATTCCAAGAAAGAATTCTTGACCATGTCGCATGGAATCACTCTTTCGAAGAGTGGTTGTCCTTCCAATGAGATTGAGAAGGAACGCATGAGTAGAGTTCCCTATGCCTCGACCATAGGATCCATCATGTACGCTATGTTATGTACTAGACCAGATTTGTCATATGCATTGAGTATGACTAGCAGATATCAGTCCAATCTAGGTGAAAGTCACTGGATTGCATTCAAGAACATCCTAATGTACTTGAGAAGAAATAATGATGCGTTCTTGATATTTCGAGGTGAGGAGGAGTTGCATGTAAGAGGTTACACGAATGCAAGCTTCCAAACCAAAAGAGATGATTTAGATCACGGTCAAGGTTTGTTTTTTCCTGAATGGAGCACCGGTGATCTTGAAGAGTTTGAAGCAAGAGACGATGGCTGATTCTACAACAGAGGCTGAGTACATTGCTACGAATGGCGCAGTAAAGGAAGCTGTTTGGATTAGGAAGTTCATCACTTAACTTGGTGTGGCTCCTATCATTGGGGATCCAGTAGTGTTGTATTGTGACAACACTGGGGCGATCACGCAATCAAATGAACTTAGGTCACACCAGAAATCAAAGTACGTACTCCGGAAGTTCCATCTTATTCGAGATATCATCGAGAGAGGAGACGTTTGGATATGCAAGCTTCCAACAGATGAGAATCTGTCATATCCACTTACAAAGTCGCTTGTTCAGCGCAAGCATGAAAGGCACACTAGGAGAATTGGCATACATGATGCACCAGATTGGTTCTAGTGCAAGTGGGAGATTGTTGAAATAGGTTCCCTAGAGGCAATCTAGTTTAGTATGAATAATAATTGGCTAGAACATTCATTGTATTATTTATTCAGATATTTAATATAATGAAGTCTTAGATTTACAATTGTGTTGTTTATCTTACATATCCTTGTCCATTATAGTGATTAACAGGCCAATCATCTATAGACTAATATAGGGTTGGATTTATATGGAGATATCATGATCCAACACATGGGTATGCATTAGTGAAATGGCATACTTGATTGACCCTTCTCCGAGAATGCTACATACAAGTTATGTAAAGTCACAAGAGAGGGCCGAAACCCTCTCTTCTTGTCGACACATGGGTATGCATTAGTGAAATGGCGTCGCCCCTAGCCCGTCCGCCCCTTCCTGTCGGCACAAGAGAGGGCCGAAACCCTCTCTTATTCCCTTTGGTTGCTTGATTCCTTCTTCCCTCTTCCTCCGGTCCAAGCTAGCACTTGAGAAGGGAGAATCTAAATCTCACCTCTAGACGTGGATCGACCGTAGAGACGAGGACAATATTCTTCGTGTGATCTCCCAAACCAAAATGTACACAATCACTATGTCCCTTATCATGTCTCTTTCTGTGATCCTTGGTGGGCTTTGAGTAGGATTAATTTTTGTTATTTCGTTGCGTTACTTACATCAAAACCCAACAGCTAGAACAAGGAGATTGGAGGATCTATATTTCAATCCTAGGCGTGGATCAACCGTAGAGACGTGACACTATTCGCGTTTGAAGTCATCAAACGAAAACCACAAGGTACTTGTTTGATTCCTTTACTATGGTTATGAATTCTCTTCCTCTGATCCTTAGAGGGTATTTAGTGGATAGATTATTTTTTATTCCGATGCGTATCCATGACTACAAATGGAACAATTAAAGGACTTTCTTTGTGACGAAAAACAGTTGTGCAATACAAAGCAGGGAATCATGATGGGAACGCAAAAGGTTTGCCAAAGAAAGATATGATGTGTGGTTATAATTATGAGACAAGAGTATTGGGTGAAAGCAGGGCCGAAGATTAACAGTCTACGGGAGGTCATGGAAAGGTGACAGATTTATTTAAGGAATGGGGTGATGAATTTTTTCCAGAGTCCCATGGATGAATTCTTTAAGCGAACGGAGACACGTGGAATAAGCACAAGAAGTACTTTACATTTTCTTCGGTGATTGGTCTAACACTTAGTTTAGTTTTAAATAAGTATCATGTTATTCACACAGATGGTTTGTATTTGTTTGCAGGGAGTGGATAATAGTAGTTGAAGATAACACAACTATATTTCATTGTGAGTTTGTTTGGAAGAGAAAGTATAACTGTAGTTCAGAACCACACGAGTTTGACATTCTTCATTAACCTATTTGACATACTATTTAAGTGATATATATAATTGTAAGTTCAGCTTGTTTCAAAGGCTTGAAATAGCTTATTTGTTTCAAGGCCTTGAAACAGTTTTCAAAGGTTTGAAATATAGACTGCAGTATACAACATGAACTTTGGGGGAGCTTTTGATTCTAATCTGATTCCTAATCTCCTATGCTTTATTATATATTACTTGATGATGAAATAAAAATCTAAATTGTGGCTAATCTATCTGTTTGACTATGTTTTTGCAGGATAAATTGTTACCTGTTTTGCAGGAATTGTTTCCTTATCTGTATGTCTTGAAGGAAGGAAAATTGGATTGAAAAATTGACTTTGTGATTGTGAAAATATATATGGACCTTCCTAACATACTTAGATACAAGATTAAGTCAGTATCTCTAAAGATACTGAGCAGCTAGCCGTTGGGAAGAGCTTTTAAAAGAGGTCAAGATATGTTGCTGATCTTTAGGGAGGCTTGTTTTTTAGAAGATCCTGAAGATCTGCAATTTAAACCAGCTTCATAAGAGAGGGAATGACTGAAGAAATTATAAACATGATGAACACAGAGACAGTTAGACATTCTCAGGATTGACAAGCTACACATAAGGAGATTCATTTTACTCAATCCACTCATTAGAAGATCACTACACATCTAACTTCTTCATCAGTTCTCAGTGTTCTTCTTTCTGATCTTAATTTGTATATCGTTTAGATAATACTTCTCATATCTTGTTCTCGTGAGTTTTTCAAGTGAACAATTGAGAATTCTTGTTGAATCAGTTAGCTAGAGCAGGTACTAGATAGGTTAGTGAGAACCACAAGCTGTAATAGAGTACGTGAACTCTTTGTGCTTGAGGTCTAGGGCTTAGCTTTTGATTAATAAGAATTGAGTTGAAAATTCTGCACCGATCAAGTCCCTTAGGTAGAGACGTAGGTCCAAGTGGACTAAACTTTATAAATCTCTATTTCTCTTGCATTTATCTTACTGTTCTACACTTAGCTCATTTACTGGACAAAACAAGTTTTCAGTTCAAGGGCTTGAAAGCCATTTCAAGGCCTTGAAAACTTTTAGAATTATTTCTACTATCTGTTTTGATTCGAAGGACTTGAAATTCATTTCAAGGCTTTGAAATACTTACTGCTGGCCACAAACTTCTTTGAAACCACACTTTTAGAAAAAGTTGTCATACTCTATTCAACCCCACCCCTTTTAGAGTATTGATCCTATGTTATTAGATACATTACTGTCTTTCAATTGGTATCAGAGCTTGTATCACTACATAAATCTTGTGATAATGAGTACTGTAGGTGATTGTGGCTTTTCTCAGGGAAGAGCTGCTAACATACCTCCTCTATTCTGTGTTGACAACTTTGTGCACTGGAAAGCCCTATTGAAAATTTTCATCATTGATCAAGATATAGAATTGTGGACTATCATACATAATGGTCCTCATACATTCTACACATAGAAAGAAGGGATCATAACTCCCAAAACTGAGAATTCTCTTTCTCCTTCAGAGTTAGAACATTTTTAAACACTTACAGAGCTATGAATCTCTTATATTGTGCTTTGAGTTCAGATGAATTCAACAAGATTTATGGTTGCAAGACTGCTAAAGAAATATGGAAAAATCTGGTGGTAACCTTTGAAGGAACCATCCAAGTCAAGAAGAAAAAGATCAAGATATTTCTTAGACACTATGAACTGTTTAAAATGAATGGAGATGAGTCCATCAATGACATGTTCAAGAGGTTCACTGACATTGTCAACAATCTGGATTCCTTGGGAAAATAGTTTAACAATGAGTAGAAAGTCAGGAAGATTTTGAGAAGCCTTCCAAATCCAAGTGGGAACCAAAATATTTAAGAGGCTCAAGATTTATCATCTCTCCAACTTGATGAATTCCTGAGAAAGCTTCTTACACATGAGATATCCGTTAATGAAGTTTATGGAGAACTACCAGGAAGTATCAAGAACTTGAATCTCAAGGCTACGGAGAATTAACCATCTCAAATCCTAGAAAATGAAGAAGATGCTGATGAAGATCCTTTTGCTCTCATTTAAAAAGCTTTGACCAGAGTTCTCAAGATGTAAAAGAACTTTAGAAACAAAGACTTCAGCTGGGATAAACACAAATCCTCTAGTAGTAGAGACTTGAAAGGTAAATTTTCTTCTCATGGTAATAAACCTAAAGTAATTATTTTCTTTGAGTTTGGTAATGAAGGACATTTGTTTAGAGACTATCCACACACAAAAAAAAAAAAAAAAAAAACACATTCAACAAAAAGACCATGAAAGAAGAAATAAGGCAATGATAGCTTCTCAGAGTGATTCAGACTCGTAAAGTGATTATGAATCTGAGGAAGAACAGGCCAACCTCTTCCTTATGGCCAAGAATGATGAAAATTCTGAAAAGAACATTGAGGTAGTGGTAAATTGTTTGAATTCTAAACCAGCAAATGTCCTATCTGATTATCTTAGAACAATGATTTTAAATGAAGAGGACCATCTGAAAGAAATTAGGATTTTGAAAGAAAAGGTTCGTGAGCAAGCAAAACAGAATTTTCACCTTGTTTGTCAAAAATAGAATCTCGAAACTCCTCATAAGAAATCTGGTAGGGATTTCAAGGCCTTGGAAACCAGTTTCAGATCCTTGAAAACTCAAGACAAGGAAGTAGTCACTGAGAAATCTCTTTTGAATGTCAGTATTGTTGCTCTAAGACATCAGTTTGATGAATTGGAGGAACAAAAGACTACTCTAGCTAATAAACTTCAAGAATCTAATAAAGTTATGACCAAACTTGCTGGCTCAGAACACAATTTATACCTGATTCTTGGAGGTAGCTTAAAATCTGTTCATAAAATGGGTATTGATTATAATCCAAATTTTTCAAGAAAGGTTGGTAGCAGAACTTCTCCTAAGCGCCATTACTGAAACATAATTGGTCATGTTAAGATGACTTGTCCTTTCAGATGAAGAGACCCTCACATAATGAGGAACACTTTTCCAGTTCAACTTAAAGGACAAGTTAGACATATTTGAGTTCCTAAAGGGGTTAGACCATCTAACATGTTTGACCCCGAATATGGATCTAAATTCCAAACTTGGTCTAACAGCAGGGTAATGAGGTGAATGGTGTTTGAAGGCTGTCACCAAGAACAAGGAACATCAATGATTTATGGATAGTGGTTTCTCCAGAAACATGAGTGGAAAGTGATCTTTATTCTCAAAACTAAAAGAGCAATCTGAAGGTTCAATCACACTTGGTAACAAGGGAAAATACAACATACTAGGTATTGGTAAAGTTGGTACAGATTATGAAAATTCTATTTCTGATGTCTATTTAGTTGATGGATTGAAATTCAATTTTCTTATTGTATCTAAGTTATGTGAAAATGGCAACAACATTATTTTTGACAAAGAGAAATGTGTGGTGCAAAATAAAAAATCGGGAATTTTCATCCTCACTGACTCAAGGTCAAACAATGTTTATACTTTGCACACTAACAAAGTTGCAGGAGAAAGTATGAAGTGCCTCAAAGCCTTGAAAGAGGATTTAATCCTTTGGCACAAAATGCTTGGACACATTAGCTTGCACACTTTGAACAAGTTACTTGCTAAATACCTAGTAAGAGGTATGCCCCCATCAAGTTCAAGGATGAAGAGGTATGCAAAGCTTGTACTCAAGGTAAACAGATAAGAAGTTCATTCAAGCCAAAGAACTTTGTAAGTACTACTAGACCCATTAAATTACTGCAGATGGATCTCTGTGGTCCTATGAGAACTCCAAATCTAAATGGTAAGAAGTACATGTTACTCATTTTAGATGATTTCTATAGATTTACTTGGGTAATGTTTCTTAGAGACAAATTTGAAGCTCTATCTGGATTTTCAAAGATTTGTAACGAGCTTCAAACCCTGAAAAACCTGTCTATTGCTTCAATTAGAAGTTATCATGATAGATAATTTGATCAACTTAAGTTCAATTTATTTTGTGCTATGCATGACATCTCTCAAAAATTCTCTACTCCTAGAACACTTCAACAGAATGGTGTTGTTAAAAGAAAGTGTTAGAATAGATGCCCTAGAGGCAATCTAGTTTAGTATGAATTTGTTTGTGTCTAGAAAATTCATTTATTATTTATTGAATATTTAATATAATGAAGTCATTAGATTTAAAATTGTGTTGTTTATCTTAAATATCCCTAGTCCAGTATAATGATTAATGGGACAATCATCTATAGACTAGTATGGGGTTGGATTGATATGGAGATATCATGATCCAACACATAGGTGTGCATTAAGGGTAATGACGCACTGGATTGACCCATCTACGAGAAGGCTACATACACGTTATGTTAATTCACAAGTGCTTCTCGCGGTGCAATGGTATTGTCATCCTTAGACTTGAAGTCGTTAGATATTCTAGTTGTGGATTATTGTGATTTTGGTAGCGTTAAACGCTACACCGTTACTGGGTAGTTATAAAGGCGTGTACCGGATACAATAAGAAGCAAGCTTAGAGATCGTAGTGGATGTAGATAGAATTTGACCCTCCCACATAACGGGAGCAAATATCCTAGGCCACTCGAGGGATAGTGCTTATAGAATGTCTGGCCATACTCAAATAAATCAATATGGGATATTGATGTTATTTGCACGAATAAGGCTATTCCCATGGATCGAGAAACTGTGGATTGGATATACGAGTGAGACAATTACTTGTACAAGGTTTGTCAAGATGACTATTCAATTAGTTGGCTAGAATGGATGTTTTGCTACCAACTAGATAGAACCTATGGGGTCACACGCTATATAGAGTTGAACTAGATTTGGGAATTAATTAATAGGATTAATTAATTAGAAGGATCACTTTGCAACACCTTGCAAACTTAGTAGGGACTAATTAGCAAGGAAGGGACTAAATTGAATTCTAGTAGGACTATAATAGTTCCTTTAGGTAGTTGGCAAGGATTTGTTGGACTATGTAAAGGAAACTCCTTCCATCCTTCCCACACTTATGGCCTTATTGATCATAACTTCAGTGGGAGAGAACAAAAAGGAGAGAGCAAGCAAGCAATGGGGAGCCGCCGCCCCCTTGCTCGCCGCCGATCCCCGTCGGCCACAAAGAGGCCGAAACCTCCTTGTTTCGTCTCGTTTTGGGTGATTCTTCTTCCTCTTCCTCTTTCCGGGCTAGCACCAAGGATTGGAAGATCTAGTATTCAACTCTAGGCGTGGATAAACTATAGGGAACGTGACACAATTCGCGTTTGAAGTCATCAAAGGAGAACCCTAAGGTGTGTTATTGATTTCTTCTCTTACCATCGTTATGTCTCTTGACTTGTGATCCTTGGAGGTTTTTGCATGGGTTATGACTGTTTTTGTTTCCGTTGCGCATCCATGAATCAAAAGCCTACAGTGGTATCAGAGCCACATGTCGTAGAGCATAAACGTGGTTTTATGTGTTACGTTTTGATTGTTTTACACCTTAAAATTGTTGTTTATCGCGTAAAACAAGACATATCAAGCATATGATGCAATTTGTCAACAATCTATCATAACAAGATCTAGTTTTTACATTGGATGCATGAATTAGTGATTTTGAGAAATTTTAGGATCTTAGATCTAGAGTTTGGGCATCCTTTGGGAAGAAGGAGTTCTTTCCATACAAGGAAACAACCAAACTTGGGCACCAAGCAAGGGAGTTGTTTTGGAAACAACTCCCAAAGGCTGTTCGGCCCTCCTAAGGGATCGCCCATCCTTGCTTGCTGCCCAAGCAAGGCTCGGCCTATGGGCCGGGGCAGCCCTAGCTCGCGGCCTAGCCGCGTGGGCTAGGGGCCGGCCGGCCCAAGGCCTTTGCGGTTCTCTTTTTCGGCCCGGGCAATTAGATTGTTGGGCCCCATGGACCGTTTTAACCCTAGAATATCCTAAAATCAATTAAAATTGACCAAGTGCGTTAAAATTGGATTTTAACTATTTATGTGCAAATCGCATGGTGATTGGATATGGCCTTAGGATGTGGATTGTTGTGGATGTTTAATTTTGTGGTTTGGTTTATGGCCTGCGAGCTGATCAATTAATTATAATAATTAATTAGGGTTTTATGGCCTGCGAGCCATTTTTTTTTCTCAACTTGTGAGATTTGTTTTATTTAGTATAGTTGCTAGCTAGTGCTAGATAGAGTAGATTGTTAGCCAAGATTGAAGAAAAGAAGCCCAAAGCCAAAAGAAGCCACAAAGATGGAGCATGGAGCATTCCACATGACTATAAAGGACGGACCAAAAGATCAAGACGCATGGAGATGTGTTTGCTTTTAGGGTTCATAGATAACTCCATTGGCTTGGAATTATCTTAGTCTAGAAAAGGCCATATCCACATCACGTTTTATTTTTGTTTTGTGGTTGTTTATTTTATTATCTTATTATTTTGTGATTGGTGTATGGTTGATGCATGCAATTAGGATAATAAGATAATTAGACAACCCGAATCTATTATTTGGAGTTGTGCCCAAACTCAAATAGATACATTAGTTGATATTGATCAACAAAAACAATTAAAATTGAATTTAAAATTACTCAAAATGCAAATATTGTGTTCTTGCCTTCTCGTAATTTAAACACTCATTATCATCATGATTTATCAAGATCGTGCGTGCCAAAGCATGGCACTTGACTCATAATGATAGAATGCTATGGCACAAGCTAGTAATGTGCAATTGTTTAAATAAGAGGTTGAACACAACTAGGCTATTAATACGATTAAGAAACCTAGAGGAAGTCAATTGGGATTATCCATGTGGATGGATAAATAAGGAGTTATTTGCCCAATTAAACTAAGAGTTGCATAAGGGATGCAATTGGAATTGTTCCTACCTAAAGTAGTCAAATTATGGGTGACTTGACAAAGCAAGCTCATAAGGAGATGAAACATGGATCTTGGCCTACTAGAAGATATAAGGATATTTTCCGCATTAATATCTTGAGGGTTATTAATCCGTAGAAAAATAGTGGGAGCTATATTTGAGAAACTAGCCATTATTGAATATATTCAAAAAATTCACAAATACTTAAACTTGCGTATTTTCCTTTTGTAGAATTCCAAATGGCAAACAACTCATCGAGTTCACAACATTCCCTACGATCTGTCCTTGAGAAGGACAAGCTCTCTGGAACCAACTTCCTTGATTGGTACAGAAACTTGAGAATCGTTTTCAAGCAAGAGACGAAACTGTACGCAATAGAGGAGCATGTTCCAGAATGTCCAGAGAACCAGACACCTGCAGCCCTAAAGGCGTATCAAAAGCGTGTTGATGACGCTAATGATGCGGCCTGCCTTATGCTATGCACCATGACTTCTGAGCTTCAAAATCAACACGAAAACATGAATGTTGTCGATATGATCGAGCATCTGAAGCAGCTCTTCCAACAGCAGTAAAGGGTTGAGAGGTATGAGGTCTATAAGGCATTGTTCAAGTGTCATCTGGAAGAAAGGAGCCCGGTGGAACCCCATGTACTCCGAATTATCGGGTACTTGGAGAATCTTGCCCGACTTGGGTTCCCGGTCGGCCAAGAGTTGGCAACCGATCTCGTATTGCAATCGTTTCCTGAGAGTTATGGACAGTCCATCATGAACTATAACATGAACGAGAGCGTGAAACCACTGCCAGATTTGCTCAATATGTTGAGGAAAGCTGAACAAAGCATCAACAAGGGTAAGGTCAAGGCCATTATGATGGTGCAGAAAGGAAAGGGAAAAAGGTTTACCTCATCCTCCAAGGGCAAAGGCAAGTTAGTTGCCAAGTCCAAGGAACCTGCCCTTAAGCCTGTTGGTGGCATTGCCAAAGGTGTGAATAAAGGTGAGTGTCACTACTGCAGTAAGCCTGGACACTGGAGGAGGAACTGCCCAAAATATCTGGAGGACAAGAGGCTTGGAATAGTGATTCCACCACCACCAGGTATTTCTGTTGTAGATGTCAATTTAACTGTCTCTACATCATGGGTATTAAATACTAGATGTGGATTTCACATTTGTCGAAATGTGCAGGATCTACAGAGAAGTAGAAGATTGGCTAAAGGGGAGATAGATCTGCACGTTGGGAATGGAGCAAAAGTTGTTGCGTTGGCCGTGGGCGTGTGCGAGCTATCTCAGCCTTCAGGATTAGTTTTAGAATTAAATAATTGCTATTTTGTGCCTGCTATGAGCAGAAACATTATTTCTATTTCTTATTTGGACAAGGAAGGTTTTATTATTTCAATAAATAACAATTGTTGTTCCTTTTATTTGAATAATATTCACTATTTTTGTGCGCAATTATTTAATGGAATGTATGTCCTTAATCTAAGCAATCCTGTCGACAACATTAATACCAAGCGGATTAAAATAAATTATTTAAATCCTGCTTATTCATGGAACTGTCGTTTTGGCCACATAAACAAGAAACGTGTATCTAGACTCCATAAGGATGGACTACTAGACTCATTTTATTTTGAATCATATGAGATATGTGAGGCTTGTTTATTGGGAAAAATGACAAAGTCCCATTTCAATAAGAAAGGTGAGAGGACTAGTGAGCAATTGACACACATACATACTGATGTGTGTGGACCATTTGCCACGCATTCCAGGGGTGGTTAAGTCTACTTCATTACATTTACTGATGATTACAGTAGATATGGATTTCTGTACCTCATGAGGACCAAATCCGAGTCCTTTGAAGTGTTCAAAGAATTCAAGAATGAAGTAGAGAAGAAACTTCGCAAAAGTATCAAGGCTATACGATCGGATCGTGGAGGAGAATACTTGAGCCAAGAGTTTGACGACTATCTTAGAGAGTGTGGGATCGTGTCCCAACTCACTCCACCTGGAACGCCACAATGGAATGTCGTGTCTGAGAGGAGGAATCAAACCCTATTGGATATAGTTCGATCTATGATGTGTCAAACCAATCTTCCATTATCATTTTGGGGCCACGCCATATTAAGTGCAGCTTTCACCATTAACCGTGTTCCATCTAAATAGTCATGAAGACACCACATGAGATGTGGAGTGGGAGGCGTCCCACACTGTCGTTCATAAGGATTTGGGGCTGCGATGTCTGTAAAAAACATTTACAATCAGACAAGCTAGGGCCAAATTCGGATAAGTGTAAGTTTGTGGGGTACCCTAAGGAAACTAAGGGTTACTACTTCTACAATCCAACCGAGAACAAAGTGGGAGGACTGTAGAACTTGAAGAGATTCAAGAACAAAAATCACTGAAACGATTATGGAACATGAACAGGAACCACAAACAGTTGTGGAGCAGCCTGTTCAGGTAACACAAGAGCTTCATAGATCTAGTAGAGTGCGCCAGGAACCCGAGAGGTATGGACTTCTCGTGACCGATTCCGGTGACACGATGCTCATAGATGATGAGCCTACTACCTATGAAGAGGCCATGAAATTCCCAGACTCTAAGAAGTGGCTAGAAGCCATGAGATTCGAGATGGAATCCATGTATACCAACAAAGTATGGACTTTGGTGGAACCACCCGAAGAGGCGCGGCCCATAGGGTGCAAGTGGGTCTTCAAGAAGAAGATCGACATGGATAGTAATGTGATTACCTATAAGGGCCGATTAATCGCTAAAGGATTCAGACAGATTCATGGTATTGACAATGTTGAAACCTTTTCACCAGTCGCTATGACCAAATTCATCCGATTGCAGCATACCATGACTATGAGATTTGGCAGATGGATGTCAAAACAACATTCCTTTTGGGAATCTCCTCGAGGACGTGTATATGATACAGCCGGAGGGTTTTGAGGATCCAAAGCAAGCCTACAAAGTCTGTAAGCTGCAACGATCCATTTATAGATTGAAGCAAGCTTCTAGGAGTTGGAATCGACGTTTTGATGAAGTAGTCAAAAAGTTTGGCTTCATCAGAAATGAAGATGAGTCTTGTGTCTACAAGAAGGTTATTGGGAGCTCTGTAGCTTTTCTGGTCTTGTATGTGGATGACATACTACTCATTGGAAACGACGTTCCCATGCTGCAATATGTTGAAGATTGGCTGGGGAAGTGTTTCTCAATGAAGGACTTAGGGGAAGCAGCCTATATACTCGGTATAAAGATCTATAGAGATAGATCTAAGAGACTGCTAGGCCTAAGTCAAAGTACATATATTTACAAGGTGTGTTGAAACGGCTCAACATGCAAGATTCCAAGAAGGGATTCTTGCCCATGTCACCATGGAATCACTCTTTCGAAGAGTGGTTGTCCTTCCAATGATATTGAGAAGGAACGCATGAGTAGAATTCCCTATGCCTCGGCCATAGGATCTATCATGTACGCCATGTTATGTACTAGACCAGATGTGTCATATGCCTTGAGTATGACAAGCAGATACCAATCCAATCCGGATGAGAGTCACTGGATTGCAGTCAAGAACATCCTAAAGTACTTGAGATGAACTAAGGATGCTTTCTTGATGTTTGGCGGTGAGGAAGAGTTGCGTGTAAGGGGTTACACTGATGCAAGCTTCCAAACCGACAGAGATGACTTTAGATCAAAGTCGGGATTAGTGTTTTGCCTGAATGGAGCAGCGGTGAGCTGGAAGAGTTCCAAGCAAGAGACGGTGGCTGATTCTACAACAGAGGCTGAGTACATTGCTGCAAATGGCGCATCAAAGGAATTTGTTTGGATGAGAAAGTTTTTTTCTGAACTTGGTGTGGTTCCTAGCATTGCGGATCCATTTGAGTTGTACTGTGACAACACTGGGACGATCGCAATCAAAGGAACCAAGGTCGCACCATAAATCAAAGCACGTGCTTAGGAAGTTCCATCTGATTCGAGATATTATCGATAGAGGAGATGTTCAGATATGCAAGATTCCTACGGATGAGAATCTTTCAGACCCCCTTACAAAGCCGCTTGCTCAGTGGAAGCATGAAGGGCACACTAGGAGTATGGGCATACGAGATGCGCCAGATTGGCTCTAGTGCAAGTGGGAGACTGTTGGAATAGATGCCCTAGAGGCAATCTAGTTTAGTATGAATTTGATTGTGGCTAGAATTTTCATTTATTATTTATTGGATATTTAATTTAATGAAGTCCTTAGATTTACAATTGTTTTGTTTATCTTAAATATCCCTAGTCCAGTATAATGATTAATGGGACAATCATCTATAGACTAGTATGGGGTTGGATTGATATGGAGATATCATGATCCAACACATAGGTGTGCATTAAGGGTAATGGCGCACTGGATTGACCCATCTCCGAAAAGGCTACATACACGTTATTTTCAGTGACAACTGCTTCTCGCGGTGCAATGGTATTGTCATCCTTAGACTTGAAGTCGCTAGATATTCTAGTTGTGGATTATTGTGATTTTGGTAGCGTTAAACGCTACACCGTAACTGGGTAGTTATAAAGGCGTGTACCGGATACAATAAGAAGCAAGCTTATAGATCGTAGTGGACGTAGATAGAATTTGTCCCTCTCACATAACGGGAGAAAATATCCTAGGCCACTCGAGGGATAGTGCTTATAGAATGTCTGGCCAGACTCAAATAAATCAATATGGGATATTGATGTTATTTGCACGAATAAGGCTATTCCCATGGATTGAGAAACTGTGGATTGGATATAAGAGTGTGACTTGTATGTCTCGTGTCCAATCCGGATATAGAGACAAAGGGATGAGACAATTACTTGTACAAGGTTTGTCAAGATGACGATTCTATTAGTTGGCTAGAATGGATGTTTTGCTAGAAACCGCTCCATATTAGCAAATTGTTGCTACCAACTAGATAGAACCTATGGGGTCACCCGCTATATAGAGTTGAACTAGATTTGTGAATTAATTAATAGGATTAATTAATTAGAAGGATCACTTTGCAACACCTTGCAAACTTAGTAGGGACTAATTTGCAAGGAAGGGACTAAACTGAATTCTAGTAGGACTAGAACAGGTCGTTTAGGTAGTTGGCAAAGATTTGTTGGACTATATAAAGGACACTCCTTCCTTCCTTCCCACACTTATGACCTTATTGATCATAACTTGAGTGGGAGAGAACAAAAAGGAGAGAGCAAGCAAGAAAAGAGGAGCCGCCGCCCCCCTTGGTCGCTGACCGTCCCCGTCGGCCACAAGGAGGCCGAAACCTCCTTGTTTCGTCTCGTTTTGCGTGATTCTTCTTCCTCTTCATCTTTCCGGGCTAGAACCAAGGATTTAAAGATCTAGTAGTCAACTCTAGGCGTGGATCAACTATAGAGAACGTGACACAATTCGCGTTTGAAGTCATCAAAGGAGAACCCTAAGGTGTGTTATTGATTTCTTCTCTTACCATCTTTATGTCTCTTGACTTGTGATCCTTGGAGGGTTTTTCATGGGTTATGATTGTTTGTGTTTCTGTTGCGCATCCATGAATCAAAACCCTACAGAAAGAATAGAACTCTTGAAGACATGTCAAGGACAATGCTTCTGGAGAACAAATTGCTAAAATCATTCTGCGCAAATGCTGTGAACTCTGCGAACTATATACTTCACAGGTGCCTGATTAGGCCTATCTTGAAGGATACTCCTTATGATCTTTTCAGAGGAAGAAAGCCCAACATATCTTACTTCAAACCTTTTGGCTGCACTTGTTTGTTCACAACAATGGTAAGGAAAGTCTTGGTAAGTTTGCTGCCAGAAGTGATGATGGTATCTTTCTTGGTTACTCACTAACTAGCAAAGCTTACGGTTTTTTTAATAAGAGAACCAAGCTTGTTGAAGAAAGTATTCATGTTATTTTTTAAGAAAACTATGATGGTTCTTTGAGTGAAAGTTTTGCAGACTTGAATTTTAACAAGCATGAGTCAGAAGATGAAGCTGATCCTATAAATGGTTCCAAGGAAAACTTGCAGGAAAAGAGAAGGAATTTTCAAGGCCTTGAAAATGTGTCTCAAATCCCTGAAAAAGAACATCAGTAGAATCAAAGTGGACAAACCTCTACTTTCTCAAACATCTGAGAAGCTTTCTGGAGAACGTGAACCATGGACACCAAGGAAGAGATTCATATATCTTTCATCTCATCCAGTTGACAACATTATATCTGATAGGTCCACTGGTACACCGACAAGATCAAAATTGAAGAACCTATTTGCTTTTAATACTTTGTTTCTCTTATGGAGCCTAAGAATGTGAAAGAATCATTACAAGAAGCAGACTAGATCAATGCAATGAAATGTGAACTCAATGAATTTGAGAGGAACAAGGTTAGGAATCTGGTTCCTCCACCTAAAGATCAGTCTGTTATTGGTACCAGATGGGTATTCAGAAATAAGTTTGATGAGAATGGCAAGTAATCAGGAACAAAGCAAGACAGGTCGCTCAAGGCTACAATCAGGAACAAAAATATGAAACTTTTGCAAATGGATGTGAAAAGTGACTTTTTAAATAGATGTTTTCAAGGAGAATCTTATGTTGCTCAACCTTCTGGTTTTGAAAATGATGAGTTTCCAGACCATGCTTATAAACTAGACAAAGCTCTTAATGGTTTGAAACAAGGTCCAAGGGCTTGGTATGAAAGACTGAAAATATTTCTACTTGAAAATGATTTTGAAAGAGGATTAGTAGACAAAACCCTTTCGATAAAGACTCATAAGAAAGACATTCTAGTAGTTCAAATATATTTTAATGATATTCTGTTTCGAGCTACTATTGATTTTCTCTGCAAGGATTTCTCAAGTCTTATGAGCAGAGAATTTGTGATGAGCTTGATGGGAGAGCTAAACTTCTTTCTTGGACTTCATATACATCAGATGAAGAAAGTAATCTTTCTGCATCAAAACAAGTATACCGAGAACTTGTTAGACGGGTACAATATGTCTCATTACAAGGTAGCAAAAACCCCTATGAGCTCTACACTGACCTTAGACAAGGATCAAACTGGTAAGAGTGTAAATGTGAAAGAGTATACATGTACGATTGGATAATTTATATATCTCACTTCAATAGACCAGATATGATGTTTAATGTTTGTATGTGTGCTATATTTCAAGTTGATCCTAAAGAATCACACTTGGTGGTTGTCAAAAGAATTTTAAATATCTCAATGGTACCAAAGACTTAGGGATTTGGTACCCAAAAAAATCTAATTTCTCTTTGTGTGGCTATTCAGAATGACTTTTCAGGTTACAAAGTTGCAGAAAAAGTACTTCAGGGTGTTGCCAATTTCTAGGATCATCTCTAATCAGCTGGCATTTAAAGAAGCAAAATGTATGAGCCTTATCAACAGCAGGAGCTTAATACATAGAAACTGGAGCTTATTGTTCACAAGTGTTATGGATAGCTCAGCAAATGAGAGATATTAGATTTGATTTCAGAGACATACCTATCATATGTGACAACACCTGTGCAATATAAGTTACAAAGAATCCAGTTCAGCACTCCAAGACAAAACACATAGATGTTAGACATCATTTAATTGGAGTTCATGATGAGAAAGGTGATGTTACTATGGAATTTGTGTCTACTTACATGCAATTGGCAAATATGTTCACTAAACCACTGCCAGAAGATAGATTCTGAGCCCTGAGATGAGAATTGGGTATGCTAAATAAGGAAGCATTAGTTTAGGGGGATTATCATGTGAGTATCAGGTACGTATTATATGCTTCAAAGTTTTGAATGGATTTTCAAAGCCTTGAAAATCTTTTCAAAGCCTTGATATTGTTTGCTCCAGCATTATAGCTTTTCAAGGCATTGAAATGTTTTCCAAAGCCTTGAAAATAAGTATGTATGCTACATAGTCACTAAATTGGATCTTCAATGTTGGGTGCAATCTCTATAGATAATTTCTCAATATTTCCTTTACCTCTTTAAATTATTTTATTTTCAAAATAATATTATATTATTTCCTTTCCCACATCACACACACACACACAAAATTTTGAATTTAAATGATTCTGCACATCTTAAAGATTTTAAAATATTTTATTTCATTTTAAAACTCAAACTATTCAGTATTTATTTATTTCTTTCGCTCTCTCTCTCTCTGTCTCTCTCGTATCACTCCTGCCTCTCTCTTCTGTACCCTCAATCCCTAATGAGTACGAAAAGAACTTCTGATAGAATCAAGATGGCTGGCGATTCAAAGAATGTTTCTGGAAAGAAGAGAAAGACTGCTAAGGAAGAGGTTCAAACCCTAAGTGATGATTCCAGTTCCAAAACCCCAAGTGCAGAAAAGGCTCCTTCTCCTCCAAATCAGAAGATCAAGAAGGATGAGACTCCAAATTCTAGCAAGAATAAGAAGACTTATTAGGCTGCTCTTGAGAAACAGCCAGCACAATAGATTGCTAGTCCTAAGAATGTGAAGAAGAAGAAGAAGCCTACAAAAGCTGACAAAGGAAAAGGAAAGGCTACAGAGGAAGTACCAGAGAAGAACTGCAGATCTATTCAGAGAAGCAACAATCCCCTGTAAGAAATCTTGCATTAACAGCAAGTGGTTTGTTACTAATTTTTCTAGAGGATTGTGGTTAGATGGTTTTGCTTCTAGACCAGTAGCCTATTTTAGTATGATTAGTGTTAACATGCTGAATAGTAAGAATCTTGAGTGAATTAAGAGGTTGATGAAAATTTCTCTCCGGAAAATTCTAAACCCTCAAAAAGTTGCCTACCCTAGCTCACCAGACTTTTCTACCTGAACTTGGTGATTAAATCTAAAGTGGCTGGCATAAACATGGAGTTAGATCTCCTAGAGTTTACAAATGTTTTAGGATGTCCTAAGAGGTACAACACAGACAACTATCCAACAAGATTGAAGCCTTGAAACTGGCTAGAGAAGAATTCTTTCGACCCAATACATCTACCTCCTCAAAGCAGTTAACACACTATGTGCTAACTGTTGAAGTTCAAGTTCTTTTTACCATCCTAATGAGGTGTTTAGTGCCTAAGGAGAATTAAAAAGAGTTGCTGTCTGATAGGGTGTTATACTTGATGTACTTGATTATGCAGGGGTATGAGATTGATCTTCCTACAATTGTGATGGAACAAATACTTTATTCCCCGACTATGGAAAGAAAGCACCCTTTGCCTTATGCCTCTCTATTGTCTCTTTTCTTCCAAACCTTGAGATACCAAATAACAGAGAATAAACTATTACCACTGGTTTTTATATGCTTGATGAGAAAGCATTTGAAAGGATTGGAATTATGAAAACTAGTGAAAGAACTTGGAAGTTATATTAAGATCAGTCTGAAGAAGAGCTGCAATACAAGAAGTTTCCAAAACCCAAGACCCTGACCTCTCCTTCAAACATTCCCTCTCAATCTCAAGACCATTCCATGCTATTTCAAAGATTTGATGTTCTAGAGAAGGATATGGATGAGTTGAAGGAAAATTAGCATGAGTTTGGCATGGAGTTTAAACAAGTGAGGTATATGGTTGAAAGCTTCATCAAAAGCATCAATGTGATGTTGGAATAGGTTCCCTAGAGGCAATAAATATTTAGTATGAACGATGTTTTGGCTAGAATATTCATTTATTAATTATTGTGATATTTAATATAATGAAGTCCTTAGATACAATGTGTTGTTTATCTAAAATATCTCTAGTCAATTATAGTGGTTAATAGGACGATAAAATATAGACTAGTATGCGTGTAGATTGATATGGAGATATCAAGTCTAACACATGGGTATGAATTAGGAGTAATGGCATACTGGATTGACCCACGACGAGATGGATACATTAGATTATGTTAAAGTCACAATCGCTTCTCGTAGTGCTAATTATATTGTAATCCTTAGACTTGAAGTCACTATAGACTCTAGTTGTGGAATATCATGATTTGATGTTATCCAACGTTGCGCCGTAACTGGGTAACTATAAAGATAGCTATCGGGCATGATAGGTAGCAAGTTTAGAGATCGTAGTGACGTAGAGAGGAGTTGTCCCTCCCACATAATGGGAGCAAATATCCATGGGCCACTCAAGGGATGGTGCATACAGGAATGTCTAGCCAGACTCAGATAAATCAATATGGAGATATTGGTGTTATCTGCTCACATAAGCATATTCCCATGATCGAGAAACTATGGATTGGATATACGAGTGTGACTATTATGTCTCGTGTCCAATCCGGATATGGAGACAAAGGGATAATACAATATGTGATATTGGGCACAAGGTTTGTCGGTATCGCTGACTTATTTCTATTAGTTGGGTGGCATGGATTTGTTTCTAGACACCGCTCCATGTTAGTAATAAGTTACTACCAACTAAGTAGAAACCTATGGGGTCACACACCGGATGGATTAAATTGGATATAGGTATTAATTAGTTAAACTAATTAATAAAAAGTATCATAACGCAACCACAAGCAAACTTAGTAGTTCTAATTTGCAAGTGGACTAATCCATGTAAGCACATGATTAGTATTGGGGCCTTTATGTAGTTAATAAAGATTTATGACTATGTAAAGGATCGGTAGCTTGTTAATTCTCAACACAAGTCATTATTTGAGATAACATAACAAAGCAAGGAGAGAGAGAGAGAGACAAAGCAAGAGGCCGAGCCTCTCACCCGTCCGCCCCCTCCAAGCCGTCGGCCTCCAAGGCACGGCCTTGGTGCCTCGTTTGGCGTGACCATACTCGTCCTTCTTCCGTTCCTAGAAGTACACAGCGAGAAGGGATCCAATCAAGAATCCAAGGTGTGAATATACATAGAGACGAAGACACTATTCTTTGTGTGATCTCCCAAACCAAGGTACACATATTATATGCTCTTATCATGTTATGATAGTTGTTCCTGTGATCCTTGGTGGGCTTTGAGTCGAATTTTTTTGTTGTTCCGCTGTGTTACCTACGTCAAAACCCAACATGTGATCCATGTGGAAGATTTAGTATCTCAGGATGTAGAAGGATTAAAGAGTGCTGGTTCGACCAAAGACTTATTCGGTGAGCATACTACTTAAGATGAGGCTGAAGGGGTAGCACAAAGGGAAACAAATGGCTCAAGAACAGGGAGGTGAAGAATAGGAACAAGGTGATGCAGACAGTCTAGACTCAGGAATGTTGATCAAGGATTTTAAGAAGAAGAAAAACAAAGAACACATTCCATAGATAGTGACTGGGGCAGAACTTTTTGATGAATAAGTGGTTGCGGCTAATGGTGATGAAGCTGCTCAAGAAGGATGATGAAGAGGACAGTGGAGAAGAAGATAGCTCTTCCTGTGATCCTTGGTGGGCTTTGAGTAGAATTTTTTTGTTATTCCGCTGCGTTACCTACGTCAAAACCCAACAGTGGTATCAGAGCCACAGTTCGTAGCGCATAACATGATTTAATGTGTTACAATTTCAGTTTATACACCGTTTTATTCATATTACGCGAAACTGAAATTAATTGGCATAGTAGATGCAATTGAATTTCATTCAAGACAAACATGATCTAATTTAACATTGGATGCGTAAATTGGTGAGTTTAATCACATAGGATATGAATAATTGGGTTCTTGAAAATTAGGGTTTTTGGACACATGATTGAAAAAGGGGTTTTTTCAATTATGGAAACAAATTTATGGAAACAACCAAACTTGGGAAACAAGGAAGGAATGGGAAGGAAGCTAGGGCCGAAACCCTAGTCGTCGCCCCCTTATTCCTTGCGCGCCAAGCTAGGCCACGGGTCACCTAGGGGCTACCGGCCTAGGGCCGGCCCGGGGCGGTGCGGCGGTCCATAGAGGTTTGGCGTAGGTCTTGGTTGGACCCCTCGGACCGTTGTGACCCTAATTACCCAATTTCAACTAAAATTGAACAAGCGCGTTAAAAATCGGTTTTAACTGTATTATGTGCTTTGTTGCATGGTGGATGTATATGGCCTAGGTTGTGGATGATTGTGTTTGTTTGTTGTTTGGTTTACGACCTGCGAGCTGATCAAAGTAATGTAATAGTTAGTTAATTTTACAGCCTGCGAGCTGATCAACTTCTCGACATGTGAGGTTTTATTTATTTTAGATTTTAGGCTAGAACTAGAAATATTTAGATGATAGCCAAGAGCACGGAGAAGAAGATCGGAGGACCAAGAAGCCACAAAGACGATGAGGACTCCCATCCTAGGCGCGCGGCTATGGTGTAGCACATGGAGATGAGCTTTACACTTTAGGGAATATAGATATTATCATTGGCTTGGTAATATCTTAATTTAGGGGCCATATCCATGCCACACTATTTGTTCTTTTTGTGGATGTTTATTATTTATGTCTTGTTATTTATTTTTGTGTGTATGGCGATACTTGCAAAACATTAACAAGATAATAATAAACTAGTTTGATCTTTCATTGTGGACTGCCCAATCCAAATAAGTAGATCATGTTGATGGGATCAACCAAATGAATAATGACTATTAAATCCCTCAATGGAAATATTGCGTTTTGCCTTCTCTTGCCTAAACACCCTTCATGATAAAGGTATATTAAATTCGGGCTTGCCAAAGCAAGACGTTTTAATTTACCTTGATGTGTTGAGGACGACACAAGCAAGTAATGTGTGATTGTCTAAGCAAGATGTTGGACGCAACTGGGTAAAATTAATTGGAGTGATGAGCCCAGAGGCATGACAATTAGGTGTTATCTAACGGATAAAGGATAAACGAATTATTCGCCTAATTCGACCAAGAGTTGCATAGGATGCAATTGGAATGGTTCCTACCTAAATAGCCAATTCTTGGGTGACCTGCCAAAGCAAGCTCAAGAAGAAGTGAAATATGGATCTAGGACTCACTATATAATATGTATGATTTTTTCCGCATTAATTGTGAGAGCTATTAATCCAAGAAAATGGCGGGGGCTATATTTAATGATCTAGCCATTGTTGAATATAGTTAAATTGTTCAAAATACTAAAATTGCATATTTGTCGTTTTGTAGAATTCCAAATGGCAAACAATCACGTATCGACTTGATCCCTGCAATCTGTCCTTGAGAAGGAAAAACTGTCTGGAACAAATTTCCTTGACTGGTACAGAAACTTAAGGATCTTCCTTAAGCAAGAAAGAAACTGTAGAAATTAGACAATCCTATTCTAGAACCACCCCAGGATGAGTCTGTTCTAGCAGTCGTGAGAGCACATCATAAACATATAGATGATTCTAATGATGTGAATTGTCTCATGCTCTTCACCATGACCTCTGATCTTAAGATGCAACATGAGAGCATGGAAGCCTATGATATGATCATAAACTTGAAACTGTTGTTTCATGAACAGGAAAGCCATGAGCGGTATGAAGTGTCCAAAAGCATCGTTCAAGAGAAATCTCGCAGAAGGGAACCCAGTTGGGCCTCATCCGAATGATCGGTATATTGAGAACCTCACGAGGTTGGGGTTTCCACTCGACCATGAGTTGGCTACTGATCTTGTCTTGCAATCGTTGACTGACAGTTATAACCAGTTGATCATGAACTATAACATGAACGAGATCAATAAGAGTCTGTCGGACTTGCTGATCAAGCTAAAGACAGCTGAACAGTGCATCAAAAAAGGCAAGGGCAAGGCCATAATGATGGTGAATAAGAGGAAGGGCAAGGGAGTTTCCTCTACTTCTAAAGTAAAGCGCAAGAAAATTGCAAAGCCCAAGGAAGCCATGAAGCCTAGGGGGGCGGGGCTAAATGTGATTGTCACTACTGTAGCCAGCCAGGTCAGTTGAGGAGGAATTGCCCCAAGTATCTGGAGGATAAGAAGCTTGTAATAGTGATTCCACCACCACCAGGTATTTTTGTTATAGACGTCCATCTATCTATTTCGTCTTCTTTGGATTTGGATACTCGATGTGGTAATCACATTTGTCGAAATGTGCAGGATTTGAAAAGAAGTAGAAGATTGGATAAAGGGGTTATAGATCTGCGCGTCGGGAATGGAGCAAAAGTTGCTGCATTAGCTATAGGCGTTTATGAACTATCTTTGCCTTCTGGACTTATTTTAGAATTAGACAATTGCTATTATGTGACTGCTATGAGCAGAAACATTTCTTGCTTTTCTTGTTTCGACGAGAAGGGTTTTTCTATTTCAATAAAGGACAAGTGTTGCTCCATTTATTATGATAGTATGCTCTATCGTAGTGCGCATTTCTCGAATGGATTGTATATCCTTGATCTAAAAAAATTCCAACTATAACATAAATACTAAAAGGATTAAAACTAATGATTTAAATCCTACATATCTATGGCACTGGCCAAATTAGAAACACATATCTAGACCCTTAAGGATGGATTTCTAGACTCATAATATTTGGAATCATATGAGACGTGCGAGTCTTGTTTATTGGGGAAATGACAAATTCCCCTTTCAATAAGAAAGGTCAGAGGACTAGTGAGTTACTACACTCATACATACCGATGTATGTGGGCCATTTCCCTCGCCTGCTAGAGGTGGTTGCACCTACTTCATTACGTTTACTGATGAATTTAGTAGATATGGATTTTTATACCTTATGAAGGCCAAATCCGAATCCTTTGAATTGTTCAAAGATTTCAAGAATGAAGTAGAGAAGCAACTTGGTAAAAAGTATTAAGGCTTTGCGATCGGATCGTGGAGGAGAATACTTGAGCCAAGATTTTCACGAATATCTTAGAGAGTGTGGGATACTATCCCAAATCACTCCAACCGGAACGCCACAATGGAATGGCGTGTCCGAGAGTAGGAATCGGACGCTATTAGATATGGTGCTATCTATGATGTGTCAAACGGATCTTCCAATATCATTTCGGGGACATGCTCTATTGACTTCAGCTTTTACCATTAACCGTGTTCCATCGAAATTACTCATGAAGACACCATATGAGATATGGACTATGAAGCATCCCATAGTGCCGTTTATAAAGATTTGGGGTTGCGATGTCTATGTAAAGCGTTTACAAATAGACAAGCTCGTACCCAAAGAGGATAAGTGTACGTTTGTGGGATATCGTAAGGATACGTCAGGATATTATTTCTATAATCCAACCGAGAACAAAGTGTTTATAACTCGGACCGGCGTGTTTCTAGAAAGAGATCTAGTCTATAAAGAAGCAAGTGGGAGGACTGTGGAACTTGAAGCAGTTCAAGAACCGCAAACCACTGAACCGATGATGGAACATGAACAGGAACTGCAACCTGTTGTGGAAGAACCTGTTCAGGTGACACAGGAACTCCGTAGTTCAGGAAGGGTACGTCATGAGCCAGAGAAGTACGGACTTCTCGTGACTGAGCCCGATGACATACCACTCATGGATGATGAGCCTGCAACCTACGGGGAGGCCATGAAAGGCCCAGACTCCAAGGAGTGTCTAGAAGCCATGATATCCGAAATGAAATCCATGTATACCAACAAAGTACGGACTTTGGTGGAACCACCTGAAGGGGCTCGGCCCATAGGGTGCAAGTGGGTGTTAAAGAAGAAGACTCACATGGATGGCAAGATAGTTACCTATAAGGGGCAATTTGTGGCTAAAGGTTATAGACAGATTCATGGTATTGACTAAGATGAGACCTTTTCACCAGTCGCCATGACTAAATCCATTCGAATCCTACTAGCTATTGGAGCTTATTAAGACTACGATATTTGAGAAATGGATGTCAAAACAGCGTTCATTTATGGGAACCTCCTCGAGGATGTGTCTATGACACAGCCGGAGGGTTTTGAGGATCCAGAGAATGCCAATAAAGTCTGTAAGCTACAAAGATCCATTTATGGATTAAAGGAAGCTTCTAGGAGTTGGAATCGACGTTTTGATGACGCGGTCATAGAGTTAGACTTCATCGAGAACAAAGATGAGCCTTGTGTTTACAAAAAGGTTAGTGGGAGCTCTGTTGTGTTTCCGGTCTTGTATGTGGATGACATACTACTCACTGGAAACGATATTCCTACTTTGCAATCTGTTAAAGATTGGCTCGAAAAGTGTTTTGAAATGAATGACTTAGGAGATGCAGCTAATATACTTGGTATCCAGATCTATAGGGATGGATATAGGAAGCTGCTCGGCCTAAGCCAAAGTACATGTATAGACAAGGTGTTGAAAAGGTTCAACATGCAAGATTCCTAGAAGGGATTCTTGCCCATGTCGCATGGAGTCACTCTCTCTAAGACTGACTGTCCTTCTAATGAGATTTAAAAGGACCGCATGAGTAGGATACCCTATGCTTCGGCCATAGGATCCATCATGTACACCATGTTGTGTACTAGACCAGACGTATCATACGCGTTGAGTATGGTAAGAAAATAGCAGTCCAATCTAGGTGAGAGTCACTCAATTGCTGTCAAGAACATCCTAAAGTAGTTGAGAACAACTAAGGATGCATTCTTGATATTTGGAGGTAAGGAAGAGCTAAATTTAATTGGTTACACTGATTCAAGCTTCCAAAACGACAAAGATGACTGTAGATCGCAGTCAGGATTTGTGTTTTGCCTGAATGGAGGAGCTGTGAGCTGGAAGAGTTCCAAGCAAGGGAAAGTTGCTGATTCTACAACTAAATATTTAGTATGACCGATGTTTTGGCTAGAATATTCATTTTTTAATTATTGTGATATTTATATAATGAAGTCCTTAAAAACAATGTGTTGTTTATCTTAAATATCCCTAGCCAATAATATTGGTTAATACTACGATCAAATATGGACTAGTATGTGTGTAGATTGATATGGATATATCAAGTCTAACACATGGGTATTCATTAGGAGTAATGGCATACTGGATTGACCCGCGATGAGAAGGATACATTAGATTATTTCAAAGTCACAATCGCTTATCGTAGTGCTAATAATATTGTAATCCTTAGACTTGAAGTCACTTGATACTCTAGTTGTGGAATATCATGCTTTGATGTTATCCAACGTTGCGCCTTAACCGTGTAACTATAAAGATTGCTATTTGGCATGATAGGAAGCAAGCTTAGAGAACGTAGTGACGTAGAGATGATTTGTCCCTCCCACATAATGGGAGAAAATATCCATGGGCCACTCAGGAGATGGTGCCTACATGAATGTTTGGCCAGACTCAGATAAATCAATAAGGAGATATTGGTGTATCTGTTCACATAAGCATATTCCTAGGATCGAGAAACTATGGATTGGATATACGAGTGTGACTATTACGGCTGTGTCCAATCCGAATATAGAGACAAAGTGATAATACAATATGTGATATTAAGCACAAGGTTTGTCGGGATCACTGACTCATTTCTATTAGTTGGGTGGCATGGATATGTTGCTAGACACCGCTCCATGTTAGTAATAAGTTACTACCAACTAAGTAGAAACCTATTGTGTCACACAACGGATGGATTAAATTCGATATATGTATTAATTAGTTGAACTAATTAATAAAAATGATCATAACGCAAACACAAGCAAACTTATGTAGGGTTTTGATTCATGGATGTGCAACGGAAAAAAAATAAACCATGCAAAACCCTCCAAGGATCACAAGTCAAGAAACATAACGATGGTAAAGGAAGAAATCAATAACACACCTTAGGGTTCTCCTTTGATGAATTCAAACGCGAATTGTGTCACGTTCTCTATGGTTGATCCACTCCTAGAGTTGATCCTAGATCTCCCAAGTCCTTGGTGATAGCCCGTAAGAGGAAGAGGAAGAAGAATCACACAAAACGAGACCCAAAAAGGGGGTCTCGGCCTCCTTTGTGGCCGACGAGGACGGACGGCGGCAAGAGGGGCGGTCGGCTCCTCTTGTTGCTTGCTCTCTCTCCTTTTTTTCTCTCCCACTCTTGTTATGTTCAATAATGAGCATAGTTGTGGGAAGGAAGGAAGGAAGGTCCTTTATATAGTCCAACAACTCCTTGCCAACTATCTAAAGGACTTATTCTAGTCCTACTAGAATTCAATTTAGTCCCTTCCTTGCAAATTAGTCCCTACTATGTTTGAAAGGTTTTGCAAAGTGATCCTTCTAATTAATTAATTCAATTAATTAATTCCCAAATCTAGTAAACTGTATATAGCGTGTGACCCCATAGGTTCTATCTAGTTAGTAGCAACTATTTGCTAATATGGAGCGGTTTCTAGCAAAACATCCATTCTAGCCAACTAATAGAATAGTCATCTTGACAACCTTTGTACAAGTAATTGTCTCATCCCTTTGTCTCTATATCCTGATTGGACACGAGACACACAAGTCACACTCGTATATTCAATCCATATTTTCTCGATCCATGGGAATAGCCTTATTCGTGCAAATAACATCAATATCCTATATTGATTTATTTGAGTCTGGTCAGACATTCTATAAGCACTATCCCTCGAGTGGCCTAGGATATTTTCTCCCGTTATGTGGGAGGGACAAATTCTATCTACGTCCACTACAATCTCTAAGCTTGCTTCTTATTGTATCCAGTACACGCCTTCATAACTACCCAGTTACGGTGTAGCGTTTAACGCTACCAAAATCACAATAATCCACAACTAGAATATCTAGTTACTTCAAGTCTAAGGATGACAATACCATTGCACCGCGAGAAGCGCTTGTGACTCAACATAGCGTGTATGTAGCCTTCTCGGAGATGGGTCAATCCAGTGCAACATTACCTAATGCACACCTATGTGTTGGATCGTGATATCTCCATATCAATCCAACCCCATACTAGTCTATAGATGATTGTCCCATTAATCATTATATTGGACTAGGGATATTTAAGATAAACAACACAATTGGAAATCTAAGGACTTCATGATATTAAATATCCAATAAATAATAAATGAATTTCTAGCCACAAATAAATTCATACTAAACTAGATTGCCTCTAGGGCATCTATTCCAACAGTCTCCCACTTGCACTAGAGCCAATCTGGCGCATCTCGTATGCCCATACTCCTAGTGTGCCCTTCATGCTTCCACTGCGTGAGCGGCTTTGTAAGTGGGTCTGACAGATTCTCATCTGTAGGAATCTTGCATATCCGAACGTCTCCTCTATCGACAATATCTCGAATCAGATGAAACTTCCTGAGCACGTGCTTGGATTTCTGATGCGACCTGGGTTCCTTAGATTGCGCGATCGCCCCAGTGTTGTCACAGTACAACCCGACTGGATCCGCAATGCTAGGGACCACACCAAGTTCAGAAACAAAACTTTCTGATCCAAAGAGCTTCCTTTGCGGCGCCATTTGCAGCAATGTACTCAGCCTATGTTGTAGAATCAGCTACAGTCTCTTGCTTGGAACTCTTCCAGCTCACCGCTGCTCCATTCAGGCAAAACACATATCCCGACTGTGATCTAAAGTCATCTCTGTCGGTTGGAAGCTTGCATCAGTGTAACCCCTTACACGCAACTCTTCATCACCGCCAATATATCAAGAAAGCATCCTTAGTTCTTCTCAAGTACTTTAGGATGTTCTTGACTGCAATCCAGTGACTCTCACCCGGATTGGATTGGTATGTGCTTGTCATACTCAAGGCATATGACACATCTGGTCTAGTACATAACATGGCGTACACGATAGATCCTATGGCCGAGGCATAGGGAATTCTACTCATGCGTTCCTTCACAATCTCGTTGGAAGTACAACCACTCTTCGAAAGAGTGATTCCATGTGACATGGGCAAGAATCCCTTCTTGGAATCTTGCATGTTGAACCGTTTCAACACCTTGTCAATATATGTACTTTGAATTAGGCCTAGAAACCTCTTAGATCTATCTCTATAGATCTTTATACCGAGTATATAGGCTGCTTCCCCTAAGTCCTTCATTGTGAAACACTTCCCTAGCCAATCTTTAACAGATTGTAGCATGGGAACGTCGTTTCCAATGAGTAGTATGTCATCTACATACAAGACCAGAAAAGCTACAGAGCTCCCACTGACCTTCTTGTAGACACAAGACTCATATTCATTTCTGATGAAGCCAAACTCTTTGACTACTTCATCAAAACGTCGATTCCAACTCCTAGAAGCTTGCTTCAATCCATAAATGGATCGTTGCAGTTTACAGACTTTGTTGGCTTGCTTTGGATCCTCAAAACCCTCTGGCTGTATAATATATAAGTCCTCGAGGAGATTCCCATAAAGGAATGCTGTTTTTAGATCCATCTGCCAAATCTCATAGTCGTGGTATGCTGCAATCGCAAGTAGGATTCGGATGGATTTGGTCATAGCGACTGGTGAAAAGGTTTCATCATAGTCAATACCATGAATCTGTCTGAATCCTTTAGCCACCAATCGGCCCTTATAGGTAATCACATTACCATCCATGTCGATCTTCTTCTTGAAGACCCACTTACACCCTATAGGCCGCGCCCCATCGGGTGGTTCCACCAAAGTCCATACTTTGTTGGTGTACATGGATTCCATCTCGGATCTCATGGCTTCTAGCCACTTCTGAGAGTCTGGGCCATTCATGGCCTCCTCATAGTTAGTAGGCTCATCATCTATGAGCATCGTGTCACCGGAATCGGTCACGAGAAGTCCATACCTCTCGGGTTCCTGGCGCACTCTACTAGATCTACGAAGCTCTTGTGTTACCTGAACATGCTGCTCCACAACTATTTGTGGTTCCTGTTCATGTTCCATAATCGGTTCAGTTATTTGTGGTTCTTGAACCTCTTCAAGTTCTACATTCCTCCCACTTTCTTCTTTAGAGACAAACTCTCTTTCTAGAAACACGCCGGTCCGAGCAACAAACACTTTGTTCTCGGTTGGATTGTAGAAGTAGTATCCCTTAGTTTCCTTAGGGTACCCCACAAATTTACACTTATCCGATTTAGGACCTAGCTTGTCTGGTTGTAAACGTTTTAAATAGACATCACAGCCCCAAATCCTCATGAACGACAGTGTGGGACGCCTCCCACTCCACATCTCATATGGTGTCTTCATGACTGATTTAGATGGAACACGGTAATGGTGAAAGCTGCACTTAATAGAGCGTAGCCCCAAAATGATAATGGAAGATCGGTTTGACACATCATAGATCGAACCATATCCAATAGGGTTCGATTCCTCCTCTCGGACACGCCATTCCATTGTGGCGTTCCGGGTGGAGTGAGTTGGGACACAATCCCACACTCTCTAAGATAGTCGTCAAACTCTTGGCTTAAGTATTCTCCTCCACGATCCGATCGTAGAGCCTTGATACTTTTGCCAAGTTGCTTCTCTACTTCATTCTTGAATTCTTTGAACACTTCAAAGGATTCGGATTTTGCCCTCATTAGGTACACAAATTCATATCTACTGTAATAATCAGTAAATGTAATGAAGTAGACATAACCACCCCTGGCAGGCGTGGCAAATGGCCCACACACATCAGTATGTATGAGTGCCAATTGCTCACTAGTCCTCTCACCTTTCTTATTGAAAGGGAACTTTGTCATTTTTCCAATAAACAAGCCTCACATGTCTCATATGATTCAAAATCAAATGAGTCTAGAAATCCATCCTTATGGAGTGTAGATACACATTTCTCATTTATGTGGCCTAAACGACAGTGCCATAAATAAGCAGGATTTAAATCATTTATTTTAATCCGCTTGGTATTAATGTTGTAGACATGATTGCTTAGATCAAGGACATAAAGTCCATTAAATAATTGCGCACTAAAATAGTGAATATTATTCAAATAAAAGGAACAACAATTGTTCTTTATTGAAATAATAAAACCATCCTTGTCCAAACAAGAAATAGAAATAATGTTTCTGCCCATAGCAGGCACGAAATAGCAATTATTTAATTCTAAAACTAAACCTGAAGGCAGAGATAGCTCGCACACGCCTATGGCCAATGCAGCAACCTTTGCTCCATTCCCAACGCGCAGATCTACCTCTCCTTTAGTCAATCTTCTTCTTCTCTTTAGATCCTGCATATTTCGACAAATATGAGATCCACATCCAGTATCTAATATCCATGATGTAGAGACAGTTAAATTGTCATCTACAACAAAAATACCTGGTGGTGGTGGAATCACTATTCCAAGCCTCTTGTCCTCCAGATATTTTGGGCAGTTCCTCCTCCAGTGTCCAGGCTGACTGCAGTAGTGACACTCACCTTTATTCACACCTTTGGAAATGCCACCAACAGGCTTAAGGGTAGGTTCCTTGCACTTGGCAACTGACTTGCCTTTCCCCTTGGAGGATGAGGCAAACCTTTTGCCCTTTCCTTTCAGTACCATTATAATGGCCTTGCCTTCACCCTTGTTGATGCTCTGTTCAGCTGTCCTCAACATATTGAGCAAATCTGGCAGTGGTTTCACGATCTCGTTCATGTTATAGTTCATAATGAATTGTCCATAACTCTCAGGTAACGATTGCAACACGAGATCGGTTGCCAACTCTTGGACGACCGGGAACCCTAGTCGGGCGAGATTCTCCAAGTACCCGATCATACGGATGACATGGGGTCCCACCGGGTTCCCTTCTGCCAGATGACACTTGAACAGTGCCTTAGAGACCTCATACCTCTCTACCCTCGCCTGCTCTTGGAAGAGCTGCTTCAGATGCTCGATCATATCGACACCATTCATGTTTTCGTGTTGCTTCTGAAGCTCAGAAGTCATGGTGCATAGCATAAGGCAGGCCGCATCATTAGCGTCATCAACACGCTTTTGATACGCCTTTAGGGCAGCAGGTGTTTGGTTCTCTGGACCTTCAGGAACACGCTCCTCTATTGCGTACAGTTTCTTCTCTTGCTTGAGAACAATTCTCAAGTTTCTGTACCAATCAAGAAATTTGGTTCCAGAGAGCTTGTCCTTCTCAAGGACAGATCGTAGGGAATGTTGTGAACTCGATGAGTTGTTTGCCATTTGGAATTCTACAAAAAGGTAAATACACAAGTTTTAGTATTTGTGAATTTTTGACTATATTCAATAATGGCTAGTTTATCAAATATAGCTCCCACTATTTTTCTACGGATTAATAACCCTCAAGATATTAATGCAGAAAATATCCTTATATTTTCTAGTGGGCCAAGATCCATGTTTCACCTCCTTATGAGCTTGCTTTGGCAAGTCACCCATAATTTGGCTACTTTAGGTAGGAACAATTCCAATTGCATCCCATATGCAACTCTTGGTTGAATTGGGCAAATAACTCCTTATTTATCCATCCATATGGATAATCCCAATTGATTGCCTCTAGGTTTGTTAATCATATTAATAGCCCAGTTGTGTTAAACCTCTTATTTAAACAATTGCACATTGTTACGTGCCATCGCATTCCATCATTATGAACCAAGTCGCCATGCTTTGGCACGCACGATCTTGATAAATAATGATGATAATGAGTGTTTCAATAACGAGAAGGCAAGAACACAATATTTGAATTTTGAGGGAGTTTAAATTCCATTTTAATTATTTTGTTGATCAATATCAACTAATCTATCTATTTGAGTTTGGGCACAACTCCTAATAATAGATCCGGGTTGTCAATTTATCTTATTATCCTAATTGCATGCATCATCCATACACCAACCACACAATAATAAGACAATAAAATAAACAACCACAAAACAGAAATTAAACGTGATGTGGATATGGCCTTTTCTATACTAAGATAATTCCAAGCTAATGGAATTATCTATGAACCCTAAAACAAACACATCTCCATGCGTCTTGATCTTTTGGTCCATCCTTCATAGTCATGTGGAATGCTCCATGCTCCATGCTCCATCTTTTGTGGCTTCTTTGGCTTTGGGCTTCTTTTCTTCAATCTTGGCTAACAATCTACTTTATCTAGCACTAGCTAACTTCTATACTAAATAAAATAAATCTCACAAGTTGAGAAAAAAAATGGCACGCAGGCCATAAAACCCTAATTAATTATTACAATTAATTGATCAGCTCGCAGGACGTAAAACCAAACCACAAAATTAAACATCCACATCAAACCACGTCCTAAGGCCATTTCCAATCACCATGCGAATTGCACATAAACAGTTAAAATCTAATTTTAACGCGCTTGGTCAATTTTAATTGATTTTAGGATTTCTAGGGTTAAAACGGTCCATGGGCCCAACAATCAAATTGCCCGAGCCCAATAAGATGAACCACAAGGCCCTAGGGCCGGCCCGACCCAAAACCCACACGCCTAGGCCGCGGGTTAGGGCCGCCCGGCCCCTAGGACGGCCAAGCTTGGGTGGCAAGCAAGAGGGGCGGTCCCTAGGGGGGTCGAACCTCCTTGAGGGAGTTGTTTCCAAAACAACTCCCTTGCTTGGTGACCAAGTTTGGTTGTTTCCTTGTTTTGGAAGAACCCCTTCTTCCCCAAGGATGCCCAAAACTTAGATCTAAGATCCTAAAATTTTTCAAACTCACCAATTCATGCATCCAATGCAAAAATTAGATCTTGTTATGATTAATTATTGACAAATTGCTTCCCAAGCTTGATTTGTCTTGTTTTACGCGATAAACAATCAAATTAAGGTGTAAAACAACTAAAACGTAACACATAAACCACGTTTATGCTCTACGACATGTGGCTCTGATACCACTGTAGGGTTTTGATTCATGGATGCGCAACGGAAACAAAATAAACCATGCAAAACCCTACAAGGATCACAAGTCAAGAAACATAATGATGGTAAAAGAAGAAATGAATAACACACCTCAGGGTTCTCCTTTGATGACTTCAAACGCGAATTGTGTCACGTTCTCTATGGTTGATCCACGCCTATAGTTGATCCTAGATCTCCCAAGTCCTTGGTGCTCGCCCGGAAGAGGAAGAGGAAGAAGAATCACGCAAAACGAGACCCAGAAAGGGTGTCTCGGCCTCCTTTGTGGCCGACGGGGACGGGCGGCGGCAAGAGGGGCGGTCGGCTCCTCTTGTTGCTTGCTCTCCCTCCTTTTGTTCTCTCCCACTCTTGTTATGTTCAATAATGAGCATAAGTTGTGAGAAGGAAGGAAGGAAGGTCCTTTATATAGTCCAACAACTCCTGGCCAACTACCTAAAGGACTTATTCTAGTCCTACTAGAATTCAATTTAGTCCCTTCCTTGCAAATTAGTCCATACTATGTTTGCAAGGTTTCGCAAAGTGATCCTTATAATTAATTAATCCAATTAATTAATTCCCAAATCTAGTTCAACTCTATATAGCGTGTGACCCCATAGGTTCTATCTAGTTGGTAGCAACTATTTTCTAATATGGAGCCGTTTCTAGTATAACATCCATTCTAGCCAACTAATAGAATAGTCATCTTGACAACCTTTGTACAAGTAATTGTCTCATCCATTTGTCTCTATATCCGGATTGGACACGAGAAACACAAGTAACACTCGTATATCAAATCCATAGTTTCTCGATCCATGGGAATAGCCTTATTCGTGCAAATAACATCAATATCCCATATTGATTTATTTGAGTCTGGCCAGACATTCTATAAGCACTATCCCTCGAGTGGCCTAGGATATTTGCTCCCGTTATGTGGGAGGGACAAATTCTATCTACGTCCACTACGATCTCTAAGCTTGCTTCTTATTGTATCCAGTACACGCCTTTATAACTACCCAGTTACGGTGTAGCGTTTAACGCTACCAAAATCACAATAATTCACAACTAGAATATCTAGTGACTTCAAGTCTAAGGATGACAATACCATTGCACCGCGAGAAGCGCTTGTGACTCAACATAACGTGTATGTAGCCTTCTCGTAGATGGGTCAATCCAGTGCAACATTCCCTAATGCACACCTATGTGTTGGATCGTGATATCTCCATATCAATCCAACCCCATACTAGTCTATACATAATTGTCCCATTAATCATTATATTGGACTAGGGATATTTAAGATAAACAACACAATTGTAAATCTAAGGACTTCATTATATTAAATATCCAATAAATAATAAATGAATTGCTAGCCACAAATAAATTCATACCAAACTAGATTGCCTCTAGGGCATCTATTCCAACAACTTAGTAGGACTAATTTGCAAGTGGACTAATCCATGTAAGGACATGATTAGTAATGGGGCCTTTATGTAGTTAATAAAGAGCTATGACTATATAAAGGATCAGTAGCTTGTTAATTCTCAACACAAGTAACTATTTGAGAGAAAATAACAAAGCAAGGAGAGAGAGACAAAGAAATAGGCCGAGCCTCTCACCCGTCGGCCGCCTCCAAGCCGTCGGCCTCCAAGGCACGACCTTGGTGCCTCGTTTTGCGTGATCATCCTCCTCCTTCTTCCGTTGCTAATTCTACAAGGGGAGAAGGAATCCAATCAAGAATCCAAGGTGTGGATATTCATAGAGACGAAGACACTATTCTTCGTGTGATCTCCCAAACCAAGGTACACATATTCTATGCTCTTATCATGTTATGATAGCTCTTCCTCTAATCCTTGGTGGGCTTTGAGTAGAATTTTTTTGTTATTCCGCGGGTATTACCTACGTCAAAACCCAACATGTGATCCATGTGGAAGAGGAAGTATCTCAGGATGCAGAAGGATCAAATAAGGGTGGTTCAACCAAAGACTTATTCAGTGAGCATACTACTCAAGATGAGCCTGAAGGGGTAGTGGACACAGGGAAACAAATGGCTCAAGAACAGGGAGGTGAAGAATACGAACAAGGTGATGCAGAAATTCCAGACTCCGAAATGTTGATCAAGGATTTTAAGAAGATGAAAAAAAAACACACATTCCTGAGATAGTGACTGAGGCAGAACTTTTTGATGAAGAAGTGGTTGTTGCTGCTGGTGATGAAGCTGCTCAAGAAGAAGAACAAAAAGATTATGAGGATGATGAAGAGGACAGTGGAAAAGAAGATGCTTAGCGAAAGGGAGATGGAGAACCGACCCTCTAATTCTTTCCTATTCTGTCTTCTTTTCCAAGGCCTTGAATCCCTCTTGAAAGTCTTAAAAACTTCTATCTTTTAAAACTATTCTATTTTAAGCTTTCCAAAACTTTGATCCAACATTTTCTCATTTTTTTTTATGATAGTCAAAATAAGGGAGAAATTTAGGTGTTTATTTCTTTTTGTACTTTTGGCTGGTTTAGAGATCTGGTATAGATCAGTAGGATTTGCCGGATTTGCTGCTTATTTGTTTAATAAGTTGGATTGTTTTTATATTTTTTGCTATAGTGTGACAGTTTTTACCAATGGTATTTCAGTTTGAACGACTTCACTATTTATATATAGTATAGGCGTATTGACGCCAACACTGAAGTGGTTTGGGGGTGTTTAGTGATTATTGAATGAAAATGTTGAAATTCCATTACTGCTTAGGAGGGATCGACTACCCAGGTATAAATCGAAGCACAGGAAATTTAAATTCTACATGTCAGATGTTGACCTTTTAATCCTCAATGAATGGAATAATCTTACTGAAGAGATTTGAAATAAGTACTATGAAGATTGAAGGGCTGAAAGGGAGGAAAAATGCCATTTGGAAAAAAGAAAAGGCGTTGTACACCCTAATAGAAGAAAACAACAGAAGGTAGTGGTGGATGAAGAGACACCAGTAGTGAAGATGACTTTCAAGACGAGCATGTCCTTGCCAAGAAATGTATAATTATTTCAAATCATGAAAAATGAGCATAGGGTGTGGATGGCTAACGTTGGGCTAGCGAGTCTGGGTCAACTTAAGGTAGGGAACATGTTGATTAAGTTTGCTAAGTATTGTATGGCGTTATTCAACCCTTGCACTAGTTTTATGAAGGCTCATGGTTATGCGTTAAAGATTGATGAAAAAGTTGTTCACTTGCTTCTAGGGATACGTGGCTTTGAGATACAAATATATTCTCTGCAACGAAAACGTGTCGCATTCTCCGTAGGATAGCAAGAATTATCCCACCAATTCGGAGTAACAAAATATTTTAATGGGATTACATTACTTGCCGATTTTCTCCATGAAGATGACATCCTCAGCGATGATTGGAAACGAAGGGCCGTCTTGTTAATCCTTGGTTGTTTTGGCCTACCTAGTAATAAGGTGTTCATACAACAATTGCATGTAAAATTTATTATGGACTTGGAACATCTGAACATCATTAACTAGTGCAAAAAAAATTTGGATCACTTGTGCAACCAGCAAAAGATAGCCAAGAGAAATAAACGGCTTGGTGGAGGTGGATTCGCGATGATACCCATGGTAAAGCTCCAACACTCGTGCACAATATGTTTTTAAATTTCAAGTTTATTTTCGTATGCTAGTGTGTGACCGAATGTTTATGCTTTTTTGTAGTTGGCGTACCATGATGTATTCCGACCGTTGTAGCAAGAAAAACCCAACGCCGCCACATCTACAAAGGTTGGTCCTCTCATAGTCATGCGGGAAAGATCTGACATCAAGAGCATGTGGGATTTTCTGCAGAAGAGCAAATTCAAGGTGCGTGTTATGTGGTCTCACGTTTTCATTTTGTTATATAGATGAGTAGTCGTCACCTAATCGTCTACGGTTTGTGAAAGTAGTTACACGAACAATTTTCAAAGTTTGACTTATAGTCTAATTGGTGCTGTCACATGTCATTGCATAGTATTGAACTCATGCCGGTTGCAATTATCAAGGCCCTTCCAAAATTTAATCGGCAAATATTAAAGAAAATGGCACTATTAAAGGACTTTCTTGGTGAATAAAAACAACTGTGCAATACAAAGTAAGCAATCATGATGGGAATGCAGAAGGTTTGCTAGAAGAAGATATTATGTGTGGTTATAAATATGAGACTACAGTATTGGGTGAAAGCAGGGCCGACAATGAACAGTCTGTGGGAGATCATGGAAAGTTCAAAGATTCATTTAAGGAATGGGGTGATGAATTTTTTAAGAGTACCATGGATTAATTCTTTAAGCGAACTGGAAGACATGGAATAAGCACAAGAAGTGCATTACATGTGCTTCTGTGATTGGTATAACACTTAGTTTAATTTAAAAAAGTATTTTGTTATTCACACGGATGGTTTGTATTTGTTTGCAGGGAGTGGATAAAACTAGTTGAAGATAACACAACTATATTTCATTGTGAGCTGGTTTGGGAGCGACATTATCTATGTAGTTCAGAACCACAGTGAGTTTGACATTCTGCATTAACCTATTTGTCATGCGTATTAAGTGATATATATATATATATATAATTGTAAGTTCATCTTGTTTCAAAGGATTGAAACAGCTTCTCTGTTTCAAGGCCTTGAAATAGATTTCAAATGTAGCGGATGAAGGACTCTGCCAAGTTCGTTAAATTCTTCGATGAGATGAATTTCTCAAACAACTGCAGGCACGAGATGATGAAAGCAATATTAATAGTGGCTGAGGATTATGCGGAAGAATTGGTCATCTCGAATGGAAAATTCGTTAGGGCCACGCGATCAAGTGGTCTGGTCATGACGTTCGATGAATCGTACAAGAAGATTGATGCCAATAATTAGAGGCCACTATACGTAACAGCCACTATCAACCATGTAAAGTTCAAGAGAGCTTTTGTCGATGGTGGAGCCGTGGTGAACGTGATTCCACTTAGCACCCTGGAGCTGGCGGTTATCTCACAAAGCAAGATCATGAAGAGGCCTTCTTCATTAAAGGGCTATGGAAGTGACTCCAGAATGACTGTAGGATGGATCCGCTTGGTATCCAGATTGGGCAGATTAGTTGCTCTGCCAAGTTCCATGTCATTGACGCCGACACGACTTACCACATGATCATTGGTCGAGCATGGATTCATCGTTTTGATGTCGTACCATCTACAGCTCACCAAGTAATGAAAGCTATCTGGAAAGACAGAGTGGTCGCAATTCCAGCCTCGGTGAACCCCTTCACTCTAGAGGAAACACGTATGTCCGAGGCTGTATGGTTCACGGAGATGGAAGATGAAGCTACTCCAGCTCCGTTTCGGTCGACTCCCCTACCTAAGTGCGAAGACGTCAAAGGCCAGTCACAAGCCGGAGTAATGGTGATGCGAGAGGAGCTTAAGGGAAGAAATCCGCATGGGAAGAAATTCCCAGGGTCACCTGCAACAAGAGTGTTTATACCCTGAAGAGGGTCATCGAGCATGACAGTGAGGGCAAGCAGGTAGGAAGCCTCTACCCCAATGACAAGAAGTGTTACCGCATCGAAAGGATGCCACGAGACTACCACCACCAACCAATATGCAACGGTACTGTTCCTAGCCTTTTCTTTACTATACTTTGCAGTTAACACTGTGCATTCCTGGATTTTCCCATATGAGGGTTTCATTAATGATGATAACCCTCCCCTGGGGGAGCTCTTTTGTCAATCGCCACTCATTTTACCACTCTATAAAAAAACTCGAAAATAAGCCTATCTGTCTAGATAGCAGCAAGAACAAAAGCATATATGTCTGGATAGCAGCAAAAATAAAAAAGCCTATCAGTTTAGATAGCAGCCGAATGCGACTAAAGCCTATCTGTATAGTTAGCAGCAAGCCTATCTGTTTAGATAGCAGCCGAACGCGACTAAAGCATATCCGTCTAGATAGCAGCAAATATAAAAAGCCTATATGTTCAGATAGCAACTCATTTAAAGCCTATCTGTTTAGATAGCAGCCAGACGCGTCTAAAGCCTATTTGTCTAGATAGCAGCAAAAATAAAAAGCCTATATGTTTAGAGAGCAGCCGAACGCGACTAAAGCCTATCTGTATAGATAGAAACAAAAAAATAAAAAGCCTATTTGTTCAGATAGCTACTCATTCAAAGCCTATGTGTATAGATAGCAGCCAAACGCGACCAAGGTGCCAGATGAGCTTCAAACCATGAAGGCTGCTCAAGTGAAGAACTAGTGGGAAAATTGCTCATGGGGTAGGAAGCTAATTGTGCGTAAGAAAGGAGCACACCTACTTGTTGCTCCCTGGCTGAAACGATAGTGGCAAATAGTTCTCCACCGGAGAACCAACGGAGATGCACACCACTCATTATTTGCTGATATGAGAATTGGTTCAAGGTTGCTCTTCGCCGGAGGTCCACCGGAGATGACCCCTGCAAACATGATGAGGAAAATGATGTCTTCGTTCCAACAGAAGAGCTTACGCAACTGTCTTTGAAAAGACTAGGCGAATTAGGGGCCTCTTTAGTGAATTCCTTGGGAGCTATTTCTATAGCACAACACACAAAATCAAGCTCGGAGGACCAGAGCTGATACGGATTAAAAATGGGTAAAGATCAATGAAAAGAGTGGCGAGGACTCAGGAGAGGTGGCATTTTGTCAATCACAGGATCCCAGATGAAGAAAAAAATAGCAAGAAATGGGGTTTATATAGGACTCAGAGGAGACTCTTCAGTTTCCCGACCGAGTCTGGAACGCCTTGAAAATGAGCAAGAATCAATGACCCTATTAAAGACTACGACGATACAGAAGCCCTAGGCAATGATGAAGGTTGTTCCCACTGTGTGAGAAGCACACCTTATTTAATACCGTGACGGCACGATAATTCAGATAATGATGGCGGATCGTGGGGACTTGAGCCTACAAAAGTCTAAAATATTCTGGACTCACCAATAGTCCTGAGACATGTGGTTCTAAGATACAGGAAAACATGATATATGCGTGTAAGCCTATATGCATTCGATAGCAGCCAAAAATCATTAAATCAAATGTAAGCCTACCTGTTTAGGTACCAACTAGACACGCGCGAAAGCTTGTCTCATGCTAGCGTATCTGTTTAGATAAAAACGCTATTTACCTAGAAGGAGCAAACACATAAAGCATCGCACTAATGAAATCAAAAACATGAACCAATCAGAAGATATTTCGAAATGCGCAAAACCAACGCGCGGGTAAGCAATACAGATGTTCAAGCTATCCGACGATCGCGGCCGCAAAAGGGCACAAAAGGTTACATTAACGAGTTTTGAAAAAGCACTTCTTGCAAATACTCAAAAGCTTAGTCCTCAAAGAGATCCTTCAAAAGAGAATCTCCCGCCGATAACATGATGTTGTTAGCAGTTAGCTTCTCTAAGCGAGCCTTGTTATCCGCATGACGTTCGGAAGCTGCCTAAAATTCCATGGCCATCTACTCCAGCTCTGCTTTGCGTGCATCGAGAGCAGCCTTCCTCTCCCCATAAGCAGCACCTTCAGACCTGATTCGCGCAGAATTACAGATTTCCGTCAATCTTTGCACGAGAAATTCCAGATCTACTTGCCCTGCCGCAACTCGTTGAATTTCTTCTGCGTTGAAAAGAAGGTCTTGAGCGCTGTCAACTGTAGTGCTCACCGGGGTAGTTGCATGAGCTCTCTCCAAAAGAGCGACCATCTTTTTGAAAAATTCCCCTCTGTCTTTTGGGGCCAGTTCCAGCACTCTAGCAAATACAGTTGGAAAAGACACGCGCACTTTCACGAGCCCCTAAAGGCAATTTTGGTCGATACCTGCATACGCGAAATCACAGGCAGAATACTAAGCCAAAAACATGGGTTCAGTAATCCAATGATCATGGACAAAACAGAAATGACCTTACCCGTTTCTTCAAAAATCTGTCGAAGAGGAGCAATAGAACCAGCTGCTTCAGCCAACCTCCGATCTGCCTGAATCTCCAGCGCGAGGTATGACTCAGGGATCACAAAACTCCTCTCAGCCACGACAGGGTTTGCAGTCTGCGAGCCCCATACCTCAAACGGATTCTCATAAAAAAGTGCATCCAAGTACAATTCAAAGCCCCCTGCAAAGGCAGCACTTCCCGGAGCGCTCGACGTAGGAGGTACGTCGCGCATGGATGACTATGCACCTAGAGTATGCTTATCAAAAGGGATGTTGCGCTCAGACAAAGCAACTTGGGTGGCGTTTTTCTCAAAAGGAGCGACACGCACACCTAACTCCGCATTCTGCTCAACCTCTATTATAACTCCTTCAGGGGAAGGGTCACGATCAAAACCCGCAATAAGAGGAGACTGCTCAGCACTTGTTCCCCACCTGGCTTCTTCTTCGTCCGAAGAAATGGGTATTGTTTGATTAATGGGAGCAACATTGGCCTCCTCCTGCCTTTGACGATCCTCTTCCTCCTGCTCAGAAATGAACTCCAAACATTCTACAGCAACATCACCCTCCACTGTTGGACCTTCCTGTTGGAATAGATGCCCTAGAAGCAATCTAGTTTAGTATGAATTATTTGTGGCTAGAAATTCATTTATTATTTATTGGATATTTAATGAAGTCCTTAGATTTACAATTGTGTTGTTTATCTTAAATATCCCTAGTCAAGTATAATGATTAATGGGACAATCATCTATAGACTAGTATGGGGTTGGATTGATATGGAGATATCACGATCCAACACATAGGTGTGCATTAGGGAATGTTGCACTGGATTGACCCATCTCCGAGAAGGCTACATACACGTTATGTTGAGTCACAAGCGCTTCTCGCGGTGCAATGGTATTGTCATCCTTAGACTTGAAGTCACTAGATATTCTAGTTGTGGATTATTGTGATCTTGGTAGCGTTAAACGCTACACCGTAACTGGGTAGTTATAAAGGCGTGTACTGGATACAATAAGAAGCAAGCTTAGAGATCGTAGTGGACGTAGATAGGATTTGTCCCTCCCACATAACGGGAGCAAATATCCTAGGCCACTCGAGGGATAGTGCTTATAGAATGTCTGGCCAGACTCAAATAAATCAATATGGGATATTGATGTTATTTGCACGAATAAGGCTATTCCCATGGATCGAGAAACTATGGATTGGATATACGAGTGTGACTTGTATATCTCGTGTCCAATCCGGATATAGAGACAAAGGGATGAGACAATTACTTGTACAAAGGTTGTCAAGATGACTATTCTATTAGTTGGCCAGAATGGATGTTTTGCTAGAGACCGCTCCATATTAGCAAATAGTTGCTACCAACTAGATAGAACCAATGGGGTCACACGCTACATAGAGTTGAACTAGATTTGGGAATTAATTAATTGAATTAATTAATTAGAAGGATCACTTTGCAAACCCTTGCAAACTTAGTAGGGACTAATTTGCAAGGAAGGGACTAAATTGAATTCTAGTAGGACTAGAATAAGTCCTTTAGGTAGTTAACAAGGAGTTGTTGGACTATATAAAGGACCCTCCTGTTGGAATAGATGCCCTAGAGGCAATCTAGTTTAGTATGAATTTGTAATTGGCTAGAAATTCATTTATTATTTATTGGATATTTAATATAATGAAGTCCTTAGATTTACAATCGTGTTGTTTATCTTAAATATCCCTAGTCAAGTATAATGATTAAATGGGACAATCATCTATAGACTAGTATGGGGTTGGATTGATATGGAGATATCACGATCCAACACATAGGTGTGCATTACGGAATGTTGCACTGGATTGACCCATTACCGAGAAGGCTACATACTCGTTATGTTGAGTCACAAGTGCTTCTCGGGTACAATGGTATTGTCATCCTTAGACTTGAAGTCACTAGATATTCTAGTTGTGGATCATTGTGATCTTGGTAGCGTTAAACGCTACACCGTAACTGGGTAGTTATAAAGGCGTGTACTGGATACAATGAGAAGCAAGCTTAGAGATCGTAGTGGACGTAGAGAGGATTTGCCCCTCCCACATAACGGGAGCAAATATCCAAGGCCACTCGAGGATAGTGCTTATAGAATGTCTGGCCAGACTCAAATAAATCAATATATGGATATTGATGTTATTTGCACGAATAAGGCTATTCCATGGATCGAGGAACTAGGGATTGGATATACGAGTGTGACTTGTATGTCTCGTGTCCAATCCGGATATGGAGGCAAAGGGATGAGACAATTACTTGTACAAGGTTGTCTAGATGACTATTCTATTAGTTGGCTAGAATGGATGTTTTGCTAGAAACCGCTCCATATTAGCAAAGAGTTGCTACCAACTAGATAGAACCTATGGGGTCACACGCTATATAGAGTTGTACTAGATTATGGAATTAATTAATTAGATTAATTAATTAGAAGGATCACTTTGCAAACCCTTGCAAACTTAGTAGGGACTAATTTGCAAGGAAGGGACTAAATTGAATTCTAGTAGGACTAGAATAAGTCCTTTAGGTAGTTGACAAGGAGTTGTTGGACTATATAAAGGATCCTCCTCCTTCCTTCCCTACACACTTATGCTCTAAGAGAGAACATAACAAGAGTAGGAGAGAACAAAGGAGAGAGAGAGCAAGCAAAGAGGGACGCCGCCCCCTATTGCCGCCGCCCCTTGTCCCCGACGCCACAAAGGGTGCCGAACCCCTTTTTGGTGTCTCGTTTTGCGTGATTTCTTCACCCTCCTTTCAATCCGGGCTAGCACCAAGGTGATTGGAGATCTAGGAACAACTCTAGGCGTGGATCAACTATAGAGAACGTGACACTATTCGCGTTTGAAGTCATCAAGGAGAACCCAAAGGTGTGTTTATGATTTCTTACCTTCACTATCGTTATGCATCTAGACTTGTGATCCTTGGAGGGTTTTGCATGGTTGTTTGTTTGTTTATGCTTCCGTTTGCGCGATCCATGAATCAAAACCCTACAGTGGTATCAGAGCCACAGGTCATAGAGCATAAACGTAGTTTATGTGTTACATTCTTGTTGTTTTACACCTTAATTTGTTGTTTATCGCGTAAAACAAGACAAATCAAGCATTGGATGCAATTTGTCAAAGAATTAATCATAACAAGACCCAATTATTGCATTGGATGCATGAATTGGTGAGTTTGAGAAATTTTAGGATCTTAGATCTAGGTTTTGGGCATCCTTGGGGAAGAAGGAGTTCTCCCACAACAAGGAAACAACCAAACTTGGGCTCCAAGCAAGGAGGTTGTTTTGGAAACAACCTCCACAAGGAGGTTCGGCCCCCTAGGGAGACGCCCCCCTTGCTTGCCGCCCAAGCTTGGCGCCCTAAGGGGCCGGGCGGCCCTAACCCGCGGGCCTAGCTTGCGGGTTTTGGGCCGGGCCGGCCCTAGGGCTTTATGGTTCACTTATTTGGGCCCGGGCAATTGGATTGTTGGGCCCATGGACCGTTTTAACCCTAGAAATCCTAAAATCAATTAAAATTGACCAAGCGCGTTAAAATTGGATTTTAACTGTTTATGTGCAAATCGCATGGTGATTGGATATGGCCTTAGGATGTGGTTTGATGTGGATGTTTAATTTTGTGGTTTGGTTTTACGGCCTGCGAGCCGATCAATTAATTGTAATAATTAATTAGGGTTTTATGGCCTGCGTGCCATTTTTTTTCTCAACTTGTGAGATTTATTTTATTTAGTATAGATATTAGCTAGTGCTAGATAAAGTAGATTGTTAGCCAAGATTGAAGAAAAGAAGCCCAAAGCCAAAGAAGCCACAAAAGATGGAGCATGGAGCATGGAGCATTCCACATGACTATGAAGGATGGACCAAAAGATCAAGACGCATGAAGATGTGTGTTTGTTTAGGGTTCATAGATAATTCCATTGGCTTGGAATTATCTTAGTCTAGAAAAGGCCATATCCACATCACGTTTAATTTCTGTTTTGTGGTTGTTTATTTATTGTCTTATTATTTGTGTGGTTGGTGTATGGATGATGCATGCAATTAGGATAATAAGATAATTAGACAACCCGGATCTATTATTTGGAGTTGTGCCCAAACTCAAATAGATAGATTAGTTGATATTGATCAACAAAATAATTAAAATTGAAGAAAAAAAATCCCTCAAATTTTAAAATATTGTGTTCTTGCCTTCTCGTTATTTAAACACTCATTATCATCATTATTTATCAAGTTCGTGCGTGCCAAAGCATGGCGACTTGGTTCATAATGATGGAATGCGATGGCACGTAACAATGTGCAATTGTTTAGATAAGAGGTTGAACACAACTAGGCTATTAATTTGATTAAGAAACCTAGAGGCAATCAATTGGGATTATCCATGTGGATGGATAAATAAGGAGTTATTTGCCCGATTGAACCAAGAGTTGCATATGGGATGCAATTGGAATTGTTCCTACCTAAGAAGTAATCGAATTATGGGTGACTTGCCAAAGCAAGCTCATAAGGAGATGAAAAAGATGGATCTTGGCCCACTAGAAAATATAAGGATATTTTCCGCATTAATATCTTGAGGGTTATTAATCCGTAGAAAAATAGTGGGAGCTATATTTAATAAACTAGCCATTATTAAATATAGTCAAAAAATTCACAAATACTAAAACTTGCGTATTTTCCTTTTGTAGAATTCCAAATGGCAAACAACTCATCGAGTTCACAACATTCCCTACGATCTGTCCTTGAGAAGGACAAGCTCTCAGGAACCAACTTTCTCGATTGGTACAGAAACTTGAGAATTGTTCTCAAGCAAGAAAAGAAGCTGTACGCAATAGAGGAGCAAGTTCCAGAAGGTCCAGACAATCAGACACCTGCTGCCTTAAAGGCGTATCAAAAGCATGTTGATGATGCTAATGATGCGGCCTGCCTAATGCTTTGCACCATGACCTCTGAGCTTCAGAAGCAACATGAGAACATGAATGCTGTCGATATGATCGAACATCTAAAGCAGCTCTTCCAAGAGCAGGCGAGGGTAGAGAGGTATGAGGTCTCAAAGGCACTGTTCAAATGTCATCTGGCAGAAGGGAACCCGGTGGGACCCCATGTACTCCGAATGATCGGGTACTTGGAGAATCTCGCCCGGCTTGGGTTCCCGGTCGGCCAAGAGTTGGCAACGGATCTCGTGTTGCAATCGTTGCCCGAGAGTTATGGACAGTTCATTATGAACTATAACATGAACGAGATCGTTAAGCCACTGCCAGATTTGCTCAACATGTTGAGGACGGCTGAACAGAGCATCAACAAGGGTAAGGGCAAGGCCATTATGATGGTGCATAAAGGAAAAGGTAAAAAGTTTGCCTCTTCCTCCAAGGGCAAAGGCAAGTCAGTTGCTAAGTCCAAGGAACAAGCCCTTAAGCCTGTTGGTGGGATTGCCAAGGTCGTGACTAAGGGTGAATGTCACTACTGTAGTCAACCTGGACACTGGAGGAGGAACTGCCCAAAATATCTGGAGGACAAGAGGCTTGGAATAGTGATTCCACCACCACCAGGTATTTTTGTTGTAGATGTCAATTTAACTGTCTCTACATCATGGGTATTAGATACTGGATGTGGATCTCATATTTGTCGAAATATGCAGGATCTAAAGAGAAGTAAAAGATTGGCTAAAGGGGAGGTAGATCTGCGCGTTGGGAATGGAGCAAAGGTTGCTGCGTTGGCCATAGGCGTTTGCGAGCTATCTCTGCCTTCAGGATTAGTTTTAGAATTAAATAATTGCTATTTTGTGCCTGCTATGAGCAGAAACATTATTTCTATTTCTTGTTTGGACAAGGAAGGTTTTATTATTTCAATAAAGAACAATTGTTGTTCCTTTTATTTTAATAATATTCACTATTTTAGTGCGCAATTATTTAATGGACTTTATGTCCTTGATCTAAGTAATCCTGTCTACAACATTAATACCAAGCGGATTAAAATAAATGATTTAAATCCTGCTTATTTATGGCATTGTCGTTTAGGCCACATAAATGAGAAACGTGTATCTAGACTCCATAAGGATGGATTGCTAGACTCATTTGATTTTGAATCATATGAGACATGTGAAGCTTGTCTATTGGGAAAAATGACAAAGTCCCCTTTCAATAAGAAAGGTGAAAGGACTAGTGAGCAATTGGCGCTCATACATACCGATGTGTGTGGGCCATTTGCCACGCCTGCCAGGGGTGGTTATGTCTACTTCATTACGTTTACTGATGATTACAGTAGATATGGATTTGTGTACCTTATGAGGGCAAAATCCGAATCCTTTGAAGTGTTCAAGGAATTCAAGAATGAAGTAGAGAAGCAACTTGGCAAAAGTATCAAGGCTTTACGATCGGATCGTGGAGGAGAATACTTGAGCCAAGAGTTTGACGACTATCTTAGAGAGTGTGGGATCGTGTCCCAACTCACTCCACCCGGAACGCCACAATGGAATGGCGTGTCTGAGAGGAGGAATCGAACCCTATTGGATATGGTTCGATCTATGATGTGTCAAACCGATCTTCCATTATCGTTTTGGGGCTACGCTCTATTAAGTGCAGCTTTTACCATTAACCGTGTTCCATCTAAATCAGTCATGAAGACACCATATGAGATGTGGAGTGGGAGGCGTCCCACACTGTCGTTCATGAGGATTTGGGGCTGCGATGTCTATGTAAAACGTTTACAATCAGACAAGCTAGGGCCTAAATCGGATAAGTGTAAATTTGTGGGGTACCCTAAGGAAACTAAGGGATACTACTTCTACAATCCAACCGAGAACAAAGTGTTTGTTGCTCGGACCGGCGTGTTTCTAGAAAGAGAGTTTGTCTCTAAAGAAGCAAGTGGGAGGAATGTAGAACTTGAAGAAGTTCAAGAACCACAAATCACAGAACCGATTATGGAACATGAACAGGAATCACAAGCAATTGTGGATCCACCTGTTCAGGTAACACAAGAGCTTCGTAGATCTAGTAGAGTGCGCCAGGAACCCGAGAGGTATGGACTTCTCGTAACTGATTCCGGTGACACGATGCTCATAGATGATGAGCCTACTACCTATGAGGAGGCCATGAATGGCCCAGACTCGCAGAAGTGGCTTGAGGCCATGAGATCCGAGATGGAATCCATGTATACCAACAAAGTATGGACTTTGGTGGAACCACCTGATGGGGCGCGGCCCATAGGGTGCAAGTGGGTCTTCAAGAAGAAGATCGACATGGATGGTAATGTGATTACCTATAAGGGCCGATTGGTGGCTAAAGGATTCAGACAGATTCATGGTATTGACTATGATGAAACCTTTTCACCAGTCGCTATGACCAAATCCATCCGAATCCTACTTGCGATTGCAGCATACTACGACTATGAGATTTGGCAGATGGATGTCAAAACAGCATTCCTTTATGGGAATCTCCTCGAGGACGTGTATATGATACAGCCGGAGGGTTTTGAGGATCCAAAGCAAGCCAACAAAGTCTGTAAGCTGCAACGATCCATTTATGGGTTGAAGCAAGCTTCTAGGAGTTGGAATCGACGTTTTGATGAAGTGGTCAAAGAGTTTGGCTTCATCAGAAACGAAGATGAGTCTTGTGTCTACAAGAAGGTTAGTGGGAGTTCTGTAGCTTTTCTGGTCTTGTATGTGGATGACATACTACTCATTGGAAACGACATTCCCATGCTACAATCTGTGAAAGATTGGCTAGGAAAGTGTTTCTCAATGAAAGACTTAGGGGAAGCAGCCTATATACTTGGTATAAAGATCTATAGAGATAGATCTAAGAGGTTGCTAGGCCTAAGTCAAAGTACATATATTGACAAGGTGTTGAAACGATTCAACATGCAAGATTCCAAGAAGGGATTCTTGCCCATGTCACATGGAATTACTCTTTCGAAGAGTGGTTGTCCTTCCAATGAGATTGAGAAGGAACGCATGAGTAGGATTCCCTATGCCTCGGCCATAGGATCCATCATGTACGCCATGTTATGTACTAGACCAGATGTGTCATATGCCTTGAGTATGACAAGCAGATACCAATCCAATCCGGGTGAGAGTCACTGGATTGCTGTCAAGAACATCCTAAAGTACTTGAGAAGAACTAAGGATGCTTTCTTGATGTTTGGCGGTGAGGAAGAGTTGCGTGTAAGGGGTTACACCGATGCAAGCTTCCAAACCGATAGAGATGACTTTAGATCACAGTCGGGATATGTGTTTTGCCTGAATGGAGCAGCGGTGAGCTGGAAGAGTTCCAAGCAAGAGACGGTAGCTGATTCTACAACAGAGGCTGAGTACATTGCTGCAAATGGCGCAGCAAAGGAGGCTGTTTGGATCAGAAAGTTTGTTTCTGAACTTGGTGTGGTCCCTAGCATTGCGGATCCAGTGGAGTTATTCTGTGACAACACTGGGGCGATCGCGCAATCAAAGGAACCCAGATCACACCAGAAGTCCAAGCATGTGCTCAGGAAGTTCCATCTGATTCGAGATATTATCGATAGAGGAGACGTTCGGATATGCAAGATTCCTACAGATGATAATCTGTCAGACCCGCTTACAAAGCCTCTCACGCAGTGGAAGCATGAAGGGCACACTAGGAGTATGGGCATACGAGATGCGCCAGATTGGCTCTAGTGCAAGTGGGAGACTGTTGGAATAGATGCCCTAGAGGCAATCTAGTTTAGTATGAATTTGTAATTGGCTAGAAATTCATTTATTATTTATTGGATATTTAATATAATGAAGTCCTTAGATTTACAATCGTGTTGTTTATCTTAAATATCCCTAGTCAAGTATAATGATTAAATGGGACAATCATCTATAGACTAGTATGGGGTTGGATTGATATGGAGATATCACGATCCAACACATAGGTGTGCATTACGGAATGTTGCACTGGATTGACCCATTACCGAGAAGGCTACATACTCGTTATGTTGAGTCACAAGTGCTTCTCGGGTACAATGGTATTGTCATCCTTAGACTTGAAGTCACTAGATATTCTAGTTGTGGATCATTGTGATCTTGGTAGCGTTAAACGCTACACCGTAACTGGGTAGTTATAAAGGCGTGTACTGGATACAATGAGAAGCAAGCTTAGAGATCGTAGTGGACGTAGAGAGGATTTGCCCCTCCCACATAACGGGAGCAAATATCCAAGGCCACTCGAGGATAGTGCTTATAGAATGTCTGGCCAGACTCAAATAAATCAATATATGGATATTGATGTTATTTGCACGAATAAGGCTATTCCATGGATCGAGGAACTAGGGATTGGATATACGAGTGTGACTTGTATGTCTCGTGTCCAATCCGGATATGGAGGCAAAGGGATGAGACAATTACTTGTACAAGGTTGTCTAGATGACTATTCTATTAGTTGGCTAGAATGGATGTTTTGCTAGAAACCGCTCCATATTAGCAAAGAGTTGCTACCAACTAGATAGAACCTATGGGGTCACACGCTATATAGAGTTGTACTAGATTATGGAATTAATTAATTAGATTAATTAATTAGAAGGATCACTTTGCAAACCCTTGCAAACTTAGTAGGGACTAATTTGCAAGGAAGGGACTAAATTGAATTCTAGTAGGACTAGAATAAGTCCTTTAGGTAGTTGACAAGGAGTTGTTGGACTATATAAAGGATCCTCCTCCTTCCTTCCCTACACACTTATGCTCTAAGAGAGAACATAACAAGAGTAGGAGAGAACAAAGGAGAGAGAGAGCAAGCAAAGAGGGACGCCGCCCCCTATTGCCGCCGCCCCTTGTCCCCGACGCCACAAAGGGTGCCGAACCCCTTTTTGGTGTCTCGTTTTGCGTGATTTCTTCACCCTCCTTTCAATCCGGGCTAGCACCAAGGTGATTGGAGATCTAGGAACAACTCTAGGCGTGGATCAACTATAGAGAACGTGACACTATTCGCGTTTGAAGTCATCAAGGAGAACCCAAAGGTGTGTTTATGATTTCTTACCTTCACTATCGTTATGCATCTAGACTTGTGATCCTTGGAGGGTTTTGCATGGTTGTTTGTTTGTTTATGCTTCCGTTTGCGCGATCCATGAATCAAAACCCTACACCTCCTTCCTTCCTTCCCATATAACTTATGCTCATTAGTGAACATAACAAAGAGTGGGAGAGAACAAAAGGAGAGAGAGCAAGCAACAAGGAGGCCCGACCGCCCCCTTGCCGCCGCCCCGTCCCCGTCGGCCAAAGGAGGCCGAGACCCTCCTTTGGGTCTCGTTTTGCGTGATTTCTTCTTCCTCTTCCTCTTCCGGGCTAGCACCAAGGACTTGGGAGATCTAGGATCAACTCTAGGCGTGGATCAACTATAGAGAACGTGACACAATTCGCGTTTGAAGTCATCAAGGAGAACCCAAAGGTGTGCTTATGATTTCTAACCCTTACCATCAGTATGTCTCTTGACTTGTGATCCTTGGAGGGTTTTGCATGGTTTTATGTTTCATTATGCTTCCGTTGTGCAATCCATGAATCAAAACCCTACAGTGATATCAGAACCACAGGTCGTAGAGCATAAACGTGGTTTATGTGTTACGTTTTAGTTGTTTTACACCTTAATCTGATTGTTTATCGCGTAAAACAAGACAAATCAAGCATGGGATGCAATTTCTCAATAATTAATCATAACAAGATCCAATTTTGCATTGGATGCATGAATTGGTGAGTTTGACAAATTTTAGGATCTTAGATCTAGGGTTTGGGCATCCTTGGGGAAGGAGTTCTCCCAAAACAAGGAAACAACCAAACTTGGGCACCAAGCAAGGGAGTTGTTTTGGAAACAACTCCCTCAAGGAGGTTCGCCCCCCCCTAGGGACCGCCCCCCTTGCTTGCCGCCCAAGATTGGCCGCCCTAGGGGCCGGGCGGCCCTAACCCGCGGGCCTAGGCTCGTGGGTTTTGGGCCGGGCCGGCCCTAGGGCCGGCCCTAGGGCCTTGTGGTTCATTTTTTTGGGCCCGAGCAATTTGATTGTTGGGCCCATGGACCGTTTTAACCCTAGAAATCCTAAAATCAATTAAAATTGACCAAGCGCTTTAAAATTGAATTTTAACTGTTTATGTGCAAATCGCAAGGTGATTGGATATGGCCTTAGGATGTGGTTTGATGTGGATGTTTAATTTTGTGGTTTGGTTTTATGGCCTGCGAGCTGATCAATTAATTATAATAATTAATTAGGGTTTTATGGCCTGCGTGCCATTTTTTTTCCCAACTTGTGAGATTTATTTTATTTAGTATAGAAGTTAGCTAGTGCTAGACAAAGTAGATTGTTAGCCAAGATTGAAGAAAAGAAGCCCAAAGCCAAAGAAGCCACAAAAGATGGAGCATGGAACATGGAGCATTCCACAAGACTATGAAGGATGGACCAAAAGATCAAGACGCATGGAGATGTGTTTGTTTAGGGTTCATAGATAATTCCATTGGCTTGGAATTATCTTAGTCTAGAAAAGGCCATATCCACATCACGTTTAAATTTCTGTTTTGTGGTTGTTTATTTTATTGTCTTATTATTTGTGTGGTTGGTGTATGGATGATGCATGAAATTAGGATAATAAGATAATTAGACAACCCGGATCTATTATTTGGAGTTGTGCCCAAACTCAAATAGATAGATTAGTTGATATTGATAAAAAAAAAAACAATTAAAATTGAATTACAAATCCCTCAAAAATTCAAATATTGTGTTCTTGCCTTCTCGTTATTTAAACACTCATTATCATCATTATTTATCAAGTTCGTGCGTGCCAAAGCATGGCGACTTGGTTCATAATGATGGAATGCGATGGCACGTAACAATGTGCAATTTTTTAGATAAGAGGTTGAACACAACTAGGCTATTAATTTGAATAAGAAACCTAGAGGCAATCAATTGGGATTATTCATATGGATGGATAAATAAGGAGTTATTTGCCCAATTGAACCAAGAGTTGCATATGGGATGCAATTGGAATTGTTCATACCTAAAGTAGTCAAATTATGGGTGACTTGCCAAAGCAAGCTCATAAGGAGATGAAAGATGGATCTTGGCCCACTAGAAAAAATAAGGATATTTTCCGCATTAATATCTTGAGGGTTATTAATCCGTAGAAAAAATAGTGGGAGCTATATTTGAAAAACTAGCCATTATTAAATATAGTCAAAAATTCACAAATACTAAAACTTGCGTATTTTCCTTTTGTAGAATTCTAAATGGCAAACAACTCATCGATTTCACAACATTCCCTACGATCCGTCCTTGAGAAGGAAAAGCTCTCTGGAACCAACTTTCTTGATTGGTACAGAAACTTGAGAATTGTTCTCAAGAAAGAGAAGAAACTGTACGCAATAGAGGAGCATGTTCCAGAAGGTCCAGAGAACCAAACACCTGTTGCCTTACAGGCGTATCAAAAGCGTGTTGATGGCGCTAATGATACGGCCTGCCTAATGCTTTGCACCATGACTTCTGAGCTTCAGAAGCAACACGAAAACATGAATGCTGTCGATATGATCGAACATCTAAAGCAGCTCTTCCAAGAGCAGGCGAGGGTCGAGAGGTATGAGGTCTCAAAGGCACTGTTCAAATGTCATCTGGCAGAAGGGAACCCGGTGGGACCCCATGTACTCCGAATGATCGGGTACTTGGAGAATCTCGCCCGACTGGGGTTCCCGGTCGGCCAAGAGTTGGCAACCGATCTCGTGTTGCAATCGTTGCTCGAGAGTTATGGACAGTTCATTATGAACTATAACATGAACGAGATCGTTAAACCACTGCCAGATTTACTCAATATGTTGAGGACGGCTGAACAGAGCATCAACAAGGGTAAGGGCAAGGCCATAATGATGGTACAGAAAGGAAAGGGTAAAAGGTTTGCCTCTTCCTCCAAGGGCAAAGGCAAGTCAGTTGCCAAGTCCAAGGAGCCTGCCCTTAATCCTGTTGGTTGCATTGCTAAGGCCGTGACTAAAGGTGAGTGTCACTACTGCAGTCTGCCTGGACATTGGAGGAGGAACTGCCCAAAATATATGGAGGACAAGAGGCTTGGAATAGTGATTCCACCACCACCAGGTATTTTTGTTGTAGATGTCAATTTAACTGTCTCTACATCATGGGTATTAGATACTGGATGTGGATCTCATATTTGTCGAAATATGCAGGATCTAAAGAGAAGTAGAAGATTGGCTAAAGGAGAGGTAGATCTGCGCGTTGGGAATGGAGCAAAGTTGCTGCGTTGGCCATAGGCGTGTGCGAGCTATCTCTGCCTTCAGGATTAATTTTAGAATTAAATAATTGCTATTTTGTGCCTGCTATGAGCAGAAACATTATTTCTATTTCTTGTTTGGACAAGGATGGTTTTATTATTTCAATAAAGAACAATTGTTGTTCCTTTTATTTAAATAATATTCACTATTTTAGTGCGCAATTATTTAATGGACTTTATGTCCTTGATCTAAGCAATCCTGTCTACAACATTAATACCAAGCGGATTAAAATAAATGATTTAAATCCTGCTTATTTATGGCACTGTCGTTTAGGCCACATAAATGTGAAACGTGTATCTAGACTCCATAGGGATGGATTACTAGACTCATTTGATTTTGAATCATATGAGACATGTGAGGCTTGTTTATTGGGAAAAATGACAAAGTCCCCTTTCAATAAGAAAGGTGAGAGGACTAGTGAGCAATTGGCGCTCATACATACCGATGTGTGTGGGCCATTTGCCACGCCTACCAGGGGTGGTTATGTCTACATCATTACATTTACTGATGATTACAGTCGATATGGATTTGTGTACCTTATGAGGGCAAAATCCGAATCCTTTGAAGTGTTCAAAGAATTCAAGAATGAAGTAGAGAAGCAACTTGGAAAAAGTATAAAGGCTCTACGATCGGATCGTGGAGGAGAATACTTGAGCCAAGAGTTTGACGACTATCTTAGAGAGTGTGGGATCGTGTCCCAACTCACTCCACCCGGAACGCCACAATGGAATGGCGTGTCCGAGAGGAGGAATCGAACCCTATTGGATATGGTTCGATCTGTGATGTGTCAAACCGATCTTCCATTATCATTTTGGGGCTACGCTCTATTAAGTGCAGCTTTCACCATTAACCGTGTTCCATCTAAATCAGTCCTGAAGACACCATATGAGATGTGGAGTGGGAGGCGTTCCACACTGTCGTTCATGAGGATTTGGGGTTGCGATGTCTATGTAAAACGTTTACAATCAGACAAGCTAGGGCCCAAATCGGATAAGTGTAAATTTGTGGGGTACCCTAAGGAAACTAAGGGATACTACTTCTACAACCCAACCGAGAACAAAGTGTTTGTTGCTCGGACCGGCGTGTTTCTAGAAAGAGAGTTTGTCTCTAAAGAAGCAAGTGGGAGGAATGTAGAACTTGAAGAGGTTCAAGAACCACAAATCACTGAACCGATTATGGAACATGAACAGGAACCACAAGCAGTTGTGGAGCAACCTGTTCAGGTAACACAAGAGCTTCGTAGATCTAGTAGAGTGCGCCAGGAACCCGAGAGGTATGGACTTCTCGTAACCGATTCCGGTGACACGATGCTCATAGATGATGAGCCTACTACCTATGAGGAGGCCATGAATGGACCATACTCTCAGAAGTGGCTGGAAGCCATGAGATCCGAGATGGAATCCATGTATACTAACAAAGAATGGACTTTAGTGGAACCACCCGATGGGGCGCGGCCCATAGGGTGCAAGTGGGTCTTCAAGAAGAAGATCGACATGGAAGGTAATGTGATTACCTTTAAGGGCTGATTGGTGGCTAAAGGATTCAGACAGATTCATGGTATTGACTATGATGAAACCTTTTCACCAGTCGCTATGACCAAATCCATCCGAATCCTACTTGCAATTGCAGTATACCACGACTATGAGATTTGGCAGATGGATGTCAAAAGAGTTTGGCTTCATCAGAAATGAAGATGAGTCTTGTGTCTACAAGAAGGTTAGTGGGAGCTCTGTAGCTTTTCTGGTCTTGTATGTGGATGACATACTACTCATTGGAAACGACAATCCCATGCTGCAATCTGTGAAAGATTGGCTAGGAAAGTGTTTCTCAATGAAGGACTTAGGGGAAGCAGCCTATATACTCGGTATAAAGATCTATAGAGATAGATCTAAAAGGTTGCTAGGCCTAAGTCAAAGTACATATATTGACAAGGTGTTGAAACGGTTCAACATGCAAGATTCCAAGAAGGGATTCTTGCCCATGTCACATGGAATCACTCTTTCGAAGAGTGGTTGTCCTTCCAATGAGATTGAGAAGGAACGCATGAGTAGAATCCCCTACGCCTCGGCCATATGATCTATCATGTACGCCATGTTATGTACTAGACCAGATGTGTCATATGCCTTGTGTATGACAAGCAGATACCAATCCAATCCAGGTGAGAGTCACTGGATTGCAATCAAGAACATCCTAAAGTACTTGAGAAGAACTAAGGATGCCTTCTTGATATTTGGCGGTGAGGAAGAGTTGCGTGTAAGGGGTTACACTGATGCAAGCTTTCAAACCGACAGAGATGACTTTAGATCACAATCGGGATATGTGTTTTTCCTGAATGGAGCAGCGCTGAGCTGGAAGAGTTCCAAGCAAGAGACGGTAGCTGATTCTACAACAGAGGCTGAGTACATTGCTGCAAATGGCGCAGCAAAGGAGGCTGTTTGGATCAGAAAGTTTGTTTCTGAACTTGGTGTGGTCCCTAGCATTGCGGATCCAGTTGAGTTGTTTTGTGACAACACTGGGGCGATCGCGCAATCAAAGGAACCCAGATCGCACCAGAAGTACAAGCACGTGCTCAGGAAGTTTCATCTGATTCGAGATATTATCGATAGAGGAGACGTTCCGATATGCAAGATTCCTACAGATGATAATCTGTCAGACCCGCTTACAAAGCCTCTCACGCAGTGGAAGCATGAAGGCTACACTAGGAGTATGGGCATACGAGATGCGCCAGATTGGCTCTAGTGCAAGTGGGAGACTGTTGGAATAGATGCCCTAGAGGCAATCTAGTTTAGTATGAATTATATGTGGCTAGAAATTCATTTATTATTTATTGGATATGTAATGAAGTCCTTAGATTTACAATTGTGTTGTTTATCTTAAATATCCCTAGTCAAGTATAATGATTAATGGGACAATCATCTATAAACTAGTATGGGGTTGGATTGATATGGAGATATCACGATCCAACACATAGGTGTGCATTAGGGAATGTTGCACTGGATTGACCCATCTCCGAGAAGGCTACATACACGTTATGTTGAGTCACAAGCGCTTCTCGCGGTGCAATGGTATTGTCATCCTTAGACTTGAAGTCACTAGATATTCTAGTTGTGGATTATTGTGATCTCGGTAGCGTTAAACGCTACACCGTAACTGGGTAGTTATAAAGGCGTGTAATGGATACAATAAGAAGCAAGCTTAGAGATCGTAGTGGACGTAGATAGGATTTGTCCCTCCCACATAACGGGAGCAAATATCCTAGGCCACTCGAGGGATAGTGCTTATAGAATGTCTGGCAAGACTCAAATAAATCAATATGGGATATTGATGTTATTTGCACGGATAAGGCTATTCCCATGGATCGAGAAACTATGGATTGGATATACGAGTGTGACTTGTATGTCTCGTGTCCAATCCGGATATAGAGACAAAGGGATGAGACAATTACTTGTACAAAGGTTGTCAAGATGACTATTCTATTAGTTGGCTAGAATGGATGTTTTGCTAGAGACCGCTCAATATTAGCAAATAGTTGCTACCAACTAGATAGAACCTATGGGGTCACACGCTACATAGAGTTGAACTAGATTTGGGAATTAATTAATTGGATTAATTAATTAGTAGGATCACTTTGCAAACCCTTGCAAACTTAGTAGGGACTAATTTGCAAGGAAGGGACTAAATTGAATTCTAGTAGGACTAGAATAAGTCCTTTAGGTAGTTAACAAGGAGTTGTTGGACTATATAAAGGACCCTCCTTCCTTCCTTCCCATATAACTTATGCTCATTAGTGAACATAACAAAGAGTGGGAGAGAACAAAAGGAGAGAGAGCAAGCAACAAGGAGGCCCGACCGCCCCCTTGCCGCCGCCCCGTCCCCGTCGGCCAAAGGAGGCCGAGACCCTCCTTTGGGTCTCGTTTTGCGTGATCTCTTCTTCCTCTTCCTCTTCCGGGCTAGCACCAAGGACTTGGGAGATCTAGGATCAACTCTAGGCGTGGATCAACTATAGAGAACGTGACACAATTCGCGTTTGAAGTCATCAAGAAGAACCCAAAGGTGTGTTTATGATTTCTAACCCTTACCATCGTTATGTCACTTGTGATCATTGGAGGGTTTTGCATGGTTTTATGTTTGATTATGCTTCCGTTGTGCAATCCATGAATCAAAACCCTACACTTCCTCCACTGGGCCTTGCTTTGAGATCCCTGCAATAGAAATTTCACGCTCAGCAATCACTATGGCACTGCGGGGACGACGAGGTCTTAAGGGGCAGGGGTCAGGCTCTGAAAAAACAAGTGTGTTACTCGCCAGGTAAAGAGGATAAAAATCAACGCTCTACCGGTATTTGAAGCGGAATCTCCTCACTTAAATGGGGTGTCCGCACGACAAACATGATGCAGATTATCATCAACACTTCTTAGCCTAGCACGACCTGCTTATGATCAACACATTAAAACCCCGCACGTGGAAAATAACTGGGGACATCACGTTGCCAAAAATAAGTTACCTGAGGATTCGCCACACTGATCTCTTATCCACTTACGGATATCACGTATAGGCACGCCGTGGTACAGTGCGCCAATCACAATTTCATGGTTGGATAAAGCAAACTTAAAAACTGTACCTTCTTCATCTTTTTCATCGACAAGCTCGTGGAAAGCTAATTGGTCTCCATGCAGTTCATTAGTAGTTTTCACAGTTGGAGGTTGACGCGAACGTCTTATTCGCGCGCGTGGACTTCGTTTTGGTGAGCTCTCTTATGCGCAATTTAGCGTGCTATTCGCAAGTATACGAATCAAGTAATATAGTGAGTATTTTAGACTCGGTTTATCGATCCCACAGGGACTTTGCAGGTTTTTCTAGTAATCAGTTTTAACGAACAGAGTGTAAAAAGGAGGAATATTTTGAGAGGTTGAACGTAAATAACTGAAACGTAAATATTTTTTTGAAAGTTTTCTGAATAATCTTAAGGTTGTAAAACTAGGGTTTGAGATACTAGGTCCCGAGATCCCCTAGGGTTCTTCAGATTTTCGTTCTTTGTTTCACATGAAAACACACATCAGTCTCGTTATCCGTGCCACGTACCAATTGTGCAGTATCTTTTCTTTTCCTGCACGTTATCACAATCCTGCAGACTGTCGGATTCCTGTTAAGCTGCCTAAATCTGCAGTCTCGTTCTAAGGCTGCTAGGGTTTCTAACCTGTCCTGATGGCCCGGGTCAGATTCTCTAACAGTTGGTCTCAACGATTTCAGGCTAGTCCTAACTCCCCTTCGCTAGTCGGCCAGTTGGGGTAAGGTGCTAAATTCTGTCTTCTCTTCCTAACCCTAACCGGACGTTTTCACCTACCGGCTCGGGTCTGTAGCAATTCTGGTTCGCGAATCCGATCATGCATAAACAGTAAAATTCAAAGACATAATAACGAATAAAGCTGCTGATATTAAGATAGTACGATCATGAATTCATAGTCAAAACGTAGAACTAATATCCGAAAACGAAACCCTAGGTTCACCGAGAACCTAGGTAAAAGTTTAGCTACTGAAATTCATAACGTAAATAACACAGTTTTTGAATGAGAGAGAAGAAGAGCAAACGGGTGTCTTGAATCTGGATTCACGTTTCCGTGCTCTCCGGGGATGCTCCGACTTCTCCTTCGGTTGTGCTGTCTTGTGTTGATGTGTTCTGTTCTGTGTATTGTATGCTGTCTCAAAACGAGTCTGGACGAGTCTTTAAATAGTGCTGTTTTTCCCGAAAACGCTTGCGCCAGAATTTACGAAAACTGCCATCGATCCACCAACTTTGAAAAAAAAGTCAAACTGGTTGCGTATATACGCAGGGTTGCGTATATACGCAACCAGGGCCCAAAAAAATCCTCCAACCATCACCTCCCTGCCTGCGTATATACGCAAGGCTGCGTATATGCGCAAGCCTGCGTATATACGCAACCAGGGGGTGTGATGGTGGCCCTTGGTTGGTCCTTTGGTGGGCCCGGTTGGGTCTCCTGGGTCCCACACTTCTGCCTGAAATCTCCGATTTTCCTTCCTCGATGTCTTCCTGCTCTCCCGTGTTCTCGTCTTGCGTTTTGACCCGAAACTTGTCAAAATTACCAAAATACCCCTGGGTTAAAACCGCTCCGAATTCTGTCCAATCCTGACTCTGGCCATAGGAAAACTGCTGACTGAAGTTGGGAGACAAAATCTGAACTTGAATCCTGAAACCCGGGTCTGGTTCCAAAATGACGAAAATACCCCTAGGCCAAAACTGTCCCGGAAATCGTCACGAACATGAAATAGTTGCTCCTGACTCTGGACACCGGAAACCGAGACTCCTTACTCGGGCGTGGCCTGACTGGGACCCACACTTGACGGGAATCGGTTTTTCGGCCGGACTCCGTTTCAGCACTTTAACCTGTTTTCAGAAAGCCCTTGACGTCTCCGTTCTTTTGCCCCCGGTTTCACTTCAAAATTCCAAGTCAAGCTCAAGATATCGTCAACCGAGCGCATCCCGGTGATTCTCAGTTTTGGCGTTTTCAGCTTCCTCGGTCGGTTTTCACTGCTCGTTTTTCCTCCAGTCTTTCCGTTTTCCATTCCGCTCTCCCTTGTACCAGTCCCGGTCAAATCCTGCTCCGAGCATTTTCTGCACGTTTCCCGAGGCGATCCCGGTTCTGTCTCGGCACGCATCCCAATGCACTTTCCGAACCTGTTCCTGTAAAGACATGAAAAAACCCGCTATCATATCCTATAAAAGTACGAAACATGCAGAAATTCACGAAGAGCAAATAAACGTCTCGTTCCTAAAACCGAGGCTTTCCGAGGGTGAATTCTGGCTAAAACGCGGCTTTCCAGCACAATGGCACGTCAAATCAGGCTAAAAGATAACCCCTAATTGGGCGTTATCAAATAACCCCACACTAAACTTTGCTCGTCCCGAGAAAATTCCAGCAATATACTACCAATGCATACTATCCCGAATCAATCCAGAGCGGTGTAACTGCACTTATTTAGAAACAGTATTTATAAAACAGTTTATATATATATTTTTTTGGGTGAGACTGGGCAATCTCTTCAACTCAAACTGAATATCATCAAGTTCTCATATTCCCCTTGATTTCAGAAACTGCGGTGATCGGAAGAACTCGCGGCCAGCCTAGGTTAGGAACAAGCACGAACACCACTTACTTCCGCTTTTGCACGCAAACCGAACGTATCCCTAGCGCACACCTTCCGTGCTTTTACTCGGGGTGTAATGTAAATCTGCCGGCTTTGGGACGGTAGGATAAGTCATTTAGAAGCGATGTCCTAAACGTCACAGCACACTCACACACACCCCAATCTCACACTCCCTCACCAAGATGATAGAAACTGACCCAAATCACCTAAGATTCTCGACACTCAATTTCCTCAGTCCCGGTGTAACTGCCGTTCTCGCGGCCACAACTGTGAACGAATGTGAAACTATGATAAAAATTGCCCGCCTGGCGTTTTGAAATAAACTCAATCAAGCACCTTGAATTTTCTGCCTTTGATACTTTTTTTCGTTTTTTTTTTTTTTTTTTTTTTTTCGCGGGGCAACAAAATAAACACCAATAATATAAACTAGTCCAATTCTATGATAAGCCAAAAACGTGGGGTGGCAGAAAAATACTGAAATAAAATCTAAAACGACCACCCCCACACTAATTTCGAACCATGTAGTCAATTTGTAAAATAATCGCGCTTTTCCAACCGATCCTCCTCACTCCAAGGATGTCTAAATCGCACAACGCGTCCTCAAGTTCCCCATGTCGTGCGGAAAATTACGCACTACGGCTCTCCTCCTGTGCTCACGGTGTAATGTCGTGAGTCACCGCCACACCGAAGTGTGCTGCCGTCACTATCTCACCCTTACACACCCTCAAATATAAAAATAAAACTCATCCACTATCAAATATGACAATTCTGCTCTACCCCAGAAAATCCCCCTCAACTCAACTCCCTCGTGCCATGACGCGTAGGAAAGGTCAAAATACTAACAATGATGCGAGTATCCAAAAACGACTTCCTAGGTCAAATGGTTACCAAGAAAAGTATTAATGGATCAACGGGGCTCACTAGTGGACCAAAGGCGCGAGACAGGACGTGAGGTCCCCTATGGCCTATCACTCCACCAAATGATGTGGTGACCGTGATGGTGGGTTGACGACTACCTGGTGATGGTTGTCTGGCAGCTAGTCGGATACTGGCTCGGGAGACAGCTACTTGCGTTTTCTGAAGTGTACTGGCTCTATTAACTCCCCTAGACAGATTCTCGCAGCTCTTCCTCACCGAAGTTCGTCCACTTCGGGAAATTTTCTATCATTAAGCTCTCTCCAGTTTTAAGCTAAATCCTTCACCCAGTCTCAAAATTTTCAAATTTTTTTAAAGTAATGCAGTTACAACGCCACCACCCCCACACTGGATGGTGCCATGCCCTCATGGTACTAATCATCAGGCATATAATCTGGATTGAATGAGCTAGCTTGCCGCATCGAATGGGAACAACTGGCAGCATATGCAGAAAAATAAAGCGAGAGACAGAAATTGAACCTGTGCACCCGGAGTCAGTTCTTACAGGTGCGGAACTTTTCGCAGATTCTGGTGGAGCAGGACCGTTGACCGGTCGCCAGAAAATTTCTTGACGGAAGTTGTCAACCTTCCGGGCTCTATGTGCGCTCTTCAAATGTGCAATCCCCAAGCACCATTGTGTGTGACAATGTGCTCCCATATGGTCGAGTATACTTCCGTACACCGGGGTCGATTGCTCTATTCGACAGAAAAGCCGTTCCTGAAAAATCCCTAACTCGTACGAGTCCCTGTGACGGTCGAGTGTGCCAGAACACACCGGGGTCGATTCTTCAAGATTTTGAAAATCTGCCTTTCCTTCTACGAAATTTTCTGAATTCGCTTCAAACTCCACGGATCTGTGTATAGAGGAAGAGAGAGAAAAATGGGGCAAAAACATGCTGCTGTCCGAAAAAAAATATTTTTTTTTTCTTCTGCCTGCGTGTACTGCGTATATACGCAAACAGGGAGCATTTTGAAAAAGTTTTTTTTTTTTTTTTTTTTGAAAAAAATTCCATATTTTCACTGCTGGCTGCGTATATATACGCAGTCAGCAACAAAAATAATTTTTCAATTTTTTTTTTAAATTCTGAAATTTTCGCTGCTGACTGCGTATATACGCAACCCTGCGTATATACGCAAACAGCAGGTAAAACAATTTTTTTTTTTTTTTTTTTTTTTTTTGAAAAAAAAAATTCTCCCCTGGTTGCGTATATACGCAGGGTTGCGTATATACGCAACCAGCAGAGTATTTTATTTTTTATATATTTTTTTTCTCTTTCGTCCTCTTTCCCTTTCTCTGCCTGTTCTCTGTTTTGCTGTATCTGCACACACTCAATTCAAAGTCAATACCCACTCATCTTACCTCTCTCAAAATTCAAAACTAAAAATAAACCTGAAATAATTTAAACTTACTACGTTGGGTTGCCTCCCAACCAGCGCTTGTAATTTACGGTCGACGGCCCGACCCGGTTACCTCATGTTTGCTCAAGGGACGTCAAAACCGCCAGGGTGTACCTTGACGTCTGCTTCCGGGCCCAAATATGGCTTGACCCGGTTTCCGCTCACCCACCGAGATCTCAATTTTCCCGGGACAAGCTGCATCCGAGACTCGCCGTGAGGTGCTTTCTGCCCTTCTTGAAACTGCTTTGGTTGTGCCAAATTCTGATGGCTCGGGAGCAGTTTAAGCTCTCGGGTTGGTGGCTCTTTGAGTGACGGGACCAGGGCCAATTTCTGCCCACCTTTTTCGTCCAGCTGTAAACTGGTCCGGTTTTCAGTTTGCATGGCCTGCTCCTCCTGGAATCTCTCCCCGTTCTCTCTGTCCACTCTGTCAATTTCTTCCCAAAGCTCATCCATCTCCTCGTTTTCCCAGCCTTCTTCGACTACCTCCACTGCGAAGATGTCTTCATGCTCGTAATAATTCGGTAGTTGCAGATTTTTGAAAACGTTGAACTTCACCTTGTCTTCATTGATCTGCATGGTCAGTTCTCCGCTCTTGCAGTTTATCATGGCTTCTCTAGTGGCCAGAAACGGTCTGCCCAGAATGAGTGGTACGTCCCCTGCCTCCATGTCCAGAATTACAAAATCTGCCGGAAAAATTAATTCTCCGAATTTCACCAGAATGTCTTCAATGACTCCGTAAGCCTGCTTCAGGCATCTGTCCGCCATTTGCAGCTTGATTCTGGTGGGCCTGAGTTCACCAATTTTCAAAGTTTTGAAAATCGACAAAGGCATCAGATTGATACTGGCCCCTAGGTCACACAGAGCCTTTCCTGTGTAAGCATTACCTAGGGTCACCGGGATGACAAAACTGCCAGGGTCCTTCCTCTTCCTCGGTAGCCCATTCTTCACACAGTTGCTCACTTCTGTCGTCAGATTTATTGTCTCGAAATCGCTCATACGTTTCCGTTCGTACAAAATATCTTTGAGGAACTTGGCATAAGTGGGCATCTTTGCCAATGCCTCCGCAAAGGGTACGTTGATCTTCAGCTGTTTAAAAATCTCGAGAAATCTGGCGTAGTCCTTGCTATCATCCCTCTTTCGTGTCTTCAAAGGATACGGCACCTCCTTGGAGACAGGTACCGTTTATGCTTCCTTCTCGTTTTGCACTGCATCCTGCTCAACCGAGCCCTTCGGCTGGGGGCGGTCGGCTGAGCTGCTATCCTGGCCAAATACTTCGCGCTCGATTTCCTTCGACTTTTCTGCACGTGCATGGCTAGGATACGGTGGATCATGTAGTGCTAATCCACTCCGAGTGGTGATGGCATTGATCTGAGCACGTGGATTGTTAACAGTGGTCGAGGGTAAGTTCCCTGGTGCTCTTTCCGTTAACTGCTGTGCTAACTGCCCTACTTGTACCTCCAAAGCGCGCAGTGATGTTTTGGTCGTCTGCACGTCGGCTGTCAGGGCGTCCATATGTTTGAACCGGGACTCCATGGTTTGGAACATGGACTTGATCTCCTTCATCTGAGCGTCGTACTGCTGGGCAGATGGGCCTGACTGAGCCTGCTGCGTCGGTGCAGCCTGCTGGGCTGGTGGCCTGTGCTGGAACCCCGGTGCATAAACTGCTGCGTTCGGGTTTCCGTACCGGAACCTGGGATGATCTCTCGTACCCGGTCGGTACCGGCTCGGGTCCCACTGCTGCTGTACGTAATTGGCCTCTTCGTTTCTGAGCCCCTCAATGGCTGTGTCCAAATCTGGCCCGTCCACCACTGCATCAGTTGAGTAAACTTTCTTGATCAAATCTTGAACGATCTTGGCTAGATTGTCTATCCGGTCGTCTTCCACTGGCTCGGCTCGGGCCGTGATCCTGCGATCGTCAAATAGTCGAGTGTCCTGCTTGGCTAACTACTTCATTAGCTCATAGGCCCCGTCTTTGTCCACATGGTACAGGAAGTTTCCTCCGGCTTCTCTATCAATCCTATCAGCACTCTCCCTGTCTAAGGCATGGTAGAATACCTGCAGGATCTTCGGGTCTCCAAAACCGTGGTTTGGGCACCTTTTCACCAATCTCATCAATCTGTCCCATGCGTCTACCACCGTCTCTCCCGTCTTCTGCTTGAATGACAGAATCTCGCTTTGTAACTGGATGACCCGGGAGGCGGGGTAAAATTTGGCCAGAAAATCGGTGACACACCCCTCCCATGTTGTGATGGACCTGGGTGGTCGGGATTCGAGCCAGTCGTTGGCCACTCCGTACAGGCAGTATGGGAAAAGAATTAGCATAAGTGCCTCTGCGTCAACTCCCTTATACCGGACCTTGTTGCAGTAATCCTCGAACTTCCCGATAAAGTCGTTCGGGTCTTCGTCGGCTTTGCCATGGAACGGGCAGAGGGTCTGCACAGTCTGGATGGTGGAGGGTTTTATGTCAAAGTGTTCTGCGGTGATCTCGGGCACCACAATAGCTCGTTCATGTCCTCCCGTCGGGACCTCAAAATTTTCCACCAACGCCTTTCCAGACCTATTGTATGTCCTATGGTTGTTCCGGGCAGCGAATCCTGCTGCGATCAGATCCTCGATGTACCGAGCCATCTCGGCTGGAGTACGTGTCTCGGGCAGTTCTGGCGTTCTCTCGGTATTGTCGCCCATCCTGAAAAAGTAGAGATCTCAAGAGCAGTGAGATAACAGAAAAATAAAAATAAAAAAATAATAATAATAAAAATAAAAAACTCTGAAAATTAATTCGGACTACTAAATAAACCCTAAAAACTCCCCGGCAACGGCGCCAAAAACTTGATGCGCAATTTAGCGTGCTATTCGCAAGTATACGAATCAAGTAATATAGTGAGTATTTTAGACTCGGTTTATCGATCCCACAGGGACTTTGCAGGTTTTTCTAGTAATCAGTTTTAACGAACAGAGTGTAAAAAGGAGGAATAATTTGAGAGGTTGAACGTAAATAACTGAAACGTAAATATTTTTGTGAAAGTTTTCTGAATAATCTTAAGGTTGTAAAACTAGGGTTTGAGATACTAGGTCCCGAGATCCCCTAGGGTTCTTCAGATTTTCGTTCTTTGTTTGACATGAAAACAGACATCAGTCTCGTTATCCGTGCCACGTACCAATTGTGCAGTATCTTTTCTTTTCCTGCACGTTATCACAATCCTGCAGACTGTCGGATTCCTGTTAAGCTGCCTAAATCTGCAGTCTCGTTCTAAGGCTGCTAGGGTTTCTAACCTGTCCTGATGGCCCGGGTCAGATTCTCTAACAGTTGGTCTCAACGATTTCAGGCTAGTCCTAACTCCCCTTCGCTAGTCGGCCAGTTGGGGTAAGGTGCTAAATTCTGTCTTCTCTTCCTAACCCTAACCGGACGTTTTCACCTACCGGCTCGGGTCTGTAGCAATTCTGGTTCGCGACTCCGATCATGCATAAACAGTAAAATTCAAAGACATAATAACGAATAAAGCTGCTGATATTAAGATAGTACGATCATGAATTCATAGTTAAAACGTAGAACTAATATCCGAAAACGAAACCCTAGGTTCACCGAGAACCTAGGTAAAAGTTTAGCTACTGAAATTCATAACGTAAATAACACAGTTTTTGAATGAGAGAGAAGAAGAGCAAACGGGTGTCTTAATCTGGATTCACGTTTCCGTGCTCTCCAGGGATGCTCCGACTTCTCCTTCGGTTGTGCTGTCTTGTGTTGATGTGTTCTGTTATGTGTATTGTATGCTGTCTCAAAACGAGTCTGGACGAGTCTCTAAATAGTGCTGTTTTTCCCGAAAACGCTTGCGCCAGAATTTACGAAAACTGCCATCGATCCACCAACTTTGAAAAAAAAAAGTCAAACTGGTTGCGTATATACGCAAGGTTGCGTATATACGCAACCAGGGCCCAAAAAAATCCTCCAACCATCACCTCCCTGCCTGCGTATATACGCAAGGCTGCGTATATGCGCAAGCCTGCGTATATACGCAACCAGGGGGTGTGATGGTGGCCCTTGGTTGGTCCTTTGGTGGGCCCGGTTGGGTCTCCTGGGTCCCACACTTCTGCCTGAAATCTCCGATTTTCCTTCCTCGATGTCTTCCTGCTCTCCCGTGTTCCCGTCTTGCGTTTTGACCCGAAACTTGTCAAAATTACCAAAATACCCCTGGGTTAAAACCGCTCCGAATTCTCTCCAATCCTGACTCTGGCCATAGGAAAACTGCTGACTGAAGTTGGGAGACAAAATCTGAACTTGAATCCGGAAACCCGGGTCCGGTGCCAAAATGACGAAAATACCCCTAGGCCAAAACTGTCCCGGAAATCGTCACGAACATGAAATAGTTGCTCCTGACTCTGGACACCGGAAACCGAGACTCCTTACTCGGGCGTGGCCTGACTGGGACCCACACTTGACGGGAGTCGGTTTTTCGGCCGGACTCCGTTTCAGCACTATAACCTGTTTTCAGAAAGCCCTTGACGTCTCCGTTCTTTTGCCCCCGGTTTCACTTCAAAATTCCAAGTCAAGCTCAAGATATCGTCAACCGAGCGCATCCCGGTGATTCTCAGTTTTGGCGTTTTCAGCTTCCTCGGTCGGTTTTCACTGCTCGTTTTTCCTCCAGTCTTTCCGTTTTCCATTCCGCTCTCCCTTGTACCAGTCTCGGTCAAATCCTGCTCCGAGCATTTTCTGCACGTTTCCGGAGGCGATCCCGGTTCTGTCTCGCTACGCATCCCAATGCACTTTCCGAACCTGTTCCTGTAAAGACATGAAAAAACCCGCGATCATATCCTATAAAAGTACGAAACATGCAGAAATTCACGAAGAGCAAATAAACGTCTCGTTCCTAAAACCGAGGCTTTCCGAGGGTGAATTCTGGCTAAAACGCGGCTTTCCAGCACAATGGCACGTCAAATCAGGCTAAAAGATAACCCCTAATTGGGCGTTATCACTCTCCTTAGCTATTTCCTCGAGGCTTTTCTTTTTAGCCATCTCAATTCGATCCTCCTCGGACAGTTTGTCTTGCAGAGATCTCTCTTCAACCATATGTCTTGACTCTTCGATAGCCTCTTCCTCGGTCATGATCACCGGTCCTTTTATGGGGCTATCCTCATCTGCAACAGAGGAATAAATAATGAGTATGGACACATTAACTTGCCCTGTGAATATGCCACTTTATCTCACCTTCTTCTTCCTCTTCCCTGGCAACAAACCCTGCCTCTGGTTCTGGGGTTGTCCTTTTCTTTGAAATAGTTCTCTTGGAAAAAGAAGTTTTCTTCATTAATAGCTCATTCCGCAAGCGTTTTGATTGGTGCGTCACCAAATCACCAGCCGAAGATGAACCTGCACTTCTCTTCTTCTTCGCTTGGACATACGGGGCAAGGAAAAGTTCAAGTTTTTCCAAAATCGCTCGCTGGGTTTCTTCATCCATGGGCGTCTCTGGAGGATGACGTCATCGGGTTGGCTTTTCTTCGAGCGACAAATATCAATAAGACCCCCGCTGCGATCCCCCGAGGCAAAGCGTCTCAAGCAGCAAATAAGAAAAAAGGGAAACGATATTTTGGAGTCATAGAACACAAAAGAAAAAGAGAGTGAGGAAGTTCAGACAATACCGCTTGGAAGTCCCGCGCATACTGAGTCCTAGCATCAAGGGAGTTCTGTCTGATAACGGTAGTCTTCTCGTCCAGAATGAATTCCGGACAAAGATGATGGCCTGCAGCTATGAAGGAGTAATATCTGTAATCGGCCGCGCTTCGGGTCAGAGTAGTCTTGAAAGGATAATCTTTTGATAAAGGCGCGAGTACTGTGCTGACTTGAAGCAGAGTCTAGGGATTGGTCAAACGGCGAGCCTGGGTATTCCAAAAAGCCACCCAACTCGCCGAAATTCTGCCCTGTCTTCCTCTGGAGGGTTGAGTCAAAGGGAGTTCTGCAAGGAGAAGTTCGTTGCTTTTCCCATAAAGCACTCCATTATAACAACCTCTGGTAACAGACTTGTACCACATGGGGGCGCGACAGCATCATAACCCAGTTGAAAGGCCATGCGAACGGGATCAAAGGAACTGCTATGCGCTCATAGTTGCAGGATTCTACACCGGGCGCATGTTCAACCAGTGCAGGCAGATAACCTCTTCTGCACCAGTTCACGTACCTTCCATAACCCGAGACCCTCTAGTAATGTGTTTTTCCTGGAAAGGGGTATCAACCTCGTGATACATGTCCTCAAGATAAACGATGTTATCTAATTACACCACATACGTACGGGCCATGAAGAGGTCAGCATCATCAAATACCAAGGAAAAGTTACGGCATGTACTCTTGGTACCAAACCAACGCCACGAACGGGGACACAGGTGTACCTCCTTGGAGCTCTGTACGTTCCATAAGTAGACAGCAGAAGGAGTTGTAGCATATGCGGGCCAACGTTCGAAAACCCACATTGTCAAGAATTTGACATTGATGAAGGAAATGACATCGACCCGTCCACGCGACTGCTCGACATGTGACATGGCTAAGTCTAGACTATAGTATAAAGAACCCAAAACAAGGGGACCCAGAGCAATTTTTCGACCAAGCGCGAGCTTTACTACAAGTGGGAGCACGTGGATAAAGACTCCGTCACGCGGACTCCCGTCTATGAGAAAACGTGAAAACCAGACACACTGGAAGCCACACAACGACCACGGGAGCCCTTCTCCATCAATACAAATCACCGCGTTGGGGTTGCCTCTGAGAAATTTTCGGATAATGGCGTGTTTGGCGTAGTCTTTGTAAAAGAACATGAGCCATTTGGACCAGATGTTTTTCGCGCTAGAAGAAACTGACATAAAAGTGTCGCAGGGTTTAGTCTCGTCAGGGGCACACTGCGTGGCGGCTTTCTTCAGAGTCGCAATACATTGCTGCATCTGCGTAAAGAGGGTAAGCTCCTCATCACCCTCTAAATTTTCCAAAGGGACAAAGGCTCCCATGCTCGGAAGAATCAACAGATTTTCCACATCTTTAAGGGTAGGCGCAGCCTCAAAATAAGAAAAATGGACTGAATGGGTTTTTCTCGAGTAACGCGAGAATAGGACCCTTAGCATGTCCTGGTCGGCTTTAAGGTTGAAACCTCTGGTCGCACGGATGGCGTTATAAATCCCAGTTTTTTTTAACACCTCTTCGTGGTTGTTAAGGATGAACGTGGTCCATTCATCCATTCCATCAAGCTTTTACAAGAAAGCCTGGAAAAGGACATCATTGAATGGGATCAGGCCAGCTTCAATACTAAGCCTCTGTACATCATGGGCATCTGCTAAATCCCAATCTACCCTGTTTGGCTCGGGCTTCAATTCAAGAGCAGAAGTTGGAGGAGACGCCTAGGGAGCGTCTCCCCGAATCGTAGCCAATTAGAAATCACCACCACCCAGATATGGGGCCTTTTAACAAAGTTCCCTGGGAAGTTCCTGCACCTCAGCAGATTCTGTGTTTGATTTCTTGGGAGCCTTTGCTGGGAATATAAGAAAACAAATATAACTTGATTGCATGCAAGAGGAAAGAAAATAGGGGGAGAAGAGTATCTGCAAAACTCGACCACAAATTTAAAAAGTTACAAATTATTCACTCACCTTGTTGACGATTGAGAGCTTGGATCGCTTGAGAGAATGTGTGGAGAATCCGATCTAGAAATTGGTCGAAAGTTTGTGCTCCAATGGGAAGATTCTCTCTCTGATGCATACGAACTCAAAAGCAGCAACAATGGAAATGTTATAATTGGAGGAAGCAAAGGGTTTAAGTAGCCTTCAGACTGAAGAGTCGCGACTGCTGACGTATGCTGAGTTGCTTCAATATCCGGCAAGATAGGCGACCCATCAAATCCTTCTGAGTTATTCTTGCATCAAAATAGACGAAAAATCGTGGATGGCGTCTGATTAGCTTCACAGTGGCCACGCCTCGTCAGAATCAAACGGCGCTTCTAAACCCTAGGCAATCATGGCTATGACCGGGGGATAGGGATTTCAATAAGAATTCAAAATTCAAAGAATCTGCGTGAAGCCCACGTACGGCTAATTTTTCCCGACTTCACAACGGAGGCGCGCGTGAAATTCGCGTAAAAGGGGTCTAATGTAGATGGTGCTTTACAGATAGACATATCACAGCCACGTGACAGCCACCCAGCACACCCAGCTGTGCTCCACACACACCGGACAACTACCTATGCTTGTCCACGCGGGGGCTGCGAGACAGGGCCCTCGCGTATTGAAAGTGTGTAATGGAGGTGTAAACAGGTTAAGTAATACTCTAGAAGGGGGTTGAATAGAGTATGCTAGCTTTTGCCAAAAATCAAGTTTTTGAAAATTTAGTAAAGCAAGTTGTTGATATTGAGAAGCTGAAAGATATAACAGCTGAGTATAGAGGCTTCAAAGCTTTGAGACTTGGAACGCTCCAAATCTTTGATACTTCCAATTTAAAATGTATGTAAAAGAAGCAAAAGTAAATAGCAAGGAAACAGATATTTTACAGAGTTCAGTCACAATTTAACCTAGTCTCTGCCTGAGGGATCTAATCCCTCCAGGATTCAAACACAACTTCTTATTAATCACCCAGATTTAGCCCTAGATCTCAAGCCTAAGTGAGCTACCTTACACTTATACAACTTGTGTAAGTGTACTGGATAATTACACTTAGACCCCCCAGACTCTCCGGAGATGTCCTCCGCTAAGCACGTGAGTGCTCAACAAGGAGACTAACCCTAACGGTTCTGTTACAAGACAGAATTAAGAAACTGGAATTTCAAAAATAACTTACTATTATATCTCGTACATGCTGGTGTGTCGACCGGCTAGGTGATGATCTACTTCCCGATCCACCATGTACGCACCTGCCAGGTGTCAAAGGCAGTGACGTCACCACATCATATTACAACAACAACAAAGAATTTATAACAAAAGTAGATATATATATATATATAAGAGTTTGGAAGTGTTAAACCTGTACTCGTAATCATATGTCCCAGTATCCTGACTCACATCAAGTGATAAAGATAAGGTTATACAATAATCCAAATTATTCGCTAAATTCACAGTTTTGCCAATTTCATATCCAGTTACCCATTCCTGTACCACCCATTAATCCACCAAGACATACTAGACCTTAAGTGTGCACACCCCCTCTGAATCGCAACCCAGAGGCGGAACCTAGTTGTCAAGCCGGGAGCTAGCAATGTACCGGCAAAAGCCCGTAAACCGGGTCCCATAAATGCATCAAGCCTGTAATTCGGGTCCCAAAAAATGTTTGACCATACAGAGGTCTAGGGTACAGGAATCAGTTATTAAGTAAACAAGGCTCTCATGTATAACACTCTTACTTACCATTTTATGTGTATATATAGATGTCGAAGCTCTGCATTTCTTATTCCCCAAAATTTGTATCTTATACTCATAGACACATACGTACATCTAACCATCATTATTCAATAGTAAATAAACATTCCTAAGCTTACCTGGCAGCCTGCCTAGTATTCATGACCAGCGACGCTGACTCTCTATAACGACAACCTCTACAAATAGAAATGTATAAGTACTTATTAGTATATGTCCGCATAAGTGAGCCATCATGCATATGCAAGTATATTTCTAGCGGTCTAGCCCCGAATGACTATTTTGCCTCTGATGTCTCAGTCTTATCAGGACAGTCTCTTACCCTTCCTGACCCCCCCCCCCCCCCCCAGTTATGCCTGATCAGCCAGTCTCAAGAGCTACTAATTCTCCAAGTTGTTTACTTAAGATTGTATCTCCATTTTGATTATTTATATCAAGTCCCTAGAGTTTGGTAAAATTGCAATTTGGCCCCTAATAGGGCCTGAACTTTCCTGACAAGTCAAACCATTCTCATCCGCATGTAATCATCACCTAAACATCCTCAGGTGGTTATAGAGTTGAAATACGATGTTTAGTTATATGCACTAAAGCCTCTGAGGTTTGATGAAATTGCAAAAAGACCCCTGGTAGTTGACTTGACCAACATTAACCCAGAATATCTTACTATAACTCCAAATATTCATGTAAGACTTGTTTATAACTCCAAGACATTGAATTCAACATGACATAACTCTGATGTGAAATTACAATGTTACCCCTCTTATACAATTTGGTACAAGTAGCATTTTTTTGGGAGATTAACTTATTGAAATTTGACGAGTGGTTTGCAAATAGAAATATGAGTACATTTTATCAAGTATGTGAAGGCCCGAAAGGTCAATTTTATTAACAAATTGAGAGTTAGAGCTTAAGAGAAATCAACGCATATAACCAACTTTGGAGCTGAAATATTATCAATTGAGAGAGAGTTCGGCAAAACTGGGAATGGGGATTTGAAGATGGTTCATCAAGGATTCTAGAACTTAATGGAGCCCTTAGAAACTCAAAATTGACAAGGAGATATTGCAGATTGAAATTGGGCAAAAACAAGCCAATTCTTATACTCAGTCAAATTTTCAATTGTTAGTTTTGCAAACATTTCATGGCAACTTTGAGCAAGAATTTGAAGCAGTTAAAGATTGATTCAAAGAAACCGTATAACATGAAATTTGTATTGTTAAGTGTGGTGAGCAAACAGGTGCAACCATATTCTAAACTCATGAAGGAAAGAAGGAGTTACAAGGCCTAGAAATCAGCTCCAAACGTGGCGAAGAACAAGGCTATTCAAGAGCCATGAGTTGCAGCGATTTCCAGCCATATTTCAAGTGGCTTAGTGTTCAATTTGTGATAGGAAATTGGAATGATATTAGAGAGGAAAACACAGGGAATACAAACAACCGAGGATCACCCAAAACCAATTCAGAACGAAGGAGATACAAGCTCCTAGAGGTGACACAAAAGTGCATAAGCAGAATGTTCTTCTCAAACACAAGCAACAAAGCAGCAGGTTTAACTCAATTTACAGGGGGTTTAGACACGATTTCATTTGTTCTAAACAACACAGTGCTGAAGAGCATCACTCAGGGAGTTCAATGAGGTAACAATCTCATACAGGCAGTTAACACAGAGGAAGAAACAGCCCACCAAACCTAGCATGAACCAACCAAAAAAACTCATGAAGAACGAATCAAAACAACAATCCAACATCTTTTTGGGCAGGTATTCAGGATCTAGATATGTTCTAGAGCTCCTAGGGGTAACCCTGGTCCATTCTACAGCAAAAACAGCTAAGAAACAAGGAGTTTACCTCCTTCCCGACGTGTATGGGGTTTTCCGGCGACACGAGCAAATTCCGGTGGCCATTCAGCTCTTTTCCCGGTGATTCATGCATAGTTTTACCTGACATCGAGTTCTAGATCAACAATCGACACTAGGGGAATGATCAAAATGAATAAACTACTCGAAAACGCGAGCTTACCGACTCTTCAGTAGCTACACGCGGGTCTCGACGGGGCAAACCCAGTTCCCGGCGACCAAAACACCAAACTGGCTATTTGAAGGAAACCTTTGACACCACCGAGTTCGCCTTGATCCCAGGATCACATAAGCGCCACTTAGAGCTCCTTACCCGCAACGATCATAGAGAATTTAAGCCGTGAACAGTTAGGGTTCTTCGCGAACAGATCCTAAATTCTCCCTCGTCGCTTAATGGTTTGACAGACTAATAAGGGGATTTCGTCCAGGAGTTGATGGGGAGTGCCCAACTACAGCAGCTCCAAAGACGGCGTTGGTTTGATGGTGGTTTAGTGGCGGTGGTGGTGGTGGTGGTTTCTTGGTGGTTTTTGGAGAAAGAGGTTGAAAATGATGGTGGAAAGGATCATGGTGATGACACCATCCATCTAGGTAGTGGGGAAGAGAATTGAGGTGTTTCCACCTCAAGGACATGTGTCAAACTCCTTAGGACAAGTGTCTATCATGCATAAGGGGTTCAAATATAAATTCCATAAAGCTAGGGTACAAAGTGTAGTTAGAGGTAAATTAGGTATTTATGAATATTACATTTTGACCCCCAACGTAATAGCCAACTAGTCTCAGGCAGCTTCTCACTTCCAGTAATCTCATAATGGCCACATTCAGCCAGACATTTAAGTTCCAGAAATTAAACAATTTCCCCAGACTCTTAATAAATGCTTAACAACCCTATCCAAGATTATTTTTCTAAGAACTTCCTGATAATCCATTGTCAGCAGCGCTGCTGGATAAGATATTTTACAATTCCGACTCAAAGTTTCAAATTTTACAATTTGACCCCTATTGGAATTTACAGGGTGTTACACTAAAACATGTTGAAACAATAAGAATCTATTGTTGTTCACTTGAAAAAACAAACTACTAAGTTTAGTGAGGTTTAGAAATAGATAAAAGATGATACAATTAAGTAAAGGGAGAAGAACACAGAAGGAATAAACTGTTGAAAGCCTGGAAGAGTTCTTCTGGATTTGAGTGATGTTCAGCCTGCTTGAATTGATTCTCAAAATGATTTGAAGAAATCTATCTATTTGATCTTCCCACATTATTGCTCTCTTCAAAAATACGACATCTGTGTCTCTAAATAGTCTCTGTAATTCAACCTTGGCTAGCTGTTTTAGTCTGCAACCAACTTGAGAGATTTCAGGAACAAAACTCCTAAAATATCTCTTATATGTTAGGCTCCTGTTAACAGCGCAATTTGAGTACATTGCTGATCTGTTTATGGACGTTGGAGAGTCCAACAAACCTGCAAATACTTAGCAAACAAGATCAAACAAATAACAATACAATCTAGCAAAGAGATCTGCTTGAAACAGCAGCTAACCAATAAAGAGATAATCATGCTAGACTGTCTGCTGATACTTCTGAGTTAACAGTTATATTCAATCTCATGAATATATCTAATACCCAATATAGGGTCCACAATACTAGACAATAATCAGCATGTAACAACATCCAAGTAACACTGAATACATCTGCCTACTAACTTCTTCAGAATGTGTATTGGATTTTCAATCCAATCTAAACCTGCAGTGATTCTCTTAGAATATAGATTACCGAATATAAATTTATAACTAAACTAATCATCATCAGAACATAACCAAAACCTGCACAAAATAGTTAGACAAATACAGCAAACAAGAGCTGCTACAGTAACTCAAAGCTTTGAAGCTTTGGTACTTAGCAAATTCTTATGCTTGTGTTTCTGGATTTCATCATCAAGGAGCTAATCTCTCTGCCCGTATTTTCATATCACAATTTCCATGAGATTTAGACTTATCACGTTCCAACACGGGACTTGTAGGGACTTAGTGGTTTCGAGGCTAGGGTAAGGCCCATCGCGCCCGTGCGACAACCAAGCTTGTGTGCGACCCCTTATAACTTCTTTGAGAGACTTAATTGCCAAGTCCTATAAACTCGGCTTGAACTCATAACGGTCTCCGGTATGTACGTTCAGGTGCCTAACGATTCCTACATACACGGTTGAACGTGTCGTTACAGGGGCTACCATTAAGCCGCCATTTATGGTGCATTAACCCCCTCACAAAGGTCACTTCCCCACTATATATAGGATTGTTAGCCCTCCGTTGCGACACTAGTTCATCTATGGTTTTACTAGCAATTAAGCTGTCTCTCTCTCTCAGTTTCAACTGCTTACCCTCTCCCTACACACAACCCTACATCTCTCTGTGTTCTTATTCCATAATTGAGGTGGACACTTGGATATCTCCGAAGGATTTCCTTGCGCAAAACTGTATTATGTGCTTTGTTGCATGGTGGATGGATATGGCCCATGTTGTGGATGTTTACTTTGTTGTTTGGTTTACGGCCTGCGAGCTGATCAAATTAATTTAATAGTTAATTAGTTTTACGGCATGCGAGCTGATCATCTTCTCGACATGTGAGGTTTTATTTATTTATTTAATTTAAATGCTAGCGAGAATTAGATAATTAGATAATAGCCAAGAGCATAAAGAAGAAGCCCAAAGAAACAAGAAGTCACAAAGATGATGGAGGACTTGCGCACCTAGGACGCGCAGCTATGGTGGAGGCACATGGAGACGAGCTTGTCACTCTAGGGTATAAAGATATTATCATTGCCTTGGTAATATCTTAGCCTTAAGGGCCATATCCGTGCCACGTTAATTTTAATTTTGTGGATGTTTATTATTTATGTCTTGTTTTATTTTGATGTATGGATGATGCATGCGAAACGTAACAAGATAATAATAAACAAGTTTGGTCTATTATTGTGGATTGCCCAATCTAAATAAGTATATCATGTTAATGGGATCCACCAAACAATTAAGTAATGACTACTAAAATCCCTCAAAGGAAATATTACGTTTTGGCCTTCTCTTAATTTGACACCCTTCATGATCAGGGTTTATTAATTTCGGGCTTGCCAAAGCAAGGCGATTTTAATTTACCATGGTGTGTTGTGGACGACACAAGCAAGTAATGTGTGATTGTTAAAGTAAGAGGTTAAACGTAACTAAGTAGTTTCAATTCGATTGATGACTTAGAGGCATAGCAATTGGGATTATCTTGAGATAGATAAATAAGGAGTTATTTTCTCGGTTGCACCAAGAGTTGCATAAGGATGCTACTGGAAGGTGTTCCTACTTAAATAACCAATTCTTGGGTGACGTGCCAAAGCAGGCTCAAGACGAGGTGAAATATGGATCTTGACCCACTAGAAAGTATATGATATTTTCCGCATTAATGGTGACGGTTATTAATCCCGAGAAAAATAGTGGGAGCTATATTTAATAATTTAAGTCCTTGTTAAATATAGTTAAAACTTCACAAATATTTTGCATAATCATTTTGTGTTGAATACCTATGGCATTGAACCAACAAACTCGACCCTATCGCTATGTCCTAGGAAGGACAGAATGTCTGGAATCTATTTTAATAAACTGGTATAGATCCTAGAGCATAAAATTTCCTTCCACCAATTACCAAAATACACTAAAACCTAATGGAAGGAACATCAAAGAATGGTTCTTTGGATGTGACTTGTCTCATGTTAGCTACCATAAACTCTGAGCTTTGGAAGTAAGATGAGAACATGGAGGCGTATGATATGATCATACATTTACAGAAGATCTTTTCAAGAGCTGGCTATACATGATAGGTTTGAAGTGTTGCTCCATTTGCTTTTTACCTTCTCTTCCTTAGCACTCGTCATGATCAAGATGTAATCAAGATCGGGCTTGCTAAAGCAAGGCGACTTGATTCATCAAGATGTGACGCGACGACACACGCTAGTAATGTGTGACTGTTGAAGCAAGAGATCAAACGCAACTAAGCTATTTCAATAAAATTGAAAGCTTAGAAGATGGGAGTTATCTATAAGATAGATAAAGAATAAGAAGTTATTCTCCTAATTTGACCGAGAATTTCATTGGATTCAATTAGAGTTTTGTTCATAGGCGATTTACTCAATATGATTGAGAACCACTGAACAAAGTGCTAGCCAAAAGGGTGGTGTAGTGGAAGAGGAACTGCCCAAAGTAAATGGAAGGAAAAGGGAATTATGAATTCCAATTTAAGGTATATTTGTTATAAAAGGCCAATGTGTCTATCTCATCATCGTAGGTATTTGATACTAGATGAGGATCTCACATTTATAGAAATTTGCAGGATCTCAAGAGATGTAGACAATTGGAAGAGGTACACCTACACGCGAGGCGATGAAGCAAGGGTTGCTGAATTAGCCGTAGGAAATTATCTATACCTTTTGGAAATATTCATGAATTAGACAAGTAGGATTATGTCCCTGCTATGAGTAGGAACATTATCACAATTTCTTGTTTGGACAAGAAAAGATTTTCCTACTAAAATAATTGACAAATGTTGTTCCATTTATTTTAATAAAATGCCTTATTGAAATGATAATTTGTCTAATGGATTGTAAATCCTTCGTCATGATAATTTCATTTATAACATTAAAGATATAACTTTGACATTGTGGTTTAGGTCATGTGAATGAGAACGCATTTCTAGACTCCGTATGGATGGATTTCTAGACTCATTTTATCATGAATCATGTGAGAGATGTGAGACTTGTTTGTTGGGCAAAGATATGATCTTTTGGACTCATATATACTGATATATGTGAACCACTAAGAACAATTTCTAGAGATGGTTTTAATACTTCATCATATTTAATCATACAGTTGATATGGATTTGGGTCTTATAAAGAACAAATCAGAATCCTTTTAAGAGTTCAAGGAATTCTAGAATGAAGTAAAGAACTAGCTTGGCAAGAGTATCAAGACTCTACGATTAGATCGTGGATGAGGATGCTTAAGTCAAGAGTTTTACGAGCATCTAAAAGAGTGTTGGATATGATACAAACTTACTCCACCTAGAACACCATTATGGAATGGTGTGTTTATGGGGAGAGATTAGACCTTGTTGGACACAGTTCAGTATGATATGTCAAACAGGACTTCCAATTTACTTTTAGGGCTATGCTCTACTTATAGAAATTTCGCCCTTAACCTTGTTCCATAAAAAACAGTTATGAATAAACCATATGTGATATGTACTAGGAGGTGTCCTAGTATTTCATAAATATTTGGGATTGTGAAGTTTATGTAAAACGTTTACAGAAAAACTTGGACACAATTCCGATATATGTATTTTGTGGAATATTCGAAAGAATATTATTTCTAAAATCCAATCGAGGACGAAGTGTTTGTTGCTCAAACCACTGTGTTTCTAAAATGAATTTTATCTCTAGAAGAAACAGTGGGAGGATAGTACAACTTGAAGGATTTCAAGAACCACAATAGAACACTAATCTTTTGATAGAACATGAGTAGGATCACAAGGGGTTGTGGAGAAACCTGCTCAAGTAGCACAACAACCTCGTAGGTTAGGTAGGATATGTCAAGGGGCTAGAGAAATATGGATTTCTCATAACCCTGTAATATATTGCTCATGGAGATGAGCCTACAACTTATAAGGAGGCCACGAGTGGGCCAGGCTCTTAGAAATGGCTTAAGGCCATGAGATCTGAATGGAATCCATGTATACCAACAAAGTATGGGATTTGTTGGAACCACATAAATGGGTATGACCCATGAGTGCAAGTGGGTTTTAAGGAACACTAACATGGATGGTAATAGGATTACTTTTAACGGACAATTGGTGGCTAAAGGTTTTCTGCGAGCTCATAGTATAGACTATGACGAAACATTTCCCCAGTTGTGATGCGTGAATCCATTCACATCTTGCTTGTATAAATCTATCGATGGATAGAATCAAGCTTCTTGAAGTTGTAATATTTGATTCAATGATGACGTTAAATGGTTTGATCCCATCAAGAATGAAGAATAATCTTGTGTTTGCTAGAAGGTTAGTGGGAGCATAGTTATATTTCTGGTCATGTATGTAGAGACATACAATTCATTGGGAATGATGTCCCTACTCAGCAATCTAGTAAAGATTGGCTAGGAAATCGATTTTCAATGAAATGACTTAGGCGAAACAACTTGTAAAATTCTATGGAGATAGATGAATAAAGTTGTTCGGCTTAATTGAAAGTGCATAAAATGACAAAGGTGTTGAAACGGTTCAACATGCAAGAATATAGATTCTTACCTATGTCACATGGGATTATTCTTTGAAAGACTAATTGTCTTCCCAATTAGATTGTGAGGAACCGTATGAATTAGATGCATAGGATACGCCATGTTATGTGCAAAGGCCACACATGTCATTTGAGAATGACATGATGATACCAGTCATATCCAGATGAGATTTATTGGATATTGATCAAGAAAAATCCTTATGTACTTGAGAAGAACTAAGGATGAAATATTGATAAATGGAGGATAGTAAGGGTTCACTGTAAAGATTCACAATGATGCGAACTTCCAATCCAAAAAGGATGATTCCGGATCATGTTCAAGTTTTTTTTGTTTTGCCTTAGATGAGGGAATGTGAGCTCGAAAGGTTTCAGGCAAGATTCAGTTGCCGATTTTATCAGAGAGGACTGAGTGTATTGTTGCATTAGATGCAAATACTAAGAACATTCGATCTCATTAGATTGTCGATAGAGGAGATGTGAATATATGCAAAGTACTTGCATATGTCTCTCTTACCTCTTGCGCAGTGAAAGCGTGAGGGCCGCAATAGGTCAATAGGCATAGGATGCACCAGACTGACTCTATTGCAAGTGGGAGACTGTTGGAATTGTTCCCTAGAGGCAATCAATTTATTGTTACATTTAATATGGACTTACTATTCATTATGTTATCTGTATGGAGATATGCTAACATGATTGAAGTCCTTAGAATATAAATGCTATATTCTTAAATATCCCTTGTCGAGTACTACAACTAATAGGACGACTGCATTACATCGAGACTAGTATGTGGGTAGATTGATATGTGGATATTAAGTCTAACACACGGGTACGCATTGGGAGTAATGGCGTACTGGATTGACCCACCATGAGAAATCTACATGGGAGTTATGTGACTGTCACAAGCGCTTATCATAGTGACAATGGTGTTGTGGTCCTTTGACTCGAAGTCGCTGGATACTCTAGTTGTGAATTATCATGTTTTGATATCGTCAAACGTCACACCGTAACTGGGTAACTATAAAAGATTTTATAGGAAATGATATGAAGCAAGCTGAGATATCGTAGTGATGTAGAGAGGATTTTTCCCTCCCACAAAACGGGAGTAAATATCCATGGCCACTCGATGAGTAGGACTTAGAAAAATGTGTGGCCATGCTCAAATAAATCAATATGGGATATTGATGTTATTTGTTTATCTAAGTCTACTCACTAATAGAGAAACTATGGATTGGATATACAAGTGTGACACTCCATGTCTTGTTTCCAATCCGGATAGATGAGGCAAAGTGATTATACAACACGATAACATTGGTCACAAAGGTTAGTCAGATCACTGACATTCCTATAACTTGGGAGCATTGATGTATTGCTAGATACCGCTAAATGTTTGTAATAATTATTATTACTGCCAGCGTAATTAGGAACCTACAGGGTCACACACAATAACAGATCTAGCAGGGATTATTGCTAATTATCTGGACTAAATAATAATAATGAATTATTTGGACTAAAGTGCAAACTGTGCTCATTAGTTGGACTAAAGAGCAATTGCGGACTAGAATGTAACTAGTCCCACATTGTTGGATTTATGGGCAAAGAGGAATTTCTCTAGCTATAAATAGGATTCATAAGCTAAGAAAATTCAAGCTTAACTAATTCCTACACAACACAGTTTACTAGAGAGCTAGAGAGAAAAAAGGGAGTTGTTTCTTCCCAAGAAGGTTCGGCAAACCCTAGCCGCCCCCTCCAAGGAGTCGTCGGCCTCCTATGTGTTGGGTTTTGACGTAGGTAACGCAGCGGAATAACAAAAAAATTAATTCCTACTCAAAGCCCACCAAGGATCACAGGAAGAGACATCATAACTGTTGGAATAGATGCCCTAGAGGCAATCTAGTTTAGTATGAATTTGTAATTGGCTAGAAATTCATTTATTATTTATTGGATATTTAATATAATGAAGTCCTTAGATTTACAATCGTGTTGTTTATCTTAAATATCCCTAGTCAAGTATAATGATTAAATGGGACAATCATCTATAGACTAGTATGGGGTTGGATTGATATGGAGATATCACGATCCAACACATAGGTGTGCATTACGGAATGTTGCACTGGATTGACCCATTACCGAGAAGGCTACATACACGTTATGTTGAGTCACAAGTGCTTCTCGGGTACAATGGTATTGTCATCCTTAGACTTGAAGTCACTAGATATTCTAGTTGTGGATCATTGTGATCTTGGTAGCGTTAAACGCTACACCGTAACTGGGTAGTTATAAAGGCGTGTACTGGATACAATGAGAAGCAAGCTTAGAGATCGTAGTGGACGTAGAGAGGATTTGCCCCTCCCACATAACGGGAGCAAATATCCAAGGCCACTCGAGGATAGTGCTTATAGAATGTCTGGCCAGACTCAAATAAATCAATATATGGGATATTGATGTTATTTGCACGAATAAGGCTATTCCATGGATCGAGGAACTAGGGATTGGATATACGAGTGTGACTTGTATGTCTCGTGTCCAATCCGGATATGGAGGCAAAGGGATGAGACAATTACTTGTACAAGGTTGTCTAGATGACTATTCTATTAGTTGGCTAGAATGGATGTTTTGCTAGAAACCGCTCCATATTAGCAAAGAGTTGCTACCAACTAGATAGAACCTATGGGGTCACACGCTATATAGAGTTGTACTAGATTATGGAATTAATTAATTAGATTAATTAATTAGAAGGATCACTTTGCAAACCCTTGCAAACTTAGTAGGGACTAATTTGCAAGGAAGGGACTAAATTGAATTCTAGTAGGACTAGAATAAGTCCTTTAGGTAGTTGACAAGGAGTTGTTGGACTATATAAAGGATCCTCCTCCTTCCTTCCCTATACACTTATGCTCTAAGAGAGAACATAACAAGAGTAGGAGAGAACAAAGGAGAGAGAGAGCAAGCAAAAAGGGACGCCGCCCCCTATTGCCGCCGCCCCTTGTCCCCGACGCCACAAAGGGTGCCGAACCCCTTTTTGGTGTCTCGTTTTGCGTGATTTCTTCACCCTCCTTTCAATCCGGGCTAGCACCAAGGTGATTGGAGATCTAGGAACAACTCTAGGCGTGGATCAACTATAGAGAACGTGACACTATTCGCGTTTGAAGTCATCAAGGAGAACCCAAAGGTGTGTTTATGATTTCTTACCTTCACTATCGTTATGCATCTAGACTTGTGATCCTTGGAGGGTTTTGCATGGTTGTTTGTTTGTTTATGCTTCCGTTTGCGCGATCCATGAATCAAAACCCTACAGTGGTATCAGAGCCACAGGTCATAGAGCATAAACGTAGTTTATGTGTTACATTCTTGTTGTTTTACACCTTAATTTGTTGTTTATCGCGTAAAACAAGACAAATCAAGCATTGGATGCAATTTGTCAAAGAATTAATCATAACAAGACCCAATTATTGCATTGGATGCATGAATTGGTGAGTTTGAGAAATTTTAGGATCTTAGATCTAGGTTTTGGGCATCCTTGGGGAAGAAGGAGTTCTCCCACAACAAGGAAACAACCAAACTTGGGCTCCAAGCAAGGAGGTTGTTTTGGAAACAACCTCCACAAGGAGGTTCGGCCCCCTAGGGAGCCGCCCCCCTTGCTTGCCGCCCAAGCTTGGCGCCCTAAGGGGCCGGGCGGCCCTAACCCGCGGGCCTAGCTTGCGGGTTTTGGGCCGGGCCGGCCCTAGGGCTTTATGGTTCACTTATTTGGGCCCGGGCAATTGGATTGTTGGGCCCATGGACCGTTTTAACCCTAGAAATCCTAAAATCAATTAAAATTGACCAAGCGCGTTAAAATTGGATTTTAACTGTTTATGTGCAAATCGCATGGTGATTGGATATGGCCTTAGGATGTGGTTTGATGTGGATGTTTAATTTTGTGGTTTGGTTTTACGGCCTGCGAGCCGATCAATTAATTGTAATAATTAATTAGGGTTTTATGGCCTGCGTGCCATTTTTTTTCTCAACTTGTGAGATTTATTTTATTTAGTATAGATATTAGCTAGTGCTAGATAAAGTAGATTGTTAGCCAAGATTGAAGAAAAGAAGCCCAAAGCCAAAGAAGCCACAAAAGATGGAGCATGGAGCATTCCACATGACTATGAAGGATGGACCAAAAGATCAAGACGCATGAAGATGTGTGTTTGTTTAGGGTTCATAGATAATTCCATTGGCTTGGAATTATCTTAGTCTAGAAAAGGCCATATCCACATCACGTTTAATTTCTGTTTTGTGGTTGTTTATTTATTGTCTTATTATTTGTGTGGTTGGTGTATGGATGATGCATGCAATTAGGATAATAAGATAATTAGACAACCCGGATCTATTATTTGGAGTTGTGCCCAAACTCAAATAGATAGATTAGTTGATATTGATCAACAAAATAATTAAAATTGAAGAAAAATCCCTCAAATTTTAAAATATTGTGTTCTTGCCTTCTCGTTATTTAAACACTCATTATCATCATTATTTATCAAGTTCGTGCGTGCCAAAGCATGGCGACTTGGTTCATAATGATGGAATGCGATGGCACGTAACAATGTGCAATTGTTTAGATAAGAGGTTGAACACAACTAGGCTATTAATTTGATTAAGAAACCTAGAGGCAATCAATTGGGATTATCCATGTGGATGGATAAATAAGGAGTTATTTGCCCGATTGAACCAAGAGTTGCATATGGGATGCAATTGGAATTGTTCCTACCTAAGAAGTAATCGAATTATGGGTGACTTGCCAAAGCAAGCTCATAAGGAGATGAAAAAGATGGATCTTGGCCCACTAGAAAATATAAGGATATTTTCCGCATTAATATCTTGAGGGTTATTAATCCGTAGAAAAATAGTGGGAGCTATATTTAATAAACTAGCCATTATTAAATATAGTCAAAAAATTCACAAATACTAAAACTTGCGTATTTTCCTTTTGTAGAATTCCAAATGGCAAACAACTCATCGAGTTCACAACATTCCCTACGATCTGTCCTTGAGAAGGACAAGCTCTCAGGAACCAACTTTCTCGATTGGTACAGAAACTTGAGAATTGTTCTCAAGCAAGAAAAGAAGCTGTACGCAATAGAGGAGCAAGTTCCAGAAGGTCCAGACAATCAGACACCTGCTGCCTTAAAGGCGTATCAAAAGCATGTTGATGATGCTAATGATGCGGCCTGCCTAATGCTTTGCACCATGACCTCTGAGCTTCAGAAGCAACATGAGAACATGAATGCTGTCGATATGATCGAACATCTAAAGCAGCTCTTCCAAGAGCAGGCGAGGGTAGAGAGGTATGAGGTCTCAAAGGCACTGTTCAAATGTCATCTGGCAGAAGGGAACCCGGTGGGACCCCATGTACTCCGAATGATCGGGTACTTGGAGAATCTCGCCCGGCTTGGGTTCCCGGTCGGCCAAGAGTTGGCAACCGATCTCGTGTTGCAATCGTTGCCCGAAAGTTATGGACAGTTCATTATGAACTATAACATGAACGAGATCGTTAAACCACTGCCAGATTTGCTCAACATGTTGAGGACGGCTGAACAGAGCATCAACAAGGGTAAGGGCAAGGCCATTATGATGGTGCATAAAGGAAAGGGTAAAAGGTTTGCCTCTTCCTCCAAGGGCAAAGGCAAGTCAGTTGCTAAGTCCAAGGAACAAGCCCTTAAGCCTGTTGGTGGAATTGCCAAGGTCGTGACTAAGGGTGAATGTCACTACTGTAGTCAACCTGGACACTGGAAGAGGAACTGCCCCAAATATCTGGAGGACAAGAGGCTTGGAATAGTGATTCCACCACCACCAGGTATTTTCGTTGTAGATGTCAATTTAACTGTCTCTACATCATGGGTATTAGATACTGGATGTGGATCTCATATTTGTCGAAATATGCAGGATCTAAAGAGAAGTAAGAGATTGGCTAAAGGGGAGGTAGATCTGCGCGTTGGGAATGGAGCAAAGGTTGCTGCGTTGGCCATAGGCGTTTGCGAGCTATCTCTGCCTTCAGGATTAGTTTTAGAATTAAATAATTGCTATTTTGTCCCTGCTATGAGCAGAAACATTATTTCTATTTCTTGTTTGGACAAGGAAGGTTTTATTATTTCAATAAAGAACAATTGTTGTTCCTTTTATTTGAATAATATTCACTATTTTAGTGCGCAATTATTTAATGGACTTTATGTCCTTGATCTAAGTAATCCTGTCTACAACATTAATACCAAGCGGATTAAAATAAATGATTTAAATCCTGCTTATTTATGGCATTGTCGTTTAGGCCACATAAATGAGAAACGTGTATCTAGACTCCATAAGGATGGATTGCTAGACTCATTTGATTTTGAATCATATGAGACATGTGAAGCTTGTCTATTGGGAAAAATGACAAAGTCCCCTTTCAATAAGAAAGGTGAGAGGACTAGTGAGCAATTGGCACTCATACATACTGATGTGTGTGGGCCATTTGCCACGCCTGCCAGGGGTGGTTATGTCTACTTCATTACGTTTACTGATGATTACAGTAGATATGGATTTGTGTACCTTATGAGGGCAAAATCCGAATCCTTTGAAGTGTTCAAGGAATTCAAGAATGAAGTAGAGAAGCAACTTGGCAAAAGTATCAAGGCTTTACGATCGGATCGTGGAGGAGAATACTTGAGCCAAGAGTTTGACGACTATCTTAGAGAGTGTGGGATCGTGTCCCAACTCACTCCACCCGGAACGCCACAATGGAATGGCGTGTCTGAGAGGAGGAATCGAACCCTATTGGATATGGTTCGGTCTATGATATGTCAAACCGATCTTCCATTATCGTTTTGGGGCTATGCTCTATTAAGTGCAGCTTTTACCATTAACCGTGTTCCATCTAAATCAGTCATGAAGACACCATATGAGATGTGGAGTGGGAGGCGTCCCACACTGTCGTTCATGAGGATTTGGGGCTGCGATGTCTATGTAAAACGTTTACAATCAGACAAGCTAGGGCCTAAATCGGATAAGTGTAAATTTGTGGGGTACCCTAAGGAAACTAAGGGATACTACTTCTACAATCCAACCGAGAACAAAGTGTTTGTTGCTCGGACCGGCGTGTTTCTAGAAAGAGAGTTTGTCTCTAAAGAAGCAAGTGGGAGGAATGTAGAACTTGAAGAAGTTCAAGAACCACAAATCACAGAACCGATTATGGAACATGAACAGGAATCACAAGCAATTGTGGATCCACCTGTTCAGGTAACACAAGAGCTTCGTAGATCTAGTAGAGTGCGCCAGGAACCCGAGAGGTATGGACTTCTCGTAACTGATTCCGGTGACACGATGCTCATAGATGATGAGCCTACTACCTATGAGGAGGCCATGAATGGCCCAGACTCGCAGAAGTGGCTTGAGGCCATGAGATCCGAGATGGAATCCATGTATACCAACAAAGTATGGACTTTGGTGGAACCACCTGATGGGGCGCGGCCCATAGGGTGCAAGTGGGTCTTCAAGAAGAAGATCGACATGGATGGTAATGTGATTACCTATAAGGGCCGATTGGTGGCTAAAGGATTCAGACAGATTCATGGTATTGACTATGATGAAACCTTTTCACCAGTCGCTATGACCAAATCCATCCGAATCCTACTTGCGATTGCAGCATACTACGACTATGAGATTTGGCAGATGGATGTCAAAACAGCATTCCTTTATGGGAATCTCCTCGAGGACGTGTATATGATACAGCCGGAGGGTTTTGAGGATCCAAAGCAAGCCAACAAAGTCTGTAAGCTGCAACGATCCATTTATGGGTTGAAGCAAGCTTCTAGGAGTTGGAATCGACGTTTTGATGAAGTGGTCAAAGAGTTTGGCTTCATCAGAAACGAAGATGAGTCTTGTGTCTACAAGAAGGTTAGTGGGAGTTCTGTAGCTTTTCTGGTCTTGTATGTGGATGACATACTACTCATTGGAAACGACATTCCCATGCTACAATCTGTGAAAGATTGGCTAGGAAAGTGTTTCTCAATGAAAGACTTAGGGGAAGCAGCCTATATACTTGGTATAAAGATCTATAGAGATAGATCTAAGAGGTTGCTAGGCCTAAGTCAAAGTACATATATTGACAAGGTGTTGAAACGATTCAACATGCAAGATTCCAAGAAGGGATTCTTGCCCATGTCACATGGAATTACTCTTTCGAAGAGTGGTTGTCCTTCCAATGAGATTGAGAAGGAACGCATGAGTAGGATTCCCTATGCCTCGGCCATAGGATCCATCATGTACGCCATGTTATGTACTAGACCAGATGTGTCATATGCCTTGAGTATGACAAGCAGATACCAATCCAATCCGGGTGAGAGTCACTGGATTGCTGTCAAGAACATCCTAAAGTACTTGAGAAGAACTAAGGATGCTTTCTTGATGTTTGGCGGTGAGGAAGAGTTGCGTGTAAGGGGTTACACCGATGCAAGCTTCCAAACCGATAGAGATGACTTTAGATCACAGTCGGGATATGTGTTTTGCCTGAATGGAGCAGCGGTGAGCTGGAAGAGTTCCAAGCAAGAGACGGTAGCTGATTCTACAACAGAGGCTGAGTACATTGCTGCAAATGGCGCAGCAAAGGAGGCTGTTTGGATCAGAAAGTTTGTTTCTGAACTTGGTGTGGTCCCTAGCATTGCGGATCCAGTGGAGTTATTCTGTGACAACACTGGGGCGATCGCGCAATCAAAGGAACCCAGATCACACCAGAAGTCCAAGCATGTGCTCAGGAAGTTCCATCTGATTCGAGATATTATCGATAGAGGAGACGTTCGGATATGCAAGATTCCTACAGATGATAATCTGTCAGACCCGCTTACAAAGCCTCTCACGCAGTGGAAGCATGAAGGGCACACTAGGAGTATGGGCATACGAGATGCGCCAGATTGGCTCTAGTGCAAGTGGGAGACTGTTGGAATAGATGCCCTAGAGGCAATCTAGTTTAGTATGAATTTGTAATTGGCTAGAAATTCATTTATTATTTATTGGATATTTAATATAATGAAGTCCTTAGATTTACAATCGTGTTGTTTATCTTAAATATCCCTAGTCAAGTATAATGATTAAATGGGACAATCATCTATAGACTAGTATGGGGTTGGATTGATATGGAGATATCACGATCCAACACATAGGTGTGCATTACGGAATGTTGCACTGGATTGACCCATTACCGAGAAGGCTACATACACGTTATGTTGAGTCACAAGTGCTTCTCGGGTACAATGGTATTGTCATCCTTAGACTTGAAGTCACTAGATATTCTAGTTGTGGATCATTGTGATCTTGGTAGCGTTAAACGCTACACCGTAACTGGGTAGTTATAAAGGCGTGTACTGGATACAATGAGAAGCAAGCTTAGAGATCGTAGTGGACGTAGAGAGGATTTGCCCCTCCCACATAACGGGAGCAAATATCCAAGGCCACTCGAGGATAGTGCTTATAGAATGTCTGGCCAGACTCAAATAAATCAATATATGGGATATTGATGTTATTTGCACGAATAAGGCTATTCCATGGATCGAGGAACTAGGGATTGGATATACGAGTGTGACTTGTATGTCTCGTGTCCAATCCGGATATGGAGGCAAAGGGATGAGACAATTACTTGTACAAGGTTGTCTAGATGACTATTCTATTAGTTGGCTAGAATGGATGTTTTGCTAGAAACCGCTCCATATTAGCAAAGAGTTGCTACCAACTAGATAGAACCTATGGGGTCACACGCTATATAGAGTTGTACTAGATTATGGAATTAATTAATTAGATTAATTAATTAGAAGGATCACTTTGCAAACCCTTGCAAACTTAGTAGGGACTAATTTGCAAGGAAGGGACTAAATTGAATTCTAGTAGGACTAGAATAAGTCCTTTAGGTAGTTGACAAGGAGTTGTTGGACTATATAAAGGATCCTCCTCCTTCCTTCCCTATACACTTATGCTCTAAGAGAGAACATAACAAGAGTAGGAGAGAACAAAGGAGAGAGAGAGCAAGCAAAAAGGGACGCCGCCCCCTATTGCCGCCGCCCCTTGTCCCCGACGCCACAAAGGGTGCCGAACCCCTTTTTGGTGTCTCGTTTTGCGTGATTTCTTCACCCTCCTTTCAATCCGGGCTAGCACCAAGGTGATTGGAGATCTAGGAACAACTCTAGGCGTGGATCAACTATAGAGAACGTGACACTATTCGCGTTTGAAGTCATCAAGGAGAACCCAAAGGTGTGTTTATGATTTCTTACCTTCACTATCGTTATGCATCTAGACTTGTGATCCTTGGAGGGTTTTGCATGGTTGTTTGTTTGTTTATGCTTCCGTTTGCGCGATCCATGAATCAAAACCCTACAATAACATGATAAGAGGCATAGTAATTGTGTAGCTTTTGGTTTAGGAGATCACACGAAGAATAATGTCCTCGTCTCTATGGTTGATCCACCTTTAGAGGTGAGATCTATATTCTTCCTTATCAAGTGCTAGCTTGGACCGGAGGAAGAGGGAAGAAGGAATCAAACAACCAAACGAAGAAGAGAGGGTTTTGGCCCTCTCTTGTGCCGACGGGAAGGGCGGACGGCTAGGAGTGGCGCCTCTAGATTGTCTTTCTCTCTCTCTTTGCCCTCTCCCACTCTCTTGTGTTATGTCTAATAACATTAAGTGGTAAGGAAGCTAGAGCCTCCTTTATATAGTCCAACAACTCCTTGTTAACTACATAAAGGTCATTCCTAGTTCCATATGAACTTGGATTAGTCCCTTACTTCAATATTAGTCCTACTAAGTTTGCAAGGTGTTGCTCAATGATCCATCTTATTAATTAATCATATCAATTAATCCCAAATCTAGTTCCACTCTGTTTGACGTGTGACCCCATAGGTTTCTACTTAGTTGGTAGTAACTTATTACTAACATGGAGTGGTGTCTAGCAACACATCCATTCCACCCAACTAATAGAAATAGTCAGTGATCCCGACAAACCTCTTGTGCCCAATATCTCATATTGCACTATCCATTAGTCTCCTTATCCGGATTGGACACGAGACATAAATAGTCACACTCGTATACCCAAACCATAGTTCCTCGATCCTGGGAATATGCTTATGCAAGCAGATAACATCAATATCTCCATATTGATTTATCTGAGTCTGGCCAGACATTCAATAAGCCTCATCCCTCGAGTGGCCGTGGATATTTTCTCCCACTATTTGGGAGGGACAAATCCTCTCTACATCACTACGGTCTCTAAGCTTGCTTCCTATCATGCCTGATAACTACCTTTATGATTACCCAGTTACGGAGTAACGTTTGATAACATCAAAGCACGATATTTTACAACTAGACTATCTAGTGACTTCAAGTCTGAGGATTGCAATTATATTAGCACTACGAGAAGAGATTGTGACTTAAAGTAATTTAATGTATCCTTCTCGTTGTGGGTCAATCCAGTATGCCATTACCCCTAATGCATACCTATGTGTTAGACTTGATATTTCCATATCAATCTACATACATACTAGTCTATATTTGATCGTCCTATTAATCAATATAGTGGACTAGGGATCTTTAAGATAAACAACACATTGTATCTAAGGACTTCATTATATTAAATATAACAATATATAATAAATTAATATTCTAGCCAATAACAATGTTCATAGTAATATCAGATTGCCTCTAGGGCATCTATTCCAACAGTCTCCCACTTGAACTAGAGCCAATCTGTGGCATCTCGTATGCCTATAGATCAGGCGTGCCCTTCATGCTTTCGTTGCGCAAGAGCTTTTTTGAGCGGATCTGAAAGATTGTCATCTGTCGGAATCGTGCACATCTTCACATCTCCTCGATCGATCATATCACGAATAAGTACATTCTTTGAATTCTGTTGTGATCTTGGTTCTTTGGCTTGTGCGATCGCCCCGGAGTTGTCACAGTGCAACTCTATGGGATCCACGATGCTAGGGACCACACCGAGCTAAGTGATAAACTTCTTTATCCTAACTGCCTCTTTTGCTGCTTCCGCAGCAGCAATGTACACAGCTTCTGTTGTAGAATCAGCAACTGTCCCTTGCTTGGAATTCTTCCAGCTCACAGCTCCTCCATTCAGGCAAAACACGTATCCAGACTGCGATCTGTAGTCATCTTTGTCGGTTTGGAAGCTCGCATTAGTGTAACTGATTACACTTAGCTCTTCCTTACCTCCAAATATCAAGAACGCATCCTTAGTTCTTCTCGAGTACTTTAGAATGTTCTTGACAGCAATCCGGTGAATCTCACCCGGATTGGACTGATATCTTTTCACCATACTCAACGAGAATGATACGTCTGGTCTAGTACACAACATGGCGTACATGATGGATCCTATGGCCGAAGCGTAGGGTATCCTACTCATGCGGTCCTTCTCAATCACATTGGAGGGACAGTCATTCTTGGAAAGAGTGACCCCATGCGACATGGGCAAGAGTCCCTTCTTGTAATCTTGCATGTTGAACCTCTTCAACACCTTGTCTATATATGTACTTTGACTTAGGTCACTACAACAAATTCTGCCCCCGTTGACAGCAAAAATTGTCGCTAGAAAGGCCAAATATGTCGGTAGAAATTCTATCGACAAATAATTTTTTGACGGAAAATGGTCACTACAACTCGGTCGTTAGTATTACAGCCGACAAACCTCAATTACGTCGGCAGAAAAAAAAAGGCGACATCAGTTTTTGTCGACCGTTTAAATCTAACAACAAACCTTTTCTGTCGCTAGTAAAACTACCGACAAGTAAATTTAGTCGTTTATGTAGGTAAGTGACAAAAATATTTGTCACTAGTAGATATGATTACATCTTCCTGGCGACACACGTTTTTGTCGGCTGTATCACGACCAAATTAAAAAAAATGGGGATTTTTACTAATATGCAGACATGCACCCAAAATTCCAACACTACTCAAACATATATGCACAACTGTGCTCAAATCCAAGATCAACCCTCCAAAAGTGGAATTTTTTACATCACAAACAAAAATAATATTGCATACTAACTATTTTGTATCCTTAGCCGAGTTAAAGAGTCGTACAAATTAAAGGGTCATACAAATTAAAGCAGTATTAAGTTAACAAAACAAGTAGTTTGCGTTTCAAAGTTCAAAAACTATTACAAAACAAATAGCAGTATGTCTTCCCAGGATAAGACCGCTTGTCGGAGTGTGTTAGTGATATCATCAGGTCTTCCTTAAGCATTGCAGAAGTCTATCAATCTGATCTCATTCAGATGATGTTGTATGCCCATGTCAATTACCTGAGCAAGGATAAGAAGATGTTAGAAAAGACCCTACACATAACTACTTGTGTTTATCTCTCAGAACATTCCATCCAAAATTAAGACATTCTAAGAGAAAATATCAGGAGTCGCAACAAAAAACGAAACGGGTTATAATGTCAACAAAACATGAAATCATACAAAATCTAAAGATGGAAAAGCAATTCATAACATTCAGGGTCACTAAGGGCCCGCGAGACTGCATCAAATAATGTGATTCCTTGCGAAAGCATTTATAACCGACAAGCATGTATTAGATTGTTCCGAAACTAATACAGATTCCGAAACTAAGATAATATAACAAATTCAGTCTCTAATAAAACGAGCTGAACCTCATTGTGCCAATTATCATTGATGTCTTATCATATGTTTTCCAATAGATTGTTCTACTCTAATGGCAATAACATAAATGGTTTGGATGTAGCTTTATCATATTTAGAAAGGGATTGATGGCATAATTTTCCCCGTGTTCTGATAAAAAGGTTGACTGGATAGCATAATCCAACATTTTGAGTCATCTAAATGAATCAACTTCCAATTAAAAATGTTGGAGCATACCAAATTATGTAGATTGACGATTTATTGGGCCGAGTTGGATTTGAATAGTGTTCTATAATACCATGATGAAGTTACTAAATTCTCGCACCCTTTTACTAACCAAATTCTCAAACTATGAAGATATGGAGGGAATAAGGCCAGTATATAAACTTAGTGAAGCCCATTTGTGTTTAAACTCATACTGCATATAAACTAATAATTCGCTTATCTAGCACTGTCAATAAGCTCATTAAAACTAATCTAGCCCTATTGTGTTTAAACTCATACAGTATACTAATAACTTACTGATCTAGTAAAGACTCACTTTTCCTTCCCTACTCGTCCGGTAGGGGTGAACCACACTTTACACTTGTTTTTCGTCTCACAATCCCTCGGTCCTGACTTGATTAAACACATGAAGTAAACAAATGCAATAACACAACTGCAAATTGATGACATTACTGTAATGAACATGTAAAAACACTTCCCTTACAACTGAAGCAAACCCATAGAATCACCACATTCTAAGATCACAACACTTGCTATTCACACATATCAGAAGAAAAAACTAGAACTAATAACACAGTTGTAATGCGATCGTTTGTGTGTTTTCAGTCATTATATAATCAAATTTGACTAGACTGTTGTAATACCGTTTTGCGTCTCTTAATGATCTAGCACTGTCCAATACCACCCGCCATGAGCCTCACTTTCTCCTTCCCTACTCGTCCCCTAGATCAAGCACAATTTTCACTTGTGTTTCATCTCTTAATCACTCACTCCAGAAACTTAATTAAACAGATAAACAGTTTTATCAAGTTTATGCTCTATCTCACATGACAGAGTAAAAGGGGAGTGAATATGGGATATGTACATACTCAAGCACATGGAGGAGGAGGAGAATATACCTGGTTCGAGAGAGAGCCCTGGTGTGAGAGCTTGAGACCCATTCGTGGCTGTTCTTCGATGAAAGTGCACGTACCGTAGGGGCATCTGACATTGAATAGCCACATCCACTAGCGAGTAGAATAACCCCTGAGACATCAGAAAGGTTACCAAGTGCAATAACAAACTCAACGCTATTTACAGGGTGTTGCGTAACCCCTGAGACACCATATAAAGCCTACTGAAAAAAAGTGCAGTTTCAGAACACAAAAACAACTAACAACACTGATAATGCATATTTATCATAATTTGAACTAGAGGAATTGATTTCTTGGCAATGCATTTCATAATGAATAAAGAACTCCTAAGTCAATTCAGAGGCTAAGTAATGCATTTCATAATGATTATAGAATTCCTAAGTCAATTCAGAGAATAACATCCTTCTTGAAGGCCAGAAGATGTCTACACCTCTTGCTTGAGAAGAACATGCATAAATGTATTTTACAATTTCCCTGAATTTGTTCGAAATTGGGGAGTTCCTCATCCTTATAGAAAGTTACTCGTGATATTACAAGTACATTTTTGCAGGTAGTGACTAAACAGAAAATACAAACTTGCATTAAAAAAAGATGTAAAAGTTGAGAATAAAATTGAAACCTGTAAGAAATGGAAGGTCTGGGGCAGGTCCTTGACATTCATTTCCAGATTCAAAGTCCTGTGAGCTCAAATTCGAACATCTAAATTATGGCAACACATAAATGAAGAATACAAAAACAAACAGAATTCAGCCAAGCATTGAAATTATATATAAAATAATGGCAGGCTCAAGCATTGAAATTACCAATAAGCCTGCATGGCCAACAAGAAGAATCAGCCGATACTTTCATCACCATTTAATAATGCATAATAGATTTCATGGTAAGGCATTTTATAATGCATAATAGTATTTCTATGCCATTTCAAAGGCTAATATCCTGTTCTTCGAGCCTGGAAGCTGTCTAGGTTTGATGCTTGAGCAAAACATGCGTAAATGAAGTTTAGAAACTGCATCAAAAACAAAATCAGAGAATATTTCATCTTCAGGGACGGAGGGAAATCGGGGTAGTGGGTGGCAATCACCCCCCTGACTTGTCAAAAATTCCACTAGTAGCCCTCATATAATAATTTCGCAATACTAATACCTTTACAATAAATATAAAAATGGTATGCAATTATCAAACAACAAAGTGGTATGCAATTAAGCAAAGACACCATTTCTTTATCGTTTAGGCAACAAACCGAACCTTGGTTACAAAAGAAAATAACAATAAAATGCAAATCTGCATCTTTGTTAGACTTAGTACAATACTCCCTGTTTACATGGCACATCTACTATGCTAACCAAAACCATGATTTTTTATCTACCGGACAGATAAATAGTGAATCGGCTATTGTTAAAACACTAGGACAAGAGAACTTTTATTATATACTAAAGGAAATATCCATTAAATAGTGCAACATACTACAGTAGTGAACCAAAGAACCCCATCAAACGAAGGAACTTCACCTGAAGGTACCTTGATATACCAATCTGGACGACATTCAGGATCACTGGACACAAAATCCATATCTGATATAAGCGACAAACACTTACCTCAGCTTGTTGGAATAGATGCCCTAGAGGCAATCTAGTTTAGTATGAATTATTTGTGGCTAGAAATTTATTTATTATTTATTGGATATTTAATATAATGAAGTCCTTAGATTTACAATTGTGTTGTTTATCTTAAATATCCCTAGTCAAGTATAATGATTAATGGGACAATCATCTATAGACTAGTATGGGGTTGGATTGATATGGAGATATCACGATCCAACACATAGGTGTGCATTAGGGAATGTTGCACTGGATTGACCCATCTCCGAGAAGGTTACATACACGTTATGTTAAGTCACAAGCGCTTCTCGCGGTGCAATGGTATTGTCATCCTTAGACTTGAAGTCACTAGATATTCTAGTTGTGGATTATTGTGATTTTGGTAGCGTTAAACGCTACACCGTAACTGGGTAGTTATAAAGGCGTGTACTGGATACAATAAGAAGCAAGCTTAGAGATCGTAGTGGACGTAGATAGAATTTGTCCCTCCCACATAACGGGAGCAAATATCCTAGGCCACTCGAGGGATAGTGCTTATAGAATGTCTGGCCAGACTCAAATAAATCAATATGCGATATTGATGTTATTTGCACGAATAAGGCTATTCCCAAGATCGAGAAACTATGGATTGGATATACGAGTGTGACTTGTATGTCTCGTGTCCAATCCGGATATAGAGACAAAGGGATGAGACAATTACTTGTACAAGGTTGTCAAGATGACTATTCTATAAGTTGGCTAGAATGGATGTTTTGCTAGGGACCGCTCCATATTAGCAAATAGTTGCTACCAACTAGATAGAATCTATGGGGTCACACGCTATATAGAGTTGAACTAGATTTGAGAATTAATTAATTGGATTAATTAATTAGAAGGATCACTTTACAAAACCTTGCAAACTTAGTAGGGACTAATTTGCAAGGAAGGGACTAAATTGAATTCTAGTAGAACTAGAATAAGTCCTTTAGGTAGTTGGCAAGGAGTTGTTGGACTATATAAAGGACCTTCCTTCCTTCCTTCCCATAACAACTTATGCTCATTATTGAACATAACAAGAGTGGGAGAGAACAAAAGGAGAGAGAGCAAGCAACAAGAGGAGCCGACCGCCCCTCTTGCCGCCGCCCGTCCCCGTCGGCCACAAGGAGGCCGAGAGCCCTCCTTTGGGTCTCGTTTTGCGTGATTCTTCTTCCTCTTCCTCTTCCGGGCTAGCACCAAGGACTTGGGAGATTCTACGATCAACTCTAGGCGTGGATCAACCATAGAGAACGTGACACAATTCGCGTTTGAAGTCATCAAAGGAGAACCCTAAGGTGTGTTATTGATTTCTTACTTTACCATCGTTATGTCTCTTGACTTGTGATCCTTGGAGGGTTTGCATGGTTTTATGATTGTTTGTGTTTCCTTTGCGCATCCATGAATCAAAACCCTACAGTGGTATCAGAGCCACAGGTCGTAGAGCATAAACGTGGTTTATGTGTTACTTTTTAGTTGTTGTACACCTTAATTTGATTGTTTATCGCGTAAAACAAGACAAATCAAGCATGGGATGCATTTTGTCAATAATTAATCATAACAAGATCCAATTTTTGCATTGGATGCATGAATTGGTGAGTCTGAGAAATTTTAGGATCTTAGATCTAGGGTTTGGGCATCCTTGGGGAAGGAGTCCTTCCAAAACAAGGAAACAACCAAACTTGGGCACCAAGCAAGGGAGTTGTTTTGGAAACAACTCCCATAAGGAGGTTCGGCCCCCCTAGGGACCGCCCCCTTTGCTTTCTGCCCAAGCTTGGCCGCCCTAGGGGCCGGGCGGCCCTAACCCGCGGCCTAGGCTTGTGGGTTTTGGGTCGGGCCAGCCCTAGGGCCTTATGGTTCACTTTAATGGGCCCGGGCAATTTGATTGTTGGGCCCATGGACCGTTTTAACCCTGGAAATCCTAAAATCAATTAAAATTGACCAAGCGCGTTAAATTGGATTTAGACTGTTTATGTGCAAATCGCATGGTGATTGGATATGGCCTTAGGATGTGGTTTGATGTGGATGTTTAATTTTTTTGTTTGGTTTTACGGCCTGCGAGCTGATCAATTAATTGTAATAATTAATTAGGGTTTTATGGCCTGCGTGCCATTTTTTTCTCAACTTGTGAGATTTATTTTATTTAGTATAGAAGTTAGACAGTGCTAGATAAAGTAGATTGTTAGCCAAGATTGAAGAAAAAGAAGCCCAAAGCCAAAGAAGCCACAAAAGATGGAGCATGGAGCATGGAGCATTCCACATAACTATGAAGGATGGACCAAAAGATCAAGACGCATGGAGATGTGTTTGTTTTAGGGTTCATAGATAATTCCATTGGCTTGGAATTATCTTAGTCTATAAAAAGGCCATATCCACATCACGTTTAATTTCTGTTTTGTGGTTGTTTATTTTATTGTCTTATTATTGTGTGGTTGGTGTATGGATGATGCATGCAATTAGGATAATAAGATAATTAGACAACCCGAATCTATTATTTGGAGTTGTGCCCAAACTCAAATAGATAGATTAGTTGATATTGATCAACAAAACAATTAAAATTTAATTTAAAATCCCTCAAAAATCAAATATTGTGTTCTTGCATTCTTGTTATTTAAACACTCATTATCATCATTATTTATCAAGTTCGTGCGTGCCAAAGCATGGCGACTTGGTTCATAATGGTGGAATGCGGTGGCACGTAATAATGTGCAATTGTTTAGATAAGAGGTTGAACACAACTAGGCTATTAATTTGATTAAGAAACCTAGAGGCAATCAATTGGGATTATCCATATGGATGGATAAATGAGGAGTTATTTGCCCAATTGAACCGGAAGTTGCATATGGGATGCAATTGGAAATGTTCCTAGCTAAAGTAGTCAAATTATGGGTGACTTGCCAAAGCAAGCTCATAAGGAGATGAAAGATGGATCTTGGCCCACTAGAAAATATAAGGATATTTTCCGCATTAATATCTTGAGGGTTATTAATCCGTAGAAAAATAGTGGGAGCTATATTTGATAAACTAGCCATTATTGAATATAGTCAAAAAAAATTCACAAATACTAAAACTTGCGTATTTTCCTTTTTGTAGAATTCCAAATGGCAAACAACTCATCGAGTTCACAACATTCCCTACGATATGTCCTTGAGAAGGACAAGCTCTCTGGAACCAACTTTCTTGATTGGTACAGAAACTTGAGAATTGTTCTCAAGCAAGAGAAGAAACTGTACGCAATAGAGGAGCATGTTCCAGAAGGTCCTGAGAACCAAACACCTGCTGCCCTAAAGGCGTATCAAAAGCGTGTTGATGACGCTAATGATGCGGCCTGCCTTATGCTTTGCACCATGACTTCTGAGCTTCAGAAGCTACACGAAAACATGAATGCTGTCGATATGATCGAACATTTAAAGCAGCTCTTGCAAGAGCAGGCGAGGGTAGAAAGGTATGAGGTCTCTAAGGCACTGTTCAAGTGTCATCTGGAAGAAGGGAACCCGGTGGGACCCCATGTAATCCGAATGATCGGGTACTTGGAGAATCTCGCCCGACTAGGGTTCCCGGTCGGCCAAGAGTTGGCAACCGATCTCGTGTTGCAATCGTTGCCCGAGAGTTATGGACAGTTCATTATGAACTATAACATGAACAAGATCGTTAAACCACTGCCAGATTTACTCAATATGTTGAGGACGGCTGAACAGAGCATCAACAAGGGTAAGGGCAAGGCCATTATGATGGTACAGAACGGATAGGGCAAAAGGTTTGCCTCTTCCTCCAAGGGCAAAGGCAAGTCAGTTGCCAAGTCCAAGGAACCTGCCCTTAAGCATGTTGGTGGCATTGCCAAAGGTGTGACTAAAGGTGAGTGTCACTACTGCAGTCAGCCTGGACACTGGAGGAGGACTGCCCAAAATATCTGGAGGACAAGAGGCTTGAAATAGTTATTCCACCACCACCAGGTATTTTTGTTGTAGATGTCAATTTAACTGTCTCTACATCATGGGTATTAGATACTGGATGTGGATCTCATATTTTTCGAAATATGCAGGATCTAAAGAGAAGTAGAAGATTGGCTAAAGGAGAGGTAGATCTGCGCGTTGGGAATGGAGCAAAGGTTGCTGCGTTGGCCATAGGCGTGTGCGAGCTATCTCTACCTTCAGGATTAGTTTTAGAATTAAATAATTGCTATTTTGTGCCTGCTATGAGCAGAAACATTATTTCTATTTTTTGTTTGGACAAGGATAGTTTTATTATTTCAATAAAGAACAATTGTTGTTCCTTTTATTTAAATAATATTCACTATTTTAGTGCGCAATTATTTAATGGACTTTATGTCCTTGATCTAAGCAATCCTGTCTACAACATTAATACCAAGCGGATTAAAATAAACGATTTAAATCCAGCTTATTTATGGCACTGTCGTTTAGGCCACATAAATGAGAAACGTGTATCTAGACTCCATAAGGATGGATTACTAGACTCATTTGATTTTGAATCATATGAGACATGTGAGGCTTGTTTATTGGGAAAAATGACAAAGTCCCCTTTCAATAATAAAGGTGAGAGGACTAGTGAGCAATTGGCGCTCATACATACCAATGTGTGTGGGCCATTTGCCACGCCTGCCAGGGGTTGTTATGTCTACTTCATTACATTTACTGATGATTACAGTAGATATGGATTTGTGTACCTTATGAGGGCAAAATCCGAATCCTTTGAAGTGTTCAAAGAATTCAAGAATGAAGTAGAGAAGCAACTTGGCAAAAGTATAAAGGCTCTACGATCGGATCATGGAGGAGAATACTTGAGCCAAGAGTTTGACGACTATCTTAGAGAGTGTGGGATCTTGTCCCAAATCACTCCACCCGGAATGCCACAATGGAATGGCGTGTCCGGGAGGAGGAATCAAACCCTATTGGATATGGTTCGATCTATGATGTGTCAAACCGATCTTCCATTATCATTTTGGGGCTACGCTCTATTAAGTGCAGCTTTCACCATTAACCGTGTTCCATCTAAATCAGTCATGAAGACACCATATGAGATGTCGAGTGGGAGGCGTCCCACACTGTTGTTCATGAGGATTTGGGGCTGCGATGTCTATGTAAAACGTTTACCATCAGACAAGCTAGGGCCTAAATCGGATAAGTGTAAATTTGTGGGGTACCCTAAGGAAACTAAGGGATACTACTTCTACAATCCAACCGAGAACAAAGTGTTTGTTGCTCGGACCGGCGTGTTTCTAGAAAGAGAGTTTGTCTCTAAAGAAGAAAGTGGGAGGAATGTAGAACTTGAAGAGGTTCAAGAACCAAAAATCACTGAACCGATTATGGAACATGAACAGGAACCACAAGCTGTTGTGGAACAACCTGTTTAGGTAACACAAGAGCTTCGTAGATCTAGTAGAGTGCGCCAGGAACCGGAGAGGTATGGACTTCTCGTAACCGATTCCGGTGACACGATGCTCATAGATGATGATCCTACTACCTATGAGGAGGCTATGAATGGCCCTGACTCTCAGAAGTGGCTAGAAGCCATGAGATCCGAGATGGAATCCATGTACACCAACAAAGTATGGACTTTGGTGGAACCACCCGATGGGGCACGGCCCATAGGGTGCAAGTGGGTCTTCAAGAAGAAAATCGACATGGATGGTAATGTGATTACCTATAAGGGCCGATTGGTGGCTAAAGGATTCAGACAGATTCATGGTATTGACTATGATGAAACCTTTTCACCAGTCGCTATGACCAAATCCATCCGAATCCTACTTGTGATTGCAGCATACCACGACTATGAGATTTGGCAGATGGATGTGAAAACAGCATTCCTTTATGGGAATCTCCTCGAGGACGTGTATATGATACAGCCGTAGGGTTTTGAGGATTCAAAGCAAGCCAACAAAGTCTGTAAGCTGCAACGATCCATTTATGGATTGAAGCAAGCTTCTAGGAGTTGGAATTGACGTTTCGATGAAGTGGTCAAAGAGTTTGGCTTCATCATAAACGAAGATGAGTCTTTTGTGTACAAGAAGGTTAGTGGGAGCTCTATAGATTTTCTGGTCTTGTATGTGGATGACAAACTACTCATTGAAAACGACGTTCCCATGCTGCAATATGTTAAAGATTGGCTAGGGAAGTGTTTCTCAATGAAAGACTTAGGGGAAGCAGCCTATATACTCGGTATAAAGATCTATAGAGATAGATCTAAGAGGTTGCTAGGACTAAGTCATAGTAAATATATTGACAAGGTGTTGAAACGTTTCAACATGCAAGATTCCAAGAAGGGATTCTTGCCCATGTCACATGGAGTCACTCTTTCGAAGAGTGGTTGTCCTTCCAATGAGATTGAGAAGGAACGCATGAGTAGAATTCCCTATGCCTCGGCCATAGGATCTATGATGTACGCCATGTTATGTACTAGACCAGATGTGTCATATGCCTTGAGTATGACAAGCAGATACCAATCCAATCCGGGTGAGAGTCACTGGATTTCAGTCAAGAACATCCTAAAGTACTTGAGAAGAACTAAGGATGCCTTCTTGATATTTGGCGGTGAGGAAGAGTTGCGTGTAAGGGGTTACACTGATGCAAGCTTCCAAACCGACAGAGATGACTTTAGATCACAGTCGGGAATATGTGTTTTGGCTGAATGGAGCAGCGGTGAGCTGGAAGAGTTCCAAGCAAGAGACGGTGGCTGATTCTACAACAGAGGCTGAGTACATTGCTGCAAATGGCGCAGCAAAGGAAGTTGTTTGGATCAGAAAGTTTGTTTCTGAACTTGGTGTGGTCCCTAGCATTGCGGATCCAGTCGAGTTGTTTTGCGACAACACTGGGGCGATTGCGCAATCAAAGGAACCAAGATCGCACCAGAAGTCGAAGCACGTGCTCAGGAAGTTTCATCTTATTCGAGATATTATCGATAGAGGAGACGTTCGGATATGCAAGATTCCTACAGATGAGAATCTGTCAGATCTGCTTACAAAGCCGCTCACGCAGTGGAAGCATGAAGGGCACACTAGGAATATGGGCATACGAGATGCGCCAGATTGGCTCTAGTGCAAGTGGGAGACTGTTGGAATAGATGCCCTAGAGGAAACCTAGTTTAGTATGAATTATTTGTGGCTAGAAATTCATTTATTATTTATTGGATATTTAATATAATGAAGTCCTTAGATTTACAATTGTGTTTTTTATCTTAAATATCCCTAGTCAAGTATAATGATTAATGGGACAATCATCTATAGACTAGTATGGGGTTGGATTGATATGGAGATATCACGATCCAACACATAGGTGTGCATTAGGGAATGTTGCACTGGATTGACCCATCTCCGAGGAGGCTACATACACGTTATGTTGAGTCACAAGCGCTTCTCGCGGTGCAATGGTATTGTCATCCTTAGACTTGAAGTCACTAGATATTCTAGTTGTGGATTATTGTGATTTTGGTAGCGTTAAACGCTACACCGTAACTGGGTAGTTATAAAGGCGTGTACTGGATACAATAAGAAGCAAGCTTAGAGATCGTAGTGGACGTAGATAGAATTTGTCCCTCCCACATAACGGGAGCAAATATCCTAGGCCACTCGAGGGATAGTGCTTATAGAATGTCTGGCCAGACTCAAATAAATCAATATGCGATATTGATGTTATTTGCACGAATAAGGCTATTCCCAGGATCGAGAAACTATGGATTGGATATACGAGTGTGACTTGTATGTCTCGTGTCCAATCCGGATATAGAGACAAAGGGATGAGACAATTACTTGTACAAGGTTGTCAAGAGACCGCTCCATATTAGCAAATAGTTGCTACCAACTAGATAGAACCTATGGGGTCACACGCTATATAGAGTTGAACTAGATTTGAGAATTAATTAATTGGATTAATTAATTAGAATGATCACTTTACAAAACCTTGCAAACTTAGTAGGGACTAATTTGCAAGGAAGGGACTAAATTGAATTCTAGTAGGACTAGAATAAGTCCTTTAGGTAGTTGGCAAGGAGTTGTTAGACTATATAAAGGACCTTCCTTCCTTCCTTCCCATAACAACTTATGCTCATTATTGAACATAACAAGATTGGGAGAGAACAAAAGGAGAGAGAGCAAGCAACAAGAGGAGCCGACCGCCCCTCTTGCCGCCGTTTGTCCCCGTCGGCCACAAGGAGGCCGAGAGCCCTCTTTTGGGTCTCGTTTTGCGTGATTCTTCTTCCTCTTCCTCTTCCGGGCTAGCACCAAGGACTTGGGAGATTCTAGGATCAACTCTATGCGTGGATCAACCATAGAGAACGTGACACAATTCGCGTTTGAAGTCATCAAAGGAGAACCCTAAGGTGTGTTATTGATTTCTTCCTTTACCATCGTTATGTCTCTTGACTTGTGATCCTTGGAGGTTTTTGCATTGTTTTATGATTGTTTGTGTTTCCATTGCGCATCCATGAATCAAAACCCTACAGAGCTGTATTCTCAATAATAAGAACGAACCATATACGTAAAATATGACTCCACAAACTTGGATCACAGATCATAGTCCAACTTTAACCACAGCGATGATATATACAGATCAATACCACTGTATTACTGGGATTCCTTCCGAAGATTAACGTCATAAAGAACATGTCCTGTGAAATTCATAGCCAACTTGACATCCAATTTTAACAACCACAACTGTCTGCCACCACTGATCTCCCATTAACCACCTTGAGAATCCAATGTCTAATTAAATATGAGAAGTATATAAAAAAAACCCTTCTGTTCCATATCAGTTTATAAAAGGCAGCCAATGCATCCTACTTTCAGGATCTATCTGTCCCATAGAAGATCACTCCTGCAATTTGATTGGTATGCGACCATGTTTAATAATGGATTTCCTAGAATATTACCTAGAAACAAAGAACAGCGGGAGAGAATCGAAGATGATACCTGTCTCCGCGTGTCAACAGAGGCTAAAAGCCCTAATTTTCCAGCACCTCCGATTTCAATCTGTTAGAACCACAGACTGCAAAACTGAGGGAGGGAGAATCAGTGAGTGTGGCCGGATTGGAACCCTTATCGAACGCCGGAGTCGGAGATTTTGACTAGATCTCGAGCCGCCGGAGACAGTAATGTAATGGAGACGGCGAAATCACGATCGTGACGATGGAGATAAGATCAGAGACCGTGAATCGAGTGAAAAGAATGGTGGAGTTACTAGTGGTGGTGGTTTTCCGATCGGAATTTGTGAGATTTTTTTCTCTCTTCAGCCACTACTTTCCTCTGTTGTGAAATCGGTTGAGAGAGAGGAGAGAGAGAGAAACGCTAATGAGGATGAAGAAAGGGGTTTCTCGTAATCGTTTTTTTTTTGGAGTTTATGATTGAGAGTGTTTTTAAGTTTTATAATTCCCTCTTAGAATTTGGAACCCTCCAATTTTTTATTCAATTTTTTGGAAGGAGTTGATAATTGTGTATGTCACCATACAACTAATTGTCAAACTTTAATAAATAGTCACAATTATTGACTAAATTTTTGGGGTATAATAAAAGAAAAACCAAATTTTCGACAAAAAAATCCACATGCATCGACAAACAAAAATATTGTCGACTAATCGCCTAACTAGCTACATAAAATCGTGTGTCGACAAAAAAAACTGTCAACAAATGTCATATTTGTTGTAGTGGGTCGAGCAGCTTTCTAGATATATCGCTGTAGATCTTTATACCAAGTATATATGATGCATCTCCTAAGTCCTTCATTGCAAAACACTTTCCTAACCAATCTTTAACAGATTGCAAAGTAGGAATGTCGTTGCCAATGATTAGTATGTCATCCACATACAAGACCATAAATACTACAGAGCTCCCACTAACCTTCTTGTAAACACAAGGATCATCTTCGTTCTTGATGAAGCCAAACTCTTTGACTGCGTCATCAAAACGTCGATTCCAACTCCTAGAAGCTTGCTTTAATCCATAAATGGATCTTTGCAGCTTACAGACTTTATTCGCATTCTTTGGATCCTCAAAACCTTCCGGTTGTGTCATGTACACATCCTTGAGAAGGTTCCCATAAAGGAACACAGTTTTGACATCCATTTTGCAAATCTCATAGTCGTAGTATACTGCAATAGCAAGTAGGATTGGAATGGATTTAGTCATGGCGACTGGTGAAAAGGCCTCATCATAATCAATACCATGAATATGTCTATACCCTTTGGCTACAAATCGTCTCTTATAGGTAACAACCTTACCATCCATGTCAGTCTTCTTCTTGAAGACCCACTTGCACCCTATGGGTCGAGCCCGTTCGGGTGGTTCCACCAAAGTCCATACTTTGTTGGTGTACATGGAATCCATTTCGGATCTCATGGCTTCTAGCCACTTTTTAGAGTATGGGCCTTTCATGGCTTCCCCGTAGGCTGTAGGCTCATCATCCATGAGTGGTACGTCATCGGGCTCAATCACGAGAAGTCTGTACCTCTCTGGCTCATGACGCACTCTTCGTGATCTACAGAGTTCATGTGTTACCTGAACAGGTTCCTCCACGACAACTTGCGGTTCCTGTTCATGTTCCATCATTGGCTCAGTGATTTGTGGTTCTTGAACTTCTACAAGTTCTACAGCCCTCCCACTTGCTTCTTTAGAGACAGACTCTCTTTCTAGAAACATGCTAGTCCGAGCAACAAACACTTTGTTCTCGGTGGGATTATAGAAATAATATCCTTTAGTTTCCTTAGGATATCCCACAAATTTACACTTATCCGCCTTGGGCCCGAGCTTGTCTGTTTGTAAACGTTTTACATAAACGTCGCAGCCGCAGATCTTCATAAACGACACTATGGGACGCTTCCCAGTCCATATCTCATATGGTGTCTTCATGACTGATTTGGATGGAACATGGTTAATGGTACAAGCTGCCGTCATTAGAGCATGTCTCTAGAATGATATCGGAAGATCTGTTTGAGACATCTTAGATTGCACCATATCTAATAGTGTGCGATTCCTCCTCTCGGACACGCCATTCCATTGTGGCGTTCCGGGTGGAGAGAGGTGGGATACTATCCCACACTCTCTAAGATACTCATCAAACTCTTGGCTTAAGTATTCTCCTCCACGATCCGATCGTAGAGCCTTAATACTTTTACCAAGTTGCTTCTCTACTTCATTCTTGAATTCCTTGAACAATTCAAAGGATTCGGATTTGGCCTTCATAAGGTATACAAATTCATATCTACTGAAATCATCAGTAAACGTAATGAAGTATGTATGAGTGTCAATAACTCACTAGTCCTCTCACCTTTCTTATTGAAAGGGGACTTTGTCATTTTGTCATTTTTCTTAATAAACAAGACTCACATGTCTCATATGATTCCAAATCAAATGAGTCTAGAAGTCCATCCTTATCGAGTCTAGATATGCGTTTCTCATTTATATGGCCTAAACGACAATGCCATAGATATGTAGGATTTAAATCATTAGTTTTAATCCTTTTAGTATTTATGTTATAGATTGGATTATTCAGATCAAAGATATACAATCCATTAGACAAATTCGCACTACAATAGTGCATACTATCAAAATAAATGGAATAACACTTGTCCTTTATTGAAATAGAAAAACCCTTCTCGTCCAAACAAGAAACGGAAATAATGTTTCTGCTGATAGCAGGCACATAAAAGCAATTGTCTAATTCTAAAATAAGTCCAGAAGGCAAAGATATCTCATAAACGCCTACAGCTAATGCAGCAACTTTTTCTCCATTCCGACGCGCAGATCTATCTCCTTTAGCCAATCTTCTACTTCCTTTCAAATCCTGCACATTTCGACAAATGTGAGAACCACATCCAGTATCCAATACCCAATATGAAGAAATAGAAAGATTAACGTCTATAACATAAATACCTGGTGGTAGTGGAATCACTATTCCAAGCTTCTTATCCTCCAGATATTTAGGGCAATTCCTCCTCCAGTGACCCGGCTGGCTGCAGTAGTGACATTCACCTTTAGCCACGCCTCCACTAGGCTTTAGGGCTTCCTTAAATTTCGCAACTTTCTTGCGCTTTCCTTTGGAAGTAGAGGCAACTCATTTTCCCTTCTTCCTATGCACCATCATTATGGCCTTGCCTTTGCCTTTGTTGACGCTCTGTTCTGCTGTCTTTAGCATGTTCAACAAGTCTGGCAGAGTCTTACTGATCTCGTTCATATTATAGTTCATGATGAACTGATTATAACTGTCAGGCAACGATTGCAAGACAAGATCAGTTGCCTAATCTTGGCCTAGTGGGAATCCCGGTCTCTCAAGGTTCTCTATGCCTTGCCTATTCCTGAAACAATTGTTTCAAGTGTATGATCATATCATAGGCTTCCATATTCTTGTGCTGATTCTGAAGCTCAGGAGTCATGGTGCAAAGCATGAGGCAAGTCACGTCATTAGAATCATCAATATGTTTCTGACGTGCCCTCACATCCGCTAGAACAGACTCATCTTGTGGTGGGCTGGAATTGGAGTGTCCAAGACGTACAGCTTCTTTTCTTGCTTAAGGACAATCCTTAAGTTTCTGTACCAGTCAAGGAAATTTTTTCCAGGCAGTTTATCCTTCTCAAGGACATATCGTAGGGATGAAGTCGATGCGTTGTTGTTTGCCATTTGGAATTCTGCAAAATGAGAAATGTGAAATTTTATTATTTTGAAAAATTTAACTATATTTTACAATGGCTAGATCATCAAATAGCTCCCACTATTTTTCTCGGATTAATAGCCCTCACCATTAATGCGAAAAATATCATTATATCTTCTAGTAGGTCCAATCCCTTTTTCACTTCTTCTTGAGCTTACTTTGGCAAGTCACCCAAGAATAGGTTATTTAGGTAGGAACCATTCCAATTGCATCCTTATGCAACTCTTGGTCCAATTAGGTGAATATAACTCTTTATTCTTTATCCATGGATAACGCCTAATTATCATGCCTCTAGGTTCATCAATCCTATTGAGTCTTACCCAGTTGCGTCCAACCTCTTACTTCAACATACACACATTACTAGCTAGTGTCGTCCTCAACACATCATGGTAAATTAAAATCGCCTTGCTTTGGCAAGCCCGAATTTTAATAAACCTAGATCATGAAGGGTATTTTGGCAAGAGATGGCAAAACGCAATATTTAATTAAGGGATTTAATTTTCTTAATTTGTTTGGTTGATCTAATCAACATGATCTACTTATTTGAATTGGGCTATCCACAATAAACGACCATCCTTGTTTATTATTATCTTGTTAATGTTTTGCTTGTGTCACCATAAACACAAAAATAAATAACAAGACATAATAATAAACATCCACAAAATAAAGAAAATGTGGCATGGATATGGCCCCTAGACTATGATATTATCAAGCCAATGATAATATACAATTGCCCTAAAGTGACAAGCTCATCTCCATGTGCTCCACCATAGCCGCGCGCCTAGGGGTGTCTTCTTTGTCTTTTGGCTTCTTTGGTTCTCCGGTCTTCTTCTCCATGCTCTTGGCTATCATCTAAATATTTCTAATTCTAGCCTAACATCTAGAATAAATACATAATAAAAAGCCTCACATGTCGAGGAGAAAAGACAACTCGCAGGCCGTAAAACCTAATTAATTATTACATTAATTTGATCAGCTCGCAGGCCGTAAACCAAACCACAAAGCAATAAACATCCACAACCTAGGCCATATCCTTCCACCATGCAACAAAGCACATAATACAGCTAAAACCAATTTTTAACGCGCTTGTTCAATCTTAATTGAATTGCGTAATTAGGGTTACAACGGTCCAAGGGGTCCAACCTAAGCCTAGGCCGAACCCCAAGGATCGCCGCCCACCACTTGGGCCGGGCCAAGGCCGGCCGCCCTATGTGACCCGCGGTCTTTTCAACTATGTGCCCATGAACCCTAATTTTTTCAAGAACCCAATAACTCACATCCTATGTGATTAAACTCACCAATTCTAACATCCAATGTTAAATTAGATCTTGTTTATGTTGAATCAAATTCATTTTGCATCAACTATGCCAATTATTTTCAGTTTTTGCGTAATAACAATAATACGGTGTATAAACTAAAATCGTAACACATAAAATCATGTTATGCACTAAACCAGGCCCTGATACCACTGTTGGGTTTAGACGTGGGTAACGCAGCGGAATAACAAAAAATTTAATTCCTACTCAAAGCCCACCAAGGATCATAGGAAGAAACATCATAACATGATAAGAGGCATAGTAATTGTGTACCTTTTGATTTAGGAGATCACACGAAGATAATGTCCTCGTCTCTACGGTTAATCCACGTCTAGAGGTGAGATCTAGATTCTTCATTCTCAAGTGCTAGCTTGGACCGGAGGAAGAGGGAAGAAGGAATCAAACAACCAAATGAAGAAGAGAGAGTTTCGGCCCTCTCTTGTGCCCACGGGAAGGGGCGGACGGCTAGGGGCGGCGCCTGTAGCTTGTCTTGCTCTATCTCTTTTGCTCTCTCCCACTCTCTTGTGTTATGTATAATAACATTAAGTGGGAAGGAAGCTAAGTCCTCCTTTATATAGTCCAACAACTCTTTGTTAACTACATAAAGGTCCTTCCTAGTTCCATATGAACTTGGTTTAGTCCTTTCCTTGCATATTAGTCCTACTAAGTTTGCAAGGTGTTGCACAATGATCCTTCATATTAATTAATCATATTAATTAATCCCAAATCTAGTTCCACTCTATTTGACGTGTGACCCCATAGGTTTCTACTTAGTTGGTAGTAACTTATTACTAACATGGAGCGGTGTCTAGCAACACATTCATGCCACCCAACTAATAGAAATAGTCAGTTATCCCAACAAATCTCTTGTGCCCAATATCTCATATTGCACTATCCCTTTGTCTCCATATCCGGATTGGACATGAGACATAAATAGTCACACTTGTATATCCAATCTATAGTTCCTCGATCCTGGGAATATGCTTATGCAAGCAGATAACATCAATATCTCCATATTGGTTTATCTGAGTTTGGCCAGGCATTCAATAAGCCTCATCCCTTGAAAGGCCGTGGATATTTACTCCCATTATGTGGGAGGGAAAAATTCTATCTACATCACTACGATCTCTAAACTTGCTTCCTGTCATGCCCGATGGCTATCTTTATAATTACCCAGTTACGGTGTAACGTTTGATAACATCAAAACAAAATATTTCACAACTAGAGTGTCTACTGACTTCAATTCTAAGGATTGCAATTATATTAGCACTACGAGAAGCGATTGTGACTTAACTTAATCTAATGTATCCTTCTCGTTGTGGGTCAATTCAGTATGCCATTACTCCTAATGCATACCCATTTGTTAGACTTGATATCTCCATATCAATCTACCCACATACTAGTCTATATTTGATCGTCCTATTAGTCAATATAGTGGACTAGGGATATTTAAGATAAACAACACATTGTATCTAAGGACTTCATTATATTAAATATCACAATATATAATAAATGAATATTCTAGCCAATAAGAATGTTCATACTAAATATCAGATTGCCTCTAGGGCATCTATTCCAACACTATGGTGATGGCCGCCCCTTTGCTCGCTGCCCACGGCATGGTGATGCCGTCTCTCTCCCTCCTTGACGCGTTGTTGGATGTGATCCAGTTGTCGTGTAAGTCCATGTTCATCCTTCTTCTCAGATTGCTAGCACCATTGGAGAAGAAGCCCGGTTGAGGTCTATTCGTGTGGATACCGTAGAGACAAAGATACTATTCTTTGTATGTGATCGTGACCAGCCTGGTATGGATTAGGTAACCTTTCTTCCTTTCATCATGTTATGATGCTTCACCTATGATCCTTGGGGGGATTTGAGTAGGATAATTTTTGTTATTCCGCTGTGTAACCTACGTCAAAACCCAACATGTTGTTCCAACTCCCACCGAGCTCCTACGATAAAATCGTTTGTTGTTCCGGCTTACACCGAGTCCCTACAGCAAAAACGCCCAACACGTTGCTCCAATTCCCACAGAATTCCTGCAACGTATTGTGAAACTGCTTCAATTTCAACCAAAATCCTGCAATATTGCCCCCTTCCGCACATCATACGCGCTCCCTTTCACGTGCCTCATACGCGTCCCCTTTCAAGTGTCGTGTCCCTCATCAAAGACTCCTCTATTCCACATCAGCCTCCTCGTGAGGAGCACGGATTCCCCCCCCCCCCTTCCCAGGGGTTATAGAACTAGACCATCCTTTCGAAGTACCCTCCATGTGCAGCCAAATCTGCAGATCCTGAGTTCTTCTTCGTCGATTGGTGTCTCTTCTCTCTACCGTTTGAACAAACGTCACTGTAGTTTCCTTGGCCACCATCAATGCATCGGAACCTTGACTGTACGGACCCCCATACGCACGATGTGTCGCATCCCCTCTGGACGAGCCTCAAACTCAAAGGTGGTTGTACGACTGCCCCGTTGTCTTCCGCCAATGGCAATCACATGCATTGTTGTTTCAACAAAGCATGTACCTTGATTCGCCATAGGCTGAAGTTGTTTCTCCCGTTGAACTTTTTAATCTTGTTCATCCCCCCGGTTATCTTCTCTGCACCTCTAGTCCAAATCCGCAACCCTCAAATCGCGTGCTCCACCTTGATCGCGAAATCGTACCTATGAATTTCACGGATTGTGAAACCCTAACTCTTTTGCTCCACCTTGATCTTGGAACACCGATCACCAAGCACTGAGCTCCCCCCTGATTGTTCCACCTCGCTCTGGTACCAGTTTGTTATGACAAACCCCCTGCGAAAACAAGCACCGATACCATTTTGTTATGACCTCGATTGAGCGAGAGAACGATGACAAACAAAGAACAAGATCAGACTCAATGTAACGTGGTTTACTGGCACAATACTAGCTCTGTCCACGGCCCCAAAGCCCATGTTTATTGAGAGAAACGATACGAATACAAGCCACGCATTATGAGCAATGCATATGCCTTTTTATATAGGCTTACAAACCCGAACTTGCTCCCAAAGCCAAGCCCAACACGGACTAGGAAAGCCCAAGAAGGGCATGCAGCTACCCTAGCCGCAGCTACCCCAGCCACCTCTTTCGTCGCTTAACTCCTCGCCAAGCAATAATCAGCATAACCAAAGTCCAACATAATTCTTTTTTTTTTTAGAAAACATAAATAACTCTTATTGAGCAGCAATACATTAGTTATTTAGAATGTTTAGTTGGTTATTCTTTTTCGGTGGGTATCATTTTCTTACTCTCTATCTCCAACCAACTGGAATTGAATTTTGACTATAAACAGCCAACGAAATTGGCTCACCAACCAAAGCCTAAGAGAAAGTTAACATCTAATGGCACCGTTCGACGCCGACTACTACAAACTAAAAACGAAGGCTAATCAATGTGCCGGTAGGCATTCAAATCGACCTTCAACTACTACAAACCCTTCTTCCACAACTGCCCTCTTCTTCCTTCCCAAATAAAATGTCCTCTTAATAAGTTCCTTTTGTCACACAGCACTAAAATATTAAAGGACATAATATAAACACCAAGCGCTTTGAAAGTATCACACCATATATGTTGTTCCTGACTAGGGAATTATACATAATAACTTGTGGATATATTTTTTAGTCAGAGGAGTTCGTCTAACTCATCTTGACCAATATGTGACTGAATTTATACGGATTAAGACAACCATATAGCCACTAGCCGACTATTGGTTACACCACCAAGGTCTGACCGAAATGCATCCAAAATCTTAGCAATGAATGTTTGACTTTTGATCATCTTGAGAAGGGTTTTTCCATTTTATCGGTAGTGATTGTTGACTTTAAAAGTTTTTTACTAATACAAAGTGTTCAGTGTCAGTAGTAACAATATGACCTTCTTTTTTTTTATCCCTCGAAAGATCAATATGACATATGTTGATAATGATATGACACATCACATTTTTTATGACCAAAACGTCATAACCTCTTTATTTGAATCCCTTTATAAGCCCTCTTCAATCTTCACAAAACTAAACATAATCACAACTCTCCATCTCTATTCCTCTCTCTCTCTCTCTTTCTCATTCATGGGTGGTAATCAACAATTTGACACAATTTTACAATGCAGCACCGAAGGAAGATCAGATCAAATCGTTGTATCAGATCTAGATGGTACCCTCCTTGTGTCACCAAGCCCATTTCCCTATTACATGCTTATTGCTCTGGAAGGTGGTAGCCTAATAAGGGCGCTACTCCTCCTCGTACTATTTCCGTTCCTCTACTTCACACAATTATTCATCTCCAAATCCATTGCCACCCAAATTTACATCTTCATCTCCTTCGCTGGCCTCAAAGTCCGTGACATCGAGCTCGTTTCTCGCTCCGTCCTGCCCAAATTCTACGCCGAAGATGTCCACCCCGACACTTGGAACGTGTTCAATTCCTTTGGGAAGCGATATGTTATCACTTCCAATCCTAGAATTATGGTCGAGCACTTTGCCAAGAACTTCTTGGGGGCAGATAAGGTGGTTGGGACCGAACTGCAGCTGTCCAAATCCGGTAGATTCACCGGGTTCGTTAACAAAACAGGTGTTGTTGATGGCTACCGGAAGAAGTCGGCCGTGTTGACGGAATTCGGATCCGATTTGCCGGATTTAGGTATCGGAGATGAGGTGACCGATCATGGATTCATGTCCTTGTGTAAGGTTAGCTCAAAAACTTTAATTGTGTCAACCAATTTTACGTTTCCTTGTGGGACTGATTTCACTGCATTAGAAAGGTACTACGGTTCCTATATATTTAAGAGGGTTGGTGAAAGGCTTTGATGAATCACACAAGAAAACTTATTCACTGAAAATTATAAGCTGAAACCTTGAAGCATCACTTATATTAGCTGTTTTGGCCTTTTTTTGTAAACATGCATGAAATGCCGAAAGTAGCTCTAGTAAATTTTGGGTTGTTTGTATCTGTGGTCCTTCAACTATAACTTACAATTAAAAAATTATGCTTTCATTGCGAGTTACATCAACACAGTTAAAAAAAAAAAAAAAAAAAAAAAAACTCTTCCATAAATCGAAGATGTACCGTAACAAGAATTGACTGCGTAGAATCTGTAAGAGAACACGTAAAGAACAAAATTAGTTCAATGACGAAGAGAAAACGATTGGCACTGGTACAAATAGTAAAACAGATCAGATTTTGATTTATGTGGTACCGGATTATTAAAAATTACATTAAATTATAGTCAATCTTCGTCCATGCTACATAGGCATAAGCATGCAGTCGTACTAACTGATTTGGTTTTGCTAAAATAAGGGACTAGATTGAGTTCTATTCATAGCTAACTTTTAATTTTCATAATTTAATGGAAATTTTGACCTAAAGAAACAAGTAATAATAACAAAAAATTCATAATTGTTGTGAGAATTGTAATTTTCTCGATTGCAAAAGTTATGTCCTTTGTCCGGAATCCATACCAAACACTGAGACAAAACTGGAAGGGTAACATGTGAAATTAATCTGTTCACATGCATGTTCTCTTCATAGTAACTAACCTTGGGTAGGGGAGCATAGAGATAATAAATTTGGCCCCTAAACTTCGGGTTTATTTTGGACCACATTATGATCTCATCCGTATGTGTCAAGAACACATATACATAAGCTTAAGAATTCAAGATAGTCCTCAAACATGTAATTTGGACTGCCAGAGTTTTTACAAACTCCGTTCTGAAAGCTTCTTAAACAGTAACAGTGAGATTTTAAGAACGCAATTTACATCTAACAATTTGTATTATTACTTAGTTGAAATAATATTCTGATCTTGAACATTGTATTTAGTTTGAGCTTAAATTCAAAAAACGGACATATAACAAAACAGAAGAAACATTTTGTTGAATTTCAAATCATAATCTATTTAGCAATTTAAGACAATCGAATTTCATTCCATGCCAAATATGTAGATTGTGGGATGGAATGAAATTCCATTATTTTGAATTGCTAAATTTGATAAAATCTAAACAGCTCAATTCACCAGTACATGAATAATAATTCACTTGTGAAAGAATTTCAGGTCATGAACTCATTATACAAAAGACACATCAAAAGTAATTTTCTTCAAATTTTTCAGCTGCAAATTTTCAGATTAAAAAAATTTCTGCAATAGCCTTGAAAATAATTTAGTATGCAAATTTTCAGCATATAATTCTGTATCATGCTGAATCACGCTGGATGAAAAGATGTTTTTTCTCTCAGGTAAATAAAAATAAGCGATACTAAACATGCACCAAGATTTGCCTTCCTTTCTTTTTTCAATAGGAATTTAGTGAAAACAAAACAAGCTGTTTTATAATTTGTCTTTGGCGGATTAAACAAAGAAGCATCTAACAGTATAAAAGTAAATGGGAAGGCTATAGTCCTCGTAGAAGTTTGTAAGTACTCATTTTTTTCTTACTTTTTCCTTTAACATCTACCTACTCTATGACATACCTTTTGATCGGCTTCAATGCAATGAACTTCCAGCTGTACCATAATTCAGCAGCTAAACTTTCTTTAGCCACTGAACCAGGTTACAATGAATATTGCAATTAATTACAGAATGATTAAATCTTTCTAACCGATTCTCATACCAACCAAATTTTGACTTATTCTAATTGTGACAATTACAGGAAGCTTACATTGTACCGAGAACAAATCGGGAGCCACTGCCGAGAAACAAGCTTCTACGTCCCGTGATTTTCCATGAAGGACGTTTAGTTCAAAGGCCGACCCCTTTCAACACTCTTCTCACATTCATATGGTTTCCCATAGGAATTCTCCTGTCGCTTGTAAGGGTCTACTTCAACATTCCATTACCCGAGAGAATTGTGAGATACAATTACAAAATCCTCGGTATTAAGCTTATCGTGAAGGGTACCCCTCCACCACCACCTGAGAAAGGCCATAGTGGTGTCCTATTTGTGTGCAACCATAGGACCGTTCTAGACCCCGTTGTCACAGCCGTGGCACTTGGACGGAAGATTAGTTGTGTCACTTATAGCATTAGCAAATTCTCCGAGATGATTTCCCCCATTAAAGCCGTTGCATTGTCTAGAGAAAGGGAGAAAGATGCAGCGAATATAAAGCGATTGCTAGAGGAAGGTGATCTAGTGATTTGTCCCGAAGGGACTACTTGCAGGGAACCTTTTCTGCTAAGGTTTAGCGCGATGTTTGCTGAGCTGACCGATCGGATTGTCCCTGTGGCAGTTAATACCAAGCAAAGCTTGTTTTATGGAACAACAACTCGGGGATACAAAGTGTTGGACCCTTATTTCGCGTACATGAACCCCATGCCAACGTATGAGATCACTTTTTTGAACAAATTGCCTAAGGAACTGACTTGCAAAGGCGGGAAATCGTCTATTGAGGTCGCGAACTACATTCAGAGGGTGATTGCTGCGACACTGGGGTTCGAATGTACGAATCTTACTAGGAAGGACAAGTACGAGATGATGGCTGGAACTGACGGCCGCGTTCCGACCAAGAAAGAGAGCTCTTGAGGATTGGAGGCCAAATGTGGAAGCTCCAAATGAGAAATCCCGTAATACCTACTCGTCCATTTAAGTTGTGTTTATTTGCTATGGTCATATGTTATTTGATTATAAAACGATAATAACGTCAATAATGTTTGTTGTTATTACAAGTGTTCATTAATAGAAACCGTTTCTTCATCTTCCTCTTGTTCGCATTGATGTTCCTGTGTATTACAAATCGCACCTAGAGGGCTGCACTGTAATTAACACATACCTCATGGGTATGCTGCAAATAACTAAAACAGTGTCTATATACATTTGACTGTTCCATACAAATCAGAAGGTCTGAATAAAATACATTGTGTATCACTTTTTCCACTCACACATCTAAAGGCGAGTCGGGCTGTGAATCGTTACGCTCATACACGAGGAGCACATCCAAAGGCAAGTCGGACTGTGGATCATCGCGTTCATCCACGAGGTGCATGCTAATTACTGGGAGACGAGCACTGAACAACAAGCGTCAAAAGCTCAGGGACATCGTCGCGGACGATCACGCTACAAGAATTAAATCTCTATCTTCCACGGATATTAATACTTAGGGTTTGCTCCTGAATTTTTCCTTCGTTGTTATCGGAGCCGAAGTTTGTGTTTCGTGCCTCGCAACCCGCGAACCACGAATCTATTTTGACTGCCCCCATTTTTGTGTCTGCATTTTCTATACATTATATATCACTGTGTAGCTTATTTCACGAGGCTTCCAGAACATATTATTGTATTTCTCTGATAAACGAGCTGAAAGATATCCACGTTTTAGTAATCAGCACGAGTTAAATATGTAAAAAATAAATCTTAAAAATCTTTTTTTTTTCAACATGTTAAAATCGCATCTTGAACAAATGGTTGGCATCAGGATGATCAAACGAGTAGGACGATGTAAACCTCACCGGAAACGAACCGCGGGAAGGAGGTGCGTTCGGGTTCACGCGCCAACTTGCACTATCTCCACGCGCCGCACACGCCAAGGTTGGTTGCGGGAGATGACAAGGCATGTGTAGATAGTGCATCCCAGGCAGATCGATCACCACCCACGTGGCAGCAATCCAGGAGGTTCGGTGGTACTCCATTATTACTCTATCATTGTCTTTATATTCGCACTTTTCTATGTGGGGGCTGCGAGACAGGGTCACCCTCGATACTAATCGCGCGGGAGTTGTAGGGTTCAAGTGGCTTGGAGGCTAGAGTAAGGCATGTCGCACGCAAACAACAGTTGCACTCGCGTGCGAACCTTGTCAAATGTCTGAGAGATTGACCGTTGGACGGTCCCTATATATATGGACGATCGTGTAATGTGCCCTTCATATACTGGCGAACGTGCCGTTACGAGGCGAATACCTAGTCGTCATTTGCGGACGCATTAGCCCCTCATAACGGTCACTCAGATGCCCTATATATAGAGGCGTTGGCCTTCCATGGCACCTCTCGGACCTTTTTCTAATCATCATACTGTCTCTCTCTCAGGCAATTAGCAACAGCTTACTCTTCCCCTACACTTACTCTCAACCTCTCCGTGCTTTGTTCTTGTTCTTGTCTTTTGTAGGTGTACACTGAGATCTTCCCCAGAAGGATCTCTTGTCCACATTGGTGAACTTGACGAGAACCCACCTTCAAAGCTCTCAAACCAATCTCTCTGCCACCGTGACTTATGACGGTGACCGTAGCGAAGGCAACCAGTCTCCCTCAGAGGAAGGAGCCCCAAGAGGGGAGGTTCCACCCAACATCACCACCTACACAAATGTTCAGACACAAAAAACCACCGGAAGCAACTAGACCATGGAAATGCTAAATGCAACAATCTAGAGCCAAGCTAGGGCTATGCATGCCCAATCTGCACAGATAGTCCAGATCATGGCAATTCTGCGAGGTCTTGCGCGGAATTCCACGCAAGGAGTTTCTGCACTTCCAGGAGCAACGGTGGCACCCGCACCGCAGAACTCTGCACCAACATTCACACCATCTTCATACCAACCACCTCTCCCTTTGGGAACCCCACCAGGACAGCCACTACCACCCCCATACGCGCCTGGCTTACAGCCAGAGCGCGCATCTGTTGAAAAGCTTTCAACTTATCCATCATCATATCCAGTGTTTCCATCATGTGCGACTGGAGTTCAAGCCAGTTGTGTACAAGATAATCCGGCAGAGGGGACTCTGTGTACACCAAAGGCAGAGAATAGAAAATGGCACAGGAAATGTTGGGTTGTGTGTAGGGAGAGAGTAAGGCAATAGTACTGTGTGAGAGAGAGACGGGATTCCGGCAGAGTTTTCGCGTATCTCGGGTCGTTCTCCTTGTATGGAAGGGTTAACGTCCTATATATATATATAACGGAGAATGTGACCGTTGTAGTGTGGTTAATGCGCCCATCAATGGCGGCTTAATTAGTTTAACCACAACAGCACGTTCGTCCGCGAATATAGGGACCGTTACAGCACGTTATCTGCGTATACCGGAACCGTTATGGGGTTGACCGGGTTTGACCGGATTGACCGGGTTTATGGAGCTCGTGCCATAAATCTCTCAAAAGCAGTTACTAAAGGTCGCGCGCGAGCTTGGCTCGCACGCGACAGGACTTACTCTAGCCTCCAGACCACTAAGTCCCTACAAGTCCCGTCCGCGGTATGCGAGGGCCCTGTCTCGCAGCCCCCACGCGGATCAGCGCGGCTGGTGATTCAGTGTGTGTGGAGCACATTATAGTGTGCTGGATGATTGCCACGTGGCTAAGATATTCTTTTCCAGAAAGCACTATCTACATTAGCCCCCTTTTTGCGCGTGAAGACTCATAGCCGGATAGGCTTCCATGCGGAGGAACCAACGTACGCGTCGCCGTCACGCACCAATTCAAATTAATGCAAGTTCAGCCCCCGTGCGTGCCATTATGACCTAAACCCCTAGAGTCGTGCCGTCTGGTCTTTTAGGGTTTTAGGCGTAACGTCAGCTTGTCCTGTGATTGCGTGATTCGACAGTGACGGTTGCGATTCGACTACTGAACGGACGCAACCCTTCATTGCTTTTGGATAAATACTCTGTACTCTCCATTGTTTCAAAGCATCACTTCTTTCTATTAAAGTGAATGATACCCAGAAGCCTTCAAGAGCAGATTCAGATAATCAGCCACCAATTCTCTCTTGTCAATTGTCTTCTTCAACTGTGCGCATCCAAGCAAGATTTACCAAAACAAGGTTGGCCTTGTTCAATTTTGTTTAATATACCGATGTATGCTCTGAACTGTGTTGGATCTGCAAACCCACGATTCTCTGAATCATATTATCCACTATGAAGGAGACCTTGCTCTTTGAATTCAGCTTTGATTTAATCCCCGGATTGTGAGGGTTTTGAATGTAGGGTTTCTAAAATTCCCAATAATGCAAACGATTCTGAACTTCGAACCCCAAAATTGACACTGGACTGTTCATCTTTCTCCCAATAAATCTTTGTATGCCTTGAAATTCAACTAAAGTATGTGTATTTCTCCCCCCTTTTTTCTTGCTTTTCCGCAGGAATGGCAAAGACAAAAGGAACCAAACCCATTAAAGAGGTCGAAGAAATACCTGATCTCCCCCAGACCTTATGGCGAAAAGCCCCCTATCTGGGTGGCAAAGACTTTTACCATGCTAGGGTTAAGGTGAAGAACCTGACGATTCCAGTCTCTTCTGACGAATTGCAAACGTTGACCCCTCCAGTTAACGCGGCCATTCTCGAATGGATTGATTCCAAGGACATGGTTCGACTGGTGGTCTAAAATGGGTTTTTCCCATACACTGCGATTTCCACTCAAGCGTTTGTTCAGAAATTGGACTTCATGGATGAGTGGATTGACCATGCACTGACCAATCATGCCATTGCTTTAAACGATGCTGGCATATATTTCGCAGTTCGTGCTATGAAGGGTGCTGCCATGAAGCTGGACCAGTCCATGCTTCTGAACCTTCTTTCGCGTTACTCGCCTGCGACTCACACATTTCACTTTGCTGAGTTCGAGGCTGTCCCCACTCTTGAAGATGTGCACATGCTGTATGATATGTCCCATGTGGGTGAGGTGGATCCTTTGATTCCCTTGAGAACTGATGCAGAGATTGCCTTGTACAAGCAGATGGAGGAGCGCTTGTCAGAGGTGAAGAAAATTTCCACCCGGTGGACTCCCACAGAACTTCTTCCCGACTGGCAGTTGGTTGACACATCTGCGAAGAACACTTGGAACAAATGGGTGAACTACTTCTTTCGCGATTATGCGAAAAGTAGTATCACCAAGAAGCTTTTGAGCCGGAACCCGAAGGCTAAGAACTATGTGAATGGCAAGGGTTATCACTTGACCCTATGTGCTTTCCTCTGTGCTTAGTTGTCGAGGTATTTGATCGATGGTCATCCGCATGATGGGGTCTTTTCTCATGTTCTTCCTCTTGCTGTGAAACTAACCCTCGGTCAGAAAGTCGCACTTTGGCCCTTAGTCTTGGCCACGCTGTACCACATATTAGATCAACTGGTCGTTACAATTAAAGGAATCGCGTGGTCGCCTCGACGTGCTGACTTACATCAACATTGCCTTTTTGACTATGTGGGTCTTCGAGCGGTGGCCTTCTTATTCTCCAATTCCTTCTAGGCCCAGCAAATGGTGTCCCCCAAGTGCGGAGGAAGAGCGTAATAGCGGCAGAGCTGCGAGGTGGTTTGGAACTAACTTTCCTAAGTGCGTTTGGAGCCTGGTGTAGATAGTGCTTTCTGGACAAGAAGATCCTAGCCACGTGGCAATCATCCAGCACACCATATTGTGCTCCACACACACTGGATCACCAGCCGCGCTGATCCACGTGGGGGCTGCGAGACAGGGCCCTGGCATGCCACGCACGGGACTTGTAGGGACTTAGTGGTCTGGAGGCTAGAGTAAGTCCTGTCGCGTGCGAGCCAAGCTCGCGCGCGACCCTTAGTAACTGCTTTTGAGAGATTTATGGCACGAGCTCCATAAACCCGGTCAATCCGGTCAAACCCGGTCAACCCCATAACGGTTCCGGTATTCGCGCATAACGTGCTGTAACGGTCCCTATATATGAGGACGAACGTGCCGTTGTGGTTAAGCTAATTAAGCCGCCATTGATGGGCGCATTAAACACACTACAACGGTCACACTCTCCGTTATATATAGGACGTTAACCTTTCCATACAAAGGAGGACACACCAGCCATACGCGGAAGCTCTGCCAATCCCCTGTCTCTCTCTCAGACATTACTACTGCCTTACTCTCTCCCTACACACAACCCAACTCTTCCTGTGCCATTTCCGATCCTCTACTTACGGTGTACACAGAGTACTCCGCGTCGGATTCTCTTGTGCACATTTTGGTGAACCCGACGTGAACCTACCATCTTAAGCAACCATGTCTCAGGAGGATGATGTCAGCAACAGATCGCCTTCCACGGAGGCCGCCTCAGGAGAGGAGATTCGCCGTACCCCTACAGCCCCCGGTGAAGCTCCGACGCTAGAAGCCTTGGACGCCACCATCAAAAGTCAGGCGAAGGCTCTCAAAGCTCAGTCTGCGCAGCTAGAACGGATCATGGTTGTCTTGGGGAATCTTGCTCCAAACCCTGCACCAGCCACCGCCGTCTCTCAGGGAGGAGGAGTATCCACCGCTCAAGGATTGGGAGTGTCAACCACACCACCCAACCCTAATCTGCAAACTCCACCGGCAACTACGCAGCTACCCTAGATTCAGGGGTCAACAGCTCAAATGTTGCCTCTCACCGCTCACGCCCCTCAGCCCCCGGCTTTAGTACCTAATCTGGCCTCACAGTATCCCTTGCCTCCCCCAACGGAAATCTGGGGTAACGTGAATTCGAAATACGTCCCTAGCCCTCCTGCGGCGTATGTGTCGCCACCACCTGCGACAAATCCTTCCCCCGTTGCCGAGGGTAGTACTCCGGAGTGTATGACGTCACTCCAACGGCGCATACACACCATCCTGGCTCACCAATCGTTCGCAGATACCATCATTCCGAAGCTCGACAATGATCCACCTATCCCACGAGAGATCTATCTCATGCCTAACCCTGCTGGGTACAAGGCTCCTAAATGGGATAAGTTCGAGGACGTCAATGGGAACGCCCATGAGCATGTCATGCGTTTCATTGATTTGATGGGGCCATATGGAGCCGATCCCAAACTGCTGATGCGCGAGTTCCCGAAATCCCTGGGGAACGTGGCTTACAAGTGGTATAGGACGTTGGAAGCTGGATCCGTGAAGACCCGGGACGATATGGTCCAAAATTTCTACACCAAGTTTTTCCAGATGGAGGAAAAGGTAACAATGATCCACCTCTCGCGGATGTATCAGAAGCGCGAGGAGGATGGAATAACTTTCATCAAGAAGTTCAGGGCCAAGTCCTTGGAATGCAAATATGTGATACTCGAAAGCAGACTCGTGGAGATATGCCTGCAGTGCATGCGAGATGAGTACAAAGGTATGCTTATTAACCTGCAAACGCCTACGTTTTCAAAACTGATCGAATGCACGAAGAACATCGAGCCTATAGTGGAGAGGCAGAAGAAGAGAAACGCCCCTGAGCGATGTTGGAATAGATGCCCTAGAGGCAATCTAGTTTAGTATGAATTTGTAATTGGCTAGAAATTCATTTATTATTTATTGGATATTTAATATAATGAAGTCCTTAGATTTACAATCGTGTTGTTTATCTTAAATATCCCTAGTCAAGTATAATGATTAAATGGGACAATCATCTATAGACTAGTATGGGGTTGGATTGATATGGAGATATCACGATCCAACACATAGGTGTGCATTACGGAATGTTGCACTGGATTGACCCATTACCGAGAAGGCTACATACACGTTATGTTGAGTCACAAGTGCTTCTCGGGTACAATGGTATTGTCATCCTTAGACTTGAAGTCACTAGATATTCTAGTTGTGGATCATTGTGATCTTGGTAGCGTTAAACGCTACACCGTAACTGGGTAGTTATAAAGGCGTGTACTGGATACAATGAGAAGCAAGCTTAGAGATCGTAGTGGACGTAGAGAGGATTTGCCCCTCCCACATAACGGGAGCAAATATCCAAGGCCACTCGAGGATAGTGCTTATAGAATGTCTGGCCAGACTCAAATAAATCAATATATGGATATTGATGTTATTTGCACGAATAAGGCTATTCCATGGATCGAGGAACTAGGGATTGGATATACGAGTGTGACTTGTATGTCTCGTGTCCAATCCGGATATGGAGGTAAAGGGATGAGACAATTACTTGTACAAGGTTGTCTAGATGACTATTCTATTAGTTGGCTAGAATGGATGTTTTGCTAGAAACCGCTCCATATTAGCAAAGAGTTGCTACCAACTAGATAGAACCTATGGGGTCACACGCTATATAGAGTTGTGCTAGATTATGGAATTAATTAATTAGATTAATTAATTAGAAGGATCACTTTGCAAACCCTTGCAAACTTAGTAGGGACTAATTTGCAAGGAAGGGACTAAATTGAATTCTAGTAGGACTAGAATAAGTCCTTTAGGTAGTTGACAAGGAGTTGTTGGACTATATAAAGGACCCTCCTCCTTCCTTCCCTACACACTTATGCTCTAAGAGAGAACATAACAAGAGTAGGAGAGAACAAAGGAGAGAGAGAGCAAGCAAAGAGGGACGCCGCCCCCTATTGCCGCCGCCCCTTGTCCCCGACGCCACAAAGGGTGCCGAACCCCTTTTGGTGTCTCGTTTTGCGTGATTTCTTCACCCTCCTTTCAATCCGGGCTAGCACCAAGGTGATTGGAGATCTAGGAACAACTCTAGGCGTGGATCAACTATAGAGAACGTGACACTATTCGCGTTTGAAGTCATCAAGGAGAACCCAAAGGTGTGTTTATGATTTCTTACCTTCACTATCGTTATGCATCTAGACTTGTGATCCTTGGAGGGTTTTGCATGGTTGTTTGTTTGTTTATGCTTCCGTTTGCGCGATCCATGAATCAAAACCCTACAGTGGTATCAGAGCCACAGGTCATAGAGCATAAACGTAGTTTATGTGTTACATTCTTGTTGTTTTACACCTTAATTTGTTGTTTATCGCGTAAAACAAGACAAATCAAGCATTGGATGCAATTTGTCAAAGAATTAATCATAACAAGACCCAATTATTGCATTGGATGCATGAATTGGTGAGTTTGAGAAATTTTAGGATCTTAGATCTAGGGTTTGGGCATCCTTGGGGAAGAAGGAGTCCTCCCACAACAAGGAAACAACCAAACTTGGGCTCCAAGCAAGGAGGTTGTTTTGGAAACAACCTCCACAAGGAGGTTCGGCCCCCTAGGGAGCCGCCCCCCTTGCTTGCCGCCCAAGCTTGGCGCCCTAAGGGGCCGGGCGGCCCTAACCCGCGGGCCTAGCTTGCGGGTTTTGGGCCGGGCCGGCCCTAGGGCTTTATGGTTCACTTATTTGGGCCCGGGCAATTGGATTGTTGGGCCCATGGACCGTTTTAACCCTAGAAATCCTAAAATCAATTAAAATTGACCAAGCGCGTTAAAATTGGATTTTAACTGTTTATGTGCAAATCGCATGGTGATTGGATATGGCCTTAGGATGTGGTTTGATGTGGATGTTTAATTTTGTGGTTTGGTTTTACGGCCTGCGAGCCGATCAATTAATTGTAATAATTAATTAGGGTTTTATGGCCTGCGTGCCATTTTTTTTCTCAACTTGTGAGATTTATTTTATTTAGTATAGATATTAGCTAGTGCTAGATAAAGTAGATTGTTAGCCAAGATTGAAGAAAAGAAGCCCAAAGCCAAAGAAGCCACAAAAGATGGAGCATGGAGCATGGAGCATTCCACATGACTATGAAGGATGGACCAAAAGATCAAGACGCATGAAGATGTGTGTTTGTTTAGGGTTCATAGATAATTCCATTGGCTTGGAATTATCTTAGTCTAGAAAAGGCCATATCCACATCACGTTTAATTTCTGTTTTGTGGTTGTTTATTTATTGTCTTATTATTTGTGTGGTTGGTGTATGGATGATGCATGCAATTAGGATAATAAGATAATTAGACAACCCGGATCTATTATTTGGAGTTGTGCCCAAACTCAAATAGATAGATTAGTTGATATTGATCAACAAAATAATTAAAATTGAAGAAAAATCCCTCAAATTTTAAAATATTGTGTTCTTGCCTTCTCGTTATTTAAACACTCATTATCATCATTATTTATCAAGTTCGTGCGTGCCAAAGCATGGCGACTTGGTTCATAATGATGGAATGCGATGGCACGTAACAATGTGCAATTGTTTAGATAAGAGGTTGAACACAACTAGGCTATTAATTTGATTAAGAAACCTAGAGGCAATCAATTGGGATTATCCATGTGGATGGATAAATAAGGAGTTATTTGCCCGATTGAACCAAGAGTTGCATATGGGATGCAATTGGAATTGTTCCTACCTAAGAAGTAATCGAATTATGGGTGACTTGCCAAAGCAAGCTCATAAGGAGATGAAAAAGATGGATCTTGGCCCACTAGAAAATATAAGGATATTTTCCGCATTAATATCTTGAGGGTTATTAATCCGTAGAAAAATAGTGGGAGCTATATTTAATAAACTAGCCATTATTAAATATAGTCAAAAATTCACAAATACTAAAACTTGCGTATTTTCCTTTTGTAGAATTCCAAATGGCAAACAACTCATCGAGTTCACAACATTCCCTACGATCTGTCCTTGAGAAGGACAAGCTCTCAGGAACCAACTTTCTCGATTGGTACAGAAACTTGAGAATTGTTCTCAAGCAAGAAAAGAAGCTGTACGCAATAGAGGAGCAAGTTCCAGAAGGTCCAGACAATCAGACACCTGCTGCCTTAAAGGCGTATCAAAAGCATGTTGATGATGCTAATGATGCGGCCTGCCTAATGCTTTGCACCATGACCTCTGAGCTTCAGAAGCAACATGAGAACATGAATGCTGTCGATATGATCGAACATCTAAAGCAGCTCTTCCAAGAGCAGGCGAGGGTAGAGAGGTATGAGGTCTCAAAGGCACTGTTCAAATGTCATCTGGCAGAAGGGAACCCGGTGGGACCCCATGTACTCCGAATGATCGGGTACTTGGAGAATCTCGCCCGGCTTGGGTTCCCGGTCGGCCAAGAGTTGGCAACCGATCTCGTGTTGCAATCGTTGCCCGAAAGTTATGGACAGTTCATTATGAACTATAACATGAACGAGATCGTTAAACCACTGCCAGATTTGCTCAACATGTTGAGGACGGCTGAACAGAGCATCAACAAGGGTAAGGGCAAGGCCATTATGATGGTGCATAAAGGAAAAGGTAAAAAGTTTGCCTCTTCCTCCAAGGGCAAAGGCAAGTCAGTTGCTAAGTCCAAGGAACAAGCCCTTAAGCCTGTTGGTGGGATTGCCAAGGTCGTGACTAAGGGTGAATGTCACTACTGTAGTCAACCTGGACACTGGAAGAGGAACTGCCCAAAATATTTGGAGGACAAGCGGCTTGGAATAGTGATTCCACCACCACCAGGTATTTTTGTTGTAGATGTCAATTTAACTGTCTCTACATCATGGGTATTAGATACTGGATGTGGATCTCATATTTGTCGAAATATGCAGGATCTAAAGAGAAGTAAAAGATTGGCTAAAGGGGAGGTAGATCTGCGCGTTGGGAATGGAGCAAAGGTTGCTGCGTTGGCCATAGGCGTTTGCGAGCTATCTCTGCCTTCAGGATTAGTTTTAGAATTAAATAATTGCTATTTTGTCCCTGCTATGAGCAGAAACATTATTTCTATTTCTTGTTTGGACAAGGAAGGTTTTATTATTTCAATAAAGAACAATTGTTGTTCCTTTTATTTGAATAATATTCACTATTTTAGTGCGCAATTATTTAATGGACTTTATGTCCTTGATCTAAGTAATCCTGTCTACAACATTAATACCAAGCGGATTAAAATAAATGATTTAAATCCTGCTTATTTATGGCATTGTCGTTTAGGCCACATAAATGAGAAACGTGTATCTAGACTCCATAAGGATGGATTGCTAGACTCATTTGATTTTGAATCATATGAGACATGTGAAGCTTGTCTATTGGGAAAAATGACAAAGTCCCCTTTCAATAAGAAAGGTGAAAGGACTAGTGAGCAATTGGCGCTCATACATACCGATGTGTGTGGGCCATTTGCCACGCCTGCCAGGGGTGGTTATGTCTACTTCATTACGTTTACTGATGATTACAGTAGATATGGATTTGTGTACCTTATGAGGGCAAAATCCGAATCCTTTGAAGTGTTCAAGGAATTCAAGAATGAAGTAGAGAAGCAACTTGGCAAAAGTATCAAGGCTTTACGATCGGATCGTGGAGGAGAATACTTGAGCCAAGAGTTTGACGACTATCTTAGAGAGTGTGGGATCGTGTCCCAACTCACTCCACCCGGAACGCCACAATGGAATGGCGTGTCTGAGAGGAGGAATCGAACCCTATTGGATATGGTTCGGTCTATGATATGTCAAACCGATCTTCCATTATCGTTTTGGGGCTATGCTCTATTAAGTGCAGCTTTTACCATTAACCGTGTTCCATCTAAATCAGTCATGAAGACACCATATGAGATGTGGAGTGGGAGGCGTCCCACACTGTCGTTCATGAGGATTTGGGGCTGCGATGTCTATGTAAAACGTTTACAATCAGACAAGCTAGGGCCTAAATCGGATAAGTGTAAATTTGTGGGGTACCCTAAGGAAACTAAGGGATACTACTTCTACAATCCAACCGAGAACAAAGTGTTTGTTGCTCGGACCGGCGTGTTTCTAGAAAGAGAGTTTGTCTCTAAAGAAGCAAGTGGGAGGAATGTAGAACTTGAAGAAGTTCAAGAACCACAAATCACAGAACCGATTATGGAACATGAACGGGAATCACAAGCAATTGTGGATCCACCTGTTCAGGTAACACAAGAGCTTCGTAGATCTAGTAGAGTGCGCCAGGAACCCGAGAGGTATGGACTTCTCGTAACTGATTCCGGTGACACGATGCTCATAGATGATGAGCCTACTACCTATGAGGAGGCCATGAATGGCCCAGACTCGCAGAAGTGGCTTGAGGCCATGAGATCCGAGATGGAATCCATGTATACCAACAAAGTATGGACTTTGGTGGAACCACCTGATGGGGCGCGACCCATAGGGTGCAAGTGGGTCTTCAAGAAGAAGATCGACATGGATGGTAATGTGATTACCTATAAGGGCCGATTGGTGGCTAAAGGATTCAGACAGATTCATGGTATTGACTATGATGAAACCTTTTCACCAGTCGCTATGACCAAATCCATCCGAATCCTACTTGCGATTGCAGCATACTACGACTATGAGATTTGGCAGATGGATGTCAAAACAGCATTCCTTTATGGGAATCTCCTCGAGGACGTGTATATGATACAGCCGGAGGGTTTTGAGGATCCAAAGCAAGCCAACAAAGTCTGTAAGCTGCAACGATCCATTTATGGGTTGAAGCAAGCTTCTAGGAGTTGGAATCGACGTTTTGATGAAGTGGTCAAAGAGTTTGGCTTCATCAGAAACGAAGATGAGTCTTGTGTCTACAAGAAGGTTAGTAGGAGTTCTGTAGCTTTTCTGGTCTTGTATGTGGATGACATACTACTCATTGGAAACGACATTCCCATGCTACAATCTGTGAAAGATTGGCTAGGAAAGTGTTTCTCAATGAAAGACTTAGGGGAAGCAGCCTATATACTTGGTATAAAGATCTATAGAGATAGATCTAAGAGGTTGCTAGGCCTAAGTCAAAGTACATATATTGACAAGGTGTTGAAACGGTTCAACATGCAAGATTCCAAGAAGGGATTCTTGCCCATGTCACATGGAATTACTCTTTCGAAGAGTGGTTGTCCTTCCAATGAGATTGAGAAGGAACGCATGAGTAGGATTCCCTATGCCTCGGCCATAGGATCCATCATGTACGCCATGTTATGTACTAGACCAGATGTGTCATATGCCTTGAGTATGACAAGCAGATACCAATCCAATCCGGGTGAGAGTCACTGGATTGCTGTCAAGAACATCCTAAAGTACTTGAGAAGAACTAAGGATGCTTTCTTGATGTTTGGCGGTGAGGAAGAGTTGCGTGTAAGGGGTTACACCGATGCAAGCTTCCAAACCGATAGAGATGACTTTAGATCACAGTCGGGATATGTGTTTTGCCTGAATGGAGCAGCGGTGAGCTGGAAGAGTTCCAAGCAAGAGACGGTAGCTGATTCTACAACAGAGGCTGAGTACATTGCTGCAAATGGCGCAGCAAAGGAGGCTGTTTGGATCAGAAAGTTTGTTTCTGAACTTGGTGTGGTCCCTAGCATTGCGGATCCAGTGGAGTTATTCTGTGACAACACTGGGGCGATCGCGCAATCAAAGGAACCCAGATCACACCAGAAGTCCAAGCATGTGCTCAGGAAGTTCCATCTGATTCGAGATATTATCGATAGAGGAGACGTTCGGATATGCAAGATTCCTACAGATGATAATCTGTCAGACCCGCTTACAAAGCCTCTCACGCAGTGGAAGCATGAAGGGCACACTAGGAGTATGGGCATACTAGATGCGCCAGATTGGCTCTAGTGCAAGTGGGAGACTGTTGGAATAGATGCCCTAGAGGCAATCTAGTTTAGTATGAATTTGTAATTGGCTAGAAATTCATTTATTATTTATTGGATATTTAATATAATGAAGTCCTTAGATTTACAATCGTGTTGTTTATCTTAAATATCCCTAGTCAAGTATAATGATTAAATGGGACAATCATCTATAGACTAGTATGGGGTTGGATTGATATGGAGATATCACGATCCAACACATAGGTGTGCATTACGGAATGTTGCACTGGATTGACCCATTACCGAGAAGGCTACATACACGTTATGTTGAGTCACAAGTGCTTCTCGGGTACAATGGTATTGTCATCCTTAGACTTGAAGTCACTAGATATTCTAGTTGTGGATCATTGTGATCTTGGTAGCGTTAAACGCTACACCGTAACTGGGTAGTTATAAAGGCGTGTACTGGATACAATGAGAAGCAAGCTTAGAGATCGTAGTGGACGTAGAGAGGATTTGCCCCTCCCACATAACGGGAGCAAATATCCAAGGCCACTCGAGGATAGTGCTTATAGAATGTCTGGCCAGACTCAAATAAATCAATATATGGATATTGATGTTATTTGCACGAATAAGGCTATTCCATGGATCGAGGAACTAGGGATTGGATATACGAGTGTGACTTGTATGTCTCGTGTCCAATCCGGATATGGAGGTAAAGGGATGAGACAATTACTTGTACAAGGTTGTCTAGATGACTATTCTATTAGTTGGCTAGAATGGATGTTTTGCTAGAAACCGCTCCATATTAGCAAAGAGTTGCTACCAACTAGATAGAACCTATGGGGTCACACGCTATATAGAGTTGTGCTAGATTATGGAATTAATTAATTAGATTAATTAATTAGAAGGATCACTTTGCAAACCCTTGCAAACTTAGTAGGGACTAATTTGCAAGGAAGGGACTAAATTGAATTCTAGTAGGACTAGAATAAGTCCTTTAGGTAGTTGACAAGGAGTTGTTGGACTATATAAAGGACCCTCCTCCTTCCTTCCCTACACACTTATGCTCTAAGAGAGAACATAACAAGAGTAGGAGAGAACAAAGGAGAGAGAGAGCAAGCAAAGAGGGACGCCGCCCCCTATTGCCGCCGCCCCTTGTCCCCGACGCCACAAAGGGTGCCGAACCCCTTTTGGTGTCTCGTTTTGCGTGATTTCTTCACCCTCCTTTCAATCCGGGCTAGCACCAAGGTGATTGGAGATCTAGGAACAACTCTAGGCGTGGATCAACTATAGAGAACGTGACACTATTCGCGTTTGAAGTCATCAAGGAGAACCCAAAGGTGTGTTTATGATTTCTTACCTTCACTATCGTTATGCATCTAGACTTGTGATCCTTGGAGGGTTTTGCATGGTTGTTTGTTTGTTTATGCTTCCGTTTGCGCGATCCATGAATCAAAACCCTACAAGCGACCCTCGGGTGGTACTACTTTCAAGATCGGGAGATTCAGCTACAAGAGGGGGCGCGAGGCTGAAGTGAGTGTGGTCTCACCCCAAAAGCAGGCGAAGATTGTGAACTTTGATGCACCACCTCTCCCATGTTCGGTGGAAGAGGCAAGCGACCTGTGCAGGCAATGGCGTAAGGATGGCGTCCTACCGCCACTCGAGAGGGCACCCTCCAAGGAGATGGTGAGGGACCCGAAGTGGTGCGAATACCACGGCAAGGTCATGCATCCTACGGCGGACTGCAAGAAGCTCAGAATTGTGTTTAGCCAAAAGATGAAGAATGGCGAACTGATTGTTAGCGACCAAAGACAGGATGTGCGCAACAATCCGCTCCCCGCCCATGTGGAGCAAGAATCGAAAGGCAAAGAGGTCGCTATGATCTCGATTGTGGATCTGGAAGAGGTCGCAGAGGATGGTCTACCCATTATTGCCGAAGTCCATGATGATGAAGACTATAGCATAGACACGGAGGACGAGCGTGCCGACCGGATGAAGGGGTCGCACGGCTTCAGCAGATTCTTCAACGAGATGAACTTCTCTGAAAATGCCGGACGGAGATGACAAAAGCGATCTTAAGGATAGCAGAAGACTACGAGGAGGATCTCGTAGTCTGCAATGGGAAAGTCATCAGGGCGTCTCGCTCTACAGAAAAGATCATAATCTTCTTCGCCAGCGACAAGAAGACAGATGCGAGCCACCAGAGGCCTCTGTATGTGACAGCCATCATCAATGGCGTCGAGTTCAAAAGAGCGTTCGTCGACGGAGGAGCAGCGGTTAACGTTGTTTAGCTCCACACATTGAAGCTAGCAGGGATCCCATAGTACAAGATTGTCAAACGTCAATCCCCGTTGATGGGATTCGGAAGCGACTCCAGAATGACGATAGGATGGATTCGCTTGGGTATCCAGATCGGCAAAATCAAGTGCTCAGCGAAGTTCTATGTCATAGATGCGAACACTACGTATCACATGATCATAGGACGTGCCTGGATTCATCGCTTTGATGCTGTCCCTTCAACGGCTCACCAAGTGATGAAAGCTATTTGGAAAGACAAAATAGTCGAGATACCAGCTTCGACAAATCCATTCAACATGGATGAAGCGCATCTCAGTGAGGCGGTGTGGTTCACCGAGATGGCAGACGAGCAAACACCAGGACCATTTAACCCCACTCCATTGCCCCGATGGGAGGATATGAAAGATCAGTCACCGGCGGGAGTGATGGTGACAAGGGAAGACGCTAAGGAAAAGCCGCCCACGCGAGAAGAAGCGCCGCGGATTGCTTACCAACGAAAGAACGTGTACACTCTGAAAAGAATAGCAAAGCATGACCCTGAAGGCAAGGAGATAGAGAGTTTCTACGCCAATGGGAAGAAATGCTATCGCATATGAAGGTGCGCGGGGGTGTCCTCACGCGGGCATGAGGATATCCCCGATCAAATCAATCAAATCGAGCAGGTTGCGGAGACAGAAAAACCAAAGCTAAGCACTCTAGAAGAGAAACTCAAAGAAGCGCCCGAATGCATGGAAGACAAACCCAGACCGCAAAAGCAGGAGCTGAAGGAGGTGTTCCTAAGCCCTATCAAAGAAAAGAAAAGGCCGGTCTTTCTAAGTGCGGACCTCACGAGCGAAGAGGAGGAAAGATTGCTACAACTCTTGACCGAATACAAGGATGTATTCGCATGGGAGTACGACGAAATGCCGGGCCTCGACACGAGCATCACCATGCACCGGTTGGATGTGATACCGGGATCCAAGCCGGTAAATCAGAGCACAAGAAGCTTAAGGCCGGAGCTCAATGTGAAGATTAAGCAGGAGATTGTCAAACTCCTGGACGCCAAGTTCATAGAGCCGAATCACCATCCCACATGGCTGGCCAACATTGTGCCCGTGGTAAAGAAGAATGGAAAGCTTCGCATTTGCGTGGATTTCCGGGATCTCAATCGTTTCTTGCCCAAGGACGATTTTCCGATCCCCAACATTGATCTGCTTATTGATTCGACAGCGGGTCATCGCATGTTTAGTTTCATGGACGGCTTCAGCGGGTACAATCAAATCAAGATGGACCCTGAAGATGCACGGAAAACCGCATTCATCACCCCAGTGGGAGTGTTCAACTATACGGTGATGCCTTTCGGCCTCAAAAACGCAGGTGCAACCTATCAGCGGGCCATGATGGCTCTGTTCCACGACATGATGCACAAAGAAGTGGAATTCTACGTGGACGACCTGGTTGTCAAATCCAAGCAAGAGGCAGACCACCTGGCGGATTTGCGGAAAGTGTTCAATAGATGCAGGCGCTTTCATTTGAAAATGAATCCTATGAAGTGCGCATTTGGAGTGACATCAGGGAAGTTCTTGGGATGCGTAGTACATCGTCAAGGAATCGAGCCTGACCCTGCGAAAGTTTCAACCATCACTGGCATGACTCCGCCACATAACCAGAGTGCCTTGAAGACATTCTTGGGGAAGCTATCGTATATGCAAAGATTCATCCCAGCGATCGCCGAGATTAATTTCTGTTTCAGTAATCTTCTCAAGAAAGATGCTGCATACAACTGGACTCCGGAACACGAAGCTGAGTTCGGGAAACTAAAGGAGCTGCTGATGTCTTCAAAAGTGATGATCGCACCTCAGCTAGGATCACCGCTTTTGCTATATCTGAAGCCAACGAGGAAGTCTACAGGAGCCCTTCTAACCTAGGAATACGAGGGTCAAGAAAGGCCCATTTACTACATCTCCCGCATCGTGCAGCCCGCAGAATCAAGGTACACAGACATCGAACGTCATTGCCTTGCTTTATTCTTCGTAATAGAGAAGTTGAGACACTATTTTGCTTCGCACAAAGTAGTGGTGGTCACAAAGAATGATCCCATACGATATCTGCTAACTCACACTACTCCTGGAGGAAGATTGGCAAAATGGTATATGACCATTTCCCAATTTGACATCACATGCGTTCGACCGCGGGCGATCAAATCGCAGGCGGTAGCGGATTTGTTGGCACAGTTCCCCGATAACAGTCACGAGCTTGTGATCGAAGAAGAATTGGAGGGGCCTGAAATTTACGCAGTTGAGTGGCCTTACTGGACGCTTCATTTCGACGGCTCGTCCACAAGGAAAGGTGGAGGCATTGGGATAGTCTTGACCAAACCAGATGGGGAAGTCATACAGATGTCCGCAAAACTTGACTTCGCAGTAACCAACAATGAAGCAGAGTACGAAGCTCTCATCGCAGGGCTCCGCGCAGCAAGGTCCTTGGAAGTAAGCAACTTGACGGTTATGGGGGATTCCAAGCTAATCGTCAAACAGGCCTCGAGCGAGTACGGTTTAAAGGAAATAAACTTATTGCCCTACAGGACCCTAGTGCAAAGATTGGTGCAACAATTCTGCGATGTCAGATACGAGCACAAACCTCGAGCGGACAACAGGCATGCAGACGCTTTGGCTACCTTGGGATCCAAGGTCAGTGCGGACAAATGTCCTGCAAGGATCTTCATTGAAGTGCGAACGTCCTCGGCGTTGACGGAAGACGCGTGCGATGATGAATACATGGACGAAGCGGACTGGAGAAAGTCAATCTTACGGGCCATCGCAGAGGGCACGAGCAGCGAGAACTGGGCATCCACAAAAGGGTATTGCATACATGACAACACTCTCTATTATAAGGGCCCTGGCGGAATACTTATGCGATGCGTCTCCGAGCAAGAAGGACAGATACTGTTAGAAAAGATTCAACAACATGCCTGCGGGGAAAGTGAGGTGTCAATCTATCGGAAAGCTCAGAGATATGGCATCCATTGGCCGGACATGTCAACGGCCGCAGCACTGATACAAGGAAAATGCGAGAGCTGCACACTGATCAAGGATTCTTTACTCATTGCTCTGACCGACGATGATGCGGATTGGAGGAAACCACTCTTTGATTTTCTCACCCAGGGTACTGTACCCGAATCAAGAAAAGAATCTGAGAAACTAAGAAGGAAAGCAGCCCGATATGTGGTGCAAAAAAATCTGCTTTGGCGAATAGGCCATGAAGGTAACTTGCTGCGATGTCTAGACAGCAGGGAAGCACAAGAAGTGATGGACCTTTCTCACCAGGTGGAACATCAGGGAGGTGCAAAATTATGCAGACAACTCCTCTCAATTGGATATTTCTGGCCCACTATGGAGGCTGATTGCCGCATGAAAGTACGACGCTGCCAGGAGTGTCAATTTAAAGGTAATCTAGTGCACGCTCCTGCAGTAGATTTACATGCATTGGGAACACCATGGCCGTTTCACACATGGGCTCTGGATTTTATTGGTCCCATTCGACCAACCTCACATGGGAATCACTTCATTCTCACCGCGACTGAGTTGTTCACCAAGTGGGTAGAAGCGATACAACTAAAAACGGCAAACACGCTAGCTGTGGTCATTTCATCCAAGAAAGCATCATATGCCGGTTCGGAATTCCCAACACCATCCTTTCGGATAATGGCACTCCTTTTGTTAATCGCCAAGTGGCTGCGAAGCTAGCAGAATACAACATCAGGCAGATATGCTCCACCCCATACTACCCGAAGGGGAATGGACAAGCAGAAGCGACCAACAAGACGCTGTTGAGAATTTTGAGCAAGATGGTCGGAGATGACCACAAGAAGTGGGCTGATTCTTTGAGCATAGCCCTTTGGGCTTACCGGACTTCTCCAAGGACACCCACAGGGGTCTCACCATTCCTTCTGTGCTATGGAGCTGAGGCTGTGGTACCTGCGGAAGTAAAGGTTAACTCTGCAAGATTGGCTTTCCACGTATTGTACGGCAATCAGCGTGATCATGACTTAGTACTGCTAGAAGAAAAGCGGGAGCAAGCTAAAAGGACCAACAAACGATATCAAGAAAGGATTGCTCGTGCGTACAATAAAATAGCCCAACGTAGAGATTTCGCAGTTGGATATTTAGTCTTGCGCGCATCTGACCATTGCATGCGAGAGGCGGCTCACCCAAAATTTGCAGGCAATTGGGAAGGACCCTTCGAAGTCACGGAAGTCTTTGACAGTGGCTACTGCAGCATACGGAGGTTACATGGCACGACCTCAACCCCAAGCTCAGTCAATATGCACTGGATCAAGAAGTACTATCCCTAACTTCTCTTATTTTACGCGTTATATTACAACGTTGCCTTATGCTCTGTATAGCTATGATTCGCACATCTTCTCTCCCATATGAGAGAATTGTAATCTCATCTCTCCCATGTGAGAGTTCTATAATAAAAGACTTCTCCCAAATGAGAAGAACTTTATACTTCTAGCTGTTTTATCGCTTCATTTAGTTAAATAATATTGTTAACGAAAGCCTATCTGCCACGATAGCAGCTCATGCGAAAACGATCTTAATTGATCTTCTAAGCCTATCTGCCACGATAGCAGCTCATGCGAAAACGATCTCAATTGATCTTCTAAGCCTATCTGCCACGATAGAAGCTCATGCGAAAACGATCTTAATTGATCTTCTAAGCCTATCTGCCACGATAGCAGCTCATGCGAAAACGATATTAATTGATCTTCTAAGCCTATCTGCCACGATAGCAGCTCATGCGAAAACGATCTTAATTGATCTTCTAAGCCTATCTGCCACGATAGCAGCTCATGCGAAAACGATCTTAATTAATCTTCTAAGCCTATCTGTCACGATAGCAGCCCATGCGAAAATGATCTGAATTGATCTTCTAAGCCTATCTTCTATGATAGCAGCCCATGCGAACATGATCTTGAATGATCTTTTAAGCCTATCTGCCGCGATAGCAGCGCTATACAAATGCGATTTTAAAATCGTTCTTAAGTCTATCTGCCATGATAGCAGCATTATGCAAAATGATCTTAAGTGATCTACAAAAGTCTATCTGGTGAGATAGCATCTGCACTTGAATCTAAGACAAGTCACAAGGCTACCAGTCAAGGTAGCACAGCTGCACAAACACGATCTCGAACGATCTAAAAAAAATATCCAAGCGACAATGCAAGATTTGTATATAGCACTACAGAAGGCGAAATTTGCCAATACGCATGCGAAATTGTAATTTGTTGTAACAAGACAGCAAATCATACAAAGTGATTTATCATTATGAGTCAAAACGACTTACAATTTATCTGTCTAGATAACAGCTTACAAGTGAAAAAGCTTAAATCAAGCTAACTACGCAGCCAACATGGCTTATAATGCATCTACATAGTAACTCGCATACAGAAGTTACTCATCGGGGGAATCCTAGCTAAAAAATGATGGACCTAACGGTCCTAGCACAAGCTATGCGATACACATATCTGCGACCAAAGATCTGTAGCAAGTAGGGCGCTCCTGCGAGAAGATCAGCCCGCCATTCGCTATGTCTACAACCGCAAGACCTGGGTGACGCTGTGTCCAAGATCTCAGGATCTGAAAAGGCCTCTGTCTGATCAAGATATCTGCCAGAGGAACCACCTGTTGAGGCATATGCAGCCGTACAAAACAGGGGAGCAGTTATTCCTCGGGCAATGGGCTCCTTGTCCACGAAGACGAGCACATTGGCTCGCCACCCTGAGTTCAAGAACGAGGAGGCAAGAAATTCTCCTCCGGGCATGCTGGAGGAGAATACCGCCGTTCATTACGAGTCGGTAGCAAGGTCAGTACGGCGTTGCACCTCGCCGGGAGGCGGCCGGAAACATGACCTGCAAGCATAATAGATGAAGAGAATTCTTCGAACAAATATGAGGTATTATCTGCATCTTCTCTATGATAGTTATAAATATTAATAAGCCTTATAGAGCGGATCTTGGAAACTATTTCTATAGCACAAAGCGCAAACTCAGGTTTCACAACTTGAAATTGCCATGAATCAACGAAAAATAGGCATTGAAGCCACCAGTCGTAAGGACTCGCGGCAAACCACATTTTGGGATGAAGAACCCAAATAGCAATAGGCAGGGTTTATATAGACCTTGCGGAGACTCTTCGGTTGCCAATATGAGTCACCAGAATTTGAAAAGAGGGTAAGGTCAATCACTTACGCCTTGAAAAGCGGTAACAATCAATTACCCTACTAAAGGCTACGACGATTCGGTTGCGTATCCTAATTAATGACGGATAGTCATGATACAGATGGACTTCCCAAGGAAGGCGTGCTTATCTAATGAATAATTAGCGCGAAAATCAAGGCAGAGTATCATTTGTTGACGTCATAAATTGATATACACAGAGATATTCGAGCAAATCCCGGAAAGGGCAAAACGGGCATTTCAATTCTTTTTGAAAAAAAAGGGGGGAGAAACCGTAGCAATATTACAGTAATGTTTTGCTACTTTTAAAACAAGCCTTTGATCAAGGAATCGTTAGGAGTAAACTGACGGCTAAGGTTTTCTATTTGCTCCACCTCTTGTTTCAATTGCTCGCATTTGGCATTCATCTCATGAAAAGCTTCATAGCTTCTTCAACCCTTTGCCTTTGCTGCTCTACCTTCTACTTCTCAGCTGCGAGGTTTTGATGGCCGCGTTTCAAAGTCACGGCCGCGCGAATCAGGGTAACTCTTTTGACAAGAAACTTGAAGCCCAGCTTGCCTTGAACTTTGGCGAGAAGATTTTGGCACATGCCAAAAAGCAATTCCGCGCTCTGTGTAGAAATGGTCGCAAGTGTGGCCGCGGACGGATGCTCCAAAATCTAGATGGCTTCAGTAAGAAATAGCCTCCTGTCGAAGGGCCCTATCTCCAGAGACCTCGCAAATGATTGAGGATAGTTTAGGCGCATCCGAACTAGCCAGTCCACGTCAGCTTGCTTCAAACCTAAAGCAATGTTAAAATCAAGGTTAGACTGACAAAATCGCAAGCAAAGAATGCAAGATGCGAACAGTAAATCACGACATACCAATTCCTTCAAGGATCTCGCGCAGAGAAGGAATGCGCATTGCTGGGGTAGCTGAATACTGTCCTCGCTCCATTTCCCTCCTATCAGCTGCGAGTTCTAACTCCTCATAGTTGGGGGGAAGAGAATAAGCCGCACCAGGTGCGATTGCAGCCCCGACCTGCGAACCCCAAAAGTTCCACGCAGGAAGAGGCGCTGCCGACTCAGTCATTGCTGGAAGCATGGTGGCAGCAGAAGTCGCAGCTTGACGAGGAATCTCTTCAGATGCTATAGCATCAGCAGCAATCGTTCCTATTTCCTCAGCACCAGCATGGGCATCTTCCTCCATTAACACAGTGTCAGCCTCGGCATCATCAGAAAGTTCGATGACGTCCTCAAGGGGCTCTCCTGCATATTCAGCAGCTGCAACGGGCGTCTCGGTATGAGAACTCGGCACCGGAACATAGGACGCAGAAGGTTGACTACTTTGCTCCAACACTGGTTCATCAGCATTGCCTGCGATACAAAATGCGATGGTGTGAGGTAACTTGTATCGTATGTTATTTTACTATCTTCGATAAGCTAAGAGCAAGCACCTCCACGCGAAGGTGGGATTGCAGTATCCTCGTCATACGCTAAGGACGTGGAACCTATCCATATTAACGTGTCTTCATTAAGCATGTCTTTAAGGTGAGCGTTACCTGGGGCGCGAAGAAACAAGTCATGATTATGTTTTGAGTTGCTAATCTTAGTTCACGCATATCGTGCAAGTGATTACCTGAGGGTTCACCGCACTTGCCTACTAGCCAACGGCGAATGTCAGCTTTTGACACACCGTGCTTTAATGCACCAACAATAACATCTCGATAAGTCACTGCGACATTAAAAATCTCACCTTCGTTGCGGCCTGCGATTTCTTCGAAGTCTGCTTGGGTTTGCTTTAGAGCTGCTGCGTCTTCTTCTGGAGCTGCATCCTCCTCTTCGCCTTGAGGAGCCATCTCTTCGGGAAGCGCATCTTCCTCATCAGTAGGACGCACTAAGTCGTCGACGTGTTGTTCTTCTAGGCTCCTCTGCTTTACGCGTTCGAGCTCCTCTTCCTCTCGCTTCCTTCTCCTTTCGGCGGCCTCAGCAGCTGTTCTCCGGGACTCGGCAAGAATGTCCTCGCTTATGGTTTCATCAAAAACGCCAGCGTGAGAACCTTTCTTCTGCTTCTTGGCCAAGAGGCCAACGATGGTCTCGTCATCATCATCATCTGCTAAAGAAACAACTTGTTTAAACCAGATTGCCAAAGAGTTAAGATAATGAGAAGAGAAGTACGATTGAGATACCTCCTGATTCTTCCTCATATGTCGCATCTTCTTCTCTGACTCTGCCATCTTCAACTCTTTCTTCTTCTTCTTCATCTCCTTCTCTTGGCTCCCGCCTCTCCTCTTCTTCCTCCTAGCCGAATGGAACGAAGGTCTCCACTGCGAGCTCCTTCCGCGCTTTACCGGTCATGCGACCTTTACCTTTATCCTTGGCAGAAAGGGACCTCGCAGGAGGGGAAGTCGGAGCGCTTCTAGGGGAAGAAATCGTAATTCCTCTTTGCCTTGGCCTCTTCGCTCTTGGCGCAGCAGTCGCCGGAGGAGACGGATCATCTCTAGGGGGAGACAAGGCTGGGGTATTGTCTATCAGCGAATCGGCAAAAGCATTCATGACCTCGCGAATCCTGGCCTCGACCTCGGGATCCATTCTCGATGCCAGCCGAAACGGCTGTCTTTGCCTTCTTGAAGTAACAATGGTGGTAACCAGCGATTTGGATTGCTCACCAGATGCAAACCTCCGCACATGGCACTACAGCAAGAAGTGTAATATGAAGTCTTCAGTATATTGAAGTAAAGAAGCTTAGCGTGTGCAAGAGAAGTTGCTTACCTTAGCAAAAGTTTCGCTGTATCTGATGACATGCGAGTCGCCTTTTCTAACCACAGCAATCTTTTCGTCTAGAATGATGGAGGGACACAGATGGTTCTCGCGATCTAGCAATGAATAGCAACCATATTCAGACTCGTCCAGGCTACAATTGGGACGAAAAGGAAAAGAATTCCTTTTGATCACAGGAGCTCTGCTTGGCTGGGGGACCGACTGCGTCTCAAACCTTGTCTGCTGGGCGTTCCAGTATGCGAGCCAGTTTTTGGAACAGCCGCCTTCACGGTTACCTGCAGGTTGCTCGAAGGGGAGATTGCTCAGCAAGACTGTTTTACACTCCTTTGACAACAAACGCTTATAGCAGCCTCTGATGATAGACTGCGGCCAGATTGATGGTGCCACTGCATCGAAGCCGAATTGGAGAGAGACGCGAGTGGGATCAACATCCACGGTGATCCTCTCATACCTTGGCGCGAGCTCACGAACATGCTCTGCGAGGGCAGGAAGAGAACCTCGCAGGCACCAGCAAATGAATTTCGCGATAGCACTCGTGGAAATGCTCTCCACCTTCGAAGAGGAGCTCTTCTGAAAAGACAACACCCTTAGAGGGATACAGTTTTGGAAACCATCGCACGTTTTCAATACGCATGGCATAGGGCCTGGCTATGAACTTTTCTCGATTGTCGCATATGAGGCTCCAGACGCACTTGGGATAGTTTGTTCCGAACCACCTCGCAGCTCTGCCGCTGTTACGTTCCTCTTCCGTACCTGGGGGACACCATTTGCTGGGCTTGGAAGCGACTGGGGCATAAGAGGTCCATCGCTCGAAGACCCACATTTTCAAGAAAGCAATGTTGATGTAAGTCAGTATGTCGAGGCTGCCACGCGACTCCTTCATCGCCACAACTAGCTGATCCAACCTGTAGTACAGTGTGCCCAAGACTAGGCGTCCAAGTGCGACCTTCTGACCAAGGGCCAACTTCACAGCAAGAGGCAGAACGTGGTAAAAGACTCCATCATGTGGGTGACCGTCGATTAAGTACCTCGACAACCAGGCACAGAGGAAGGCGCACAGGGTCAAGTGATAACCCTTTCCATCTACATAGTTCTTAGCCTTCGGGTTTCGACTCAGAAGCTTCTAGGTGATACTGCTGTTCGCATAGTCACGGAAAAAGTACTGGACCCACTTGTTCCAAGTATTCTTCGCAGATGTGTCAACCAACTGCCAGTCAGGAAGGACTTCTGTAGGAGTCCATCGGGTGGAAATTTTCTTCACCTCTGCCAAGCACTCCTCCATCTGCGTGTACAAAGCGAGCTCCGCATCCGTTCTCAATGGACTCAAAGGATCCACCTCACCCATGGGAGACAGATCGTACAGCATGTGCACGCCCTCGAGCGTGGGGGCAGCCTCGAACTTAGCAAAATGGAAGGTGTGAGTCGCAGGCGAGTAGCGGGAAAGAAGGTTTACAAGCATGGACTGATCCAGCTTCACGGCAGCACCCTTCATAGCACGAACTGCGAAATATATTCCAGCATCGTTCAAAGTCACAGCATGATTGGTCAACACATGGTCAATCCACTCATCCATGTAGTCCAATTTCTGAACAAAAGCTTGGGTGGAAATCGTAGAATACGGGAAGTACCCATTTTTGACTCCCAATCGAACCACGTCTTCGGAGCCAATAAGTTCGAGCAAGGCCGAGTTAACTGGAGGGGTTAATGTTTCCAATCCTTCAACAGAGATAGGGGTAGGCAGTTTCTTTACCTTAACCCTAGCATGGTAGAAGTCTTTGCCACCCAGATAGGGGGCTTTTCGCCATAGAGCTTGCGGCAGATCAGGTATTTCTTCGTCCTCCTTAGTGGGTCTAGTTCCTTTTGTTTTTGCCATTCCTGCGGAAAAGCAAGAAAAAAAAGGGGGAGAAATATGCACACTTCAGTTTGAATTTCGAGATTCAAGATCTATGGGAAGAAAGATGAACAGTCTGGTACCGATTTCAGAAATTGGTGATTGGAATCGTTTGCATTATCAGGGATTTCAGAAACCCTACAATCAAGGTCTTTATCATTGGGTGACTAAATCGAAATTGGATTCGAAGATTGTGAGCTTCTTCACAAGTTTTCAGCAGATAATATGTCATGGTTTTGCAGATTCAACACAATTCAAAGCATATACTAGCATATTAAATCAAAATTGAACAAGGCCAACCATGTTTCTGTAAAGCTTGCTTAGATGCAGACAATTGAAGAAGACGATTTGCAATTTTGAATTGGTGATTGATTATCTGAATCTGCTCTTGAAGGCTTCCGGGTATCATTCACTTTAAGAGAAAGAAGTGATGCTTTGCAACAATGGAGAGTACAGAGTATTTATCCAAAAAGAATGAAGGGTTGCGTCCTTTCAGTAGTCGAATCGCAACCGTCACAGTCGAATCGCGCAATCACAGGATGAGCTGACGTCACGCCTAAAACCCTAAAGGCCAGACGGCACGACTCTAGGGGTTTTAGGTCATAATGGCACGCACGGGGGCTGAACTTTCCCATATTTGAATTGGTACGTGGCGGCGACGCGTACGTTGGTTTCCGCGCATGGAAGTCTATCCGGCTATGAGTCTTCACGCGCGGAAAGGGGGTTAATGTAGATAGTGCTTTTTGGACAAGAAGATCCTAGCCACGTGGCAATCATCCAGCACACCATATTGTGCTCCACACACACTGGATCACCAGCCGCGCTGATCCACGTGGGGGCTGCGAGACAGGGCCCTCGCATGCCACGCACGGGACTTGTAGGGACTTAGTGGTCTGGAGGCTAGAGTAAGTCCTGTCGCGTGCGAGCCAAGCTCGCGCGCGACCCTTAGTAACTGATTTTGAGAGATTTATGGCACGAGCTCCATAAACCCGGTCAATCCGGTCAAACCCGGTCAACCCCATAACGGTTCCGGTATTCGCGCATAACGTGCTGTAACGGTCCCTATATATGTGGACGAACGTGCCGTTGTGGTTAAGATAAGTAAGCCGCCATTGATGGGCGCATTAACCACACTACAACGGTCACATTCTCCGTTATATATAGGACGTTAACCTTTCCATACAAAGGAGGACACACCAGACATACGCGGAAGCTCTGCCAATCCCCTGTCTCTCTCTCAGACATTACTACTTCCTTACTCTCTCCCTACACACAACCCAACTCTTCCTGTGCCATTTCCGATCCTCTAATTACGGTGTACAGAAAGTACTCCCCGCCGGATTCTCTTGTGCACACCTGGTATGCGTCAATCGGGAAGAGTTCATAGCCAGACCTTACGCCACGCGCGTTGAGAATGTGCGATGGTTCCCAAAACTGTATCCCTCCAAGGCTGTTGCTTTCTCAGAAGAGCTCCTTTTCAAGGGCGGGGAGCATTTCCACGAGCGCTATCGCGAATTCTTCTGCTGGTGTCTAAGGGGCTCTCTTCCTGCTCTTGCGGAGTATGTGCGTGAGCTCTCCCCCAGATACGAGAGGATCACAGTGGATGTTGACCCCACTCGCGTTTCTCCTCAGTTTGGCTTTGATGCGGTGGCACCATCAATCTGGCCGCAGTCCATCATAAGAGGCTGCTATAAGCGATTACTGTCTGGGGAGTGTAAAACAATATTAAGGAGCAATCTTCCCTTCGAGCAACCCCCAGGTAACCGCGAAGGTGGCTACTCCAGAAACTGGGTTGCTTATTGGAATACCCAGCAGACAAGGTTTGAGACGCAATTGACCCCTCGGCCAAACAGAGCTCCTGTGATCAAAAGGATTTCTTTCCCTTTCCGTCCCAACTGTAGCCTGGATAAGTCTGAATATGGCTGCTATTCGTTGCTGGATCGTGAGAATCACCTGTGTCCCTCCACCATTCTTGACGAAAAGATAGCCGCATTTAAGAAAGGTGATTCGCATGTCATCAGATACAGCGAATATTTCGCCAAGGTAAACAATCTCTCTTGCATGTGCTAAGTTTCCTTATTCCGATACGTTGAAACTTTATGCTTCATTTTCTGTCGCAGTGCTATGTGAGGAGGTTCGCATCTGGTGAGCGTTCCAAATCGCTGGTCACCACCATTGTTACTGCGAGAAGACGGGGAGAACCAGTTCGGCTAGCACTGAAATGGATCCCGCAGTTGAGACCAAGATTCGCGAGATCATGGATGCTTTCGCTAACTCGCTGATAGAGAACACTCCAGCCTGGTCTCCACCCAGGAACAATCCGTCTCCCCCAGCAGCTGCTTCCCCAAGAGCGAAGAGGCCCAGACAAAGAGGAATTACAATCTCTTCCCCTAGGAGCGCTCCAACTTCTCCTCCTGCGAGATCCCTTACTTTCAAGGATAAGGGTAAAGGTCGCATGCCAAGCAAAGCGCAGAAAGAGCTCGCAATGGAGACCTTTGTTCTGTTTGACCAGGAGGAGGAGGAGGAGGAGGAGAGAAGGGAGGCGAGAGGAAATGAAGAAGAGGATAGAATCGAAGATGTCAGAGACAGGGAGAGAGATGAGATACAAGAGGAAGCGTCAGGAGGTATCTCAATCGTACTTCTCTTCTCATTATCTTAACTTTTCGCAATCTTAATTGAACAAATTGTTCCTTTGTAGATGATGATGATGAGACCATCAGTGGCCTTTTGGCCAAGAGGCAGAAGAGGGGTTCTCATTCTGGTGTTTCCAACGAAACCATAAGCGAGGACATCCTTGTCGAATCCAGGAGAATAGCTGCGGAGGCTGCTGAAAGAAGAAGAAAGCGAGAAGAAGAGGAGCTTGAACGCGTAAAGAAAAGGAGCCTAGAAGAGCAACACGTCGAAGACTTAGTGCGTCCAACCCATGAGGGAAGTGCGGTTCCAGAAGAGGAAGCTCCTGAAATTAACGAGGAGGATGCGGCTCCAGAAGAAGATGCGGCAGCCCTAGAGCAAGTCCAAGCGGACTTCGAAGAAATCGCAGTTGGTAGCGAAGGTGAGATTTTTAATCTCGCAGTAACTTACCGAGATGTGATTGTTGGTGCGTTAAAGCACAGCTTGTCGAAAGCTGACATTCGCCGCTGGCTAGTAAGAAAGTGCGGTGAACCTTCAGGTAATCATTTGAACAACATTTGTGAACTAGGCTTAGTAACCCAAACATAATCATGACTGGTTTCTTCGCACCCCAGGTCACGCTCATCTTAAAGATATGCTTAATGAAGATACATTAATAGGGCAAGGTTCCGCGTCCTTAGCATATGACGAAGATACTGCAATCCCACCCTCGCGTGGAGGTACTCGCTCTTGGTTTACCAAAGATAATACAATATTATGTAACACAAGTTACCTCACATTGTCGTATCTTGTATCGCAGGCAATGCTGATGAATCTATGTTAGAACAGAGGAGTCAACCTTCTGCATCCTATGTCCCGGTGCCAAGTTCTCACACTCAGAAACCCGTCCACTATAACAAATTCGGCCTCCGTTGAAAAAAAAAATTGTCGCTAGAAAGGCCAAATATGTCGGTAGAAATTCTACCGACAAATAATTTTTTGACGGAAAATGGTCACTACAAGTCGGTCGTTAGTATTAAGGCCGACAAATCTCAATTACGTCGGCAGAAAAAAAAAGCGACAAAATTTTTTGTTGACAGTTTAAATCTAACAACAAATTGTTTCTGTCTCTAGTTTAACTACCGACAAGTAATTTTGGTAGTTTATGTTCATAGGTGACAAATTTTGTTTGTCACTAGTAGACATGCTTTCTCACTTTTACATCTTCCTGGCGACATACATGTTTGTCGCCTGAATCACGACGAAATAAAAAAAAAAATTATAGAGATTTTTACATATATGCAGATTTGAAAGTCAAGATCAACCATATATGCACCCAAAATATAAACATAATCAAACATTTATATGCACCACTGTGCTGAAATCTAAGAACAAGCCTTCAACAGTTGGTTTTTTTAACAAGTCTGCATCCTTAGTTACCGTCCAGTACGGTCACTCTAATTCAACAGTCGTACCAAGGAAAACAGTACTACTAAGTTAATTTACAAAACACTTATTTTGCTGATTGTTTCAAAGTTCAAAAAGTTCATAAACCTCAAATTTTGCTGATTGTTTCTACGACGTGTTATACGATCGAACTGCATGTCCAGAATCACCGGCAAGTGGGTCCTTCGATGCCCTGAAGCTGTGCAATGCAACCGACGCTAAAACCTGCAAACAATGAAATAAATAATCATAAACTTGTGGCTGTATGGTTTAACACCAGTGAATATCGGCTACGATACACATCAACAGCCTGCCTAGTTAGGTATGTACTCATGCTGTCGTTGAATATATGTTTTCACACATTGGACTTACAATTACTGCATACGGCATATAGGGCAGCCAATGTACAAGTACAGTTTCATGTTAGAATACCTCCTTAAATATGCAGATATCATACAGTACGTTGAACTAATTTCGGCACAAAATGTGTTGAATACAAAGCACAAAATGGTGGATAGCACGACTAACATTCTGGAAAGAGAACTCTTTCAAAATTTGCCTAGCAACCTAATTTCATGTCAAATAAAGACCTGAAATACAGTTTCAGGTTGCTACTGTTTCCTGCGAATAGAGCACAACATGCATATGCATGATGTCTGACATCATACTTGTCAAAAACAACATTATTAAGTATTGTGGAATTGAAGCAGACTAGAACACTTATTTGAAAAGAAGCCGTCTTCAATACGTAGTCGAAGAGACTTTAATTCCAACGTAATAAAAAAAAAAAAAAAAAAAAAAAAAAAAAAAAAAGAAAAACGTAGAGACTTCATCCATTGCAAAATTAACAATGCTGGAAATGGTGTGCTAGCATGGCTGACTCGTCGTACACATTCTCGAAGAGGAAGGCTTTTCAAATTGCCTAGAAACCTAAGATTAGGTCCTACAGTGGACGCATTCAATTGCAAGCCACAATCTACAGAACTGTGTAGCCCATTCGCATCTAGCATCCATCTTAATTACCGTATTCAGTAGTGAATTTGGTAAAAGTACAGGCAATACAGGATACTGTAATCGAATTTATTAAAAGTAGGAAATCTCTTACGTATTAAGTACATGCACTACACGAAACTGGAATCGAATTTCTTAATAGCACATGTGTTGTCTAAACTCAATTTCTTACGTACTAAAGGTACACTGTTGTTTAAACTCGAATCGAATTTCTTACAAGTAGTCAATTAACAGCAAATATTTTGTCTAATAATTTATACATTACAAGTCAAGTCGTTACAGCATGCTTGTTTCGTAACTGGTGAGGTTATGCATATACGTATATTATGTATATAGGCATATTGAAGTAATAACATGAAAGCATTCACGTCATGTAACGTATAAACATGTCATGTGTATATATATGGACAAGAAGTACACGCATTCATTATTTATCTGACCTCATTGACTTTGTGAACCGAAAGATTCGGACCCCTCCTCGGATTCCCTCTCAGATTCCTCCTCTGCATCTGATTCATAATCCTCTTGAAGTTGCACGCCCTTCAAAATCAGTTTCTCGACATTGGATATCCTCTTCTCGAGGGCCTCATTACGCCTTTCTGCAGCCACTGCCCTTCGTCGTTCAGCTTCAGCTCTTCTTCTATATGCACTTGCCTTCTTTCCTGCTGCTTCAGCCCTTGCTAGCGATTCAGACAGGCCGTCATCGTAAGTCCATGCAGTCTTTGGGACCTCACCTCCACCATAGCCAGCAACAACACCCGGCCTTCTTCCAAGTACCGCCTCCACAATCTCTTCTTCAGTTAGGTCATGATCCACGTCATTGTCTCTCATTTCTTTCATTTGATTCTGTCATTTTACAACATTTCATTAAGGGTCCGATATAGGTTTGGAAAATAACATGTTTTCGTAAGAAATCAATACCAAACTTACATATTTTTGCAAGGCTTCATGCGATAGCCAGACAGATGTGCCACTTTTGCAATGCGTGATCTTGTAGTTTTCAATGAGTGAGGGTTCTTCCTACAAATTTATTTTCACTGACTGTCACACATATACATGAATGCGTATTATAAACGGATGAGATCAAGTTAAACACATTACCATCTCGTGCAGGCGCTGGACAAATGTCTTCGAACCGGAACTGTGCAGATTCTTAACATGCTCTCGGTTGGTAGTACATCTTCTACTCTTAACATGTGAATATATCGTAACAAAATTGTGAAAGGAACTCCATAACATAGAACATACATAAATTCAAGACCATCTATTATATCGGTTTTACCTTGCAGGGCTCGGACTGAAAGTACGAACACAAAATCTCCCAATCACTTTGGGTTACAAGCGGGGATGGATGACGCCTTGCTTCAGTATGGCTTTGGAAACTCTTGTAATGTCTATGCAGCTTGTATCTGTAGTCGTTGTATGCTCTGCTGCACATGGAATTAATGGCACGAACGATATGCTTCTTCGAAAAATCCAGATTAAACATCCCCTAAACGATAAAATACAGAGAGTCAATTAAAACATGCGCATTTCAATTACTAATTCACTTTTCAAGTTAAATCCAACAACTGAGAGAGAACTAACAAATAAAGACATGGAAAATCCTTATAAACGTAAATAAACATGAACCATGCAATAGCTGCACTCACAAGTAGGTGATCGAAGATGGGTTTCCTATGATGATCCTCCATTTTCTTCCATGACGGACTTCTAGCCTGTGCATGCATGCGTACAGCAACACCAACCTCAGCCGTGAGCTCCAAATAGCCATCACCCACTGGTCTCCGCTTCCCCAGGGGAATGTACACATCGATCTTACCTCCAATTTTTTTGGTCTTACTTCTGATACTTAGCCCACGCGTCACTCGTCTTCCAGTCCTAGTTGTTTGGGGAGCTACGTACGAGAGAAGAATTAATACATTACCAAAATTATCAAATTTCAAGCAATAAAAAAATTTATAACTCGTATGCAACCGTATTTAAGAATCAACATAACTTCTACGATACATACATTCGGCAGCCACGTTCTCAGCATGTCCCGCATCAGTTGGTGGTGTTCGTTCCACTGTTCTGGATTTCAGACGACGCGACCTTCTCGACGAACCACAAGGCACCACATTCTACGATAAAACGTTAAATAAGACACAACCAAACAGTAGCTCACTGTTGAAAAGAAATACGTTAAACTACTACTTACATCACCAGCAATCTCATCGTCTGACAGATCTAACCCTTCCATTTCAGCATCTCTGGCGGATTTGTTTTGAGCAGTTGTCCTGGGGTTTGATGCTGCATGTTTTCTCTTCAGCAACCTCCTAGGCGTCGATCGGTTCGATCTTCTTACAACATCATGTCTCATAACATGCACGACATTTTACCATAAATTACACACATTACCCGTTTCTATGTTAAGTTAAAAATTAAAAAAATAGTACTGCTACTTACAGTAGGATCCATGTCATCGTCAGAACGAATCGAGTCGACTTCAGCATTTGTACCATTGTTGTTCCTTGCAGTCGTCCTGGAATTTGACGATGTTTTTTTCCTGGTCAGCCTAGTAGGTGTTAACCGATGGGACCTTCTTTCAGGAACAACCCGTGTCGTAACCTGCGTCACAGTTTAAACAAAATTGCACAATAAAAAGTTAAGGAATGGACAAACAGTTTCTAGATGATTTTTAAGAAAACAAAAGGTTATATTTATCCTTACATCAGGATCTACGTCATCCAAAGACAGATCCCACACTTCCCTTTCCACATCTGTTGTGGAGTTGTTACGAGGATTCGTCCTGGGATTCGACGCCGCTGCTGTTTTGTACACGTTCCTGTTTGGTCTTAATCGATGCGATCTTCTGATGCCAACATCCCTTCTCGTACCCTGCATCGCATATTCATTTAGAAACGAGCAACTACAAATTTTGCCAAGTATGTTGAACAATAAATATTTCAGAAGCCGTATGAAAATTACCTCATCGCTGACATGGACATTTTCCTCTTCCATTTGAAGACTTGTAACCGTGTTCTTCCGAGCCTTCTTCCTGGTTTGTGATGCTATGTCTGGTTCCTGGGAGTTTCTTCTACGAACTCTGCCCTCGGCACGTTGAGCTGCAGCTAGTCTCGCAACTAACAGTTCAGGTGGTAGCCGAAAGAATTCCTTCATGGCAAATACAGGACATTTGTAAGACAAGGTAAGGAATGAAATAGGATTGAATGCAGTAACAACATATGCATACGACAATAAAATCTTGAACATTACCTCATCGCTGTCATCATCGACGTTTTCATCTTCCATTTGAACAGTGCTTGTAACGGTTTTCTTCCGAGATTTGTCGATGGAGTGTGTTCCCGCATTTTCTTTCTCCAGGGAGTTTCTGCTGTGAACTATGCTGTCACCACCCAACTCCGCAGGTACTGTAGGTGTCAGTCTCTGAGGTGTTGGTCGTATGGACTCGTCTACTGCAACATCCTGTGGCATAACCTACGTCACATTTGGAACAAAGTGTTACACGTTTTAGCGTACAGATCATCCAAAGTTTGAAAGCACTTGCAACTACCTGGCTACTTTCGGGTTCATTTTCCTCTAACCCTCCAATTTCAGGAGTCGCATCTTCCCTTGTTTCAGTAGTGTTAGCCCTGTCGGTTCTCAATCTAGGGGATCTTCTTATGCGCCTTTGGGAGTCAGTTACCTGTATGCGATATACACATGTAGGATGTCATGTTATGAAAACTGTATGGGATGGTCGTTTACATTTAACTTCAAACAGGTACATACCTCAGTGTCCACCAATACTTCGTCTGTCCTTCCAACATTATTGGAGGTCTTTGTCCTCGTCGGAGTCGACATTGTAGCTTGTGACTGCTGGTCATCCAAGCAGACATTATTACCTGCTGCATCTCCAGAAGGATGGTCAGTTGGAACAGTTCCAACCACATTTTCCTTCTTTTTGCCCTTCTTTGCAGTGGACATTCCTGCGTGCACGCAGTCAATATAAATTACGAAACCATTATATATACGTTCTGAAAAGATCGAATTTGATTACGAAGTTGACCCATATTACCTTTATTGGCAGCCAACCATCCGGGGGGCAGTGACACCGCAGATTTCTTATTTGTTGTTGAAACAGCTCTCGGATTCTGGGAATTTCCAGGCTTTTTCTGCATTACAGATCGCGGCGATACTACACCGCAATAAATAAGGCAATCATAAGCATTTAGACCGCAGTGTAAGAATAATTATATCAAAAAATACCAATAAATACAAAATTTTGAAAAGTCGTACTGATTTCATTGCGCTTGTTGCTGGTCACTGCCTACAAAACAGTTGCACTTGGGACAGATTGTGCCTCCTGGATATTACGTGCTGCTCCACTAGGCGAGCGTTGAGGGGACTTTCTTGCGCTAGTACGAGGGCCTGCATTCTGAGAACATGAACATACAAAATTAAGTCACCGCAGTTCAACATACGTAAATGCTTAATTACATTGTTTTGCTTAAATGAAGAACCCTTACCTCCACCGTAATATCCTTTTCAGGATCTTGGAGTCCACGTACGCTGCCCGTAGACTTCGAAGGAGTTAACCGGAGCGAGCGTCTGACCTTTGCATATGTTTCCATGGCCTGCAGTAATCTACAAATTCAAGTGTAACAAAATGCTATGCGAAATTAATTTCGGGTAAGAATGCATACAGACAATAACGTTTCATTCATCCACAAATTGAAAAAACTAATTAATACCCCAAATAACTGGAATCCAAGTAGCTAAAAAAAATACCCAAAAAACAGTAATCCAAATAACCAAATACTAGTCAACAATAATTATAGAAATGCAGTTATGTGAACTCCCCCAAATCTGTATCGTAATCATCGTCGTCATCGCCATCATCATCATCGCCTATGTGAGTACCGTCGCTGCTGTAGTCCTCACCACCTCCGTCATCACTGTCGTCGTCGTCATCGGCGGCGTCATCGTCATCTTCGCCATTCATATCTTCTTCTCCCTCACTTAGTAAAAAATTATCTTCAGGATCAAATTCAGTGACAGGAGTCTTACAAGTCGAAAACGATTGTTGATATGCATCGGTCTCTATGTCACGATAACTTGTTTCTTCTTCGGTTTCAGAAATGTTGTACCAATTTCTAGGTTGAATCTTCTGAACTATTCTGTAGTTCTTACCTAGAATAACATCTGGGACATAGAACACTTGTTGAGCCTGCGACGCAAGTATATAAGGTTCCCCTTTATACCAAGTACGACTAACGTTCACGCTAGTGAAGTACTTATCTTTCCTAACTCCTGTCTTCGTATCTCCTGTATTAAACCAATTGCACTTAAAAATAAAAACACGATACCCTCCTACATATGTCAGCTCAATGATATCAGTTAAAACACCATAGAAATCAATTTCGGTTCCTTCATGGCCTGCTCGCACCAAAACTCTAGAGTTCTGAGTCACTCATCGTTCGTCACGTGCATTTGTGTGAAATCTCATGCCATTAATAACACATCCCGTATACCGTTTAACATGTCTATCAGGCCCACAAGCAAGCGAGTAAAGGTCATCAGTTGCCGCTACAGACATGTCAATTCGCTTTTTAACCATCTGATCAAACATATATATAAAAGTTTCAGAACGTATTCAATATAAATTATATATTACAAAATGACAAGCTATGTAACAAGATCTCATACAAGATTCTTAAACCAATCAGCAAACTCAAGCTGATGTGTTTTCTCGACATTCGAAGACTTCCGCAACTCAATTTCCTCAAGATGCTTACTGCGCCCATATGCATGTCAACAGTATTTAAACATTTGACTAAATTATTGATCAAGGTACATCAAGTTTTCCTAACAAAAATACTTACTTCATATATGTATCGGTCTCTTCGCAGTTGTGTAAAACAAACCATCGAACAATCTCATATTCTGCAGGTGTCAGCCTTTCAACCTGTGAGGCACTCAAAGGCCGAAGAGGACGAGAAAATATAGACAAGCTACTATTTCGGCTGATAACTCCTTCATGGTTTCTGTCCGCACGATTATATCTTGTTTCAACGCCGTCAAGATACATCGAACAGAAATTTAAACATTCATTGTCGATGTATGCTTCGGCAATTGAACCTTCAGGTCGAGCCTTATTTCTCACATATTGCTTTAGCGTATATAGAAATCTGTTTACACAACATATATATGAATGATAAATTTGTTGAGGGATGACATAATGCAAAACCTCATAAATTACGAAAGGCCTAACCTTTCAATGGGATACATCCAGCGATATTGAACTGGTCCTCCATACATTACCTCTCAAGGAAGGTGGACTGGCAGGTGCATCATAACATCAAAGAACGATGGAGGAAAAATCAACTCCAATTTACAGAGTATCAAAACGATATCCCTTTCTAATCCCTCCAAGCACTCAACCGTCAAAGTTCGCGAAGACAGTTCTTTGAAGAACATACTAAGGTCAGTTAATGCATCACAAATTTGTTTGCTCAAGTTCCCACGTATAGCAAGTGGCAACAGCCGTTGTAACAGTACATGATAATCATGGCTTTTCATGCCAATTATCTTGTTATCATTGCTGCTCACACAACGAGATATATTTGACGCGTACTTGTCAGGGAATTTAATATTTTTTAACCATTCACAAATATTTTTCCTTCCACCGACATCTAGATAGTAGGGTGCATGGGGAATGACATCCCCATCACCCTCTTTGCGTACATGCAGCTCTTTCATAATACCCAGTTCTGCCAAATCTTTACGTGAGTTTTCAGTATCTTTTGTTTTCCCATCAATACTCATCAAAGTCCCAAGCACACTCTCACAAACATTTTTCTCTACATGCATGACATCCAAGTTATGTCTAATCTTAAGTGTTTTCCAATAGCTCAATTCGAAAAAAATACTTCTTTTCCTCTAGTTTAATTCTTTGTCGGGCCGTTTTCTCTTCTTGTTAGTTAAAGTCTTTCCAAACTTCAAATCTGAAGGAAGTGACTTTAACTGATCAAGAACATCATCTCCAGATAACTCCTTCGGCTTAGGATTAGGCTCAATTTACCATTAAATTTTTTATTCCGTCGCCATGGATGATTGAGTGGTAAGAACCGACGATTACCCATGTAAACCTGTTTCTTACTATGCTTCAATCTTATATGGTGAGTTTCCTTGTTGCACGGTGGACACGCTAATTTCCCTTTGGTACTCCATCCGGACAACATACCATATGCAGGGAAATCATTTATTGTCCACAATAGTGCAGCATGCAACATAAATCTTTCACCAGAATAAGCATCGTACGTTTCTATACCTTCTTCCCACAAGTCTTTCAAGTCATCAATTAATGGACGGAAGAAAACATCAATATCATTTCCCGGTGAATGCGGCCCTGGTATTAATAGGGGCATAATAATAAATGGGTCTTTCATAACCTGTGTAGCCCCGACATTGTATATAACAAGCATTACAGGCCACATACTATACGTGCTACTCATATTACTGAAAGGATTAAAACCATCACTGGCTAATCCCAACCTAATATTACGAGGATCTTGAGCAAACCATTCATGTTCTTTGTCAAAATCTTGCCATTGCTTAGCATCAGCCGGGTGCGCAATGACATTGTTGTCATGCACACGCCGATCCTTGTGCCAACGCATATCCTTGGCAATGTTTTTAGACATGAACAATTTTTGAAGCCTGGGTTTCACAGGGAAGTATCTAAGAACCTTCCGAGGAATTTTCTTCCCATTGCGACATTCCTTCCACCTAGATTCCCTACAGTCAGAATTGGGACAGCGATCCAAATTCTCATTTTCCTTCCAATACAGAGCACAATTGTTTGGACATGCATGGATATTGACATAACCAAGCCCAAGTTCACGTAAAATGTTTTTAGCTTCATACAACGACTTTGGTACAGTGTGACCTGGCGGCAGTAACTCTCTAAGAAGATCTAACACCATGTTCACCGATTTATTACTCCATTTACAAAGCGTCTTAATATGCAGCAACCTTATTATTAGTGTCAGCTTAGAGAACTTCCGACACCCTGGGTATGCCTCACATTGTGCATCGCTTAACAGCTTAGCAAAGGTATCACCCTCCCCGTTTTTTAAATGTGTTTCATCGGATGATATATCATCCCCAACATTACCAGCAAACCTACCCTCTTGTAAGTCCCCTATCAAGCCCTCCACGTCAACGCGTGTCTCGGGTATGTCATCTACACAGTCACCGGACACATTCACGGCAACCTCACCTAATCTGTAACCCTCCCCATGAAATACCCAATTCACATAGCCTTCAAGCATCCCATTCTGATGCAGATGTTCTCTTACATCAGTAAGAGATCTGAAGGTTACGTTAACACACCTAGAACATGGACAACGTATCCTATTCCTTCCATCAGCATGACGACTCGCAAACTTAATGAAGTTTGAAACACCATTAACATATTCGTCACACCATTTATCATTCAACCCAATCCAACTTCGATCCATCACTACCTACACGTCATATATATATAACTATCAATACTTTTATTAAAAAAAATAAAACAAAAATAACAGAAACAGTTATGTCCCCTTTAACAAAGTTGACAGTTGAACAAACGCATGATTTTCAAACAAGACAAGAACGAGTTACGAGACTACGCAGTACATTATCCGTAACTGCTTCATAACAAAGTCATGATTTTCAATTCAGAACATTGTGTAAACACTGACACGTAAATAAATTACTACACTAAAGCAGCAACAAACAAGCACGTATCGGTTCGTACTCATACAACTACAGTACATGAAACAAGACAACCGCGTATCGGATGCTTAATTACGTAAAGTTATCGATAGAAGCAATGCAGATACGAAACAATATTAACAGTAAATACTTAGAAGATGAAATACCATGCCAATTACTACAGGACACAGACAGATGAAACGAAAACAAGTCACATGCGAAAATAAGAAATGCAGATAGAATAATAATAAATGTTAAGTAACATACTAACAGAGTGGAGGGCCGAAATGTAGAACGAGAAGAGGCAGCCAAGTACGTGATAGTCCGACAAACTTCAATCGCCTCAAGCTTTACAGTCACCACCTGCAAAAAATAACTTCAACTGCTCAGAGCTGACAATAAAGACATAATGTAATATTAATAAGACTCTGTAACAAAAAACACGTAATGATATGCACAACAGGTAATCCTATATGCAGTGCACCAAACATAAATACTTGTAGGTATGCGTCTATTAGCTTGTGCTATATGCAGAAGAGGTAATCCTATATGAACAATTGAAATGTTTAATTATCTGTGTATATTTTGAGTTTGATCATAATAGTTTCGCACTTAATTTAATCATTCCAATTCACTGTAGTATCAACTTCAAGTTCACATAAGTACTTCTACGTATGCGTTAATCACCTTGTCCTTTTTCTTTTTATGCTTTGAGATCTCGTTAAGCTTGGACTAGTTTTAGCCAACAATGATTTTGTATGTCCTGCGATTCATTCATGAATCTATCAATTGCTACATGACTTTAGATTGATTGATAGTGAGTACTACAGTGCTTTTCTGATTTCTGTTTACATGGAACAATTGAACTGTTTAAAGACATGTGTATATCACTATATATGCCGAGGAAGTCGATAACTTACTGTTTCAGGTTTCTAAGTAAATCAGGACATGTTTACGCAAATACAATACACATTCCGGAAACAATAACCATAAACAAGGGAGAATATAGCATAACCTTTCAGACCAATCAAAGCTGGTATGTAACCACACATTCAATCAGCAAAAAATAATACATACATGACAGCAAACCCTAGAACATGAACATACAGGACAGAAGAAATTTAAAGAGGCCAAACCCTAGAACAGAAATTACCCATCTGCAGAAACCCTAGAACATGAACACATACATGTCTGAAGAAATTGTAAGACGACTAACCCTAGAACATGAACCAATCCGCAGAAAACCCTAGAACTTTCAATGGAAGACCAAATCACACACACATACGTCTCATAAATCAATAGAAGATGGAAGAAGACAACATAATCAGACACATCAACCGGAACAACACAGAATCGAACATGCAAATCAACACACAGATGGAACAAGACAAGAAATTGAAAGACGCCATCAGAGAGATGGAACAAGAACATCAAACGGAAGAAGAAGAAGAAGATGAAATAGTCGATTACAGAGAGATCAAAGAAGAAGAAGATGAAAGAGTCCCATACCTGAAATCGATTGAAGAGGCGTTCACAGCAACTCCGGCAAAGATTAAAGAGGCCTTCACAGATCTACGGCGAAGATTTTTGAAGGATTCGATCGATTGAGAGACTGGAAGGATCGATTCGATCGATTGAGGGTGAGAGAGGGTGAGAGACTTCTGAGAGAGACCGAATTGGGAGAGTCGTGAGAATGTGAGAGAGGGTGAGAGACTTCTGCATAACCTCGTAAAACGTGTTGGGGGGAATTAATTTTTTATTCCCTCCTTACAATTTGGGAGTGCGGGAAACATTAATAATTTACCCTCCAAATTTTTAAAGCAGGAGCTGACAAAAAAAATGTCACTATGTAAGTAGATGTCAAAATCAGATAAATACTCACAATATATTGACCACATTATTGGGAATGATAAAATAATAACTAAAAGGTCGACAAAAAATATCATGTGCATCGACAAATTCTGATATTGTCGATTAATCGCGTAACCATCGACATAAAACTGTCTGTCGACAAAAAATATGTCAACAAATTTCATATTTGTTGTAGTGGTCGCAGCTGCTAAGTATGCGGGAGAGCCCTTCGAGGACATCATTGAGGTTTCTGACGATGCCGAAGCTGACACCGTGTTGATGGAGGAAGATGCCCATGCTGCTGCTGAGGAAACAGAAGCAGATGCTGCTGATGCTATCGCACCTGAAGGCATCCCTGATCAAGCTGCAACTTCTACCGCTGCTATGCCTCCAGCGATGACTGAGCCTGCAGTGACTCTTCCTGCGTGGGACTTTTGGAGTTTGCAGGTCGGGCTGCAATCGCACCCGGTACAGCTTATGCTCTTCCTACCAACTATGAGGAGTTAGAGCCTGCAGCTGAAAGGAGGACAATGGAGCAGAGACAATCTTCAGCTGCCCCAGCAGTGCGCATTCCTTCTTTGTGCGAGATCCTTGAAGGAACCGGTATGTTGTGATTGTTGTTCACATCCCGCATTCTTTATTTACAAGTTCAATAATCTAACTTGGTTTAACATTGCTTAGGGTTGAAGCAAACTGACGTGGACTGGCTGGTTCGGATGCGTCTCTCCTATCCTCACTCTTTTGTGAGGTCTCTGGAGATAGGGCCCTTCGACAGAAGGCTGTTTTTGACCGAAGCCATCTGGATTTTGGAGCAGCTATCTGCGGCAACACCTGCGACCATCTCTCCTCAGAGCGCGGAGCTGCTTTTCGGCATGTTTCAAAACCTTCACGCCAAAGTTCAAGGCAAGCTGGATTTTGGGTATCTTATCAAAAGAGTCACCCAGATTCGCACGGCCGTGAATTTGAAGCGCGGCTTCCATAACCTCGCAGCTGAGGAGCAGAAGATGGAGCAGCAAAAGCAGAAGGCTGAAGAGGCTGTGAAGCTCTTCCATGAAATGAGCGCCAACTATGAGGGATTGAAGCAAGAAGTGGAGCAAGTGGCAAACTTGTCACGTCAGTTTACTCCTGATGAGTCGCTAGTCAAAGGCTTGTTTTGAAAAATAACATTTTTTTGTCGAACAAGATGCTAAAACATTACTGTAATGTTGCTAGGGTCTCTCCCCCCTTTTTCTTTCAAAAATAATTTGAATGCCTGTTTTTCCCTTCCCGGGATTTGCTCGAATATCTCTGTGCATATCAATTATGACGTCAGCTATTGATATTCTGCCTTGATTTTCGCGCTAATTGCTTATCAGATAAGCACGCTTTCATTGGGAAGTCCATCCGTATCATGACCATCCGTCATTAATTAGGATACGCAACCGAATCGACGTAGCCTTTAGTAGGGTAATTGATTGTTACCTCTTTCCAAGGCGTAAGTGATTGATTCTTTCCCCTTTTCCAAGTTTTGCTGACTCATCTAGGCAACTGAAGAGTCTCAACAGGGTATATATAAACCCTGCCTTCTGCTACTTGGGTTCTTCATCCCACAATGAGGCTTGCCGTGAGTCCCTACAACTGCTGGCTTCAACGCTTATCTTTCGTTGATTCATGGCAGTTTCAAGTTGTGAAACCTGAGTTTGTGCTTTGTGCCATAGAAATAGCTTCCTAGATCTGCTTTACAAGGCTTATTGATCTTTATAACTATCACAAAGAAGATGCAGATAATACCTTATGCTTGCTCGAAGAATTTTCTTCGTCTATTATGCTTGCAGGTCATGTTTCCGGCCGCCTCCCGGCGAGGTGCAGCGTCGTACTGACCTTGCTACCAATTCGTAATGAACGGCGGATTTCTCCTCTAGCTTTCCCGGAGGATGATCATTCGCCACCACGTTCTTGAACTGGGGGTGGCGAGCCATTGTGCTCGTCTCCGTTGACAAGGAGCCTCTTGCCCTAGGAGTTGCTGCTCGCCTGTCCTTCGCTGGAACAGGTGGTTCCTCAGGCACATCTCTTGGGGTGTTTGATCAGACAGAGGCCTTGTCAGATCCTGGGATCTTGAACATAGCGTCGCATAGGTCTTGTAGACATGGCGGGCTGTTCATTTTATAAGAACACCCTACTTGCTACAGATCTTAGGTCGCAGATCGTTGTGTAGCATAGTTTCTGTTAGAATCAGTAGGTCGACCCTCTTCTAGTGAGGATTCCCCCGATGTGTAACTTCCGCTTGTAGGCTTCTATTTAGATGCATTGTAAGCCATGTAGGCTATGTAAATAGCTCTGTCTTGAGCCTTTCCGCTTGTAAGCTGTTATCTAGACAGATAATTTGTAAGTCATTTCGACTCATAATAATAAATCGCTTTGTTTGATTTGTTGTTCTTGTTGCAATTTTTGCATGCATATTGGCAGATTTCACCTTTTAAAGTGTCATACTCACACTTTGCATTGTTGACATGATTCGCTATCCGTCAGATAGATTCGCAGATGTGTTTTAGATCGTTTGAGATCACATTCGCATAGCTTTGCTATTTTGGCAGATAGGCTTGAGAATCGCTTAAGATGGGATTCTAGTGCGGCTGCTATCTTGGCAGATAGGCTTTGGAGATCACTTAAGATCATACTTGCATAGTGCTGCTACCATAGCTGATAGGCTTAAAAGATCACTTAAGATCATATTCGCATAGGTTGCTATCATGGCAGATAGGCTTAAAAGATCACTTAGGATCGTATTCGCATAGGCTGCTATCGTGGCAGATAGGCTTGAAGATCACTTAAGATCATATTCGCATAGGCTGCTATCGTGGCAGATAGGCTTGAAGATCACTTCAGATCATATTCGCATAGGCTGCTATCGTGGCAGATAGGCTTAAAAGATCACTTAAGATCGTATTCGCATAGGCTGCTATCGTGACAGATAGGCTTGAAGATCACTTAAGATCATTTTCGCATAGGCTGCTATCGTGGCAGATAGGCTTTCGCTACTGAGAAATAATGAAATAAACAAAGCAATAAAGACAGCCGAAATCATAAAGTTCTTCCCATTTGGGAGAAGTCTTTTTTAATCTCATATGGGAGAGATGAGATTACAACTCCCTCATATGGGAGAGAAGATGCACGAGTTTTAGCAATACAGAGCATAAAGCAGACGTTGTAATCTAACGCATATAATAAGAGGAGTTAAGGATAATACTTCTTAATCCAGCGCATGTTTACTGAGCTTGGGGTTGAGGCCGTCCCATGTAGCCTTTGTATGTTGCAATAGCCACTATCAAAGACTTCTGTGACTTCGAAGGGTCCTTCCCAGTTGGCTGCGAATTTTGGATGAGCTGCTTCTCGCATGAAGTGGTCCGACGCGCGCAAGACCAAATCTCCAACTGCGAAATTTCGACGTTGGACCGTTTTGTTGTACGCATGGGCGATCCTTTCTTGGTATCGTTTGTTAGTCCTTTTAGCTTGCTCCCGCTTCTCTTCTAACAGGACCAGGTCATGGTCGCGTTGATTGTCGTATAGTGCATGAAAAGCCAGCCTCGCGGAGTTAACCTTCACCTCTGCAGGTACTACGGCTTCAGCCCCATAGCATAAAAGAAATGGCGAGACTCCTGTGGGCGTCCTTGGAGAAGTGCGATAAGCCCACAAGGCTATGTTCAGAGAATCAGCCCATTTCTTGTGGTCATCCGCCACCATCTTGCTCAAGATCCTTATCAACGTCTTGTTAGTTGCTTCCTCTTGACCATTCCCCTTCTGATAGTAAGGAGTGGAACATATCTGCCTTATGTTGTACTCTGCTAGTTTCACAGCTACCTGGCGATTAACAAAGGGAGTGCCATTATCCGAGAGAATGGTGTTTGGAATTCCGAACCTGCATATGATGCTCTCTTGGATGAAATGAACCACAGCTAGCGCATTTGCTGTCTTTAGTGGTATTGCTTCTACCCACTTGGTGAACAACTCGGTCGCGGTGAGAATGAACTGATTCCCGTGCGAGGTTGGTCGGATGGGGCCAACAAAATCCAAAGCCCAAGTATGGAATGGCCACGGTGTTCCCAACGCATGTAGATCTACAGCAGGAGCATGCACTAGGTTACCTTTGAATTGGCACTTCTGGCACCGTCTTACTTTAGTGCGGCAATCTGCTTCCATGGTGGGCCAAAAGTAACCGATCGAGAGGAGCTGTCTGCATAACTTCGCACCTCCCTGGTGTTCCACTTGATGAGAGAGGTCCATCACCTCTTGCGCTTCCTTGCTGTCTAGACATCGCAGCAGGTTACCCTCATGGCCCCTTCGCCAAAGCAGATATTCTTGCACCACATATCGTGCTGCTTTTCTCTTTAGTTTCTCAGTTTCTTTTCTCGACTCAGGCAATACCCTGCGTGAGAAAGTCAAAGAGCTGCTTCCTCCAATCCACATCATCGTCAGTCAGAGCAATTGATAAAGAGTCTTTGATCAGTGCGCAACTCTCGCATTTTCCTTGAATCAATGTTGCGGCAGTTGACATGTCCGGCCAGTGAATCCCATACCTCTGGGCTTTCCGATAGATTGACACCTCACTTTCTCCGCAAGCATGTTGGTGAATCTTTTCTAACAGCGCTTGTCCCTCCTGCTCCGAGACACATCGCATGAGTATTCCGTCGGGGCCCTTGTAGTAGAGGGTGTTGTCATGTATGCAATACCCCTTCGTGGATGCCCAATTTTCGTTGCTCGTGCCTTCTGCGATAGCACGCAGGATTGACTTTCTCCAGTCCGTATCGTCTTTTCATTCGTCGTCGCACGCGTCCTCCGTCAACGCCGAGGATGTTCGCACTTCAATCGAGATTCTCGCGGGACATTTATCTGTACTAAACTTGGATCCCAAGGTAGCTAAATCATCAGCATGCCTATTGTCCGCTCTGGGTTTGTGCTCATACTTGACGTCGCAGAACTGCTGCACCAGTTTCTATACCAAAGTCCGGTAGGGCAACAAATTGATCTCCTTCAAACCATACTCGCACGAGGCTTGTTTGACGATTAGCTTGGAGTCTCCCATAACCATCAAGTTGCTTACTTCTAGTGTCGTCGCTGCGCGAAGTCCTGCGATGAGAGCCTCATACTCTGCTTCATTGTTAGTGACTGCGAAGTCAAGCTTTGCTGACATCTGTATGACCTCTCCATCTGGTTTGGTCAAGACTATCCCAATACCTCCACCCTTCCTCGTTGACGAGCCATCGAAGTGGAGTGTCCGATAGGGCAACTCAACTGCGTATATTTCAGGTCCCTCCAATTCTTCTTCAATCACAGGATCATGAATGTTATCAGGGAACTGCGCTAGCAAATCCGCCACCGCTTGCGATTTGATTGCCCGGGGTCGAACACATGTGATGTCATATTGAGAAATGGTCATATACCATTTCGCTAACCTTGATTCTGCTGGCTGTACTATGCGATAAATGTAGTAGATCGGCCTTTCTTGCCCTTCATACTCCTGAGCCAGGAGTGCCCCTATGGACTTCTTTGTTGACGTTAAGTACAACAAGAGCGGTGATCCGAGCTGAGGTGCGATCATTACCTTTGACGATGTCAACAGGTCCTTTAGCTTTCCAAACGCAGCTTCATGCTCCGTGGTCCAATTATATAGAGCATCCTTCTTGAGAAGATCGCTGAAACAAAAGGTGATATCGGCGACCGCTGGGATCAGAAGGTTGCGTGTTCGATTCACGTCGGGTTCACCAAAATGTGTACAAGAGAATCCGGCAGAGGGGACTCTGTGTACACCAAAGGCAGAGAATAGAAAATGGCACAGGAAATGTTGGGTTGTGTGTAGGGAGAGAGTAAGGCAATAGTACTGTGTGAGAGAGAGACAGAATTCTGGCAGAGCTTTCGCGTATCTCGGGTCTTTCTCCTTGTATGGAAGGGTTAATGTCCTATATATATAACGGAGAATGTGACCGTTGTAGTGTGGTTAATGCTCCCATTAATGGCGGCTTAATTAGCTTAACCACAACGGCACGTTCGTCCCTGTATATAGGGACCGTTACAGCACGTTATCCGCGTATACCGGAACCGTTATGGGGTTGACCGGGTTTGACCGGATTGACCGGGTTTATGGAGCTCGTGCCATAAATCTCTCAAAAGCAGTTACTAAAAGTCGCGCGCGAGCTTGGCTCGCACGTGACAGGACTTACTCTAGCCTCCAGACCACTAAGTCCCTACAAGTCCCGTGCGCGGTATGCGAGGGCCCTGTCTCGCAGCCCCCACGCGGATCAGCGCGGCTGGTGATCCAGTGTGTGTGGAGAACATTATGGTGTGCTGGATGATTGCCACGTGGCTAAGATCTTCTTGTCCAGAAAGCACTATCTACACCAGTCCACACTCCCTGTTCCCTACGACCCTTTCATGCCTTACATACTTGGATTTGCTGCTACCCCATCATCGACCCCAGGAGGTAGCGCGCCCGCTAACGTGACAGCCTTTGAGCAGCGCTTAGATAGCTCCCTCACAAACCAGTGTTTCGCAGACACTGTCATCCCGAAAGTCGATAGCACACCCCCGATCCTGCGCGACATCTACCTGATTCCTAACCCTGTTGGATACAAGAAACCGAAAAGGGAAAAAGTTCGATGAGATCAACGGAAATGCGCAAGAGCATGTGATGCAATTCGTTGATATGACGGGCCCACATGGGATCGACCTACGGCTGCTGATGTGCGAGTTCCCAAAATCTTTGGGACCCGTCCCGTACAAATGGTACAGGACTCTAGAGGCAGGTTCCATAAAAACCTGGGAAGACATGGTCAAGAAGTTTTACACCAAGTTCTTCCAGATTGAGGAGAAAGTTACGACGATACACCAGTTTCCCATGCACCAGAAACATGACGAAGAAGGAGTCAAGAAGTTCACAACCAAGTCACTGAAATGTGTGGATGAGGTAGTCGAGAGTTGCCTCGTTCAAATATGTCTTCACCCAACAAAAGAATGCAGGAAGTTGAGGTGGCTGGTGGACAGGAAGATAAAAGAAGGACAGTTGGTCATCGACGAGCCGACAAAGGATGTGCGCAGCAATCCATTGCCATCTGATTCACAGCAGGAGCCTAAGGGAAAGAGGTGGCGATGATCTCGATTTGTGATCACGAAGAAGTCGCAGAAGAGGAGATCTGCGAGGAGGAGGATTACATCGTGGACACGAAGGACGCTCGAGCTGAACGAATGAAGGGCTCATAAAAACTCGAAAATTTCTTTGATGACATGAAATTCTCGGATGGATGTCGCCCGGAGATGATAAAGGCGATCCTAATTGTAGCAAAAGACTTTCGAGAAGATTTGGTAGTCTCGAACGGAGAGGTCATCAAAGTCGCACGTTCAAACAACTTGGTGATGTCCTTTGCAGAATCGGACAAGAAGACGGATGCGAGCCACTAGATACCATTGTATGTCACGGCTGTGATCAACGACGTTGAATTCAAAAGAGCCTTTTTCGACGGAGGAGCGGCTGTGAACGTGATACGACTCAACACTCTTGAATTGATTGGTATCTCGAAAAGAAGATTGTTAAGCGACCATCACCCCTGATGGCATTCGGAAGTGATTCAAGGATGACAGTCGGTTGGATTCGCCTCGGAATTCAAATAGGAAAAATTTAATGGTCTGCCAAGTTTCACGTGATAAACGCAAACACCACTTATCACATGATTATTGGTCGAGCGTGGATCCATCGCTTTGATTTTGTGCCCTCCACAGCTCACCAGATGTTGAAAGCGATCTGGAAAGACAGAGTGGTGGACATACCAGCTTCGGTAACCCCATTCAGTCTGAAAGAAGCGCACTTTTCGGCGGTCTGGCTTACAGAGATGGCGGACGGAGAAATACCAACACCCTTCAAGCCAACTCCTCTAGCCAAATGGGAGGACATCAAAGAACAATCACCCGGCAGGGGTAATGCTGATGAGAGAAGCACAGAAGGAGAAGCAGCCTTCGCACGAAAAACCACCAAAGACGACCTACCAAAAGAAAAATGTCTACACCCTCGAAAGGATCGTCAAGCACGACAGTGAGGGCAAGGAGATAGACAGTTCTACGCAAATGGAAAGAAGTGCTATCGCATCTGAAGGTGCGCGGGGTCATCTTCAACTCCACCTGTCGAAGATGTCCCTAAGCAAATCAATGACTTAGAGGAAAAAGTGCCAGGAGAAGACATGGTCGAGACACCAATGGAGAAATTGAAAGAAGCGCCTGAATGCATGGAAGACAAGCCAAAACCGCAAAAGCAAGAATTGAAATAAGTGATCTTGAGCCCAACAGAAGAGAAGAAAAGACCAGTATTCTTGAGTGCGGATCTCGATGATGAGGAAGAACAGGGTCTGCTGAAGCTGTTGACAGAATACAGAGATGTGTTTCTTGGGAATATGATGAAATGTCTGGTCTGGATACAGAAGTTACCATGCACAGGTTTGATGTCATTCCAGGGACGAGGCCAATAAAACAAAGCACAAGGAGTTTCCCGCCAGAAGTCAATGTGAAGATAAAAGAAGAGATAATGAAGCTGCAATATGCGAAGTTCATCAAGCCTGAGCACCATCCCATTTGGCTTGCCAACATCGTACCAGTTATAAAGAAGAACGGGCAGCTTCGAGTTTGTGTTGACATCAGGGACCTGAATCACTTTTGCCCGAAGGATGACTTCCCACTGCCAAACAAAGATCTATTGATCGATTCCATTGCAGGACACCAGATGTTTAGCTTCATGGATGGGTTTAGTGGCTACAATCAGATCAAGATGGACCCCGAGGATGCGAAGAAGACTGCCTTCATCACGCCTGTGGGAGTGTTTCATTACACAGTCATGCCATTTGGATTGAAGAATGCTGGAGAAACTTATCTGAGCACGATGATGGCGCTTTTCCATGATATGATGCATCAAGAGGTCAAATTCTATGTGGATAATTTGTTCATCAAGTCGAGGCAAAAGGGAGATCACCTGAAAGACTTGAGGAAGGTTTTTGAAAGATGCAGAAAGTTTCAGCTGAAGATGAACCCCATGAAGTGCGCATTTGAAGTAACCTCAGGGAAATTCTTGGGATGCATAATTCAAAGGCAAGGAATCGAGCCTGACCCTGCAAATATTTCAGCTGTCACCAGCCTACAAGCTCCACGAACTGAAAGTGCATTAAAGAGTTTCTTGGGCAAACTTCTGTACTTACGGAGATTCGTACCAGCAATTGCAGAATTAACGTTATGCTTCAGTAATTTGCTCAAGAAAAATGCGATATATCTCCAGACGGAAGAACACCAGACCATGTTCGAGAAGCTGAAAGAATTGTTGACATCTCCCCGAGTAATGATCGCGCCACAGCTTGAAACACCTCTACTTCTGTATCTTACTTCGACGGACAATCCAGGTACACAGATATTGAGCGACATTGCCTTGCTCTTTTCTTTGTCATTGGGAAGTTAAAGCACTACTTTGTCTCTCATAAAGTGGTTGTGATAACCAAAAGCTACCCTGTCCGATACTTGTTGGGGGCATTCTGCTCCTTGTGGGAGATTGGCGAAATGGTACATAACCATATCGCAGTATGACATCACATGTGCGCGTCCAAAGGCCATTAAGTCTCAAGCAGTGGCAGACTTGTTAGCACAGTTCCCGGATGTAAGTTCAACTCATTTTCAAAGGCTTAAAATAGCTAGTCTATTTCAAGGCCTTGAAATAGCTTTCAAAGCCTTGAAACTGACTATGCTTTATATGCATGAACTTAGGGGGAGTTTCTGATCTTGATTCAGCTCCTAAGCCCCTGTGCTTGATCAGTTTTTACTTGATGATGAAAGAAAAAGTATTTTTACACTTCAAAATGTATCTAATCCATCTGTTTGACTTAGTTTTGCAGGGAAATTTTGTTTCCTATTTTACATGATTTATTTCCTAACATAAGTTTTGCACGATAGGAAACTCAGTGTTCATTTGATTATGTGATCAATTATGTTGTGTTCGGAAGTTTCCCAACATGTGTTTACACAATATCAAATCAGAATCATTGAGGATACTGAGCAACTATCCGATGGAGAAGCTATTAGAGAAGTTAAAGCTGAAGCTACAAAATAGGGAAGTTTGATAAGAGAAAATCATGAAGATCTGCAATTCAAACTGCTTTATAAAAGAGGGAAAGCCGAAGCAATACAACGAGAAAATTAACAGAGACACTCAAACACATTCAGGGATTGACAATAAACAAAGAAGCAGATTCATTTCTCTCAATCCAAGCATCTGAAGAACACTGCATACTCACTGCACATTCAGTATCTAGTATTATTCTATTATGAACTTCATTTGTATATCAATTTGATAATACTTCTAGTTCTTATTCTCAAGGATTCTTCAAGGTGAACAATAGAGAATTCTTAGTTAATCAGATAGTTAGAGTAGTTACTCGATAGGTTAGTGAGAACCAAGAGCTGTAACAGAGTAAGGCATCTCTCTGTGCTTGAGATCTAGGCCTTAGCTGTTGATTAATAAGAATTGAGTTGAAAATCCTGCAGGGAGAAGATCCCTGAGGTAGAGACGTAGGTCCACGTGGACTGAAATCTATATATCTTGTGTCTCTTGCATTTATTTTTCAGTTTCATACTTAGTTCTTTTGCAGCAATCAAAACAGTTTCATTTAAAGGGTTTTAAACTCATTTCAAGGCCTTGAAAGAGACTTATATTTTTATACTTCAACTTTTTTCATTCCAAGGGCTTGGAACTTATTTCAAGTCCTTGAATCACTCTTCACTCATTACAATTCTTTTTGGAACCACACTTCTTGCAAGTTTAGCAAACGTTGGCATACACTATTCAACCCCCCCTCCTTCTAGAGTATTGATCTTTTATTTCTACCTACTGTACACCCCTTTCACCAGACGAAAATTACGAGCCCATGACAGAGGAGATACTTGAAGGACAAGAAGTATGCTCGATAGAATCGTCTTACTGGAAGCTGCATTTCCATGGTTCGTCGACAAGAGAAGGAGGAGAAACTTGAATTGTCAAAACAAAGCCCGATGGAGAGGTCATGCAGATGTCGAACAAGCTGGACTTCGCAGTAACCAACAATGAAGATTAGTACGAGGTTTTAATTGTCGGCCTCCTCGCAGCCAAGTCTTTGGAGGTTCAGAATTTAATTGTGATGGGAGATTCAAAGTTAGTTGTAAAGCAAGCTTCAGGCGAGTATGGTTTAAAGGAGATCAACTTGTTGAGCTACAGGTCGATTGTGCAGAAGCTGGTTCAGAATTTCGACTCAATCAAGTATGAGCACACTCCCTGAGCCGATAATCGACACGCAGATGCACTAGCCACTATGGGGTCGAAAATCAGCGCAGACAAGTGTCCTGCAAAGTTCTCAATCGAGGTCAAGACCACTCCTTATCTGATGAAGGATTTGTGCGAAGACGAATTCATCGAAGTCGAAGACAAGCCGGTCATGCATGCGAATGCAGAAGGAACAAGCAAGGAAATTTGGGTCTACACAAATGGATTTTGTATACACGACAACTTGTTGTATTTCAAAGGACCCAGAGGTATCCTAATGCGATGTGTTGCAAAAGAAGAAGGCCAAGCTTTGCTAGAGAAAATCCAAGACAACACTTGTGGAAAAATGAAGTCTTCATTTATAGGAAAGCTCAGAGGTATTGGATTCATTGGCCTCAAATGGAGTGCTATGCTGCGATTAGGGGTGAGCAAAACCCGGCCCAACCCGCCTCCCCGAACCGCCCCGCACCAAACCGGTCCGAATTTAGCATCGATCAATGCTAATTAATTGATTATGGGTATAAATTCGTCAACTCGAACAAAGTTCGATCGATCATGAGTTTGGAAGTGGAATATCCGTTAAAAACTGAACCGGTCCGATTAACATTTTATATGTAAAAATTGCAAATTTTATTTAGATATATGGTTTAGAAATCAGGTTTTACAAGTTAAGACCATTTTAATACTTGATTTTTCTCACGTTATTTCTCTTTCATAGAAAATAACTTTATGTTTCAAACTTCAAATTTTATACAAACAATATTACAAAGATAATTAACCAAATGAATGTATTTTTTCAAGTTAAATTTAAAAAAAAAATCACCCCGATTAACCGGTCCAAACCGGACCGAGTCGATACGTTACAATTGGTTTGGGTATAACAAATCATTGGGTAGGTTTGGGTTGAACATTCTCCAACCCGTACATATTGGGTCGGGTAGGAATACTCGGCAAAACCGGTCCAACCCGGTCCGTGCTCACCCCTAGCTGCGATACTGCAAGGAAACTGTGAGAAGTGTGCACTGGTGAAAGATTACCTAGAAATTTCTGCAATTGATGATGTTGACTGGCCGAAGGCTCTGATTGACTATCTGCGAGAGGAAATCCTAGCGAGTGATAAGAAGGAGGCCGATAAGCTCAAGAAGAAATCAACTCGATATGTGTCGAAAGAAAACCTGCTATGGCGAAAAGGACATGATGGAAATCTACTTCGATGCCTGAATGGTCAAGAGACACAGGAAGTGATGGAACTATCGCATCAAGTAGAGCATCAAGGAGGCGCAAAACTCTTCAGAAAACTTTTGACTGTAGGCTATTTTCGCCAACCATGGAGGCGGATTGTCGCGCCAAAGTTAAACGCTATCAGCAGTACCAATTCAGCGGCAATCCGGTGCATGCCCCCACAGTTGGTCTACATGCTCTAGGAACTCCTTGGCCATTTCACACGTGGTTGTTAGATTTCATTGGTTCGATCCGTCCAGCATCGCATGGAATCAGTTTATTCTAACTGGAACTGAGCAGTTCACTAAATGGGTGGAGGCAATTCCTCTCAAAGCAGCAAATGTGTTGGCAGTAGTCAAAATCATTCAAGAGAACATCATTTATTTTTTAGGGATTCCTAATATGATCCTATCTGATAATGCGACTCCTTTTGTCAATCGCCAAGTTGCCTCAAAGCTGATGGACTACAATCTGAGGCAGGTATGCTCAGCTCCCTACTATCCAAAAGGGAATTGGCAAGCAGAGGCTACAAACAAAACGTTGTTGAGGATTCTAAGCAAGATGGCCGCAGATGATCATAAGAAGTGGGCAGATTCTCTAAGTCTAGCGTTGTGGGCTTATCGCACCTCACAAAGAACTCCTACAGGAGTTTCCCCTTTCTTGCTTTGCTATGGAGCTGAAGCAATCGTTCAAACTAAGGTCAATTAATTTACCAAGGTTAGCCTTTAGTTCTTTATATGAAAATCAACGCTATCATGATCTTATTTTTCTTGAAGAGAAACGCGATCAAACCAAGAAGACAAATACGCGATATAAACAACGAATCTCTAGAGCATATAACAAATTGTCCATCATCGAGATTTTGCTATTGGAGGTTTGGTCTTGAGAGCTTCAGATCACTGCATGCGCGAAACGACCCACCCCAAGTTTGCTACCAACTGGGAAGGTCCATTTGAAGTAAAAGAAGTCTTTGATAGTGGCTATTGCACAATTTTCAGATGTCATGGGATTGTCACAACTCCCAGCCCAGTTAATATGAGATGGCTCAACAAAAACTATCCTTTGAATTTATTATGCTTTTAATGATGTATTCATTGATTTGATCCCATATGGGGACTCTCCATATAAATGATAATGACTCTCCCATATAGGATATCACTTATCAACGCTGCATGTGTTGTCTACTTAGTTATGTTGTTCATTTACAGTCGATTGGCTATTGACGAATAATCCTATCTCTTTAGATAACATCGATATGCGAACACAAGCCTATCTGTTTAGATAGCAGCAAAATTTAACGAAGTTTATCTGTCTAGATAGCAGCTACTCCTGCCTTAAGTCTATCTGTCTAGATAGCAGCTATTTTTGCCTAAAGCCTATCTGTTTAGATAGCAGTGAAATTCGATATAAGCCTATATGTCATATAGCATTGATATGCGAACTTAAACCTACTTGCTTAGATTGAAGAAATGCAAAATCTAATTCTATCTTTCTAGATAGCAGGACTTAATAAGCCTATCTCTTTAAGATTGCAGCAATACGCTATCAAAAGACTGCCTATTCAGATAGCTGCGATACTTGATTAAGAATATCTGTTGAGACAGTAGAGTTCTTTCTAAAAGCTTAGATACATATAAACTAGTGAGTCAAGCTCACAAAACATTGTTCAATTACAAAATCTAAACAGCAACATAAGCAACATGTTCAAAATTCGCAACTCAAGAATGCTACATGAAAACGTACTTATCCTCAAATAAATCCTTCAAAAGTGAGCCTTGAGCTGCCAACTTTATGGAATCCCTGGCCCACTAATCCAGGCACTTCTTGTGATTTTTATGATTCTCTGTCGCCTCTTCAAGCTGCTTGACGGCTTTTTGAATCGCCTCCTTTTGGTCTCGAAGTTTAGCACTTTCAAGATTGTAATTTATGTAGCCAAACTTGAGCTTCATAGATTTTTTGATCCTTACCAACCTCTGTATGAGAAAATCAAGGTTCAGCTTACCCATCGAGACGTGCTGAATGCCATGAGCACTTGTGAAAGAATATTGGGCATTGGAAAGACAAGTGCTTGCTGGAGTCGTCTTGCTTATCCTCTCCATCGGATCTGTCATTTCGGTAAGGAGATCTCCCCTGTCTTTTGGCGCCAACTCCAGAATCCTTGCGAACGTTGTTGGATATGCAATGCGAACTTCCATGAGCCATTCCAAGCAAGATTGGTTTATACCTACATATTCAAGATAGATTATTCAGCTATGAAATGATATCACATGCCTTGTAATATTTGCATGCGTGAAATTATTCTAACCGGTACCCTCGACTATCTGTTGAAGTGAAGGAATCGGGGTCGACGCTGTTTGATCACTAGAAGACCCAGCTTCAGCCAATCTTTGGTCTGCAAGAATTTCCCGCACCATGTACTCCTCAGGGATAATGCGGCTCCTCTCATCATTAACTGTTTCAACAGCTTGGGTAGCCCATACCGCCCAAGGGTTCTGTGCAAGGACTGCTTCTAAATTCAAAACAGGCGTTTGAGTCTCATCATGAGATTCCTCACCTAGCAGGCAAGAAATGGACAAGTCTGCGCTTGGAGTCCTTGCGATGTACCCTCAGTCACGGCCATGGGAGTATTCACCCTTAAGGTTGCATTTTGAGGAAGCCCATTCGCGGTCGCGTTCGAACCCGGTGTGTTGGATCCTGGAACTACTGGGAGTTGAGCATTTCCATATCTTGGTCTGGTGCGCCGCTACTCGCGTTTGTTTCATGCTCATTTCTTCCTTCATTGGTCGGCAAAACATTTTCAGGTGCAATATTGAGTTGAGCCTCACAGGCTGAAGCAGTGTTGGCTTCTAGAACTTCTGGCATATCTTGGGACACATGAGCTGAAGTGGTCGCTTCTTTTTGAGCCTCAGTTTGCTCGTTTTCTCCCGGAGTGGTCTCTGCTGGCACGTAAGTTGTGGGAGCAACGCTCGATGGAATCTTGGAAGAAGTAGTAGCTACTTTTCGTTGAGTCTCAGCTTGCTCAGCATTTTCAACAGGGGCGTCGATTCTCTGCTAAGTACCGCGAGCGACACGTGAATCAACTTCATAGGGCAAAGTGATTACCGCCTGTTGAACCACGTCTTTATTAGCATTTTCAGCACGTGTCTGTTCTCGTTCTTGCTGGAGGTCCTCCTCTTCCTCTTGCTCACTTACGAGTTCAAGCCCTTCATCCTCAATTTTGGGTCCATCCCCGACCGTTTGAGCTTCAGGTGCTTGTCTACTTTGATCTTCCATAATCACATCACTGGGAGATTCACGAACGGTCTCAGGAACGTGAACCACAGCACTGCGAAGCCTACGGGCTCTTCTTGTGATCAATGTATCTGTCTCTGCCGAAATGCAAATTTTGTTTGTTAGCACAAGTTCAAAGAGTCATGTTGCCAAAATTTTATCTGTGTAACTATTATGTCGAAGGTTATCATCAATTCGTTTTAACATTGCATGACCTGGTTATGCATGAAGCATTATTATCATTATTTCAAAGTGATAAATTCGAACATAGCAGTTCTAAAGGAGTTGTTTACATGATGCGTCCCCGCATTGATCCACTATCCATCGACGAATATCACTTTTAGATACCTCGTGGTTTAATGCTTGAAACATAAATTCTTGATATGATAAGGCAAATTTGAATATAGTACCTTCTTTGTCTTCATCGTCGACGATCTCCTGAAAGTCCTCTTGTGTGCGCTGCATTTGACCAACGGTCGACCGCAGGGGATACGCGTCTTCCTCTGGTTACAATTCTCTCTCTTGGAGCAGGGTTGTTTCTTGGAGCAGGTTTGTTCCTTGGGCGCTTTACTTGCTTGGACACTCTGAGGCCTGTCGCATTAGCTGAAGGTTCGTCAGAAGCTTACTTCTTCCATGGATTTTTATCCGATTCGGTGATCGACACGATGAAGTCTGCAAGCGCTTTCCTGATATGATCCTGGACTTCTTGAGCCATTGTCGTTTCAGGTACGATAGCAACGTTAGCTCTATCCTTTGATCGCATCATGTCAGCAAATCCTGTCTTTCGATCCCCGGACGCGTATCTCCTGAAGCAGAACTACAATACAAAATGAATTTAGTATCACATATACTTATCATGCGCTCAAAGAAAATGAAAATAAATGTCTAAGCTACCTTGTTGAAATCATTCGCGTAAGCTTTCCTCGCATCATAAGAATCCTTACTAACCACATCCATCTTTTCCGCTAAGATTAATTTCAGGCACAAGTGATGATCTTTATCCAAAAGTGAATTAAAGCCATACTGAGTTGCGTCCCTGGAACGCGATGATTTAAAGGGGTAATATTTGATTCTAAGAGCAGGAGCCTTGATTGGTTGGAATTGAAGCCGAGACCTCGATTGGAGACGAGTTTGCGCGTTCCAGAATGCAACCCAAGTTGGAGTCAATGCTCCTTGTCTCTCTTTGGAAGGTTGGGTTAGAGGAAGCATGCTCACCAGTAAGTCATTACACTTCCCATATAGCAACCTCTTATAGCAGTCGCGCTTTACCGAATCAGACCACAAAGGAGGAACCACTGCATCAAAGCCAAGTTGGGGGCTTACTCGAACTGCATCGTAGTGAACGATTATGAGTTTGTAATTCAAACATTCGACATCGTACTCAGAAAAGGCGAGCAAGTAACCTCGTCTACACCAATTGACAAACCTGGGGTAGCAGTGCGAACCCTTGGTGATATGCGGAGAAGGATAGTGTGTATCTTTATCAGGATGCATGGCTTCATGATGCACGATGTTCTCCAAGGGCAGAACATATGGCCTAGCTACGAAGTAGCCGACGTCGTCGCACATAAAAGAAAAATAGCGTTGAGGGCCTTTGGTTTTGTACCAACGCCAAGCGCGAGGACGGAGATAATTCTTCGTGGCATTAGGCGCGTTCCAGGACGTTACATAAGTTTGAATTGGAGCATATAGAGGCCATCTTTCGAACACCCACATCGACAAGAACGCGACATTGACATAAGTCACGATGTCGACTCTGCATTGGGATTGTTCAACATGCGTCATGGCCAGTTCTAGACGATGATATAAAGTCCCAATGACCAATAGCCCCAATGCCACATTCTGACCAAGAGAGAGGGGAACTGCAAGTGCGAGGACGTGGAAAATTATACCATCATGGGGATGCCCATCTATGAGGTACCTTGACAGCCAGACGCAGAGAAAGTCGCACAGTGTGTAATTAGTGTTGGGTTTTGACGTAGGTAACGCAGCGGAATAACAAAATTAATCCTACTCAAAGCCCACCAAGGATCACAGGAAGAGACATCATAACATGATTAAGGACATAGAAGATGTGTACCTTTTGATTTGTGAGATCACACGAAGAATGATGTCCTCGTCTCTACGGTTGATCCACGTCTAGAGGTGAGATCTAGATTCTTCCTTCAATCAAGTGCTAGCTTGAACCTTGGAGGAAGAGGGATGAAGAGCAAAGGCACAATGAAACAAAGCAACAAAGGAGGGGCGGCCTCCCTTTTTGCCGTCGGGTAGAGGGGCGGACGGGGCTAGGGCATCGGCCCTAGCTCTTGTCTTGCTCTCTCTTTTGCTCTCTCCCACTCTTTGTGTGTTATGACTAATAACTCATCAAGTGGGAAGGAAGCTAGAGCCTCCTTTATATACTCCAACAACTCCTTGTTGTTTCCATAAAAGAGTTTTCTTGTTCTAGTAGGACTAGAACTATTCCCTTCCTTGCAAATTAGTCCTACTAAGTTTGCAAGGTGTTGCACAATGATCCTTCTATTAATTAATCCATATTAATTAATCCCAAATCTAGCTCTACTCTATTTGACGTGTGACCCCATAGGTTTCTATATAGTTGGTAGTAACTATTACTAACATGGAGCGGTGTCTAGCAACACATCCATGCCACCCAACCAATAGAAATAGTCAGTGATCCCGACAAACCTTTGTGCCCAATATGTCATATTGCATTATCCCTTTGTCTCCATATCCGGATTGGACACGAGACATAAATAGTCACACTCGTATATCCAATCCATAGTTCCTCGATCCTGGGAATATGCTTATGCTTGCAGATAACATTAATATCTCTATATTAATTTATCTGAGTCTGGCCAGACATTCAATAAGCCTCATCCCTCGAGTGGCCGTGGATATTTACCCCCATTATGTGGGAGGGACAAATCCTATCTACATCACTACGATCTCTAAGCTTGCTTCCTATCACGCCCGATATCCACCTTTATGATTACCCAGTTACGGTGTAACGTTTGATAACATCAAAGCGCAATATTTCACAACTAGAGTATCTAGTGACTTCAAGTCCAAGGATTGCAATAATATTAGCACTACGAAAAGCGATTGTGACTTCACATAATCTAATGTATCCTTTTCGTTGTGGGTCAATCCAGTATGCCATTACTCCTAATGCATACCTATGTGTTAGACTTGATATCTCCATATCAATCTACCCACATACTAGTCTATATTTGATTGTCATATTAATCAATATAATGGACTAGGGACATTTAAGATAAATAACACAATTTATCTAAGGACTTCATTATATTAAATATCGCCATAAATAATAAATGAATATTCTAGCCAAAAACATTGTTCATACTAAATCTACGATTGCCTCTAGGGCATCTATTCCAACAGTCTCCCACTTGCACTAGAGCCAATCTGGTGCATCTCGTATGCCTATAGATCTGGCGTGACCTTCATGCTTTCGCTGCGCAAGAGGTTTCGTGAGCGGATCTGACACGTTGTCATCTGTCGGAATCTTGCATATCTTCACATCTCCTCGATCGATCATATCACGAATCAGATGGAATCTCCTAAGTACATGCTTTGACTTTTGGTGCGATCTTGGTTCCTTTGCTTGTGCGATTGCCCAAGAGTTGTCACAGTACAACTCTACGGGATCCACTATGCTAGGGACCACACCGAGCTCAGTGATAAACTTCTTTATCCATACTGCCTCTTTTGCTGCTTCCGCAGCAGCAATGTACTCAGCTTCTGTTGTAGAATCAGCAACTGTGACTTGCTTGGAACTCTTCCAGCTCACAGCTCCTCCATTCAGGCAAAACACGTATCCAGACTGCGATCTGTAATCATCCTTGTCGGTTTGGAAGCCTGCGTCAGTGTAACCCTTTACACTTAGCTCTTCCATTCCTCCAAATATCAAGAGCACATCCTTAGTTCTTCTCAAGTACTTTAGGATGTTCTCTACAGCAATCCAGTGACTCTCACCCGGATTGGACTGATATCTGCTCACCATACTCAACGCGTATGATACGTCTGGTCTAGTACATAGCATGGCGTACATGATGGATCCTATGGCCGAAGCATAGGGTATCCTACTCATGCGGTCCTTCTCCATCTCGTTGGAGGGACAGTCATTCTTGGAAAGAGTGACTATGCCATGTGACATGGGCAAGAATCCCTTCTTGGAATCTTGCATGTTGAACCTCTTCAACACCTTGTCAATATATGTACTCTGACTTAGGCCAAGCAACCTTTTAGATCTATCTCTATAGATCTTTATACCCAGTATATAGGCTGCGTCTCCTAAGTCTTTCATTGCAAAGCACTTTCCTAGCCAATCTTTAACAGATTGCAGAGTAGGAATATCATTGCCAATGATTAGTATGTCATCCACATACAAGACCAGAAATACTATAGAGCTCCCACTAACCTTCCTGTAAACACAAGGCTCATCTTCGTTCTTGATGAAGCCAAACTCTTTGACCGCGTCATCAAAACGTCGATTCCAGCTCCTAGAAGCTTGCTTTAATCCATAAATGGATCTTTGCAGCTTACAGACTTTATTGGCATTCGCTGGATCCTCAAAACCCTCTGGTTGTGTCATGTACACATCCTCAAGGAGGTTCCCATAAAGGAACGCTGTTTTGACATCCATTTGCCAAATCTCATAGTCGTAGTATGCTGCAATAGCAAGTAAGATTCGAATGGATTTAGTCATGGCGACTGGTGAAAAGGTCTCTGTAGGGTTTTGATTCATGGATCGCGCAACGGAAGCATAAACAAACAAATAACCATGCAAAACCCTCCAAGGATCACAAGTCTAGAGACATAACGATAGTAAAGGTAAGAAATCACAAACACACCTTTGGGTTCTCCTTGATGACTTCAAACGCGAATAGTGTCACGTTCTCTATAGTTGATCCACGCCTAGGGTTGTTCCTAGATCTCCAATCACCTTGGTGCTAGCCCGGATTGAAAGGAGGGTGAAGAAATCACGCAAAACGAGACACCAAAAGGGGTTCGGCACCCTTTGTGGCGTCGGGACAAGGGGGCGGCGGCAATAGGGGGGCGGCGTCCCTCTTTGCTTGCTCTCTCTCTCCTTTGTTCTCTCCCACTCTTGTTATGTTCTCTTTAGAGCATAAGTGTATAGGGAAGGAAGGAGGAGGGTCCTTTATATAGTCCAACAACTCCTTGTTAACTACCTAAAGGACTTATTCTAGTCCTACTAGAATTCAATTTAGTCCCTTCCTAGCAAATTAGTCCCTACTAAGTTTGCAAGGGTTTGCAAAGTGATCCTTCTAATTAATTAATCCAATTAATTAATTCCATAATCTAGTACAACTCTATATAGCGTGTGACCCCATAGGTTCTATCTAGTTGGTAGCAACTCTTTGCTAATATGGAGCGGTTTCTAGCAAAACATCCATTCTAGCCAACTAATAGAATAGTCATCTAGACAACCTTGTACAAGTAATTGTCTCATCCCTTTGCCTCCATATCCGGATTGGACACGAGACATACAAGTCACACTCGTATATCCAATCCCTAGTTCCTCGATCCATGGAATAGCCTTATTCGTGCAAATAACATCAATATCCATATATTGATTTATTTGAGTCTGGCCAGACATTCTATAAGCACTATCCTCGAGTGGCCTTGGATATTTGCTCCCGTTATGTGGGAGGGGCAAATCCTCTCTACGTTCACTACGATCTCTAAGCTTGCTTCTCATTGTATCCAGTACACGCCTTTATAACTACCCAGTTACGGTGTAGCGTTTAACGCTACCAAGATCACAATGATCCACAACTAGAATATCTAGCGACTTCAAGTCTAAGGATGACAATACCATTGTACCCGAGAAGCACTTGTGACTCAACATAACGTGTATGTAGCCTTCTCGGTGATGGGTCAATCCAGTGCAACATTCCGTAATGCACACCTATGTGTTGGATCGTGATATCTCCATATCAATCCAACCCCATACTAGTCTATAGATGATTGTCCCATTTAATCATTATACTTGACTAGGGATATTTAAGATAAACAACACAATTGTAAATCTAAGGACTTCATTATATTAAATATCCAATAAATAATAAATGAATTTCTAGCCAATTACAAATTCATACTAAACTAGATTGCCTCTAGGGCATCTATTCCAACAGTCTCCCACTTGCACTAGAGCCAATCTGGCGCATCTCGTATGCCCATACTCCTAGTGTGCCCTTCATGCTTCCACTGCGTGAGAGGCTTCGTAAGCGGGTCTGACAGATTATCATCTGTAGGAATCTTGCATATCCGAACGTCTCCTCTATCGATAATATCTCGAATCAGATGGAACTTCCTGAGCACGTGCTTGGATTTCTGGTGCGACCTGGGTTCCTTTGATTGCGCGATCGCCCCAGTGTTGTCACAGAACAACTCCACTGGATTCGCAATGCTAGGGACCACACCAAGTTCAGAAACAAACTTTCTGATCCAAACAGCCTCCTTTGCTGCGCCATTTGCAGCAATGTACTCAGCCTCTGTTGTAGAATCAGCTACCGTCTCTTGCTTGGAACTCTTCCAGCTCACCGCTGCTCCATTCAGGCAAAACACATATCCCGACTGTGATCTAAAGTCATCTCTATCGGTTTGGAAGCTTGCATCAGTGTAACCCCTTACACGCAACTCTTCCTCACCGCCAAACATCAAGAAAGCATCCTTAGTTCTTCTCAAGTACTTTAGGATGTTCTTGACTGCAATCCAGTGACTCTCACCCGGATTGGATTGGTATCTGCTTGTCATACTCAAGGCATATGACACATCTGGTCTAGTACATAACATGGCGTACATGATAGATCCTATGACCGAGGCATAGGGAATCCTACTCATGCGTTCCTTCTCAATCTCATTGGAAGGACAACCACTCTTTGAAAGAGTGATTCCATGTGACATGGGCAAGAATCCCTTCTTGGAGTCTTGCATGTTGAACCGTTTCAACACCTTGTCAATATATGTACTTTGACTTAGGCCTAGCAACCTCTTAGATCTATCTCTATAGATCTTTATACCGAGTATATAGGCTGCTTCCCCTAAGTCTTTCATTGAGAAACACTTTCCTAGCCAATCTTTCACAGATTGCAGCATGGGAATGTCGTTTCCAATGAGTAGTATGTCATCCACATACAAGACCAGAAAAGCTACAGAGCTCCCACTAACCTTTTTGTAGACACAAGACTCATCTTCGTTTCTGATGAAGCCAAACTCTTTGACTACTTCATCAAAACGTCGATTCCAACTCCTAGAAGCTTGCTTCAACCCATAAATGGATCGTTGCAGTTTACAGACTTTGTTGGCTTGCTTTGGATCCTCAAAACCCTCTGGCTGTATCATATACACGTCCTCGAGGAGATTCCCATAAAGGAATGCTGTTTTGACATCCATCTGCCAAATCTCATAGTCGTAGTATGCTGCAATTGCAAGTAGGATTCGGATGGATTTGGTCATTGCGACTGGTGAAAAGGTTTCATCATAGTCAATACCATGAATCTGTCTGAATCCTTTAGCCACCAATCGGCCCTTATAGGTAATCACATTACCATCCATGTCGATCTTCTTCTTGAAGACCCACTTGCACCCTATGGGCCGCGCCCCATCAGGTGGTTCCACCAAAGTCCATACTTTGTTGGTATACATGGATTCCATCTCGGATCTCATGGCCTCAAGCCACTTCTGCGAGTCTGGGCCATTCATGGCCCCCTCATAGGTAGTAGGCTCATCATCTATAAGCATCGTGTCACCGGAATCAGTTACGAGAAGTCCGTACCTCTCGGGTTCCTGGCGCACTCTACTAGATCTACGAAGCTCTTGTGTTACTTGAACAGGTGGATCCACAACTGCTTGTGATTCCTGTTCATGTTCCATAATCGGTTCAGTGATTTGTGGTTCTTGAACTTCTTCAAGTTCTACATTCCTCCCACTTGCTTCTTTAGAGACAAACTCTCTTTCTAGAAACACGCCGGTCCGAGCAACAAACACTTTGTTCTCGGTTGGATTGTAGAAGTAGTATCCCTTAGTTTCCTTAGGGTACCCCACAAATTTACACTTATCCGATTTAGACCCTAGCTTGTCTGATTGTAAACGTTTTACATAGACATCGCAGCCCCAAATCCTCATGAACGACAGTGTGGGACGCCTCCCACTCCACATCTCATATGGTGTCTTCATGACTGATTTAGATGGAACACGGTTAATGGTAAAAGCTGCACTTAATAGAGCGTAGCCCCAAAACGATAATGGAAGATCGGTTTGACACATCATAGATCGAACCATATCCAATAGGGTTCGATTCCTCCTCTCGGACACGCCATTCCATTGTGGCGTTCCGGGTGGAGTGAGTTGGGACACGATCCCACACTCTCTAAGATAGTCGTCAAACTCTTGGCTTAAGTATTCTCCTCCACGATCCGATCGTAGAGCCTTGATACTTTTGCCAAGTTGCTTCTCTACTTCATTCTTGAATTCCTTGAACACTTCAAAGGATTCGGATTTTGCCCTCATAAGGTACACAAATCCATATCTACTGTAATCGTCAGTAAACGTAATGAAGTAGACATAACCACCCCTGGCAGGCGTGGCAAATGGCCCACACACATCGGTATGTATGAGCGCCAATTGCTCACTAGTCCTCTCACCTTTCTTATTGAAAGGGGACTTTGTCATTTTTCCCAATAAACAAGCCTCACATGTCTCATATGATTCAAAATCAAATGAGTCTAGTAATCCATCCTTATGGAGTCTAGATACACGTTTCTCATTTATGTGGCCTAAACGACAATGCCATAAATAAGCAGGATTTAAATCATTTATTTTAATCCGCTTGGTATTAATGTTGTAGACAGGATTACTTAGATCAAGGACATAAAGTCCATTAAATAATTGCGCACTAAAATAGTGAATATTATTAAAATAAAAGGAACAACAATTGTTCTTTATTGAAATAATAAAACCTTCCTTGTCCAAACAAGAAATAGAAATAATGTTTCTGCTCATAGCAGGCACAAAATAGCAATTATTTAATTCTAAAACTAATCCTGAAGGCAGAGATAGCTCGCAAACGCCTATGGCCAACGCAGCAACCTTTGCTCCATTCCCAACGCGCAGATCTACCTCCCCTTTAGCCAATCTCTTACTTCTCTTTAGATCCTGCATATTTCGACAAATATGAGATCCACATCCAGTATCTAATACCCATGATGTAGAGACAGTTAAATTGACATCTACAACGAAAATACCTGGTGGTGGTGGAATCACTATTCCAAGCCTCTTGTCCTCCAGATATTTGGGGCAGTTCCTCTTCCAGTGTCCAGGTTGACTACAGTAGTGACATTCACCCTTAGTCACGACCTTGGCAATTCCACCAACAGGCTTAAGGGCTTGTTCCTTGGACTTAGCAACTGACTTGCCTTTGCCCTTGGAGGAAGAGGCAAACTTTTTACCCTTTCCTTTATGCACCATCATAATGGCCTTGCCCTTACCCTTGTTGATGCTCTGTTCAGCCGTCCTCAACATGTTGAGCAAATCTGGCAGTGGTTTAACGATCTCGTTCATGTTATAGTTCATAATGAACTGTCCATAACTTTCGGGCAACGATTGCAACACGAGATCGGTTGCCAACTCTTGGCCGATCGGGAACCCAAGCCGGGCGAGATTCTCCAAGTACCCGATCATTCGGAGTACATGGGGTCCCACCGGGTTCCCTTCTGCCAGATGACATTTGAACAGTGCCTTTGAGACCTCATACCTCTCTACCCTCGCCTGCTCTTGGAAGAGCTGCTTTAGATGTTCGATCATATCGACAGCATTCATGTTCTCATGTTGCTTCTGAAGCTCAGAGGTCATGGTGCAAAGCATTAGGCAGGCCGCATCATTAGCATCATCAACATGCTTTTGATACGCCTTTAAGGCAGCAGGTGTCTGATTGTCTGGACCTTCTGGAACTTGCTCCTCTATTGCGTACAGCTTCTTTTCTTGCTTGAGAACAATTCTCAAGTTTCTGTACCAATCGAGAAAGTTGGTTCCTGAGAGCTTGTCCTTCTCAAGGACAGATCGTAGGGAATGTTGTGAACTCGATGAGTTGTTTGCCATTTGGTATTCTACAAAAGGAAAATACGCAAGTTTTAGTATTTGTGAATTTTTTTTTGACTATATTTAATAATGGCTAGTTTATTAAATATAGCTCCCACTATTTTTCTACGGATTAATAACCCTCAAGATATTAATGCGGAAAATATCATTATATTTTCTAGTGGGCCAAGATCCATCTTTTTCATCTCCTTATGAGCTTGCTTTGGCAAGTCACCCATAATTCGATAACTTCTTAGGTAGGAACAATTCCAATTGCATCCCATATGCAACTCTTGGTTCAATCGGGCAAATAACTCCTTATTTATCCATCCATATGGATAATCCCAATTGATTGCCTCTAGGTTTCTTAATCAAATTAATAGCCTAGTTGTGTTCAACCTCTTATCTAAACAATTGCACATTGTTACGTGCCATCGCATTCCATCATTATGAACCAAGTTGCCATGCTTTGGCACGCACGAACTTGATAAATAATGATGATAATGAGTGTTTAAATAACGAGAAGGCAAGAACACAATATTTAAAATTTGAGGGATTTTTCTTCAATTTTTAATTATTTTGTTGATCAATATCAACTAATCTATCTATTTGAGTTTGGGCACAACTCCAAATAATAGATCCGGGTTGTCTAATTATCTTATTATCCTAATTGCATGCATCATCCATACACCAACCACACAAATAATAAGACAATAAATAAACAACCACAAAGCAGAAATTAAACGTGATGTGGATATGGCCTTTTCTAGACTAAGATAATTCCAAGCCAATGGAATTATCTATGAACCCTAAACAAACACACATCTCCATGCGTCTTGATCTTTTGGTCCATCCTTCATAGTCTTGTGGAATGCTCCATGCTCCATGCTCCATCTTTTGTGGCTCCTTTGGCTTTGGGCTTCTTTTCTCCAATCTTGGCTAACAATCTACTTTATCTAGCACTAGCTGATATCTATACTAAATAAAATAAATCTCACAAGTTGAGAAAAAAAAATGGCACGCAGGCCATAAAACCCTAATTAATTATTACAATTAATTGATCGGCTCGCAGGCCGTAAAACCAAACCACAAAATTAAACATCCACATCAAACCACATCCTAAGGCCATATCCAATCACCATGCGATTTGCACATAAACAGTTAAAATCCAATTTTAACGCGCTTGGTCAATTTTAATTGATTTTAGGATTTCTAGGGTTAAAACGGTCCATGGGCCCAACAATCCAATTGCCCGGGCCCAAATAGGTGAACCATAAAGCCCTAGGGCCAGCCCGGCCCAAAACCCGCAAGCTAGGCCCGCGGGTTAGGGCCGCCCGGCCCCTTAGGGCGCCAAGCTTGGGCGGCAAGCAAGGGGGCGGCTCCCTAGGGGGCCGAACCTCCTTGAGGAGGTTGTTTCCAAAACAACCTCCTTGCTTGGAGCCCAAGTTTGGTTGTTTCCTTGTTGTGGGAGAACTCCTTCTTCCCCAAGGATGCCCAAACCCTAGATCTTTGATCCTAAAATTTCTCAAACTCACCAATTCATGCATCCAATGCAATAATTGGGTCTTGTTATGATTAATTCTTTGACAAATTGCATCCAATGCTTGATTTGTCTTGTTTTACGCGATAAACAACAAATTAAGGTGTAAAACAACAAGAATGTAACACATAAACTACGTTTATGCTCTATGACCTGTGGCTCTGATACCACTGTAGGGTTTTGATTCATGGATCGCGCAACGGAAGCATAAACAAACAAATAACCATGCAAAACCCTCCAAGGATCACAAGTCTAGAGACATAACGATAGTAAAGGTAAGAAATCACAAACACACCTTTGGGTTCTCCTTGATGACTTCAAACGCGAATAGTGTCACGTTCTCTATAGTTGATCCACGCCTAGGGTTGTTCCTAGATCTCCAATCACCTTGGTGCTAGCCCGGATTGAAAGGAGGGTGAAGAAATCACGCAAAACGAGACACCAAAAGGGGTTCGGCACCCTTTGTGGCGTCGGGACAAGGGGGCGGCGGCAATAGGGGGGCGGCGTCCCTCTTTGCTTGCTCTCTCTCTCCTTTGTTCTCTCCCACTCTTGTTATGTTCTCTTTAGAGCATAAGTGTATAGGGAAGGAAGGAGGAGGGTCCTTTATATAGTCCAACAACTCCTTGTTAACTACCTAAAGGACTTATTCTAGTCCTACTAGAATTCAATTTAGTCCCTTCCTTGCAAATTAGTCCCTACTAAGTTTGCAAGGGTTTGCAAAGTGATCCTTCTAATTAATTAATCCAATTAATTAATTCCATAATCTAGTACAACTCTATATAGCGTGTGACCCCATAGGTTCTATCTAGTTGGTAGCAACTCTTTGCTAATATGGAGCGGTTTCTAGCAAAACATCCATTCTAGCCAACTAATAGAATAGTCATCTAGACAACCTTGTACAAGTAATTGTCTCATCCCTTTGCCTCCATATCCGGATTGGACACGAGACATACAAGTCACACTCGTATATCCAATCCCTAGTTCCTCGATCCATGGAATAGCCTTATTCGTGCAAATAACATCAATATCCATATATTGATTTATTTGAGTCTGGCCAGACATTCTATAAGCACTATCCTCGAGTGGCCTTGGATATTTGCTCCCGTTATGTGGGAGGGGCAAATCCTCTCTACGTTCACTACGATCTCTAAGCTTGCTTCTCATTGTATCCAGTACACGCCTTTATAACTACCCAGTTACGGTGTAGCGTTTAACGCTACCAAGATCACAATGATCCACAACTAGAATATCTAGCGACTTCAAGTCTAAGGATGACAATACCATTGTACCCGAGAAGCACTTGTGACTCAACATAACGTGTATGTAGCCTTCTCGGTGATGGGTCAATCCAGTGCAACATTCCGTAATGCACACCTATGTGTTGGATCGTGATATCTCCATATCAATCCAACCCCATACTAGTCTATAGATGATTGTCCCATTTAATCATTATACTTGACTAGGGATATTTAAGATAAACAACACAATTGTAAATCTAAGGACTTCATTATATTAAATATCCAATAAATAATAAATGAATTTCTAGCCAATTACAAATTCATACTAAACTAGATTGCCTCTAGGGCATCTATTCCAACAGTCTCATCATAGTCAATACCATGAATCTGTCTATAACCTTTGGCCACCAATCGCCCCTTATAGGCAACTACCTTGCCATCCATGTCGGTCTTCTTCTTGAAGACCCACTTGCACCCTATGGGTCGAGCCCCTTCGGGTGGTTCCACCAAAGTCCATACTTTGTTGGTGTACATGGAATCCATTTCGGATCTCATGGCTTCCAGCCACTTCTTAGAATCTGGGCCATTCATGGCTTCTCCATAGTTTGCAGGCTCATCATCCATGAGTGGTACGTCATCGGGCTCAGTCACGAGAAGTCCATACCTCTCTGGCTCATGACGCACTCTTCCTGATCTACGGAGTTCCTGTGTTACCTGAACAGGCTCTTCCACAACTTCTTGTGGTTCCTGTTCATGTTCCATTATTGGTTCAGTGGTTTGTGGTTCATGGATTTCTTCAAGTTCTACAACCCTCCCACTTGCTTCTTTAGAGACTAGTTCTCTTTCTAGAAACACGCCGGTCCGAGCAACAAACACTTTGTTCTCGGTAGGGTTATAGAAGTAATATCCTTTAGTCTCTTTAGGATATCCCACAAACTTACACTTATCCGCTTTAGGCCCGAGCTTGTCAGTTTGTAAACGCTTTACATAGACGTTGCAGTCCCAAATCTTCATAAACGACACTATGGGACGCTTCCCAGTCCATATCTCATATGGCGTCTTCATGACTGATTTGGATGGAACACGGTTAATGGTAAAAGCTGCAGTCATTAGAGCATGTCCCCAAAAGGATATCGGAAGATCTGTTTGAGACATCATAGATCGCACCATATCTAATAGAGTGCGATTCCTCCTCTCAGATACACCATTCCATTGTGGTGTTCCGGGTGGAGTGAGCTGGGATACTATCCCACACTCTCTAAGATACTCATCAAACTCTTGGCTTAAGTATTCTCCTCCACGATCCGATCGTAGGGCTTTAATACTCTTGCCAAGTTGCTTCTCTACTTCACTCTTGAATTCTTTGAACAATTCAAAGGATTCGGATTTGGCCTTCATAAGGTATACAAATCCATATCTACTGAAATCATCAGTAAATGTGATGAAGTAGGTATAACCACCTCTGGCAGGCGTGGGGAATGGCCCGCATACATCAGTATGTATGAGTGCCAATAACTCACTAGTCCGTTCGCCTTTCTTATTGAAAGGGGACTTTGTCATTTTTCCTAATAAACAAGACTCACATGTCTCATATGATTCCAAATCAAATGAGTCTAGAAGTCCATCCTTATGGAGTCTAGATATGCGTTTCTCATTTATATGGCCTAAACGACAGTGCCATAGATATGTAGGATTTAAATCATTAGTTTTAATCCTTTTAGTATTTATGTTATAGATTGGATTATTTAGATCAAGGATATACAATCCATTAGACAAATGCGCACTACAATAGTGCATACTATCAAAATAAATGGAGCAACACTTGTCCTTTATTGAAATAGAAAAACCTTTCTCGTCCAAACAAGAAACGGAAATAATGTTTCTGCTCATAGCAGGCACATAAAAGCAATTGTCTAATTCTAAAATAAGTCCAGAAGGCAAAGATAGCTCATAAACGCCTACAGCTAATGCAGCAACCCTTGCTCCATTCCCGACGCGCAAGTCTATCTCCCCTTTTCGCAATCTTCTACTTCTTTTCAAATCCTGCACATTACGACAAATGTGAGAACCACATCCGGTATCCAATACCCAGGATGATGAAATAGAGAGATTGACGTCTATAACATAAATACCTGGTGGTGGTGGAATCACTATTCCAAGCTTCTTATCCTCCAGATATTTAGGGCAATTCCTCCTCCAGTGACCCGGCTGGCTGCAGTAGTGACATTCACCTTTAGCCACACCTCCACTAGGCTTTAGGGCATCCTTTGATTTCGCAACTTTCTTGCGTTTTCCTTTTGAAGTAGATGCAACTGACTTGCCCTTCTTCTTGTGCACCATCATTATGGCTTTGCCCTTGCCTTTATTGATGCTTTGCTCAGCTGTCTTTAGCATGTTCAATAGGTCTGGTAAAGACTTGTTGATCTCATTCATATTACAGTTCATAATGAACTGATTATAACTGTCAGGCAACGATTGCAAGACGAGATCAGTCGCCAAGTCCTGGCCGAGTGGGAACCCCAGTCTCTCAAGGTTCTCTATGTACCCGATCATTCGGAGTACATGAGGGCCTACTGGATTCCCCTCTGCAAGACTACTTTTGAACAATGCTTTAGACACTTCGTAGCGCTCATGCCTTGCCTGTTCCTGAAACAATTGTTTCAAGTGTCTGATCATATCATAGGCTTCCATGTTCTCGTGTTGCTTCTGAAGCTCACCAGTCATGGTACAAAGCATGAGGCAAGTCACGTCATTAGAATCATCAATATGTTTCTGACGTGCCCTTACTTCCGCTAGTAGAGACTCATCTTGTGGTGGGTCTGGAATTGGAGTGTCCAAGACGTACAGCTTCTTTTCTTGCTTGAGGACAATCCTCAAGTTTCTGTACCAGTCAAGGAAATTCGTTCCAGACAATTTATCCTTCTCAAGGACAGATCGTAGGGATGAACTCGATGCGTTGTTGTTTGCCATTTGGAATTCTACAAAAACGAGAAATATGCAATTTTAGTATTTTGAACAATTTGACTATATTTAACAATGGCTAGATCATCAAATATAGCTCCCACTATTTTTCTCGGTTTAATAGCCCTCACCATTAAAGCGGAAAATATCTTTATACTTTCTAGTGGGTCCAAGATCCTTATTTCACTTCTTCTTGAGCTTGCTTTGGCAAGTCACCCAAGAATTGGTTATTTAGGTAGGAACCATTCCAATTGCATCACATGCAACTCTTGGTCCAATTAGGTGAATGAATTCCTTTTATTCTTTATCCAATTGGATAACTCCTAATTGTCATGCCTCTAAGCTCATCAATCCAATTGATTCTTGCCTAGTTGCGTCCAACCTCTTGTTTTCAACATACACGCATTACTAGCTTGCGTCGTCCGCAACACATTATTAAAAATTAAAATCGCCTTGCTTTGGCAAGCCCGAATTTTAATAGTCCATGATCATGAAGGGTGTTTTGGCAAGAGAAGGCAAAACACAATATTTAATTGAGGGATTTCTTTTAATTTGTTTGGTTGATCTTTATCAACATGGTCTACTTATTTGGATTGGGCTATCCACAATAAAAGACCAACCTTGTTTATTATTATCTTGTTATCGTTTTGCTTGTAGCGCCATACACACAAAATAAATAACAAGGCATGAATAATAAACATCCACAAAAATAAAACCGTGGCATGGATATGGCCTCTAGACTAATGATATTATCAAGCCAATGATAATATCTAATTGCCCTAAAGTGCCGAGCTCATCTCCATGTGCTCCACCATAGCTGCGCGCCTAGGGATGTCTTTTGGCTCCTTTGGTTCTCCGGTCTTCTTCTCCATGTTCTTGGCTATCATCTAAATATTTCTAATTCTAGCCTAACATCTAGAATAAATAAATAACAAAAGCCTCACATGTCGAGGAGAAAAAGAACGACTCGCAGGCCGTAAAACTTAATTAATTATTACATTAATTTGATCAGCTCGCAGGCCGTAAACCAAACCACAAAACAATAAACATCCACAATCCTAGGCCATATCCATCCACCATGCAATAAAGCACATAATACAGTTAAAACTAATTTTTAACGCGCTTGTTTAATTTTAATGAAATTGGGTAACTAGGGTTTCACAACGGTCCAAAGGGTCCAAGCCAACAAGTGGCCCGAACCCTAGGACCGCCGCACGTCTAAGGGGGCCGCGGCCTTGCTTGGCGCCCAAGGGAGGGGCGGGCGGCTAGGGTTTCGGCCCTAGTCCCCTTCCTCCTTCCTTGTTGCCCAAGCAAGGTTGTTTCCTTATGGAATTATTTGCATAATTTTGTTTCCATAATTGAAAACCCCTTTTCAATCATGTGCCCATGAACCCTAATTTTTCAAGAACCCAATTATTCACATCCTATGTGATTAAACTCACCAATTCTAACATCCAATGTTAAATTGGATCTTGTTTGATTGAATCAAATTCAATATTGCATCTACTATGCCAATTTTTCAGTTTTCGCGTAATAAACAATAATACGGTGTATGAACTGAAATCGTAAACACATAATATCATGTTATGCTCTACGACCTGTGGCTCTGATACCACTGTTGGGTTTTGACGTAGGTAACGCAGCGGAATAACAAAATTAATCCTACTCAAAGCCCACCAAGGATCACAGGAAGAGACATCATAACATGATTAAGGACATAGAAGATGTGTACCTTTTGATTTGTGAGATCACACGAAGAATGATGTCCTCGTCTCTACGGTTGATCCACGTCTAGAGGTGAGATCTAGATTCTTCCTTCAATCAAGTGCTAGCTTGAACCTTGGAGGAAGAGGGATGAAGATCAAAGGCACAAAGCAACAAAGCAACAAAAGAGGGGCGGCCTCCCTTTTTGCCGTCGGGTAGAGGGGCGGACGGGGCTAGGGTATCGGCCCTAGCTCTTGTCTTGCTCTCTCTTTTGCTCTCTCCCACTCTTTGTGTGTTATGACTAATAACTCATCAAGTGGGAAGGAAGCTAGAGCCTCGTTTATATACTCCAACAACTCCTTTTTGTTTCCATAAAAGAGTTTTCTTGTTCTAGTAGGACTAGAACTATTCCCTTCCTTGCAAATTAGTCCTACTAAGTTTGCAAGGTGTTGCACAATGATCCTTCTATTAATTAATCCATATTAATTAATCCCAAATCTAGCTCTACTCTATTTGACATGTGACCCCATAGGTTTCTATATAGTTTGGTAGTAACTATTACTAACATGGAGCGGTGTCTAGCAACACATCCATGCCACCCAACCAATAGAAATAGTCAGTGATCCCGACAAACCTTTGTGCCCAATATGTCATATTGCATTATCCCTTTGTCTCCATATCCGGATTGGACACGAGACATAAATAGTCACACTCGTATATCCAATCCATAGTTCCTCGATCCTGGGAATATGCTTATGCTTGCAGATAACATTAATATCTCTATATTAATTTATCTGAGTCTGGCCAGACATTCAATAAGCCTCATCCCTCGAGTGGCCGTGGATATTTACCCCCATTATGTGGGAGGGACAAATCCTATCTACATCACTACGATCTCTAAGCTTGCTTCCTATCACGCCCGATAGCCACCTTTATGATTACCCAGTTACGGTGTAACGTTTGATAACATCAAAGCGCAATATTTCACAACTAGAGTATCTAGTGACTTCAAGTCCAAGGATTGCAATAATATTAGCACTAAGAAAAGCGATTGTGACTTCACATAATCTAATGTATCCTTTTCGTTGTGGGTCAATCCAGTATGCCATTACTCCTAATGCATACCCATGTGTTAGACTTGATATCTCCATATCAATCTACCCACATACTAGTCTATATTTGATTGTCCTATTAATCAATATAATGGACTAGGGACATTTAAGATAAATAACACAATTTATCTAAGGACTTCATTATATTAAATATCGCCATAAATAATAAATGAATATTCTAGCCAAAAACATTGTTCATACTAAATCTACGATTGCCTCTAGGGCATCTATTCCAAAAATTAGAGCCTCTTCCTTCAAGAGAAGTTGGCGCGTCGGGATTCTTCTTCAATATCTCTTTAGCAGTCTTTTTCTTTGCAAAGTCGCAGTAGAAATAGGTTACCCACTTCAACCACATATTTTTCGCGCCCGTGGTAACCAGCAAGTGCTCCTCCGAAGGGGTGGTCGAGGTCCATCTCGTGGTCGTCTTTTTCACTTCCCCTATGCACTCCTTTATTTGTTCGAAGAGTGAAATCTCATCATATGAGTCGAAAGGGGCCAAAGGGTCCTGATGTCCCATGCAAGGAAGTTCAAGCAGCATTTCAGCATCCTCAAGGGTAGGACCAGCTTTGAAGGTCGAGAACTGAAAGCCGTGAGTTTTCCTCGAATACCTTGAAACCAGTGTCATCAACATGTCATTATCGAGCCTGAAACTCGACCCTTTCGTCGCGCGGACTGCATGGTATATTCCGGCACGGGTGAGTTCAGATTCATAATGTTTGAGGATGTAAACTGTCCACTCCTCCATCCAATCCAGCTTCTCCGTGAAATTTTGATGGAGAATATCAGTGAAGGGGTATAACCCAGCTTCAAGACCCAGCCGGTTCACGTCACTGATGTTGACGAGATCCCACTCTCGGGTTCAGGTATCAATTGCAGAACATCTTTCACCGGGGGTGCTTTAAGCTTCGTTTCCCTAACAGTTGCCGAATAGAAATTCTCCCCACCCAAATAGGGGGCCTTGCGCCACAGATCATCAGGACTTCTCGTAAATCGACTGCTTCTTTCAAAGACTTAGTACGAGCCATCTCTATTGCATACATAACACAAGAAAAAAATGAGCATCAAAGATAAACTCAGATTTGACTGCATACCTACTTGATTTGAATTTTCAAAAATGAAGATTGCGTTATTAAAAGAGGAGATCTGCTACCATGTTTTCTAAGAGTTTGAAGTGCTCGATTAGCAGTGTTGAACAGTTGATTTAAGGTTGCAATCTGTAGTTGAAGGCTCTCTCTCGTGCTCATAAACCTTGACAGCAATAATGGCGTGAAAAGTTCTAATTGCTGGAGTAGAAGGGTTTAGATAGAGTCTTTTGAAGACCCTGACCTTTCAAATCTTTCGAATCAATCACTACCTCGGTAATCGGCGGAAACATGTGGATTTCGTTCGTGATCCGCATCATGCCCACGCCCTATTAAAGACTATATGACGTTACATAGACCTAGGCAATGATGACTCCTTCTGGGGGCTAGGGTTTTTTTGAGTTTGATTTGAATTGATTCGAAAATTTGCTTGAAAGCCACGCACGACTGGTTTTGCGCGATTATACAGCAACACGCGTGGTATACGCGCAAAAGGGGGCTAATGTAGATAACGCAGCCCAGGCAGATCGATCACTACCCACGTGGCAGCCATCCAGGAGGTTTGGTGGTACTCCACTACTACTCTATCATTGTCTTTATATTCGCACTTATCTATGTGGGGGCTGCGAGACAGGGTCGCCCTCGGTACTAACAGCGCGGAAGTTGTAGCGTTCAAGTGGCTTGGAGGCTAGAGTAAGGCATGTCGCACGCAAATAGCAGTTGCACTTGCGTGCGACCCTTGTCAATTGTCAGAGAGATTTGATGATCACATGTCATATATACGCGGACAACCGCTTGAACGGTCCCTATATATATGGACGATCGTGTAACGTGCCCTACATATACGGGCGAACGTGTCGTTACGAGGCGAATACCTAGTGGTCATTTGCGGACGCATTAACCCCTCATAACGGTCACTCCTATGCCCTCTATATAGAGGCGTTGGCCTTCCATGGAACCTCTCGGATCTTTTGCTAATCATCATACTGTCTCTCTCTTAGACAATTAGCAAGAGCTTACTCTTCGCCTACACTTACTCTCAATATCTCCTTGCTTTTTTCTTGTTCTTGTCTGTTGCAGGTGTACACTGAGATCTTCCCCAGAAGGATCTCTTGTCCACAGCATGCTGACGTTAGCTAGGGCTGACGTGGGAGTCTGCGTCGGACTCCGGTTCTGCCGTGGCAGTGATGTGGTGGGTGACGTAGCACATGACATGGTTCTGACTTGGCGGCCACGTCAGTCGCTGTCTCAACGTCAGTCGCTGTCGTGGCCCCCGGTCACTATTTTCGTCCAAATTTTTTTTTACAGTAGGCTTGGATTTTTATTTTCTTTTTTCTGGTTATTTTTTCATAATTTTTTGTAAAGCGGAATATTTGAGTTAATTATAGATTAATTAATTAATTAATTAATTAATTAGTAACTATCACAACTTCTCGAGGCAAGTGGGAGACCTCAAACACCGTGTTTTGACCTAATTTTTTTTTTTCCGGAGACTTACTGTTAATTATCCTACTATTTGGCACAGAATTTGTGCTTTTAGGATGTTTAGAGAATTATTCGATTATTTACTATAATTAAATAATTGCTTGATTATTTTCCGTGTGTTATAGAAAATTTCATAAGACTTCAGAATTCTTTGTTATCTTATATGAGATTATGCAGCTCAAATTAGGCAAACACCCAGGCGACCAAGCAACGCCTATGCGACAGGGTGATGCCCAGGCGACTGCCTAATGGCTAAAGTTCAGGCGGGCATTGCCTAGGCGCTTCACCCTACCGCACCACCTCGCCTAGGAACATACTGCCTTTGACAACTATGGACTCCACCATTCTGTCTATATAAAAAGAAAAAGGTAGATGACGATATGAATCACTAGGAGGTTCTTTGCAAAGAGGCTGGCTCACCTTAAGTGACTCGTTTTACCCTTCGATTTCTAATTTTCTACTTTCATCACTACTCCTATCATCAATGACATTTTTCTTTTAGTGATATAAATTTTTTCTTTTCTTTCTAAAACCAATTGTACCCGCGAGATGGAGAAGGAAAACAAAGGAAGACCAGAATTCTTATTGATTTTGGAATAACAAAGATAAAGAAGTTTGGACTTTTACATTCTACTCTTCCTAATCTCATAATCAAGATCTTGAACGTAATGCTCATCCTCCTCATCCTCTTCGATCTCCTCATTCAAGTTGAATGCATGGTCTACTTACAAATGTAGATCTCTAGACTCGGTAGCCTGTCGATTTATTCCAAAACAAGAATAAGATATGTTATTACACATTCTAGAGTTATGTGGGCATTAATGCAAAGCAGTGTCGACTTAAAATTCAGAGGCGCACTCATATCCTCTCCAGCTCATGCAATGAAAAGAAGTTTCAATCTATTTTCTTTGGTTTGCACCTGTCTGTGTTTCTAGTCGTGGATGTGCATAAAAGTACATAGGAAAGACTTTGACTAGTGTATCAATATAAAGGAAAACGACCAGGAATGTGCATAAATTGTACTTCATACGGAGACGTGATCCCTTACATTTAATACATTGGTGTATTCGACTATTGAACATGTCAAGGTGTTCATGTGCATCCGCTATTTTAATAGGTATAGCAAAGATTCAATATATTATTGTCATACTTTATGACAAGTTCACACATTTTTTACATGCTGAGATTCATGTACTAGTATCCCACATAACGAACAGATTCATGGCCTATACATTAATGCCAATAGTTAACGATGAATACTCAGCAAGTCAATTTAAACAATCATGTTCATTGGAACTTGCAAGTCTATCATGCCCATTTAAACGACCAATCATACCTCCATGTTCCATGAAACGGCTGGTGGTACAAGAGAATGCAACAAGAAATCCTATAACTAGACAATTGAGATGAAACTTGTAATACAAATATATTCTTGGTATAAACTAATAGTAAAATATAAGATCGTTTAGTTTTTTCTAAGTGACAAACCTGAAGATGACTGGCAATTTGTGCATGGCCCAAGCCCAAGTACACGAGTAGTAGTCTGCTGATAGTTTCCTCCTGCATTCGCAATACCAGGCATGTGAATTGGAGAATTATGTGTTGTATTAGAATATTTATCACATTTGTCTCCACAGTACCTGCAGAAGCTTTTCTAAAGAAACAATCAACCATTATTTACAACACTGCACAAACAAAATTCAAGAAATATCATGTTTTCAGGTTTATAACTACCTTGTGATACATTACGACTGGTTGTACCAGCTTTGTTGTTGAGGTGAGAAGCCTGAATATGTCTACAAGAGCTTCCTTCACAATCCTCCAGTGCCGATTTCCTTGTTTTTTCAGATACGTCGGAGAAAATGAGGCAAAGGGCTGTGAAAATCTTTAATAAAGAACATAAGGATTTTCTTTCAAGTATTAATCAACCATTGTCAAGTACTCAAAAACAGTTCTCCAATGGGTTGGCTGACAACACAATCAAGACGTATCAACTTGGTAGAGTTTCTATCTTTAAACAAACTTCATAAGGACCATCAGTTTAAAAAGACCTTGTTATACACGTCATACATGTGCGAGTGATATTTCTATAGCGTAGTGTGATTGACACATCCTTGTCAAACAAAGAAATCCAGATTAATTAAACAGCCAACCATAAGATACCATACTGGGAAATGTATACGTCTATGCAAACAGAATCTAAACTTATCTAATTTGTTCGAAACAGCGAAACTGAAGATGACTGGTGACTTGAGGTGGCTCGAGACCAGGCTCGTTCATGAGCATATGTATCCCCTTTGCAGACAACTCTGCTTATGAGGACACATATTTATACCCAAATAAAAACATGACCTTAATTTAAGCAAAGTAAATTGAAGAAATGGCAAGTCCTTTGCCTCAATACCGATACCAATCCACTGCTTTTGTTGGCCGAGACCAATACTTGATGATAGTCACCAAGACTTGCCATTGTTAACAAACTGTTTTTGCTTGTTGGCTGAGACCAATACCGATTCACTCCAACTGTTCTTTCCAATGATGGAGTGAATCGGTATTGGTCTCGGCCAACAAAACATGAACTTTTTTTCCCAACACTTCATGATAGTCACCCAGACTTGCCATTGTTAACAAACTGTTTGCCTCTTCGCTAGTATGTACAATAGAAATGATGAGTTCAAGAAACAGAGAGGGATGTTAGTGACAGACCGATGAGAATAACTACAGTAATACTGCTGGTTGTGATAAATTAAGATATTACTTAACTATCTTTTCATTTAGTTCAATTAAGTCATTTGAACAAAATTATGTTTTGCACAAAATTGAAGTGTAGAAATCAATTAAAAGGGTTGGCGATAAAAAGATATATCATTTAAGAGAAGGCAACAAAGCCAATACAAGGAAAATGTTGACTAAATGTATACGAAGTGCATTTTTTAGCTTGAAGCAATTACACGATCAAAGTCAATGCATGTTTCACTAATAGGTAATTCTAAAAGGGACTATTAGTGAAGCATAAGTTGATGAGTGTAACTTACCAACTTACTCACCTGGAAATTCAAGTCAAGCTCGTTCAAAACATTAAGCACCCGTGATTTCGTTTAACATTTAAAAAAACAAAATAACTGACTGTCAAGTTTTAAGTTCAAAATAATAAATCTCCAATATTTCTGCAATATCTGGACTACAACAATAACAATATCACAATTTTTTATGTACTCGCTCCTGATAAGAAACAAGAACCATGTTGTGGCTAATTGATCAAGCATGTTTATTTTTTCAACGGATCTGCAGGTACGATCTCAGTGAAATTCAGCAAGGATGAGATTTAGTAAAAATGAATCACGCAATACGAACGAAATTTTGCAAAGAAAGGAAAATTGCACAAACTATAATAGAAAACTCGGTAATCGATCTTCACATACTTTTGAGATTCTGCCATCACCCAGAGTCTTTTATCTCGATCAAAGGTTCTTCTGATTATAAGAGCTTCAGAAGTTCTTTGCTAATAAATAGTACTTGAAAAGTTGGCCTGGTCGAGCAATTATGAAGCCCAACGTAAACAGATCATTTAAAATTAGGATACATGATAAACAATGGTGATATTAATGTTTGAGATAAAAACAAATTTAAGTGACCGGTTCAGCAAAAGGAGAAAATAATTTACAAGGACTATTAATTGTCCTTAAGGAATTAGGGACTCTTCATTGGACGTATTAGAGCCATTAATAGAGCCATTGACAATGTGTGTGGTGAAGTAGACTTTGATCTGGCCAGGATATCAGAGAGGGTGTTTAGCTCGGAACGTTCTTATGCTGCCACGTGGCATTATTGCTATAAATTTGAAGATCCATGAAAAATAAATTAATTTGAATCAAAAAAAAAAAAAAAACTCTCATCATGCAAACCTCAAAAGGAAAAAAAAATAATAAATAAGAAAACTCTCCTCTTATGTGCTAAAACGGGATCCCGACCACATTCTAACAATGGAAAAGGATGACCACGGTTTCTTGTCATTCATTAAAGAAGACAGCAACACCTTTGACATTCTACATCACGTCAATCAATCCTAAACAATAGGTGTGTTACCTTGTCATGGAAATTCTTGATAGCTCAAATAGCTCAGGCATTACTTTTGTAATGAGAAATTTAGGCCTCTTATTCATTTTTGCAAAATGTTTTTATTACCTTATAATCGTTTGATCCTGAAGTGAATAAGCTTAGTTGTTCGATTTTGCAAAAATTAAATGATGATACTATTATTTCTATATCTACAGAAGTTTAGAGGTCAGAAACATTGACTTTGGTCCATCTCGAGAGGTATTGTTCAAAAATTCTATGGTCCATTGCCTTTGGTCCATGTAGTGAGCAATTTGACAGTGAGTGTTCACTGCAATCTGGGGTAAGATTGTTTAATTTTCATACCCCATGGGTTTTACTTCTATGTCAGTACTATTGTTACTTACTTTACAATTGCAGGCCCGCTTTAACTGCTACAAGCAGAGCAATAACCAAATGAATCAAAGACCGCTGTTCATGGAACACACACTAACTTCTTGTGGAGGTATTTCCTGATGGAGTAGCTGCATGCCCAAATCATTTATCTCCAAAAGCCTTTATTCTTGTTTCACTAATAATATAAAAAAGAGTCATTATGTGAAAACCCTCTGTTCTCTAACTTTTGTTGTCATGGAAATTCAAGGAGCTCCATTCATACATATTGAAAAGTTATGTTAACTAACCCACTGTTGAAGGTTATTAAAGGTGGTTATAAGAGTCTACCCATTGAAGGTTATTAAGGATGGTTATAAGAGTCTACCCAGTAGGCACACTTCATGCAAACAGAACTGCGGCATCCATTGTAAGGTCACACGTTTCATGGACTTAAAATACTTAGTTATTTCAAGGCCTTGAACCAGTTTTCAGAGCTTTGGATCAGATTTCACAGGCTTGAAATAGATTTCTATTTCAAAGGCCTTGAACCAGGATTCAAAGCCTTGAAACTGTCTGATCTGTATGCATGTTCTAAAGGGGAGTTTTTCTCAACTCTTCTGATTTGATTCTATATCTATCACTCATGTGCTTGTTGTGTTATTATTAGATGATGAAAGACAAACTGTTTTGATATATCTAACATTATTTAATCCATCTGTTTGACTCAGTTTTGCGGGGAAATTTTATTTCCTAAGTTTGCAGGATTTGTTTTCTAATCTGGCTTTTGCAGGAAAGGAAACATTCAGAGAAGATGATTTTGTGATCAATCAGACACTCATGACAGCTTCTCAAATTGTTTAAAGACAAGAGCCAGATTAGCCATTATGTGAAAGCTCTCTGTTCTCTAACTTTTGTTGTCATGGAAATTCAAGGAGCTCCATTCATACATATTGAAAAGTTATGTTAACTAACCCACTGTTGAAGGTTATTAACGATGGTTATAAGAGTCTACCCAGTAGGCACACTTCATGCAAACAGAACTGCGGCATCCATTGTAAGGTCACATGTTTCATGGACTTGAAATACTTAGTTATTTCAAGGCCTTGAACCAGTTTTCAGAGCCTTGAATCAGGTTTCACAGGCTTGAAATAGCAGAGCTACTTCACAGGCCTTGAACCAGGATTCAAAGTCTTGAAACTGTTTGACATGTATGCATGTTCTAAAGGGGAGTTTTTCTCAACTCTTCTGATTTGATTCTATCTATATCACCCCTGTGCTTGTTGTGTTATTATTTGATGATGAAAGACAAACTGTTTTGATATATCTAACATCATTTAATCCATCCGTTTGACTCAGTTTTGCAGGGAAATTTTATTTCTTAAGTTTGCAGGATTTGTTTCCTAATCTGGCTTTTGCAGGAAAGGAAACATTCAGAGAAGATGATTCTGTGATCAATCAGACACTCATGACAGCTTCTCAAATTGTTTAAAGACAAGATCACAACAATATCTCTGAAGATCATGATCAACTATCCGTTGGAGAAGGCTGTTAAGAGAGTCAAAGTTTGTTGCCTACAAAACAGGAAGTTGTTGCTGAAAATCTGGGAAGATTTGCAGAGTCTCTAGCTGCATAAATAAAGCTCATTTTGAAGCAACAAAGACAACACTCAACGGGCAAAAAGAGAGACTCAATTCTAGATTGACAAGCATTAAAGAAGTTCATCTTTCTCACAATCCAACTCACAGAAGATCATTGCACTCTTCATTGTAGTTTTACACTTTAGTGTTCTTCTGTCTTGTACTTTATTTGTAGATCATTCTCGTATTACTTCTATCTCTCATTCTCAAGGATTGTTCAAAGTGAACAATAGATAATTCTTAGTTAATCAGTTAGCTAGAGCAGGTACTAGATAGGTTAGAGAGAACCACAAGCTGTAACAGAGTAAGGTGCTTGAGATCTAGGGCTTAGCTTTTGATTAATAATAATTGTGTTGAAAATCCTGCAGGGAGAAGATCCCTGAGGTAGAGACGTAGGCCCAGGTGGACTGAACTCTATAAAGCACTTGTCTCTTGCATTTACATTTCATTTCCATACTCAGTTTTTACATCATTCAAACTAGTCTGTTTTCAAGGATTTGAAACTCTTTTCAAGGCCTTGAAAAAGACTTGTCTGTTCCATTTCAAACTGTATCTCACTTCAAAGGCTTGAAACTGTTTTCAAGGCCTTGAACTTTCTTGAACTACATAGAAACTCTTCTCCTCTTCAAGTTTTGCAAAAAGTCGGCATACTCTATTCAACCCCCTCCCCCCTTCTAGATTATATGTGTTGTATATCTATCTGCATACTCTCCCTTTCAATTGGTATCAGAGATTGTATCACTATATAGATTTAACCATCTGGTGATCATGAGTACTGCAGGTGATTGTGGTTTCTCACAGGGAAGAGCTGCTAACAGACCTCCTCTATTTTGTGGAGACAACTTTGCTCACTGGAAAGCTCTGATGAAAATGTTCATCATTGATCAAGACATAGAGCTATGGACCATTATTCAGAATGGACCTCACACTTTCTATACAGAGAAAGATGGGATCAAAACTCCCAAATCTGAAGACTCTCTCTCTTATGCTTTGAGTATAGATGAATTCAACACGATTTCAGGCTGCAAGACTGCCAAAGAAATCTGGAATAAGCTTGTGGTAACATTTGAAGGAACTAGTCAAGTCAAGCAAACTAAGATCAACATCTACCTCAGACAATATGAGCTATACAAGATGAATGCATATGAGTCAATCAGAGAGATGTTCAAGAGGTTCACAGACATAGTCAATAACCTTGATTCACTTGGAAAACATATTTCCAATGAAGAAAAGGTGAGGAAGATTCTGAGAAGTCTACCTAAGGCAAAATGGGAACCAAAGACTACTGCAATTGAGGAAGCTCAAGATCTATCATCACTACAACTTGATGACCTAAAAGGGAAGCTCCTGACTCATGAAATATCCATGAATGAAGCTGATGGAGAACTGCCAGAAGGTGTCAAGAACTTAGCACAAGGCCAAAGAAAATGAAAAAATTCAAAGCCTTGAAACAGAAGATGATGATGAAGATCCATTTGCATTGATTTCCAAAGCCTTGACCAGAATTCTCAAGATAAAGAAAAACTTTGGAAACAAAGACTTCAACAGAGAAAGACACAGATCATCAAGTAGCAAGGACTACAAAGGTAATTCCGCTTCACAAAGTAAATCAAAAGTCATGAACTGCTTTGAGTGTGGTGAAGCACGAAACTTGAGAAGAGAATGTCCACACAAGAAAAGCAAAAACTTTCATAAGAAAGACCATGACAGGAGAAAAAAAGTTATGATAGCTTCATGGAGTGATTCAGATACCTCAAGTGACTCTGAATCTGAAGAAGAACATGCCAACCTATGCTTCATGGTCAAGCATGATGAAATTTCTGAGAAGAACATTGAGGTAATGGTAAACTGTTTGATTTCAAAACCAAAAGAAGCTCTTTCAGATTATATTAGAACAATACTTGAAATGAAGAGTATTATCTGAAAGAGATTAGGGTTTTGAAAGAAAAAGTTCATGAGAAAGCAAAAGAGAATTTACAACTTGTTTGTCTGAATCAGAATCTTCAAATCTCTCAAAAGAAAACTGACAGTGATTTCAAGGCCTTGAAAACCAGTTTCAAAGCCTTGAAAGCACAAGTCAAGGAAGTAGTCACTAAGAAATCTTTACTGAGTAACAGCCTTGTTAATCTGAGACGTCAAGTTGATGAATTAGATAAACAAAAGACTACTCTTTCTGAGAAACTTTAAGAATCGGAATTAGTCAAAGTCAAGCTTGCAGGCTCAGAACACAAGTTGAACTTAATTCTTGGAGAAAGTTCAAAGTCTGTTCACAAAACTGGTATTGGATACAATCCAAATTTTCCAAGAAAGTACAATACCATATTTGTGAAAGCTGTGAACAAAACCTCTCCTAAGTGTCATTTTTGCAACAAAATTGGTCATATGAAGATGACTTGTCCTATCAGAAGAAGAGACCCTCACATAATGAGGAACACATTTCCATTTCAACTCAAAGGACAAGTCAGACAGATTTGGGTTCCTAAAGGGGTCAGACCACCTAATATGGTTGATCCTGAGTATGAGTCCAAATTCCACACTTGGTCTAACAGCTGGGTAAGGCAGTGATTGGTGTTTGCAGGTTGTCACCAATGTCAAAGAACGAAGTGGTTTATGGACAGTGGTTGCTCAAGAAACATGAGTGGAAAGAGATCTCTATTCTCAGAATTGAAAGAGCAATCTGAAGGTTCAATTACTCTTGGTGATAAAGGAAAATGCAACATTCTTGGTATTGAGAAGTGTGTGGTGCAAAATGAGAAATCAGGCAATTGCATTCTCACAGCGTCTAGATCAAACAATGTTTATACTTTTCAGACTAACAAAGATGCAGGTAAAAACTTAAAGTGTCTCAAGGCCTTGAAAGAGGATTCAAGGGTTTGGCACAGAAAGCTTGGTCACATTAGCTTGCATACCATGAACAAATTGATATTCAAAGATCTGGTAAGAGGATTACCATCTATCAAGTTCAAAGATGATGAAGTATGCAAAGCTTGTGCCCAGGGTAAGCAGACCAGAAGCTCATTCAAGCCAAGAAGTTTGTAAGTACTTCTAGACCTATTGAACTACTTCACATGAATTTGTGTGGTCCTAGAGGACACCAACTCCAAAAGGTAAGAGGTATATGCTAGTTGTTATATTTCTAAAAGAAAAATCTGAAGCCCTCTCTGAATTTTCAAAGCTTTGCAGAGAACATCAAACTTTAAAAAATCTACCTATTGCCTCTATCAGAAGTGATCATGGTAGAGAATTTGATTTGTTCTGTGTTAAGCATGGTATCTCTCACAATTTCTCTGCTCCTAGAACTCCTCAACAGAATGGAGTTGTTGAAAGAAAGAACAGAACTCTTGAAGATATGTTAAGGACAATGCTTCTAGAAAACAAGCTGCCAAAGCATTATTGGGCAGAAGCTGTGAATACAGCAAATTACATTTTGAACAGGTGCTTGATCAGACCTATCTTGAAGAAGACCCCCAAAAATGTGAAGGAAGCACTACAAGAAGCAGACAGGATTATAGCTATGCAAATTGAACTCAATGAGTTTGAAAGAAACAAGTTATGGAACGTAGTTCCCCCACCGACAAACCAGTCTGTCATTGGTACCAGATGGTGTTCAGAAACAAATTGGATGAGAATGGCAAAGTGATCAGAAACAAAGCAAGGTTAGTTGCTCAAGGATACAACCAAGAAGAAGGTATTGATTATGAGGAAACTTTTGCTCCAGTTTCCAGGTTAGAAGCAATTAGAATTTTACTTGCTTTTGCATCCTACAAGAACATGAAACTATTTCAAATGGATGTGAAATGTCCTTTCTTGAATGGTTACTTGCAAGAAGAAGTTTATGATGCACAACCTCCTGGTTTTGAAAGTGACAAGTTTTCAGATCATGTTTACAAACTTCACAAAGCTCTGTAGGGTTTGAAACAGGCCCCAAGAGCTTGGTTTGAAAGATTGTCAAAATATCTGCTTGAAAATGATTTCAAAAGAGGATTGGTAGACAAGACCCTTTTCATAAAGACTCGTGAGAAAGATTTACTTGTAGTTCAAATTTATGTTGATGACATTCTATTTGGAGCTACTAGTGATCTCTTTGTAAAGACTTCTCAAGTCTAATGAGCAGGGAATTTGAAATGAGCATGATGGGCGAGTTGAAATTCTTCCTTGGACTTCAAATACATCAGTTGAAGAACGGCATCTTTCTGCATCAAAGCAAGTATACTATAGACTTGTTAAACAAGTATAGCATGTCTCAATCCAAAGAAATCAAGACTCCTATGAGTTCTACACTGTCCTTGGATAAGGATGAATCTGGTAAAAGTGTCAATGTAAGGGAGTATAGAGGTATGATCGGATCATTACTTTATCTCACTACTAGTAGACCAGATATCATGTTCAGTGTACGTATGTGTGCAAGATTTCAAGCTGATCCAAAGGAATCACACTTAACTGCTGTAAAGAAAATATTCACATATCTCAATGGTACCAAAAACATAGGGCTTTGGTATCCAAAGTATTCTAACTTCTCTTTACATGGTTTTTCAGATGCTGACTTTGGAGGTTGCGAAGTTGATAGGAAAAGCACTTCTAGAACTTGCAAATTCATTGGATCCTCCTTGATCAGTTGGCATTCCAAGAAACAGAACTCAGTTGCTTTATCAACAGCTGAAGCTGAATAGATATCTGCTGGAGCATGTTGTTCACAAGTATTGTTGATTGCTCAACAGTTGAGAGATTTTGGATTTGATTTCAGAAGTATTCCAATCAAATATGACAATACCAGTGCAATATCTTTTACAAAGAATCCAGTTCAGCATTCAAGAACTAAGCATATTGATGTCTGACACCATTTCATCAGAGATCATGCTGAGAAAGGTGATATTGTTCTTGAATTTGTTTCTACTAACATGCAACTTGCAGATATCTTCACTAAACCATTGCAAGATGAAAGATTTTCAGCTCTAAGACTGAAATTAGGCATGCTAAATAAGGATGCATTGGTTTAGGGGGAGTAGAAGGTAAGGAAGGTAAGTTATTTTGTGTTTCAAAGATTTGAACTGATTTTTCAAAGCCTTGAAAATCCTTTCAAAACTTTGATTTTACTTGTTTCAGTATAACAGCGTTTCAAGAGCTTGAAACTATTTTCAAAGCCTTGAAAATAAGTCTGATAACTGGTTAGTGAATAATTCTTGGATCATTCAGTATTGGGTGCTATCTTTATATATATTTTCTCAATATTGCCCCTACCATTTTCAAAATTCTTTTTCAACCAAATATAGTATTAAATTATTTATTTCCAACGACTTCAAAGATTTGAATCTTCTTTTATCATTACAGATCTTTTGAGATCAGAGAGATTGCAGTTTCCTTTTCAAACTCAAACTCTTTCAGTATTTATCTTCTTCTCTTCTCCTTCACTCTGTATCAAATCTACCTCTCTCTATTCTTCTCCCAAACCCTAATGAGCACTAGAAGCTCAGACAGAATCAAGATGGCCGGAGGTTCAAAACCTGGTTCACAGAAGAAGAGAAAGACAGTTGAAGATGAAGTTCAGACAATAAGTGGAGACTCAAGCTCAAGGACTCCCAGTGCAGAAGCTATTGAAGAACTTCCTCCACCAAAGAAGAAGACTAAGAAGGATCTAAAACTTTCTTCAGACAAGAAGAAGAAGAAAGAGAAGGCTGCTGCAGAAAAACAACCAGAAACAGAGATATCTAGTCCCAAGAAGTTGAAGAAAAAGAAGAAAGCCTCTCAAGCTGAAAAGGGAAAACAGAAGGTGACAGAGGAAGGACCAGGAGACTATGTGGAGAAAGCCTTACAGATCTACTCAAAGAACACTGCTCTTGATGAATCTTGGTTCATCTCAAACACTTCAAAAGGTCTGTGGTTGGATGGTTTTGCATCTAGGAAGATTTCTTTCTGTAGCTTGATCAGTATGCATATGTTGCTTGGAATGAATCTGAATTGTATCACTATGTTGAAGAAAAGCTCTATGTGGTTCATGCTTAACCCTCCTGATCTAGCCTATCTAAGACTTACCAGATTCTTCTATTCAACATGAACCAACTTAAGAACTCTCCACACTTAGTTATCAAGACTTTAGTTGCTGGTGTTATTATGGAATTAGATCATGCTGAGTTTGCATCTATCCTAGGGTGTCCTAAGAGGTATGACACACAGAACTATCCTCCCAAAAATGAATCTTCAAAGTTGGCCAGAGAAGAATTCTTTCTACCCAATGTCCCTGCCTCATCCAAACAGTTAACACACTCTGTGTTAAATGTTGAAGCCAAAGTTTTATTCACTATCTTGATGAGATGCATCTTTCCAAGGGAACATTCCAAGGAGTTAGTCACTGAGAGGATGCTATACATTATGTACTTGATTATGCATGGCTATGACATTGATCTTCAGAAGCATGTAATGGAACACATGCTGTTTAGCCAAACGGATCAGAGAAAGCATCCCTTGCCTTATGCAATTTGCTCACTCTGTTCTTCCAACACCTTGAGATTCCTACTGCTGGTTAAGAATCTATCACTTCAGGATTGGTGGGCTAAATGAGAAAGTTTTTGAGAAGATTGGGGTAGTAAAGACGAAAGAGAAAATTTGGAAGTTGTATTCAGATTTAACTGAAGAAGAGCTGAATGCAAATAAATTTGTTAAGCTCAAGGCCTTGACCCTTACTTCAAGTCAGACCTCTCAGCCTCCTGATTTGTTTTCAATCCTTCAAAGACTTGATGGACTAGAGATGGATAATAGTGAAATCAAAGAGACTCAGCATGGGTTTGAAACTAATCTCAGCCAGGTGAAGTACATGGTGGAAACCATCTTTAGAAGCATGACTGTGTTTGATGTCCCTGAGGATGAAGATGGTGCCAAGAAAGATGGCTCTGACAAGAACTTGCCGAGTGAACACTCCAATAGGAAGAGGCTGCTCCAGTCAAGGATAAAGGAAAGCAGGTGGTAGTTGAACAAGCTGCAAGAAGGAGATGAAGTAGATAGTCCTGATTCAGATGACTTGCTGATAACCCTGAAGAAGAAGAAGAAGAAATCTCCAAAGACTACTGCTAAGGACAAGACTGAAGCAGAGACTGGTGGTGAGAATGAAGAGGATTAAGAAGAACAGGAAGAATTCTTAGTTAATCAGTTAGCTAGATCAGGTACTAGATAGGTTAGAGAGAACCACAAGCTGTTACACAGTAAGACATTTCTCTGTGCTTGAGATCTAGGACTTAGCTTTTGATTAAGAATTGTGTTGAAAATCCTACAGGGAGAACATGGAACTTAGATTTGAGGTGCACTTGTTTTACCTTTCCCGTTCGGCACTACTTAAGTGCAACAGAGAGCTACGAAAGCAGTTCGAATAAATTTCTCCTGTTTCTATTCCCTTTCCCTTCTACAATTCACTGCAAAAACAGAATAGCATAATCATTATTAACGGACCAGAGGAATAAAAACATTCCACTTAATCCATATCTAACTTATCCGACCGCTGTGGGAATCAAAACTCAAAAAGCTTGTAGCAAGGGCAAATTTAAGGAAAGTGGCTATTTCTAGTTTGCAACGCAAGACAATAATATTCAACTGAACACAGTCCGATGTCATTTTTTTAGAGTCTTAATAGGCCCAAACAATCTGAAGGTTTTAGGAATGTAATATATTTTATAGAAAGCAACTTGGTGAAACTTTAAATCTCCAGAGTTCACCAAAATAGCAACTTGAGACAGTGAAGTATACTCCTTACCAAAAACCATAATTTCAGTTAATCCATACCTAACTTATTTGACCGCTATGGGAATCAAAACTCAAAAGCCTGTAGCAAGGGCTGATTTAAGACAATCTCAACAATTGAAACTTAGGAAATATTCATACTTTTGTTGTGGTCGTGCCCTCGGGCACGAGATATGCACCACTATATGCAAGCCCCCAAGTATCTATGGAGTAGGGGCATTAAGGTAACAATCATATTATCTTGATGCTCTAATGCTATTCACATACTATTCAAGGGGGTTAATATAAATAGGTCCAAGTGGACTGAACTCTATAAATCACTTGTCTCATGCATTTACAGTTCATTTACATACTCAATTTTTACAGCATTCAAACTAGTTTGTTTTCAAGGGTTTGAAACTCTTTTCAAGGCCTTGAAAACGACTTGTCTGTTCCATTTCAAACTGTATCTCACTTCAAAGGCTTGAAACTGTTTTCAAGGCCTTGAACTTTCTTGAACTGCATAGAAACTCTTCTCCTCTACAAGTTCTGCAAAAAGTTGGCATACTCTTTTCAATCCCCCCCCCCCCTTCTAGAGTATTTGTGTTGTATATCTATCTGCATACTCTCCCTTTCATCCATGTTGTTATTAATACATTGTGTTTGTTCCATTACCTGGTAAAACTGTATGCTTCAGACTTTTCTTTTGGTTATTTTCTCGATTTAGGTTCCTTAGTGGAAAATTAGTGTATTTGTTAGTAAGCTTCAAACTGCTATTTTGATACACACACACACCGTTCCCTGGTAGCCCCACCATTGAAAATTTCCCTTTCAGTGTTCCCGTTTCCTCCCTGTCCCTGTTTTGGCTAGAGAGCCATTTTACATTCGTACAGAAACATCAAGGCAGCCTAGTGATACCATTCCATGACCACATGTTGATAGTATCCCACATCTAATTAGCATTGTAAGCTGGTTATTTCAGTCTATACCAACAATGAACTGTTTATTAGAATACCTGAGCTGATTAATCAATACAGAAGTAAAATTTCAATATTTATCTGAGGTTCTTTGTGGTCCAGACAGCATGATTTGATCTAACAGATCATCTGCGCATGAGTATGTGCCCAGACTGTTTTTTTTTTTTTCTCTTTGAAAATCTATCATCTGAGGTTTATATTTCTTTAAATTTTCTGTAATGCATATTTCAGAGTTCAGAATGCTGGCTGAGAAGCTTCTCACGCACAAAACAGCATGGCTTATACATTCCTAGAGTTAGGAGCACTGGAAGCTTCTAAGATTAGGCACTGATCATGAAACAGGTTTTCCAACTACACTAAACTGTCCAGTGTGTTGAGTTCGTCTCGTGCCAAAGTGCTGTGATAATTCATACGCTGGTCAGACCATGATCAATGATGAACGTATATATGTTCGGCAGATTTACATTGACTTCTGGGGTTAGCTTACCTATTTCAAGCATGAATACACTGGGCAACCATAAGGAAAGGACTGGCGACAGCTAAAGCAAGTACACCTGGAAAGTGCAAACCTATGTTACACGGACTTGGGTGCGGGTATCGGATATGATATGGATCCGGAGGTCGGGTTCGCAAACTTGCTTAAAACTAAGATACGTGGACTCGGCTAAAAAGTATCAAACTTTTGGACACGGGTGCGAGGATATGGTAGAAAACTCATTGTTCCTAAATATATTATTAAAATGTCAAACATGAGAATGCAAAAAATCAAGAAATGCAATTTGTTTAAGCAAATTTGAGTGTATATAACTGTAATATAGCTAAACTAAAAGTACTATAATTAGTTTAGTGTATTTAATGGCAAGGTATGCGACCAAGTCTTTGTCGGAACCCCATGTCGCTTTAGTCAACGTGTCCGGTGAGATCCAGCCACACCCGCCACACATCCCATACCCACACCAGTGTCATATCGTATCGACACGGGTACGGCGGCGATTTAGAAGAGTCCGGGTAACGTAGGTGCAAACAAAGATTTATAGTTGAATAGAAAGACGACTATATATACGAAATCATACTTGAAGGAACATTGATCATCCCTACTTCAACAGCCATATAATACACCGATTCACATGAAAACCTGCATATCTCTCTAGCAAGCAGGCACTGCACATATTCGTACCTCTTTTTTTATGAGTAATGTTGCATATTGCTAAATCCTGCGACTGTTTGGCACCACTAGACTGAAGCTACATCCTGCTGCAGTTAATCACCAAATACACTATAAGAACTAAGTTTAACGAGCAGCTAAAATAGAAGTCAAAGTTCAAACAGCGTCATGCCAATTACTATTGAAAGAAAAACCTGGTTAGAAAAATATATTCAAGGTCTACTCCAATTTGTGTCCAATAGGTACTGGAGTTCTTCATCTATGGGGAAATCAGAAAAACCATTTTTTCCGGGTATTTGATTAGGAGAACTAGACCTCTGATCATTTGCTCCAGCAATAGCAGTACGAGGAATGCCCGAGAGAGGTACATATGTGACGTTTAGACTGCTTGGTGTAAAAAACAATCACCATTTTCAAAACATTGCTATGCAGAATTCCTGATATTCCATGATTTTGGCTACACAATTACCTTGTTTTACATTTTTGTTGCCTTGAACTATATTCACTACAAAGCAGTGATAGCTTCTGACTCGGGCGAAGTCTGGATGAGGTCTTCTCGGCCAACATGTAGCGACGATGATGACGAAACAAAGGAAACAGCCGCGGCGCTTCTATGGTTGTTTCTTCCTCTGGTTTCAACATTGTCAGATGACGGACAGTCACTGGCAGAGCTTAAAAATTAGGCATCCACGTGGTTTTCCTTCTACCATCAGCATTCACTGAAGGAGAAGGAACTTGCGGCTTTCCCGCAGACTGCCAAACACCATAACAACAACTTCTGAAGAAATCAAAGAGAAAAAAAAAAAGGTTTAACAATGAAAAATAACAGAAATTTCAAATCAAGTATGCAATTAACCAGTGTCAGCTTGTCAAGTACTACCTCCGTTTCGTCTGTTTCTTCTGCGCTTGACTTTTTAACCCGTAACTGAGTCACTTTGACTAGGTGATTTGGGTACCAAAACGATGTGTTTTTTTAACAATTTTTTCATGGTATTTTACAATAAACTTTCCTCTATAACACCATGCAAAGATTACAAAATTCTTGATTTGTTTGCTAATCAAATCACCGGATGAAAGTAACCCAGTGAATAGTGATAAGAAGTAAAGTAGGCTGAAACAGACGAAACAGAGGTAGTACTCAATAAAATTCTACAGGTAGTTTAATACCGTATTTTCCTTTCTAGTCAATAGCCTATAATATGGCTGTATTTGAGCAAATTGGGGTCTTATGGATACCAATAATTAAGAGAAGCATATTGATACAACCAGTATCGTACCAGTAGCTTGAAAGGCTACGAATCTCTACCAGTAGTTCGTGAGGCTACGAAAAACTACGAAATGAAACAAAATAAATTGAAATAAACTCAAAACAATTCTTATTCCATGATTAAAAATACTGACCAACCCATAATATAATAATACTCTTAACCCTAACCTAGATGATTTGACCTAACGGGCCTAGCCCGGTCTACTACTAGATAAATAAACGAATAATTAAATAAATAAACTAAATAATACTAATTAAGCAAATATATAAATATATGGTTGATGATACGGTTACCCGTATCACATATGTTACATCAGGGGACTCATAATGTGACATCAACCCAGAAAATCAAAGGGAAATACATTCCTGAACAAAACCTATTGGACTAGAAAGAGAAACTCAATCGAGCACTGCTCAACAAGGATTAGCATAACTCCTGTAACTACTTCAAATAACCTATACATATGTATTCCAAAACCTAAAACGTTGTGCAGCCATAAGAATGAATATATGATTAGAGCTCTTTTACAGACGCTAATTTGGCACCGCTAGAGTGAGATTGAGAAAAAATGTCTAAGGTACCAACCACCACATAGCTAGTGCTTCGCTGTTTCAACTCGTCCCCTTCGTAAATTGCCTTAAATGCCCTAAATAAACCATGAATAAATTACCTCTTTAAAGCTAAAAGTCTTTGTAATTGTATACCAGATACACAATCTCAAAGAGTAAATATCATTCTTAAGAGGATTGGGGTAATATAGTAAACGACATATATAAAGGTCGACCTGAGTCTAATGATTGCATTCGCCTTTTAATTACAAGTTTCAAATAGACACTAAAGATGAGACAAGAGAGTGCTCAAATCCACATTTACCCCATTTCTTGACATAAGTTGGTTAGCGGCTTAGCGTCAATCTCCGTTCTGGTATCTGCATACATCTTAAATTTAGAAATTTTGACCTAAATAGCTCTATTTCGGTTAGCAAACACGATCATATCCTCTCAAGGACATGCATGCCGAAATAAACGTATTTGATGCCGGATTTAGGTTTCTCAAATTCTACAGTAGAAATTGAGAGACTCTCAGCTTTTGCCCTTAAAGACCCAATAGAGAAACTACAAAATCAGCTCTAGGCTTAAATTTTGGTTCCTCTCTCATTGATTTTCTCATAGCCCATGTCCCAACTGTTAGGAGTCTTAATGTTTTGGATTGTGAACTTATTATTTTATCAATTGGTTTATGTTTACAAATTTCCCTTGATTTTTTGGTTTATTTCTCATCATTCAAGTGTTCTAAGCACCTGAAAAAGTCTCATTTAAGATACAAGCACATTAAAATAGGTTCACCTGAGCGTCAGAAACATAGCAAGTGGTGGTGGTAGGGGGGACACAGACATAGATGGAATGTAAGCTCATAATCCTCTCTTGCATCATATATTGTCAGATAGCTTACTGCCAAGATCAGAAAGATGATAATCTTTCCGAACAATCCAATGGGAGCAAATAAAGCGGAATTGCAAGGACTTCAGATCACAAATCTGTGCATGATCTCGACAGGGCCTGAGTTCTTCGGTGGCCTGTCGGTTGTCAATTCTGGCTTAAATAGAACTGGAATCTGCAGAAATCGCGAAGAATTGAAGAAGAGGGAAAAGGGAAAGAGAGAATAAACAAGAGAGAAATTGAGAAAGGGTTTGATTTCATAATAATGTCAAATATTACAACTGCTGAAGTTTATACGGTAGTGCTATTCAGGTAAAGAAGCAAACTAGAGAAGACAAATGTAATTAACATAAACTTCTAACAAACTGATAACAAATTAAAAATATTATAGACAGAGCATAGCCAGTAACAAGTTGGGTTATTTGTATAAGACCCCCCTGTGGTTAGGGGTGTGTTGGAAATCTTCCTGTGGTTTAGTTTATGTGTGGTCATGTTAAAAATGGGGGAATCCATCAAAAACACTACTTAAGAAACTCAAATATACCCCACTTATGAAAATATATTTGATAACTTAATACTTAAAGACACAAAAAAGAAAAACTAAATTGACAGAGGTAGAACCTCTGGAACAGAAGAGAATCAAAAGTTGTAAACCGGGTCTCTCTCACTCCTTTAACTTGTTCTTCAAGTTCATCCACATTTTCATCCTGTTCTTTATATTCATCTTCACCTTCATCCTGTTCTTCATCTTCATCGTTTATTTTCTTCTTTGTTTATGGACCAATAAGGGCTTGTTTACAGGGCTTCTCCCTACCGCATATTTTTGGCCTCCTTTGCCACATTCCCTAACTACAAGGGATATAATCATTTAATTGTTAAAGTTTTCATATTCCTACTACAAAGGTAGTGCAGGCACATGCTACTTGCACACTGGAGCGACCGGGACACATGCTCTCAGATCAATGCAAAACTTGGGTTGAGCTCATACATGGTATCTCGGCTAGCCTACATGCTCAATTTTACTAACTGAAATTATAATACGATGAGTGAATCTCTTATCAAAATTTTCATTGTTAGAAGTGCAGAAACATTAAATTCAGTCCATTATGAGAGGTATCATTGACAATTATTTAATCAACGTCACCTTCATGTACTTTGATAGTGAGTACTTACTGCAATGTTGCTGCATTAACGTGTCAGTTCTTCCAAGCAGACCAAGTTGAGCATCCCCAGGGACTGTTGTGTCTCACGACTCAGCCTTTTGCAAGTATATTCAGAAGGACAGTTTTTGTGATGCGCAGAAAGCTTCCATTACCAAGTAACCAATGCTTTTACGCATCTTGCACCGTGTAGGTGGATCCGTAATTCTATTGAATAGTATCCATGCTTTTACGCAACTCTTGTGTTCAAACTCCGAACCTATGCTTTTACGCATCTTGCACTTTTGGTGACATAACGCCATCAGCCTATTTCATTGTATTTAACTCAAACTGGGGAGAAGAAACGCTCAGTTAACAGCCTCCATGCACTTCACTAAAAGCGGAGAACAACTAGTTATCAGAGTTAATGGCGGAAGAGAAGATAGAGGAGAGAGAAAGGATTTGGGGAGAAGATAGTTGCAGAGATGAAAAAGAAGAAAAATGGAATTGCAAAATTAGCAAAATTCAATTCAGAAATGAAAAATACAAAGCTTATATAAGCTTGGGGTCTAAATGTAAATAACCAAAATTAACAACTAACTAAACCAGTCAGCTGCCAACTAGACTGTGATGACAACTATCAACCAATCAAAACACCCGAATATGCTGACTGTGCTGAGGCTCATAACAGCTAGTAGGAAACGACATCGTTAGACTTAACATTTGAATCAAACGGATATAACATGATCTACGGCTCCTGAAGCACCGATAAATGGATCGGACGGCTACTGAACCTCCTCAGTTCATGTCATCAATTTGGTCTTGATTGCAGTTTAGTCCAGATCACTAATATCCCCCCTCAAGTTGAGCAGGGGAGGGATCGCATGCCCAACTTGGAAACCAAGCTATGAAAGAGAGGACCTGGAAGAGACTTAGTGAGCAGATCAGCCAGCTAAGAAGAAGAAGAGACATGCTTTAGCTGAAGAACACCATTATGAACTAAGTCCCTGACAAGGTGACAATCTAAATCAATATGCTTAGTCTTATCATGAAAGACAGGATTCTGAGCAATGGCAATAGCTGAGATGCTGTCACAAAGAATGGAGGGAAGACCAGCAAGAGATATATGCATTTCTGAGAAAAGAAGCAGCAACCACTGAATCTCACAAGAAGTGTGAGCCAAACTCCTGTATTCAGCTTCAGCTGAACTTCTAGAGACTACTTGCTGCTTCTTGGACCTCCAAGAAATAAGAGAAGCACCCAAATAAACCAAATAGCCTGAGGTAGATCTTCTGCTGTCTGGACAGCCACCCCAATCTGAATCACTGTAAGCAGTGAGGTGAAGAGAGAATGTAGAAGAAAAGAACAAACCATAACTCACTGTCCCTTTGAGATATCTCAGAACAGGGTGCAAAGCAGTAAGATGAACAGTGGTGGGTGCAGAAACAAATTGACTTAGTTTTTGAACTGAGTAGCATAAATCAGGCCTGGAGTGACAAAGAAACAGAAGCTTGCCAATCAAAGTTCTGTAGTGACTAGCTTGTTCAACAGAAAGAGGATCACCATCATCTTTGCTTAATTGTGTATTGGCAACCAAAGGTGTAGAAGCTGGCTTGCAATTAACATAAGAACTGAACTTCAAAATCTCTAAGGCAAACCTTTGTTGATTCATATATAGGCCAGCTGAAGAAGTAGTGAACTCAAATCCCAGAAAATAATGCAAGCTACCCAGATCTTTGAGCTGAAAATTGCTATTGAGAGTTGAAGTAAGTAGATGAATGTCTTATTTGGGGGAACCAACAACCAAAATATCATCAACATAGACCAAAACAGCTAGAAATCTTGCATATAAGTTCTTGACAAACAAAGTGTAATCAGTCTTGCACTGATGAAAGCCCAGCTGAAGAAGAGTAGAACTAAATTTAGAAAACCACTGTCTAGAAGCTTGTTTAAGACCATATAATGTCTTTTGAAGTCTGCACACTGGTGTGGACAATGTAGAAGAAGATGCTGGAAGAACATAACCAGGAGGAAGCTGCATATAGACCTCTTCTAACAAATCTCCATGTAGAAATGCATTATTCACATCTAGTTGAACTAAAAACCAATTGTGCATAACAGCCAAGGCCACCAAACACTTAAGAGTAGGTAGCTTAGCAACTGGAGAGAAAGTCTCAAAATAATCAATACCTTCAGTTTGAGTGAAACCTTTGGCTACTAATCTGGCCTTATATCTGTCAAGAGACCCATCTGCCTTGTATTTAATCTTGAAAACCCATCTGCATCCAATAGCCTTGTGTGCAGGAGGCAGAGAAACAATAGACCAAGTGTGATTCTTTTCAAGAGCTGCAATTTCTTGTTGCATAGCAGCAACCCAAGCTGGATTAGATGCAGCTTCAGCATATTTGGTAGGTTCACAAACAGCAGTAACTTCAGAAAGAAAGGCTTGTGCAGTATAAGAAGTTGGTGGGACAAGAAAAGCACAAATGTCATATGAATAAGCTGAAGCAGTTTTAAAGGTCTTGTTGAGGACATAATCTTGCAAATGTGAGGGTGGTTTAGTAGGTCTCCCTGATCTTCTGAGAGGTAAAGAAGGGGGTAAAGTGACTGGAATAGAGGCATGAGAGCCAGGAGAAGAAGAATCAGGAGATAAGTGTGTTGTTGGTGTGGGATCTAAAGAAGTATGAACATGTGCAAGAGGTGAATCAGTGGCTGATACTGGCAAGCAAAAATTGTCCAAATAAGAGGAAGAAGGCTCAATGTTAGTCAGAAAAGGAAAGATTCCTTCTTCAAAGACAACATGTCTAGAGACCAGAAACACCTTGGTATCTAGATTGTACAACTTGTATCCTTTAGTGCCAAACACATAACCCATAAAAACACACTTAGAAGCTCTGGGGTCAAACTTGGTTCTGCCTTGATGTAAAGTAGCAGCAAAAGCAAGACAACCAAAAACCCTGAGAAAATCATAATCTGGTGCTGCTCCAAACAGCAATTGAAATAGTGATTTGTTGTGCAACCTAGCACTAGGAGTCCTGTTGATCAGATAAGTAGCTGTCATCACACATTCACCCCAAAACCTAAGAGGCACTCCTGACTGAAATCTGAGAGATCTGGCAACATTAAGCAAATGCTGGTGTTTTCTCTCAACAACTGAGTTTTGCTGAGGTGTTTCAACACAGCTCAGTTCATGTACAATGCCTTTCTTGGCAATGAAAACAGCTAGATGAAGTTCAGGAGCATTGTCACTTCTAAACTGCTTTATAAGAGTATTAAACTGAGTCTCAACATAACTGCAGAAATCCATCAAAATAGTACCAGCCTCTGATTTGTGATGCATCAGAAATAACCATGTGTGTCTAGTAGCATCATCCACCAAGGTCAAGAAAAATTTATGTCCTGAAGGAGTTGGTACTCTATAGGGACCCCAAGTGTCACAATGTATGAGTGCAAAAGCATGAGAGGAAATGTGATTGTGTTTTGGAAAATGAAGCTTTTTGTGTTTGGCAAGAGGACAAACAGTACAAGTTAGGTTACATGGATCAAGAGAGGCAACAATGTGAGGACTTAGAAATTTCAATTTCTTAAAAGAAGGATGACCTAATCTCATGTGCCAAACTGCTGACTTAGAAGAGGCAGGAGGGTGCAAAATAGTATTTGAGGCAAATATAACAGTATCAAGCAAGTAGAGACCATTAATTTTGTGGCCTATGCCAAGAACAGAATCATTGTGTTTATCATAAAAGGTGCATTGATCAAGTTCACAAAGAAAGACACAAGAAGATGATTGAGTGAGCTTGCTAACTGAAATCAAATTGAATTTGAAAGTGGGTACATAGAGAACATTTGTAAGAGTCAGCTTATCATTAATGACAACTGTGCCAACATGTGAGACAACTGAGGACTTGCCATCTGGCAAATGCACATGAGTGTTGGTAACAGGGTGCATTTCAGAAAATAATGTTGAGTTACAACACATGTGGTCAGTAGCACCTGTATCAATGATCCAAGAATGAGCTGCCAAATCAGGTGACATTTTAGCAATGTGAAGTGAAAAAGAACTAGAAACACCTGCCATAAAATGAAGATTATTGGCAGAATTATGAGAACTAGAAGATGGTGTTGCCTTAGAATGATGTTGTAGAGGAGAATCTAGTCCCTTAACATGAGAAATAGAATCATATGGACTGATAGAATTGACCTCAGTAGGAGAAGTAGGAGAAGCTAAAACAGCATGAGACTGCAATTGTGTGCTAAGAAGTGACACAATTTGTTGACATTGAGCTGGTGATAAAGTAAGTGTAGCATTTGAAGTGGAAGAATCAGCAACTACACTGTTGACTTTAGGCTTAGTTTTATAATGGCTAGGGTAACCATGAAGTTTATAGCACTTGCTCTTAACATGTCATGTATCTCCACAATGATGACAAACCTTCTTGTAATTAGGTACATTAGAGTACCTAGCTGAAGAATTAGGATAAGTTGAAGGTTGATGTGCAGGATTATGAGAAGTTTGAGTATACATTGCAACAGTTGGAGTAGGTAGAATACCAGATTTAGTAACAAAAATAGCTAATTGCCTCTCATGCTGCACAACTTTAGCATAAACTTGATTAAGTGTAGGTAATGGCTCAACAAGAAGAATCTGCTCCCTTACTGCCTTATACTGCTCATTGAGACCCATTAAGAACTGCACAATGTATTCTTCCTCCCTTCTTTGTCTCATTAATGCAAAAGCACCACAAGTGCAAGCAGGCAATGGCTTGTAATTAGCTAACTCATCCCACATAGTTCTCAATAGTATCTCCTTGTTTAAGACTAGAAATCATTTCTGTCAGCTGAAAAACCCTAGGATGATTTCCTTGAGAGAATCTCTCTTGAAGGTCTATCCAAATTTCTCTAGCAGTTGAAATTCCAACTAAACTACAAGAAATGTCCTTAGAAACAGAATTAAGCAACCATGAAATGACCATAGAATCACATCTCCTCCAAATAGAGAACAAATCAGAAGTAACCTCAGGTTGAGAGAGTGTACCATCAATGAAGTCAAGCTTATTTTTAGCTTGCAAAGCCACTCGCATAGATTTCTCCCAAGAGTAATCGTTCTCACCAGTGAGCAATTGAGAAACCAGAATAGCTCCAGGATTTTCTGAGCTAGCAATGAAATAGGGAGAATTAGAGAACTCATGACCATAGAAACCACCGGAGCTGCTGCCGGAGTGACCACCACTAGCTGGATTAGGGGTATCCATCTAGATCTCAGAAACAGGTCTTCACTATACTCAAAATGGTCCAAAAGAGCAGATCTATAACACTCAAGAAGCTAATAGAACAGCCAACCAGGCTCCGATACCATATCAGAGTTAATGGCGGAAGAGAAGATAGAGGAGAGAGAAAGGATTTGGGGAGAAGATAGTTGCAGAGATGAAGAAGAAGAAAAATGGAATAGCAAAATTAGCAAAATTCAATTCAGAAATAAAAAATACAAAGCTTATATAAGCTTGGGGTCTAAATGTAAATAACCAAAATTAACAACTAACTAAACCAGTCAACTGCCAACTTGACTGTGATGACAACTATCAACCAATCAAAACACCCGAAAATGCTGACTGTGCTGAGGCTCATAACAGCTAGTAGGAAACGACATCGTTAGACTTAACATTTGAATCAAACGGATATAACATGATCTACGGTTCCTGAAGCACCGATAAATGGATCGGACGGCTACTGAACCTCCTCATTTCATGACATCAATTTGGTCTTGATTGCAGTTTAGTCCAGATCAATAATACTAGTTCAGCTCTAGGAGCTAATATTTTCTTTAGCTCTGTAGTATGCTCTTGTACTCTGAGTGCTAGCTTGCGTAGTTCATCTGGAGACTTGGTACATACTCGGAAGATACAAATCAATAAGTATCTTCTGAAGATTGACAACAGTTTTTAAGCCAGAGGCTGTCGCATTGTGATTTTTATGTCGCATAAATCTTCAACGACAAATGAGAGCTGGAAAACAAATAATCGTTATCTCCACTTTGATGTCGCAGAAATCTCCAACTGATAGAGTTATCTTCCAATTTAATGTTGTTAAAGATGAAGCTGCATGTATAAAACTGGTGAACCGAATAGACTTCTGTCCATTTGTTTACACCGATGCTGAAGGTTTCAAAGGTTAGAGACTTGAGGCAAATCCGAGTAATTCTGTCACGGAAGCACAGAAAACACGAAAGTCAGTCAAAATAAACTATATATATCAAGGGAAGAATATTCTCACGATAATTACCACACTGACCTCGAAGTTCATTTCGGAGGAAGAGTCTCCAACAGTGAAAAGTGGCTTGAAATAGTTCAAGAGAATTAGGCACCTTCGTGGATTGCTACCTATAAGAAACCTCACTTTTGCACTATAGTTTATTAGAAAGCTTAATACTCTCCAACAATTTGCATCCCAGAATGCTTAGGTACTTCAGTGGGAGGGAGGAACCAGCTATCTTTAAAGTTCGAGTAAAAAAAGGATATTTCTCCAGATTAGGGCATATCAATAACAAGTACTTCACTACATAAGTTCCAAGTCGAAGTAAACAGTAAACTCGTCTATAGTAGAGCGTTAACTATCCAAGCCACAGAGTTGAACCCCGAAAGACGAACTATGTCTGGCGTTGTTTAAAATAACTTTGGCCCAATAAAGTTCAGATTGGCGGTCAATTTCCACAAATCCCGCCAATTTTGATCCGGGAGTTGGCTTATCCAACACTCGAAATTATCACCAGTCTGTCCACCAAAGCAAATTGAGTGCAAACGGATGTATATGAACAAAGATCAAATTCCGTGTTTTCCCATTGAGATCCTGCCAAAGCTTTCCCAAGGATGCACAGAATTCTACAGAGAGCAACACTAACAAAAAAGCACCTGCAGAAGGAGCATTCTGGGATTAATCATCCAATCTTTGCAACAACCTCAGTTCATATTTCCTAGCATTCGTGAAACCCTAGCTGGTTTTCTGTAGGCCCAAGTTTTTTGCTTTTTAAGCCCCAGCTATTTGAAATCCCCAGATCTCCATTTCATAACCACCAGTAGAGTTTGAATTCCACAATTCAGAATCCTACAACTTTAAACTAGCAGTTTCAAATTAGACGAGTACACAAAGCAACGTGACTGAGTTGAACCACGGTTGATGATCTCTGAATAATTACATAAGAGATAGGCGTTGCACGCTAATTTCGCACAATGAAACGATATAGAGTGATTTACCGGACAGAGGCAGACGCCGGGGTCGGACGCAAGGCTGCTGCCGGAGTGACGAGGCCAGACGAAGAAATGTGCTAAAGCACTTCTAGCAGTTTTTTGGTGGAAAGTGGGCAGATGAATTTTGTCAAATCATTTTTTTGGGTAAAAGACACTTTCCACCCCTGTTTTTTGGTAAAAAGACACTTTGGTCCCCCGACGTTTGGACAATTCATCACACCACCCTTGTAACGGAAAAATGTTAGGACACTTAGCACCCTACTGTCAAGTTTCGTATATGAAACCACTTTTTAACATTTTTATGACAGTTTTGCCCTTGTCTGTTTTTTTTTCATGTTCCCTGTTTTTGATGTTATTGGTTTTCTTAGTTTCAAAAAATATGATCTTGGTGTTCTTGTTTTTAGTTTCTTCCCATCTTCAAATCTATGAACAGTAACACAATCACCACAACATAAAACATTTCCAATCCGCAACTACTACCATCAGTACAGTCCTCACTAATATCACCTTATGTCTCTAACGATCGACCACGAACGCCGCCGCCAACTCAAATCAAGAACTTCAAGTTATGTGATGGGAATACCGAATCAACACTCCTAGTCAAACGGGGAAGGTTATAGTAAAGGAGAGCTAAGCTGGAACAGATAAGAGTTGGAAAAAGTTGCATAATCGAAATTTGATAGGATCCTACTAGTGTATTAGTCTCTCTTTATCTCTATTCCTCTCAAACAAACCAGACCCAATCAGCAGAAATGGAACAAAATTGATATTGCTCTTGGGTCTCTGTCGAAGCCTATCACAGTTTCGATATCCATTTCAATTTGACATCGGTGGTGGGGTTCGGGAAGCGAATTGGATGCGGAGTCGAGGCAAAGATAGACAAATGTGGGGGATTTAGGGTTCGATTTTAGGAAAATTGTATGAATCGTATTTTAGTTCTCCTCAGATTCATGGACAGGGAGAGAGAGAGATTGATTTTTGGTTACAGTAAATTGTTTTGGAGGATTGGCACTACCTGGAGATTCACAAAAACCCAAAACTAGTCCATCGTCATCCAACAGCGAATCGACACTGACAAAACTCAGAACATCCCCTGTCAGTTGCATAGAGCCAAAGCCATGACCATCGGGCTAAGCGTTCACGGCGGAGTTGAAGAGCCCCACAATGTCGTTGCTTTCAGAAGAGGCGGCACCGTCGACCGTCCCCCACATTTGTCGATCGTCCCCCACATTTGTCCCACATCAGCAACGCCGATCTGGAAGCTGGTGACAGCGTCGGCACCACCATCGTCCCCGACGCCATATATGGACGGTGGTTGTGGGGGGTTGGGTCAGCGATGGGGATGGAAATGTTGGGAGTTGTTGAAGGTGGATCTGGCGCCGGAGGTGGCCGTGTCACCGACTGAAATTGAAATAAGTGGTAGTAGTATTGGCGGCTGTTGTTGCACCTAATAGGGTTAGAGAAAGAGGAGATAAGGTAGAGAGAGACAGAAAGAAAAGGGGCTTGGTGGGGTGGGTAGGGTTAGGTTGTGTAGTAATTTTGTTGGATTACATAGGGTACAATGGTCTTTTATGAGCTCTGTTAGTCCTCCGTTAGCTTCTGTTAGTTTCAAGGGTGCAATGATGAATTGTCCAAGCGTCAGGGGACCAAACTGTCTTTTCACCAAAAAACAGGGGTGGAAAGTGTCTTTTACCCTTTTTTTTGGTCAAATCATTTAATCAATGCTAAATTGCTAATAAAATCAAATTAAAAAATTAAATTAATTAATTCAGTTAATTATATCACCTCAAAAAAATGTAACCATTAAAATTAAAAAATTACTACTTTTTTGTCAAAAAAAAAAATCGCTATTATTATCCCTCTTCTCTCAGGATCTAAAAAGCAAACAACAATACTCTTCATTCCCTCTCTCACATTAACCGATAGGGCTGCAAGTTAAACTACCCAAATCGCAAACTGTACCGGATCGTGCTAGTCGGTTCGGTTCAAAGTGAATTTTGATTCGGTTTAGGTTCAGAAAATTATGGGCCGATTATTTATTTATTTATTTATTTATTTTTTTTCAAAGCCAAGAAGAACATCGTATTACTTCATAGAAACGAGAGAGTACATAGCAAATCGAAAAAAGCGACACCAAATACTACACAACGATATCGCGAAGACCAAAGTAAAAAACCAAAACAGCAAACCCTAGAAAAAGCTAGGCCAAAAGAAGCCTCTAAGTGAGCAGGCCGAGAACAAGAGTTCAAAGAAAGAGCACATGAATACCACCAAACTAAATAAGTCAAAGATCAAATAAAAACCCATCAAACTCCTAAGCATCAATGAACGGAATAATGGCTGCAGCAAGCTCATCACAAGGAAGGGGAGCAAGAGCTGGAGCTTGAGAAGAAGCAAACTGAGTAGCCAGAGGCAAACTGGAAGAGCTTGGACCAGCCATCAAAGGAACATCATCAGGCGGGTAGAGCTAAACATCATCACTTGAGGATCCAGGGAAGCCATGTGGAGGCAAGACAGCAAGAGGAGAGGCTTCTGAGACAGGCATCAATGCAGAAGGAGCAAACTGAATATTTCGAGGCACCCAAGCACGAACCTCCTTACCACCAGCTACTTCCACTAAACCACCGAGATCTAAATAATAATAAGAATGAAAAATAACATTAATTCTTCATACATCACGCTGCTAAAATAGAAGCTGTGTTGGAATTTGCTTGCTGCAAGAAATTCTCTCTGGAGAAAAGTTACTTTTCAAAAATCAATTCGTTCCTTGTGTTCCAAATAGTCCAGAAGATGGAAGCAAAACAATTCCAATGAGATTGGGATTGCAGCTTCTTTTTTCTTTTTCACCATCCTTTGATCCACATTAGTAAATTAGTATTTGGGTGGGGGATAAATTTGACATAAGCCACTTTCCAAAGCCCTTGAGCTCTAGGTCAAGCAAAGAAGATATGAGAGTAGGTTTCAGGAGTGTTCGGAAAAATAGGACAATGATGACTAATTGAGTTAATTCTAGCATGCAAGTTCTCAAGAGTAGGAAGAGAGTTAGTGAGAATTCTCCCAAAGAGGGCAACAATGTGAAAAGGAAGTCTTGAAGACCACATATTCATCCACATAAAAGTGTGTGAAATCTCTTTAAACTGAATATTTTTAGCAAGTAAGTGAGGGGAAGAGTTATTAAAATTCTGGAGCTTATAAGCAGAATTGACTGTGAAGTTTCCCATGGAGGAGGGCTGCCAGACAGGTATGTCAATTCCATCACTAAAGGAGATAGGTGTATCCAGTATATGCTTTCTTAGCTAATGAGGAAAGATCTGCTCAATAATGGCCACTAAGAATAATCGTCATGCAGGAGCTGGGAGACCCATCTATAATTATTGCCACCATCAGAAAGACTTAATCACTCTGCAATAGAGCCCCCTGGAACTTAATGAATCCAACCTCCTGCTCTAATCGCAAAAAATTTACATGTGGCTGTTGTCCAAGAAAGGCCCAACTTAAGAGTGTCCCTTCCTTTACAAATTGTCTTCCAAGCACAAGAAGAAGCGGGATTCAGTTTTAAAGCAAGAAAGGGCTTTCTTTTACAATATTTTGTTGTAAAATAAGTACTAAAATAAGTTTTTAGACCAGCAATCATTCTCCAACTATTTTTCGCTAAAAGAGCCTTGTTGAAACAGATCAGGTTTTTAAATCCTAAGCCTCCTTTCTTGGTGCTATTAGAAAGGAAATTCCAAGAGAGCCAATGAATACCCTTCTTACAATGATTTCCAAACAAGAAGAATTTAGAAAGCATAGACGTGATGATATCAGAAGCTTTCTTGGGGAAGAGACAAATGGACATTGGGTAAACAAGAGTGCTATTTATAACTGATTTAATAAGAGTACTTCTACCTAAAATATTAAGCTTTAGGTCACTCCAGCTAGAACATAAAGAAGAAACTTTTTGGATAGTATTTTTGACTAGGTTCCCATTTCATCCTTTATTATCTAGGTGAATGCCAAGGTACTTTCCTATGCAGTCTTGAGGCTGAACATCCAGGGCCTGAGTGAAAGTTAGCCTGCCATCTTGACTACAATTTGGGCTGAAAACTAGTGAGGATTTGTGAATATTGATAGCTTGACCTGATTGTTTAGCATAGTCATTAAGAATATTCCTAAGATTTGAGGCTGTATTAGGCTGTATTTTGAAGAAAAGCAGAGTATCATCTGCAAATTGGAGATGTGAAATAGTGTGGATCCTTGAGAAAGGAATGCCATAAATGAGATTATCATGTTCAGCTACTTGAAGAGAGCTGGAAAAACTTCTGCACAAAGAGAGAAAATGAAAGGGGATAGGGGATCCCCTTGCCTAAGTGTAACTGTAAGACCCCGTATTAAAAAAAAAAAAAAAAAAAAAAAAAAAAAAAATCTTTTGTGATGTATTTAGTACAACATGAAACTCTATAGTTTGTGTCGATTTTCTTAATAAGGTTAAATAGAATTAATATTGCTAAGTTTACGTGCATGTGACTATATTATTACATATGAGGTGCTAGTGGGCTATTTTGTGAATACAAACAATTATGGGGTATTTCTTTATGTACAAATGCGATTATTATCTTGTTTATCCATGTTGTGACCAAAATGGGACACATGGAGCTTTACTTGTACCCCATGATGACTATTAGTGTTTCTTTTAGTTCTGTGGCTACCATTTGTCATTTCAATTATAGTTATGAGCCATAGATAGGCTTAGTGCTTCCTATTACAGAAACATTGTGCCGTCCTTCTCTTTATTTGAATAGTGGAGCTCGTTTCGGGTCTCGAACAGTGACACGCAAGCAATTTGCTTGGCTTTTGGCTGATTCAATTTTTAAGAGAGGTAGGGGAACTCTAATCTCTAAATTTCCTACAGTTACAGTGTATTTCTGTGCATAGTGATGGTGTGATTTTTTACAGCTTTTTAGCTATCTGGTAATTGTTTGGATGATTTATAAATCACGCTGTTTGTGTATTTGGTGCCGCATGCTGATGTGTAATAACTGGCTGTTGTGTTAAGTAGATTTTAGATTTTTACGCCAGTGGTTAGGCGGTACCTGCTGGGCTATTTTGGCTCACCCCTCTGTTTTACAGGTTGACCTGGAGCGCCACTGGATCGCGGAGTAGTTGCTAAAAAATTGTATTTTTAGTTAACGATGTTGTTTTTAGCCGTTTTTAGTTATTTGTTGTAAATGACTGTTTTGGCCAGATATTTATAAAAATGTCAATTTTGACCAGTTGGTGTAATTATTTATTAAATTCAGTCACGTACCTGATTTTTAGAAAATTGATTAAAAATGTTGTTCTGGTGAACTGTGTGTCCTGGTGGTTGAGATTTGGACGTCTGAAAGCGTCAGACTGGTTGACGGTAAAGTCTGATTTTTATCGATAAATCGAGATTTTTGTATTAAAAGTGTGACGGGTCGTCACAGTAACACCCCTTGATTCCCAAGCTTTCCACTACGGAACAGAGAGCCGAGAAGGGTGCTACTCAAAATCATGCGATGGAAATCGTGAACAAAATATTCCATAATCTTATATTACAAACTGATAAAATTTTCTTCAACATGATGCTTACTATTACACAGGGTGGAATTTAAGTAAGAGTTCGATTAATACAAGTTTTACCGACTACTAGATAAGTTTTGCGATCCCCTTATGCCGAGCTCCCAGCTCCTAGACCTGCGGGGGAATGAAACTAAGAGCGCAGTTTTTCGAAAGTCAGCAAGAAATGCTGCGTGAGTTACACCTTAGCATTTAAAAACAGAAAGGTTAAGAAAGGCTGCAGGTCACCTGTTAAATAAATAAGAGTGACTGAGTATGAGTAGAACATCATATTTCAAAGCAACAAAGCAACATTGTTTCAATTAGCGATCCTTTCTCATATAACTAGTTCGCTTACCAATAAGTCCCAATAAAATTTCCGATATGTTAAAAAGTTTCCAAATTAAATATTTCATATATGGCATGACTTTCCAGAACACGTCTTACAAATAACTGTTTCCAAACATAGCAATCGTATTATCATTAATTCCACAGTACCCCGGTAGACCATTGACCACAATCAGACATGCTAGACCTGAAGTGTTGCAACTTTTCGATTCAATACTAAAATTCGTGCCTTTTGTATTGGATTATATGAATTTGATATTTATGAGAATGGTTTTGGGAAATGTTTTTGCATTATATTATTATTGTGCATGGTTTTTTATTGTTCTACACAGTAGAAGATCTGGTGTGTAGAGTCTAGCTTACACACAGAAGATCTTATCTTCGGTTCTTGTGGAATGAAAGTTGTGAGTTCATAATCTAGATGGAATTAGACAAACCATCAGAACGATTGTAGCACATTGTTTTAGTAGGTCTGTCTAGGCTATAGGAAACAGTATAGTTCATACTATAGTTTCGACTCAATGTGCTAGTATACTTTGTGTATATTGAACAGGACCAAGTTGAGATCATTGTCTTTGTACTAACATAACAATACCAAACTATGTATCATGGTTATTATGATTACTTATGCTCTTAATCCTTAGATAGTCAATGTGAACATGTATATAGTAGTTATTGCTTTGACAAGTCAAGTGAGTGATGTAATACCCCGTTTATCTAGCAGGGGTAAAATAGTCATTTTATAAGCATAATAATAATTAATTTGGTAAAATAACGTTTTAGTAAAACTTTGAGTTTGGTTTATAAAAAGTTTCAGAATAATAATAGAGTATTAATCAGGAAGTAATTCGTAGTTGTTTTACGAATTCTAGTTAGTTTTAATTATAGCGCGTGTCCAACTACCGCGATAATTGCTAGACTTGCCACACCCAATCACCCAACCACATAATACTCCACCCACACCCAATTATTGCCAAAAATATTATTTAATTGGAAAACTTTTGTTTCCAGCAAGCTTTCTCTTCTCCTTCCTCTATACGATTCTTCACCATCATCACCACCACCTTCATGAAGCTACTAGCACCGCCTATGTCACATCACTTGTGCTTGGAGCCCAAGTAATCTCAGCTATTTAAGCAGCTGATCAGCTCCCTCCTCCCACCAGCAGCCACTCACAACAACCACCGCCTCCCTCATCACCATTGTCGTTAACTTTTTACATCACCACCTTCACAACCCAGCAGCTCTCTCTCTCTCTCTCGCTGCCCAACTCTCTATCTCCCCCTCTCTATTACTCTCTGTTCTCAGCAACACTACCAGCAGTAGCAGGAGAGGTGGCAGCAGCCATCACAGCAGCCAACCACCACCACCGTCGCCATAGCCACCGGCGACAAAACCCAGTGAAGAACACCCACTGCCTCCACCCTCATCACTCTCTCTTCCTCTCCCTCCCTCTCTGTTCTCAGGTCTCAGCAGAACAGAGTAGCAGCAGTGGCAGCAACTACCACGGCCACCATTGCCGCCGTCGGACGACCACCAAAGTAGACCCACTTCTCTCTCTCTCATCCCCTGCGTTCTCCCACCTCTCTGTCTCGCGTCTGAAGCCTCTCTGTTTAGCAACAGAGGTCAGTAGGAAGCAGCAGCAGCAGCAGAAACCACTGCAACCTCCGGCGACCTCCATTGTTGCCGGCCAACCTCCGGCCAAATTTCGACGAGCTCTTCGTAGCAGCACCCAGTCGACTTCTCTGCTTCCAGGAGACTCTTAGGGCCCCGACCAGCTCACTAGGAGCCTCAAACCAGGCTGTGGAAGCCATTAAAGCCGGCGACGGAGCTCAACTCCGGCGACCCCGACGCCAAGCTTCGACCCGACCCATTTCTTAGCGATTTCTGGCCATTTTTGGCCTAGGTACGTCCTATACCTTCTGATTAGTTGATTTATGTTGCTAAAATTGAAGTTTGATAGCTTGAATCAAAGTAGGATTGAAGAAATTAAAGTTGTTGTAGAAGGGGGGTAAAAGTGTAGTTTTTGCAAACTGTTAAAACATGGCTTAGGGGTGCTGTTTGTAATTTCAGAAGCTTTAGGGGCTGTTAGTATACTATATTAAACTTGTTTTGGTGGCTAGTTGAGGAATTTGTAGACTTTTAATACGAATGGGGGTTTTTGTGTATTTAACTTAAACTTGTCACTTTTCGCTAAAAACAAAAATAATAATTTCGGAATATAAATAATTTCTAAAAATACTATTTTTCATCCTCGTTTTAGAAACGTAATTTTGGTATTAAAATAGCATGCGGTTTGTTCGTTAAAAATTAAATAAGAAATATTTTTAGTTAAACTTTAAATAAATATTGTTAAATAAATATTGTTAAAACACTTAGATATTTAATACTTGCAAATTTGATATTTTGCTAGATTTTGAATATGGTTGTTGTGACTAGTATTTAGGGAAAATCTATCTTTAAATCGAATAGTTTTGAATATTGTATAAATAATTATAGAAATAATAATAATGTCTTTTTCATTAAAGATAAATTAGTTTTGTTTTCACTACTATATCAAGTCTTTTATAAATAATTTCTCTAATTAGTTAGACACTTTAGTTAATAATAATAATAATAATAATAATAATAGTTGTCTAAATATAAAAACGTGGTTTTGTAATTTATAATAGAAGATTTTAACAAAATAAAACGTTAGGAAAAAATAAATAACTAGAGGGGTTGGGTAGAACTAAAAGAGAATACTTTTAGGACGAGTAGTACTTTGTCGGATTATTTAATTGACATGAAAAGTTACGGGTTGTAGGTGACGGTTTGTAGGCCGAGACATTTCTAGAACGTGCTAGTGCTACGGAAGTAAGGTAAGTAACATGCCAAGCCTTGAGCCTAGCTTCCTTCGTGTCTTAATATGACTTTTATTTCTTGTCTCAAAATGCGTTTTATTTGGTTATTCATTTACTTGTCTTATTTGAAGTCTCCTTTTATTACAAAGAAGTTATTTATTTGAACTTGTCACACGATTAATAATAATGCGTAATTAACGTAAAGTGGAAAGAGTTGTGCGGGAGAAGCAATTTATTATTGTCGTGTTGACTTTAGTCACCCGACCAGAGATCAGATTTTATTTTAACCCGGTCGCAACCTGCCGGGTCGCTCCATGTACTCACCTCTCTGGCCGCAAGAAGTCTTAGGGGGCTGCCGGCAGTTAAGGTCATGGTTGCTAGTGATAGATTAGTAGTTCCTTCCCCGTATCAACAAAGCTAATAATACAGTTCTGGTTTGAGTTTTGAAAGGAAAGAAGAGAAGATTGAGGAATATAATCCCCGTTTGGAAGAGATATTAAGATAAGAAGAATTTTATAAGAGTTACTACTTCACTTTCTTGGATTCATTCTTTACAAGTTTTATTCCTCCTGATTTGTTGCAAATAATAAATTTAAGCTTCATCTTCTGTTTTACATGTTTGGGTGTTATTTACTCAGCATTTCACAGCTGACTTTAGAAACTGCGGTTCTGTTTTCCTTCCCACCGCAGGCTTAGAAGCAGGAGGCTATGGCGAAGCTGGGTACGGGACTCACGTGTAGTGTTAGGTAGCAAGCATGATGATGTATAGCTTTTGGAAATCACTTTTGTAATGTTTAGTGACTTTCATGAAGTTTAATGATGTATAATAAATAATTACTTTTGGAATGTTATGCTTGATTCCCGCCGTCACTGTTAGCATCGGCCCCTCCCGGGCTTTCCGGTCCGGAACGGAAGGCTTGGGAAACCACGGGCGGTAGCAAGTGAGATTCCTATGGAGTCAATAACCTCGTTAAGTTCGGTGATACTATTGAGTCCATGGTGTAAATTGATATATAGAAGGAATCCATGTCCTGGTTATGGGATTGATGATATCCCCTTGATGAATCTTATAAGTTTTGATTATGTCAAACCATGCAGATAGATTACTTGGTAATCTGAACATATCAAATAAGTTAAGTGGTACGGATAAAGGAATTGGGAAGAGGTCGATTAAATGAATTAGTCAATAATTAATTTAATCGACGAATATCTGTAATGTTAACATGGGGGAGATAATAAGTATTTAATAATAGGAGCTCGAAATAGTAGTTCTTGAGAATATGAACAGGAGTGCAATAACAGTTATTTAGTGGTACTAACTGTTATTAACTTTATTCAGGCTAGGTTCGGGTGGAACCAGAAGTCCTAATAAAGTTAGGAGCCTGATTCGTATTTTCTCCTCCAAGTCCCTCCCGTAGCCTATATAAGAGTCCTTATTCTTCAGAATTCGTATGCTTCAGATACACACCGAAATCTAGGATTTCGAGAGTGAGAGCAATTTGTCTGGAGGCCAAGAAGGATTCTGGAAGCAGCAAGCCCACACTTGCATCCAGGAGGAACTTCAGGAATACGGGAGAAGATCCAGAGTGTTCAGACATACATCAGATAGCTTGGACGGAGGTATGAACCTTAATTTCGCCTAGTAGGGTTTCTAGTGTTCATGTTGAAACAAATAATAATCGGTATAGCAGACTTGCAATCGAACTGGTCCAGGGATTCGCCTCCCTTCAATTGGTATCAGAGCCGAGGTTCGACTTTGCATATCTGCTATACAGCCCTGTTGTCCAATAATCAAACCGGCTATGCATGTTAGAGTTGGAAGATTGCAATGTCTAACTCTGTTTTGCAGATTAAATCGTGTCCTGCTATTATGGTCATACTGTTTGATGTATGTGGTTTGATTTGGTTTTGGTTCCCACGCTGTTTTCGTGGATGAAATCTGTAATAGTAAACTCTAGGTTCTCTTATTCCATTTTTAGATGAACATGTGAACTCCTTGGAGGCATTATAAGTCTGTAGCAGTCTCTTGTACTCTTTTATAGAATGCTTTGCGGAATCCATGGAGTCTAGGGTTACTGTAATTATAGTGTAGACTCAAGGGCGAATATGGCATGGCGATTTTATGAAAAAGGGCACGTCGGGTTTCTAAAACGATGTACAGAAATCGCAGCCCAGAAAAACATTTCGGGGGGAAATCCCCTGAACCCTAGCAAGGGTGCGCTGCCCCCTGCAAACCCGAATCCAACTCAGCGTCGAGTTGGATCGGCGGGAAACTTTGAAGATGAGCTCGCAAAAGCTGGAACCGGAGCATTATAGCGCAGATAATGAAGCTTGGACCATAATAGCAGGGTTGTGTATGGTTGAATTCTTATTATGTGCTTGATTATATCTATGTGTATGAGTATTGTGGATGCTTGCATGTTAATCATGGACAACATGGAAAATAAGTTAATTTGCATTAAATTGTTCAAACAACTAAGTTGGAGAGGGAGTCTAGTGCTTATAGATCTCGCGGTCTCCATCATTGATTTATAAGTGATGTAGTTGGTTGTGTGTGTTATCCTTAGAGTTAACCTTCTTATCGAACATAACCACTACAGTATCACCGGTATAAATTCCTATAAGGATACTTCTAATAATTACTGTTTATCTGTCATATCTCCATCTGAGAGGCATGTTATGGGGTAATGGGTTTAGAAGTAAAATGATGGTATACACTTAGATGTAAGTTATAGTATCCTCCCCATCGGAGTCACTGTTATGGATTGCAGGACCAAAGGTACCATGTCTAACTATAGAATACCATGTCTAACTATAGAATGAATGGTAGACGTCCACCCATCGTGGCATACTATGTTTATCTGTGTTAAACTACTGGTGGTTTACATTGCCCTTATATGTTTTATTTACATGATTCTCAAGTTCAAAATGTCGAACTCATTCAACCCACTATATATTCTCTTGAATCAAAAAAAACTCACTAGATCAAACTATATTGATTGGAAGAGGAATTTGAATATTGTGCTAACTGCTGAGGATTACAAATTTGTGCTTATTGAGGAATGTCCTGCAGAACTTCTGAAGAAGAATCCAAGCCTTATAGGAGGTGGCAGAAAGCCGATCAGATGGCTAAATGCTACATATTAGGCTCCATGTCATGTGTTGCAGCATCAGCATGAGAACATGGGCTCTGCCTATGAGATCATGGAGAACCTCAAAGAGATGTTTAGGGATCAGGATCGTGCTGCCATGCAGGTTGTTATGAAAAACCTCATGAACACAAAAATGGTTGAAGGATCCTCTGTAAGGGATCATGTTCTGAAGATGATAAGTATTCTAGGTGAACTAGAGATCCTTGGAGCTGTAATCGATGAGGAAACTCAGGTCGATATCGTACTCATGACGCTCTCTGATTCATTTAACAGTTTTCGGCTAAATTATAATATGAACAAAAAAACTTATTCTTTAGCCGAATTGTTAAAGGAGCTTCAAGCAGCTGAGGGACTCCTACAGAAACCGGTTAATGTAATGGTGGCTGAAAAGGCTTATGCTTCTAACCCTAGGGCTAAGAAGAAGAAGAAAGTTGCACAAGCAATAGTTCTGGAGGTTGCTACAGCACCTAAAGGAATAGCTCGTGGGACAAAGCAAGCACTTGCTCCTCAGGGGACATTGGGAAAGCCGAAAGGCAAGTGTTTCCTCTGTAACCAGAGAGGGCATTGGAAGAAGCAATGGCCAAAGTTCCTAACTCGTCCAATCCAGAACAACTCAGGTATATCTCTTTCACTAATAGTTGAATCATGTTTAGCGGTTCGATCTACTTGAACCTGGTGTGTAGTTCGGGAGCCCCTGACCATGTCTGCAATTCACTACAGGGGTTCCAGGAAATCAAGCAGCTTAGTGATGGCGAGATTTATCTACACGTGGGAAACAGGAATAAAGTAGCTGCAGTTGCAATAGGAATTTGTTTCTTACATTTTGGGAATGATAGTATTTTAGTTTTGAATGACTGTCTTTATGTACCTTCCATTAGAAAGAATTTGATTTCAGTTTCTAAGTTGGTTAAGAATGAATATTCAGTTTATTTTAATGACTCTGTGGTTATTAAGAAAAATAAACATTCTGTTTGTTCTGGTAAATTTGTGGATGGTCTTTACATTATAAATCCTGAGACTCCCATAGCGCAGCTATGTGAACTGAATAACTCGGATAGATCACATAAAAAGAGAAAGGACCTTGCGAGATAAACCAAACATATCTTTGGCATTTTCGACTTGGTCATATGAATATAAACAGAACACAAAGGCTGGTTTAGAATGGACCATTAGGTTCATTAAAAGTGGAGGCACTACCAGCATGTGAGTCATGTTTAGAAGGTAAGATGACCAAGAGGCCATTTTTGGCAAAGGGTAATAGGGCCAAAGAACTGTGTGATCTTATCCATTCAGATGTTTATGGACCAATGAATGTCCAAGCGAGGGGAGGTTTTGAGTATTTCATTACTTTTATTGATGATTACTCAAGATATGGATATATTTATTTGATGAAGCGTAAGTTTGAGGCCTTTGAGAAACTTAAAATTTTTAAGGCAGAATCAGAGATGCGTCTAGGAAAATATATTAAGTCACTTTGATCTGATCGAGGTGGCGAGTACCTCTTGGGAAAATTCAGGGATTACTTGGAGGAACAAGGGATTCAATCCTAGTTGTCCGCTCCAGGTACGCCACAACAGAATGGTGTGGCAGAGCGAAGGAATAGGACTCTTTTAGAAATGGTGAGATCCATGATGAGTTATTCAGATTTACCAACTTCCTTTTGGGGGCATGCTTTAGAGACAACTACATATATTCTGAACTTGGTTCCGTCTAAGTCAGTACCAACTACACCCCATAGAACTTTGGACTGGGTGCAAGCCGAGTCTACGACATGTTTGGATTTGGGGTAGTCCAGCACATGTGCTGAAGGGGAACGCAAGTAAGGTGGAATCAAGGACAAAAGTATGTGTCTTTGTAGGATACCCGAAAGGAACAATGGAGGGTTTATTTTATAGTCCTAAGGATCAGAAATTCATTGTTAGCACCAATGCGAGATTTTTATTATGGATCACAAGCCTAAAAGTAAAATTTTTCAGGAAGAAATGCGAGGAAATCAAGTTATCCAAGGTCTTGATAAACCAACTGTACAAGAGGAAATACCACAAGAAAATAATATCAACATTCATTTACCTTGGGGTGGTTGGAGAAATGTAGATACTCGTGATACACAACAAAATAGTGTTGACATTCGACTGCAAGAGGACAGTGGGGAAATGTCGATACTAATGATCCACAAGATAGTAGTGACATTCCGCCGCAACCGAGCAGTGGGGAGAATGTTGCTTCTAGTGAACCACACGTACAGCCTCGTCGTAGTGGGAGGGTTTCTCGTAAACCATACATATAAATATACTTGGGAGATTCTTTTGACAAGGTTCCTGATGAGCATGATACTAATCCCAGTAACTATAATGAAGCTGTTGGAAGTACGGATGCAGAAAAGTGGAAAAATGCTATGGTTTTCTGAGGTGGAGTCTATGTACTCCAATCAAGTCTGGGATCTTGTAGATCCAACATATGGGGTAAAACCCATCGGGTATAAGTGGATTCACAAGAAAAAGAGAGGGGTAGACGGGAAGGTTGAAACCTTCAAAGCAAGGCTTGTTGCGAAAGGTTTTACTCAGAAAGAAGGGATCGACTATGAGGAAACTTTTTCGCCGGTAGCCATGATTATGTCTATCATGATTCTCTTTTTCATTCGTCTCATTTCGATTATGAAACTTTTCAAATGGATGTTGATGACGGTCTCCGCAAGTGTACGGTTATCGCTCTAGTAATAAATGTGGAAGATGGGGTTGTCGAATCCCTGGTGACTTATAATGAACTAATTAGGACGATTAACTTTATGTTGGAAAATCTTTTAGTTTGTTTTACTAATCTAAGAAATTAAAGAATAAGCTAATAATTAAAATTGAGACTAACATGAGAGACAAGTATCAGGACTTCTCTAGGATCACTAGGTGAATACCGTTAACGAATTACGTTTTGAATCACAGATGATGATTTAATTTTCCAAATGAGCAATAATGCTAACCGAGTTACCAAGCTAGCTTTCTATGCCTAGGTCAAATTACAATTGAGTTACCAATTTCTAATTATCCCCAAAACATATAATGACGATCATCTAATTCTACTCAACGTTCACAGTCTGTGGTTGATTTCTCTAACCTGTGACTACGTGCTTATTTCAATTATCCGGGAAATTCATTTCTTTCACTAACGAATTACCTAAAATCTTCATATTGATGGAAAAACAACACAAAGATAAAGTAAGAGCATGAATTAAACATAGCAAACTAGCACATCATCAATTACGTTTAATCAAAACGTGAATCAAATTCATAATTCGCCAAAATGGATTAAAACCCTAGCTACCGTTGAGAAATCCTGATATTAAGTTTAGCTACTACGATTCACGACCAACAATGACAAGTTTATGTTGATCATGATAAAAAACAATGAAAAAGATAGAGAAGAGAGATCAAACGATGGAATCCTTGCTCTCACGACGAACTCCAAGCTCGAAGCCTTCCTCCGAAGTGTTCTTCCTTGTCTCCAGCAGCCTACTCTGCCTTTAGGGTCTAAAAATCGTGATGTATAGGGCTGGGTACGATTTTTAATGTGTTTTGTCCGAATTTGCAATTCAGCCCCTCTAGTTTGCAATTCTCGGACTGATTTCATAAGCTGATCTTGCGCGGGCCTTTTCAACCTCATCCGGACTCCGGTTTGGGCCTATCTTATATAGTTGGAAATTAATGGATGTCTACTTTCTAATGGAGTAGGCTTTGATCCAAAATTTTATATGTAACTCTATATACAGGCCGTATATTGAAGACTGGTCCAGTGAATTTTTCCAGCTCTTCTTTGTTTTTGCGTCATCTTCGGCGGACCATATCGTTCTCGTACAGCCTTTGATTGAGCTCCGTGACCTACCATTGGAAAGATATTTGAGTCAACTTTCATTTTCCACCAGTCTCACTATAGCCGTTTTTGTAGAACTCAAGATATCATCAAAATAGTGAATGTTGTCACTTTTGCTCCTCTAATTTCTCTTAACTTCATTCTTCTTGACTTCCGAAGCTCGTTTCTCCTCTCCACTTGCTCTCCTCATGCAATGTTCATGTAAATCACAACACGAACACTACCGCAAAGATTAAATGTGACAAAATTATGCAAATCATACGTAAACTATTCAAGAAACGCCCGGATTGTACTTTTAAGCTCAAAACATATTTTCTTCTCATTTTAGCTTGAATTCTCATCACTTTGCACCGAAAAGCACACAAATAACACTCTAGAATGTATGTATGAGAACTCTTATTAAGGAGTTATCAAATACCCCCCACACTTTCCATTTACTCATCCCGAGAAAAGTCTCATCTACTGCATTCATCTGTCTACTAGCCGACAAGACACAAATGACTCAAATACAACTACCGACACAATAATGCAGCAATATGATGCAAAGGCAATTCTAGACTCGATCTTACAATTATTTAAAACATCAAATTTCTCTCTTTTTAGCAAGAATAGGCAATCACCTTCTCATTAACTGAAAATCGTCATGCTTTCACTAATCCTTTTTTGAAATTCACATACACGCGGCAAGAATTTGAAATAAAAACGATTATACGCAAAATCTCACAAAGGTGTCCCCTTTCCTCCACCAATTCAAACCAAGACGCAAGTATGTCCTAAGCTTCATTGGGTCTAATTCAGATCAAAACTCAATGTAGCATTTCTTCGCCGAATCATCTGATGTTTTCAGCCCCACTTAGCCTTTATTGCGTTTGAATGCAAATTATCCTGGTGAAGAGAGTCACAACTCATGTGAAATAAGGCTTGACTCTAGTTTTCCTCTGTAAGCTCTACTCGGATTGAATCCAAATTTTCGTGTGACCGGAAGCACATTAGGTTGTTTCTCCTTAAAGCACAATTTTTCTTTCTTTCTATCTTCAGATTTACTCATTTTCTTTTCTTTCCTCCTATGTTCTTACAACCGTGCAGTAAAGCATAAAGAGCGTGGACTTTTTCGGTTAACTCTTGTGACCACCGTAAGGGATGGTGGTGTTCGCCCCTCAATTTCACTTTGGTTGAGGCAACTGTACCACATGAAACCAACTCTACACGAAGGTCCACCCCAGATCAACAAGAGACCACAAGTTTCCACTTGAAAACAGAATATCCAGCTACAATAAAACTCAATCTAATTAGCACACTATAGAAAACTTAGCTATACTTTACATGTCATTCTTTCACAACTTTTAAAAGTTCCTGGAACATCCTTAGTGAAACTTCTACACAAAATTTAAACAATAAATTTTTTCCTACTACGGCAATACCTACTCAAAAGGATTCATTCACTAAGCTCTCTTCAGTTTCAAGATCTTCAATTGCCTTATTCTCAAATTTTAAAAATTTTCAATTTTTATGGATTTTGTATTTTCTCATTTTTTTCCCATACTATCCTAACTCTATATGTAAGGCTTTGACTAAATAAAAAATGACACAACACAATTCAACTTTTGGTGGGTAGACTCAATAATGTAGAAGTGAAATTAAATATAAATCTATCCTACACAACACGATAATATAAATAAAAGCTCAACATAAACCACAATACTGACTCACAATACGAACTAAACACATCCTACATGTAACTGGCCATGGAAGACACAATTGGCTAGCAAACCGATAAAATCAACCCCACACTGAATGCTTTGTTGTCCTCAACAAATTTAGAGATCATGCAAGAGGATTCAACAATCAATATGAAAGGCCAGTAGATGAGATGGAGCTATGACATACTTAAATAATAATAAAATATTAACACCAATTTTTACAAGAGGAAAAAGATACTCACAACCTCCTCAAGAGAGGGGACGAAATTCTTTCCAAGCAGTCCCCAAACTCTAGTGGTGGCGCCACTATACTCCCATATAGTCAGTGTGTTCTCGCACACCAGGGTAGACTGCCCTCCTCTGCTAAAATCTATGTCTTGGAGAATCCCCAACTCACCAATGCAAGTCCCTGTAAAGGTCATGTGCGCCGTGGCACACCGGGGTTGACTCTCCCATGACCTGCTCATGTATGTCACTAGGAAACATCATTAGGCCCTCTGTCTCTTCTCTCCACATACACAAATAAAAACATAAAACACAACTGTATTAAAAACTCACTCCCTAAACTGAAACATAAATATGTTGGGTTGCCTTCCAACAAGCGCCTTGTAATTTAAGGTCGACGACCCGACCCAGTTACCTCAAAAATGTCAAGGGTCTAGCACGACGTTCCTCCTCCTTTAGTTTCTTGCTCTTGATCTTCTGCACCATATCATGTGCACTCACCGCATTTGACTTCTTTTCTGATTTGGGTGGATCGCAGTGCAAAACTGTAGGCAACCCAAGAGAAGGATCCACACGATCTTCTCTGAACTTCATCATAGCCAACTTGTTCTTCCCCTTGAAAGGAACAAATGCCTTGAACACAAGTTATGAATCTAGAGCTTTGATAGTCAACTCCTCAGTCTTTAGATCCACATTTGCGCGCATTGTATTCAAAAGTAGTTTTCCAAAGATCTGTGGAACATTGCGATCCTCCTTGATGTCCACTATCACAAAATCAGCTGGAAAGACAAATGCACCCACTTTAACAAGAAAGTTCTCAATCACCCCATTTGATGTAACAAAAGAATTGTCTGCCAGTTGCAGACCCATCTTCACTGGGGTTGGCTCACCAATGCCCAATATCTTAAATAGGGACAATGGCATGACATTAATACTCGCGCCTAAATCACAGAGCCCATGCGTATGATATCCACCCCCATTAGTACAGCCCAAAACAACAGTGCCTGGATCTCTCATCTTGGGAATATTTCGCTGTATCACAGTACTACATGTATCTGTCAGCTTCACCGTGGTATAAGGGTCTATGCTCTTCTTACCCCATAAAATTTCCTTCAAGAACTTCTTATACTTGGGCATCTGAGCAAGTGCTTCAACTAACGGGATGTTGATGTCAAGTTGTCTAAATATCTCCGATAATCTCCCATAATGATCTTCATCATGCCTCTTTATTGTCGTCGGATATGGCACATCAGGCACATACTTAACCGTATTTAGAGTGTCTTAGGAACTTCTTTCTTCTCAGCCGTGTCCATGATTGGGGACTGACGGCCTTGGGCACTTCTTCACCCAATTCTTTCTCAATGGCCTTTGTAACTTCAGCTCTCGCATGGCTTGGATATGGAGGATCCTGAGTAGTAGCGCCATTGCGAGTAGTAGTAGCATTGAGCTGTTCAGTAGGAACGATATAATTGTCCGGAAACATGTCAGGTGAAGATTTAGTAAGCTGATTGGAAATTTACCCAATCTGTGTCTCATGGCTCTTAATAGTGGCTTCTATGGACACAATCTTTTTCTCCATCCTATCCATCTTCTCATTCGTCTGTTGTTTCTGAGTAACCAATTGTCTAAACAATGCTTTAGTTTCTAGATCCTGTTATTGTTGTTCCTGCTGCTGCGGAGCTTGTCTCTGAGCCTGATATGGAGGATTACGCTGCTGACCAGGTGCATACAACCCACTGTTTGGATTGCTGTAGCTAAAGTGTGGGTGATTGAGGTTGTTGAGATGATAAGTGTTCGGCCATTGCTGTTGTCTTGGTGAGACCATGTGATTTACGTCTTTAATCATCACTGATTCTCATCCGCGATCATCTCTCCCACAGACATCACCTGTGCTGATGGATTCATATTGTTTAAAGGCCACAGTCATGATTTCTGTTTGCTGTTCAAATTTCTGCTCCACCATTGACTCAATCTTGTTGACTAGCTCCCCATCTAATTTCGAGTACCTACGAGTCTCAGTCCTCGCAAACTCACAATTTGCCACACTGTTTAGCAAATCCTTGCATCGGTGTACTCTGAAGCCCATAAAATTACCTCTAGGCAACATGTCTAGTTCATGTGCTGTTTCCCTATCTAGAAAATTATAGAAATATTAGAGGAGTTTATACCACGGCTCTCCATGAGTAGGGCATCTGCGAAAGAGTTGGTTGAATTTCCTCCTATGTATCTCCTAGAGAGTCATCCTCTTGCTGAGTAAAATTCCTAATATCAGCCATGAGCTGAGCAACTTTGGATGGTTGTAGATACTTTCTGAGAAACTCTTTGCAACATTCATCCCATGTGGGAATCGATCCCGGTGGTAGTTCCATGAGCCAAGTCTTAGCTTTTCCAGATAAGGAGAAAGGAAAAAGCATCAACTTCACTATTTCATCTGGAACTTGCTCGTTATGCAATGTAGAAGTAATTTGCCCAAAGTTAAGAAAGTGTGCTTTCGGATCATATCCCGGAGCTCCACTAATTAGGTACTTAGTACGCACCATATTAATCATCTGCTGACGCAACTCAAAGTGAGCAGCATTAATTTGTGGCCTCACAATGGTAGGTTGGTATCCAGCTGGCGTGGTTCTAAAATAGTCAACCAAAGGACGATCATCGTCCTGTGCCTCATTGTTCCTTTGAACCACTTGCTGACCTTCATTAGGTGGATCGGAGGTATCAGATGGTTAGCAACTAATGTATGTGCAACCTCTAACTGAGCTCTGAGCAACTCAGTTTCCCTCAATGAATTGGCCACTCTGGCCTCGGCAACTCTAGCAGTCTCTGCATCTTTTTAAAGCTTGCGGATTCTTTCCAACTCGGTTACTTGTTGGTCACCCATTGGAACTGATTTCCTCGAGTCTCTACGGAATAGTGCTTATGGATTATCAAGCTGCGAGTACAATGACTCGTTTTGAGAATGGGTCATACACCAAGAGAATCACCTGAAAATACCAACAACACTAAAACGCAAGTGAGTAAAGAATATAACTGAAAAATAAAATCCCTAATCTAACAATTCTTATTAATTCAACCGAAGTCCCCGGCAAAGGCGCCAAAAACTTGATGACAATCTCCGCAAGTGTATGGTTATCGCTCTAGTAATAAATGTGGAAGATAGGGTTGTCGAATCCCAGAGGACTTGTCATGAACTAATTAGGATGATTAACTTTATGTGGGAAAATCTTTTTGTTTGTTTTACTAATATAATAAATTAAAGAATAAGCTAATAATTAAAATTGAGACTAACGCGAGAGACAAGTATCAGGATTTCTCTAGGATCACTAGGTGAATACCGTTAACGAATTACGTTTTGAAACACAGATGATGATTTATTTTGCCAAACGAGCAATAATGCTACCTGAGTTACCAACCTAGATTTCTATGCCTAGGTCAAATTACAACCGAGTTACCAATTTCTAATTATCCCTAAAACATATAATGACGATCATCTAATTCAACTCAACGTTCACAGTCTGTAGTTGATTTCTCTAACCTGTGACGACGTGCTTAATTCAATTATCCAGGCAATTCATTTCTTTCACTAACGTATTGCCTATAATTTTCATATTGATGGCTAAACAACACAAAGATAAATTAAGAGCATGAATTAAACATAGCAAACTAGCACATCATCAATTAAGTTTAATCAAAACGTGAATCAAATTCATAATTCACCAAAATGGCTTCAAACCCTAGATAACATTGAGAAATCATGGTATTAAGTTTAGCTACTACGATTCGCGACCAACAATGACAAGCTTATGTTGATCCTGATACAAAACAATGAAAAAGATAGAGAAGAGAGATCAAACGATGATATCCTTGCTCTCACGACGAATTCCAAGCTCCAAGCCTTCCTCCAACGTGTTGTTCCTTGTCTCCAGCAGCCTACTCTGCCTTTAGGGTCTAAAAATCGTGATGTATAAGGCTCGGTATGATTTTTAATATGTTTTGTCCGAATTTGCAATTCAGCCCCTCTAGTTTGCAATTCTCGGACTGATTTCATAAGCTGATCTTGCGCGGGCCTTTTCTCCCTCATCTGGACTCCGGTTTGGGCCTATCTTATATAGTTGGAAAGCCGTGGATGTATAATTTTTAATGGAGTAGGCCTTGATCCAAAATTTTATATGTAACTCCAGATACAGACTGAATACTGAAGACTGGTCTAGTGAACTTTTCCAGCTCTTCTTTGTTTTTGCGTCATCTTCGGTGGACCATATCTTTCTCGTACGGCCTTTGATTGAGCTCCGTGACCTACCGTTAGAAAGATCATTGAGTCTAATTTAATTTTCCACCAGTCTCACTATAGCAGTTTTTACAGAACTCAAGATATCATTAAAATAGTGAACGCTGTCACTTTTGCTCCTCTAAATTCTCTTCACTTCATTCTTCTTGACTTCCGAAGCTCGTTTCTCCTCTCCACTTTCTCTCCTTATGCAATTTTCATGTAAATAACAACACGAACACTACCGCAAAGATCAAATGTGACGAAATCATGCAAATCATATGTAAACTATTCAAGAAACGCCCGGATTATACTTTTAAGCTCAAAACATATTTTCTTCTCATTTTAGCTTGAATTCTCATCACCTTGCACCGAAAAGCACACAAATAACACTCTAGAATGTATGCAGGATATCTCTTATTAAGGAGTTATCAAATACCACCACACTTGCTATTTTCGCGTCCCTGAAAAGTCTCATCTACTGCATTTATCTGTCTACTAGCCGACAAGACACAAACGACTCAAATACGGATAACGACACAACAATGCACCAATATGATGCAAATGCAACTCTAGACTCGATCTTACAATTATTTAAAGCATCCATTTTCTCACTTTTTGGCAAGAATAGGCAATCACCCTCTCATCAACTGAAAATCATCAATCTTCTACTAATCCTTTTTTGAAATTCATATACATGCAGCAAGAATTTTGAAATAAAAACGATTCTACGCAAAAGAATACTAAGGTGTCCCCTTGCCTCCATCAATTCAAACCAAGACACAAGTAAGTCCTAAGCTTCATTGGGTCTAATTCAGATCAAATATCAATGTAGCCTTTCTTCGCCGATTCATCTGAGGTTTTCAGACCCTCTTAGCCTTTATTGCGTTTGAATGCAAATTATCCTGGTGAAGGGAGTCACAAATCATGTGAAATAAGGCTTGACTCTAGTTTTCATCTCTAAGCTCTACTTGGATTGAATCCAAATTTTCCGTGTGACCGGAAGCACATTAGGTTGTTTCTCCGTAAGGCACAATTTTTCTTTCTTTCTTTCTTTCTTTCTATCTTCAGAATTACTCATTTTCTTTTCTTTCCTCCTCTGTTTTAACAACCGTGCAGTAAAGCTTAAAGAGTGTGGACTTTTTCGGTTAACTCTTGTGACCATCGTAAGAGATGGTGGTGTACGCCCCTCAACTTCACTTAGGTTGAGGCAACCGTACCACATGAAACCAACTCTACACGAAGGTCCACCCCAGATCAATGAGAGAACACAAGTTTCCACTTGAAAACAGAATATCCAGCTACAATAAAACTCAATATAATTAGCACACTATAGGAAACTTAGCTATACTTTACATGTCATTCTTTCACAACTTCCAAAAATTCATGGGACATCCTTAGTGAGACCTCTACACAAAATTTAAACAATAAAAAATTTTCCTACTACGACAATTCCTACTCAAAAGGATTCAATCACTAAGCTCTCTTCAGTTTCAAGATCTTCAATTGCCTTATTCTAAAATTTTCAAATTTTTCGATTTTTATGGATTTTGTATTTTCTCATTTTTTTTCATTCCATACTATCCTAACTCTATATGCAAGGATTTGACTCGAAAAAAAAATGACACAACACAATTCAACTTTTGGTGGGTAGACTCAATAATATAAAAGTGCAAATTAAATATAAATTTATCCTACACAACACGACAATATAAATAAAAACTCAACATAAACCACAATACTGACTCACAATACGAACTAAACACATCCTACATCTAACTGGCTATGCAAGACACAATTGGCTAACAAACAGATAAAATCACCGCCACAGTGAATGCTTCGTTGTCCTCCACGGATTTAGAGATCATGCAAGAGGATTCAGCAATCAATATGAAAGGCCAGTAGATGAGATGAGGCTATGACATACTTAAAAAATAATAAATAAATTAACACCAATTTCTACAAGAGGAAAAAGATACTCACAACCTCCTCAAGGGAGGGGAAGAAATTCTTTCCAAGCAGTCCCCAAACGCTAGTGGTGGCGCCACTATACTCCCATATAGTCAGTGTGTTCTCGCACACCGGGGTAGACTGCCCTCCTCTGCTAAAATCTGTGTCTTGGAGAATCCCCAACTCACCAATGCAAGTCCCTGTAAAGGTCATGTGCGCCGTGGCACACCGGGGTTGACTCTCCTATGACCTGCTCATGTATGTCACTAGGAAACATCATTAGTCCCTCTATTCCATCTCTCCACATACACAAATAAAAACACAAAACACAACTGTATTACGAACTCACGCCCTAAACTAAAATATAAATACATTGGGTTGCCTGCCAACAAGCGCCTTGTAATTTAAGGTCGACTACCCGACCAAGTTACCTCAAAAATGTCAAGCAGGTCTAGCACGACGTGCCTCCTCTTTTAATTTCTTGATCTTGATCTTCTGTACCACATCATGTGAACTCACCGCATTTGGCTTCTTTGCTGATTCAGTTGGATCGGAATGCAAAACTGTAGGCAACCTAAGAGAAGAATCCCCACAATCTTCTATGAACTTGATCATAGCCAACTTCTTCTTCCCATTGTCCGGAACAAATTCCTTGAACACAAGTGATGAATCTAGAGCTTTGATAGTCAACTCCTCAGTCTCTAGATCCACATTTGCGCGCAATGTCTTCAAAAGTGGTCTTCCAAAGATGAGTGGAACATCGCGATCCTCCTTGATGTCCACTATCACAAAGTCAGCTGGAAAGAAAAATGCACCCACTTTAACAAGCAAGTTCTCAATCACCCCATTTGCGGTAACAATAGAATTGTCCGCCAGTAGCAGACCCATCTTCACTGGGGTTGGTGCACCAATGCCCAATCTCTGAAATAGGGATAATGGCATGAGATTAATACTCGCGCCTAAATCACATATCCCATGCGTATGATATCCACCCCGAAGAGTACAGCCTAAGACGAAACTGCCTGGATCTCTCATCTTGGGAATATCTCGCTGTATCATAGTACTACATGTCTCTGTCAGCTTCACCGTGGAATAAGGATCTATACTCTTCTTACCCCTTAAAATTTCCTTCAAGAACTTCTTATACTTGGGCATCTGAGCAAGTGCTTCCACTAACGGGATTTTTATGTGAAGTTGTCTAAATATCTCCAAAAATATCCCATAATGATCTTCATCATGCCTCTTTATTGCCGTCAGATATGGCACATCTGACACATACTTAGCCAAATTTAGAGTGTTCTTGGGCTCTTCTTTCTTCTCATCCGCTTCCTTAGATTGGGGACTGATGGACTTGGGCACTTCTTCACCCAATTCTTTCTCAGTGGCTTTTGTAGCTTCAGCTCTCGCAAGGCTTGGATATGGAGGATCCTGAGTAGTAGTTCGACTGCGAGTAGTAATAGCTTTGAGCTGTAGGAACGATATAATTGGACAGAAACATGCCAGGTGAAGATTTAGTAAGCTGATTGGCAATTTTCCCAATCTGTGTCTCATGGCTCTTAATAGTGGCTTCTATGGACACAATCTTGTTCTCCATCCTATCCATCTTCTCACTCGTCTGTTGTTGCTGAGTAACCAATTGTCTCAACAATGCTTTCATTTGTGGATCTTGTTGTTGTTGTGTCTGCTGCTGCGGAGCTTGTCTCTGAGCCTGATATGGAGGACTAGGCTGCTGACCAGGTGCATACAACCCACTGTTTGGATTGTTGTAGCTGAACTGTGGGTGATTGCGGTTGTTGAGATGATAAGTGTTTGGCCACTACTGTTGTCTTGGTGAACCCATGTAATTTACGTCTTCAATCCCATATCCCTGATTCTCATCCGTGATCATCTCTCCCACATACTTCACCTGTGCTGATGGATTCATGTTGTTAAAGGCCGCAGTCATGATTGCCATTTTCTGTTCAAATTTCTGCTCCACCATTGACTCAATCTTGTTGACTACTTCCACATCGGATTTCGAGTACCTACGAGTCTCAGTCCTCGTAGACTCACGATTTGCCACAGTGTTAACAAATCCTGGCATCGGTGTACTCTCAAGCCCATAAAATTGTCTCCAGCTAACATATTCAGTTCATGTGCTATTTCCCTATCTAGAGAATTATAGAAATAATGGAGGAATTTATACCACGGCTCTCCATGAGTAGGGCATCTGCGAAGGAGTTGGTTGAATTTCCTCCATGTATCTCCTTGAGAGTCATCCTCTTGCTGAGTAAAATTCTTAACATCATCCATGAGCTGAGCGACTTGGATGGCGGAAGATACTTTCTGAGAAACTCTTTGCAACATTCATCCCATGTGGTAATCGATCCCGCTGGTAGTTCCATGAGCCAAGTCTTAACTTTTCCAGATAAAGAGAAAGGAAAAAGCATCAACTTCACTGTTTCATCTGGAACTTGCTCATTATGCAATGTTGAAGTAATTTACCCAAAGTTAAGCAAGTGGGCATTCAGACCATCTGCCAGAGCTCGTGTAAATAGGTACTCAGTACGCACCATATCAATCATCTGCTGACAAAACTCAAAGTGAGCAGCATTAATTTGTGGCATCACAATGGTAGGTTGGTATCCAGCTGGCGCGGTTCTGAAATAGTCAACCAAAGGACGATCATCTTCATGTGCCACATTATTCCTTAGATCCACTTGCTGACCTCCATTCGGTGGATTCGGAGGTATCAGATGGTTAGCAACTAATGTATGTGCAGCCGCTAACTAAGCTCTGAGCAACTCAGTTTCCCTCAATGAGTTGGCCACTATGGCCTCAGCAGCGACTCTAGCGGTCTCTGCATCTTCCACAAGCTTGCGGAGTCTTTCCAACTCGGTTCCCTGTTGGTCACCCATTGGAACTGATTTCCTCGAGTCTCTACGGAATAGGTCTTATGGATTATCAAGCTGTGGGTACAATGACTCGTTTTGAGAACGGGTCATACACCAAGTGAATCACCTGAAAATACCAACAACACTAGAATGAAGATGAGTAAAGAATATAAATGAAAAATATAATCCCTAAAGCTAACAATTCTAATTAATTCAACCTAAGTCCCCGGCAACGGCGCCAAACACTTGATGACGATCTCCGCAAGTGTACGGTTATCGCTCTAGTAATAAATGTGGAAGATAGGGTTGTTGAATCCCAGAGGACTTGTCATGAACTAATTAGGACGATTAACTTTATGTGGGCAAATCTTCTAGTTTGTTTTACTAGTCTAAGATGTTGAGTCAAGATCCCTAAATGTGCTTTGACTGGTAACTGTTTTGAGAGATGAAAGGCAAAAGGCTAAGACATTAGCAGCAAAGGCATTCCAGTTATCTCAAGGCCTTGAGATTGACTTAACTTCAAAGCCTTGAGTTATCTTATCCTGCTATGTGTTCTAACATTTTGTGTTGCAGAATTGGATATCTGATTATGCAAATCAGTGGTTTATGGTATATACTTGTGGTTTATACTATTTATATATCTAACAAAATTGCAGATGATCAGATCAGGAAGAATCAAATTTATCGGGGTTTAATTTTGAAATGCTGTGAAGAAGGTTCAGAGCTCCAAGGCCTTGAGATATGCCTTGAGCTGCTGACAGTTTTTCACAGAACTTAAATGATTCTTTCTTGCAGGTTATGACTCTTAGTATTGTGATTATTCACTCACTTCTAAGTGTCTTAAAATTGTTTTTCATGTCTTATTTGTTCTATAGAATATGCAGATTATTGTTCTAAGTTTATTAAACAGTTTTATGAGGAACTGTATAACCAAACAGTCTCAGTACTGTTAGATGTTTGGATTTTGTTGTTGTAGTGTTTCTATGATGTTGCAGGGTCGTTAAACGTGCAGGAGAAATCTCAAAAAACTCCAACGGATATCCACATGAAGCTGTTTGAATTTAAGTTGAAAACAGAATGAGGATTTGTAGGAACTGAGATCCTAAAATCTCTCAGTCAGTTGCAGCTGTGGATAAAAGAGACTGGTTTGAAATTTTGTAACGAGAGAGGCTTGCAGAATACTCTGAGAGGTGTGACAAATTCGTGGGAGATCATTCATTCAAACACACAATCATTCAAGCTTCATTCCAGACTTCTGAAGATCAAATCAATCCACTCATTCCTGAAGAACACTTCCTGGCTTCAACAGCTTATCTTTATACTGTGTTCTTCATTTGTACTTCATCTGTATATCTCTATATTATCTTAAACCTCACTAACCTAGTGGTTGGTTGTTCAAGTGAACAACAAGAGGTTCTTGTTAGCTCAACAGTTAGTAGCTGGAACTAGATAGGTTTGGAACCACAAGCTGTATAAGTGTAAGGGAAATTACATAGGCTTGAAGATATGGGGCTGTTTCTGCGTGAGTAATAAGAAGTATTTTCCCAATCCTGGTGGGATTAGATCCCTCAGGCAGAGATTAGGTCCATTGGGACTGAACTCTGTAAATTACTTTGTGTTATTTACTTTTCTGTTTGATTATTATCTGCTGCGCACAACTCAAATCAAACTAGGGTTTATAAGCTGCTTAGAATTGTTCACAACTCAAGGCCTTGAAGCTTACACTTTTGCCTTAGTGAGTTTCAGTCAGTTTACAAAATCTCAAAGCCTTGAGATTTGAGTTTCACACAAAGCTTTCCTGTTAAACTTTGAGTTTTGCAAAAATTTTCCATACTCTATTCAACCCCCCCCCTTCTAGAGTATTTAGGTCCTGTATTTAGTCTACATTACACACTTTCAATTGGTATCAGAGCTTGTGTCACTGTTTTTAGATCTAACAATCTGGTGACTATGAGTAATGTAGGAGATGGTGGATTCTCACAAGGAAGGGCAGCCAACAGACCTCCATTGTTTTGTGGTGACAATTTCATGCATTGGAAGGCATAGATGAAGATGTTCATCATAGATCAAGACATGGAACTATGGTCAATAGTTCAGAATGGTCCTCATGAGTATTACACTACAATTGATGGAGTCAGAACTGTCAAGTCTGAGGAAAATCTCTCAGTTACTGAACTGGAAAATGTATCCAAAAATTACAAAGCTATGAACTTGCTATACTTTGATTTAAATGCAGATGAGTTCAACAGAGTGTCAAACTGCAAAAGTGCCAAAGAAGTGTGGGATAAACTGGTGGTGACATATGAAGGAACCAGCCAGGTTAAGAAGACAAAAATCAACATACTTCTGAGGCAATATGAGTTGTTCAAGATGAATTCAGATGAGACCATCAAGGAAATGTTCAAAAGATTCACTGATGTGGTGAATTCATTGGGAAAGAAGTTCTCAAATGAAGAAAATGTCTGAAAGATTCTGTGAAGTTTGCCAAAAGCAAAGTGGGAGCCAAATACAACAGCAATTGAGGAAGCTCATGACTTGAGTCTTCTTCAGCTAGATGATCTACAAGGAAAGCTGCTCACTCATGAAATGTCTATGAAGGATGTGGAAGGTGATCTGAGTGAAAACATCAGGAACCTAGCTCTTAAGGCAAAAGACAGTGAAAAATCTCAAAGCCTTGAGACTGAGGAGGAACCTGATGATGAAGAGGCTTTAGCATTGATCTCCAAGGCCTTGGCCAGGATTCTCAAAAAGAAAAGGAAATCTGGTAACATGGACTACAACAGAGAGAGATCAAGACCCTCAGGCAGCAAGGATTACAAAGGTAAACCTTCATCACAGTCACATAAAACTAAAGTAATGAATTGCTTTGAGTGTGGTGATGCAGATCATTTAGTAAGGGACTGTCCACAAAAGAAGAAGAACAGGAACTTTCAAAAAAAGGATGGTGACAACAGAAAGAAGAAAGCCATGATGGCTTCCTGGAGTGATTCTAATTCATCAAGTGATTCAGACACAGAAGAAGAGCAAGCAAACTTATGCTTCATGGCAAAGCATAATGAGGAAAGTTCATCAGACAGACACATTGAAGACATGGTAAAAAATTTACTTTCTAGTCCTTCTGATGTACTTCCTGAAATTCTCAAAAGCATGTTTTTGAATGAGGAGAGTTATAGAAATGATATTTCTGCTTTAAAGATTAAGGTTCATGAGCAGGTAAAAGAAAACCTGGACCTAGTATTTTCAAACAAAACTGATGAAGTTTCTAAGACAAAGCTGGAAAAAGACTTCAAGGCCTTGGACAGCAGGTTCAAAGTCTTGAAGGCACAGATAAAAGAGGTTGTTGATCAAAACACTCTTTTAACTGAAAGATATGTTGATCTAAAAGCTCATTCTGAGAATTTAGAACAACAGATCTGTACTTTGACTGAGAAACTTCAAGATTCCAAGAAGGTCCTAGCTAAGTTTACAGGCTCAGAACATAATCTAAATCTCATTCTTGGAGGAAGTCTGAAATCAATGCATAAAAGTGGGATTGACTATAATCCAAATTTTCCAAAGAAAGGCCAAATTACTTTTGTCAAATCTGGTAGCAGACATTCTCCAAAATGTCATTACTGTTGAAAAATTGGTCATGTTAGATTAACTTGTCCCTTCAGAAGATCAGAACATCATGTTATGAGAAATACTTATCCTTATCAGCTTAAGGGACAGGTTAGGCAGATTTGGGTTCCAAAAGGAATTAGGCCACCAAATATGGCTGATTCTGAGTATGACTCAAAGTTCTGCACTTGGTCTAATAGCTTGTTGAGGCAATGATTTGTTTTTGCAGGATGTCACCAAGGCCTTGAAAGATCAGAAGTGGATATTAGACAGTGGATGTTCCAGACATATGAGTGGAAAGAGGTCTCTCTGTACTAAACTTACTGAAAAATCTGGAGGAACAATCACACTTGGTGACAAAGCAAAGTGCAATATCATTGGTATAGGTAGTATTGATAATGGTTCTACAAATTCTATATCTGATGTTTATCTGGTAGATGGACTTAAGTATAATTTGCTTAGTATCTCTCAGTTATGTGATAAAGGTTATAAAGTTGTATTTGACAAGGAGAAATGTGTGGTGCAAGATGAGAAATCTGGTGATTGCATACTCACTGCTCCTAGGTCATATAATTTATATTCTATGAATACTAATAGTGTTGCATGTGACAAGCTAAAATGCCTCAAGGCCTTGAAGGAAGATTCAAAGCTTTGGCACAGAAAGCTTGGGCATATTAGTATACATACCTTGAATAAACTCATCTCAAAGGACTTGGTAAGAGGTTTACCATCACAAAAATTTTCAGATGATGAGGTTTTTAAGGCATGTGTACAAGGTAAACAGACAAGAAGCTCTTTCAAGCCAAAGAACTTTGTAAGTAATTCTAGACCCTTAGAATTGCTGCATATGGACTTGTGTGGTCCTATGAGATTTCAGACCCAAAAATTTAAGAGGGATATGCTTTTTATAATTGATGATTATTCTAGATTTACTTGGGTGATGTTTATTAGAGACAAAGTTGAAGCTTTATCTGAGTTTTCTAGATTGTGCAAAGAACTACAAACCTTGAAGAACTTACATGTTGCATCCATTAGAAGTGATCATGGTAGAGAGTTTGATCAACTTGATTTTGATTTGTTTTGTGCAAAGCATGGCATTTCACACAACTTTTCTGCACCTAGAACTCCACAACAAAATGGAGTAGTTGAAAGGAAAAATAGGACACTTGAGGATATATCCAGAACCATGCTGCTTGAAAGTAATTTGCCAAAGTTTTTATGGGCATAAGCTGTTAATACTGCCAATTATGTGCTGAATAGATGTTTGGTCAGACCTATTTTGAAAAAGACTCCCTATGAACTGTTTAAAGGGAGAAAGCCTACTGTTTCTTATTTTAAGCCATTTGGTTGTATCTGCTTTGTGCATAATAATGGTAGAGACAATCTTGGTAAGTTTGATGCTAGATGTGATGAAGGTGTATTTCTTGGATATTCTCAAACTAGCAAAGCTTATAGGGTTTATAATAGAAAAACCAAGATTGTGGAAGAGAGCATTCATGTAATTTTTGATGAAACTACTAAGGATTCTCTGAGTGAAAGTTTTACAGATCTATATTTGAACAAGCATGAATCAGATGATGATGCTGTAAAAGAAGACAAAGGCAAAACTGTTGTACAGGATCAACCAGCAAAATCTCAAGGCCTTGAACTTCATGCTGAATCAAAATCTCAAAGCCTTGAGACAAAAGCTGAAACTTTCTATGATGCTCCCTCTACTGTTTCAAGGACTCAAAGCCTTGAAGGAGAATACTCCTGGGTACCAAGAAAGAAGTTTAAGTACATTGCAGACCATCCAGCTGACAATATTATATCAGATCCATCAACGGGAACACAGACAAGAGGAAAGTTAAAGAACTTGTGTGCTTTCAGTGCATTTGTATCTTTGATTGAGCCTAAGAATACCAAAGAAGCTCTGGAAGATGCAGAATGGATTATTGCAATGCAGAGTGAGCTGAATGAGTTTGAAAGGAACAAGGTTTGGAATCTGGTCCCCAGACCTAAAGAGAAGTCAGTTATTGGAACTAAATGGGTATTCAGAAACAAGCTTGATGAGAATGGCAAAGTGGTAAGAAATAAAGCCAGACTGGTAGCTCAAGGATATAATCAGGAAGAAGGTATAGATTATGAGGAGACTTTTGCTCCTGTTGCCAGGTTAGAAGCTATTAGAATACTTCTTGCTTTTGCATCTCACAATCACATAAAGCTTTATCAAATGGATGTTAAATGTGCTTTTCTAAATGGATATTTACAAGAAGATGTTTTTGTAGCACAACCTCCTGGTTTTGAAGATGAAAATTTTCCTGATCATGTTTATAAACTGGATAAAGCTCTTTATGGTTTAAAACAAGCTCCAAGGGCTTGGTATGACAGACTTTAAAAATTTCTACTTGAAAACAATTTCAGAAGAGGTTTAGTAGACAAAACTCTTTTCATTAAACACCAGCAAAGTGATTTGTTAGTAGTTCAGATTTATGTAGATGATATATTATTTGGTGCTACTAATGATGCTCTTTCAAAAGAGTTTTCTTGTCTGATGTGCAGGGAGTTTGAGATGAGCCTAATGGGTGAACTAAATTTCTTTCTTGGACTTCATATATTACAAAATGAAGAAAGGAATTTTTGTGCATCAAGGAAAATATACCAAGGACTTACTGAATAAGTACAATTTGTCAAAGTACAAGGTGCTTAAGACCCCTATGAGTTCATCACTCTCTTTAGACAAAGATTCAACTGGTAAGAGTGTGAATCAGAAGGAACACAGAGGTATGATTGGATCACTATTGTATTTAACTGCTTGCAGACGTGATATTATGTTCAGTGTCTGTATGTGTGCTAGATTTCAAGCAGATCTTAAGGAAAGTCATCTAACTGCAGTTAAAAGAACTTTTAGATATTTGAATGGAACCAGAGACTTAGGGCTTTGGTATCCAAGAAGATCTAATTTCATGTTGAGTGGCTATTCAGATGCAGATTTTGCAGGTTATAAAGTAGACAGGAAAAGTACTTCTGGATGCTGTCAATTTCTTGGATCTTCATTGATCAGTTGGCATTCCAAAAAGCAAAATTATGTAGCATTATCAACTGCAGAAGCTGAATACATTGCAGCTGGTGCTTGCTGCTCACAAGTGCTATGGATTGCTCAGCAACTTAGAGATCTTGGCTACAACTTCAGAAATGTGCCAATTCATTGTGACAATACAAGTGCTATTTCAATCTTTAAGAATCAAGTTCAGCACTCAAGGACAAAGCACATAGATGTTTTTTTAAATTTTATTTCTACTTCAATGCAGATTGCTGATATTTTTACTAAACCTTTGCCAGATGATAGGTTTTCATCTCTAAGGCTTGAATTGGGGATGTTAAACAAGGATGCATTGGTTTAGGGGGAGTATTAGTACCTATAAGTGTATATGTGTTGGAATCTCAAAGCCTTGAGATTATACTTTCTGAAGCCTTGAAAGTATAGCTCAAAGCTTTGAAGTTTCTCAAGTTGCAAAAAATCTCAAGACCTTAAGATTGTTCTCCAGGTCTTGATAATATCTGTAATATTTTTTAAAAAAACATTGGATCATCAAATATTATATCTTATCTTTTTAGATAACTGTATAATATTTGAATTACTCAGAGAATTTGCTAAAATATCCCAAAAAGATTTTTCAAGATTCTATTTTTGCATGTAGATATTGCAGAGTCCTTTTATGAATCATCCTTTTCAACCTACTTAAGCTGAAAGTCAGGGCTTTTTCTTCTCATTCTCTTCCAATTTTCTGCGACTACTCTCTCTCTCTCTCTCCATTCCTCTCAACCACATTCTCTTCTCAAAACCCTAAACCCTAAAATGGAGCGCAAATCAGCCAGAATTCAGCAACAGGGGAAGCCCTCTGGCAGATCCAAGAAGAGAGCAAACAAGAAGGATAAGATAGTGATTTCTGATTCAGATTCAGAAAACACTCAAAGTTTGCATGAGGATACTCCTCCTGCAAAGAAGTCAAGGACAGAGAAGGGAGATGAAGGCTCAAGTGTTGATCCACAACAGAAGACTCAGGGTGGTGATCAACCTAGGTCAGAGAAGAAGATAGGGGGAGAAAAGAAAAAGGCTACTGAAGAGGAAAAAGGGAAGTCAAATCAGGAGAGCCAGAAGAAATCAACTGAAGGAGTACAAGAAAAGGCCAAACCCTCTGAGAAGAAGACTAGGGTTAAGCAAGTTGCTGCTGCAACTAAGAAGGGATATCAAGGTAAGAATGTACTTCCAACTGAGTGGTTTATTAGTTCTGAAGTTAGAACAGTTTGGATGCAAGGGTATGCATCATCTAAAGTGGCTTTCTGTAGCATGAATTCTAATGAGTTATTGGATAAACTGGACATAGAATGCATGAGAAAATTGAGAGAAACAGCTGTTTGGAAAGTTTTAAATCCCAGTTCAAAGGCTTATCCTAGGTTAACTAGGTTATTTTATCTGAACTTGGTGTCTGAAGGTGATGATAGAATGGTTTTAACTTATAAAGTGGCTGGTGTGGATTTGAGGTTAGATCATAGGACTTTTGTCAAAGTCTTGGGCATTCCTAGGAAAGACAATGTTGGAGATTATCCTGACAGGATGGAGTGTTTAGATAAGGCAAAGGAGATGTTCTTTGTTGAAGGTGTTCCCTCTGGTCCAAAGCAGTTGACACACTCTGTGCTCAACTGTGAAGCCAAGATTTTGCTTACTATTTAATGAGGAGTGTAGTTCCTAGGGAGAACTCAAGAGAGTTGGTAACTGATAAATTTGTGATTTTGATGTATCTGATATCTCAAGGGTTTGAGATAGACCTGCCTACAGTTGTTATGGAGCATATGATTTATCGTGCAACCAGTACTAGAAACCATCCTCTTCCATATGCCAATCTGTTACCTCTTTTCTTTGAGTATTTTGGTGAGCCTGTGAAAGGAGAAGAGAATATTACTGGATGTTTTGGGTTGATAGACGAGACTGCACTTCAGAGGAAGAAATTGGGGAAGGCTCAGAGAAAGGCCAGACATCAAAGAAGAAGTGAAGATCAGAGACTGCCAAAGCCTTGACCTTCTATCTCATTCTCTTCTATCTTTTCTGTCTCAAGGCCTTGACTTTTTAGCTAGTTTCTTTTTTTTTCAAACTCTGAGTAATGATCCTACATTTCTTCAACCTTATTTGATGAAAGTCAAAAAAGGGGAGAATGTATTTGTGTTTTGTTTGCAGCATCTAGTAATAATAATAAGAGTTGGCCTTTGGTTATTGGTAAATTTTTCTTTCTGTGGTAATTATGTGGTATTTTTGTAATATTCTGTTTGGGTTCAGTATATATTTTATATCTGCAGATTGTGGTTATTTAATTTTTGAATATGAGTGGCAGGAAGATCTATGCAAGACTATAGGTTTTGTCTTTCATCAAGTGGGAGATTGTTGAGTCAAGATCCCTGAATGTGCTTTGACTGGTAACTGTTTTGAGTGATGAAAGACAAAAGGCTAAGACATTAGCAGCAAAGACATTTCAGTTATCTCAAGGCCTTGAGATTGACTTAACTTCAAAGCCTTGAGTTATCTTATCCTGCTATGTGTTCTAACATTTTTGTGTTGCAGAATTGGATATCTGATTATGCAAATCAGTGGTTTATGCTATATACTTGTGGTTTATACTATTTATATATCTAACACAATTGCAGATGATCAGATCAGGAAGAATCAAAATTATATGGGTTTAATTTTGAAATGCTTTGAAGAAGGTTCAGAGCTCCAAGGCCTTGAGATATGTCTTGAGCTGCTGACAGTTTTTCACAGAACTTAAATGATTCTTTCTTGCAGGTTATGACTCTTAGTATTGTGATTATTCACTCACTTCTAAGTGTCTTAAACTTGTTTTTCATGTCTTATTTGTTCTAGAGAATATGCAGATTATTGTTCTAAGTTTATTTAACAGTTTTATCAGAAACTGTATAACCAAACAGTCTCAGTACTGTTAGATGTTTGGATTTTGTTGTTGCAGTGTTTCTATGCTGTTGCAGGGTTGTTAAACGTGCAGGAGAAATCTCAACAAACTCCAACGGATATCCACATGAAGCTGTTTGAATTTAAGTTGAAAACAGAAGGAGGATTTGTATGAACTGAGATCCTAAAATCTCTCAATCAGTTGCAGCTGTGGATAAAAGAGACTGGTTTGAAATTTTGAAAGGAGAGAGGCTTGCAGAATACTCTGAGAGGTGTGAAAAATTTGTGGGAGATCATTCATTCAAACACACAATCATTCAAGTTTCATTCCAGACTTCTGAAGATCAAATCAATCCAGTCATTCCTGAAGAACACTTTCGGGCTTCAACAGCTTATCTTTATACTGTGTTCTTCATTTGTACTTCATCTGTGTATCTCTATATTATCTTAAACCTCACTTAACCTAGTGGTTGGTTGTTCAAGTGAACAACAAGAGGTTCTTGTTAGCTCAACAGTTAGTAGCTAGAACTAGATAGGTTTGGAACCACAAGCTGTATAAGTGTAAGGGAAATCACTTTGGCTTGAAGATTTAGGGCTGTTTCTGTGTGAGTAATAAGAAGTATTTGCCCAATCCTGGTGGGATTAGATCCCTCAGGCAGAGATTAGGTCCATTGGGACTGAACTCTATAAATTACTTTGTGTTCTTTACTTTTCTGTTTGATTATTATCTGCTGCACACAACTCAAATCAAACTAGGGTTTATAAGCTGCTTAGAATTGTTCACAACTCAAGGCCTTGAAGCTTACACTTTTGCCTTAGTGAGTTTCAGACAGTTTACAAAATCTCAAAGCCTTGAGATTTGAGTTTCACACAAAGCTTTCCTGTTAAACTTTGAGTTTTGCAAAAAGTTTTCATACTCTATTCAACCCCCCCCCCCCTTCTAGAGTATTTAGGTCCTGTATTTAGTCTACATTACACACTTTCATAAGAGATTAAAGAATAAGCTAATAATTAAAATTGAGACTAACACGAGAGACAAGTATCATGATTTCTCTAGGATCACTAGGTGAATACCGTTAACGACTTACGTTTTGAAACACAAATGACGATTTAATTTGCCAAACCATAAGCTTTTTGCATATGCAACTTAATTGCCACATTCCCTCATCTGACCTTATGTCGAGCATAAAAAAGGATCTCCTGAGCTAGAGATAAATTTTCGTGCATGGAGCGCCCATGGACAAATACAACTTTTTCTTGGGAAATAATTACATGAAGAATTTTCCTCAGTCTATTTGAGATAATACGCGCAATAATTTTGTAAGAAAATTTGCATGTTTCATGTCAGAGAAGGTTCTTGGTGAGGTAACCTTCGGAATTAACACCAAATTGGTTGAAGAGAAAGCCTTTGGCATCTAACTCCCCTGAAGAAACTCTGATTTGCAGCCACAACATCAGAAGCTGTAATATTCCAGCATGCACTGTAAAAATTCGCTGTAAAACCATCCAGACTTGGAGCACTATCTCTACTCATAGAAAATACAACCTGACATACCTCATCTGCAGTTGGGATGGCAGTAAGCATTGTATTGTGTTGGTTCGTAATAGTATGTGGAATAGGATCAAGAAAATCTCCAATGTCTTGAACCTGTCATATAGAGAGAATATCCTGAAAATAATTAAAACAGGTGAACCAAGCACCTGAAGATCAGAAGACTTAGACCCATGCTGAATTTGAACTATACATTTTTTTATTATTCAATTAAATCTTAGCGAATTCGAGTTCGTGGTGGCGGTGTTGGGGGTGGTGATCACTGGATTATGGATTTATTGTGGCGGTACTAGCGGTGGTGCAGCAGTGGAGGAATGGTGTTCTTCATGTTGATATTTTATTAATTTGACTACTTTACCCCTAAAACCGTTAATTAACAAAAAATTTTGGACATAAACTTCCAAATTGTTGATTGCTATCAATCATAAACTTGAGGTAGCTATCAGAGGGTTCAGAAACATGGGGTGGTAAGTAGATGATTACTAACGAAGGCATGTGATGTGTTATTTCCCAAGTTATGTGTGATATGTAATTGACCCAAAATAGACTCTTTGTTAAAAATTTGATCACTTATTCCTAAAAAAAAGGAAAAATGTTTGATCTCCAACGAAGGCATGTGATGTGTTTTTTCCCAAGTTATGGGTGATATGTAATTGACAATTTGATCACCAACGAAGGCATGCTATGTGTTATTTTTCAAGTTACCACTTAATTATTCTAAAAAAAATAGTTATCACTGAATTCACTATAGGGTAGTTGTCACAATTTAAAATTAGTAGCACCCAATATATTCATCACTTTTTTCAGAATTTACAGAAGAGTATTTCTTTGTCACATTTTTTACTTTCTTTAGAATACCATCCTATATAGTTTTGAGTTTTTGACAGAAAACTCCCTTGCAGTTTTGGTTTCCTGACATTCCGCACCACCAGTTTCAATTTTGACACATAACTCCATTGCAATTTCTTTTATGCAGACATCCCGCACCAGCAGTTTCAATTTTGACACATAACCCCATTGTAGTTTCTTTTTTGGTCACATCCCGCACCAAAATTTGGATGGTCGTTAGTAGTAGTTTTGGTGTGGGATGTCAGCAAAAGAGAAACTGCAGCGGGGTTATGTGTTAAAATTGAAACTGCTGGTGCGGACTGTCAACAAAAAAGTAACTGCAATGGAGTTATGTGTTAAAATTGAAACTGCTGGTGCGGGATGTTAGGAAACTGAAACTGCAAGGAGGTTTTGTGTCAAAAATTCTATAGTTTTATATGTAAACTTTCTCATTTGTCATCTGACTATAGTTACAAATGTATGCAAATAGGAGTTTGCAAGGTATTTTCACGTGTTTTTTCTTTTTTTCTTTTGGGATGTTTTAGTCTTAACTAAAAAGTTTTATACACACCATTTTATGTTTCACAAATAATAATTTAGATATTGTGGCACATATAACGAATTGTTCAAAAAAATTAGGCAGGAGTTCAACTTTTAAAATAAATTTATGTTGCAAAGAAAATGACTGAAGCAGCTTGATTATAATAGTTTGGAACTTTCCAACTAGATCGCGTCCCCTGCAAATGTACGGGGTCATGACTAGTACACAATTATTTCACTCAAGAGTACCACTTCTAAAATTGGTGAATTGTCAATTTTCTGCCAATGCCTTGAGGATTTTAACCACAAATCTCATTGGGAGGTTATGGACATTTATGGCTGGTCTCTCCACCCTTTCCATATCAGTGAAATTGGATGCAGACTAACATTTCGCTTTCGTCCCACAGTAAGAGTTGCTCCAAACTTCAAAGGTTCCAAATTGCTCGATATTTTTACTCGGGCAAGAACACTTTACTGGTCCAGGATTGTCAGTTTTCTGTTGTTACATTTCAATTAGTCTGGTTGAAAGAGTTACGCTGATTTTGCAAAGTGATTGGCTTTTTTTTAATGGAGCACGTCTTTATTTTGTAATCGCGCGTGAAATGATTCGTACGCCATTAAATAAAAGGAGAGTTAATGAGAACGAGAGTGAGATTCCATGATAAATAATATACTTGCTCTAGTACTTTGATCAAAATAGATACTGAATCACCACTCATTAACTAAAAGTAGTATTTTTATTTGCATCCAGAAAATAGTAGAACAGAACAGAGATATCATATGAGCTGATCAATAGTTTCCAGATTGCTTGAGAAAACGAAACGGTATGTCTTCTCTGTTGGATGCGCAGCGTCCCAAAAGACGTACTTGGACACGTCACCACAAACTGCAACTGTTGAGTTACACGAAAACCCAATCTCATAAAACCCAGTTCCACAACACCCTTTGTCCACTTCCTCGTACCCGTACCTATCGGGGTTTTGTATGACTTCAAGTAGAGGCAACTCAAAATCAATATACCCAATCTTCACCCCTGCATAGCTTGTCTGATTGATTCGATTCCTAAGTTTCTGGTTGAATTGGTTCGAAAAAGTGTTTCCCATTTCGAAACACTTGCGTGTGGCTGGCATAGCCTGGGGATAAGCTGATGGCAACATGGTGATGGCCACAGGAACACACCCCAGGGGTGGGAGACCTGTTACTGCGATTTTTGTAGCCCCTTGTTCGATCAATCCTTGTACGAATGTATCTGTAAAGTTGAGGATTAGGTCCTGGTATTCACCGGCCATGTACCTCCGCTGTCCTGTGTGGGCTTTTCCGTCACCAAAGAAGACAAATGCTATGTCGTCAGAACCGGCGTTGACATAGAAGATCGCGTTCTCAATTTGTTCCTCTGCTTCCTCGTTCCCCTTTAATTTCTGGAGCTTGGCCTTGTATTCTTTGAAGTACTCCAGTTGGGTCGACATGGGAATGGCATTCTGATGATAAGTACATGCAACAAATGGATGATATATCAATATTTGCAAGCCTAAACATGTATTGGCGTCATTTATACCATTTCTATTTCCTGAGATGAAAATGATGTGCAACTTGCTAAGTACCACTCTAATTCTTTTCTTTCTCATCATTCTCACTATTGACTCGTATCAAGGTCATTTTGACCGGATGATTTGGATCACAAAAAGATGCAACTTTTTGATAACTTTTTCACCGTGTTATGGATCAACTTTTACTCTACAACACCATAAATGATTATCAAAAGATTTGCATCATTTTGCTATCCAAATCACAACGTCAAGTGACAGAGTAAATAATGGTAAAAATCAAATTGATGAGAAAGGAAGAATCAGAGTGGTAGTACTAGAAACTCTCGTCACTCGCCAACCAAAATAGACATTTAGAACAACTTTGCTGATATAACTTTTTATCGTACGAAAAGACATTTGTAACACATAAAGAGTGAGAGACATACGCTTTTGTTTGTTGTGGCACTGTCATAACCGGTGGTGGCGGAGCCAAAACTAATGGCAGCCACCGGCTCCATCAAGTGAAGATCTAGAGTTGGGTCCAAATATGCAAGCAGGTATTCAGGACCACCAACGTATTTGGCTGCAGAAGTCAGAACGAACCAATCAAATGTAATTATCAACCTAGCTACTATATTTAAATCATGAATTTGAAAACATAAAAATTGTCGCATGTAACTAGCTGGCTAGTTTATAACGCACCAAGCAAATCAGGGAGCAATAAGCCATTTGAGAACCTTCCGGTCGCGGTGCCATTCAAGAAATCCCTACCATAAGGTGGGAAGTTGCTCCTTGCAACCCTCTTCTCGATGTAGTTGTTGTTTCCCGTATCAACAAAGGAATCACCAAATGCGTAGACTGACGGTGGAATTGTTTTGGATGTTTGTGGAGGCGGAGTTTGAGCTCTGAACACAGTAAGAATGGAAACAAAGAGAAACACAAACAAGTTACCGTACGTTGTCAACATTGTTTTAATGTGAATGAACCACATTAAGGCTTCTGTATATATTTATAGACATGAGAGGACCTACTGCCCACCCTGAGCTTTATACCCCCTACCATAGACTATAGTTGTTCCCATTTTTTTTTTATTTATTTTTTTGGTACAAGGTAAGAAGTCTAATATTAATACTAGCCTACGTCTATGGGGGAGCTGGAATCCGAGTCCATGAGTTGGTTATAAGGCTCCCTAACCAACTGAGATAGCCGCCCAGCTCATAGTTGTTCCCATTTGTTTTGAGGTTTTTACATATATATAGATTCCACAAAAAATTAGTAAAATGATTACCATAATTAACATGATAGAAAATCACCCTACTGTGTGTGAAAATTGTTCAAATTGACCATGTTCTCAACATGAATAAAATGTGTACAAGAAATCTCCATCTTTTTCTATTTATTTTAGAGATCCAACTATTTTATCTTTAGGTCTACTAGGCGATACCCCGCCCAAAAGCGCGGGACTTCGTACTATCTCAATTGAAAATTTTAGATATTATAACAACCTAATGAGTAACTTGGGCTAAAACATATGATGGATAGAATGAAATTAATCTCAATTAATTAAAAATTTATAGAGATGTACGTAAGTTTTTATGTTTGGTACATCACCGTTATAATCTAATGAAGCCAACACTTGTGCTCGGGAATGGGTCCAGATATTTTCACATTTTTATTCATTTATTTGAATTTTTAAAAGTGTTAATCCTTCTAAAAAAGTGTAGCATCTTACCACTAAAACTCCCATTTTTATAGATGCTGTAGTAATCTCATTTGAACTCATAAAAAAAGTTACTACACATTTAAATAATATAAAATACTTAATGCAAACTGATTATATTAATTGAGGATTTGTTCATCCTTTTTTAAATATAATTGAAACAATTTTGCCATTTTCTTTAAAATTTATCATAAAAGTGAGATTGATAAAAAAGTGATTCGCGAAGATTCTAATGATGTATAATATAATAAGCAGAATGTCGATTAAATTTTATGTACCTATATGATTTATATATACTGAACTTTTTATAATGTTATCATATACGCTATAAATTTAATAGTTATATAATATGATTGAGTAATCTTATGAGAATTGTTTAACATAAAAGTAAGAAAATTAATTATGAGGACATTAATATGGATTAATTAGTGAGAAATATTTTTCAAAAAATTTATCATGTCATTTATATGCATGTAGATGCACAAATACATAAAACATATGTCTTTAAGAATATCATCTCTTACAATTTTATCTCCAAACATATTTGGTTTAAATATAAGGTCATAATATTTTTTTTTTAAATTTTAAACCATATAATAAACATCAACTAAAGATTCATTGAAAAATATTTCTTTTTAAATAATAATAAGAATCACTACCGATAAACATAATTTCGATTAAAGTTTATGTATCTATATGATTTATATTTATTTAACTTATTATAATATTATCATATACGCTATACATTAGTATAAAATAAATTTGATAGTTAGATAATAAGACCGAGTAATCTTATGAGAATTGTTTAACATAAAATTAAGAAAGTTAATTATGAGGACATCAATATGGACTAACCAGTGAGAAAAAATTTTCAAAAATTTATAATGTCATTTACATGTATGTAGATGCACAAATACATAAAACATATGTCTTCAAGAATATCATTTCTTACAATTTTATTTTCAACAATATTTAATTTAAATATAAGATCAGAATAACTTTTTTTAAAAAAAATAAACCATGTAATATACTAATATACACAACTCAGGATTCATTAAAAAATAATTCTTTTTAAATAATAATAAGAATCACTACCAAAAATCATATGCTTACATAGTTTTTAAATTAATTAGGTTATTATCGAGTACATTTTGTGCTAGTATTTAAAAAAAGTATAATACTCGGGTCATAAGAAAATTATCTTATAACATAGAATCGCAATATAATTTTTATATTCGGAACACATTTTTTATGCAAAAATATCATAATCGTGCTTTCTGCTTTTTAATAAATTTTTAATTTAGTATGGTATCATCATATATATTTTAAATTAATATGTAAAACATATTTATATTGAGATCATAAATCTAGCATGAAGATTCAATACAAATTTATCATTATAATATTAAAATCAAAATTAATTGCTCATGAGTTACAAAAAAAAAATGTAACCTTAAAATCATAATGACAAAGCAATAGATGAGTACATGTCAATTTTGTCATTGGTAGATTATGAGAAAATCGACACGTAGGATTGCAAATGTCATATCCATAATGCTTAAATAAAGACAAATGTCAAAACGTGGTTTCACCTCCGGACTTTTCCGCTTTTATATTATCTATAAGATAAGATAAGATTGTAATATTTTTATCTAATCATTAACGCAATTATAATACATAGACAATCTAAGAGAAGAGAAAAATAAAAAGTAATCAAAGTTGTTGATAAAAAGTAACTACTCGTTTGTCAACGCTAAAAAAGCTACCAGCTCGCCGCACATCCGGCCCAGCCAAACATAAATCAACAGTATGATTTGTTTTATTATTTTTGCTGTAAATAATTTCCAGTTGTCCTCAAATTAAATCAGTGCTCTAAACATCTTTCACATATGGGGCGTTGTCAATTGTGGTTGGAGTGCAACTTTTCTCTCGCGAAAAAGTTCTATTTAACTATGTCGGCGTAACTCGCGATGAAGCAGAAATTCAACTTGTAAATCTTATATATATATATATATATACATATATATATATATATATATATATATTTATATGTACATAGAAGCAGGAAGTGTCGATAATTAATTTGAGAAAGTCATGTCTCAATTAATTTGCATACATTTTTGTCACTTGTTATCTTAAGTGTACAATGACTCACAATCATCCAGTAAAAACTACCAAGATGTATAATTATTATCACATTTCATCACACATTTTTTTGCAGTAGTGTCATATAATGCTTACAATAATTGGTCAATAAATGATATATATATATATATATATATATATATATATATATTGAAATGCATTCAACATTCATTCATCATAAACAATCACAATTACAATGGATGAAACGATGAAATACAAGTTAATATTACACATTTCATAAACCTGCCTACACAATTTGTCAATTTCTAAGAAGAACAAATTTGTAACTATCGCTTCAGACGATTCTCGAATTTTTGTACGCTCCAATATCAACACAAATTTTCTCAAGTGCTTTTTCTCCTCCATCATCTGGAGCAACGAGAGGGGTGAAGAAAATAATCCTTCTATCACGATAGCACAATTTGGACTCCACAAGAAATTCATAGCGTAACTGCCCATGTGACACATAACGCCGCACTTATGTGGTAGATTCGTACCTTATTGTAGATAAAAACCGCACTTAGGCGGTAGTTGGACGCCCTATGGCAGTAGAGAACCGCTCCTAGGCGGTAGTTGGCCGCTCCTTGGCGGAAGAGTACCGCTCCTAGGCGGTAGTTGGCCGCTCCTTGGCGGAAGAGAACCGCTTCTAGGCGGTAGTTGGCCGCCCCTTGGAAGAAGAGAACTGCTCCCACGTGGTAGTTGACCGCTTTTATGCGGTAGTTGGCCGTCATTTGACGGAAGAAAACCATTCTTAGACGGTAGAAACTGAAATACATAAATAAAATAACAAATTTTGATAACAAGAAGAAGATCAGGGGCCTCGCCGGCAGAGAGCCCCTATGATTGTTGAAAAACAAACTTAGAGCAAGTATGAATATCACAGAGAGAGGCGAGAGAGAGAAAATGTCAATAATTGATAATGTTACGGAGTTACACTATTTTCCTCTCCTACTAAAACATTTCATAAAAAGTACTAAATATTTTTATTTCATTAAAATAAAAACAAAATTTCTTAAGGAAAGGGTATAATCATCATACGCAAAAAATAGAGTCCGGCTTAAGTTGGTCATCCTCTACAAATCAATGGTATACAATCACTATTTCCAGTGATATCCTATCCAAAAACTGTTTCCTATTTTTTTTTTACTAAATATATTAAAAAAAAAACAAATTGTTCAAAAAATATATACACTATACAATTTCCGCAGTTAGTGAAATTCGAATCAAATAATTCCTAAGAGATCTTCTAAATATGATTATTTTACTTTAAAAAGCATCTTCAGTGAGATAATCAATATAGAAAAAATAAAATTATCTACTTAAATTGGTCCACTCTAACAAGAAACAATATTCAATTTTATCCCAAAAAGATCTTTTAAATATGGTTATTTTATAAAAGCAGAATACATTAATGAAAAAAGATAGTCAAGATTTAAAAATTCAAACAAACAAACGCAAGATGTGAAGCGCTCATCATCCTCTTTAAATCCGTAAAGATACCTAACGAGTTGTGAAACAATTAATTTTGGCAAACTGGAGAGGCGTGATGCGGAATTATTTTGTCAATCACACCGGAAGAGATTTTCTTGCTCAAGAGGGTTACGTCTTTAAGGTTTTAAAATATCTAATTGACCAACTTTTTTTAAATTTGTCGTATATCTCCCATTTCTTTTAGAGTATAATTTTTCAATTCATTTATTCCACCTTACTTACAAATTTTCTATTTTGATACATTCTGCTCATAACTACCCATAGGTGAAGATTTAGCATTTCGAGAAAAAAAGAAGAAAATCATTTTATTGAAACTAGATAAAAAAAAAAGTAGTATGAATAAGTCTCACCTGAAAGAAATCGATATGTGTATAAATTGGGGTCTTTATATTGTCCATGTAGACCTATTCATTTATAATTATATATATATATATACTTTAAGAGGTATATATAATTTATCTTCAAAATTTCGTGATTAATGTATTGAAGTCATTGCTAATTTTGGTGGTCTAACTTTTATTTTTATTTTTTTTACTTCGCAGATCATGTTTTAGAGTAGAGAGTGCCACAATAGATGGTCGTAGTTGTTGCTTCAGTATTTTCAACTCAATATTTTCATACCGAATTAATATTGAAAGTTACTGTGGAAAAATCGACCCAATTTATGGTACTAAAATAAAAAATTACACTCACCCACACCTTCATTGTTCAATCATGCATTATGGCGTAGTGTTTAGCATATAGATTTATAAATTTGTAATATTTATATTTACTAATGGTATACTATCTCTTTCACAAATGTTAATTTCCACATTGTGATACCTCTATAAAAAAGACGTAAAATTTTGGTTTCTCTCCCTATAGGTATCCCATTGAGAGACAAATAGTAACTAGATTTCACTTATGAATTTTTCTTCCTCACTCCGTCAAAGTTAAGTCGTCCACACATGAGAAATTGTAACACCTACTAACATCAACACATAGTTAGGTAATTTAGTTATAAAATATGTCTCAACCTGCATCATATATACATTGTAATAGATAGATTCAATTGAAAATTTTTCTGATTCGTGTTTGGTTAATTTCGAGTACTTTAAATTTCTATACTAAATTTCACATCTTAAATGTTTTAGGGTTTTGTTTTTTATTGTTATTTAGGTGAATATTATATTATAGTTTATAAACTAAGACACCTTAAGAATTATGAATGTGAATATATGAAAAAAGTTGCAACACATCACTATGTCCTCACAAAATTCCCTTTCACATTGACAATGATGATGTTAAAAATATAGAACAACGATTTGGGATTAGTAAGAAACTAAATAGTGCTCATCAATTCCCATGTCTTAATATGCGAGCTAATCTATATTCGTTGTAAATTTTTACTTTAACTAGTTTTTCCCCAGGGGCAACGCGCGCGCGCCGGCGTTGATTGCGAATGTTTATTACGCAATGTGTTGAGATAGATGTTGGCAGAAGTTGCATACAATTCGACTTTGATAGGTATTGTTTTGTTGTTTATTAATGTGCATGTAATTGCTTACTAATGATGAGAGGAAGCAATCATATTGAGTGACATAATATAGGAAGCAATATGATAGGGACAACTACATATCGATACATCCATTTGGAAACTACAAAGAACAACAAACATCTCATTGAACCTGAAAAGGTAGGCCCATAACATAACAAGTACTAATATTTCAAACTGTTTCGCATGCCACAAATTGGCTTCTCCTCGAAGGTCCATTTAGGAAACAGAGCAAATTTCAAACTTCGCTTCACTCATTCCAACAAGCTTGTATAATTTTAGCTCATTTAAGCTCGTCCAAACACACCCAATAGCTCCGTATAATTATCTAAGAATTATTTAATATATATATATATCAATTTTTAATTACATATAGTATAAAAATTCATTCTCCAATTCCCTGTAATGAAGTTGCTTATTAAATGTACATCCACATATAGATAGTCCTTGACCTTCTCGGCATGTTGTTGGAAAACGTGTAAAATGAACTGACATCATTGTGAACTGCAATTTTAACCACACCTCTTGAGAGTTATCACACCTCCTACACTTAGTAAAAGCATAAAATGGCCTTACCCAAATCAGTTGAGTCATCAAAGGCGGAAACAAAATACAAGAAAAGTGAAAATATGGCCAGTTCGGCGGAAGACAAAAGGGAGGTCATGGAAGAAGTAGAAAATAAAACCAGACTAGTCATACTGGGTAAAAAAGCAGGTACAACCAAAGAAGATTCAATCGAAGAAGATAGTAAAGGAAGTGAGGTAGAAAAACTAATCTCTGGTGGAGAGGAAAAAAAGCCTCCCCTAGCGGAGCCACCATTCCAGCCCAGGAGACGCACCATAGAAGAATTGGAACTTGATGTGAACACCTTCATTCCATGAATCCCCGGTGGGGGCAAGAAGTAGTGATGGGATTATGGCGATGACAATATTTCAATGGTATGATTATTAGTGTTAATTATAGTATTGTAATTATGAAATTTTTAGACAGTGCTGATTAGCATTATTTGTTTTCTAGATTGTCATTAAATTTCACACTTAATTTCGTAATCCAAACTGCAAAGCATGGATTCGCAGCGATATCAAAGAGTGCTCTTTGAATAACATTAGAACATCGCAAGTATAACTTATTTGTATACAGAAGTTGTCAACGTCGCAGAGAAAATATGCATATTGGGAGAAGATAAAGATAGATATTGTTGATGTATGCTAGACCGCTTGCATATGTTCGCAATTTATATTGCATCAAAATGTCTATGTACATTGAATGATTAATTTCGATGTTGTCACAAATGTTTGCCGTGTTCATTGGTATGTTGTAGGCGAAATCGAAACTAAGAGCCATGTGGAAATTATGACGTTTGGTTTGATGTGTCATCTTGATCTGGCCGCGTATAATATCGTCAGAAGCTCAAGTAGAAATTTTTTTCGTAGAGCGTCGTAGGTTGTGTGACTTGGTTCCTGATAGTATATTGTTCATGCTATAGAGATAACTGTGTTCAGGAGATTGAGAATTGAAGTGGAGTTAGAAATTGTAATAGTGAATTTTAAATGTTGGCGTTTCAGTGCCAGCCGACTTGGAGCGGCGGTGGAATAAGTGTTGGCGTTTCATTTATGAACATATAAGTTAAGTAATCATATGTATAAGACTCCATACGAGCAATTTTATAATACATATAAACAATTCGGCGATGCCATATTTACGTTATGAGTTCAGGGGGCTAGACGATATTTATTTTTAAGTTGCGACTCCCATTTCTTTACAAGACCAATAAATAAGATTTGCATAGCACAACCCACCTATTATCAAGCGTATTTGATGATTACAGCAGACATCTTATGGATATTTATTTTTACAAACCTTGGGGTGGACACATGTGGGCTCCTAAGGCCGTTGGTTCTTTGGAATTAGTACGAAGCATCAAATTGAATACATGATATGAAGTATTATATACACACACATATCTAAGCACAATCAAATAATAATATCATACGAAAACATATCATCAAACCCACCCACCAAGCGAGCGAGACAAAACCAACGTACAGAGTATGACTGGGAATTTAGCCTAATGTAACTAAGCAGAAGCTGCAGCAGCTGCATGGACCTGTAAGTTATACTACATATAGAATACTACTTCCACGCAATATTTGACTGAGTGGATGGGGGGAGTAATCATCTATTTTCCTTTTGGCAATGGAGTAACCTGAGATGCTGCAATCAGCTTTACAGGATGCTTTATTCGATACTTTCAGATTGGTAACCAACCTCTTCTTCACAACAAGGTCTTCCATTTCCAAGGAAATTTCTTTTTCCAATACTTCTAGGTTTTCATTGACCAGCATCAGACCTCCCTGTTTCAATGGGATCTTCTGTTCTAGTAGTTTAATCATCTCCTCGGCTCACTCAATCTGTTTGGTGACAAGAATTTCCATTTGTGACAAAGATTCGGTATCACTAATTAGTTGACGATAATTTCTTATTCCCTCAGTTGTTCTAGCAGCAATTTTTGCCGATGTTGTGTTGTCGGTGTTAAGTGCTGGGGTTCTCATATTTTTTTTGCCATTCTTGCCCTCCTGCAATAGAGCGAGAACGCTCAATTTCAAACTAACGTTTTTGGGAAAATTCATTTAGATTTTACCATATGTTAATGGAAATGCAGATACATAGCTTCCAGCCATATATGTTAATTCATGTTTAAGCAAATTATTCGGGAAAGAGGCGCTTGAATTTGGTAATAGTTACAACTTTAGAAATATTGTAGTGTATACCAGTACATTGGTACGATTTATTCCTTGAATTTGATAGTTTAGTCCATGAAGGCTACCAATTAAACAGCTCGGAGGGCGAACTGTTCGGTTCTTTACAACATTTTTTAACTGAAATTAGAGCTAGTATTGATCCACCAACAACGATGTTTCACACACAAAGTTATTTGGTCAGAAGCGATGCATACGGACAATCTGCTTTTTTGGACATATATAATTTATGAAATCAATTTGTTGTTACATATGTTTTTGCTCCTCTCATAAGGGCAGCGAGAGATGAGGAGCACTGTATTTATTGAAATAAGGGTGCAACTGCAAATAATATATACGGAGTATATGTGTACAGGAGTCGAAATTTTTGGCTTTGATTGTTATGATTGGGGAATAAAGCCAGGAGGTGAACAATTGGTTGGAAAATTTTTAAACTACGGTAGTGACAAATGAACAAATAGAAGTGGTAACTGTGCAAGTCCATGACTCAAGTAAACCCAATCAAATGTGAAAAAATCAGGTATTATACAGATTTTTAAAGCCTGCAGAATTAATTCTATGGTCTACCTCAATACTAAACAACAATGGACACATACATTTGAAATGGGGTTTCATTTTTATGCAACCATTTTTCATTTTTTGGATGTAAATACACGAATCGGTGCATAGACGAAGTAAAATTAAAGAAACGATTGGGTAGTGTTCCGTGACAAACAACAGAAGGAAGCTACTTACAAGAACAAAGGAGATAGTAGGCGTCCACGACTTCAGTTACCGGTCTGAAAGAGAAGATGTCGCGGAGGAAGAGATGAGGATAGAGCAGCATTGGTGAGATTGTCCAATTACGTGCGATGATCGTGCCCAAAAAGGTAGCGCGTGGGTGGAAGATTTCACGACTTTCCTGTTTGAAAAGACAGCATCTTGGAAGGGGAAAAGTTTTTGAGTTGACAAGAGGAACGGAGTCCAGTGTCGGTAGAGTTGGTTCTTATTATAAAACTAGTGTTTTTTCCTATGTCATCCAGGTCATTACTAACGTCATGGTTAATTTGTTTTATGTCGAGTGGAAAATATGCAATGATTTATTTAAAAAAAACATAAAAAATAATGGCCAGATACTTTTAACTAAGTATTTGTCACCATAAAATTCTTACATAAACAATAACAAAATATCAACATGTTATTATGACAGTGGGGGAGAAGATGGGAGGATGGAGATAATATTTTATTTTATTACAACATCTTTACCTCACGACGGTAATTCATGGAACATCATGATAGTTTGCAAGTTGCGTCTCGTTTATAACTGCAAATGCGTGTTATACAACATGCTAAAGTATCCATATACCGAATTCTTCCAAATAGCATTATTGATTGAACTTGACAATGTTAAGATGTTGACATATTAACATTATTGTGACCCAAACACATAATATATAGGGTTACATGCGGCAATATGATATTAAAAGTCTGTATGCATAAGGTTAACCTGCTTCCAATAGTATGCATAATTATCATACTTACATGCTCCCATTATCGTGACCCAAACATACAAATATGGGGTTACATGCGGCAATACGATATTAAAAATCCGTATGTAGAACGTTAAACTGCTTCCAATAGTATGCAGAAGTATCATACCTTAATATTGCCATACGATAGATATCAATGAACTTGCTATTTATCATTTTGCTGCAAATGCACTCAAAGAGATCTATATGAATTGCATAAATTTTTAGATGTACAATAAACATGATCAAAGAATTGTAGAAGAAAACCATTATAAAATTGAAAGGGGGAAGGTTTACCTTGCATTGCAGATAACTGTAGCAAAATTGAAATTATGGTCGCACTTCTTGCAATAAGGTTTACCCTACTCTGCAGCTACAAGTTTTAGAAGACATTAATTTATAATGTGAAAAGGAATAATATATGCATTTCCTCTAATGACACACATATATGTACTTTTTATAAGAGAGTTTGAGGACTTAGAGTGATGGAAGAAAGAGTATTCTTCAAGAACTATAACCTCATAGGTGGGTAACAATGGCAGCTAACGTTAGCGCGAAACCTTCCTTCATTTTCTCTGATATTATTTTTACATATTTATCTACCATTTTATCTATTCGTTCCTACGGCTGGATGTTGGGCTAATTTGGTCTTAGCCACCCATTTAGAAATCGCCGCATTCCAGAATGTCGATATTCATTATACGGAGGCCGATAATCACAGTAACAAATTTGTACGACGCTCTTGTATGTAAAAATGCAATATTGATTAAATAGTGACTTAGTGAACACTCGTCTTTCATAATTCTTGGTTATAACTATGGATGGTCCTTCACCATGCTCTTCCATCCGCGATGGAGAAACTTATAAACATATTTAGTTCTATAAAGTCCAGCGGATAGATAAACAAACTAAGACTAATGCTGAGATATTGACAAGGATTAACCAAATTGAGTTAAATTACGTAGGAAGGAACGAAATACTCCGTTTTGTAAGAACACAACGTAATGCATGAACTTTTAGATACGACCACGGTGTAAACTATTTTATGGATATTAGGAGCTGTAGTTTTCTAATGGAGGTTTTGTTCATTGCATAGATTTGAGGTATTACCAATGCTGCAGTAATCTAAAGAGCTGAACACCCAGGGAGCTATTACTGCAGCGTATGAGTTAAGTGATTTGGCAGGAAGTTATTTTGTAGTAGTAGGGCAGAAACACTCATTATAAAACAGCAGCATATCCGATAGTGTTAATACATAACTGTTTGGGTCAATAGAAAAGCACACGTTCAACTGTCCCATTTGAATCTACAATAGGTTGTGCAGAGAAATCTATGCACAAAATACCATCCCCCTAAATTTTGGTATTGCATCATCAATCAATTCAATCACACAAGATCGTTGACGGCTATTCTGGTGTATTCTACAAAAGGATGCCAACAGATACGTCGCCTCAGTGGATCTTTCAGAGAGGGGAAGGTGCAGCGAATTGTCCAGTTCATCTCGCCGCTCTCGGCCAAGATCAATATGATATGGGGTTTCTGTCATGAACTGCCTTGTAAATTGCACTGGAGGTACCCAGAATTTGTCAAAACGAGCAAGTAGGTACCCAAATTTCAAAATCGAGCATCACAGGTCTCAAACTTTCGATTTTCGAGCAAGTAGGTACCCTTTCATTAACTTTCCGTTAACATTGGACGGAAAAATATAAAAAGACTTTTGTACCCTTTATTTTCACCTCCAACTTTTTTTAAAAAAAATACAAGTTTTACAAAAAAAAATCTAAAAAGTTAAAAAAAACTTAAACTTTAATTTAATAATTTGATATATGTAAGATAATGCAATAAATTTTATCAAAATTACATATTTTTACATCATTTCAAGATATGAAATATGTTTCTATTAACACATATCTGTGAATCTTAAAGTCTTTAATTTTTTTAATAGTGTTTAAACAAAAGAATCTCAAATTTCATAATTTCATGTATTTTTTAAGAAACAATAACATAAATCATCTTTGTACATTTTATACAATAGTCTCTTTTACAATTGCATGAAAAATACAAATCATTACAATAAAAAACTACTCAAGAATGTCTGGTATCAACTCTTGTGTAAGTTGTTAAAATGCATAAAGATACTTGTATGTTATTGTTTTATTAAAAAATACATGTGAAATTACGAGGTTTTGAGATTTTTTATATAAGTTGTTAAAAAGAAAGTTCAAGACTTTAAAATTGACGGATATATGTTAATGAAAACATTTTTAATATTTTAAAATGATGTAAAAATATGTAATTTTGATTAAATATATTGCATTATCTTACATATATCAAATTATTAAGTATATATATTTTTTTATTTTTTTAGATTTTTAGAAGAACTTGTATTTTAACAAAAGAATATGAGGTGAAAATAAGGGTACAAAAGTCTTTTTTATAATTTTCCGTCCAAAGTTAACGGAAAATTAACGGAAGGGTACCTACTTGTTCGAAAATCCAAAGTTTGAGACCCGTGGTGGTCGATTTTGAAATTTGAGTACCTACTTGCTCGTTTTGACAAACTTTGAGTACCTCCGGTACAATTTAGCCAATAAATAATTGTGAGTGAAAGTTAATTTGTCAGATTTAACATGAAATAAAAAGAGTATAGATATAAATATTTATCACTCCACCCTTTGCAGTTAGGTGAGAATGAATGATGCGAACGATGAAAGATGGATTTGTTGTTTAAGAACGGGCTTGGGCTAGAACATCTTCCTGGTGGTTCACTGATGAAATACTTCTAATATCACTGTTGTAGTTAATCTCTGTAGCAGTTAAGTCCATTATGCGGATTTTGAACTTCAAATTACCCTCGTAATTAAGAAGGAGAAAATATTGAGCAGCAATGGAGTAGTATTCAATAAATTCTTTCCATCCGGTACATAAATACAACTTATGATTTAATGCACCAATCTGGATATTCCATGTTGGGCCATCCGGAATTCTAAGACGAAAAATGTGTTCGATGTCTTTACCATGTTGATAAACAAATTTGGACGGAAGCCTTTGTGTCATGAAAATTTGTTTTAATTGAAGGTTTATATATTCAGACTTGAATGTGTAAGTAAATGATGTGGTTGTAACTTGTTTGTATATAGTTTTCACCAGCATTTCAGGTGAGGTATTTTTATGATTACCTACATATTGACTAAACAAATATGCAGAAAATATTTGAATACATAGATTGGACAACTGTTTTACCAACGTATGACTTCCAATGGAAAATGGATCATTGATGTGGAAGAAGTGAAACGATGTTATTTGACAGGAAGAAGATAACTTCATTGTTGCGGTCAATCCACCTTCCTCTGCAGCATGTTCTTGTTTGATGACTGAAATATTTAAAAGATTCTGGCGGTAAGTGATTTATGTGGTACTGGAGTCCAATATCCTGACTATGAAGCTGAGGTTTGCGTGAATTTAAAAAAAAAAATCCTGTATCTATGGAGTAGTATTTGACAAACTCTCTCCAACCATCTCAAAAATATAAATCCTCATATGATTTAAGGATTTTGATATTCCATGTTGGCCCCTTGGAACTCTAAGTTCGATAGTGTCCCCTATGTTCGTTGTGTTCAAAATAAATTTTGGAAGAAGCGGCTGTGCGAAAATAATTTGTGTGAGTGAAAGGCTCATATATCCAGTAGAAAATGTGTAAGTGAGGATTTTACCTATAACCTCTTTGTATTATGCATGGTATTTGTATGGCCGAATGTATATCAATTGTATTTATATGCCCAAATGAACTTGAATACATAGTTTGCAAGGCAGTCTTACCAGCGTATGATTTCTATCGGAAGTTGGATGAATGAATTTCAAGAAGTGCATTGTTCTTCCTAGGCAGAAGTATCCGGTGCTGCAGCAAATATGAAATGGTACAATGGATATTTCATCCAATAATCAAAGGATAAAATGACACCATTTTTCTTCTGAAAGGTTTTAAACCAGTATACTGTGCAAGTTATGGTAATGGTAAACATGGCAGGACAAGTAAGAAATAAGTACAACCCATTTCAGGTGAATATAACTATAGAGATGAATTGCAGGGCTGTTCATGATTATATGCAAATCGAATGAGTGAGAAGTTCTTTGTGGCTTACTTTGGAAGCATGCAAATCAAGTAGCTGTGCGTGACATGCCTTTGACTGGGGCTCTATATTGCGTTAGCGGCTGGAGAGCGTTACATATGGAATATCTGTGACACAGGGTAGCCTTCATTCGAGGGTATGATATGGGAAGGTATGAGACGAGCTTAGGCGAGATTACATAATGTTATGCAGATTTTTAGTATATGGGGCTAGTCCTCGTACAATTTTATCTTATTGTGTTATCTGCCAGAACACTTGGAGCCCACAATTGGTATCAGTACCAGCAATATTGGACAGGAATCTAGAAAGATCAATCATGCATCACACACATAGGATGGCCGCCTACTTTATTCTTTTTCTCTTCATTCATGACATAACAACACCCAAATTAAGTCAATGTATCTGAGTCTAACGAACTTATAAAATGAATAACAAAAAAAAAATACTGAAATCGCGACCATCAAGTGGCATCATGAAAAGATCGAGGGGATGAAGAATGCATACTTGTACCGTGATTTGAAGAAGTGAAGCAACCCTAGAACCCGAAATTAAAGTAGTTGGATTAAGAAAAATTAGTTTGCGAGATTAACAAACGCAAAGTCAAACATATTTAACCAGGAGTCAGATTAAGAATGATTTGTCTTTCATCATTAAATAACATGTAATCAAATCATACGAGACCAGGAGTCAGATTAAGAATGAAAAGCTCCCCCTAAGTCCATGCTATATACTGCAGTGTATATTTCAAACATTTGATAGTTGTTTCAAGACCTTGAAACAATGCTGCTATTTCAAGCATTTGAAACGAGCTGAACCTACAATTTCCCCGTTGATGAAAGACAAAACGGCAAAACCATGATTCTTTTAAGAATTGATTCTATGCAAAAATTAGATATTAGAGAATAGCAGAATAATCATGTTAATAAAATGAATCACAAACTTAACAAAATATCAATCCAACTTATTCAGCAGTTAAAATAAACCTACTTATCTAAACCATATCTCTAAATCAGCAAAAGTACCAAAATAAACACCTTAATTTCTCCCCCTTTTTGACTTTCATCAAAATAAGTATGAGAAAATGTTGGATGAAAGTTTTTGAAATCTTAAAAAAGTTTGGAAGGATAGAAAATTTTTCAAGATTTTGAAAAGAGATTCAAGGCCTTGAATAAGATAAAAAGAATAGGCAAGAATTAGGGAGTTGTGTCTCCATCTCCCTTGGCTCTACATCTTCTTCTCCACTGTCTTCTTCATCATCCTCGTCATCTTTTTATTCTTCTTCTTGAGGAGCTTCATCATCGACATCAACAACCACTTCTTTCTCAAAAAGCTCTGCCTCAATCACTATCTCTGGAATGTTTGGTTTCTTTATCTTCTTCTTAAGAACCTTGATCAACATCCCGGAGTCAGGAATGTCTTTCTCTTGTTCCTGTTCTTCACCACTTTTTTCCTGAGCAACTTGTTTCCCAATGTCCTTTACCCCTGCAGCCTCATCTTGAGTAGTATGCTCACTGAATAAGTCTTTGGTTGAACCAGTCTTCTTTAATCCTTTTGCAGCCTTAGAAACTTCCTCTTCCATATGGATCACATTGATGCTCCTGAAGATGCTTTCAACCATGTACCTCACTTGTTTGAATTCAGTGAAAAAATCTTGCTGATTTACCTTCAACTCATCTATATCATTCTCCATAATATCAAGCCTTTGAATCACCATGGGAAGTTCTTGAGATTGATAGTGTAAGTTTGAAGGAGAGTTCAGGCTTTGGGTTTAGGAAACTTTATGGATTTAAGCTCTTCTTCAGAAATATCAGAATATAACTTCCAGGTCCCCTCAATGGTTTTCATGATACCAATTCTTTGAAAGACTTGCTCATGAAGCATACCAAAACCTGTAGTAATAGTCTCTTCTGAGTCATTTGAAATCTCAAGGTGTTGGAAGAAAAGAGATAAAAGGTAGGCATAAGGTAACGGGTGCTTTCTTTTCTTAGACCGGGAATAAAGCATCTGTTCCATCACAGTTGTAGGAAGATCAATTTCATACTCATGCATAATCAAGTATATCAAGTATAACATCACGTCAGTCAGCAGTTCTTTTGGATTTTCCTTATGTACTACACACCTGATAACTCCCCACTAGGAGTTATAATTGAGCCTTAATGAAGTGTGTTTTGTGTCGAGAAACGGTGTTTTAGCCAGAATTTTCCCTTAGAAAGCCTCAGAAGTTAAAACGAGATGTGTTTAAATCCTTTCATGAATTACTACTTATTTCGTGCGTTTATTGGATATGATCGCGGGTGTGTTCATGTTGTCTATACATGAACATGGTTCGTGAGGTAGAGATAAAGCAGGAAGGCATGAAGAGATAAAGCAGGAGGACATTAGAGATAAAGCAGGAGGACAGTAGAGATAAGGCAGGAACTTCGCTTCTTTTACTATAGCAGATAATGACCTCTTTCATTTCTTTCCTGTCAATTTAACTGAGAAAATTTTAAATCCCAGTTACACATAACGACCTACTAAATTAGACAGTCCAAATAATGTGTAAGCAACAGACGATATATTCGATTTTGCTTTATATACTGTGCAGTCATTTGACTGGCGAGATGTTGAGACCAAGCCACTCCAACACAAAGCTGGCTCCCCATATGTGAGTTCCACAACATCGAATTTTGTACGAGAATTATTTGATGTACTCGTAATGATATCAGATAGCGGAGACACATATGCACTTAAACAGAGAATAATTTGTAGTTAAGACGCTGTAACTGTAAAATCTTGTTGGACGCATACTTGTTCCATCATGTAAACTACAAACCACTGGAAATCCTACAACACAGATAGCATCGGCCTAGTTAGTACAGAGAATTTAGTAATTAGACGAATCCATATTATCAGAACAGGCGTAGCTATTTATCATAACATCAGTGATAAAACTCGCAACAAAATATATTCACCAGCACGCTTATGTACAAGAAAAACATGAAGACACATTTGTGCAAACAATTTCCCTTGCACCCACTCCGTTAGTTGAAGCCCCGCCAGGCATGTCTCCCTTACCACAAATGGGTTGCACTCCCGTACAGGTAGCACCAGCCAATGAAGAACCCTACGCGGCCAACACCGAATGCGTTCCACGCGGAAACAGCAATAGCGCACGAACAAATGAGTTCAGGATAGCAGAGGGTCGGCCAAAAACCCCATGGTGCGAACGTGCTCTAACGCGGACAAGATCACTCGTACCTGCTACTCCTTGGCCAACATATGGACCACCAGAGCTGGCAGCTGAATCAACGAACGTTCTCGTCACACCATAAAAACCATGGAAAGAATTAAGATTATCCAACATACGAACAAATGCAGTTCACGAAACACAATGGCCCAACATTGGATGTATTCTCAACCAGCTATGGCGCAAATCTACTTTGACCACAATAGTAACAGATAATAGACCGTAAACATTTTATAATAAATACATACCACGAGAACGAATGCAACCACCAGAACGCGCAACTGGAACAGCAGACACCGTATCCTCGGTAGTGTCAGCAGGAATACCTGTGGCCACATTTGTAAAAGACCTGTTTCCGGAATCATTTTGGGGCGGCACACTCGCACAGTTACGTGAACCTGCGTGAACACCATTAAACTCTGTAATTCTACAACATGGTAAGCATTATGCTAATCAGGAGAGTGAGAAATTAAACAGGTTCAGGAATCAATGTACAGACCTAGCACGAACACCAATAAAACATCAGCAGGGAACACTTACCCCGAGAACTTTTGCAACCGCTGGAATGCAAACCTCGATCCCCACGACGCGCACTTAACGTCCAACAAGCGGTGTTGCTTTCCACCACATCACCAGAAGGCAAACCTCCACAAACAGGACTAGAGCACGCGGCTGAACGCAAGCTAACATCTAAATTAACTACAACAGAACCTCGTAATTAGTAGGCAGTAAAAGCATTGCAGTAACTCGGGCACAAAGCATCAACACTGGAACAATCTCCTTCACAATCACGTACGAATGAAGTAATCATCACATCAGTACCGAATAAGAAACCGTACACATTCATTGATGAACACGTACCCTGGCTGCGTTTGCGTCCACCGCAACACGTAAGTGGGGCACTGGAACACGTAACCAAGTGAGGGGCACCAGAAATACTCACGACCAGAGTACTGGCAGGAAATTTTTAGATATCAGAATCGAGCGGCAACTTGGCACACCCACGTCAACCTAGAGAAACACCGCAACGCGCAAATGAAATAGGCATACCGTCGGAACATCTCCAACCACGACGACACCGGGCCCCACCCGCACATCGCATAACCCAATTCGAGCAATCAGATTCACTATTCCTCACATTTGCACACATATTCCCCACCACATCAACGACACATGCACATTGGGATAATTCGATAAAAAACAATTTAGAAAATTCAAACATGATGCAAGGACACTGGAACAACTCAGAATGGAACACCAACGAAGCCAGTAATCATCGCATCATTAAAAGATCCGCAACCTTATATATTCATCCGAGAGGACATACCATGAGGTTGCAAGACCTGATAAGCAAAAAAACTTCCGAGCACCCCAAAACGAGGACCACGACTCAAATAACATGCACCCAACAACGACAACTTGACACAGCCACGTCCACATGCAGAAACACCAGAACGCGCAACTGGAGCAACGCACACCATATCGGCGATAGTGTCGACATAATTATTTGCGACCACGCCAGTAAAAAGCACGTTTTCGGAATCAGATTGGGCCGGCACATTCGCATAATTGCTCGCACCTACATGCACATCATCAAAAACTTGTAATTCTACAACATAGTCAGCATTGTACTAATCAACATCGCGAGCACTGAAACAGGTACATGAATATCGTGCACACCTAGCCCAAACGCTAACAAAAATAAGTAGGGAACACTTACAGGAACGGGACTGGAACCCACAGCTGCACACAGATTTCTCGCTAAATTAACAGCAACACGACCTCGGAATCACTTGTTAATCAAAGAATCGCAATCACTCGAACACAAAACATCAATACCGGAACAATCTCCTCCACAAGCACATACAAAGAAATCATCACATCAATACCGAATAAGAAACCGTACACATTCATTAATGACCACATACCCTAACCATATTTGCGTCCACCACAGCACGCAGATGGGGTGGTGGGACACGTATACACTCGAGGGGCAGCAAAAAAGCTCTCGGCCGCAATACCTGAAGGCACTTGTCCGCTATCAGGAGAAGGCGCAGAAAAACCATCGAAACACTAACGATATACAACTTTTTAAGCATTATACGGATCAATGGAGAGAGCGGCATCATTGACAGAACATAAAAGCAAGCAGGCATACCCCCGAAACTTCTCCAACCACGATGAGATAGATCCCCACCTGTATGTCGCATAGCCAAATTCGAGCCATCAGATTCACTCTTCCCCATTCACCAGCACCCATATTCCGCGCCACATTAACAGCACAAGCACACTTGGATTATTCGATAACAAAATAATATTAATAATTCAAACACGATGCAAGGACATTGGAACAATATCCGATCGGAACACCAACAAAGCCAGTAATCATAGCATCGTCAGAAGATTCACAGCCCTATATATTCGTCCGCAGGACATACCGTTACGTTGCAAGAACTGAGCAGCAAAAAAACTTCTGGGCACCCCAAAACGAGGACCACGACTCACATAACATGCAAACGGAGCCACATCAGCAGGAATGCCTCCACCGACATCAGCAGAGCTGACCCCCACGGAGGTCTCCGACGCACCGGGCACACAAGCGGAACTGACAACATGTTCCCCTGAAAAATAGCTGAACATAGCAGTGCTACTAGTAGGAGAAATAGGCAAGTCAGTCAGAGGTTGATCAGCACAACTGTCGTCTGAACTCCGGCCCAACTCAGCATCGCCACGATTATTTAACATTGCATAACCACAACCAGCAGTTTCTAGGTACATTCGGTACATCGAAAAATCATCCAAACACAGATCTTTATGGCATGCTGAAGCCCAATGCGATGAAATAAGTAACCATCTTCGGCTAGAAGAAATGTAGAAGACAGAGACAAACACTGCGTGCCTAATTGATCGATAACATCCTTTTAAAGGAATCGTAGTTCATGCAAAAAAGAAAACACAACAAACCCATTCAAAGAAACGCGTTAAAGCGAAGCGGGCAGCGTCATATCCCAAGGAACGGACAGATTCCAAACATTACGGTGCACATTTAAAACGATCGCACCTCCGAAACACCGGCAGCGGTAAACGACAAAAAAAAAACAGAACCTTTCTACACAAAAGAAAAACACGCAGGATGTTATCACCACCACCGACCATAAGCATTAAACCCCAAAGTCCTACGACAACCTAAACCATAGCATCTTGTCAAATCAACCAAATATGAACGTCAAGCCATTTTGGAACAGGTAAGAACGAGATAATAACGGAAAACTAAGAATTTGGAGCTAAACGCCAACCCATAAGAAAAACCAAATATGTAAGGCAACACCCAAAACTACCCATGCACAATATCATATCAACATAAACCCCAATCACGGTATAACAATAGATCATCTGAAAACCGGCAAAAACAGAATATGTGTCAAAAAGGAGAAAACACACAAGAAATAATTACCACGGCCAACCAGAAACAATAGGCTGTAAACCCCTACGACAACCTCAACCATAGCATATTGTCAAATCAACCAAATATGGACATCAAACCATCTAGGAACAGTTAAAGACGATATATTTTCTAGAGACTATGAAATTGCACCAAAACACCCAAACCATTAGGAACATCCATAAATAAAAGCCAGCCCCAAAAGCTACACATGCACGAACTCCAAATACGATATAGCAATAAATCATGTGGAAAATAAATGGCATCAATCAAACCAAATAGGAAAAACACACGTAAGCATTTAAAAGCATTCAGGACAGAAACCCAGAAGCCGAAAACAGCACATGCATAAACCCCCCACAAACACAGAACAATAATTGGAAAAAGGCATACCAGCGGCAAAAAACGATTCAAAATTCAACACAAGGATTTTGAAACCCTGCAAACAATGGTGACAAAATTTCATGTAAATTAAGAAAGGTGAGATAAACATGAATGAGCAACAACGAAATTTCCATACCTGTCCAGAGAAAAAGAACATGTGCCAAATTGAAGATCAAATGATCCATTAGAAAATGTGAATTAATATAAAAAGAAACATATCGAACAATATACAACGACGACACAACCAGCTGGAAATTCAACACATGAAGGCAAAAAAAGAAACCAATCCACTCCACCGCCATCACATATAGAGGAAAAAGCTGGAGAAAAATAAAATGACCGGAAAAGCCGTATAAATACTCCTAATAACACTGTCGCGGAAGTACAACGACATAATACAAGGAGGGGCACCACAGTCATTATCACTCCCAAAGGTCACCTGAGGGTTCTCCGTCGAACAACCCACCGTAATCACAATAATTACGGACAGACCAACGCCAGAAAAATCAAATCCGAACTAACAAATGGAAAGCATATAAATGCACAATCAACAACAAATAGAATGCGAAAGAACCGGGAAACCCTGTACATTTGACATTAATTGCATCGTCGCAAAACTATACATACGGGGGCACCACATTCATTAGCACTCTCAAATTTTTCTTAAGGTTTCTCGATCAAAACACCCACCAAAATCACAATAATTACAGACAAACCAACATCACATATATAGAATACAAACTAGCGGAGGGCAAGAATGTCATTGCACAATCAAAAGAAAATGAAATACAGCCAATCAACAAGACGTAAAAATCCCTCCCAATGGAACCAATTAACATATTGCGAAGCTACAATGGCAAGAGGACTCCAAGGGAAACAACGTCATTCTGCAAAAGGCACCCAAGGAGAACGGCCACAACAACAACCCTAATTACGAAATTACCACGACCAATTCGAAAATCAAATAGTAAAATCACATAGGGAAGCGAAGACAATTCCTCTGCCAAATATTGCTTAGTCTCTTTTAGTATAGCAGATAGATATTTTATTCTTTGTGTGTCTCTAGAAAAATAATAGAGAATTATGACCACATAGGTCTTGATACTAAAATACATCCCTCACTAACTTGATACAAACCATAGATGGGCATGAGTTAATTTAAAATCAAAAGATGCATATTGTCGAGTATGAGGTGTATACATTTTATCTTATTGAAAACCACGCAACCTTCATTCATTCATCCCCAAAAATACAAAAACTATGTAAATAAAATATCACTCATTTAAGTTATGATATAAAAGAAAATGTATTCAAATAAGCCACCATTTATTTCCATTTCACCCAAACAAATTATATTTTTACACATTAAAAACATATTTTAGTACTTAAATTTTTAAATGACTTGAAGTCCACATTGTAAATGCTTACAATTCTTACCTCCAATACCATAAATTTTCGCCCTATGTTGCTGAATAAAGTAGTTATAGTGTGTTAGGACCAATGATATTTATTATACACATTCCATGAGTTAAAATGAGTATATTTTCTTATGCAGAAATACCGAGAGTGTCACTATATTTGAATAACAGTTTATCTTTTCCAACCAGCACTTTAGCGTGGGGTACCGCCTAGTAATACATAAAAGCAAGAAATTCCTATGGTGAAACCACGAGATGCCATTTATCTTTAAATACTCGATATAAATATGACATTTGTAATCCTACGTGTCAATATGTGCAAAATCAACCAATAAAGACTTTTTTTTTTTTTTGCAAATAACCAATAAAGACTTGAGATGTACTGAAATATTGCTTTGTCATTAAATTTCTTAGGTTTCTCTCGATATTTGTAACTTATGAGAAATTATTACTTATTGAAATATTGTAGTCGTAGTAAAATTTTAATTAATAATATGATTTTATTATTAAAACATTATTTCTATTTAAATTGCAGAGATAAATATGATATTTGTAATTCTATATGTCTATTCGGCCGAAGTAAACCAATAAAAAAATTCATGTGCTGAAGTATTAAATTTCATTATTCTACTAATGCTTACCTTGTGACTTATGAGCTATTATGTATTATTTATTTCGATATTATAGTGCGGGTAATTTTTTTATTAATGTCTGCTATGTGATTTTACTATCAAAACTTTATTTTAGGATGCAAAAACGATAGAGAAAAAATAAATTTAATGATGGTCTATATCTCTATTATAGTATCATAATAATGCAATAAATTTATAGAATATATATAAACGAGTGTTTTTAAGAATGTATATACATGAGTTTCAGACGTATGCTGCCCATTTCTAAAAGTAAGTAATTCTTTAATTAAACTCTTAGGTTATGAACAATATACGATTTTATTTTATTTACCCTTCAAGAATATGTAATCTCCTATTCAAGATAAATAATTGCATAAACACTGTGATTTCATAGTTGTGATGATTCAACAATTAGATTCATACTAAGGCTAATATTGACATAAAAGACAATTATACATTTGTAGTATTACATCATTATTTAATTATGTGGACAACGTTTGATGAAATGGAAAGAAAATAAGTCTTACTTGGACAATATTATCAAATTTTTAGTATAAATTTTGTCTCGATTCACTATTCGGATTAAAATTAACATAATAGCGGTATCATAATCATTTCAAGAAATAATATAGATCCATAATTTCCATAAATTTTTTTATTTCTCAAAAGATGTAATTATTTAATAAATTCTTAGCCTATGAATATTATAAAATATAATTTCACTTCACGCTTAAAAAATATATGTCTATGACACAAATATAGCCCACCAGAGCGCGTACTCAACTTTGCCGCACACACATAGTCAATGAGAGAATATGAGGTTCAAAAGTACTTCTTATTATTTGAATTGAATAAATTGTTTCAATGCATTATTAATTGCTGAATTTAAAAAGAAATGCACATATAGGAACTATATGGACTAAATAAGCAATTCGTTTTGACCTAGCTTCTTGTAGCTTCTCAGTATTCTATAGGGACTAAATAAGAAATTAGTTTTGACCTAGCTTCTAGTAGCTTCTCAGTATTCTATATAAACATATGTAATCTGTCACTATTATTAGTCAATACAGTATTCGGTTATATATGGTATCAGAGCGGCTACGCTCTTGGTGACCTAATTCTTGCTTCCGCCTCTGGCGGGCGGCACCACCGCAAGCCGCCCGCTGGAATTGTTAGCTTATGATTTTTTTCTTCTATTGTACGAGGATCTACCTTCAGTCGTTCCCTCCTTCTCATCGCCGGTCGTCTTCTTCGCACTGTTCCGCGTTATTGTTCATAGCTACTGTTTATCGCTACTGTTAATCGGCATTGTTCATCGCTACTGTTCATCGCCACTGCGTCACCAGTCTTGCGCCGCTTCGGCTATTCCAGATCTGCTCCAACCGAGCTAACCTACCAGCGGGCTTCTGTGTGGCTCCAACCGAGCCGTTTCCAGTACGGCTTCTCTCAGCTTCTACGTTTACCAGTCGGACACCGGAACTGTTACCGCTCAAGAGGATCGATATCTCGTTCCCTCCATTCAGTGACCTCCGTTCTAGGCTCGTCCATGTTTAGACCCAACAGATGCCTCACAGTCGATCCAAGCAGTACCTCCCATCTTCTTTTATTTATCTATTCAATAAACCCTAGTTCTTAGTTTCGTCTCCAAAATCGGTGTTGGAAAAAGCAAAACCCCTGCACGGTTGTCGTCCGCCAACGAAGAGGATCGAAGCTCGTTCCATCGTAATCGGCAAAAACATGGCGCCGGTAACCATACCAAGACCACTTTGCTCTTCCGCGCTACATTGAAGACCAAGATTGGAGTCTCGTCACGACCCTCCATCTTGCGGGGGCGTATAGGAACTATAGGGACTAAATAAGCAATTAGTTTTTAACCTAGCTTCTAGTAGCTTCTCAGTATTCTATATAAACAGATGTCATCTGTTACTATTATTCTTCAATACAATATTCAGTTCTATAGCACAAGCATATTTATAAAATTTGTTGCACCACCTACGAGGGTACAAATGTACAAAAGACAATTTTGGGTATACACCAAACGGCACACACACGCTGTTTAATAATATAAACTAAAATATGTATGAAGAGTGAGCTCTCAAGCTTTTTATTTAGCAAAAATATATAAAGAGAATAATATAATTTTCAACACATGAACAAAGTTTGTTAAAAATATGGGGACAGCGACTCATTTTCTTTATTTTATCTGTAGATTTATTTAGATTAGTTCTCCACATACATTCTAGCCCTGATTGTTTGATTTTTCTTGTATTGATTCTGTAATTTGATAATTTGTACTGTATTTTATGCATATGACCAAATTAGTCCTCACTTAATTATAATATATATGTGCGCCCAGTAACTTATATTTCTCTTATTTAATATAAAATTTGGGCCCTATATGTTTTAATGGGCAAATCTACACTTAAATTGGTTACAACTTGCACGAGGTGCAAAGCTCAATGGTAGAGCATTTAAAGCCCTTCACGAGATCTCGGGTTCGAAACCCGGCTATACGATACAATTCTTAAAAAGAAAATGATTACAACTTTTACGATTTGATAAATATCTTGATCCACCCCTAAACATGAACATGATTATAGTTTATTTGTACCAATCAGATTATCATACATATAAAATAGTTATTTTTTTCATGATTTATTGTAAAGAATTACAGTACTGCCACTCTATTCTAATGATAATTTCACTTTGCAACCCGCGCATTAACGCGCGGGCTATCACCTAGTTATAGTTGAAGTACCAGTAGCAGGAATAATCCAAACTTTTACAATGGCATTGGAAATATAATGCATGTTTTCACAATAACGGCCAAAACAGCTACTACAAGTGATGCTTCATGGTTTCAACTTATGATTTTTCAATGTGTTGGTTCTTTGTGTGATACATTAGAGGTTTTTCTTAAAGAAAATACTATTCATTAGAACTTTCCAACAGCCATCTTAAATACGTCCCTTATTTTTCCATGAAGTTTCAAATTGATTGAAAGGAGGTAATTTTCACGGACTAATTTAGCTTATAACGATGTGATACTAATGTGTTATTCTTTTTATTATATTCTAGATATTTCTTAACACTATAATATCATTAAAAATTTAACAAATTTTCATATCACATCGTTAGCTATATTAGCCGGTCAAAGTTAACTGAAGATTAGTGCACCACAAGGTTATGCCGAAATGGAGGTAGCATATATAGTATAATTCATTCTTCTCCTCTATAAATTGGAACCAAACCAATAAATGAACCTATTTCCCTTGGAGTACTTAATTCCCATATAGGAGTACTTGATTAGGAAAATACGTTGAACCAATTTATTGAAAGCTTTGAAATAGTATATTCTTGTAGCTAGTTCTCTGCCAAATATATCATGCAAACTTTAGCAATGGTAAGGCTATTTTTATCTAATTACTTCTTTCATATTTCTTGGCATACGGTTTGATTAAATTATGGAATGCTTGATTCCGATTTGAACTGAATCTATGAGTAACAAATACAGTACAACAAAATGGAAAGATGAAACTAACTTGATTAACCTTGAAGAATCATTACAGAGCTTTATATAGCAAGCTAACAAACTCCTAACAAACCTGCTAACAAACTCATGAACAAACACATGAAACTTTCAGTAATTACACAAGTAACCCAAGAAGGCTTTGATAATACATCTTTCATACCCCTTGCTTTTCTTTTTGTTGTGAAATAGAATCCAAAGTTGAAACACCCAATTTGGTCTTGAGAAAGACAAACTGTGAAGCAGGCAATACTTTGGAAAACACATTAGCAGTTTGATCTGTAGAAGAGATGTGAGAAACAGTAATGTGTTTGGCAAGAACTTGTTCTCTGATGAAATGATGATCAATTTCAATATGTTTGACTTTTGAATGCAAGACTGGGTTAGACACTAGAGCTATAGCTGAAGTATTGTCACACCATATATGAGGAGCTTTTGAAGACAGAATATGAAGGTCTTTAAGTAGAAACTTGAAACACTTGAGCTCAACCACTGTATCAGCCACGGCTCTGTACTCAGCCTATGTAGAAGACCTGGTGACGCGAATTCTTAACGCGCTTAAATGCAAGTGGAGTATTTTACGACTCCGAGTATTGAACCAAAGGGAATTTAGGATTATTAGCTAACTAGAAATTAATTATAAGAGATCTACGTAACCGGTAAAAAGGTGTTTGATTTTATAACATCGTCGCCCACAAACAAGCGACTTAAATTAAGTGACAAGTAACTAATTATTTTTGTAGGGTTTTCAATTTAAAACGAAGATAATTTGTGATTGAATACGATGAATAAATAAGAACTAGGCAATTGATGGTCCCTAGGGTTGTTAACGATTTCTGGGTTATTCTTGAAACACTCTACGCACGTTCTAATTATATTGGGTAATGCTCATCACGATCTACTCTCGATCTCACGTGAATTTGTGCAAATATTAGCTTTCGGGTCCTCTCGGTCCACCTCCGTCTATCACTACAATATAGTTGATTTGCTAGGCTCGTTCACCGGTTCCTATCGGTCCACCGAATTCACTAAGTTCTAACAAAAATCAACCAAAATTACCCTCACATGATTAATCAAGTTTCTATCTCCTCTCGGTCTCAAGAAACTACAAGATCACCTAAACTATTCTTTAACACGTCTCAATGAGCTCACTTTCGTGCAACCCTATCAACAAGTAACGTTCTAAGGGTGATCAAGCCAAGAACATTAATAATTAAGTACAAGAATAGATAAGCTAACAAGAACGTTCATAGAATTTAAGAACAAGCATGCATCAAGTCCAAAATCCGGAAAAACGTCAACAAACCCTAGTTTTCCATCAATCACCTAGCTTAAAGTGTTTAGCTTGACATAATATTGTTCAACATAATCAAAATCATAGAGTTCATGAAGAAAAGATGAAGAAACGATAATCAAACGCGAAAATCTTCACTATTGATGATCCTCCAAGCTCCAAGCGTTCTTGATCGTCTTCTCCAGCTCTCTAGACTCCAAAAGTGTGTGAATATCTCCTTAGGATCGTCCAAATACGTTGGAAATAGGTTAGAGTCTTCAAACTTTCAAGAAATTACCAAAAGAACCCAAAAATTTGCGTCTGGCCTCTCTGTTCGCACGAACACCCGACTGTTCGTGCGAACAGTGTTCGTGCGAACATGAATTTTGTTCTTATTTTCCAGCAGTCCCTTTTTCACTTCTTTTTTCCTTCAAAAATAATTCTAAGGAATTGTGTTCGTGCGAACAAAAGTTTGTTCGCACAAACACCCCTGGGGAGTTTCTCAAATTTGCGTACTCTTTGACAGACCATATCTTTCTCGTCCGATCTCCGTTTTAGCTCCGTGACCTATCGTTGGAAAGATATTTGAGTCGAATTTCATTTGACACTGGTCTCACTCCAAAATTTATTGTAGAACTCGAGATACAATCAAAATAGTGGGTATTGGTCACTTTTGCTCTTCTAACTTTGCTTCTCTTGCTTCCTCTTGAGTTTGCTTTGCTTCCAAAGTTCGTTTCATGCCTCCTAGCCATCGTTTAGCATTCGTTCCTGTCAAGACAACATGAACAACCATACCAAGTGATTATATTTGACAATTACATCGAAATATGCATCGAATCACCGGATTAACAATAAAGTGCTAGAAACTCAACTTTCTACGTTTTCCCAACAATCATAGTGTAAAACTCATATTTCAAACCCGGAATCACGCAAAACGATATAAAGTATGCAAGAAATATAACTCTAATAGAGAGTTATCACCTGGACACAGTGTCTTATTTCTTAGAAGACCAAGAAACCAAGTTGCACCCTAAGAAGACACACAAACCAGTAGTAGATCTCCTAGTGAGAACATCTCTAGCCCAGTCTGCAGCTGTAAAAGCAGTGATATTCAGAACAGTACTAGGTTTAAAATGAAGGCCTTGATGAATAGAACCTTTGACATATCAAAGCAACCTCTTGAGTTCTTGAAATTCCACAATTCTTGGAGCATGTAAATGTTGGCACAATGAATTTACTGCCTAGGTGATTGCCTACTTACCGGTTCCCCGCGTACCCTCCTGCCAAGTATCGAAGGCAATGACGTCACGACATCATATTTAAAAAACAAAGAAATAACTCTCTAACAAAAGAAGATATTTATATATGAGATTTTGAAAGCGCTAAACCTGTACTCGTAAACATATGACCCAACATCTTGACTCACGCCAAGTAGGTAACAGATTTTTATACTAGTAATTCAAATTATCTGTGAAAACAGTTATGTCAATTTGATATTTGGTTCTCCATTCCACCCATTAATCCATCAAGACATACTAAACCTTAAGTGTGCACACTCCCTCTGGATCGCAACCCTGAGGCGGACCTAGTTGTCTAGCCGGAGCTAGCAATGTACCGGCTAAAGCTCGTAGACCAGGTCCCATAAATGTAGCAAGCCCGTAGTCCGGGTCCCATAAATGTATGATTCCCGTAGTCCGGGTCCCATAAATATTTGACCATACAGAGTTCAAGGGTACAGGAAGTATACAAGACTATCATGAAAAAAATACTCAAACTTACCAGCTTATGTGTATATATAGATTTCCAAGCTCGGTACTCATAGACACACATGAACATTTAATTCATTATGCGAAATCAAATAAGCATCATATGCTTACCTGGCAGCCTGCCTAGTATTCCTGACCAGCGCTGCTGATTCTCTATCCCCGAAAATCCTCTAGACATACCAATGTACATTGACTTATTAGTACCCATACTCATCGGTGATGTATGATGCATATGCAAGAATCACCCTAGTTGTCTAGCCCAGAATGACTGTTTAATCCCCTAAAGTCTCGGTCTTATTTGTACAGTCCATGACTATTACTGACCCCTTAGTTATGCCTAAGTGGCTAGTCTCAAGAGTGATTGAGTCTCCAAGTCGTCTACTTAAGATTGTATCTCATGTTTTTGATTCTATACACTCAAGTCCCTATAGTTTGCCTAAATTACATTTTAGCCCCCTAACTAAACCTGAACTCCTCAAACAAGTCAAATAATGCTTAAAAAATATGAAATTAGCATTTTAGAACTCCCAGTTAGTGTAACAATTGAAAACTACAACTTATAGCTATTTGCAGGTAGGCCCCTAAAATTTAGCAAAATTACAGAAAGACCCCCAGACCATTGACTTGGTCAACATTAATCCAAGAATAGTGTATTACAACTCCAAATATTCATGTAGATTATGTAAATAACTTCAAGACATTGATTTCAAATTAAAACGACTTTTATGTGAAAATACTAATTTGCCCCTCAAATGCAGTTTGGTCCAAACATAGTTTTCTAAGAGATGAACTTGGTCAAATTTGACGGGTGAATTCAGAATTGCAATGTGAGCAATTTTGTTCCAGGTTGTGGAGGCATATAGTTCAATGTCAAAAAAAATTTAAAATCTCAAAAGATATTAGCATAAACAGCCAACTTCAAAGCTAAATCGTGATGTATTGGGAAAGAGTGTGGAAGAACTGAAGATATAGTTTCGAAGAAGGTTAAACGGGGATTCCAAAACATATTTGTAGTCCTAGAATCTCGGAGGAATCACGGAGATATTGGCGATCCAAGTTGGGTAGTTTCAAGGGAAATACATACTTAGCAAAATTCAAAAGTTTTTAGCAAATTACAACACAATTCGCAGCAACTTTGAACATGATTTTGAGGCAGATAGAGATGGATTTGGATCACCAAGTTAACACGGATTTTGCAGGTAAATATACAAGAAACACAACCTAACAATTGGTTCATGAATTGATTGAATAAAAATGAAGATATTGGATCTCAAAGTTGAGCCGAAACGTAGGTTAGAATCTGAAACTCAAGAGAACACGATCACCATGACTTTGATCCAAGATTCAGGCAACTCAGAGGCTAAATTGGGAGAAGTGAATAACATAAAAGTTGCAGAGCTGCATTCAAGCTATCCACAGAGATAAAAATCACCCAAAATCAGCTCCCAATGAGGGAGATACAGCCCCGACGAACATGGCTGCGAACTCGCCGGAAAACCAAGCATGAACGGATCAAAAATCTCACTAAAACGAAAATCCGGGTGATCATGGAGGTTCATATCATGCAATGAGTGATGCAAGGATCAATATTTATCAATTTAAAATGAAAATAGCGCAGAAAGAGGCCTTACTGCAGGTCCGGTGGCCATGGAGTTTCCCGGCGCCAGAACCGGTCCCAGCTCCGGCGACCCTGCAATTTTTGACAATCTGGGCACCATATTGGTCTTCCAGGCCTCGACTCAGCCTCAGCATCAACAAAAACATGTTTAATTTCACTAAATTCGAACAGAGGAGAAGAAACCAAGTCAGAAAATAACTAGGGTTCTTACCATTTATTGACAAATTCGACCATGATGCACAACCTTTCGAGGAGATGATTGAGGGGTTTTAACCCTTGAAACGAGAACTACCACTAGTCGGAGCAGTTTTGGCAGAAAAGGATGTTGAAGGAGGTTGAGCTATGGTGGTGGTGAGGTTGTTCTTGGATCTTCCAAGTGGAGAAGATGAAGAAGAGGCAGAAAATGAAGGAGGAGGAAGATTAGTCCAGAAGATTCAGCTGGTGAAAGAGAATGTGATGTGTCAAATTGCCTTTGACAAGTGGCAATCATGCACCAATGGGGTGCATGCACCAATTTCACAAAGTTTGGGCAAGAGTGAATTTAAGAAGAATTGAGTTTTCAATAAATTTAACTTTGGCCCCACTACTTTAAGGTAGTCTAATATACTCCCACAACTTTTATAAATATTGATTTGTCCCAGAATTAGTCACACTTGTACTTTTCCAGAAATTTCAGACAATTACCAAGATTCTCAAGTATTACAAAACACTCCCTAATATGAGTTCAAAATTCACAATTTCTCTGTTAATTAGATGCCAAAAACACTCCTAAAATGGAAAAAAAATACCCAACTAACTCAAAGTTCCAAAATAATAAGATTTCACCCCGATTAAAATTTGCAGGGTGTTACATTCTACCCCCTTAAAAGAATCTTTGTCCCCGAAGATCACCTTAATATACCTAATTGTCATCACAGTTCCTTTTATTCTGTTTAGAAAAATGCAGGTTCTCTCCCCTTGCACCATTTCCTTGACAATTATCAACCGGTCTCAATCATCTCCGCCATTCCTTTCCCCCATTATCTTGATGCTCCGACAAGTTACTCGAACACTTTGGTATAACTTCCTTCCATTCTTCAAGGTTGTCATTACAAGTAGGTCCTATCTGAACATCTCAAGGTTAACGTGATATTTTACCCTGCACGAACTTTCATTCCCTAGGAAACAACTTAGTGTCTACTTTTCTGTATGACAACTAAATCAGTCCGTACGCTTTCTTTTAAATGTATTCATGAGGTTCCCTTATCCCATTCAGCTTCCACTGAATACTTTGAATCTCCATGTCATTACTTGAACAAATTTGTAGTATTGTTTACCTTGAAGTTGTGCTTATTCGCTTACTTGGTCTGGCTACCACTGATGAATGTTCACTTTCACCGTGTCGTTTTCATGTAACTTTTCCAGATGCTTCTATTTTCCTCCTCACCCCGAAATGGTTTATCTCCTTCTTATTTGCTACAACCTTGATGTGTTGATCACAAACTCACCTCTACGAACTCCTTCAAGCTAGCCATTGTCTATCCTTTTTCGCGACTATGAAAAATCTTCCCCTTTAGCCTCAATACTCACCATTTCTCTTTTTTCCACCCACATATGTCATTCCCATATCCCTCTCTTCCATTACCCTTATTACCGGTTCAAAACCCGTCACTATATGGTCATCATTTGATTAATCACTCTTATATTCTCTTATTAGAATAACGCCAATCCATGTTTTCCGCATCTTCCATACGTTCTTCTCCTTATATTTATTCCTCAAATCATTTCACCTTCCCTCATTCTACTAATATTCCTTGCTACGAATACGCACCTTGCTCAAACATCCCTATGCCCCTATCTCTGTCTTGGAATGACTCATATTCTTCAGTAAATACCTTTAATACTTTAATCAAATCTCTTGCTGATGCGCCTAACAAATTGCCGGTACCGCTTAAACTCCCATTTTGATAGTACTTAGCATTACAATCCATCTAATTCCATCTGTTTTCCCTAAGTCCTTGTAAACACTCCATTCCCACCCCTAGCAACCATCAACGCTTACTAAAGTGATCTCCCATCTTGTTCGTTCTATTCGACTTCGTATCCTGATGCCTAGGTTCCAACCGTCTATGTTTCTCTCATACCCACCAAATTACAAACCTGAAACTTTTCTGAATTCCTTTAACTATCCATCACTCCCGCAAAATATGCGGGGATACGCCTCCCCTAATACAATGATCCACCCTTCCTCCATTTCTTACTACCATACAAGCCCTTGAGTACTATTGATCGTCCTACTACCTTCCTTACATTCATGGTCACCTAGACCTACGACATTCCAAAATCATCACATACAACTCCTTGATGCAACCATTTTTGTTAAGGTCATTCTGAAGCTTCCCTTCCGGATTTTCCCATTAAGCGTATCCATACTATACTCTTATTTTCCTACCAAATTATTGCGACCCCCCCTCTTGTCGCACCACATTTAGAGGTTAGCCAACAACTCCCTTACCACCTCTACCCACAACTATTCCCTTCTCCTACCTGGGTACAATCCCTTTATACATATACTTCATCTCGTAGCATTACCGAATATTTGTAATCATATATATTACCCTGATCCTTAACTCTGTATATAACACCTCATCAATTTCTTGTAATAACCATCCAACCCATTGTTTCTAACATCCTCACGATCTAAACTTACTAATTTTTGTTCTCACCATTCATCTCCATTCTTCTTGACACAATTCTTTCTCAGTCCCATCGCTTATCCCTAAAAGTACATTCGATAGGATATTCCCAACCTTCTGTTCACCTCATAGATTCCTTTATTCCTTATTTAAAGTCCCAAAGCATGCGTATCCCATCTCCTACCCTTTGTTTCATCTACAGTCGCGTAGTGAAGCTACTCATGTAACTCCATCTCTACTACTTGCAAAATTTATCCATTTATTATTGGCTAAATTGCAACTGCGGTACCCATAGTTTGGTTTTTGTGTGGATTTGGTACCCATAGTTTCAATTGCAGCATCCAGAGTACCCATATTTTCAATTTCTTGCAACGGTGGTACCCTCCCTTAACTTTCCATCCATATCCTGATGGAAATAAGTTAAAACACTAGTGTGCCCCTCATTTTCACTCCGAAATTATTGCAACTTTTACCTACAAATTTAATTAAAATTTAATTATTTACTTGTACATTATAAAAATCATATATTTTGAAAAAAAAACATATTTTAACTAAAAAGTAATATCTATCATGATAAATATTTCGTTCGGCGGAAACGTTATAGAAAACTTATTAATTATTCCTATGACAAGTAAATTATTAAATTTAATAATTAAGAATTTATAAAATTTAGAATTGTGATTAAAAACAATTACAATTTTAGTCATTACTATGACAAGCATTTCTTTTACATATATATATATATATATATATATATATATATATATATATATATATATATATATATATATATATATATATATATATATATATATAAATATATATATATACTAGCAAATGACACGTGCCCGTGGGGCACTTTTAATATATCACTTGACTCACCCGTGGCCGCAGGGTAATCATAAAATATATCATTTGACTTATATTTAATTTCTTCAGATAACTTTTGATAGTAAATTTATATAATATTATTTTACTTATGTTAACAGAAAATTAATAATTAATTAGATAAATACATATTCTTTTTGATCTAAGATATATTTCAAAAAAATGTTATTGATATTATAAATTAGGATTCGAAATTGTTAGTTAGATTAGAAAGAGATTTTAAGATATAACAATATCTTGTCATTTATACTTTTAACTAATTTGTTATTTTTTTAATAATGTCTCTAATAAAAAAGAATTCAAGACCAAAATGTCTTGAGACATTTCTTAAGATTGAATGGCTAGGATGTTTCCGTTGACTATTTTATAGAGGGGAAAACCTAGCTGATTTATTATATAGATAAGTAAATGAATAAATAAATCTTATATTCTATAAAACTATTTACAAAATTATAGGGGTGAGAATTAGGGCATACATTCCGTCAGATTGAAGCCTTATGCCAACGGTTTCACCGCGTCTCTTTCAACTATACCCATCGAACTGGAAACGAAGTAGCACACAACTTTGCGAAGTTTGGATTGTCAATTCATAATAAACATGTAAGGCTTGGTAGTAACCCTTTATGGGCTCACCGGTTTCTTGATTTTGATGTAATTGGGATTATTCGTCCCACTATTTTACATTAATAGAAGCTGGTCTTATTCTAAAAAAAAAAAATATTTATGGATGGAAAGTTAACGGAGGGTACCACCGTTGCAACAAAGTGAAAGAATGGGTACCGAAGATGCTGCAATTGAAATTATGAGTACTAAATCCACACAAAAACCAAACTATGAGTACCACTGATGCAATTTAGCCTTTATTATTTGTTTCTTCCGTATCAGGTGCCTACACAGACTTATAATGCCGGGCAAGGTCATCCCCCTACAAGCCTTTATCCAAACTTTACTGTTTCAAATCAAGTTCAATTATGCAGCTGATAGCTTGAAAATGGGATTAGTTTGGGACATCTTTTTACCATTGGTTCTAAACATGCGAGAGTTGAGTTTGCCCTTTTTCAGGCTATTTTCCACTTGATACGAGGCAGAGTATTTTAGGACATGATCGGTAGATTCGGGTAATTTCTTGCATAATTGTGTTTGTTGGATATGATCGCGGGTACATGTTATTATGTGCAGGTAACAGGTGCCGAGAAATGCATGAGATTTACTTGGATTTGGAGACAGCGTATCAAGGAAGCTGAGGAGAAAAGGCGCATAAAATTTTAAGTATGTGCGTTCAGACGCAGGACCTGCGTTCAGACGCACAACGTGGCAGCAGAGGAAGAAGGGCAGAAGAAAGGTTAAGTCTGTGCGTTCAAATGCACAGACCTGCGTTCAGACGCAGGACTTGACTCCAGAACCGTGAAGACCAAGGGGTGCGTTCAGACGCAAGGAAGCTGCGTTCAGACGCACAAGTCCGAGAAGCCAAAAGGAAGAAGGAGAAAATCAGCTAAGGCCTGCGTTTAAACGCAGGAAACATGCGTTCAGACGCACTGCGTTTAAACGCAGGGAAGCTGCGTTCGAACGCAGGAGGGGTTTCCAGAAGCTTCCCGGACGGGTTTTTGCAAGGGTAGAACAGGAATTTCGGGCATCAGTTTTAGAGACTGTGGCAGTATAAAAGGAGGTGTCCCAGCACATAATTAGGGTTACACATACACAATCATCATCACAGCAACCAGTATCAGAGCCGTCAGGATTGGAGAAGAGCAGGATTGGAGCAGTTTTCAGTATTCAGCCATAAACTCGTTTGATCTTTCTTCTTTCTTTTATGAAACATTGTCTTTCAATAATGCAAGCTAGCTAAACCTTTTACCTAGGTTCTTGGTGAACCTAGGGTTTATGAATTCAGCAGTCTGGTTTGTTTGATTTTCAGATGCATGACTAGTTTGAAGTCTTAATACAGAGTGGATTGTTTATTATCTTGTCTTTGATTTTGTATACATACATTAATGGCTTGATCACCCAGGAGTGTTATAGACAGGATCTGGTGCGCGAGAGTGGCCAATGAGAGTTAGGAAGAAAAGACAGGATTTAATACCCTATCTTGATGGACCGAGAGGTTAAAAGAACCAGGGTGTTAGCCCAGAAGCATTAGACTAACTGCTAGACATTAGGGGGAGACCGAGAGGAGAAACTGTAACCTTAGCAGACTTAGAACAAACCTGGAGATTTAGGTGGACCGAGAGGACCCAAAATCTGTAGGAGAGTGACAGGTACATGAGATCGAGAGGAGATTGTACTAATGGTATGCTGGCATAAACAAGACTGCTGTGTGTTTCTGAAATTAAGTACACCAGGCAAGCTGAAAAGTAACCCTAGGAGATCCTGGGACCTAGATTCTTAAAATCATCAACTTTTACAACTACAACAATTCCAGAAAATTACTAAAAAATAAAATAAGCTTTTCTAAGTATTGCTTTATTTACTGCAAATTAGTTGAGTATAATCACATTTCATCTTTCCTCCTTTTTACAGCTTTGTATTTATTTCTAATTCTGATAAGTAAAACTTAAACTGTTCTCGAGGGTTCCACAATCAGAGTCATAAATACATACTCTATATTACTTGATCGTACACTTGCGAAAAAAGCAGATAGGTTTACACAGTCAAGTTTTTGGCGCCGTTGCCGGGGAACAGTCATAGTTTCTTAAAAGAAATTAGAATAAGTTTCAAAGCTTTTTCTTTTAATTTTGACGTTTGTTTTTCTTTAACTTATTGCTCTTGAATTCTGATTTTCAGGCTATTCTAGTATATGCCCAGATTGCCTCGCAAAGTGGTGTCACCACTTGAAGATCCCGAAAAACTTTTCAGAGAGCAAAATCGCAGACACCGATCCGTGATGTCTGAGCACGAAGAAAACGCGCCAACTGAAGCAGGAACACCCACAGGACAGCAGCAATGCACTCCAGCACAGATGGCTCTTTACATTGAGGAGATGATAGCAGCAGGCTTTGCTGCCAGGAACAATCAGAGGACTTACAACAGGTCTGGGAGGGCGATAGTAGAAAACTTTGAAGTCCCTACCGGAGGACATCAACCAGCTATCGTAGTGCCACCAATTACAGCAGAGCACTTCGATCTAAAATCATCCACAATCCAAACCGCCCAGACTCATTGTCCTTTCAATGGGAAAGCAGATGAAGATCCAAACGACTTCCTTGGAAAGTTCGAAGACTACTGCAACAAGATTAAGTATAGAGGAGTTGAAGCGGATACGCTAAAGTTAATTCTATTCCCATACTGCTTGTTCGGAACAGCAAAAGACTGGCTAGAAACGAGACCACCAAGGTCTATCACAACCTGGGAGGGGTGTGTTACTGGTTTTTTGGCGAAATTCTATCCCGCATCCCGTGTTATCAAGCTGCAGAGTGAGATCTTATCTTTCAAACAGAAGATGGGAGAGACAGTGGTAGATGCACGGGACAGGCTGATGAGACTCGTTAAAAGATGCCCCAATCACGGCTTCGGGGACGCAAAAATTATGCAAGTATTCTACCATGCTCTTGATAGGGAGAATGCTGACAGGATTGACAGGGAAGCTGGGGGAAATTTTCTGTACCATGTGGATAAATATGGAGCCTACGAACTGATGAAACAATTAGCCAAGCAGGATACTCGTCTGTTTGATGACCGGAGGCTCACAGCACTAGCAGAACCAGTGGATGATGACAGGATTGACAATCTCACGAAAGTGGTACAAGACTTAGTTAAAAAGGTGTATACAGAAAAGAAGACCGTGGCAGCAGTGGATGAACCTGACCTCGACGCAGCAATTCAGGAGCTTCAGGCCGAAGATGCCAATTATGTTCAGCAGCAGTGGGATCCAAGCCGCTACAGACCTGGCACACGTGACCATCCATGGTTCCGTTACGGAAACCCCAATGTAGCAGTTTATGCACCAGGGTTTCAGCACAGTCCACAGGCACAACAGACAGCACCAGCACAGCAAGCACCAGCAGCACAACCACAGCTAAATTTATCACAACAACATTTTGAGTCCTATATGGAGAAATTCAATAAGCAGTGGGAAGCTAGATTTTCGCAGATGGAATCACTAACTGCCGATGTAAGCCAAATGAAAATTGCCATACGCAACTTGGAGGTACAGAACGGTCAGCTTGCACAGAACCAAGCAGAACGAGCCCCAGGGAATTTACCATCAAATACAGTGAACAATCCACGCGCTCAAATCAATGCTGTCACAACTCAGAGTGGAATCGCACTGAAGGATCCGCCGTATCCCAATCATGCACGTGCAGAAAATTCAAAGATCATTGAACGCGAAGTGTTTGACAGGGAAGACAGCTCAACCGCTAACCCTCAACAAAGGGGTTCGGTCGAGCAGGAAGCAGAGCAGACTAATGAGGGTAACCCAGAAACAGTGCCAATCTCTAAAGAGGTACCTTACCCTCTGAAGACATGTAAGAGAGATGACAGCAAAGACTACGCCAGATTTCTGGAGGTATTCAAGCAATTACAGATAAACATACCTTTTGCCGAAGCACTCGCCAAAATGCCTACTTATGCGAAATTTCTCAAAGACATATTGTATGGGAGAAGGCGGATGAGCGACTTCGAAACAGTAAATCTGACGGCAGAAGCAAGCAGCTGTGTGAAAAACGGTCTACCACTGAAGAAGAAAGACCCTGGCAGTTTTGTTATTCTAGTAACTCTGGGCAGTGCATACACAGGAAAAGCCTTGTTCGACTTGGGTGCCAGCATTAACCTGATGCCACTAACAATCTTCAAAAGTTTGGGAGTCGGAGAACCGCGTCCAACAAGAATTATGCTCCAAATGGCTGACAGATCCGTAAAACCTGCCTATGGAGTCATTGAAGATATCCTGGTAAAAGTTGGAGAGCTTATTTTTCCAGCAGACTTTGTGATACTAGATATGGAGGCAGGAGAGGTCCCACTAATTTTGGGCAGACCTTTCCTAGCAACTGGTGAAGCCATTATCAACTGCAAAAGTGGAGAGATGTCCATGCAAATCAACGAAGAAAAAGTGAAATTCAATGTCTTCAAATCTCTCCAACCCCCTGATCATTATGGTCATGAAAACTGTTTTGCAGTGGAAGTAATTGATGATCTGGAAATTGAGGAGATGGAAAATTTATGGGGGGAATTTGAGGATATGTACCCAGAGGAAACAGAGGAGCACCAAGCTGAGCAGATCATGAGAACAGAAAGCTGGTTCACTCTATATAAGGATGAAGGAGGCGAGCAGAAAATGACATTGATCCCATCACTTCAGGAACCACCAGTCCTGGAGTTGAAACAGTTGCCAGACCACCTCAGGTACGCATTTATTGGTGAAAATAATACTCTGTCGGTAATTGTTTCATCTATTCTATCTCAGGAACAGGAACAAAAGCTGCTGGATGTACTTCGAGAGCATAAAGAAGCTATCGGATGGAAAAATGCTGACCTAAAGGGAATCAATCCTGATTACTGCATGCACAAAATAAGAATTGAAGAAGGAAAGAAACCAGTCATCCAAACTCAACGGAGACTAAACCCAATCATGAAGGATGTGGTACGTAAGGAGGTCATGAAGTGGCTAGAAGCAGGGATTATATACCCCATATCAGACAGCACCTGGGTTAGTCCTGTCCAGTGTGTACCAAAGAAAGGGGGTATTACAGTGGTACAGAACGCTGATCAGGAGCAGATCGCCCAGCGCACTGTCACTGGCTGGCGAATCTGTATGGATCATAGGAAGCTGAACGACGCAACACTGAAAGACCACTTTCCGCTGCCATTCATGGACCAGATGTTGGACAGATTGGCCCACCATGCTTATTACTGCTTTCTTGACGGGTACTCCGGTTACAACTAGATCTATATAAATCCGGAAGATCAAGAAAAGACGACGTTCACCTGCCCATACGGAACATTTGCTTTTAGACGAATGCCATTCGGATTATGTAATGCTCCAGCGACATTCCAAAGATGTATGATGGCCATTTTCTCTGACATGATAGAGAAAAATCTGGAAGTTTTCATGGACGATTTCTCGTTATTTGGGGATAGCTTTGATGATTGCTTATACCATCTGGCCAGAGTTCTGATTCGATGCAGAAAGACTAACCTGGTACTCAACTGGGAGAAATGCCACTTCATGGTTACTGAAGGAATAGTGCTGGGACACAGGATTTCCAGCAAAGGCCTGTAAGTAGACAGAGCAAAAATAGAGGTGATCAAGCAGCTACCATATCTGACTACAGTAAAGGCAATAAAGAGTTTTTTGAGCCATGCAGGGTTTTACAGAAGATTTATCAAGGATTTTTCCAAAATTACAAAGCCACTACGTAATTTGTTGGGAAAAGATGTGCCCTTCATATTTGACGAAGCATGCAAAGAAGCCTTTGACGTACTCAAAGACAGACTGACAACTGCACCCATTATCACGACGCCAGATTGGACCCTCCCATTCGAGCTGATGTGTGACGCCAGTGATTACGCAGTGGGCGCAGTGCGGGGACAGCGAAAAGATAAAGAGTGCAGTGTCATTTACTATGCCAGCAGGGTCTTGAATGAAGCACAGATTAATTATGGGACTACAGAAAAGGAGCTGCTGGCAGTCGTGTTTGCTCTGGATAAGTTCAGATCCTACCTGGTAGGTTCCAAAGTCAACATATTCGCAGATCATAGTACGTTGAAATACTTACTGGAGAAAAAGGATGCAAAGCCAAGGCTGCTGCGTTGGATTCTGCTTATGCAGTAATTCGATGTCGAAATCAGGGATAAAAAGGGAGTTGAAAATGTGGTAGCTGATCATCTATCTCGCCTGGAAAACCCTACAGAAGAATTGGTGCCAATTCAAGAAAATTTCCCAGATGAGCATATTATGAAGATCAAGACCAACCAACGACCCAGGTATTATGCGATAGCCAATTATTTGGTCAATGGAGCACTCCCTGAAGACATCACCCCTTGGCAGAAAAATAAGTTTATTTCAGATTGCACGCACTATTTCTGGGACGATCCTTATCTATTTAAACAAGGTGCAGATAATATTCTCCGACGTTGCATCCCATGTCACGAGATTTTGGAGGTAATTCAGCACTGCCACTCAGCACAGTGTGGGGGACACTTCAGAGTCCAAGAACAGCCCACAAAGTGCTGCAGTCAGGATTTTTCTGGCCAACTGTCTTCAAGGATTTCCATGACTATGCACAAAGTTGTGATCGCTGCCAGCGTACAGGATATATCTCCCAGCGAAATGAGATGCCTATGACACTTTGGCAGGAGGTTGAGCCTTTTGACGTTTGGGGTATTGATTTTATGGGGCCATTCCCTTCTTCTCTGGGAAATCTCTACATCTTACTGGCAGTAGACTATGTGTCAAAATGGGTGGAAGCTATGGCCTGTCAGAAGAACGATGCAGCAGTGGTGGAACGATTCCTCAAACGCAACATTTTTACCAGATTTGGACCGCCAAGAGCCATGGTCAGTGATGAAGGTTCTCATTTTATCAATAAAGTCTTTGCCAAGGTTCTAAAGCAGTACGAGGTGTCTATCCATAAGGTGTCACTGCCTTATCACCCACAGGCAAACGGGCAAGCAGAGGTGTCCAACAGAGAGATAAAGAGCATACTGTAAAAAACTGTGAATCCTGGACGGAAGGACTGGTCATTAAAACTGGATGATGCGCTCTGGGCATACAGAACTGCTTACAAAACCCCGCTGGGAATGTCCCCATACCATCTTGTTTTTGGCAAAGCATGTCACTTGCCAGTAGAATTGGAGCACATAGCATACTGGGCAATCAAGCATCTTAATATGGATCACGGCTTATCTGGAAACAAACGGAAGATGGCACTCCTCGAACTAGAGGAATTTCGTAAAACAGCTTATGAGAGTGCCAAAATATATAAAGAAAAAACGAAAAAGTGGCATGACAATCGCATTCTACCAAAGAAGATAGAAATTGGGCAGAAGGTTCTCCTTTACAACTCAAGGATGAAATTCTATCCAGGGAAGCTGCGCTCAAGATGGTCTGGACCATTCATTGTGAAAGACATTACATCATGGGGAGTGGTGGAACTAGAAAACCCAAGGGGTAATAGAGTTTTCAAGGTGAATGGGAACAGAGTCAAGCCATACATGGATCCTCAGGAGACCATAGAGGTAGAGGCGATCTACCTCGACCTGCCTTAACCATAAAAGAGGTAACAAAGTCGGGCTATCGACTGTAAATCACAAGCGCTGGTTGGGAGGCAACCCAACGTAGAATATTTGTTTATATATTTAGATATTTATAAATTGTTCATAATATGAGAGAAAAGTGGGGACGAGGGGTCTAATGTTAAATTTAGTGTTTCATGAAACATACGGAAGCTTGCAAGGCGTGCGTTCAAACGCAGGTAACATGCGTTTAAACGCATACCTGCGTTCAAACGCACATTGTGCGTTCAAACGCAGAAGCACCACCCAGCCGTAGAATTCAGAAAAGCTACTAAGGCATGCGTTCAAACGCAGACTGCGTGCGTTCAAACACATACAATGAGAAGAAGATTTCCAGTTAACCCATGGGCATTCAGACGCAATAGGTGCGTTCAAACGCAGTAGATAAAGACTGGAAACGCCTAAGGAAGTGCGTTTAAACGCAGAAGGTGCGTCTAAACGCAGAAACCAATCAACTGAATTCTCTAGAGAGAAGGCATGCATCCAAACGCACAGAGTGCGTTCAACGCAACTCATCCGAGAATTGCAGAAACAAGCCGTGCGTTCAAACGCAGTTCATATGCGTTCAAACGCAGTTCATCAAACCCAGAAATTCAAAGAACTATAAGTTGTGCGTTCAAACGCACATTGTGCGTTCAAACGCAGTTCAAGAAGATTTACAAATTTCCAGATAAGTAAAGCATTGCGTTCAAACGCAGAAGATGCGTTCAAACGCATAATCGAGCGGGATCAGAAAATTTTGAAAAATTTTGAAAAAATTTGAATTTGAGGGGCCATTCTGAAATTTCTGAAAGTTTGCCTATATATACTGTACGGGTGAAAGTGACTCATTTTCACTTCAGTCAACCAGTTTTCAACTCTCTCTCTAGAAATTCTCTCTGCCCTAGCAGCCGCCAGCAGCAGTCATCCGCCAGCAATCTCCGACTACCACCGTAGGGACACCGGAAAGTCAGAAACAGTGTGAGGGTGATCAAACTCATCCGATCCAAACACCTCCAGATCCGCTTCAGAGAGCAGTTTCCAGATCTGTACCCGTAAGATTCACTTCGGGTAGCCAGGTTCTGTTTTTTCTCTCTCTTTGAAGATTTCCATTTTTCTACTTGATTTTTTGAAATGGATGAGGACAGACCATATATGAGGCCTGATAGGGCAATCGCACCCTTGAACATCATAGATTGCAGACTGCTTAGGGTCGACCATTTCTGTGACCATAGGTTTGTCAATATGGAGGCTCACCGTTTCTTTCTGCAAGACAAAAAGATTAGGTATGACATACCCGCTGAGAGAACTTTTCCTCGTGATATTGTGTCTATGGGGGAAGACCTGTTCAACTTTACTGGGCAGGATCATTTTGGGGACTTGTTTACCGGCTTTACCAATCTGCAAGTCAGTTCTGTACTGGCTAAGGAGATTTTCAGTAATCTCTAGCAGTGCATGAATAGTGAAGCCCAGTCAATTGACTGGATTTTCTGCAGAAAGACCTGGATTAGGATCACCCCAGAGAGTATTCGAGAGAGTTTGGGTCTGGAATTAGTATTGGACGATTGTCAGTTTCAGGAACTGAGGCCTCATCCCTCTGAACAGCTTAGTGAGCAAATCCTTCACACCCTGTGTGCGGGTGTACAAGGCGCTGCTTGGTATTACCCGCACCGGAGTCCTTCCTACCGGAAACTCCCTGCTACCTATTTGATTCGAGAGGAGAGATGGTGGACTGAGTGGGTCAACAACCGGATTGTGGGCATTAAGCACACGACCCGTATAGACTATAATGTTGCCCTTTTGGTGTACTGTCTGATGGCCAGAGAGCCTGTGAGCCTCCCGGAGATTATCTGTGAATTTTTTCGGGAAAGACGAGCGTCCCACAGTAAGAAGGGTTTGGGTCTTCTGGGGCTGTTGACTAAAATGGCACAGGATTATAAGGTGCCAATTCCTGGTGAGCTGAGAGATATCCGGCCGGTTCAGGTACGCAAGTACCGCAAGATGAGATGTGCTTTGCACGAGGCTCTGCATGGGCCTCCAGAATATGTCCAAGTGGACGATGATGATGATGATGATGATGGTGCTCCGCCTCATGGTGGGGGTGATGGCATGCCACCACCACCTCCACCCGGTGCGGGGGGTTTTCCAGCCTTACGAGGTCCCCTTCGACTGCCCCGATCTGCTAGTTCCAGTGAACACAGGCAGACCGAGCCCGACCTAGGGCAGTCCAGCAGAGGGGCCAGGCGCAGTTCTTTTGGGCGCCTGGAGAGGACTGAGCATGAGGAATGGGTCAGGAAAAAACTTAAGGCCCAAGAAAAAATGCAGAACTTCCTGGTAAGGACGGTCTAGAAAATGGCCAGGGGTCTTGGAAAGTTGTTCAAGACCCAGAAGCATATTTACCATGCTAACACAGCTGCATTGCGAGCTCATGAGGCTGCTCTCGCTGAGATTCAGAGCAATATGCGTGGTAAGAAATTTAACTTCCCGGACCACTATTCTAGTGACAACTGTCCCAGTTGGACAATGGAGGATAGTAGGCCCTATGACAGCTTCTCTGGCCATGACCCCACCCCAAGTCCGGAACACGCAGACAGTGTTGGTGACCCCGGCAGACCTGGTACCCAGTACCCACCCACGCAGCATGTAGACCCAGGGGCCAGCAGTGCCCATCCCGGTGCCAGCCACGCTGGTACCGCTGCCGCAGCACGACAGGCTGCGAGGAAACGTGCCAGAGGGCGCACCCCTGAACCATCTCCCGAGCCGACTGACCAGTCCACTCCGGAGAACACAGATTCGAGTTACAGGCCAGATCAGTAGCGTTGCGAGGACGCGCCACCTTTAGTGGGGGTAGGGAATCGTGTCCTCCTGCGTAGCCATGTCAGCATATTTTTGTCAACTTTCTTTTAAGTTTGTTTTAATTTTTTGAGTCAGCACGTTTATTCTTTTGAGTCTACCTACCTATTTTTCTGACCTTGCATAAAAAAATAATAAAAACAAAAAAATAAAATAAAATAAAATAAAAATAATAAAAATAAATAAATCTTAAAATCTTTTGAGAAAGGGCAACTTAAGACCTAGAAACTGAAGAGAATCCAGTGAAAGAGCTCATGAGAATAGGAAGCACCGTAGTAGGAATACTTTAATTTTAGTATTTTGTGAGCAATTCTCACGACAGGATGTCCCGGGTATTCAGGAATGGTGAAAGTAGATAACAGGCATACTTTTGGCTTCTCTAGTGTGCTAGGAGGATTTAGTATCTAGGTAGTTGAATACTCCGTTTCCCGTGGAAACTTGTGGACTCTTGGAATCTGGGGTGGACCTTCGTGTAGAGTCGGTTTTATGTGGTACAAGTCTTCGGCCTAAGCGAAGTCGAGGAGCGTACACCACCATCCATTAAGGTGGTTCCAAGAGAAAATCCTAAAAATACCACACTCTAAAGTTCTAATGCACGGTTGTAAAAAACAGAAAGAAAAAAAATAATAATAATAAAATAATATTTTTGTGCTACGAGGAGAAACAACATAATGTGCTTCCGTTTACGCGGAAAATTTGGATTCAATCCAATCTAGAGCTTAAGAGGGAAATTAAAGTCAAGCCGTATTACACAGGAGCTGTGTCTCCCAGCAATGGGACAACTTGCATTCCAAAAGCAATAACGGCTAAGAGGGTCTGAAAACCTCAAATGACTTGGCGAAGAAAAACCATCTAGTGACTTGAGATGCCTAGACCCTCAGAGTCAAAAGACGTGTCGTATCTTGGTTTGGTTTGGTGGATGTTTGGGGACGCCTTAGTGAGCTTGTGCACAGGATCATCATATATCATTTCTTGCTACGTGTTGTGAAATTTCAAAATGAGCTTGTGAGGATTTGATGATTTCGGTTCATGATAGAGAGGTTGCCCAATCTCAGGAAAAAAAAAAAAATTTGCGTCTTGGGTCAGTTGTGTATATTCTCTCTCTGAGTCAGTAAGCTGTTGAGTCTTTTGGTCTGTAGCATGAATCTGTGAAAGGGGGAAGTATGCAATTGAAGTATGCAAAAGAAGGGTCTGCAAGACAGTATGCAAGGGTCTGCTCGGGAAGAGCAGAGTTTAATGTGGGGGTATTTTGATAGCTTGAAAATGGGATTAGTTTGGGAAATCTTTTTACCATTGGTTCTAACCCTGCGAGAGTTGAGTTTGCCCATTTTCAGCCTATTTTCCACTTGATACGAGGCAGAGGCTTTTGGGACATGATCGGTAGATTCGGGTAATTTCTTGCATAATTGTGTTTGTTGGATATGATCGCGGGTACATGTTATTATGTGCAGGTAACAGGTGCCGAGAAATGCATGAGATTTACTTGGATTTGGAGACAGCGTATCAAGGAAGCTGAGCATAAAAGGCGCAGAAAAGTTTAAGTATGTGTGTTCAGACGCAGGACTTGCGTTCAGACGCACAACGTGGCAGCAGAGGAAGAAGGGCAGAAGAAAGGTTAAGTCTGTGCGTTCAAACGCACAGACCTGCGTTCAGACGCAGGACTTGACTCCAGAACCGTGAAGACCAAGGGGTGCGTTCAGACGCAGGGAAGCTGCGTTCAGACGCACAAGTCCGAGAAGCCAGAAGGAAGAAGGAGAAAATCGGCTAAGGCCTGCGTTTAAACGCAGGAAACATGCGTTCAAACGCACTGCGTTTAAACGCAGGGAAGCTGCGTTCGAACGCAGGAGGGGTTTCCAGAAGCTTCCAGGACGGGTTTTTGCAAGGGTAGAACAGGAATTTCGGGCATCAGTTTTAGAGACTGTGGCAGTATAAAAGGAGGTGTCCCAGCATAGAATTAGGGTTACACATATACAATCATCGTCACAACAACCAGTATCAGAGCCGTCAGGATTGGAGAAGAGTAGGATTGGAGCAGTTTTCAGTATTCAGCCATAAACTCGTTTGATCTTTCTTCTTTCTTTTATGAAACATTGTCTTTCAATAATGCAAGCTAGCTAAACCTTTTACCTAGGTTCTTGGTGAACCTAGGGTTTATGAATTCAGCAGTCTGGTTTGTTTGATTTTCAGATGCATGACTAGTTTGAAGTCTTAATACAGAGTGGATTGTTTATTATCTTGTTTTTGATTTTGTATACATACATGAATGGCTTGATCACCCAGGAGTGTTATAGACAGGATCTGGTGCGCGAGAGTGGCCAGTGAGAGTTAGGAAGAAAAGACAGGATTTAATACCCTATCTTGATGGACCGAGAGGTGAAAAGAACCAGGGTGTTAGCCCAGAAGCATTAGACTAACTGCTAGACTTTAGGGGGAGACCGAGAGGAGAACCTGTAACCTTAGCAGACTTAGAACAAACCTGCAGATTTAGGTGGACCGAGAGGACCCAAAATCTGTAGGAGAGTGACAGGTACATGAGACCGAGAGGAGATTGTACTAATGGTATGCTGGCATAAACAAGACTGCTGTGTGTTTCTTAAATTAAGTACACCAGGCAAGGTGAAAAGTAACCCTAGGGGATCCTGGGACCTAGATTCTTAAAATCATCAATTTTTACAACTACAACAATTTCCAGAAAATTACTAAAAAATAAAATAAGCTTTTCTAAGTATTGCTTTATTTACTGCAAATTAGTTGAGTATAATCACATCCCATCTTTCCTCCTTTTTACAGCTTTGTATTTATTTCTAATTCTGATAAGTAAAACTTAAACTGTTCTCGAGGGTTCGAGCAAACATCAGTTTTATTTCAAGAGATTCTCTTCTAAATTTGTGTCAGATATCTTGCTGACAACAAAGATATCCTGTAATACCCCGTATTTTTGCTAAGGGTTATTTTGTAATTTCGATAAAATAAATACTTGAGTTTTAAAAAAATGATAATAGTACTATTTCAAATTTACTCTTGAAGTGTTTTTTTAATTATATAAAAGTATATTTTGACATTTAAGGACATAATGATTTATTTGGAGTTATTTTGTAATTTTGTTTTAGTGTAAAATTTATCTTTTATGTGCTAGATAGTAAATGAAAAATTTATTTTTACCCATCTTGTTTGTGTTATCTTGTACTTACATCAATTTTTAGTATTTTTATGGCAACCCTTATTTTCTTGTTAATCCAATCTCTACTCCAACTAACTTGTTGAGAGACTTTTAATTTCACACTCAAACGCCTTACCCACTACCAAGTCAACTCAATTAAAATATTACTCTTACTAGTCATCCTATAACTATATGATGCATACCATCACACCTACCCTCACTTGATTCTCTCCATCGCTCTCAATACATCTCTCTCTCTCTCTCTCTCTCTCTCTCTCTCTCTCTATTTGGGACTGAAACAACCCAATTAATTCAGCTCCATCATCATCTTCTTCATATCTTTCATTCATTTTCCTCTTTTTCTTTAAATCCTCCATGCAAGCATCTTAAGCTCTTCAAGGCCCAAGCTTTCCAAGACCTCCAAACACTTCTAATCCTTCTTGGAGCTGGTATTGTAAGTTATATTTATCCTACATCTCTTTTATAGCTTGTGCATGTTTGGTTTAACATCTTGCCTTGTTCGTGATTTCTTGGATTGTGATGCATGTGTGTCTAGAAGATAAATTGGATACTTTAAACTTGTTTTCTTTCAAATTCTTCACATGATTCCACAAAATTATTTTTTTATATCTTTTTGTATTTTTAATTGGTTCTATTTGAGTATAAAAACATGTTTCTCAAGTTGCATGTATCATAGGATTGATTTGATCATGTTTTGAGTGTTCTTGGCAAAATTGCATGTTGTTACAATCTGACCAGTTTAACAAAAACGTAGTATAACTTTAACTTTTTTCTCTGTAAAGTATTCAAATCTTACATTTTATAGAACTAGACTCAGAGGGGGTCATTTTGAGAAAAAAATCAACTCCATATCTATTTTGGTTAGGGAGATATGCTCATTTTAAGTTGCATATTTTCTGAAAATCTGCTTCTGGACCAATCTTACCATTTTATATTAAAACCCCATTTCCAATAACTTATATCACCCGATCGTTTTTGTGACAAAACTAGATACACAGGGGATTCATTATGAAGAATATGAACAGTTTTCCTATTCTCCAAGTAGTAGTAATTGTTCTTCAAAGTTGAAACATTCTGCCAAACTTGTCTCTCCACAACATTGTTTGATTATTTTGTAACTTGAGTTTTATAATAGCTATACATGATTTTCTCGATGTTTCTGAAAGCAGACACATTTAGGTTCATCATCAATGAATTTCACGATTTAAGGAGATATTTTGGTATAATAAATGTGGCACTAAAGTCATATCTACAATTCTGTCCAGAATTGTTGCTTCACATGTTTTAGAAAACTTGAAATTTTGAATTTATAAATGCTTTGTTAGACTTATTTTGCTATGTGAGCATCATTATATGTGCATTAGTGACACTTAAAATGATATTCATGTAGAGCTTGTATCCGACACATGAATATGCCACTTGAAATCAATTTTAACATGATAATTTGTGATGGACTTAGTGTCCGACCTAGAAAAATATCCATGCATTATTTTACTTGGAAGTAGCATCATTTTGACTAGATACTTGTAAGTTGTAGGCGATGGATTCATAGGCGAAGGCTTGCTTAGGCAGGTTTTACGGATCTGTCAGCCATTTGGAGCAGGATATCTTCAATGACTCCATAGGCAGGTTTTACGGATCTCTTTGAGTTTACATGCTTAGCCTTGTGTGCCTAGCTTCATTCGTGTCACAACGTGATTTTTATACTTGTCTGATATATTATTATGTGTTTATACTAGTCAAATGTTGGAAATGTTAGCTATTGGTCTTTAGAAATTCTCACACGATAGTTATTATTTCGTTATATTAGGTGATGATTCCCTTGGATTTCTCCCTAAAGAAATATTCGGTTTAGAACCCCGGAGTAGAGTGAAATAATTTGCATGTACCGGAACCAGTTATGTCGGGTTTAATCCCCTGGGCACCGGTCCCAAAATTTATTACGGGTGATGATTCCCTGGGCTTTGGTCCCTAAAGATGTGGCACTACGTGCACCCCGACCCTTTTCGCCGTAGGCCGGAGTACTTATTCAAGATAACACTCCTTCGATTGACGCTCTTAAGAGGGTGTTGCAACACTTAAGGTCTAGAATGTCTGATGTGGTCACTGGTCTACCCGGGCACTATGAAATACACAATTGTTAATTCGACTGCCTTGTTGGCATTATTATAAGGAATGCCCTTTGTTTGATTTACTATAGCGGTTACGGTGAAAACCGATTGGATACTTCGATTTATATTGGCACGATTTTAAATTTGCACTCCTGTTTATATTTTTGTGTACTCTGATCACGTGTTACTGATACTCTGTCACTTTTATTTTATTTAACTCATAACCCAGTAAGTTATATGATTTTCCTGTTTTACATGCTAAGGTGTACCTCACTGAGTATTTATTGCTGACTTTCAAAAACTGTGGTTCTTGTTTTCATTCCCACCGCAGGTCTAGGAGCTGGGGATTATAGAATAGACGGGCCGCGAGACTCACTTAGAATATGGACGCCACCATTAGTTGATATAGAAATGTTAGTTAATTAGTGTGTAATAGTAATCAGCTAGTGTGGAAGACTTAAAGTTTAATATAGTTGTTTAATGTTATAAATTTGTGTGGTGGATTATATTGTTTTTGATCTCCGCCAATTCTATTAAGCATCGCCCTCCCGGTCTCGTCCCGAGTCGGATAAAGGGGGTTATTGTAGGGTGTATCAGAGTAGTTCTTTCCACTATGGGATTAAAACCTGTAGGGTAACCTAAAATGAACATAAGGCAAGATAAAAACACAGAAAGTCGGGTATTTGGGGAGTTATCGTTTACTTCTTCTTGCATTATGAATTGCTACGTGTTATTTGATATAATCTTGTTTCATATTGGGGCCCTAGTACTATTTCAGACGTATGGTTTTCCTTTCTAAATGTGAATTCTTTTTTTTGTCTCGACGAGACATCCTATGTGGGTTGTTGGTATTGTATGCTTATTATTTGTGATATATTCTTTATATTAGTACGTGTGTGACCATAAGGACTATATAGGAAACCCATTGAGACTTTAGTGACCCGTCTAAGCTTCGAGGACGAAGCTTATTCTAAGGGGGGAAGAATTTAATACCCCGTATTTTCGCTAAGGGTTATTTGTAATTTCGCTAAAATAAATACTTGAGTTTTAAAAAAATGATCATAGTACTATTTCAGATTTACTCTTGACGTGTTTCTTTTTAATTTCATGAAAGTTCATTTGACATTTAAGGAAATAATAGTTTAATTGGAGTTATTTTGTAATTTTATTTTAGTGTAAAATTTATCTTTTATGTGCTAGACATTAAATGAAAATTTCATTTTTACCCCACTTGATTGTGTTATCTTGTACTTACATCAATTTCTAGTATTTTCATGGCAACCCTTATTTTATTGTTAATCCAATCTCTACCCCAACTAACTTGTTGGGAGACTTTTAATTTCACACTCAAACCCCTTACCCATTACCAAGTCAACTCAATTAAAATATTACTCTTACTAGTCATCCTATGACTATATGTTGCATACCATCACACCTACCCTCACTTGATTCTCTCCATCACTCTCAATACATATCCCTCTCTCTCTATTTGGGGCTGTAACAACCCAATCAATTCAGCTCCATCATCATCTTCTTCATATCCTTCATTCATTTTCCTCTTTTTCTTTAAATCCTCCATAGAAGCAACTTAAGCTCTTCAAGGCTCAAGCTTTCCAAGGCCTCCAAACACTTATAATCCTTCTTGGAGATGGTATTGTAAGTTCTATTTACCTTACATCTCTTTTATAGCTTGTGCATTTTTGGTTTAACATCATGTCTTGTTCGTGATTTCTTGGATTGTGATGCATGTGTGTCTAGAAGACGAATTGGAGACTTTAAACTTGTTTTCTTTCAAATTCTTCACATGATTCCCCAAAATTCTTGTTTGATATCTTTTTGTGTGTCTAATTGGTTCTTTTTTAGTATAAAAACATGTTTCTCAAGTTGCATGTATCATATGATTGATTTGATCATGTTTTGAGTGTTCTTGGCAAAATTGCATGTTGTTACAATCTGACCAGTTTGTCAAAAACGTAGTATATATTCAACTTTTGTCTCTGTAAAATTTTGAAATCTTACATTTTATAAAACTAGACTCATAGGGGGTCATTTTGAGAAAAAAAAAATCAACTCCATAGCTATTCTGTTTAGGGAGATATGCTAATTTTAAGTTGCATGTTTTATGAAAATCTGCTTCTTGACCAATATTTCCATTTTTTATTAAAACCCTCATTTCCAATAACTTATAGCACCCAATCTTTCTTGTGATGAAACTAGATACATAGGGGATTCATTCTTGAGAATATGGGCACTTTTCCTATTCTCCAAGTAGTAGTAATTGTTCTTCAAAGTTGAAACTTTCTGTCAAACATGTCTTTGCACAACATTGTTTGTTTATTTCGTAACTTGAGTTTTATAATAGCTATACATGATTTTGTTGATTTTTCTGAAATTAGACACATGTAGGTTCATCATAAATTAATTTTGACGATTTAAGGAGATGTTTTGATATAATAAATGTGGCTCTAAAGTCAGATCTACAATTCTGTCTAAAATTGTAGCTTCACATGTTTTAGAAAACTTGAAATTTTGAATTTCTAAATGCTTTGTTGGACTTATTTTGATATGTTAGCATCATTTCATGTGCATTAGTGACACTTAGAATGATATTCATGTAGAGCTTGTATCCGACACATGAATATGCCACTTGAAATCGATTTTAACAAGATAATTTGTGATGGACTTAGTGTCCGACCTAGACAAACATCCATGCATTCTTTTACTTGGAAGTAGCATCACTGTAACTAGATACTTGTAAGTTGTAGGCAATGGATTTGAAGCGAAGGCTACGTCGGCAACCCGAAAGGACTACTATGACCTAATTGCTATATCGACTTAAGGTGAGTTTACATGCTTAGCCTTGTGTGCCTAGCTTCCTTCGTGTCACAACGTGATTTTTATACTTGTCTAAATATCGTATTATTATGTGTTTATACTTGTCAAATGTTGGAAATGTTGGCTATTGGTCTGTAGAAATTCTCACGCAATAATTATTATTTTGTTATATTGGGTGATGATTCCTTGGGCTTTTTCTCTAAGAGATATTCGGGTTAGATTCCCAGAGTAGAGTGAAATAATTTGCATGTACCGGAACCAGTTATGTCGGGTTTAATCCCCTGGGCACCGGTCCCTAAATTTATTACGGGTGATGATTCCCTGGGCTTGGTCCCTAAAGATATGGCACTACGTGCACCCCGACCCCTTTCACCGTAGGCCGGAGTACTGCTTCTAGATAACACTCCTTCGATTGACGCTCTTAGGAGGGTGTTGCAACACTTAAGGTCTAGAATGTCTGATGTGGTCACTGGTCTACCCGGGTACCATGAAATAAACAATTGTTAATTCGACTGCCTTGTTGGCATTGTTATAAGGAATGCCCTTTGTTGGAATTACTATACCGGTTATGGTGAAAAAAGATTGGATACTTTGATTTTATATTGGCACGATTTTAAATTTGCACTCCTGTTTATATTTTTGCGTACCCTGATAACGTTTTACTATTACTCTGTCACTTTTGTTTTATTTAACTCATAACCCAGCAAGTTATATCATCTTCCTGTTTTACATGCTAAGGTGTACCTCACTCAGTATTTATTGCTGACTTTCAAAAACGGTGGTTCTTTTTTTCATTCTCACCGCATGTCTAAGAGCTAGGGATTATAGAATAGAAGGGGCGCGAGACTCACTTAGAATATGAACGCCACCATTAGCTGATATAGAAATGTTAGTTAATTAGTGTGTAATAGTATCAGCTAGTGTGTAAGACTTAAAGTTTAATATAGTTGTTTAATGTTATAAATTTGTGTTTTGAATTATATTGTTTTTGATCTCCCCCAATTCTATTAAGCATCCCCCTCCCGGTCTCGTCCCAAGCCAGACAATTGTATAGAAGCTCTTTGGCCGACCGATCAATTATCCCCAAATTATATCACAGTTATACCAGACTAAACCACACCCACATGATTCATACAAGGTCCCTTGATCAACTTCCCGGATCATATCGGTAGCAAATTATTCATATATAGTTCCATGTCCATTACTCTCTAATAGTATCATGCATTATTGATATCTTGCAAAACAATGCAACAGTTTGAATCTCAGCCCGAGATTCCAACAACATAGGCCTATTTGGCCAAGTTATGCTCATGAAGCTCTCTCGTCAGGGCTCTCCCCATCCATCCTATTCCATTTTTATGCTTGATTACTATCGAGTTTTAGTACTGAAAACACTACCCACCTACGATCTTGAGTTTCTAATTCTGTCTCTTCACAGAACCAGGGCTTTGATACCATCTTTAACAACACCATCCTAGATTTCTGGAGAATTACACTTAGATCCCCCAGATTCTCCGGAGATGTCCTTCTCTAAGCACGGAAGTTCCCAACAAGGAGACTTAACCCTAACGGTTCTGTTACAAGAAAGAATTAGAGAAACTGAAATTTCAAAGTAACTTACTATTACAGCTCGTATATGTTGGTGTATCAACCCCCTAGTGATTGCCTACTTTCCGGTTCCCCGCGTACCCTCCTGCCAAGTATCGAAGGCAATGGCGTCACGACATCATATTTCAAAAAAAAATAAAATAAATAACTCTCTAACAAAAGAAGATATTTATATATGAGATTTTGAAAGCGCTAAACCTGTACTTGTAAACATATGACCCGACATCTCGACTCACGCCAAGTAGGTAACAGATTTTTATACTAGTAATTCTAATTATCAGTGAAAACAGTTATGTCACTTTGATATTTGGTTCTCCATTCCTGTACCACCCATTAATCCATCAAGACATAATAGACCTTAAGTGTGCACACTCCCTCTAGATCGCAACCCAGAGGCGGAACCTAGTTGTCTAGCCAGAGCTAGCAATGTACCGGCTAAAGCCCGTAGACCAGGTCCCATAAATGTAGCAATCTCGTAGTCCAGGGTCCCATAAATGTATGAAGCCCGTAGTCCGGGTCCCATAAATGTATCAAGCCCGTAGTCCAGGTCCCATAAATATTTTACCATACAGAGGTCAAGGGTACAGAAAAGTTATTAAGTATACAAGACTATCATGAAAAAAATACTCAAACTTACCAGCTTATGTGTATATATAGATTTCCAAGCTCGGTATTTTTTTTATCCCCCGATTTCTGTAACTTGTACTCATAGACACACATGCACATTTAATTCATTATTCTGCGAAAGCAAATAAGCATCATATGCTTACCTGGCCGCCTGCCTAGTATTCCTGACCAGCGCTGCTGATTCTCTATCCCTGAAAATCCTCTACACATACCAATGTACATGGACTTATTAATACCCATCCTCATCGGTGATGTATGATGCATATGCAAGAATCACCCTAGTTGTCGAGCCCATATGACTATTTAATCCCCTGAAGTCTCCGTCTTATCTGTACAATTCCTGGATGTTCCTGACCCCTTAGTTATGCCCAAGTGGCTAGTCTCAAGAGTCATTGAGTCTCGAAGTCGTCTACTTAAGATTGTATCTCAAGTTTTTGATTCTATACACTCAAGTCTCTATAGTTTGCTTAAATTACATTTCAGCCCCCTAACTAAACCTGAACTCCTCAAACAAGTCAAATAATGTTTAAAAAATATGAAGTTGTCATTTTAGAACTCACAGTTAGTTTAAGAATTGAAACTACAACTTATAGCTATTTGTAATTAGGCCCTTAAAATTTAGCAAAATTGCAGAAAGACCCCCATACCATTGACTTGGTCAACATTAATCCCAGAATAGTGTATTACAACTCCAAATATTCATGTAGATTATGTAAATAACTTCAAGACATTGATTTCAAATAAAAACAGCTTTTATGTGAAAATACTAATTTGCCCCTCAAATACAGTTTGGTCCAAACATAGTTTTTTAAAGAGATCAACTTGGTCAAATTTGACGGGTGAATTCAGAATTGCAATGTGAGCAGCTTTGTTCCAGGTTGTGGAGGCAATAAAGGTCAATTTGAATGTCAAACAAAATTTAAAATCTCAAAAGATATTAGCATAAACAGCCAACTTCAAAGCTAAATCGTGGTGTATTGGGAAAGAGTCTGGAAGAACTGAAGATATAGTTTTGAAGAAGGTTAAACGAGGATTCCAAAACATATTTGTAGTCCTAGAAACACAGAGGAATCACGGAGATATTGTTGTTTTCTAAGAGAAACAACACAATTCGCAGCAACTTTGAACATGACTTTGCGGCAGACAAAGATCGAGTTGGATCACCAAGTTAACACGGATTTTGCAGGTAAATATACAAGAAACAAAACCTAACAATTGGGTCATGAATTGATTGAATAGCCATGAAGATATTGGATCTCAAAGTTGAGCCGAAACGTAGGTTAGAATCTGAAACTCAAGAACACACGAACACCATGACTTTGATAAAAAATTCAGGCAACTCAGAGACTAAATTGGGAGAAGTGAATAACACAAAAGCTGCAGAGCTCCATTCAAGCTATCCACGGAGATAAAAATCACCCAAAATCAGCTCCCAATGAGGGAGATACAGCCCGACGAACATGGCTGCAAACTCGCCGGAAAACCAAGCATGACCGGATCAAATCTCACTAAAACGAAAATCTGGGTGATCATGGAGGTTCCTATCATGCAGAGACTGATGCAAGGATCAATATGTATCAATTTAAAATTAAAAATAGCACATAAAAAGGCCTTGCCGCAGGTCCGGTGGCCATGGAGATTCCCGGCGCCAGAACCAGTCCCAGCTCTGGCGACCCTGTAATTTTTGACAATTTGGGCCCCATATTTGGCTTCCAGGCCTCGACTGAGCCTCAGGATCAACAAAAACCATGTTTAATTTCACTGAATTCGAACAAGGGAGTAGAAATCAAGTCGGAAAATAACTAGGGTTCTTACCCTTTTTTCGACAAATTCGACCATGTTGCACAACCTTTCGGAGAGATGATTGAGGGGTTTTAACCCTTGAAACGAGAACTACCACTAGTTGGAACAGTTTTGGCATAAAAGGATGTCGCCGTAGGTTGAGCTATGGTGGTGGTGAGGTTGTTCTTGGATCTTCCAAGTGGAGAAGATGAATAAGAGGAAGCAAATGAAGGAGGAGGAAGATTAGTCCAGAAAATTCAGCTGGTGAAAGAGAATGTGATGTGTAAAATTGCCTTTCACAAGTGGCAATCATGCACTAATGGGGTGCATGCACCAATTTCACAAAGTTTGGGAAAGAGTGAAATTTAGGAAAATTGAGTTTTCAATAAATTTAACTTTGGCCCCACTACTTTAAGGTAGTCTAATATACTCCCAAAACTTTTATAAATCTCTATTTGTCCCAGAATTAGTCAGACTTCTACTTTGCCAGAAATTTAAGACAATTACCAAGTTTCTCAAGTATTGCAAAACACTCCCTAATATGAGTTCACAATTCACAAGTTCTCTGTTAATTAGATGCCAAAAGCACTCCTAAAATGGAAAAAATACCTAACTAACTCAATGTTCTAAAATAATACAATTTCACCCCGATTAAAATTTGCAGGGTGTTACAATATGAACTCCAACTTTCTTAAAAAATAGAGAAGCATCTGCAGTGCTGAGAATAAAACCTTGGTAGAATAGGAAATGAGAGAGCATAGTGTACCAAGCTCTGGAAGCTTGTTTAACCCATAAATTGACTTCTGAAGATGACAAACAAAATGTGGATGATGTTTGTCGACAAATCCAGTGGGCTGAGTTATATATACTTCTTCATTCAACTGACCATGAAGGAAGGCATTAGAGATATCTATTTGTCTGATATGCCACTTCAAATAAAGAGCAAGAGTGAGAACTACTCTGACAGTTTGCTGTTTGGTTACTGGACTGTAAGTTTCTTCAAAATCCACGCCCAACTGCTGGTGATATCCCTTGGCCACCAATATAGCTTTGTATTTAGCAAAAGTGCCATCTGCATTTCTCTTATCACTGAAAACCCATTTGTGTCCTATATGCTTCCTGTTAGCGGCTTTGGGAACCAAAATCTAAGTCTTTTGAGCTTGAAGAGCATTATACTCTTACTGCATTGCTTGATTCCATTCAAGATCATGACATACCTCAGAATAAGAGGAAGGTTCAGAGAGAATGGTGGTAGAATGAACATGGTATTTGGGATTGGGCTTAACAATACCACTCTTGAGTCTGATGTTCATGGAGTGAGAAGGAGGTGGAGATGGTGATGGTGAAGAGAATAAGGAAGATGAGGTTACAGGAGAATTAGATTGTGTGGTAGATGAGGGGAGTTGGGTGAGGTAGATAGTGTGGGTAATGGTTGTGTAGCAAGAGATAGAGGCACAAAACTAGTAGTATTAGGATTAGGATTAAAAAGGAAAGGAAAGCAAAATTTGGAAGAGGAGAAGTGATCAGGAGGTGTAAAAGAAGGGGTGACATGTTCATAGAACTTAACATGTCCTGATAAAAACACTTTGTGTGTGTTGAGATCAAGACATATGTAACCCTTAGTGTTAGGAAAAATATCCAAGAAATACACATTTGGTGGATCGATTTTATAACTTATGAGCAGTGTAAGGTTTGATCCAAGGGAAGAAAAGGCAACCAAATGGTTTTAAAGCATTATAATCAGGCAATTTTGAATATAGACATTCAAATGACGACATATGATTCTAAATAGCTTTGGGTTGTCTATTAATCAGGAAGTTGGCTGTGATTAGAGCATCAAGCCAGAATGTAGAAGGTAAAGTGGCATGATGTAAGAGATCTAAAGCTGTTACAACCAGATGTTGGTGTCTTCTTTCAGATTTTCCATTTTTTTCAGGTGTATGGGGACAAGAATTCTGATGAACAACTCCTTGATTTTGTCAGAATGCACCAATAGCAGAATTGACAAATTCTGTGCCATTGTCAGTTCTGAAAAGTTGAATAGAAGACTGAAACTGTGTTTGCACATAATTGTTAAAATGTATAAAGGCAGTGTAAGAATCACTTTTGAGTTTAAGAGGGTTAATCCAATAGAATCTAGAGTAATCATCAAGAAACAATATCTAATACTTGTATTGCTGAAAAGAAGGTAAAGGGGAAGGACCCCAGACATCAGAGTGTACAAGTTGGAAACAATGAGAACTAACAGTAGGTTAAACAGGGAAAGGTTGTTTACGCATTTTAGCCACATTGCAAGATTCACAAACACAACTAGTTATGGAAGGAAAGTTACACAGTTTAGCCACACTATTGTAACTATTAGGTGATGGATGTCCCAGCTTCATGTTCCACAATGAAGGTTGAGGAACATGATGAAGAACAGCATTGTATACTGAATACTGCTCAGAGAAGTGCTTGTGATGCAAATGAGACAGAGAATAAGGCAGGAGATAGAGGCCATTATCACAGGGGCCCTTGTAGAGTGTGGTCTTGGTGGAGTTCTCCACAACGAGGTAGCCCTTAGAATAAAAAACAAGGGTACAATCATTATCAGCTGTGATTTGAGATACTGATAACAAGTTGGCAGAAATATTTGGAGAGTGAAATAATGAATTTAACTGCAAAGAAGAAGTAGGAGTGAGAGTGAGGATACCATGTACTGAATGATGAATAGGCAGTGTAGGGATAAGCTTGACTGAGCCAGAACAACAGAATCTGAGCCAACAACAACAGAATCTGAGCCAGAGTAGGGATAAGCTTGACTGAATGAGGCTAAATCTCCATTTATATGATGAGAAGCACCGTTTTCAACACACCATGGTTTATTACAGGAAGGCTGAGTAGAGTTGGAAGCCATTGTAGAGGCCAAGTAGGCTTGTTTGGACAACTTGTTACTCTGAAACTTGTTTGGATCCATGCGATACCAGCAGTCACGAACAGAGTGGCGAGATCGATTGCATATTTGACAGATAATTTGAGACGAATTTGTTGAAGCAGCATTGTAATTGCTTTGGCGACTGGAGTTGAAACCTGAAGATGAACCAGATGGTGAAGAACCATGAAATTGAGGAAGGTAAGCACCAGACTGATAACTCTCTTTTAGGAGTTATCTTTATACTTCCATATTACTTTTTATAGGCTTATTTCACATGATTTATATGCTATATTTGCACAAATATGTGAATTTGACTATTTCTAAGCTTAAGAGTGAAAAGTTGTGTTTCTAGCTTACTTGTGCAATTTTTCTCTCATATTTGCTATGATAATTGCATGGGTTGTTTAGTGTTGTGTATCTCAGGTAAAATAGGTGCAACGGAGCTTATGAGATGCTTGGATATGCTTGGAATGGAGCTAGATGAAGAGGAGAAAAGGAGACGCAAAAACGAAGAAAAGTTGGAAAAGTCACACAGGACCAGCTTGCACTCTTTTCGATGCCCAGGAAAATCTACAAATAATTTTGAATCAAGGCTTGCGGCATTGGAAAGTAGACATCCGTAGATTTCGAACGATATATGGTAGGCCCGAAGACGAGTCTGTATGAGGGAGATACAGCCCGCGCAAAATCAGCAAATAATTCTGTCCGGGAATTACAAAGTAGAGGGGCTGAAGTGCAATTTCGGTTAGTTTTCATTAAAAAGCGTGCCCAGCTGGTAAAAAAGGGCAGAGAAGACCTGATAGGGGATATTCACGTACGGGAGCCATTGGAGAGCACCTAGGAGCTTGGAGATTGCACGGATTCGCCAAAGCTTTGGCGATTTCATCGTTTGATTCTTCTCTTACCCTCTCTTTATCATTCTATGGAGAATACTTGTGATTTTGGCATAACAATGAGTAGCTAATTTCTTTGTTAGGCTCTATGGAGAGCCTAGGGTTATGACTTAGACTTATTTTCCGGATTTTGTTGATTGATTCATGCCTTTGATCCAATTAATGTTTATTATTCTTCATCTTGTATTGTGAATCCATAAGCTAAGGCTATTGACACGTGTTAGTGATGAATGGAATGACCATGTTAGATGAAGATGATGAACTAGTTGAATTTATAGCTTAATAATACAAACTAATTAATTAGAAATCATGATCTAGGCTTAATTCTTAGCAACAAGGGAGTCGCGAACCGGAGTTGTTAGTGAACTAGGTGGGTGCTCGACAGAGACTTAACCCGGTTACGAATAAGATCATGTTTTTATTCCCGAATCATTGAGACCGATAGGTGAGATGAATACGAGTAGTCATGTGTGGGTAGATTCGGTTGAACTAGTTAGGTGAGTGAATCGGTGGACCGACAGGACCCGGTGAATGAAGTTGACTAGCCAGCTAAAAACGTAACGGTAGATGGAGGTGGACCGACAGGACCCAAAGTAAACTGTTACGTAAAATTACATGAGATCGACATAAGATTGTAAGTGCTATTACCCGGCATAATCAGTTAGTGCGTAACGTGTTTCAATACAAATTCCGGAACTGTCTAAAGACCCTAGGTGATTCATAGATCGCCTAGTTTTGTCCATACTTTGATTAAATTCTTTTAATTGAAAAATACAGAAATATTGACTCTACATTCATTTTATTCACTCGCTTGTTTGTGGGCGACGAACATTCAAACTCAAACCACTTCTTACCGGTTACTTAGGTATCTTCTAATTGATTCTTAATTAGCTAGTAGTCGTCTATTTCCCTTGGGTTCGATACTCGGAGTCGTAAAATACTCCACTTTTACTACTTGACCGTGCACTTGCGTATACACGTAAGAAATCGTGTCACAGACCATGAAATTGAGCACCGTGCGATCCAGATGCACTAGGTTTGGTGGTGTGATTGTTCGTATAATGATTTTTCCAAAATCGGTTAGGGTTCTTAGAGATGTGCATAGTAGAGAATATTTATGTGGATTCAACAATCGAAGAAGATGAAGAGTTGGATGATAATAGATGCAATTCTTCAATAATTAAGAGGCTTTGAAATTCAGACAGAGAAATTGGAGAAGCACAATTCCGAATAGTGGATTTGAAAATATTGAATTCAGAAGGAAGACCTCGAAGTATGAAGAGAATCAAATCTTCATCAGCAATAAATTCGCCGATCTGAGAAAGTTGATCGATAATGTGTTTGATCGAATCCAAGAATGCATAAACTGGCGTAGATCATTTGGTTAATGTCCATAGTTGTGATTTGAGTTGATGGACATGAGATCGAGAAGACGAAGTGGATTGAGTCGCAAGAATGTTCCAAATTGCATTTGCAGAAGTTAAATGTAAGACCAGAGGAATTATACCGATGATGAAATGGAAGCTATGAGACAAAAAAGAAGATGTCGATCAACAGTGAGCCATTCTTGATACACCGGATTTGCTATCGGAGAAACAGAAGATGACGTGACAGTCGTCGGAGGCGGTGAATCAGTGACAGCCGAAAGAAGATCATTAGCTTCAAGAACTGTGAGGAGCTGAGCTTTCCAGACCATGTAATTTGTGGAATCGAGCTTCAATTGTACCAGAGATTTGAGATTTGCAACAAGAAATTGCAAACTAGGAGGTAAATCTGGTGATGATGAATCCGCCATTGATGAATTCATTGAAGAAGACAAAGAACTCAGTGAATAAATTGTAGAAGGAGACCAAAGCAGTGAGGCGATGGCTCTAATACCATAAAAAATACAGTATAACAAAATGGAAAGATGAAACTAACTTGATTAACCTTGAAGAATCATTACATAGCTTTATATAGAAAGCTAACAAACTCCTAACAAACTTGCTTACAAAATAATGAACAAACACATGAAACTTTCAATAATTACACAAGTAACCGAAGAAGGCTTTGATAATACATCTGTCAATGAGTTACTCTACAATGATTTAATATTTGTCCTTTTCTTTCGCTCTAGATACATCTTGGATCTTATTGATAACAAAAACAGTAGTTCTTTTTTTTTTAAAGTCTCTTCTTTGTATGTACCATAGTTTTAAAAACCGGACCGTTCGTCGAACCAGTGAGACACTGGTTTTCGGTTCAACCGATCGGATCGGTGGTTCAACCGATTTAACTACTTATTTTTTTATAATATATAATAATATTTTTATATAAATATGTGACAAATTTGATGAAAATATGACATTGATACCTAAATGTGACCAACATGTTGATTAAATTTCATAATAATAATATAACTAAAGTTATAAGAACATATGATTATAATGATTTTAAAATTACAATTTGATTAATTAACATCTATAAGTAAATTAGAATAAAAATTTGATGAAAAAACAACTAAACCGCATATATTTTCCATGTGGACTTATATTTTCAAAGAGCTTAAAATTTATAGTGTTTTGCATTTAATGCCTCTACTAGTATGTTTAAAAGATTAAATAAAAAATCAAACTAAAGGACATTTGATAATTATTAAAATCTGTTGCAAATCCTGCATGGATTATATCCCAGGCAGAGATGTAGATCATTAAGGACTGAACTCTGTAAAATATTTGTGTCTCTTGCATTTACTTATATGCTCTTTATTCATTTTGTTAACTGCTTCAATACTAGTTTTTCAGTCAAGACCTAGAAAGGCTTTTCGAGGCATTGGAAAAGATCAGAAAATTTCTAACTATCTGTTTGAGTTTTCAAAGGCTTGAATTTGTATTCAAGGCCTTGAAATCCTCTGATCTTTACTCTTTGCTTGAAAACCACGCTTTTAGCAAAAGCTTCCATACTCTATTCAACCCCCCCCCCCTTCTAGAGCATTGATCATGTATTACTTGCCTACATATTGTCTTTCAATTGATATCAGAGCTTGTATTACTGCATAGGTCTAACAATCTGGTGATCATGAGTATTGTAGGTGATGGTGGTTTCTCACAAGGAAGATCTGCTAACATACCTCATTTGTTCCGAGGAGACAATTTTTTACTCTAGAAGGCACAGATGAAAATGTTAATCATTGATCAAGACATTGAACTCTGGTCTATCATCCAAAATGGACCTCACACATTCTACACAAAAAAGGATGGAATTAGAACTACCAAATATGAGGATACCCTCTCTACTTCTGAATTAGAACAACTTTCTAAAAATTTCAGAGCTATGAATCTCTTACTCTTTGCTTTGAGTACAGATGATTTCAACAGGATCTCCACTTGCAAGACTACTAAGGAAATATGGGACAAACCGATAGTGACCCTTGAAGGAATTAGCCAAGTGAAGGAAACAAAGATCAAAATATTCCTTAGACAGTATGAGAAATTCAATATGAATGGAGATGAATCTATCAAAGACATGTTCAAAAGGTTCACTGACATATTCAAATTCTTGGATTCCTTGGGAAAGTCATTCTCCAATGAAGAGAAAGTCAGAAAGATCTTAAGAAGTCTTCCCAAAGCCAAATGGGAACTAAAGACAACAACAATTGAAGAAGATCAGGATATATCCTCCCTCCCTCTAGATGATTTACTGGGAAGCTACTCACCCATGAGATCTCTATGACTGAAGTTGACGGAGAATTATCCGAAAAGACCAAGAACCTGGCACTGAAGGCTAAAGAGACTGAAAAGTCTCAAAGCCTTGAAAAGAAGATGATGATGAAGAAGGTCCTTTTTATCTTATATCCAAAGCTTTGGAAAGAAAAGACTTCAGCAGAGACAAGTTCAGATCCTCCAGCAGCAAGGATTATAAGGGTAAATCTTCCTCTCATAAATCTAAAACTATGAATTGCTTTGAATGTGGGGATGCAGGACACTTGGTCAGAGATTTTCAACAAATAAAAAGTAAAACTTTCAGAAGAAATATTATGACAAAAATAAGAAAGCTATGGTAGCTTCTTGGAGTGTTCAGATTCATCCGGTGATTCAGAATCTTACGAAGAACCAGCCAATCTTTGTCTCATGGCAAAGCATGATGAAAGTTCTGAAAAGAACACTTAGGTAATGGTGAAAAGTCTAATGTCCCAATCCTCAAATATGCTTTCTGATATTTTGAAAACAATGCTTCAGAATGAAGAAGATTATTTAAAAGAAATCAAATCTGTGAAGAAGAAGGTTCATGAGCAAGCAAAAGAAAATTTCCAACTAGTTTGCGAAAACAAGAATCTTGAAATTTCTCAGGCAAAAGCAGACAGAGATTCAAAGCCTTGAAACCAATTTCAAATCCTTGAAATCTCAGGTCAAAGAAGTTGTCACAGAAAATTCTATCTTGAGTGACAACATTGTTACTCTAAAACATCACTGTGATGAATTAGAAGAACAAAAAAATGATTTGACTGAGAAACTTCAAGAATCTAAGAAGACTTTGACAAAACTTGCTGACTCAGAAAACAGTCTCAACCTGATTCTTGGTGGAAATCTGAAATCTGTTCACAAAATTGGTATTTGATACAATCCAAATTTTCCAAGAATGAACAATACCAGATTTGTGAAAGAAAGCAGCAAACATTCCCCAAAATGTCATTACTGCAACAAAACTAGTCATGTAAAGATGACTTGTCCCTTCAGAAGAAGAGAACCTCACATCATGAGGAACGTTGTTCCATTCCAACTTAAGGACAGGTGAGACAGATTCGGGTTACTAAAGGGGTTAGACCACCTAACATGGTTGACCCTGAATATGATTCAAATTTCACACTTGGTCCAACAGTTGGGTAAGGAAGTGAATGGTTTTTGCAGGTTGTCACCAAGAGAAATGAAAAGAAGTGGTTTAAGCATAGTCGCTGCTGTAGGGTTTTGATTCAGGTTATGTAGCGGAGTAACAAAATTTAATTCTGCTCAAACTCCTCCAAGGATCACAGGAAAGCAATCATAACATCATTAGGGTAGAAACATTGTACCTTAGTTTGTGTGATCACTACGAAGAATTGTGTCTTAGTCTCTAAGAGTATACACACCTTGGATCTTCAACTGGAATCCTTTCCACCGTGTAGTGCTAGCAATGGAAGAAGGAGGCAAAGGATCACGCAAATTAAGGCAACGCCACGAGCCTTGGGGAGGCCGATGGTGTCGGGTAGGGGGATAGGTTGGGTGGCCGAGCCTCTCAACTTGTCTCTCTCTCCTTAATTTAATATGTTCTCTCAATAATTACTAGTGTTCTTGAGAAAATAACAAGTTGGAGTTCCTTGATATAGTTAATAACTCTTTATTAACTAAGTAATTTCCCCAATACTAATCATGTCCTTACATCGATTAACCCACTTTTAAATTTGTCCTACTAACTTTTCTTGTGGTTGCGTTATGACCATTTTAATTAATTAGTCCAACTAATTAATACCCATATTCAGTTTAATCCATATCGTGTGTGACCCCGTAGGTTTCTATTTATTTGGTAGTAACTATTACAAACATAGAGCGGTGTCTAGCAGCACATCTATGTTGCTCTATGTTGGAATTTTGCCCGAGAAGAAAACAAATTGTCGTGACATTTATATGGACTTACTATTCATTATGTTATCGATATGGAGATATGCTAGCATGAATAAAGTCCTAAGAATATAAATGTTATATTGTTAAATATCCCTAGTCGAGTACACAGTTAATAGGATGACTGTATTACATCGAGAATAGTATGTGGATAGATTGATAAGGGGATATTAGGTCTAACACATGGGTGCACATCAGGAGTAATGGCGTACTGGATTGACCCACCATGAGAAGGAACATGGGAGTTATGTGAATGTTACAAGTGCAACTCATAGTGACAATGGTGTTGTGATCCATAGACTTGAAGTCACTAGATACTCTAGTTGTGAATTATCATGTTTTGATATCGTCAAACGTTACACTATAACTGGGTAACTATAAAGGCTTTTATCGGACATAATATGAAGCAAGCTCAGAGATGTTAGTGATGTAGAGAGGATTTTTCCCTCCCACATAAAGGGAGTAAATATCTACGGCCACTCTATGAGTGAGACTTAGGAAAATGCATGACCATGGTCGAATAAATCAATATGATCTACTGTTGTTATTTTTTTATCTAAGTCTACTCACATATCGAGAAATTATGGATTGGATATACAAGTGTGACACTCCATGTCTTGTGTCCAATCAGGATAGATGAGAAAAAGGGATTATACAACACTATAACATTGGTCACAGAGGTGAGTCAGATCACAGACATTTTTTTACTTGGGAGCATTGATGTATTGCGAGATACCGTTTAATGTTTGTAATAACTGTTATTACTGCCAACGTAATTAGGAACCTACAAGGTCACACACAATAATAGATCAATATGGGATTATTGCTAATTAGTTAAACTAAATAGCAATAATGAGTAATTGGACTAAGTGTAGACTGTGCTCATTAGTTAGACTTAAGAGCAATTTTGGGCTAGAATGTAACTAGTCCCACATTGTTAAATTTATGGGCAAATATGAATTTCTCTAGCTATAAATAGGATTTATATGCTATGAGTATTCATGATTAGTTAATTCCTACACAACACAGTTTACTAGAAAGCTAGAGAAAAAGGAGAAAATAGATTTTTCTCCATGAAGGATTCGGCCAAAACCCTAGCCGCCCCTAGGAACGGTCGGCCTCCACCTGGTGCCGCCCCTCTCTTGTGCCCACGGCATGGTGATGTCATGTCCTCTCCTTTCCGCGTTGATGGATGTGATCCAGCCCTTGAACGTCCAAGTTCATCATTCTTCTCACGATTTCTAGCACCATTGGATAAGAAGCCAGGTTGAGGTCTATTCGTGTGCATACCGTAGAGACAAATATGCTATTCTTTGTATGTGATCGTCCGAGCCTGGTATCACCTGCGATTCATGGAGGGTTTTGAGCCTCATAAATTTTAAATTTCCGCAGCGTAACCAATATCAAAATCCTACAGTGGTATCAGAGCCACAGGTCCATAGCACATAACGTGATTTATGTGGTTATCTATTTTTTATAGTTTTTGACCTTATTTGTCATATTGACCCTAACCTGTAGTAAAGCTGATATGCGTATTATGATGCGCCATGAATATGGTTCATGTGGAGATTCAATTGTTTTACATATGATGTGAAAATAATGAATTTTCAGGTGTATATTTGATATACTAATTTTATCACTTGACTGTTTCTGTCAGTTTGACCGTAAACGGTAATAAAATTAATATGCATATTTTGATACGCCACATGGGGAAATCAGCTAATTTTATATAAGATGTGAAAATTACTGTTTTCCATGTATATATGATGTAAAAATTAATTGGTGACATAAAGCTAGGGTTTGGGCACATTGTAGGAAGAAAAGGTGTTTTGTCCCACATTGGGGTTTGGCCATGAAGGGAAGAAGAAAATTTTGATTTTATCCACTTGGGGTTCGTCCTAAAAGAACCGTCCCCTCCCTTTGGTCCGCCGACCAAGCCAACCGGACACGTCGGTTCAGTCAGGCGACCGGTTTGACCGGGCGGGCTGGTCCGACCGGGTGGGCCCAGTTTGGCAGGTTAGTTCGGTTCGGCTAGTTGGACTAGCGCGACTGTTTTTGACTATTTTGCCCGTAGTGTCCCAATTTAAATAATTAATATTGAACAAGCGCGTTAAAATTGTTTTTAACTGTATTATGTGCTTTGTTTCATGGTGGATGGATATGCTCTAGGTTGTGGATGTTTACTTTGAGATTTGGTTTACGGCCTGCGAGCTGATCAATTAATGTAATAGTTAATTAAGGTTTTACGGCCTGCGAGCTGATCATCTTCTCAACTTGTGATGTTTTATTTATTTATTCAATTAATTTAGATGCTAGCTAGAAATAAATAATTTGATGATAGCCAAAAACATGGAGAAGAAGACCAAAGAACCAAGACGCCACAAAGACGATGGAGGACTTGCACACCTAGGACACATGACTATGGTGGAGGCACATGGAGATGAGCTTGTTGCTTTAGGGCATATAAATATTATCATTGGCTTGGTAATATCTTAGTCTTAGGGCCCATATCCATGCCACGTTAATTTTATTTTGTGGATGTTTATTATTGTTGGGTTTTGACGTAGGTAACGCAGCGGAATAACAAAAATTTAATCCTACTCAAAGCCCACCAAGGATCACAGGAAGAGACATCATAACATGATTAAGGACATAGAAGATGTGTACCTTTTGATTTATGAGATCACACGAAGAATGATGTCCTCGTCTCTACGGTTGATCCACGTCTAGAGGTGAGATCTAGATTCTTCCTTCTCCACAAGTGCTAGCTTGAACCTGGAGGAAGAGGGATGAAGATCAAAGCAAAAAAGGCACAAAGGGAGGGGCGGCCCCCTCTTTGCCGTCGGGTAGAGGGGCGGACGGGAGCTAGGGTTTCGGCCCTAGCTCTTTGTCTTGCTCTCTCTTTTGCTCTCTCCCACTCTTGTGTTATGTCTAATAATAACTCATGTAGTGGGAAGGAAGCTAGAGCCTCCTTTATATACTCCAACAACTCCTTGTTGTTTCCATAAAAGAGTTTCCTAATTCTAGATGAACTAGAATTATTCCCTTCCTTGCAAATTAGTCATACTAAGTTTGCAAGGTGTTGCACAATGATCCTTCTATTAATTAATCCATATTAATTAATCCCAAATCTAGCTCTACTCTATTTGACGTGTGACCCCATAGGTTTCTATATAGTTGGTAGTAACTATTACTAACATGGAGCGGTGTCTAGCAACACATCCATGCCACCCAACCAATAAAAATAGTCAGTGATCCCGACAAACCTTTGTGCCCAATATGTCATATTGCATTATCCCTTTGTCTCCATATCCGGATTGGACACGAGACATAAATAGTCACACTCGTATATCCAATCCATAGTTCCTCGATCCTGAGAATATGCTTATGCTTGCAAATAACATTAATATCTCTATATTAATTTATCTGAGTCTGGCCAGACATTCAATAAGCCTCATCCCTCGAGTGGCCGTGGATATTTACCCCCATTATGTGGGAGGGACAAATCTTGTCTACATCACTACGATCTCTAAGCTTGCTTCCTATCACGCCCGATAGCCACCTTTATGATTACCCAGTTACGGTGTAACGTTTGATAACATCAAAGCGCAATATTTCACAACTAGAGTATCTAGTGACTTCAAGTCCAAGGATTGCAATAATATTAGCACTACGAAAAGCGATTGTGACTTCACATAATCTAATGTATCCTTTTCGTCGTGGGTCAATCCAGTATGCCATTACTCCTAATGCATACCCATGTGTTATACTTGATATCTCCATATCAATCTACCCACAAACTATTCTATATTTGATTGTCCCATTAATCAATATAATTGACTAGGGATATTTAAGATAAATAACACAATTTATCTAAGGACTTCATTATATTAAATATCGCCATAAATAATAAATGAATATTCTAGCCAAAACATTGTTCATACTAAATCTACGATTGCCTCTAGGGCATCTATTACAACAGTCTCCCACTTGCACTAGAGCCAATCTGGCGCATCTCGTATGCCTATAGATGTGGCGTGCCCTTCATGCTTTCGCTGCGCGAGAGGTTTCGTGAGCGGATCTGACACGTTGTCATCCGTCGAAATCTTGCATATCTTCACATCTCCTCGATCGATCATATCACGAACAAGATGGAATCTCCTAAGTACATGCTTTGACTTTTGGTGCGACCTTGGTTCCTTTGCCTGTGCGATTGCCCCAGAGTTGTCACAGTACAACTCTATGGGATCCACTATGCTAGGGACCACACCGAGCTCAGTGATAAACTTCTTTATCCATACTGCCTCTTTCGCCGCTTCCGCAGCAGCAATGTACTCAGCTTCTGTTGTAGAATCAGCAACTGTGCCTTGCTTGGAACTCTTCCAGCTCACAGCTCCTCCATTCACGCAAAACACGTATCCAGACTGCGATCTGTAATCATCCTTGTCGGTATGGAAGCTTGCGTCAGTGTAACCCTTTACACTTAGCTCTTCCATGCCTCCAAATATCAAGAATACATCCTTAGTTCTTCTCAAGTACTTTAGGATGTTCTTGACAGCAATCCAGTGACTCTCACCCGGATTGGACTGATATCTGCTCACCATACTCAACGCGTATGATACGTCTGGTCTAGTACATAGCATGGCGTACATGATGGATCCTATGGCCGAAGCATAGGGTATCCTGCTCATGCGGTCCTTCTCCATCTCGTTGGAGGGACAGTCATTCTTGGAAAGAGTGACTCCATGTGACATGGGCAAGAATCCCTTCTTGGAATCTTGCATGTTGAACCTCTTCAACACCTTGTCAATGTATGTACTTTGACTTAGGCCAAGCAATCTTTTAGATCTATCTCTATAGATCTTTATACCCAGTATATAGGCCGCGTCTCCTAAGTCTTTCATCGCAAAGCACTTTCCTAGCCAATCTTTAACAGATTGCAGAGTAGGAATATCATTGCCAATGATTAGTATGTCATCCACATACAAGACCAGAAATACTATAGAGCTCCCACTAACCTTCTTGTAAACACAAGGCTCATCTTCGTTCTTGATGAAGCCAAACTCTTTGACTGCGTCATCAAAACGTCGATTCCAGCTCCTAGAAGCTTGCTTCAATCCATAAATGGACCTTTGCAGCTTACATACTTTATTGGCATTCTCTGGATCCTCAAAACCCTCTGGTTGTGTCATGTACACATCCTCAAGGAGGTTCCCGTAAAGGAACGCTGTTTTGACATCCATTTGCCAAATCTCATAGTCATAGTATGCTGCAATAGCAAGTAAGATTCGAATGGATTTAGTCATGACGACTGGTGAAAAGGTCTCATCATAGTCAATACCATGAATTTGTCTATAACCTTTGGCCACCAATCGGCCCTTACAGGAAACTACCTTGCCATCCATATCGGTCTTCTTCTTGAAGACCCACTTGCACCCCATGGGTCGAGCCCCTTCGGGTGGTTCCACCAAAGTCCATACTTTGTTGGTGTACATGGAATCCATTTCGGATCTCATGGCTTCTAGCCACTTCTTAGAGTCTGGGCCACTCATGGCTTCTCCATAGGTTGCAGGCTCATCTTCCCTGAGTGGTACGTGATCGGGCTCAGTCACGAGAAGTCCATACCTCTCTGGCTCATGACGCACTCTTCCTGATCTACGGAGTTCCTGTGTTACCTGAACAGGTTCTTCCACAACTTCTTGTGGTTCCTGTTCATGTTCCATTATCAGTTGAGTGGTTTGTGGTTCATGAATTTCTTCAAGTTCTACAACCCTCCCACTTGCTTCTTTAGAGACTAATTCTCTTTCTAGAAACACGCCGGTCCGAGCAACAAACACTTTGTTCTCGGTAGGGTTATAGAAATAATATCCTTTAGTCTCTTTAGGATATCCCACAAACTTACACTTATCCGCTTTAGGCCCGAGCTTGTCTGTATGTAAATGCTTTACATAGACGTCGCAGCCCCAATTCTTCATAAACGACACTATGGGACGCTTCCCAGTCCATATCTCATATGGCGTCTTCATGACCGATTTGGATGGAACACGGTTAATGGTAAAAGCTGCCGTCATTAGAGCATGTCCCCAAAAGGATATCGGAAGATCTGTTTGAGACATCATAGATCGCACCATATCTAATAGAGTGCGATTCCTCCTCTCAGATATACCATTCCATTGTGGTGTTCCGGGTGGAGTGAGCTGGGATACTATCCCACACTCTCTAAGATACTCATCAAACTCTTGGCTTAAGTATTCTCCTCCACGATCCGATCGTAGAGCTTTAATACTCTTGCCAAGTTGCTTCTCTACTTCACTCTTGAATTCTTTGAACAATTCAAAGGATTCTGATTTGGCCTTCATAAGGTATACAAATCCATATCTACTGAAATCATCAGTAAATGTAATGAAGTAGGTATAACCACCTCTGGCAGGCGTGGGGAATGGTCCGCATACATCAGTATGTATGAGTGCCAATAACTCACTAGTCCGCTCGCCTTTCTTATTGAAAGGGGACTTTGTCATTTTTCCTAATAAATGAGATTCACATGTCTCATATGATTCCAAATCAAATGAGTCTAGAAGTCCATCCTTATGGAGTCTAGATATGCGTTTCTCATTTATATGGCCTAAACGACAGTGCCATAGATATGTAGGATTTAAATCATTAGTTTTAATCCTTTTAGTATTTATGATATAGATTGGATTATTTAGATTAAGGATATACAATCCATTAGAAAAATGCGCACTACAATAGTGCATACTATCAAAATAAATGGAGCAACACTTGTCCTTTATTGAAATAGAAAAACCTTTCTCGTCCAAACAAGAAACGGAAATAATGTTTCTGCTCATAGCAGGCACATAAAAGCAATTGTCTAATTCTAAAATAAGTCCAGAAGGCAAAGATAGCTCATAAACGCCTACAGCTAATGCAGCAACCTTTGCTCCAATCCCGACGCGCAAGTCTATCTCCCCTTTTCGCAATCTTCTACTTCTTTTCAAATCCTGCACATTACGACAAATGTGAGAACCACATCCGGTATCTAATACCCAGGATGATGAAATAGAGAGATTGACGTCTATAACATAAATACCTGGTGGTGGTGGAATCACTATTCCAAGCTTCTTATCCTCCAGATATTTAGGGCAATTCCTCCTCCAGTGACCCGGCTGGCTGCACTAGTGACATTCGCCTTTAGCCACACCTCCACTAGGCTTCAGGGCATCCTTGGATTTCGCAACTTTCTTGCGTTTTCCTTTTGAAGTAGATGCAACTGACTTGCCCTTCTTCTTGTGTACCATCATTATGGCCTTGCCCTTGCCTTTATTGATGCTTTGCTCAGCTGTCTTTAGCATGTTCAATAGGTCTGGCAACGACTTGTTGATCTCATTCATATTATAGTTCATAATGAACTAATTATAACTGTCAGGCAAAGATTGCAAGACGATATCTGTCGCCAAGTCCTGGCCGAGTGGGAACCCCAGTCTCTCAAGGTTCTCTATCTACCCGATCATTCGGAGTACATGAGGGCCTACTGGATTCCCCTCTGCAAGACTGCTTTTGAACAACGCTTTAGACACCTCATAGCGCTCATGCCTTGCCTGTTCCTGAAACAATTGTTTCAAGTGTCTGATCATATCATAGGCTTCCATGTTCTCGTGTTGCTTCTGAAGCTCACCAGTCATGGTGCAAAGCATGAGGCAAGTCACGTCATTAGAATCATCAATATGTTTCTGACGTGCCCTTACTTCCGCTAGTAGAGACTCATCTTGTGGTGGGTCTGGAATTGGAGTGTCCAAGACGTACAGCTTCTTTTCTTGCTTGAGGATAATCCTCAAGTTTCTGTACCAGTCAAGGAAATTTGTTCCAGACAATTTATCCTTCTCAAGGACAGATCGTAGGGATGAACTCGATGCGTTGTTGTTTGCCATTTTGAATTCTACAAAACGAGAAATATGCATTTTAGTATTTTTGAACAATTTAACTATATTTAACAATGGCTAGATCATTAAATATAGCTCCCACTATTTTTCTCGGATTAATAGCCCTCACTATTAAAGCGGAAAATATCTTTATACTTTCTAGTGGGTCCAAGATCCCTTTTTCACTTCTTCTTGAGCTTGCTTTGGCAAGTCACCCAAGAATTGGTTATTTAGGTAGGAACCATTCCAATTGCATCTCATGCAACTCTTGGTCCAATTAGGTGAATAATTTCCTTTTATTCTTTATCCTATGAATAACTCCTAATTGTCATGCCTCTAAGCTCATCAATCTTCATTGAATCTTGCCTAGTTGCGTCCAACCTCTTTCTTTCAACATACACGCATTACTAGCTTGCGTCGTCCGCAACACATCATGAAAAATTAAAATCGCCTTGCTTTGGCAAGCCCGAATTTTAATAGGCCATGATCATGAAGGGTGTTTTGGCAAGAGAAGGCAAAACGCAATATTTAATTGAGGGATTTCTTTTAAGTTGTTTGGTTGATCTTATCAACATGGTCTACTTATTTGGATTGGGCCATCCACAATAAAAGACCAACCTTGTTTATTATTATCTTGTTATCGTTTTTGCTTGTAGCGCCATACACACAAAAATAAATAACAAGGCATGAATAATAAACATCCACAAAATAAAAATAAACGTGGTATGGATATGGCCCCTAGACTAATGATATTATCAAGCCAATGATAATATCTAATTGCCCTAAAGTGCCGAGCTCATCTCCATGTGCTCCACCATAGCTGCGCGCCTAGGGATGTCTTTTGGCTCCTTTGGTTCTCCGGTCTTCTTCTCCATGTTCTTGGCTATCATCTAAATATTTCTAATTCTAGCCTAACATCTAGAATAAATAAATAAATAACAAAAGCCTCACATGTTGAGGAGAAAAAGAACGACTCGCAGGCCGTAAAACTTAATTAATTATTACATTAATTTGATCAGCTCGCAGGCCGTAAACCAAACCACAAAACAATAAACATCCACAATCCTAGGCCATATCCATCCACCATGCAATAAAGCACATAATACAGTTAAAACTAATTTTTAACGCGCTTGTTTAATTTTAATGAAATTGGGTAACTAGGGTTTCACAACGGTCCAAAGGGTCCAAGCCAACAAGTGGCCCGAACCCTAGGACCGCCGCATGCCTAGAGGCCCGCGGCCTTGCTTGGCGCTCAAGGGAGGGGCGGGCAGCTAGGGTTTCGGCCCTAGTCCCTTCCTCCTTCCTTGTTGCCCAAGCAAGGTTGTTTCCTTATGGATTTATTTCCATAACTTTGTTTCCATAATTGAAAACCCCTTTTCAATCATGTGCCCATGAACCTTAATTTTTTAAGAACCCAATTATTCACATCCTATGTGATTAAACTCACCAATTCTAACATCAAATGTTAAATTGGGTCTTGTTTAATTGAATCAAATTCAATCTTGCATCTACTATGCCAATTTTCAGTTTTCGTGTAATAAACAATAATACGGTGTATGAACTGAAATCGTAAACACATAATATCATGTTATGCTCTACGACTTGTGGCTCTGATACCACTGTTGGGTTTTGACGTAGGTAACGCAGCAGAATAACAAAAATTTAATCCTACTCAAAGCCCACCAAGGATCACAGGAAGAGACATCATAACATGATTAAGGACATAGAAGATGTGTACCTTTTGATTTGTGAGATCACACGAAGAATGATGTCCTCGTCTCTACGGTTGATCCACGTCTAGAGGTGAGATCTAGATTCTTCCTTCTCCACAAGTGCTAGCTTGAACCCGGAGGAAGAGGGATGAAGATCAAAGCAACAAAGCAACAAAGGCACAAAGGGAGGGGCGGCCCCCTCTTTGCCGTCGGGTAGAGGGGCGGACGGGGGCTAGGGTTTCGGCCCTAGCTCTTTGTCTTGCTCTCTCTTTTGCTCTCTCCCACTCTTGTGTTATGTCTAATAATAACTCATGTAGTGGGAAGGAAGCTAGAGCCTCCTTTATATACTCCAACAACTCCTTGTTGTTTCCATAAAAGAGTTTCCTAATTCTAGATGAACTAGAATTATTCCCTTCCTTGCAAATTAGTCCTACTAAGTTTGCAAGGTGTTGCACAATGATCCTTCTATTAATTAATCCATATTAATTAATCCCAAATCTAGCTCTACTCTATTTGACGTATGACCCCATAGGTTTCTATATAGTTGGTAGTAACTATTACTAACATGGAGCGGTGTCTAGCAACACATCCATGCCACCCAAGCAATAGAAATAGTCAGTGATCCCGACAAACCTTTGTCCCCAATATGTCATATTGCATTATCCCTTTGTCTCCATATCCGGATTGGACACGAGACATAAATAGTCACACTCGTATATCCAATCCATAGTTCCTCGATCCTGGGAATATGCTTATGCTTGCAGATAACATTAATATCTCTATATTGATTTATCTGAGTCTGGCCAGACATTCAATAAGCCTCATCCCTCGAGTGGTCGTGGATATTTACCCCCATTATGTCGGAGGGACAAATCCTGTCTACATCACTACGATCTCTAAGCTTGCTTCCTATCACGCCCGATAGCCACCTTTATGATTACCCAGTTACGGTGTAACGTTTGATAACATCAAAGCGCAATATTTCACAACTAGAGTATCTAGTGACTTCAAGTCCAAGGATTGCAATAATATTAGCACTACGAAAACCGATTGTTACTTCACATAATCTAATGTATCCTTTTCTTCGTGGGTCAATCCAGTATGCCATTACTCCTAATTCATACCCATGTATTAGACTTGATATCTCCATATCAATCTACCCACATACTATTCTATATTTGATTGTCCCATTAATCAATATAATTGACTAGGGATATTTAAGATAAATAACACAATTTATCTAAGGACTTCATTATATTAAATATCGCCATAAATAATAAATGAATATTCTAGCCAAAACATTGTTCATACTAAATCTACGATTGCTCGAACCTTCTGTGTTTTTAGAAGGAGATTGTCTCTAAAAGAAGCACTGGGAGGATAGTAGAACTTGAAGGAGTTCAAGAACAACAACACCAGATTCATCCTTTGATGGATCATGAGTAGTAACACAAGGCATTGTGTAGCAACCTACTTAAGAAGCACAAGAACCTATGAGGAGGCCACGAGTGGGTCAGACTCTCGAAAATGGTTTAAGGCCATGAGATATGAAATGGAATCCATGTATACCAACAAAGTATGGGATTTGTTGGAACCACCTTAAAGGGTAGGACCCATAGGGTGCAAGTGGGTTTTAAGAAAAACTAACATGGATGGTAATTGGATTACTTTTAAGGGACGATTGGTGACTAAAGTTTTCCTGTGAGATCATATTATTGAATATGACAAAACTTTTTCCGCAGTTGCGATGCTTGAATCTATTCGCATCTTGCTTGCAGCAATCTATCTACGGATTGAATCAAGCTTCTTGGATTTGAAATCTTCGATAAATGATGCAATCAAATGGTCTTATTCCAAAAAATATGAAGATGAATCTTGTGTTTACAAGAAGGTTAGTGGGAGCATAGTTGTATTTTAAGTCTTGTATGTGGTTGACATACTGTTCACTGGGAATGAGGTCCCTACTCTGCAATCTGGTAAAGATTGATTAGGGAATCGATTTTCAATGAAACGATTTAGGCGAGGCAACCTATAAAGATCTATGGATATAGATCAAGAAAGTTGTACGGCTTCATTCAAAGTGCATATAGTGACATAAGTGTTGAAACGATTCAACATGAAAGAATATAGATTCCTACCTATGTCACGTGGAGTTAGATTTTGGACGACTAATTGTCCTTCCAATCAGATTGAGAAAGGACTTTATGAATAAGATTCATAGGATGCGCTATGTTATGTGCTCGGGCCAGGCATGTCGTTTGAAGAATGACATGAAGATACTAGTAATATCCAGATGAGATTCATTGGATATTGATCAGGAAAATCCTTATGTACTTGAGAAGAACTAAGGATGAACTCGTGATATATGGAGGATAGGAAGAGTTCACTGTAAAGAGTTACAATAATGCAAACTTCCGATCCAAAAAGGATGATTCCAGATCATAGTTAAGTTTTGTGGTTTGCCTAATTTGAGTGACTGTGAGCTGGAAAGGTTCCATGCAAGATTCAGTTGCCGATTCTACCACAGAAGACTGGTTGTATTGTTGCATTAGATGCAAATACTCAGAGTGTTTGATCTCATTCGATTGTCGATAGAGGAGATGTGAATATATGCAATGTACCAGCATATGCCTCTCTTACCTCTTGCGCAGCGAAAGCGTATTCGTCGTGCTAGATCAGTAGGCATATGATGCACCAGATTGACTCTAATGCAAGTGGGAGACTGTTGGAATTGTTCCATAGAGGCAATCAATTTGTCGTGACATTTATATGGACTTACTATTCATTATGTTATCAATAGGGAAATATTCTAGCATGAATGAATTCCTTATAATATAAATGTTATATTCTTAAATATCCCTAGTCGAGTATTACAGTTAATAGGACGACAGTATTGCATCGAGACTAGTATGTAGGTAGATTGATATGGGGATATCAGTTCTAACATATGGGTGCGCATTAGGAGCAATGGCGTACTGGACTAACCCACCATGAGAAGGATACATGAGATTTATGTGAATGTCACAAGCGCTTCTCATCGTGAAAATGGTGTTGTGATCCATAGACTTGAATTCACTAGATACTCTAGTTGTGAATTATCATGTTTTGATATCGTCAAACGTTACACCGTAACTGGGTAACTATAAAGGCTTTAATAGGACATGATTTGAAGCAAGCTGAGAGATGGTAGTGATGTAGAGAGGATTTTTCCCTCCCACATAACAGGAGTAAATATCCACGGCCACTCGATGAGTGAGACTTAGGGAAATGCATGGCCATGCTTGAATAACTCAATATGAGGTATGATGTTATTTGTTTATCTAAGTCTTCTCACAGTTTGAGAAACTATGGATTGGATACACAAGTGTGATACTCCATGTATTGTGTCCAATCCAGATAGATGAGACGAAGGGATTATACAACGCGGTAACATTGGTCACAGAGCTTAGTTAGATCACTGACATTCTTATTCCTTGGGAGCATTGATGTATTTCCAAATACCGCTCAATGTTTGTAATAATTTTTATTACTGCCAACGTAATTAGAAACCTTCAGGGTCACACACAATAATAGTTCAAGCTGGGATTATTGCTAATTAGTTGGACTAAATAGCAATAATGAGTTAATTGGACTAAAGTCTAAACGGTTCTCATTAGTTGGACTAGAGCAATTGTGGGCTAGAATGTAACTAGTCCCACATTGTTGGATTTATGGGAAACGATGAATTTCTCTAGCTAAAAATAGGATTTATAGGCTATAAGAATTCATGATTAGTTAATTCCTACACAAAATAGTTTACTAGAGAGGTAGAGAGAAAGGAGAAAAGAGATTTTTCTCCATGAAGGGTTCGGTCAAAACCCTAGTTGCCCCTAGAAACTGTCGTCCTCCTCTTGGTGTCGCCCCTCTCTTGTTCCCACAGCATGTTGATGTCGTGTCCTCTCCTTGCCGCGTTGATGGATGTGATGCAGCCCGTGCACGTCCAAGGTCATCCTTCTTCTCACGATTGCTAGCACCATTGGGGAAGAAGCCCGGTTGAGGTATATTCTTGTGGATACCGTAGAGACGAAGATGCTATTCTTTGTATGTGATCGTCCCAGAATGGTATGGATGAGGTAACCTTTCTTCCTTCATCGTGTTATGATGCGCCACCTGCGATTCATGAAGGGAATTGAGCAGAATAAATTTTGTATTTTCGCTGCGTAACGTGCATCAAAACCCTACAATTTATGCCACCCAACTAATAGAAACAGTTAGTGATCCCGAAAAACCTTGTGCCCAATGTTACCGTGTTATGTTATCCCTTCGACTCTATATCCGAATTGGACACGAGACATAATTGTCACACTTATATATCCAATTCATAGATTTCTCGACCCTGGGAATAGGCTTATCCATGCAGATAACATCAATATCTCCATATTGATTTATTTGAGTCTTGCCAGACATTCCATAAGCTTTAACTCTGGACTGGCCGTGGATATTTGCTCCCATTATGTAGGAGGTACAATCATATCTACATCACTGCCATCTCTCAGCTTGCTTCCTATCATGCCCGATAGCTATCTTTATAATTACCCAGTTACGATGTAACGTTTGATAATATCAAAGCATGATATTCACAACTAGAGTATCATGTGACTTCAAGTCTAAGGATTACAACACCATTAGCACTACGAGTAGCACTTGTGACGTTGACATAATCTAATGTAGCCTTCTCGCGGTGGGTCCATCCAGTATGCCATTACTCCTAATGCATACCGATGTGTTATCTCCATATCAATATACCCACATACTAGTCTATAGTTGATCGTCCTGTTAATCAATATAATGGACTAGGGATATTTAAGATAAACAACACACTTGTAATCCAAGGACTTCGTTATATTAAATATCTCCAAAAATAATACAATGATTTATTCTAGCAATCAAGGTTCATACTAAATAGATTTCCTCGAGGGCACCCAAAACTAACAGTCTCCCACTTGCACTATAGCCAATTTGGTGCATCCTGTATGCCTATAGCCCAAGTGTGGCCTTCATGCTTTCGCTGAACCAACGACTTTGTGAGAGGTTCTGAAATATTATAATATGTTGGAATCTTGCATATCTTCACATCTCCTCGATCGACTATCTCTTGAACTAGATGGAATCTCCTAAGTACATGCTTTGTCATTTTGTGTGACCGGGGTTCCTTGGCTTTTGCGATAGCCCCTGTGTTGTCACAATACAATGTAATGGGATCCACAATTCTAGGAACCACACCAAGCTCAGTGATAAACTTCTTTATCCAAACAGACAACTTCCCTGCGCCTGAAGCAGCAATGTACTCAGCTTCATTCTTAAAATCATAAACTGTCTCTTGCTTTGAACTCTTCCAGCTCATAAATTCTCCATTTAGGAAAAACATATAACCCGACTGCAATATATAGTCGTCTTTGTCGGTTTAGAAGCTTGAATCAGTGTAACCAATTACACTCGGCTATTCTTCACCTTCAAATATCATGAACGCATCCTTAGTCCTCTCAAGTACTTAAGGATGTTCTTGACAGCAATCCAGTGACTTTCAACCAGATTGGAATGATATCTGCTTGCCATATTCAACTCGTACCACACATCTGGTCAAGTTCACAACATGGCAGACATGATAGATCCTATGGCCGACGCATATGGGATCTTACTCATGCGGTCCTTCTCACTCTGATTGGAAGGACAACCATCCTTCATAAGGGTGGCTCCATGCGACATGGGCAAGAATCCTTCTTTGATTCTTACATGTTGAACCATTTCAACACCTTGTCTATATATTTAGTTTGGCTTAGGCCGAGCAGCTTCCTCGATCTATCGCTATAGATCTTGATACCCAGTATATAAGCTACATCCCCTAAGTCCTTAATTGCGAAACACTTCCCCAACCAATCTTTGACAGATTGCAATATATGAATGTCGCTTCCAATGAGTCGTATGTCATCCACATACAAGACCAGAAACACAACAGAACACCCACTAACCTTCTTGTAAACAGAAGGCTCATCTTCGTTCTTGATGATGCCAAACTCTTGGACTCCGTAATCAAAATGTCGATTCCAACTCCCAGAAGCTTGCTTCAATCCCTAAATGGATCGTTGTATCTTGCAAAATTATTTGAATGCTCTGGATCCTCAAAACCCTCAGGTATTTTTATGTACACATCTTGGAGGAGGTTTCCATACAGGAACGCTGTTTTGGCATCCATCTGCCAAATCTATTAGTCGTAGTAAGCTGCAATCACAAGTAGGATTCGACTGGACTTGGTAATCACGACTGGGGAAAAGTTTTCATCATAGTCAATACCACGAATTTGTCTGAATCCTTTAGCCACCAGTCGGCCCTCATAGGCAACTACGTTGCCATCCATGTCAGTCTTTTTCTTGAAGACCCACTTACACCCTATGGGCCGAACCCCATCGGGTGGTTCCACCAAAGTCCATACTTGGTTGGAATACATGGATTCAATTTCGAATCTCATGGCCTCAAGCCACTTCTTTGAGTCTGGCCCTATCATGGCCTCTCCATAAGTTGTAGGCTCATCACCTATGAGTAATACGTCACGGGCTCAGTTACGAGAAGTCCATACCTCTCTGGCTCCTAACGTACCCTACTCGGCCTACGGATTTCTTGTGTTACTTGAACAGGTTGCTCCACAAACGTTTGTGGTTCCTGTTCATGTTCCATTCTCAAACCAGGGCTTTGTGGTTCTTGAATTTCTTGTATTTCTACACTCCTCCCACTGGCTCCTTTAGAGATGAACTCTCTTTCTAGAAATACGCCATTCCATCAATCACCTTGTTCTCGGTTGGGATGTAGAAATAATATCATTTACTTTCCTTATGATATCCCACAAATTTACACTTATCTGACTTAAGTCCGAGCTTGTCACTCTGTAAACACTTTACATAGATGTCGCAACCTTAAATCTTCATAAACGACACTATGGGACGCCTCCCTGTCCATATCTCATATGGTGTCTTCATGACCGATTTGGATGGAACACAATTAATGGTCAAAGCAGCTGTCATTAGAGCATGTTCCCAAAAGGATATCGGAAGATCTGTTTGACACATCATAGACCGCACCATCTCCAACAAGATCCTACACTCTCTAAGATAGTCGTGAAACTCTGGGCTTAAGTATTGTCCTCCACGATACGATCGTTGAGCCTTGATACTTTTGCCAAGTTTATTCTCTACTTCATTCTTGAATTCCTTGAACAATTCAAAGGATTCGGATTTGGCCTTCATAAGGTACACAAATTCATATCTACTGAAATCATCAATAAATGTAATGAAATAGACGTAACCACCTCTCGCAGGCGTGGGAAACGGTCCACATACATCAACATGTATGAGATCCAATAACTCACTACTCCTCTCACATTTCTTATTTAAAGATGACTTTGTCATTTTTCCCATCAAACAAGATTCACATGTCTCATATGATTCATAATCAAATAAGTCTAGTAATCCATCCTTATGGAGTCTAGCTATGCATTTCTGATTTATATGGCCTAAACGACATTGCCATAGATAAGTAGGATTTAATTCATTAATTTTAATCCTCTTAGTATTCATGTTATAGATGTGATTACTTAGATCAAGGATATACAATCCATTAGACAAATGCCCACTACGATAGTGGATACTATCAAAATAATGGAACAACAATTGTTATTTATTGAAATACAAGAAATATAAATAATGATCCTGCTCATAGCAGGCACATAATATCAATTGTCTAACTCTAAAATAAGCTCTGAAGGCAAAGACAAATCATACACGCCTATAGCTAATGCAACAACTCTTGCTCCATTCACGACGCGCAAGTCTATCTCCCCTTTAGCCAATCATCTACTTCTTTTCAAATCCTACAAATTTCGACAAATGTGAGATCCACATCCAGTATCCAATACTCAAGATGAAGAAATAGAAATATTGACATCTATAACAAAAATACCTGGTGGTGGTGGAATCACTATTCCAAGTATTTTGTCCTCCAGATCCTTGGGGCAATTCCCGTTCCAGCGTCCAGGCCGACTACGGTAGTGACAATCAACTTTAGTTACGCCTCCACCAGGCTTCAAGGCAGTTTCTTTGGATATTGCAACTTTCTTGCTCTTTCCTTTGGAGGTAGAACCAACTGACTTGCTCTTCCTTTTATTGACCATTATTATGGCCTTGCCTTTTCCCTTGGTAGTACTTCCTCAACATATTTAGCAGGTCTGGCAAAGTCATGTTGCTCTCATTCATGTTATAGTTCATGATGAACTGACTATAACTATCTGGCAACGATTGTAGGATGAGATCAGTGGCAACCTCTTGGACGAACATGAAGCCTAACCTTTCGAGATTCTCTATGTATCCGATCATACGGAGTACATGAGGCCCGACTGGGTTCCCCTCTTCGAGACTACACTTGAACAGTGCTTTGGATACTTTGTACCACTCATGTCGGGCCTGCTCGTGGAAGACCTTCCTCAAATGTATGATCATATCGTATGCCTCCATGTTCTTGTGTTGCTTCTGAAGCTCATAGTTCATGGTGCACAGCATGAGACTGTTGACGTCATTATTTTGGTCCACAATCTTTTGATGTCCCTTTACGACATCTTCGGCAGAATCCTCAACTGGTGGTGTTGGAATAGGTGAATCTGAGATGTACAACTTCTTTTCTTGCTTAAGGACAATCCTTAAGTTTTTGTACCAGTCTACAAAAGTTGTTCCCTGACAAATTGTCCTTCTCAAGGACAGAACGCATGGATGGTGTCGATGTTTGATTGTTGATTGCCATTGGAATTCTACAAAATGAGAAATATGCAATTTTAGTATTTTGAACAATTAACTAAATTCAATAGTTTCTACATTATCAAATATAGCTCCCACTATGTTTCTCTGATTAATAGCCCTCACCATTAATGCGGAAAATAATACATATTTTCCAGTGGGTCCAAGATCCATATTTTACTTCTTATTAAGCTTGCTTTGGCAAGTCACCCAAGAATTAGTTATTTAGGTAAGAACAAGTTCCCAATTTCATCCTTATACAACTCTTGGTGCAATCGGACAAATAACTTCTTATTTATCTATCTCATAAATAATCCAATTTCTCATGCCTCTAAGTCATCAATCCAATTGAAACTACTTAGTTACGTTTAACCTCTTATTTTAACAACCACACATTACTTGATTGTGTGTCCGCATTACACCGTGGTAAATTAAAATCGCCTTGCTTTCGCAAAATTGAATTTAATAAACCCTTATCATGAAGGGTGTCAAAATAAGAGAAGGACAAAACGTAATATTTCTTTTGAGGATTTTAGTGTCATTACTTAATTTGTTTGGTTGATCTCATCAACATGATCTCTACTTATTTGGATTGGGAAATCCACAATAAAATACCATTCTTATTTATTATAATCTTGTTACGTTTTGCTTGTATCAACCATACACAAAATAAATAACAAGACATAATTAATAGACATCCACAAAATAAAAATAGTGTGGCATGCATATAGACCTAGGACTAAGATATTACCAAGCCAATGATAATATCTATATGCCCTAAAGTGACAAGCTCATCTCCATGTGCCTCCACCAGAGTCATGTGTCCTAGGTGTGCAAGTCCTCCATCGTCTTTGTGGCGTCTTGGTTCTTTGGTCTTCTTCTCCATGTTTTTGGCTATCATCAAATTATTTATTTCTAGCTAGCATCTAAATTAATTAAATAAATAAAAAATCACAAGTTGAGAAGATGATCAGCTCGCAGGCCGTAAAACCTTAATTAACTATTAAATTAATTGATCAGCTCGCAGACCGTAAACCAAATCTCAAAGTAAACATCCACAACCTAGACCATATCCATCCACCATGAAACAAAGCACATAATACAGTTAAAACCAACTTTAACGCGCTTGTTCAATATTAATTATTTAAATTGGGACACTACGCGCAAAATAGTCAAAAATGGTCGCGCTAGTCCAACAGTCGAACCGAACTAACCTGCCAAACTGGGCCCACTCGGTCGGACCAGCCCGCCCGGTCAAACCGGTCGGCTGACCAAACCAACGTGTTCGGTTGGCTTGGTCGGCGCACCAAAGAGAGGGGATGATTCTTTTAGGCCGAACCCCAAGTGGATAAAATCAAAATTTTCTTCTTCCCTTCATGGCCAAACCCCAATGTGGGACAAAACACCTTTTCTTCCTACAATGTGCCCAAACCCTATCTTTATGTCACCAATTAATTTTTACATCATATATACATGGAAAACAGTAATTTTCACATCTTATATAAAATTAGCTGATTTCCTCATGTGGCGTATCAAAATACGCATATTAATTTTATTACCGTTTACGGTCAAACTGACAGAAACAGTCAAGTGATAAAATTAGTATATCAAATATACACCTGAAAATGCATTATTTTCACATCATATGTAAAAAAAATTGAATCTCCACATGAACATATTCATGGCGCATCATAATACGCATATCAGTTTTACTACAGGTTAGGGTCAATATGACAAATAAGGTCAAAAACTATAAAAAATAGATAACCACATAAATCACGTTATGTGCTATGGACCTGTGGCTCTGATACCACTGTAGGATTTTGATGTTGGTTGCGCTGCGGAAATTTAAAATTTATTAGGCTCAAAACCCTCCATGAATCGCAGGTGATACCAGGCTCGGACGATCACATACAAAGAATAGCATCTTTGTCTCTACGGTATGCACACGAATAGACCTCAACCTGGCTTCTTATCCAATGGTGCTAGAAATCGTGATAATAGAACAAGACATAAATAATAAACATCCACAAAATTAAAATTAACGTGGCACAGATATGGCCCCTAAGGCTAAGATATTACCTAGCCAATGATAATATCTATATGCCCTAAAGTGACAAGCTCATCTCCATGTGCCTCCACCATAGTTTGCGGGTCCTAGATGTGCAAGTCCTCAATCGTCTTAGTGGCTTCTTGGTTCTTTGGTATTCTTCTCCATGATCTTGGCCATCATCTAATTATCTAATTGTAGCTAGCATCTAAATTAAATAAATAAATAAAACCTCACATGTTGAGAAGATGATCAGCTCGCAGGCCGTAAAACCTAATGAACTATTACATTAATTTGATCAGCTCGCGGGTCGTAAACCAAACCACAAAGTACACATCCACAACCTAGGACATATCCATCCACCACCGAACAAATCACATAATACAGTTAAAACTAACTTTTAACGCGCTTGTTCAATTTTAGTTGTTAATTGGGTAACTGGGGTCAAAACGGTCCAAGAGGCCCGCCAACAACCTTGGCCGAGCCCCAAAGGACCGTCACAAGCCAATAGGCCGCCGACCCTAGCCCGCACGGTCGGACGGTGCGCTTAGGCCGATTCAGCCATGTGGCTCGTGGCCTTGCTTGGGCGGCAAGGAAGGGAAAGGGGCGGACGGCTAGGGTTTCAGCCATAGCTTCCTTCCTCCTTCCTTCCTTCCTTGTTCCCCAAGTCTAGTTGTTTCGATAATTGGGAAAAAATTCTTTTCCCAAATTTTGTGCCCATTAACCCTAGTTTTTCAAGAATCCAATTGCCACATCACAGGTGCCCGAAATTGGCTAATTAGACACAACGATAATAATTTGCCCAATGCCTATTGAATCATATTCTTATAGCATCTATATGCCAATTTCAGTTTTCGCGTAAAACAATAGATACGGTGTAAAATTTGAAAAACAGCAACACATAATATCAAGTTATGCACTACAATCAGGCTCTGATACCACTGTAGGGTTTTGATGCAGGATACGCAGCGGAATAAAAAAATGTAATCCTGCTCATACTCCTCCAAGGATCACATGCAAGCAATCATAATATGATTAGGGTAGAAACATGTGTACCTTAGTTTGTGTGATCACTACGAAGAAGTGTGTCTTCGTCTCTACGAGTATCCGCACATTGGATCTTCACCTGGAATCCTTCCCACCGTGTAGTGCTAGCAACGGAAGAAGGAGGCAAAGGATCACGCAAATCAAGGCAACGTCACGAGCCTCGGAAGGCCGACAGCGTCGGGTAGGGGGGCGGGTTGGGTGGCCAAGCCTCTCAACTTGTCTCTCTCTCCTTTCTTTGTTATGTTTCTCAATAATGACTTGTATGTTGAGAAAATAACAAGCTCGAGTTCCTTTATATAGTTAATAACTCTTTATTAACTACATAATTTCCCCAAAACTAATCATGTCCTTACATGGATTAATCCACTTGCAAATTAGTCCTACTAACTTAACTTGTTGTTGCGTTATGATCCACTTAATTAATTAGTCCAATTAATTAATACCCATATCCAGTTTAATCCATATGGTGTGTGACCCCGATAGGTTTCTACCTAGTTGGTCGTAACTATTACGAACATAGAGCGGTGTCTAACAACACATCTATGCCACCCAACTAATAGGAATAGTCAATGATCCCCACAAACATTGTTCCCAATGTTACCGTGTTGTGTTATCCCTTTGTCTCTATATGTGGATTGGAAACGAGACATAATTTTCACACTCGTATATCCAATCCATAGTTTCTCGATCCTTGGAATAGGCTTATCCATGCAGATAACATCAATATCTCCATATTGATTTATCTGATTCTGGTCAGACATTCCATAAGCTCTAACCATCGAGTGGCTGTGGATATTTGCTCCTATAATGTAGGACGGACAAATCCTATCTACATCACTACTATCTCTCAGCTTGCTTCCTATCATGCCCTATAGCTATCTTTATAATTACCCAGTTACGGAGTAACATTTTATAATATCATATCATGATATATCACAACTAGGGTATACAATGACTTCAAGTCTAAGGATTACAACACCATTAGCACTACGAGAAGCACATGTGACGTTGACATAATATAATGTAGCCTTCTTACAGTGGGTCTATCCAGTAAGCCAATACTCTTAATGCATACCCATGTGTTAGACTTGATATCTCCATATCAATCTACCCACATACTAGTATAATGTTGATCGTCTTGTTAATCAATATAATGGACTACGGCTATTTAACAACACACTTGTAATCTAAGGACTTCATTATATTATTTAATCTCCATAAATAATACAATGATTTATTCTAGCAATCAAAGTTAATACTAAATAGATTGCCTCTAGGGCATCCAAAACCAACAGTTGCTCTAGACACATGAGTTGAAAGATATCTTTATTGTCATAATTAAAAGAGCAATCAGAAGGAACAATTACACTTGGTGACAAAGGAAAATGCAACATCCTAGGTATTGGTAAAGTTGGTACTGGTTCTGAAGCTCTATATCAGATGTCTATTTAGTAGATGGCTTATATTTTATAAGGTTGTTTTTTACAAAGAAAAATATATGGTACAAAATGAGAAATTTGAAAATTGCATTCTCACTTCTCGAAGGTCAAACAATTTTTATACTCTGCATACTAACAAAGTTGCAGGAGAAAGTCTAAAGTGCATCAAGGCCTTGAAAGAGGATTCAAAAATTTGACACAGAAAGCTTGGACACATTAGTCTACATACATTGAACAAACTGGTTTCTAAAGACCTTTTCGGAGGTCTGCCCTCTATCAAGTTCAAGGATAAAGAGGTATGTAAGGCTTGTGCACAAGGTAAGCAGACAAGGATCTCTTTCAAGCCCAAGAACTTTGTAAGTACAACTAGACCTATTGACCAATTGCATATGGATCGTTGTGTCACTATGAGAGTTCCATCTCCAAAGGGTAAGAGGTATATGCTGGTTAATGTAGATGATTACTCTAGATTTACTTGGGTGATATTTCTCAAATATAAGTCTGACGCTCTATATGAATTTTCAAAACTTTTTAAGGAGCTTCAAACTTTGAAAAACCTTCCTATTGCTTCTTTAGGAGTGATCATGGCAGAGAATTTGATCAACTAGAGTTTGATTTATTTTGTGCTAAATTTGTACTTCTCACAGCATATTTGCTGCTAGATTTCGTCAAATGGTGTTATTGAAAGAAATAACAAGACACTTGAGGACTTGTCTAGGACAATGCTCTTGGAGAATAAGCTGCCAAAATTCTTTTGGGAAGAAGCTGTAAACACAAAAAATGACATTTTGAACAGATGCCTAATCAGGCCTATTCTGAAGAAGACTCCCAATGAACTCTTAAAAGGGAGATAGCCAAACATTTCATATTTTAAATTTTTTTGTTGTACTTGTTATGTTCACAACCATGGTAAGGAAAACCTTGGTAAATTTGATGCCAGAAGTGATGAAGGTATATTTCCTGGTTATTCCTTAACTAGTAAGGCTTATAGGGTTTACAATAAAAGAACTAAGCTTGTTGGGGAAAGTATACATGCCATTTTTTATGAAGGTTATGATGGTTCCTTGAGTGATGACGTTGCAGATCTAAATCTGAAAAAGCATTAATCATAAGATGAAACAGATCCACAAAATGGTTCCAAGATTAACTTTCAGGAAAACAGAAGAAGTTTTCAAGGCCTTGAAATAGGTTTCAAAGCCGTGAAACAGAATCTCAAGAAACACAGAGTGGTGGTGCCACAACCTCAAGATCTCAAAGTTTTGAAAAGATTTCTAGAGAACCAGAACCCTGGAAACATAGAAAGAAGTTCCTATATCTATCTACTTATCCAGCAGAAATCATCATTTTTGATTCATCCACTAGTACACAAACAATGTCTCAATTAAAGAACTTGTGTTCATATAATGCTTTTGTTTCTCTTATAGAACCCAAGAATGTGAAAGAAGATCTTCAAGAGGTAGGCTGGATTATAGCTATGCAAAGTGAGTTGAATGAATTTGAAAGGAACAGGGTATGAAATCGAGTTCCTCCTCCCAAAGATCAGTCTGTGATTGGAACAAGGTGGGTGTTCAGAAACAAGATGGATGAAGGTGGTAAGGTAATCAGAAATAAAGCAAGATTAGTAGCTCAAGGCTAAAACCACGAAGAAGGTATTGTATATGAGGAGACTTTTTCTCATGTAGCCAGGTTAGAAGCAATAATAATCTTACTTGCATTTACATCTCGCAAGAACATCAAAATTTTTCAAATGGATGTTAAATGTGCATTTTTGAATGGCTATCTGCAACAAGAAGTCTATGTTGCTCAACCACCTGGGTTTGAAAGTGATGAGCTTCCCAACCATGTTTATAAACTTGACAAGGCCCTTTGTGGTTTGAAACAATCTCCAAGAGCTTGGTATGAAAGATTGTCAAAGTTTCCGCTTGAAAATGGTTTCAAAAGAGGTATGGTTGATAAAACCCTTTTCATAAAGACACATGAGAAAGACATTCTAGTAGATATATGTTGATGATATTTTCTTTGGTGCTACTAATGATTCTCTTTCCAAATATTTCTCAAGTCTTATGAGCATGGAATTTAAAATGAGCTTGATGGGAGAGTTAAATTTCTTTCTTGGACTTCATGTGCAAAAAATGAAGAAGGGTATTTTTCTACATCAAAGTAAGTACACCAAGGTTTGCTGGACAAGTATAACTTGTCTCAATCCAAGGTTGCAAACAATCCCATGAGTTCGACATTATCTTTAGACAAAGATCATAATGGTAAGAGTGTGAACCAGACAGAATACAGAGGTATGATTGGTTCACTACTTTATCTAACTGTAAGCAGGCCAGATACCATGTTAGTGTCTGTATTTGTGCTACTAAAAGAATATTTAGATATCTCAATGGTACTAAAGACTGAGGGCTTTGGTATCCTAAATAATCTATCTTCTCTCTGTGTGGCTATTCAGATGCTGATTTCGTAGGCTACGAGGTTGATAGGAAAATCACTTCAGGGTGTTACCAGTTCCTTGGATCATCCCTGATAAGCTGCCATTCTAAGAATCAAAATTCAGTAGCTCTATCATTAGCGAAAGTTGAATACATAGCAGCTGGAGCTTGTTGCTCTCAAGTGTTATGGATAGATCAACAAATGAGATACTTGGGTTATGAATCCAGATATATTGCAATCAAATGAGACAACACTAGTGCAATTTCAATCACAAAATATCCAGTCCAGCACTCCGAAACTAGACACATAGATGTCTGATACCACTTCATCATTGATCATGTGGATAAAGGTGATGTGTCTTTGTAATTTGTGCCTACTAACTTGCAGTTGGCAGATATATTCACTAAACCATTGCTAGAAGATAGATTCACATCCCTGATATTAGAACGGTGCATGTTAAACAAAGAAGTACTGGTTTAGGGGAGTATCAGGTAAGGTTTATGTATTTCAAAGAGTTTTTCATAGCTTGTAAAAGCTTTTCAAAACCTTGATTTTATATGCTCTAAGTACTGCATTATTTCAAGGCCTTGAAATTCTTTCGAAAGCTTTTAAAATAAATATGTTTACTATATAGTAAATGAATGAATCTCCAATGATGGGATTATCTCTGTAGATAATGGCCTAATATTGTTTTTATCTTATAAAATAAATCTTTTTGAAATAAATATTATTTATTTCCTTTCATACGTCACACACACAGAATTTGAGTTTTACTCAATCTTTCCCTCCTCAAATATTTAGGAAATATTCAGTTTCCTTTTCAAACTCAAATTTCTTTAGTATTTATCTTCTCTCTTATTTCTCGTATTCTTCGCTCTAGCCTCTCTCTTCTAAAACATCCCCAAACCCTAGTGAGCACAAGGAGAGCCGCTGAAAGAATCAAGATGGCTGGTGGGTCAAAGAAAAGAACAAATTAGAAGAGAAAAGCTACAGAAGATGATTCTCAAACCATCAGTGATGGATCCAGTTCCATATTTCCTAGTCCACCAATAATCTCCTCCCCTCCTCCAAAGAATAAGAGAAAGAAGGAAAATGAAGAACATACTGCTGCTTCCAACAAAAAGAAGAAGTCGGATCCAACAGGTGGTTCTATGAAACAGAAAGGGATTTAGATTGGAAGTCCTAAGAAGGTGAAGAAGAAGTTTCAGAAGAAAGACAAAGGAAAAGATAATGTTACAGGTTTGGAGATTCAAGAGACAAAGAAGGACACTGGGAAAGAGCTACATCTCTACTCTGAAAAGAAATCTTCTACTTGTAAGAAAGTCTCTCTAACAAGTGGTTTATAAGTCATTCTCCTAGAGGAAATTGGTTGGATGGTTTTGCTTCAACTCCTGTTGCATACTGTAGCATGATCAGTACAAGTATGTTTAATGGTATGGATCTAAAATTGATAAGGAGATTGAAACATATTTCTCTTTGGAAAATCCTTAATCCCTCAGAAGTTGCATACCTTAGGCCTACTAGACTGTTCTATTTGAACATGAAGCAAGAAAAATCCTTAACCATGACCATATCTTCTAAGGTTGTCGGGATTAACATAGAGATTGATCAATCTGAGTTTGCCAATATTTTAGGATGTCCAAAGACGTACAATACAGATAATCATCTTAGTAGGATTGATGCTTTGAAGTTGGATAAAAAGGAATTATTTTTACCTAATGTAGCTAGAACCTCAAAACAGTTAACTCACCCTGTGTTGACTGTTGAAGCTAAGATCTTGTTCAACATTTACGATGAGGTGTTTAGTTCCTAAGCAGAACTCAGAAGAGTTACTGTCTGATAGGAGACTGTATTGATGTATCGGGTTCTGCACGGTTATGAAATTGATTTGCCAGGAATTGTGATGGAGCACATGCTTTACTCCTGTACCAAGAAAATGAAACATCCTTTACCCTATCCCAACCTCCTTACACTCTTATTTCAAAAACTTGAAATACCAGTTGATAGGGAAGAGACAATCACCACTGGTTTGGGAATGCTTGATGAAAAGGCTCTTAAAGGGATTGGAATTTTAAAAAAATGTAAAGGAGAATGGAAACTCTATAGTGATTTGTCTGAAGAAGAGTTACAGGTTAAGAAGTTCCTTAAACCAAAATCTCTACCCTCTCCATCTACCCTACCCTCTCAATATCAATACCACTCCACAGTTCTTCAAAGGTTAGACTTCATTTATAGTGAGTTGGATGATCTTATTCATGGTCAATATAAGTTAGGTACTGAGTTCAAACAAATGAAGTATATTCTTGAGAGTGTCTTCAGAAGTATCAACTTAATCCATGGGGAAGAGGAAGTCTCACAAGTTCCACAAGGATCAAAGAAGGCAGGTTCTACAGTTGATTTGTTTGATGAACATAGTACTAAAGATGATGATGCAGATAAGGGTGCTGGAAAGCACGGTGTTGGAGATATAGAAATAGGTGGAAAAGCTACTAGAGATGGGGAACAGGAAGAAGAAAGTGTAGACCCTGACATACCTCTTAAAGAGCTGAAACAGAAGAAAAGGAAGCAAAAGTTCCAACAATATTGACTTCTGCAAAACTGTTTGAAGGTGATGTGGTTGGTGATGAGACTGGTGAAGAAGTGGCACAAGAAGAAAAACAACAAGAGGATGAAGCAAGATGATGCACAAAGTGATCAGGAGGAAGTTGCAGAGCCTAAGGCAGATGAAGACCCAAAACCCTGATTGTGGCCTTTTCGTTCCTTCCTTCAAAGTTTTGAACCTCTTGTCAAAGCCTTGAAATCATCCCTTCATTTTCAAATTTTTTTTCAGTTTTTCAAAATAATTGATCCAACATTTTCATATCCTTATTGATGAAAGTCAAAAGGGGGAGAAATTTAGGGTAATAATTGTTGGGATAGATGCCCTAGAGGCAATCTAGTTTAGTATGAATTTGTATATGGCTAGAAAATTCATTTACTATTTACTGGATATTTAATATAATGAAGTCCTTAGATTTACAATTGTGTTGTTTATCTTAAATATCCCTAGTCAAGTATAATGATTAATGGGACAATCATCTATAGACTAGTATGGGGTTGGATTGATATGGAGATATCACGATCCAACACATAGGTGTGCATTATGGAATGTTGCACTGGATTGACCCATCTCCGAGAAGGCTACATACATGTTATGTTGAGTCACAAGTTCTTCTCGCGGTGCAATGGTATTGTCATCCTTAGACTTGGAGTCACTAGATATTCTAGTTGTGGATCATTGTGATCTTGGTAGCGTTAAACGCTACACCGTAACTGGGTAGTTATAAAGGCGTGTACTGGATACAATGAGAAGCAAGCTTAGAGATCGTAGTGGACGTAGAGAGGATTTGCCCCTCCCACATAACGGGAGCAAATATCCTAGGCCACTCGAGGGATAGTGCTTATAGAATGTCTGGCCAGACTCAAATAAATCAATATATAGGATATTGATATTATTTGCACGAATAAGGCTATTCCCAGAGATCGAGAAACTATGGATTGGATATACGAGTGTGACTTGTATGTCTCGTGTCCAATCCGGATATGGAGGCAAAGGGATGAGACAAATACTTGTACAAAGGTTGTCAAGATGACTATTCTATTAGTTGGCTAGAATGGATGTTTTGCTAGAAACCGCTCCATATTAGCAAATAGTTGCTACCAACTAGATAGAACCTATGGGGTCACACGCTATATGGAGTTGAACTAGATTTGGGAATTAATTAATTGGATTAATTAATTAGAAGGATCACTTTGCAAAACCTTGCAAACTTAGTAGGGACTAATTTGCAAGGAAGGGACTAAATTGAATTCTAGTTGGACTAGAATAAGTCCTTTAGGTAGTTAACAAGGAGTTGTTGGACTATATAAAGGACCCTCCTTCCTTCCTTCCTGATAACTTATGCTCATTAGTGAACATAACAACAGTGGGAAAGAACAAAGGAGAGAGAGCAAGCAACAAGGAGGCCGAACCCGACCCCCTTGCCGCCGCCCTCACCCCGTCGGCCAAAACAGGGCCGAAGCCCCTCTTTTGTCTCGTTTTGCGTGATTCCTTCATCCTCTTCCTAATCCGGGCTAGCACCAAGGAGTTTGGGAGATCTAGGATCAACTCTAGGCGTGGATCAACTACAGAGAACGTGACATTATTCGCGTTTGAATTCATCAAGGAGAACCCAAAGGTGTGTTTATGATTTCTTACCTTTACTATCGTTATGCATCTAGACTTGTGATCCTTGGAGGGTTTTGCATGGTTATTTGTTTGATTATGCTTCCGTTGCGCGATCCATGAATCAAAACCCTACAGTGGTATCAGAGCCACAGGTCATAGAGCATAAACGTAGTTTATGTGTTACTTTCTTGTTGTTTTACACCTTAATTTGATTGTTTATCGCGTAAAACAAGACAAATCAAGCATGGGATGCAATTTGTCAATAATTACTCATAACAAGTTCCAAATTTTGCATTGGATGCATGAATTGGTGAGTTTGAGAAATTTTAGGATCTTAGATCTAGGGTTTGGGCATCCTTGGGGAAGAAGGAGTTCTCCCAAAACAAGGAAACAACCAAACTTGGGCTCCAAGCAAGGGAGTTGTTTTGGAAACAACCCCCAAGAGGAGGTTCGGCCCCCCTAGGGATCGCCCCCTTGCTTGCCGCCCAAGCTTGGCCTCCCTAAGGGGCCGGGCGGCCCTAACCCGCGGGCCTAGCTTGCGGGTTTTGGGCCGGGCCGGCCCTAGGGCCTTGTGGTTCACCTTAATGGGCCCGGGCAATTGGATTGTTGGGCCCATGGACCGTTTTAACCCTAGAAATCCTAAAATCAATTAAAATTGACCAAGCGCGTTAAAATTGGATTTTAACTGTTTATGTGCAAATCGCATGGTGATTGGATATGGCCTTAGGATGTGGTTTGATGTGGATGTTTAATTTTGTGGTTTGGTTTTACGGCCTGCGAGCTGATCAATTAATTGTAATAATTAATTAGGGTTTTATGGCCTGCGTGCCATTTTTTTCTCAACTTGTGAGATTTATTTTATTTAGTATAGATGTTAGTTAGTGCTAGATAAAGTAGATTGTTAGCCAAGATTGGAGAAAAGAAGCCCAAAGCCAAAGAAGCCACAAAAGATGGAGCATGGAGCATGGAGCAATCCACAAGACTATGAAGGATGGACCAAAATATCAAGACGCATGGAGATGTGTTTGCTTAGGGTTCATAGATAATTCCATTGGCTTGGAATTATCTTAGTCTAGAAAAGGCCATATCCACATCACGTTTAATTTCTGTTTTGTGGTTGTTTATTTATTGTCTTATTATTTGTGTGGTTGGTGTATGGATGATGCATGCAATTAGGATAATAAGATAATTAGACGATCCGGATCTATTATTTGGAGTTGTGCCCAAACTCAAATAGATAGATTAGTTGATATTGATCAACAAAACAATTAAAATTGAATTTAAAATCCCTCAAATTTTAAATATTGTGTTCTTGCCTTCTCGTTATTTAAACACTCATTATCATCATTATTTATCAAGTTCGTGCGTGCCAAAGCATGGCGACTTGGTTCATAATGATGGAATGCGATGGCACGTAACAATGTGCAATTGTTTAGATAAGAGGTTGAACACAACTAGGCTATTAATTTGATTAAGAAACCTAGAGGCAATCAATTGGGATTATCCATATGGATGGATAAATAAGGAGTTATTTGCCCGATTGAACCAAGAGTTGAATATGGGATGCAATTGGAATTGTTCCTACCTAAAGTAGTCAAATTATGGGTGACTTGCCAAAGCAAGCTCATAAGGAGATGAAAGATGGATCTTGGCCCACTAGAAAATATAAGGATATTTTCCGCATTAATATCTTGATGGTTATTAATCCGTAGAAAAATAGTGGGAGCTATATTTAATAAACTAGCCATTATTAAATATAGTCAAAAATTCACAAATACTAAAACTTGCGTATTTTCCTTTTTGTAGAATTCCAAATGGCAAACAACTCATCGAGTTCACAACATTCCCTACGATCTGTCCTTGAGAAGGACAAGCTCTCAGGAACCAACTTTCTTGATTGGTACAGAAATTTGAGAATTGTTCTCAAGCAAGAGAAGAAACTGTACGCAATAGAGGAGCATGTTCCAGAAGGTCCAGAGAACCAGACACCTGCTGCCTTAAAGGCGTATCAAAATCATGTTGATGACGCTAATGATGCGGCCTGCCTTATGCTTTGCACCATGACTTCTGAGCTTCAGAAGCAACACGAAAACATGAATGTTGTCGATATGATCGAACATCTAAAGCAGCTCTTCCAAGAGCAGGCGAGGGTAGAGAGGTATGAGGTCTCAAAGGCACTGTTCAAATGTCATATGGCAGAAGGGAACCCGGTGGGACCCCATGCACTCCGAATGATCGGGTACTTGGAGAATCTCGCCCGGCTTGGGTTCCCGGTCGGCCAAGAGTTGGCAACCGATCTCGTGTTGCAATCGTTGCCCGAGAGTTATGGACAGTTCACTATGAACTATAACATGAACGAGATCGTTAAACCACTGCCAGATTTGCTCAACATGTTGAGGACGGCTGAACAGAGCATCAACAAGGGTAAGGGCAAGGCCATTATGATGGTGCAGAAAGTAAGGGCAAAAGGTTTGCCTCTTCCTCCAAGGGCAAAGGCAAGTCAGTTGCCAAGTCCAAGGAACAAGCCCGTAAGCCTGTTGGTGGCATTGCCAAGGTCGTGACTAAGGGTGAATGTCACTACTGTAGTCAACCTGGACACTGGAGGAGGAACTGCCCAAAATATCTGGAGGACAAGAGGCTTGGAATAGTGATTCCACCACCACCAGGTATTTTTGTTGTAGATGTCAATTTAACTGTCTCTACATCATGGGTATTAGATACTGGATGTGGATCTCATATTTGTCGAAATATGCAGGATCTAAAGAGAAGTAAAAGATTGGCTAAAGGGGAGGTAGATCTGCGCGTTGGAAATGGAGAAAAGGTTGCTGCGTTAGCCATAGGCGTGTGCGAGCTATCTCTGCCTTCAGGATAAGTTTTAGAATTAAATAATTGCTATTTTGTGCCTGCTATGAGCAGAAACATTATTTCTATTTCTTGTTTGGACAAGGAAGGTTTTATTATTTCAATAAAGAACAATTGTTGTTCCTTTTATTTGAATAATATTCACTATTTTAGTGCGCAATTATTTAATGGACTTTATGTCCTTGATCTAAGCAATCCTGTCTACAACATTAATACCAAGCGGATTAAAATAAATTATTTAAATCCTGCTTATTTATGGCATTGTCGTTTAGGCCACATAAATGAGAAACGTGTATCTAGACTCCATAAGGATGGATTACCAGACTCATTTGATTTTGAATCATATGAGACATGTGAGGCTTGTTGTAGATACTGCTTTCTGACATGACAGATCTTAGCCACGTGGCAACCATCCAGCACACCATATTGTGCTCCACACACACAGGATCACCAGCCGAGCTGATCCATGTGGGGGCTGCGAGACAGAGCCCTCGCATACCGCTGCACGGGACTTGTAGGGACTTAGTGGTTTGGAGGCTAGAGTAAGCCCTGTCGCGTGCGAGCCAAGCCCGCGCGCGACCTTTAGTAACTGTTTTGAGAGATCTATGGCACGAGCTCCCTAGACCCGGTCAATCCGGTCAAACCCGGTCAACCTCGTAACGGTTCCGGTACTCGCGCACCACGTGCTCTAACGGTTCCTATATACTCGGACGAACGTGCCGTTATGGTTAAGCTAATTAAGCCGCCATTAATGGGCGCATTAACCACACTACAACGGTCACGTTCTCCAGTATATATATATCGTTAACCTTTCCATAAAAAGGAAGACACACTGCCATACGCGGAAGCTCTGCCAAACCTCTGTCTCTCTCTCAGACATTGCTACTGACTTACTCTCTCCCTACACACACCCCTATTCTTCCTGTGCGATCCCTGATCCACTACGCACGGTGTACACGAAGGTCTCCCTGCCGGAATCTCTTGTGCACATTTTGGTGAACCCGACGTGAACTTACCAGCAAAAGCAACCATGTCTCAGGAGGACGATGTCAGCAACCGATCGCCTTCCACCGAAACTCCCTCGGGAGACGAGGCTCGCCGTACTCCGACGACTCCCGGCGAGGCGCCAACTTTAGAGTCTTTGGACGCCACTGTCCAAAGTCAGGCAAAAGCTCTCAAGTCTCAATCTGCGCAGTTAGAACGGATCTTGGCCGTTCTGGGCACCCTTGCGCCAAATCCCCCACCGGCCACCGCTATCCCTCAGGGAGGAGGAACCCCTACCGTTCCAGGATTGGGAGTGTCAGTCACGCCTCCCAACCCTCATCTGCAAACTCCACCGTCAGCAACGCAGCTGCCTTCGGTCCAAGGGTCAACGGCACAAATGCTGCCCCCTGCTGCTCACGCCTCTCAGCCCCCGGCTTTGGCGTCCAACCCAGCTCTGCAGTACACTCTGCCTCGACCAGCGACAATCTGGGGAAACGCGGGTAGTCAATACACTCCCAATCCTCCGGCGGCATATGTGTCGCCACCGCCTACGGCAACCCCTCCGCCAACTACCGAGGGAAGCATTCCAGAATGCATGACGTCTTTGCAGAAGCGCGTGGACTCCATCCTGGCTCATCAGTCGTTCGCGGATACCATCATCCCGAAGCTAGACAACGATCCACCCATTCCACGAGAGATCTATCTCATGCCTAACCCGGCGGGGTACAAGGCTCCCAAATGGGATAAGTTCGAGGACGTCAATGGAAACGCTCATGAGCATGTCATGCGTTTCATCGATGTCATGGGTCCATACGGAGCCGATCCCAAGCTGCTAATGCGAGAATTCCCAAAAACTCTTGGGAATGTAGCATACAAATGGTACCGAACATTGGAGGCCGGATCTGTGAAAACTTGGGACGACATGGTCCAGAAGTTCTATACCAAGTTCTTCCAGATGGAAGAAAAGGTGACGATGATCCATCTCTCGCGGATGTATCAGAAACGCGAGGAAGATGGAATCACTTTCATCAAGAAATTCAGAGCGAAATCCTTGGAGTGCAAGGATCCAATGCTCGAAAGCCGGCTCGTAGAGATATGCCTGCAGTGCATGCGAGATGAATACAAAAGTATGCTGATCAATTTGCAAACACTTACGTTTTCAAAGCTCATCGAATGCACAATGAACATTGAGCCCATTGTCGAGAGACAGAGAAAGAAGAGCGCTCCAGAACGACCTGCGAGCGGCACCACCTACAAGATCGGCAGATTTGGCTACAAGCGGGGACGCGAAGCTGAGGTCAATACAGTTTCGCCCCAGAAGCAAGCAAAAGTTACAAACTTCGACGCACCGCCTCTGCCATGCTCGGTGGAGGAAGCGAGCGATCTCTGCAGACAGTGGCGCGAGGACGGCGTCCTGCCACCGCTCGAGAAAGCACCCTCCAAGGAGATGACGAGGGACCCTAAGTGGTGCGAATACCACGGCAAGGTCATGCACCCCACAGCCGAGTGCAAGAAGCTCAGATTCGCGTTCGATCAGAAGATGAAGAACGGTGAACTCATCGTCAGCGACCACCGGAAGGATGTGCGCAACAACCCGCTGCCTGCCCATACGGATTCGGGCTCAAAGGGCAAAGAGGTCGCCATGATCTCGATAGTGGAATTGGAAGAAGTCGCAGAGGATGGTCTGCCCATCATTGCTGAAGTCCATGAAGATGAAGACTACAGCATGGACACGGAAGATGAGCGTGCCGACCGCATGAAAGGGTCGCGTGGCTTCGACAAATTCTTCAACGAGATGAACTTCTCCGAAAAATGCCGGACGGATATGACAAAAGCAATCTTAAGGGTAGCAGAGGACTACGAGGAGGACCTCGTGGTCTCCAACGGGAAAGTCATCAGGGCGTCCCGTTCCACAGAAAAGATTATGACCTTTTCTGCCAGCGACAAGAAGACAGATGCGAGCCACCAAAGGCCCCTGTATGTGACCTCCATCATCAACGGCGTCGAATTCAAGCGAGCATTCGTCGATGGAGGAGCAGCGGTCAATGTTGTTCCACTCCACACACTGAAGCTAGCAGGGATCCCCGAGCACAAGGTAGTCAAACGTCCATCCCCGCTGGTGGGATTCGGAAGCGATTCTAGAATGACGATCGGATGGATCCGCCTAGGCGTTCAAATTGGTAAAATCAAGTGCTCGGCGAAGTTCTATGTCATAGACGCGAACACCACATATCACATGATCATAGGTCGGGCCTGGATTCATCGCTTTGACGCAATCCCTTCGACGGCTCACCAGGTGATGAAAGCTATCTGGAACGACAGGATTGTCGAGATACCGGCCTCAACTAACCCGTTCAACTTGGACGAAGCACATCTCAGCGAGGCGGTGTGGTTCACCGAGATGGCGGACGAGCAAACACCCGGACCATTCAACCCTACTCCTTTACCTCTCTGGGAGGACATCAAGGACCAGTCACCTGCGGGCGTGATGGTGACAAGGGGAGATGCCAAGGAAAAGCCGCCTACACACGAAGAGGCGCCGCGCATTGCATATCATCGGAAGAATGTGTACACTCTGAAGAGGATTGCAAAGCATGACCCCGAGGGTAAGGAGATAGAGAGCTTCTACGCCAAAGGGAAGAAATGCTATCGCATATGAAGGTGCGCGGGGACGTCCTCACACGGGCATGGGGGTGTCCCTGGGCAAATCAATCAAATCGAGCAAGTTGCGCTGACGGAAGAGCCAACACAGGGCACTCCAGACGAGAAACTCAAAGAAGCGCCCGAATGCATGGAAGACAGGCCAAGACCACAAAAGCAAGAGCTAAAGGAAGTGTTCCTCAGCCCGAACGAGGAAAAGAAAAGGCCAGTCTTCCTGAGTGCGGACCTCACAAGCGAAGAGGAACAAGGACTGCTGCAGCTCCTAACTGAATACAAGGACGTGTTCGCATGGGAATATGATGAGATGTCGGGTCTGGACACGAGCATCACCATGCACCGTTTAGACATCATCCCAGGGTCTAAACCGGTCAAGCAAAGCATCAGAAGCTTCAGGCCAGAGCTCAACGTGAAGATCAAGCAGGAAATTGTCAAACTCCTAGACGCCAAGTTCATAGAGCCAAATCACCATCCCACATGGTTGGCCAACATCGTGCCAGTGGTGAAGAAGAACGGACAGCTCCGCATCTGCGTGGACTTCCGAGATCTCAATCGCTTCTGCCCTAAGGACGATTTCCCACTGCCTAACATCGATTTGCTCATTGATTCAACGGCAGGCCATCGCATGTTCAGTTTCATGGACGGCTTCAGCGGGTACAATCAAATCAAGATGGATCCCGAAGATGCAAGGAAAACTGCATTCATCACTCCCGTGGGGGTATTCAACTACACGGTAATGCCATTCGGTCTTAAGAACGCAGGCGCAACCTATCAGCGGGCCATGATGGCTCTATTCCACGACATGATGCACAAAGAAGTGGAATTCTATGTGGATGACCTGGTAGTCAAATCCAAGCATGAAGCAGATCACCTTGCAGACCTGCGAAAGGTGTTCAACAGATGCAGGAGCTTTCAACTGAAAATGAACCCCATGAAATGCGCATTCGGCGTGACCTCGGGGAAGTTTTTGGGATGCGTGGTCCATCGCCAAGGGATCGAGCCTGACCCTGCGAAAGTGTCAGCCATCACCAGCATGACGCCACCTCACAACCAAAGTACCTTGAAAACATTCTTGGGAAAATTGTCATATCTGCGGAGATTCATCCCAGCAATCGCCGAAATCACATGCTGTTTCAGCACTCTTCTCAAGAAGGACGCCGCGTACAACTGGGCTCCTGATCACGAAGCCGCATTCGAAAGGCTAAAGGAGCTACTCACATCCCCAAAGATAATGATCGCGCCTCAACTGGGATCACCGCTTCTGCTATACCTTACATCGACAAGGAAATCTATAGGAGCACTCTTGGCTCAGGTGTATGAGGGCCAAGAGAGGCCCATCTATTACATCTCCCGCATTGTGCAGCCCGCTGAATCAAGGTACACAGACATCAAACGTCATTGCCTTGCTTTATTCTTCGTGATAGAGAAGTTGAGACACTATTTTGCATCGCACAAAGTAGTGGTGGTCACCAAAAGCGACCCCATAAGATACCTGCTAACTCACACTACTCCGGGCGGGAGATTGGCGAAATGGTACATGACCATCTCTCAATACGATATCACATGCATAAAACCGAGAGCAATCAAGTCGCAGGCGGTAGCAGATCTGTTGGCACAGTTTCCCGACAACAGCCACGAACCCGTGATCGAGGAAGAGCTCGAAGGCCCAGAAATCTACGCGATCGACGTGCCCTATTGGACCCTCCACTTCGACGGTTCGTCAACTAGAAAAGGCGGAGGCATCGGGATAGTCTTGACAAAGCCAGACGGGGAAGTCATACAGATGTCCGCAAAACTCAACTTCGCAGTCACGAACAACGAGGCGGAATACGAGGCTCTTATCGCGGGGCTCCGTGCGGCGAAAGCTTTGGAAGTGAGCAACTTAACAGTCATGGGAGATTCCAAACTGATTGTTAAGCAAGCCTCGGGCGAATATGGTTTAAAGGAGATCAACCTCCTGTCATACCGCACCCTAGTGCAAAAGCTGATGCAGCAATTCTGCGACGTGAAGTACGAGCACAAGCCCCGAGCGGACAACAGGCATGCAGACGCCTTAGCAACTCTGGGATCTAAGGTCAGCATAGACAAATGCCCCGCAAGGATTTCTATCGAAGTGCGAACATCGTCGGCATTAACAGAAGATGTGTGCAACGACGAACACATGGATGACGCAGACTGGCAAAAAGCAATCCTGCAAGCTATTGCGAAAGGGACCAGCAGCGAAAGCTGGGCACTCACGAAAGGATACTGCATCCACGACAACACCCTTTACTACAAGGGTCCTGGAGGAATACTCATGCGATGTGTCTCCGAGCAAGAGGGACAACAGCTGTTAGAAAAGATTCACCAACACGCTTGCGGAGAAAGCGAGGTGTCAATCTACAGGAAAGCTCAGAGATATGGCATTCATTGGCCAAGCATGTCAACAGCTGCAGCCCTGATACAAGGGAAGTGCGAAAGTTGCGCACTAATCAAAGATTCTCTACTCATCGCTCTAACCGATGATGACACAGACTGGAGGAAGCCATTGTTTGAATTCCTCACCCAGGGCACCGTACCCGAATCGAGAAAAGAAGCCGACAAATTGAAGAGGAAAGCGTCTCGATATGTGGTTCAGGAAAACCTGCTTTGGCGAAGAGGTCACGAGGGCAACTTGCTGCGATGCCTAGACGGCAGGGAAGCACAAGAAGTCATGGACCTTTCTCATCAGGTGGAACACCAGGGAGGTGCGAAATTATGCAGACAACTCCTCTCAATCGGATACTTCTGGCCCACGATGGAAGTCGATTGCCGCACCAAGGTGCGACGCTGCCAAGAATGCCAATTCAAAGGGAACCTAGTGCACGCTCCCGCCGTGGATCTACATGCATTAGGGACGCCATGGCCATTTCACACATGGGCTTTGGACTTCATCGGCCCCATCCGACCAACGTCACGTGGGAACCATTTCATTCTCACCGCAACCGAGCTGTTCACCAAATGGGTGGAAGCAATACCACTAAAGACGGCAAACGCGCTGGCTGTGGTTAACTTCATCCAGGAAAGCATCGTATGCAGGTTCGGAATCCCAAATACCATTCTTTCAGATAACGGTACTCCTTTTGTTAATCGCCAGGTAGCTACAAAACTCGCGGAGTACAATATCAGGCAGATATGCTCCACCCCCTATTATCCAAAGGGAAACGGACAAGCCGAGGCGACTAACAAAACGCTGTTGAGAATTCTGAGCAAGATGGTCGCAGATGACCACAAGAAGTGGGCCGAATCTCTTAACATAGCTCAGTGGGCCTACAGAACTTCTCCAAGGACACCCACAGGGGCCTCGCCATTTCTACTATGTTATGGGGCCGAAGCTGTAGTACCTGTGGAGGTCAGAGTTAATTCGGCAAGGCTGGCCTTCCATGCACTCTATGAAAACCAACGCGATCACGATTTAGTCTTGCTGGAAGAAAAGCGAGAACAAGCCAAAAGGACTAACAAGCGGTACCAAGAAAGAATCGCTCGCGCCTATAACAAGACAGTCCAGCGACGGGATTTCGCAGTTGGCGACCTGGTCTTGCGCGCATCTGACCACTGCATGCGAGAAGCAACTCACCCAAAGTTCGCAGCTAATTGGGAAGGACCCTTCGAAGTCACAGAAGTCTTCGATAGTGGCTACTGCAGCATACGAAGGTTGCACGGCACAACCTCAACTCCAAGCTCAGTCAACATGCGCTGGATCAAGAAGTACTATCCTTGACTTCTCTTATTTCATACGTTTTATGATAACGTTGCTTAGTGTCTCATGTGGCTATGATTGACGCAATCTCCTCTCCCATATGAGAGGATTGTAATCCTATCTCTCCCATATGAGAGTGTTATAATAAAAGAATTCTCCCAAATGAGAAGTTCATATTTCTAGCCGTTTATATTGCTCTATTTAAGTTGTTATTACTGTTAACAATGATTTATTCGCTGCAATAGCAGCAAATACAAACGCGATCTTAATCGATCATCAAAGCCTATCTCTTACGATAGCAGCAAATACAAACGCGATCTTAATCGATCATCAAAGCCTATCTCTTACGATAGCAGCAAATACAGACGCGATCTTAATCGATCATCAAAGCCTATCTCTTACGATAGCAGCAAATACAAACGCGATCTTAATTGATCATCAAAGCCTATCTCTTACGATAGCAAACGCGATCTCAATCGATCATCTAAAGCCTATCTCTTACGATAGCAGCCAAACGCAAATGCGATCTTAAGTGATCATCAAAGCCTATCTCTCACGATAGCAGTCAACACAAATACGATCTTAATTGATCATCTAAAGCCCATCCCTTACGATGGCAGCCAATGCAAATGCGATCTTAAGTGATCATCCAAAGCCTATCTCTTACGATAGCAGCAAAATACAAAAACGATCTCAATCGATCATCAAAATCCTATCTCTCACCACAGCGGTTTATGCAAGTGCGATCTTATATGATCTTCTTAAGCCTATCTGTTACGATAGCAATTTATACGCAAAGTGATTTTAGTTGATCACCCAAGCCCGTCTGTTACGATGGCAACGTAACTGCAGAACCATCTTGCTAGATCTTCTAAAGGTCTATCTGCTGCGATAGCAATTTATGCGAGAAACTATCTCAAGCAATTCTCTAATAAAGCCTATCTTCTATGATAGCAATTCGCACCACTCAACGATCTTAATTGATCTGTTAAAAACTATCTGTTACGATAGTAAAGTTGTGAACATGATCTCATATGCTTTACAACGACCAACTACAAGCCCATCCGTCAAGATGGCACAGCTGCGAAATTACGATCTCGAATGATCTAGCGAAACATCCGCGAATTGACATCGCATATATGAAATCATTACATGGCATTATGCGAGGCAAAGCAAGCTGAAGCGCATGCGAAATTGTATTTTGTTGCAAAGAGAGCAGATAATACAAAAGCTATATATCATTATGAGTCAAATGACTTACAATTTATCTATCTAGATAACAGCTTACAAGCGAAAAGCTCGAATCTAACTACGCAGCCCACATGGCTTACAATACATTCGAAAAATGGCTGGTAAGCCAGAGATGCACTAGGGAACTCTCGGCTAAGAAAAGAGAGAATCCACCGGTCTTAACACCGGCAGTGCAGCACGCAGATCTGCGGCCAAAGATCTATAGCAAAAGGGATGCTGCCGCGAAGAGATCAACTCGTCATTCGCTACATCCCTAGCAGCAAGGTCGGAGATGCGATATGCCCAAGACCCCAAGGAATGACAAAAGCCTCTGTCTGATCAAGATAGGCGCCGGAGGAGCTTCCTGTGCCGACAGATGCTACTCTGCAAAACAGGCTAAGCAGTCATTTCTCTGGTGATGGACTCCTTGTCATGTTGGACAAGGGAATTGACGAGCACCCCGACCTCACAAATGTGAGGGCAACGGATTCTTCCCCGGAGATGCTGAAGAAGAATTCCGCCATTCATTACGAGACGGTAGCACGGTCACTTCGGCGCTGCACCTCGCCACGAGGCGGCCGGAAACATGACCTGCACACATAATACACGAAGAAATTTCTTCGAACACACATGAGGTATTATCTGCATCCTCTTTATGATGGTTATAAACAGCAATAAGCCTCATAAAGTGGATCTTGGAAACTATTTCTATAGCACAAAGCGCAAACTCAGGATTCAAAACTTGAAGTTGCCATGAATCAACGAAAAACAAGCGTTGAAGCCAGCAGTCGTAAGGACTCACGGCAAAGCACATGTTTGGGATGAAGAACCCAAATGGCAAAGACAGGGTTTATATAGGCCCTGTGGAGACTCTTCGGTTGCCTAAGATGAGTCAGCAAAATTCAAAAAGAGAGTAAGTTCAATCACTTACGCCTTGAAAAGCGGTAACAATCAATTACCCTACTAAAGGCTACGACGATTCAGTTGCGTATCCTAATAAATGACGGATAGTCATGATTCGGATGGACTTCCCAACGGAAGCGTGCTTATCTGCCGAGAAATTAGCGCGAAAATCAAGCAGAAAATCAATTGCTGATGTCATAATTGGATATGCACAGAAATGTCCAATCAAATCCCGAAAAGGGCAAAACGGGCAAACTCATTGTTTGTTGTTAAAAAAAAGGGGGGAGAAACCCTAGCAACATTACATTAATGTTTCAAAACATTACATTAATGTCTCAGCCATTTTCCTGTTTTCTTTTCAAAATTCGAAAAGTCAAAACAAATTCTCGGTTAAGGAGTCTTGGGGCTCGAACTGCTCGCTCAGCTTCTCCACTTGTTTCACTTCTTGCTTCAGTTGCTCGCACTTGGCATTCATTTCGTGATACAGCTTCAAAGCTTCATCAACCTTTTGCTTTTGCTGCTCCACCTTCTGCATCTCAGCTGCGAGATTCTGGTGACCGAGATTCAAAGTTACAGCTGCGCGAATCAGTGTAACTCTGTCCTTGAGGAATTTGAAACCAAGTCTGCCTTGGACTTTGAACAGGAGATTTTGGCACATGCCACACAGCAATTCAGCACTCTGGGCCGAAATGGTCGCAGGTGTAGCCGCAGACAGCTGCTCCAGTATCCAGATGGCTTCAGTAAGGAATAGCCTCCTGTCAAAAGGTCCGATCTCCAGAGATCTCACAAACGATCGGGGGTATCTGAGACGCATTCGAACCACCCAGTCTACATCGGTTTGCTTTAAACCTGAGACATCAAAAATGGTTATAATGTCAGAACTCGCAAGCAAATAATGCGACGTGCGAACGGTAAATCTTTACTTACCAGTGCCTTCCAGAATTTCATGAAGAGAAGGGATGCGGGCCACTGGGTTGTTCGA